>JAACJO010000004.1:0-1429255 GCA_013368445.1 Leucocoprinus leucothites
GCACTCTAGGCAGTACCAACACCCTCAATATCCCATCTGCGCACTCGATTATTTTTCGCGGTGGGCCGGCAAAGTCTGGAGATTCTTCAAGTTCCTCTGAAGGCATAGTGAATGGGGTAAGATGCAGAGCCATGAAGAAGCCATTGTGTGGTACAAAGGCCAGCCGGTCACGTTTTCTGTATTTCGGGCCCGCTCTACCGGCGGAATGCTTCCAGAAGACAAAGATGGGGCAAGTGGAAAATAAGTGTGGGAGATAAGATAGACGCTGATTGAGCGCCGTTCATTAACCAGGCTGGGCTAGAGTCATATTATAAAAACACGAGCAAATTAAATGCCGCCATCCACAGACCTACCTGGAATTAAAGCCAGTAAAAGGGTCAGATCCAATTTAAATAAATTAACGCCTGCCCCTACTTTCTGGACGTATTCTGGACTTCAGCAGAGTCCCTCTGCCGGGTCTGGCTATTTAAATACATATATACAAAGATTTTATTTCACAGGTGACAAACCCGAAAGTGACAGTAATCTGTCACTCAGAACTGCTGCTTGTAGGCCTATATTGGCCATCATGACTCCTGGTTCAACAGAACTATACTAGTGATTTAAAGAAATAACGAACCATTAAAGATGACGGGATACGGAACTACAGTAGTCATACCTCTATGGCATCCCGACGAGTCGAGTGAGAACTAGAAAGAAGCAAGCAATGTCCAAAATCTCAAACCTGATGAGAGGTCAAGATTGTAACTCCCCCAGTCTTGGTTATGGCGAATGATTTTTAATGCCTGAGTGTCGTCCCAAATGCGATCCCTATGAATCGCCTGGTAATCCATACCTTTTTTTACTCCCCCTGAAGCGCTGCATCAAAGTATGCGCCAAGCATGATGCAAGCATGGAACGACCTCTTACGGTAACGGGGCATGGGGCGCAATAAATAGTCCACTCTATTAGTCGGATCCCTTTTCTTTCACAGCCCACAATAGATTGCTTTCCTGAGACATCGTTGCTTCGCTTTTCGTCTGTAGCTTTCAATACCGAATTTACAGGAAAATAGACGATGTGAACGAGAGAGTTTCAGTAAAGAGATCAAAGAGGAAATCGTTGAGCTTGGACTAGAAACTTGATGTCTACATATTGTCCTTTTTCGTATCTCCTATAGCGCAGTCAAAGATGAAAATGACCGGGATTTCGGAATGATGGAATCCGGACACTGTGCTCGGAGGCACCTACCCCAAAGTGGAAGAAGATCAAACTCTTCTCCAGGTCGTGTGAGGAGTACAGCTGATTGGAAATGAAAGCCATCCGCTAAATCACATGTTGTCTGAACGCCTGTTAGGCGATTGATGAAAAATTACAAAATTACAATAGCCTATATTTAATATGGTATACAAAGTCCCAAGTAAAACATCTCGATACGATAGTCCCATCTTATAAAATTCAACAGTCGCGATGCAGCTCTGCCAATATAGCCTGAACGTTCGTCATTCCTTCCTCAGTAAACTCCTCAACCCCATATCCATGCCCAAACTCGAACTCATGTTCACCTTTCCACTCCATCTCTTCATCCCACCCCTCGTCCTGCTCGGTGTCGCAGTCCAATGCACCCATTTCAAGGTCCACAACGATCTTATTCGTCGGTTGCCTCCGCACAACAACATGCCACTGTTCCTGTTCCTGTATTTCCTCCTCAAGCATCAGTGCCACGTCTCTGACGCGCTGTGCAGGATTTCTCGCCAAAACATCTACCAGTTCCATTGCGGAAGAGCGCCAGCAATGCACAGGTGGGATAAGATACAAATCAAACGATTCCAATTCGTGTGTGACCGGAAGATCCAGCCACCGTCGTAGCATCCGAGTCAAGTCGTTCCCAACTGATTCACCCTCGAACCGGTGTAACACGAGTTCTCGGAGTCTACAGTGCGGCGAGGACCTCTTTAAACATTCCTCGACGGGTTTTCCAATTGTTTCGTCTATCGCTGTGGAGGATGCCAGAGGAATAGGTGTGTCGTAGTAATCGTATTCGTTAATCAGGTGTAAAGATTTCAGCGCCGGTAGCGACATGTGGTTGAACACCGCTGCCGCGTCGCTCGTGAGACGGAGCTTAAGAGTTTCCAATCGATCATGTTGGAAGTCCGAAGTCGAAGGTAAGCAGGAGCGAGAGCTTGAATACCGAACATTCAAGTGTACCAACTCTGGGCATGCCTGAAGAATGAACAAGAGTTCTTCATCCGATATAGTGCAAGACGCGGTTATGGACTGGAGTTGTCTCCATGGCGCATCCCTGGGTAAACCGAGGCCCTGCTCGGTGAAGGCCTTGCACCAGTTCACCTTCTTCAAACTTGGGCTGGTCCTGTGGACCTTCGACCAAAACGCACCCAAGGTTTGCTGGTCCCAGTACCTCGCAAGAACCCTCACTCCATCCAAATTTGGGCAACCGTCCAGCTCGTCAAAAATCGTTGCATCCCTCAACTCGAGGACGAAATCGACACTCTTCCATCTAGCGCTCCTCTCTATGAACATCTTTAGAATGTCCTTCGTGCCCTCGTCGCATTCTCTGGCCTCGCTATCAAGCCAATCTCTCAAAACAAGATTCAGGCCAACGTCTCCGGCTCTCTCCAGCCACATTTGGATCTGTGGGACCATGTCGGGAGTCGGATTCTCGACGTAGAGAGACGACCAGAGCATCGGCGTGGTCAGAACCACAGTGCGCCAATATGAACATATCTGGGTGAGAGGGAAGGGCGAGGAGCCGCTCGCAGAAGCAGTGAGGTGGGATTCGTCCCATAGACAAGCAGGGGATGGAGTATGAATGTAAGATGTGAATATTTCGGCAAGGATTTCAGGGGGAAGTGTAACTGCATATGCGGTGTTCGACTCTGACACGAATTAGTCAACGTTTTGTCTTCGAAAGAAAGAAAGACTCACGGGCATCGATGTTTAATAAATCAGAAACAGAGACATCGGTAGAGCTCGAAGGGAAGTGCATGACTCCTGTCAGAGTTGGAAGTAAACAGCGATGTTTGAGGAGAAAGTAGAGAGGTCAAGAGAGACGAAAGCACTGTCAAACGGGGAATGTGTAGAGCGACTCGAACTTCAAACTGCGATCAACGCGTTCTATCGAGGAACTCGAGACAGAGAAGGATCTGGGGGATATCGAGGAATCATCGCACCAAGACGAATATAAGAAGTACATCCCTAGGCGCAAAAACAAGTGTCATGAGGTACAAAGGCAAGGATTGTTTTGGGACACAAGGTATGTGTAGTGAAAGGAATGTCCAAATGCGGAACTTCGGGAAGCATGTTATTTGATCATGTTTGTGCCTTGAACGCTATTTACCGCCATCAATCGCTTATTTAGCTCAAAACCTTGGCTGTGGGCTCGTGAGCGTGCCACTAGAGGCACTCGGGAGGATAAACAAACCCGAGAGCTTATTGTCGACACTGAGTGGAATGAATGCAGAGTGGTGGTCGCCCATTCACGAGTGGAACACCGATCTCAGTCATTAAGCATTTATCCGGACGAAGTACTACTACAACGTTTCGCTCAGTTCATACAACCCGCAAAAACGCGAACTTACTGCGGCTAGTCATCCACTGTGGGGACCGGATCTGTACCAAGCTGTCTCCTCATATAGAGAGCCTACTTGATATATGCCAACAGGGAAAAATCGACCGGCCTTGCTCGTTTTTGACATTTTCGTTGAGGTGTGCCAGGCTAAGCTATCTGGTCTTGATAATACCAGTATTTGAAATTTCAGAGTTATGAGATTCATGTGGTGCACGCCAAGTGCATCCGGGCTTTTCGGAGCACCAAATGAGAGGGGTACACATATACCCGATTGTAGCTGTAGGCCATAGTTCACTACCGGAAGAGATATAATCCCGCCGTACTTAGAGCTGATATTTCCATCTAGGGCGCACACCGTTAAACCAAGATTGGGTGTCGTGCTCAAGCCATCTGTAATAAATATTTTTCTCTTAGATCATGCGAATGCCAATTCCAGTATACCTCGATTTCAGAGGCCCTTTAATGCAGTTTCTGATCTTCCGCTCGGTCTTTGAGCATTTCGCCATTTTATAGGAATCGCTGAAACTGTATTGTCTGAGAAATCCCCGTTTTCTCTTCCACACGTGCCGCCCCGTTCCTTGTTTTGTTTTCTTGTCACCAGTACAAGGTTTGCACGGCCAGCAAACGAATACCGGAAACTACAGGACGAACCGTACCACAGTGCACCTAATGTAACCCTAATCTTCAAGATAGCGCTTTTCTAATATGCGGTGCGGGCGGCTACTATTAAGCTCCAATTCATTATAGAACCCGACGCAGGCGTCACTCTTTTAAGTGGACAACATCTACTCATGGTCATTTCCATTCTCCTGACGCCTTGATGGAACATCTCCGGTGCCGAAGCCTCGCGTTGTGGGCGGAGGCATTCTTCGCTCCCTTCTACTCTTACGGCAGTGTAGCCTCCCTATACTAAGACGCTCAATTGCTTACGCCGAGAGGCTTAATGCGCAGCTTGCTAAGGCCCTCACATGGTAAGCTGAACGTAGGGTAATGGGCAATCTCTGTGTGTACATGCATATTATGAGCCCCCGGGCTTCCCGGGTTGCGCGGTTAGGTACACTCAACGGATGTCACTATGACACATTGCTTTGACAAGCATTAGGTGCACTTATAACCATGCGTCTGCGGATAAAACGCGTGCTCTATGCGCTTTACACTCCAATAGATCTCCGAATTATGGACTGAGCACTGGTATGCCCATCTTCTGGAACTTTCTTATTTTCGACAAGAGCGGCCCAGTATACTGCCTCCCTCGTCCAGATTTCAACTTCAATTGTGCTTTGTCGAGCCGCTAGACACGGGTTTACCAATCCCCGATAAACCTGCATACCTGACATTCGTCCTCTGAAGTTCTGTTGTAACCAACAATCACATGGGGGGATACCCCAGATTCCTAGATCTTTTTCAGAATCCGAAACAGAAGGACAAAGGTGTCAAATCATATAGGTAGTCTTGTTAGTCAAATGCTGTCATCAGAGTTCAGAGTGGGTTCGCTAAGTAAAAGAGACCAGGGCGTCTAAGGCACATAAACATAAGCGTCGTCAGTGAAACAATCGCCGCTCGTTCGTATGCAGGGCCACTGCTTTCCGAAAAACCGGCAATGGCACAACGCAAGTCACCAGCCAGTGTCTTAGCCGGATCCCTGATGTCAAGTTATCCGTTTCATAATTTATGTTTTGGCTTTGATTTTGTGTGAATGCCCGTCACCCAGTGTCGTTTCTGCTCTAGGAACAACTCCTTGTTAGGCACTGAAGGGAAGGTGTAAGAGCAGTGATGACAACAATTAGAGTATCAGAAACTCACACCAGTGCATCTCTTCGTCCAGGGTTCCCAATGCAACGATGATGAATTTCTTCCTCAGCTCCGGATCGGTGGTCTCAAGCAATACGTTTGATCCACACCCAGTGCAAAAGTGTCGATCAAGCGCGACACCGCTTGCAGTGCCCTTGTCACGAAATAATTTCAGCTTGTCCTGTCCCTTTACGACACGGATTTGCTGTGCAGAGCACGTCAACCCTCCGTTCTCATCATGCCATGAATAGACAGGTAAGATCATGACGCACAGGTCGTAGGAAGAAACCATTCGACATAAACGCAGAGCCAGTCGTTTTCCTACAATTGACGCAATGGCAGACTCGGAATGCTACTGGGTCACCCTTAACTTCGTAGTTGACAGCTCCGCATAGGCATGAGCCAGACCGAGTTTTCGGCGCTTCTGTTGATATAGTGGAATGAGAACGAAATACAAGGTCGAGGGTGACAACGGCTGGATGGCTGAGCAGCGCCGAGGGCTCTTGATTTATGAAAAGCACGCAATCAGCGCTTTAGGGGCATTGGGGCAGGGCCGGCAAGGATACCGGCCGGTTGGTAAGCACCATCAACCCCGCCCTCCTATTGTTAAAATCAACAAAGGCTTGATGGTTACTCTCACTCTCATTTATTCCTCATGGATAAAGGCTCTATAGCGCCACTTAATGTTCGAAGATAATACTACTTGAGCTCTTCCACATCCTCTAATCAATATCATGTGAGCCCTGGGACTAGTCACAGCACCGGAAACCAGTGATGCGGAGGCGCATTTACGGAAATGCTTGCAACTTCAGGACTGAGGCGACAGCTCGGAATGTGAATACGCGAAAGCCAATCACTCCTGATTATCATGATATCTGATGCGGTGATTCACCAAAGCAGTGCAATGAGCTTGCTTCATGCTCAAGACCTCATTCTCTGCTTACCTCAAACACTTACTACCCTCCTTTTCATTTCTGTTATTCCGCCAAACACAAAGAAACTCTCATAGAAGACCGGCGGTGTATTCGTGAGCGCCGGCGGACTCCGTTGGCTCAATAGCATGTCGTGTATTCTGATGTGACCCGGAGCCCCTCTATGCTTCCACAAAGAATCATATTTCCCCTTTCGCGCCACGTTTTACAGCATTCTGTCTGGCTTCAGCATCGCGTTTCGCCTGTTATGGTGTTGACTCACGATCCAGAAGATTCCCTCTCTTCATGGCACCCACTTATGGCCCCGTCACAGCATATAGATAGAACCACGGCGACTTTTTGTCGCGCCAGCTTTCCCTGTGCATCGGCCATTGCCCTTCTCAATGCACTCGCGAGGTAATCTTCCATTCTTTATCCTGGAAGCAGTCCGTGTGCTCACCCTATGCAGTGATAGTCTCCAAAAGCTTGCGCTTAGACACGCGAAATTTGAAATCCGAGTATCTCGAGCTGATATATTACTGCGAGGCGTACTCTGTCGTGCCGTCTACAACGTTCTTCTTCCATGACTCTCGACTATGAACCCTACCCCCGAGCAGTTGATGATAGGAAAGAGATTACGAGATTTTTCAGCGTCCTGGATGCGATCTCTTCGTGACACAATCCAAATGTTTTCGGCCTTACCACGGAATCATGGAGTACATCCTTTGCCCAGCGACTTTCCATTCTCAAACACGTCTTTGAAGGAGAAGATACATTGGGTAGAGGAGTATGGATCAACAGCGAAACGTTATGCTTTCGTCGTACACATGGAGTATCATCTCGACACCACCAATGCCTGGTCCCCAGCTGTTTGGATCGTGCGATCGTCTGGTGCGTATGCCATCATACTTCTCTTCTCGTTCATGTCGTCGTGCTCACAACCGATCAGCACTCTCAATTCTCGGCAGAGTCGAAGTCGATTATCACATTTTGACGGACCCAGATTCCCCTGTGACTATTGATGGCGACTTCGTTCTCGAAATGATGTTGTACTCCTTGCTTCGTGAAGTGCCTTTGCGTCTGTCCAGCCGGGTCATCTCGAATTCCAACCCTACCATATATCCCTCGCTTGTAGGGAACGTCGAAATCTTTGAGCTCCATACGCTCAACAACGCACTGGTGCTAGAAAGGAGTAGGAGGATGGTACCCCACAGATCATGTTCTGTTTGTGACCAGCTTCTACCCCCTTCCGGCCCAGAAGTTTGTACTGCACATTTATAGAACCCCTAGACGTCCTTCTTGTCCGATGTTCCTCTTGATCTATTCCACCACTGTAATTATACATCTCACGAATGTCGTTTTCAATATGATGTAGCATAGCAGTTTTAAGACAGCCACCTCGCTCGATGTCATCTTATCTATTCTTGAGTCAATTAGCGGCTCGTTAGTTGCTCGGAGGGTCGCTCTTCCCTTGCGTTCTAGGCACCTTCCGTGAGATTGAACGTGCAATGGAACAAGAAGCAAGGTCAAAAAACTACTGTGAATGCAGAAGTTTGCGTTCGTGTGCAGGACCATGCGGTACATTTCGTCCACATCTATCTTTAGCGCACGTTTCTTTCTCTCAGTACCCGAAGAAAATCATTCAAATACTCTGAATCAGCGACAGTAGGCGAGCAAGTTCTGTATCTCATGGTTCACCTTTCTACTACATTCTTCACTCTTCTTATCACTGTCCTTAGCTCGCAGCTAGTCGGGACAAAGGAGACAGCGACAGGACCAAGTGTGGTCAACAGTGTCACGCTTGATGGTGTGACCTACATCAATAAGGTTTGTGTTATGGGATTCAAGACCAGATGCCGTTTGACCACAACCTCCTTGTTCACCTCAGGGCTTGGTAGCCTTTGGACTTATTCCCTCCGATTTTAGAGAATCGACTGGGGATACTTTGGGTGGAATTGGAAGTGCCATCGCCCTGAAGCCCAATACCTGGACTATAGGGGGTAGTGGCCAGTTTACTGGTACCTTCATTGTCCATCCAGACAGAGGATATAACGTGTAAGTGGCATAGTTATCTGGCATTTCTACACTCCTCCTTATCTTTCCCGCCGATACAGTGAAGAAACAATCAATTATCAAGCCCGGCATCATGAGATCGACTTCACCCTGACTCCGTACTACGATTCCAATAAACTCAGTTTCTCCTCAGCTCAGAAAACTCTCGTGCTGGAGTACAAGAAGACGGTACTTGAGTTCGACGTTGGGCAAAAGACAACCAGTGGCCTTGATCCAGAAGGCGTTCGAATGCCTTCTCAGGCCATTAATTCGCCATTCCCTGGACCTCTACCTGTTGTGTCAGCTACTGACAATCGTTTAACCTTAGATGTAGAGGGCATCATCGCGAATGCTGATGGATCGTGAGCTCATCTGGTCACACCCATTTCTGAAGCTAACGACAGCAATAACAGCTTCTGGATTAGTGACGAGTATGCGCCTGGGATTTATCGGATTTCGTCCACGTCAGCCGTGGTGCAGGCCCTTCCGATTCCTGACGCTATTATTCCTCGGGACAAAGACGGAAACCTCTTCTTCACTTCGGATGATGACCCAGAAACAGGCCGCGCAGGAAACCAAGGTAGGCCTCGTATCACCCTCCCAGTGTTCAACAACTCTCAAACTTGTTTGAAGGGTTCGAAGGTCTGACGATCGACCCTACTACCGGAAGAATATATGCAATGCTACAAGCTGCCACCATCCAAGACGGCGGGGATGACAAGAGCACATCTCGCTATACTCGACTCCTTGCTTTTGACGTCCAGGGTAATCAGTCGACACTCGCTGGAGAATGGGTTGTGCCGCTTCCTCTAAGCCCGAAAGACAACACCGAGACTTGCAACGAGATAGCTTTCGTTGGTAATGGAGTATTTTTCGCCCTCTCTCGTGACGGTGATGGGCGCGGCGGAGATGATAACAACTCCAAATACAAGAATGCTGATCTCTTTTCCATTCGCAATGCAACGGATATTCACGGCACCAAATTTGACAGTCCTGCCCATCCAATCGCCTCGAACGGTAAACTCGACTCGTCAATCACGCCTGCCACCTACGTTCCTTTCATCAGCTTCGTTGATGATGACCAATTGGCTCGTTTCGGTCTTCATAATGGTATGCGGTCAGACGTGAAACTAGATTTGACCCTGACGAAATCTTACAGGCTCTCCCGACGATGAAACTCTACTGGATGCAAAATGGGAGTCACTAACACTCGCACCTGTTGGTGATGCCTCATTTCCGGACGATTACTTCCTCTTTACCGCGGTAGGTTCAATCAACCCATGCTCTGAGCTGCTCTCTAACATATTGTTCCTCTAGGCCGATAACGATTTCCTCAGTACCCATGGCTTTTCTCTCGGGGAACCATTTGATGCTGAAATCGACGTTGACAACCAGTTCTTAGTATTTCGTGTGACGTTACCCGGAGCAGTTTTGAAGCAGTAGCCGGTCATTCCATGAAATATGTTCCTTCTCGCCCTACTCAATATATAATGGAGGATGATCACCATGACCAGAAAGCGAGCGTAACAACGTGGGGGATGCTTGGCTGAGAACCATGAGTAGAGGCGCAATAGATGCCCGTACCCATGTGGAATATGGCATATACCACAAGGTATCGCTTATCGTTCCCAAGTCTATTTCGGGATATGGTTTTCCTGTCTACATACTTCCGTTACGAAGAACCACGTCAAATTCTGAAAGATTGACGCCTATATTGTTATGACATACCCAGGTCTATTCTCCCACGTGAATCCGAGTTGATGGTTCCGCTCCAAGTTCCCATCAGCTCATACTGAACCTTCTCACCGCTCGTGTGCAAGGAATGGAGCACCTTCATTGGTCGCTTCCTTGCCCGACTCTGGCGGCTCTTGATTTGCACGCGCTCGAAATCTCAGAGACGAACGTGTGTCGCATACCCTCAACATCGGCATTCCTCGGGAAACCTTTGCAATTTACCTTCTTGTGCCTAGCATGGCTATCTTTGGTACGCACGTTCGATACTGTACACACGACCGCCACAAACTCGAGGCACTCATATAGGCGGAGATTGAGAGTAGCAAATTATCGGCTCACAATGAGACTCTCAAGTGCATTCACCAGTCTCCTGGTACTTTTTGGTGCTACATTCGTTCTGGCAGGAGGAAAGGGTCATGGTACACCTGAGCTGACAGAAGTCACCCGCGTTACATTGGACGGTGTGACTTACATTAATAAGGTAAATACAAACAATCCTCGATCTGGGTCACGACTCATTAATATTCATTGGTTGGCGTGTAGGGAATAGTCGCGTTCGGCCAGATTCCTTCAGATTTCCGGGAATCAACAGGCGATACTTTGGGTGGTATTGGAAGCGCCATCGCGCTCAAACCTCGGAGCTGGAAAGTAGAAAAGAATGGTCGATTCATTGGAACGCTCTATGTGCATCCTGATCGAGGTTTTAATGTGTGCGTTTGCACGCCTTGTTTACATATCAACCGTTTCCAAATGAAACCAATTATTCCATTCAGTGATTCGACTATCAATTATCAAGCCCGCCATCACGAGATTGACTTCGTATTAACCCCATACTACGGATCTGAAAATCTCAATTTCACAATCGCTCAGAAGACGCTCGCCCTCAGATATAAAAGCACTGTTCTCGAATTCGACGTGAACCGTAAGCCAACAAGCGGCCTTGATCCCCGAGAAGTACGATTCCCTTCGCGCTTCAGCGACCGATCATTCCCTGGGCCGCTCCCGATCGTCTCGAAGGTGGACGATCGGTTAGTGCTCGATGTTGAGGGACTCATTGCTAACGAGGACGGCTCGTGAGTAGCAATATGTATAACCCAGAGCGGAACAAGCTCACCTAACAGTACCTTATCAGCTTCTGGATCAGCGACGAGTACGGTCCCGGCATTTACCGTTTTTCAAAGAAAGGAACCCTGTTGCAGTCAATACCATTGCCCGATGCTCTACTCCCTAGAGATGCCGCCGGAAATCTGAACTTCACATCGGTCGTTGATCCAGCAGCCGGCAGAACGCCGAATCAAGGTCGAGTGAATTACCTCAGTTGGACGGTCCAGATATACTGACCGTTGTGTAGGATTTGAGGGGTTGACCATTGATCCAACCACTGGAATCCTTTATGCTATGTTGCAGTCAGCCGCTATCCAGGATGGTGGAACCGACAAAAGCACTTCTCGGTACAGTCGACTGTTTGCTTTTAACCCCAAAGGACCGGAACCTCGCCTCGTTGGAGAATGGGTTGTGCCTCTTCCACTGAGCTCAAAGAACAACACGGAAGCCTGTAGTGAAATCCATTTCGTTCGCCCAGGTGTATTCTTTGCTCTATCACGGGATGGTGATGGCCGTGGCGGCGACGACAACAATTCCAAATATAAGAACGCCGATCTCTTCTCTATTCGTGGAGCAACCAATATTCACGGCACGAAGTTCGACAACCACCTGAATCCCATCGCTGTAAATGGTGTCTTGGACCCATCCATCAAGCCAGCAGAATATGTACAGTTCATTAGCTATGTCAATGACTCCCAACTGGCTCGATTTGGCCTTCATAACGGTATGCACTTCATCTTATCTTTCCAGGTCCGGTATGGTGGTGCCAATGTATTCCATAGGTTCACCAGATGACCCGACCCTGTTGAGTGCGAAGTGGGAGTCTTTTGCTTTGGCACCTGTTGGGGATCCGAAGTCCCCGGACGATTACTTCCTTTTCACCGCAGTAAGTACTCCCACTGCATCATTTAATCATAAATTCGATTTAACCACCGCGTTTTCGTGCAGGCCGACAACGATTTTCTCAGCACCCACGGGGTTTCTCTTGGACAACCCTTTGACGCTGGGCTGGATAACGATAATCAATTTCTGGTGTTCCGCGTAACGCTACCTGGATCACCGATCCGTAAGAAATTTAATACTGGTTGGTTTGGAAGCTGGTGGTGATCACGAGCTTGTGCGCCCCTGCATGCTTTAGTGCTTGGCAAACCGAATACATTTATAGTGGATGTGGGATATCCCACGTCGTCTTTGCCACTGGCCATGCTACTCATGAACCAATCATACATATAGCGATAAAATCGGGGAGGGTCTGATGGCGGCGAAGCAATCAGTTGATGATTTTGACACCTTGATTTGTCTAGATCATTAACATCATTGCTGGCAAGATGCTGCAACGCTATTCATTTATATCCTTCCGAATGCCGTTATTGAGCTGCACAAACGTTGAAAAGCAACCACAAACGCAGATGCATATCTTGTCCTGGTCAATGATAATAAGCCGATAATCGATGCAGAGTCTTGGCACGTCTGAAGCTGTCTTTGCCCCTTGATGTGAAGTGATTAAAATCTGAATGCTGGCATTGACTAGCTGCATCGTTATTTGATTCGTTGTCATCCCTGACGACCAAAACAGACATATAATGAAGTGAGGGTAAAGATGATTTTTGCCCCAACTAACCAGCAGGAATGCTTCCTCGCAGCCTCCGCTATGCCCTGGCTGGATGCCTCCTCCATGCGGCTTTTGCCTCCGCTCGAGTTGGCATCAAGATTCCCATTCCCATTGTCATCAGCGCTTCCTCCGTCTTTTCTGCAGCGTTTGCTTTTCTCATTATTTTCTCCATTCTGACGGGACTTCTTTTCCTGGTCGCGCTCCCAAAGGCTTGTGGAACGAAAGAAGAAATTCCACCAGATGTTTCTCCCATGAAATATGATGTGGGGCGTGTATATCCCTTGTTGGTTTTCATAACGGTGTCGCTCTGGTGGGCTCAGCTCATCATTTACACTGTGTATGTGAGGAACGTATTCATGAAACCGAGGCAAAGCTTTCCCGAATCCGCCTACTTAGCAAGATTCTCCCTTGATCAATTTGCCGACTTATTCACCTCGGCGAGCTTACTCTGGCTCATCCATTATCGTCGCAAAATCCACGCGACAGTCGTTGCACCCCTTTCCGCCCTCAAGCAAACATTTGACGTCGGCCTCCTGGGTGTCCACCTTGCAGTTATCTGCTACTCCACGGCCTTCCATTCCATTTCAATAGCCGACATGTCCGATGATAGCGACACCAGTTACCTCAACTGGCTGACTTCGCATTATGTCTATACGGCCATATACGCTCTAATGGCAGTCAATGTCACCGTTACTTTGGCGCACTCCAAAAAGGCTCTTAAGGAGAACTTTATCAAGGATGAGGTAGGTCAACCCCCGATCCTGGAGAATAGGGTATTCATTGACAACTGTCTATCAGCCCTATCGCCAGGCAGGCATAATAGCTGGATCCATGATCGCTCACGCTCTTTTCAAAATCATTATGGCCGCACTCTATTCCCAATTCGAGAATCCCAAAATTGATTATGACGTCCTTCGTGTGTTCGAAGTCATTGTCTTGGGATTTACGTATTTCCTCGCTCAGATGGGTTTGTTGATGGCGGAAAGCACGAGCACGGAGGACGACAAGAAATTGAAAGAGATCAAAAGGCTGGAGAAGGAGAAGCAGGCGGAGGAGGAAGGACACAATCATCCATTGAAATAAACCAACTCTGGTACCCCATGTATAAAATGTCAAGTTTTTGGATAACTCATATCCTTCTCTTTGTGACCTTGAAATCATCCCCTGTAATCATTCGCAGATCCCCGGGAGGAGAGGTATCTTTAAATAGTTCATTGTAGGGACAGCCTACTTATTAAAGAACACGGGACTCAACGAAGATCATCCGAATTATAAACAACTCCTTAGTGAGATGATGATGACGAAATTTGGCGTTATTGATAAGGCCAATGGTTAATAATATCCAAATCAGTACGATGCAGCTTGGACGGCTCGCTTAGAAATTCTAATGCTTACGAGCCATTATCTGAACATTGCGAGCACTCCGCTCGTGGCAGGGTATTATAGAGTCCAACGAGTCTCCTTTGATATAAATAAGAGCTGTGTAATTCCAACACAGGACAATCCCCCTGCGATAAGCACACGCCTCTACTCCAGCAGCCCGATCCACCTTCAGGATGCCTTCCTCTATCGTGGTATCAACCTTGGGTGCTTTCCAAGCATCTGTTTCCGTGTTGATTACGCTGGGCTACGGTCTTATTGCGGCCCGAATGGGTATGGTCCGTGCAGGAACCGCACGGGATGTAGCTTCTTTGTGTCGAAACGTTTTCCTTCCTGCTCTCCTGATAACAGATATCGGGAGTCAGCTCAACCGCCATAATTTTCTCAGTTATGCACCAGTATTCATTTGGTCGATCACATACACAGTGGTGTCGATCATAATGGGAAGGGCCGCTGTGAAAATGTTCGGTCTACCAGGCTGGGTCGTAGCCGTAGTCACGTTCAACAACACCACATCGCTGCCACTGCTCTTGACGAGGAGTTTGCTGGAAACGGGGATACTGAGCGGGATTGCTGGTGATGACGTCGAGGGGGCCGTAGCACGAGCGAGGAGCTACTTCTTGATCAACAGTCTGGTCTCCAAAGTTCTTACCTTTGCCATCGGGCCTGAGCTTCTTGGAGAAGGTGTTGTACACCAAGCAGAGGTTGACTCGGATGATATGGAGGCGAGGAAAGAGCCAGACGAGGAGACAACCCTGCTTCCCAAACCCATCACCTCGCACCTTGTCATCATTCCGACAGCTACGACTAGAATCGTCCACGATACTCGGCAGCGCTCCCTTTGGAGGGCACTGAAACGGTCCGGTTCATTTTTTAATCCGACAACCTGGGGTGGGATCATCGCCATCGTTGTCGGGATAGTTCCAAGTTTGCATAGGGCTGCATTTGCGCCGAGCAATGAGGGAGGCTTTTTGAATGCATGGCTCATGTCAAGCCTTCGTAATGTGGGTGCCCTGTTTAGCGGAATGGAGGTGTAAGCATTCTTTATCTCTCGTCGGAAACAGGAACGTGATATTGATCACATTCCGTAGATTTATTGTCGGGTCAAAGCTCTCCGACTCATTCGACGTGCGACCACATGAAGCATCGCCAAATCCTTCAAAAGGCACAGTAGCTGCCGTCATCCTCATCCGCTTTTTCGTCTGGGCAACTATCAGCATACCTCTCGTATACCTAATCGCAACCAAGACGAGACTATTGGGTGATGATCCAATCTTGTGGTGGAGCATGATGATCATGCCAATAGGTCCACCTGGGATGATTCTCAGCATACTACTCGAGGCCGTCGACGCTGAGCGGAGAATGAAGATGATGGTGGCTAGGGTATTGGTTTACGCTTATATGGCAACTCCTCTGATGGCACTTGCCGTTGTTGGTGCACTTAACGTGACGCAGGCGGTTCAAGCAACAAAGTCAGCTCAGCTTTAGTAGTAAAGAAGTCGCAACTGTATGGCTATGTAATTGTATGATGTATTATAGAGAACATATGAATTAATCCTAATTACATCGTTCCTGCAGGGTTCTACTATCTTTATGAAAAGTGCTTCTCGGGTACTCCCGGAGCACGCTTCTTAATCCCACTTTTCCACAAAACTTTCGAGGCCCAGCTATGCAAGACTTGTATTTAAATCTGGAAACGTTTCTTTCGCGCATTTGCGCTCTCCCTATGCATATGCAACACAATGCATACACATACGTCTTATCGTCACCTGAGTCACCATCTCACGCTATAATTATGCAATCGCAGGTTGACAGCTACCTCGCTTCTAACTCGAGCCGCAGGGCGTAGCAAGTTGGCTTCCTCTCTTCGACCACCATCTACCCATCCAACCTAGCCACTGAAACGTTGGAGGTCGATGTCAAGAACAGAAACCGAGGTCCTGCTTGCTAGGAACACCTCGCAATATGGAGCCTCACAAGTTCGGGAAACACGGAAAACACATATCGGGGTTTTCTCCGCCATGTTTATCATCTTTAATCGGCTTATTGGAACAGGGTGTGTCCTTAACACTTTCCTGAGTTTCCTCATGTTTATCCTCACTGCCGATTAGTATTTTCGCCACCCCTGCAGTTATTCTCGTTTTCAGTGGGAGCATTGGCATGTCGTTGTAAGTGTTTGTTGTCTATGGTGCTCGTAGCTGACTGGAGTAGACTTCTTTGGGTGGTTGGATCTTTATATGCTCTCGCAGGAATGCAAGTATACATTGTATGGGGAACGGTCAGATCCAACGACTCACTTCGACACAGTATGCGATGCTTAAAGTGTTCGCTTAGGCTTTTCCGCAAAACGGAGGAGAGAAGAACTATCTGGAATACCTTTTCCCCTATCCCCGGCTCCTTGTAACTTGCATGTACGCTGCTAACGTCGCGCTTTCTGGTAAGCTCAACCCCCCTGGTTCAGCTTTGTACGAACTCATAGATCCCCTTTCCTCAATAGCCTGGGCCGCCGGGAACTCACTGGTCTTTGGCGAATACATAACGAAGGCCCTGCTCAATCGTGAACCTTCCTCAATAGTTCTCGAAGCGACGGCTTTCTCCTGTATTACCTTCACCTTTCTTCTACATGGAACGGCTCTTCGGTTGGGCCTACGCCTTCAAAATGTCCTCGGCGTCTTCAAACTCTTGACCATACTGATTGTCGTTGGGACTGGCTATTTTGCTCTGCAAGATGGGATACCCTCCGGAACGGGATTGCCTCAAGGTCGTTGGAGAGCCCGGGAGAATTTTCGTAATGTCTGGGGAGGAACTAGCCACAGCTTAGTTTCCTTGTGTACCGGCCTCTATAGTGTGCGTTTTCCGCCTCTCATTTCCGTGCTACTGACTGACACGCTCTGAAGGTCATTTGGTCGTTCTCTGGTTTCTCCAACGTGAACTATGCTCTTTCTGAAGTTCATAGCCCAGCTCGCACACTCCGCATCGCAGGTCCCCTCGCCGTCGTTGTGGTAGCAACCCTCTATATCCTCACAAATATCGCATATTTCGCTGGGGCGTCCAAGGCTGAAATTGTCGGCTCTGGGAGACTTGTGGTGTCGCTCCTCATGAACAATATATGGGGCGAAAACGTTGAGCGATGGGTCGACTTTGGAGTCGCATTATCTTCTTTGGGAAATGTTCTTGCTGTGGTGCGTTATCAACCATTTCTATATCTTTTCCGGCAATCTCTCATTTGATTCTTTAGTCATTTTCTCAAGGTCGAGTGAACCAAGCATCAGGAAAGGAGGGCGCATTGCCCTTCAGCTTTATCTGGGCATCCGATAAACCATTCAATGCTCCACTGGGTGGACTGAGTTTACGTCAGTCTCTAATTTTCTCTTTCGCGATGGAGTGACTATTTGCTCAAATTTTACCCTCGCAGACTGGTTGATGTGTAGCTTGATCATTTTCTTCGTACCATCTGGTGACGCCTATAACTTTGTCGTTAACGTTGTAAGTCGTCACATTAATACAACTTCCAAACGATCGCTGAGAATAGCCTGAGATTACATATCCACTGTCAGTAATCAATACGACGATATCTTTTGGCCTTCTACACCTCTACTTCTCCGGCTCTTCCCTCTCTCCGTTACATCAATACCACCGCTGGCAAGATCTATCGCCTTATACATTATTCTCAGCAGTGGTTTTCGGGCTGTGTAGCGTATTTCTTATAGTTGTTCCTTTGATGAAACCTCCCCCGGGCGCGGAGCCATACGAAAGTCTTCCTTACTGGACTCACGCTGTTGGCGGGTGGTGTATGTTTGGATTAGGTGCGATTTGGTGGAACTTGAAGTTTCGGAAAGGACGGACCCGAGAGTAATACCAACACAACCCCTGTTTAGCAGTGAATAGATGCGTTTAGATAGTCTCGGTCGAAGTCCTATTGGAAATGATTATTGCATAGATACTCACAATATACCCTTTGCCGGTCATGATGGATATAATTCGAACAAGAATGGGAACACGGCGTCTGGCAATGTAATTCTTTTTGATATAGACGGGCATAACCCACTACACAGGCATCATGGCCCATAACATGTCCATACTAAGGTGTTGCGCAACAGCAGATCAGTTTGAGGACGGTTGTAAGAAGACTATTGCTGGGTCTCCTCTCTCCTCCGATAAGCGGACGCGATTCATCATCGACTCTCCCCGATGACGGGCGATGGACTCGGGCTCGAAGGAGATGCTGAAATCAATTGAATCGAAAGATATCTGCTAGGTGACCACATAATACGCACCTGCTCAAGTGCCGTTCGGTTCTTGAAAACGCGGTTACACTCCGTACATATGCAATGCGCATATGCTGTATAAGAATGCTGTTTATCGGGGTTGGGGGAAAGGGTTGGCACAGTGAATAGAGGAAGCTAGCTCACGTCTTCAAGTGCTCTACGATTGACAAACACTTTACCACAACACTCGTACATTCTGTGAGACTTTGCCCAACAATGTTGTATTACGGCTTCCTCGGAGAAGAAAGCGCCCCGACAATCTTTACATTCGTATGTTTTCATGGACCAAGATTGAGAAAGGAGTAGGATGTAGACGAGCAGTCGGGACCAGCCATTATTCTCAGACCCCGTGGCAACCTCGTGTTTTGATCGCAGCCTGAACCGAAGACCGAGACCGTTCCAGTGGTAGAAAGCTCACTCACAAATTCGGCAAAATTCAGGTATATTACAAGTAACAATCGTACAGATCAAATAGCAAAAAAAAAAAAGGACAGCGAGTTCCTCAACGGTAGCGACCTATGATGAGACTATGAATATGTGATTGTTGTCCCAGAAGAAAAATAAGCATACGATGCTTGTTCAACAACACAATAGGATTCTGGTGGTTAGTATTTCAGCAGCCTCTTGAAGTTGTCGGTCAAAGTAGTGAAGTGTCTCACAACCTCGTTGAACCGAGCAATTCCACAGGATTCGCTCTCGATATGTTGAACCAACCCTGAGATGAGCCGGAACTCCGAAGCACAGTGAGGGCATTTGAATTCAACCTCATCATGGGCTGGTGAGTCAAGGTGCTGGTTGAGCCCATTCAAGGTCCTGAAAGTGCGATGGCAAAGGTAGCATTCATAGGCATAGCCATTAAAAGCCCGCTCGTTGGCCGAGTAGGTGATGAGACGAGTCGGCGCTTTCTGAGGACCTTCGATCCGGTGAGGAATCGAAATTTGGGGTATTATTTGGAGCTTATGGACAGCGTTCGTGACTTGGTGGCGATTGATACGGTGGCAGCCAGATTCAATGTGCATCGCAATGGAGGAAGGAGCATTGAACATGTTGTCGCAGAATGGGCACTTGAAGGTTTTTCCTCTGTGAGCAGAGGAAGCGTTATGCTAGAGCGAGAACATTAGGGGGATTGATCAACAAATCGAGTACCACTGACTTGAGATAGAGCATGTTCACTCGAAAAGTCCCGCGAACAGACAAAGCACCAGTTATGGACTGGGTTGTGAGCGAGGTGATCGTTGAGGGCAGCATTACTGACGAAGCTACGATTGCAGCGAAAGCAGTACGTCTCGTCCTCGCTGACATCAGACTCGGACTCGTCAGTATCGCTGTCGAAATCGAATTGATGTGCAGGTGAATTCGCCAAGTGCTATCGTGAAATATGAGTCACATTGAAGGAGTCAGGCTGTTGAGATGACTGCGCACCTGTTGATACCCGCCATAGGTGCCGAAGGAGCGGTTACAGGTAGAGCAAAATCTGTGGGTGGCACTGTTCTCTATATGCTGGGTAGTTCATGAATCTTAAGCAAGAAGTTGGCGGTAAGCTAGGCATAACTCCTAGTGCTTACATTCCTCAAGCCGTTCTCGTCTACGAAGGTCCTGTCGCATTGCTCGCACTCTGGGATAGCATGACCTTTAGCCCTCGAATGTGACTGTACTGCCCCTTCAGAGGCGAAAGTACGATTACAATCGAGGCACTGATAGGACATTCTGCTCTGACTAGAGGGAGAGGGAGGGCAGGTCAACGTGGAAGACACCAGATCGCTTTATGCAAGGCCCCTTCCTGGGAAACATCACATGGGGAATCAGTTGGCTCACGTGTAACACGCTTCACACAATATGTAACTTGCTAAGGACAGTGAGCGAGCGCCGCCTTCTTAAAAATCTCTAAATACTTCAGCGCACGGGTCAGGATTTCTGGGCTAATTATTTGTTCATTCAGCTGCATCTCCTTCTCAGTTGCTATTGAATGTTGAGACATATGCACCTTTACCGAGACAACCGGATTCTCTCTTATCAGCCTCTGGATGTGGTTAGTGTACTGCTGTGGACGGCGAGCGGCGGGAATAATTAGATGCAATGCTCGGACTTCGAGTAGGACCGTAATCAATGGAGCCGTTTTATCAATGAGTGAATCCCATGCCAATAATGCCTGAGGGGAGTCTGGGTCGGGTATTGAGATGAGGGTGAACTACGTTGATCCTTGAATATTAAATTTTAGGGACCAGTGGCGTCCATATTGTAGTCTACGAAAGCGGAATGGTTTCGTCCATGTGAACGTACCTGATTCGCAGTCAGGCCCCGAGTTATCAAGGGCGTCATACGGAATGATAAGCGCCAAGAAGACAAGGCAGGACAGCCTACGGTTAGGAAAATGATTTCCTTTGTTTTTCAGCTACTGACCTCGGAGTTCTGGAGAGAGAGCCTAATGCGCATTAATCTCCTTAAGGGGCACTTCTCCATATTTCCGGTGATGTTAAACTGCTAATGGCAAGTGCTGGTTTTGCTCTAAGCATAGGCCACGACGGTGGAATCAAGAACCTGACAACCGGCAGGCTCCGACAATATTCAAAGAGATACATACGAGCTGAACTTAACCTTGAGCTCCTTTGCAACCAATTTCGACCCAGAGTCGGTGATATCCCTAAACATGAACCATACATAGAGTGGCCCGACTGATATGATACCTGGGACTTGCAGTTGAATCAGCGTGACCTCTTACAGAAAGCTTGCAAGTGTTGATGAAAAATCGGACACCGTATTTCCTCACTATTGACTTGAAGTAAAGCGGCCATTTTCTGTTCACTGACGGTATTCATAATACGTAACTATATAGCCTAAAACTCCTGGGCTCTAACGGAAGTCTCAAGTTGACCGAGCTCATTTCCCTCCTGCACTTTGCTCCAATCGGTAACAAGACCTCGGAGAGAAATGCAATACTAACACTCACTGAACCCTGATCTCAGGATCCATTTTACGAGAAATCAGCAATTGATTTACCAGCAGTTGCGACCCCACTGCCATGCAGCATCCATACTTGTTTTTCAGCTCCGCTACGACCTATCGAGCCCGAAATCGTTCCCCGAGGGTATTGAGTCAATCCGTAAATCCGGATTATTTTATGCACGATTTCTAGTAGCCAATTGGTTCAGATAAAAGGTGCGCTCTCTTGTAGAAGGAGCATCCGAACAGGAAAGCATCTCCCAAGGATTCCAGAACCAACCTTCAGAGCCCTTCACAGTAGCTATGTCTGGTAAGGTTTAAAGGATAGAGTCCCCTCAATACTGACTGTGTTCAACAGAATACAGAAATAAACTAAACACCGTCTGCTCCCGCAAACGATGGCCCTTTCGGAAGGGTGACTGCGTATCGAGTGGCCCTCAACAAAGCCAGACTTGGACCTGTGATGTATTTGGTGCGTAGCGAGGAAGCCAACTTTTACTATGTAATGCGAAGACTTAGCTTTCTGCATAGTGAATGGAAATCCTTTCACAGGGTCGGGACCATCAAAGGACAAGGCCTACGAAGAAGCGGCTAAGACTGCCCTGGAGAATATCAGGAATGAGGACCCCGATGCGGTTCCTGATGGATTCCTATGAGCATTGTATGTTCAGCGCTGTAGCTATACCGGTTTTTTGCTGTATTGTATCGCCGTCTATCATGCTCATGTAGCTATATTTGTATAAGTTCTCCTTAATATATATCTCTATCCGAGGTTTGTTGGCGTGTCGTTAGCACTTCCGTGAACCAGTGGTAAATCTGAATCCCGCGCTGAATTATACTGGGAGACAGTTGTCCCAGCACGAACGCAGTGCGAGCACTGGATTCATATGTGGTTAGAAAATTTATCAAGATGGATATAGAGCACTTAGAACCCCTACTCATAAGTCGGTGGCCATGTATCTTAACTCTGATATAGAGCATCATTGAACCGTCACATCCTGTATTTATCGAGGATATAGGCGACCGTGCGAGAATTAGTACTTTACATCTGTTCTAGTTGGGGGTTTTGGAACATTTTAAAGTCATGTTGATTGATTGCGATTGGACCAAATCATCTCAGGGGACCGGTTTCAGAGTATCGAAGGGTTTGCTTAGGATTTTTTATGTATGTCCCTTGAGATCCCGACACATGGCATTTGTTCTGGTCAGCTGACTTCTGTGGACATCGAAGAAGTAAGATGCGGCAACCTGAATATCTACATACATAGTCTGAGAAACGGAGCGTGGCGCGAGCACGCCATAATCATTGATTGGCCATGCGCCGCGTGACGTCAATCCCTGGGCCGGAAAGGTATATGACCCACCCAGCTCACCAGGACCCGCTACACGCCGCCCACCCTGCAACAATGAGCTCCGCGTTCGCCATCGCCATTGCAGGGGCTTTTCAAAGCTCGTTGTCTGTGATTCTCACAGTAGTGTACGGCGTGATCGCAGCCAGACTTGGCATGGTCAGTCCGATGACGATCAAAGACGTCTCTACCCTCTGTGCAAACCTTTTTCTCCCGGCACTGCTCTTCGCGAGCATTGGGAGAAATCTCACCATCGAAAAACTACAGACATATGTACCGATATTTGTCTGGTCTGCCTTTTGTGTCTTCTTATCAATGGGCACGGGCAAGATTGTTACACGATTATGGAGATTACCCAGCTGGACAGTGGCTGTTGCTACTTTCAACAATACGGCATCTCTACCTATCCTCCTGACACAAAGCTTCGCTAATGCAGGACTCCTTTCCACGATCGCTGGAAGCAACCCTAGTGGAGCCATAGAGCGTGCCACTAGCTACTATCTCGTCTATAGTGTGGTCGCCAAAGTGGCTACATTTTCAATCGGACCCTATCTCTTCGATAAAGATTGCCTCAGTGGACCGCAGCCGCCTCTTGTCGCACCTCATTCTCCGGCGGCTTCAGAGACATCGCCATTACTTCCGACTCGCCGACCTTCAATGAGGTCGCCATACCCTATCATTCGTTCAGCCCTCCTCTCCTTCAGCCCAATTACGTGGAGCGTCATTTTGGCCATAATTATTGGGCTCTGCCCCCCGTTGCACCACCTCTTCTTCTCCTTGCCCCAAGACGGAGGTTATCTGAGTGCTTGGGTCTCGGAGAGCATCTCTAATATGGGTGGAGTGTTCGCTGTGTTGCAAATGTAAGTCCAATACGCATCTGATTTCTCGCGGGTTGTGGATCATGTGTGCTCCTAGCTTCATCGTTGGCGCAAAGTTATCACGTTCCTTCGAAGCGGATTCCCTTTCAGAGCCAAGTAGTCCACCAGCAAAAGCACTTGTCGCAATCTTTGCCATTAGATTTGTGCTGTGGAGCTTCCTCAGTGTGTTAATCATTTACTGGCTAGTGCTTCATACAGCCCTCCTCCCCCAGGATCCTGTTATGTGGTGGTGCATGATTATTATGCCAATCGGTCCCCCCGCCATGACGCTGAGCACCCTCGTCGACATAATAAATGTAGGAGAGGGGGGAAGAAATATGGTGGCGCGAACGTTGGCATTCATGTATGGCGTTACTCCTGTGATGTCGCTTTCCGTTGTAGTCGCATTGAGAGCTTGCGAGATCGCGATGGAGAAAAAAGGTGGAACCACAGACCCATAACCTTGTCGTTCGTCTGTAGTAGGCCTTTACAATTTCTAATTCTTTAATACCACTGCCCCGTGTTCGATCATCACCAGCACAATCAAACGATTCACAATCAGTTAGCTCCATTACTACACAACGCAGGCCAAAGTAGACGGCAACTGGTGGAAATACCAACTCTGAAGGCTAATCTGGGAACAAAGTTTCCATCATTCGAGGAAGGACAACATCAAACTATTAGTCACTCCGATGGGCCAACATGCAAGTCCGGCTAGGGGCTAAGTTTTGGAATACAACAACACCTCTAGTGGTACCAACGGGCTCGGGATGGGTGGTTTCGATAAAATATCATTCCAGATCTCACTAACCATTGTCCAACCACTGACTCGCTTGAAAGGAGTTGGAAAATTAGCAACAAGGGTAATCCCAGGAAAAAAATACTATTGAGTCACTTACCGCCTCTCAGGACTATCTGGAGCCTTGATTGAGGCCGGAAAGGCGTCTTGACCGATTAGTGGGCTACTATAGCTCTACCCTCGACTGTAGATAGGCAGCAAGATCACGGATGTGGAGTGGAGCAGCGGAGATAGGCTCTAGTTAACAACCTTGTTGTGAATCCAAGCAACGCTCGTAAGGCTTATAGACAAAGGGAATGTCATCTAGGGAGGAATATATTCCGTTATTTAATGTGTGTGTATCTCTGAAGCGTACGTGGTGTACCTTGACACGGGCAGAGTTTCCCAGTAGTTACCAGTGCTTATACAATACCGCTCCAGAACCGGAGCTGATCAGTTCACATCATGAACCTTTGAAGGGTCCTGGTAGAGAGTTGATCGCCGTGCAAAATGCACAACAACTAGGAACGATGATGCAGTAAGGAAATCACTGACAAAGGCACGTATACGGCAGCATTGAAGAAGGGAAGCTTTGAGGTCGTGATCCAAACACAAATGATGGCTTTGAGGAGCATGGGTAGTATACAGGCAAATTACAGTATATGCAAGGATCAAAGCAACGTTTATCCACCCATCCGATATCGTTGGGTTGGTGGATTACCCCATGGGCACTCGATCCCTGCACTGATAGAGCCTCTTTCTGAAAAGTATTATCGGGTCGACTGCTGAAAAGGATGTCCCCAGAGGAGAACGATGTACAGTCTCGATGTTTGATCCTTGCCTAACCGGTCGATATCAGGTAGTACATTTCGGTAGCACATGTCAAGACGGGATGAGGGTGAAAACATGCCCATCGGACTGCAGTGCTAAAGCCCGAGGGATCACAGGAATACTCCATCTGGTCCATCAATATTTTTTTTTGTGGAATCACACTTATGTACCACGGTACCGGCTACTCATTTGTCAGCGAGAAGACGGTGCCATGGACAAGCCTGAGCGACTTTTGTCCCAATCTAGATTTGAGTGATGTTACCAGCGCAATTGCGGCGGCCAACGTTTTTATATTTCAACCTCTTGTCGATTGGTAAAACTACCGGGTTGGTTATTCGTACTGCCGCTCTAAGATGGATCCTTGATACACAACCGGTTCCTGCTACTAGTCTATGGTCAAGAAGAAGGGCATTCTCAATGTCAAGTGGCAAAGCTCTTTTGAGATCTCCGTTTTCAGCTGGCTTCGTGTTTGTTGTTCGCCAAGCGCCCCTGCCAATCATTTCCCGATCAGGATGAAGGGATGATTGAGTTGTAGGCTAAGCCTTGACGCAAACAACTAAAGAACCCACAGTTGACCTGACACCGCTTTTTGAACCTTCTTTCATAGGACTTATCGGGAACAATGACATTTGTCTGTAACGCTTCAGGCTGCTACTAGGAGGATGATCTCATCGCGTCGATGGCTTATCAAACAAAGACTACGCATTGAACGGAAAGTCAGGGTCATGCTCCTACCTAAGCCATACCTGGCACCAAAGGAATATAAGGACTGCCTGTTCTTTTTCAGACATATTCAATCTAGTAAGCTACCTGACGATATACTCAATACACTTGTGGGCGCTCCAACGAGTGTATCATATGATTCGGTAGAGATCAGCATCTGCGAAACTGTCCATGAGGGCATGTGCTTCCCGGGCACGGCAGGCCATACGCATGACCAGTTGGGTGTATGATTAAGCTACCTTTCGAGTTTCTCCAAGGACATTCCCACTGATTATCGTACTGGGTATCTTTAATTCGCCGGGATAGAAAATGACACGGTCGACAAATTGCGTGTGGAAAAATATCGTGACAATAAGCCACGATATATTGTATTGATTGACGAACAAAACCTACAACAACGCTAATATGTACATTGTGTTGTATTTATGATTAAAAGTATATGCCAGGAGTGTCAGGAATAAATAACAAACAGGAGATCCGGGGTGCGACTCTCAAAGCCTACATACAGAGCAACGAACAAATAGTGCAGGGGGGGAGATGAAATCCGAGCCTATCTCGGAAGAACGCTGATATGATACAAGGAAAACGAAACCAGGGGAGGGGGAGGAATATAATACAATATAAACATTCAGAATAATAGACGAACGTTCGATTATTCAAGCGCTTCAAAGTTGGTATTGATGAACGGGACCAGTATTCATGAAAGAAGAGAAGTCTATATCGAGGTGGGTAAGGGAGGAGTCGGGATGATGAGGAAACGCTGTATAGTCAGATGGGTGACTGAGGTAGTGTTCACCGGAAAGGCCCATGTCAAGCCCACATTGCTGGTACGCCGGGAAGGTCGCAGGCATGTCTGGTACATTCTTTTCCAGGTTCATGGGGAATGTCCCATATGATCCAGCAAAGGGCGGAGGGGAGGGACTTTCCAAGAAGTCGGGTGTCCCAGGAGTTATGGGGGTCGTACACTGATTCCAATCATCAAGGAACGACGCAGTGTTGACGTTCAATGGCACTGGGAATGCGTCGGGGTGTGACATGGTGGAATCAGCTGGGGACGGTGGTATCGGTTCGTTAAGAGGGTCGCAAGCAAATGCAGGGAGGGGGGAGACTGTCTTTTCGAACGAGAAGGAACTGAAATCCTAAATATAGCGTTAGCCTACACATGCCGAAATGGGGATTTGACGGACTTACAAAAGAAGGTTCCTTCTTCAATGTCGCTTGATCTAGGTTGGCCGGATTGGCTAGGTCAGGTGTCGGACAGCGGGTTGGGCGAGTGCTTGAGGCGCGCATCTTCCTGGCAGTCGCGACGGTAGAAAAGAACGACTGGCTGGACTTTGAATTTTCGGTATCTGGTATGGGGGCGGATGATGAGCGGCGATATGCTCTGGCGGTTATCGGCGCTTCGAAACGTGTGACGATTTCGGGAACATGGTGCTTGTCGAAGTCTGCCATAGCTGAATCCAACTCCTGCCCTTTGAGCCCCGCCGCCAGGAGCTCCGCTATCTTCGCACAACGTTTCATGTCCTTCGGCTCTACTTCTCTAACCTTCCGTTTCTCTGTCGTCCCCCCTTTTTTGCCTTGGGTTGGTCGAAAGGCGTATTGAGGGAATTTGCGCTTGTGCTCTTCGAGCGCTGCCTTGGCTTTAGCATGCCAGACCTGTCGTTCTTTTTCAGGAAGGTTTTGCCAGGTCAAGCCAATAATCTTCGATAGCGTCGAATGGTTGGTCTCGACCTCCGTGGAAACATGTTGGCTCTTGATGAACGAAGAGCGGAAAAGGATGAAAGCGTTTGGCGGACGAGGGATGTGGTTCTCCGGTTTTTTCTTTGAATGAGTCGGACGACGAGGCCCAGAAACATTATCATCAGTGGGAGGGAACATGATGTTTTCGGAAATAGGGGAATCCAGGGCGGTATGGGGGCTTTCATTGAACGAAGTGGGTGTAACATTGGTAGCGAAAGAGACGCCAGAGGGATCTGTGGGCTCGACAGGCATGGTCCAGACTAGCCGCTGGCCTGCAAGTACCTTGTGTGTTGGTGGATCAATTCGCGCCGGACTACAAATTTAATCTCACCGTCTGATTCCGTTCTTCTCGATCCTCTTGTCCTTTCTGCAGGCATGGTAAAAACGATAATAGGCTCTTTCAGACGGAGGGATAATCAAAGATATCGCAAGCGAGGTGAGGGAATGCGCGAAAGGCGGAGGACGCTGGGCGTTCGGGGGGAGGGAAACAAGGTCCAAGAATCTAGCTGAAAAGGCAGCTCTGGCTATAAACATGAGATGAGCCTGAGTGACCTAAAAAGGTAGCAATTCCTTCTATTCGCTACACTGGGACTGAATGAATCCCACAACAACTAAGCCCTGATCGGGAGGAGATCTCCTGGAATAGTGTCCAAATTTGGCAGTCCTCGTTCATCACACCCTCACCTGACTCCTGCATCGCTCCTGCATCGCTCCTGCGCACTTACCTCTAGAATCCGCAAACGCCTTCGATATGCTCTCATCAACAACTGCTGGGTGATGCACGAGCGCAAGAGTGAAATTTTTCTGACTTTCCAATTCTGCATCAGTCCCGGCCCCCAGAAACTCACTTCAACGCTAGAAGGCTTGATTCCAGGTGGGGTGACTACCTATGGACGCCGAGCCTATGTCATCTTATGGACCTGTGACCGATAAGGTGACTCTTGTCCTTCCTGATCTTATCTGACCTGCCTCGCACTACGCATTCGCTGTTCATTGAAAGTTGCTAATGGAGGCTGTCTGTGATTCATTGAACCTAATTGCCTTAGATCTCTCTCACTCAGTTTCACAGCTCTCTTCTTTTGCGCCCCAGTCCCCGCAAAGAAGATGAGAGCACGCTGACCCATCTTGCTAGACCCCGCCCAAGAACTCACGCTCCCCGTTCTCAAGAACATTCTCAGTCTCACCGAATCTCCATCGGGAATACGAGAATTACCACCGTGGGATATCCATCATACCGGCCTTCCGGAGTTGACCGGCTTAAAATCTCAATGTTATTGAACATTTGTACCATACAATGGCCGCGACTGCTTGTCGCCAAGTTCTCGTACCGCTCGCATGTATGTAGCGTCCCTTCCTATCCTTGAAAATACCGAAATCCTCCAAGAATTTACGGTTGCTGCCCCATGAATATTTTATATCTCGGAAATTTCCTAAACCCTTATCACATCAGTCGCCATATGTCTAAGAAGCCTAGCCCGTCCTCGGACCACCGTTACTCGGAAATCTTTAGTATTTCTGGCCTTTGTAGTGACGTTACGTTTTTTTGTCTTTTCCTGTTTAACCCCCCGCTTCTGTTTTTATTGCACTGATGGAATGCCCTCCCCACTCCCAAGCATGACAGATACATCAAGGGCTCTCGCTTGCCGACCAAAAAATTTCGAGTCGGACCGATAAGTTTAGGTATGATATTGGTTCAGGACGAGCTCCATGATTTGTCGGCTTTTCCTTGTTCGTGACAGGCATAGCGAGCTCCGCGAGATGTTCTTTGTGCGCCCTTCAAGGAAGGTTACCAACGCCATAGTAACGTTAACTGATCTCCAATCTGAGCGTCGCAATAAGATACTATAAGAATCGAAGAGCAACCTGCTCAGCACACCTTCTCTGAGCACCAACAATAACTAGAGGAAGGTAGACAACCCCAGTCATCTGCTAGCCATCCGCTTCCCTCGTATCGCCTACTAGTAGTGTTGATCTACATCAATTGAGAGTGATGTACTTACGAAAGAAAGAAATCAGCGCCACTATAAGGGACCAACAGTTTATATCTCGATAGTCGGCTTGATCGTATTCTTTCGTTGCTCGCATGCCGTCCAGGCTACATTCTTGTAAATGAACTATTCAATGCAATGGGTGGCGGGGAGACCCTAAAAAGTCGCGCAACCCCAAAATGCAGAGCGCTGGCGGCGGAGCCGAGCCCTGAAGGCCCCCATCCCCGTTTTTATTTCAAAGGGCTAAATGTTTTCTCCCGAGGATAGGCGTGGCCAGATAGTTGGAAGGCTAAGATGGACTTGGCATTAAGAGTTGAGCTGACATTATTTGAAGTCGTATACGTCCACTAAGCATCCGCAATTTCCTGCGCACTGTCACGGCAACGGCTTAGCGTCAGAGGACCCTTATAGTCAACCACTTAGCAGGTCCTATCGCCACCGAGAACTAGGCTCGGTTTGAAATAAGCTAAAGACTCTAAGCAACTCGGGAGCAGAAAACTCGGAATTAGAGCAAGAACACATATCAAAGACACATGAGTACTCCGTTTATCGTAAAACTTGTGAGCCGCGTGGCTATCGTTGTGGGTGTCCCCTAATGCATCGTGGTTAGGTAAAGTCAGCTGATGATATGCCTAGAACAGTCCCTCACAGTAAGTTGCACAGGAGAAATTCATCCGGCTTCTGTGTGGCGTTATAGGTAGAAAATACCTCCATGCCGAATAAAAAGACTTGTTCAGGATAAAGCCTGACTTGGAAGCGCTTCTCAATTTGGAATGGAGATCGATCATTCAATATACAGTAGGGGTAATTTCATGAATACAAGGACTCGCTCTCTTACCCTGAAATGTTCACTTCAGCAGCCAGTGATCAACGAACCCGACCACTGAATTCAATAATTTCAAGTGTGCTGTAATCCTAAGGAAATCACCCGATGGAATCAGCAGCTCTGCCTACGGACATTTTCTCTTGATGTGAACTCCCGTAGGCCATAGAAGCGAAAGCGCTAGTGTTGATGATAGGTATGATTATATTCCTAAAAGGCTGACTTGATATCACGAGTCATTGAGGTGAAGACCCTCAGTCCTTCATCTGGAAACCCGTCTGATCGATCCTCTCACGAGTACCGCTAGATTACGGAGATAACACTCCTATGATGGGAAGATGAAAGCACGGAAAGTAAGCGGAAAGAAACTGTCGCCCACAATCTAGGAGTCAGATGACAAGACCCGAAATCACTAAACCAGGCAGAGTGCCGACCCAAAAGAGGTGAAATGTGCCAAGTCGTTGATCCTCAGGTGGAGCGACACATGTAAGAGCCCAACCGACGTAATACATGTGTAACATGTTACAATGACTGCACTCTCTCTGGAGCTTATCCGCCGATAGACTTGACGCCTACGAAGTACTACATGTCATTAGAATGTCTCGGGCGAGAAGCACAAAAAAACCAACACCGTCACTGCTTAACAGCAAACTGAAATGCCGCCCGATGACTGGCATCACGACATTCAACCCGTCAAGCGAAAGCGAGTATACTCCTCCATAACGAGACAAAGTACTAAAGTTTCGAGGAGAGCCCAATTTCAGGGTGCTTCTATCCTAAATCCGCGACAGCGATGAAAATCCACCACATTGTGCCAACCAATGCCGACTCTTGGGAGAGATGAGGTCAAGTCCAACAAATCTGCGATTCGGATTCGCCACATATTCTCACATTCATCAGACGGTCGCTTTTCCTTTCACAGCTCCGGCAATCGGCAAGAAGACAATAAGAAAAGAGCGCCAATGTCAATCAATGGATGTATTCCAAAGCCAGATCTCACTGAATTTCTCCTTGGTGCTTATACAAATTGGCCGAAAACAAGTCTTTAGTGATAGATTAGGAAGCCTTTACAACTCGGTAAGTAGTAGTGGACGTTTACTTTAGTTAGACCCCCTCACGATTGCGGTCGATGAATAATATAGCACTCTCTGGGGTCATCTCCAAATAACCTTCGAGACGTCGAAGGAAAAGAGCCTCGTGAGCTGGGCAAAGGGTTCTGTAAACCTTCTCGAATAGAGGTGCCAGAGGCCTAGAGGCTTCGCTTAATATTTCTTCTACTGTCGTTAAGCACTGCGAAACCTTCGGCAGTCAGTACCCCAATGAGCAATCGTTGTAACTGGAAACTTCAATCAATAACTTGCCACTTAATCCAGGTCCTTGTATTTTACCCGCGCTTACGGCTCCGGTATCATGGTACCTTAACGTTTCACGATAGTGCGCCTTTCCAAACCTGACATAGCTGCGGCAAAAATGTCGAGAAGATTTTGAATGACTCTGACTAGTGCTCATCCCCAATGATGCTGCAGTACGTGGGAGAGCCTAATCACCATTCTCATGAACAAGAACCCTTTCTACCGTACAGGTCAAAACAAGCAGCCAAAATTTTTTCTCAGCGGCCAGTGTGGAATTGAAGATCGTTTAGATGTGGATGAATAGAAGTGGCGTTAGTGAAGTGCACTGCTGTAGTGAATGTATTGACATTCAAAAAGTGTATTCTCTCCCACTGACTCATCTTCAGGAGCAGCCAACGGCGGCAATACAGGTTAAACGCGGATGGAAACAAAATCCGAGGGTGCTAATATTCCAAACCTCTCTTGATTTATTAATTAATCTTGGAGCGGTGACAGACTGCGGCACCTCCGGCCGACTCTTGCATTCTCAAAACGAGGGCGCGTATCACGTCTACAGACGCCGCTACAAAGTGTAGGGTCTGAGCCTCATTGATGATGCATCCGAAGAAGCCCATCAAAAAGCATCGTCGGGCTGGCAGGATTGAGAGTGAGGCGAGCAGCGTGACCCGACACGAGGCGAACCCGCCCCAGTGTCCACCTCGTGTTTTCTGCACATTGTACCGATTTCTGATGCAATGCCGCACAGCATGCCCTTGGGGATCGCGAAGCGAATATTCACGTTATCAAACTCCTCCATAACTCAATTCGGACCACCCTTGACGTTATATGGAAATGGGCCCTTGGCACTTAGTACTACCCTTCAGCGCGAGACCGAGGCCGCTGATGTATAGCAATTGCTGCGTCGGGTATGGTGGTAAATGTCTGATCGGTCTAGAAATTGTCGGTGCTCACAGCTCTGATCTCGACGATGCAAAAAAAAACCCTTCAAGAAATTGGGGAGAAAAAAATCAAATTATTCTGTTTCATCTCGGCGTTATCATTTGCACTAATTAATGAACCCCAACCAATCGTACGATATAATCAGTCACCGGCACTGAAAAAAAGCGTAATGTGATCGATTGGACTGCCACTTGCTGTTCGCGCGAGTTCTGACGGCGTTCCCGGCGGTGTCTCATGGGACTATGAAAACCACGAGGACGGTTCTTCAACTCTGCATTCCTCTTCCCGACCTTCTTGCTCAGCTATTACCTCCATACAATACGCACGCGCCGACTTCCTGGGATTCAACCGAGGTGTTCTAGCCCTCCCGCTTCCTTCGCGGAGCGGACATCCTGCGAATGGCCGCCGCCGCCGCCCCGATGGTCTATTAACGCTATGTTCACTGCCTCATACGCTCGCCAGGTGCTAGTGAAGCTATCTGATTCTCCCGTATTTTTCATTGAGACATCGTGTAATGTGGTGTCTTGGAATTCAAACATCGTTCCCAGATTCACAGAAGCCTCCAACGCGACCATCTCCCATGAATACCCCAAATGATCGCCACCATTACTTTCCAAATTTCCTTCCCAGAGCCGATAAGACCATTCACCACACAAAACCCACTCTCTCATCCCAGCTCTTAATTTCCCTTACCTCCGACCTCACATACGAGAATTTTTATTATTATAAACACGCACCACATTCCCTTGATATCCGACGACGATTCCATTCTCAAGAACGGAGCATTATACTCCATCCTTATTTTTACTACAAAGACCGGGAGTTATTCATTGAAGTTGAAGAAGACTTTGAAGAGACAAGAAAAAAGTTACCACGTTGCGGAGCTTATCAAAGCTTCCTTCCACAGCACTTGACTTTTGTACAATGAAACACTCGCTGAAAACTCTATAACTCGCCGTTGGACAGCAGGTCCTCGAGTCTAAACGACGTCGATCATATCCATGGGTGAGACCGCAATTACCATACTACTACTAAACTTCCGAGTCTCCACCAGTCCAAGAAGTACTATGCAATAAAACCTCCGCCCCTTCATTTTAAACAGCTCCAACTCTCCAATCCACCCCAGCGACTCTAGAGTCGTACTACAGCACACTGATTTCGACCAGCCTCCGGCGAGTCTCCGGGCCAAGGTTCTTGCACAGGTACACTCTCACAGGCTCGCCGTAAAATATTCAGTATGAATCTATGCAACGAACCTATGCACGGGTACTCGGGCTGCAGATAAGAGAACGAAGTCTAAACTACAAAGGTGGCCGCTTATTATGCCTCGGACTTGGCTTACAACCGAGATTCTCGCTCGTCTGACATGACATCTCATATAGGAGTTACTGAGGTCGAGTAGCTCCCCAGTTTCCAGAATACAACGAGGATCTTTATAGTTTGCAAGTTCGCTCCTAGTGGAGATCGCGCCCTCAAGTTGGCTGCCTTACACCGTTTCCTTGCTGAAGGGAAGAGGAAAAAGACATAAAAAGGCATTTTTCTTCGAACACTACTGCAAACCACGAAGAACAAGAACGCACAGAAGCATAAGATTCACTTGCGTGTCCCAGCCTTCTATCATGTAAAGAGGCCTCCTCACTACACGACAAACTCCTCACCTTATTCCACAAACTAACGGTTCCACTCCCTAAGCCTAAACTCACCCAAAGCCTCACTCGAAAGTCTCGCCAACACTCCCGCTCATCGAAAAAGGCTAATCACATACAATTAACAATTAAATATTAAATGACTACCAATACAAACGTCAGTAACCAAGTTGAGCCCTCAATGAAGCAAACGGAAATTACAACAAATCGATCAAGTCAAGTCCCCAAACAAAACGTTAGTCAAATCAGCGTTCATACAACCCCTCCCTATTCTCATTATCCCCCGTAAACGAAGCTGTCACCGGCTGCTGGTGCTCCATCCTCTCTTCATCATCGGTAGGTCGATAAGAGTGCCCTTGACCCTCACCAACACCTCCACCGCCGGTATGACCTCCATACATCGGACTTCCGCCTCTTGGACTCCCTCCTCCTCTTGGACTCCCCCTTCTCGGACTATACCGCTCCGAAACCCCCACAGGATGAGGGCTCCCATACCCATGTCCATACCCACCCCCATTCTCCCCCACCCGCTGGTGCGGAGAACCAGCTCCAGGCATATGCCCGGGGAGTGGAGAAAGCCTCCCAACAGACCCTCGAGGACTACCCAGGTGCTGAGGTGGAGGAGTCGCGGCAGTAGTAGTGGTTGCATAAGGATGATGAAGACGACTTCCATTGGCATTGGCAATGGCCAAATCGTCAGGGACGTACCCCGACCCCTCTACAGTTCTCGATCCACCCGTCACCTGAGGTGCCAAGGTGTCTTGACCGGCAGCGGTAGTCGCAGGATCGTACATCGTATGCGGGAAGGCAGGTGCTTTATCTTGTTGGCGGCTTGAAATGTTACCCTGTGATGGGTGAGCGTGGATACCATAAGTGTCATAAGCCGGGTCGACTTTCTTCTATCATGGTAAAAACATTAATTTAACGCTGAGAGAGAGAACGATGAGGCGTACGACATATCCGTGTGGACCCACTTCCACAGTCTCATAACCAATTCCACCCTTGTCATACGCGTACCCATTGACACCCGGATCGACAACTGTCGTGTCACGATAAGCCATCTCATCCGGCTCCTCCTCGAGGCTACTCCCCTCATCCCCACTCACATCCTCATAACCCGCGGATCTTACCGCGTGCTCTACAGGTCCACTCCTCTCAATCTGTTCACTCGCAATCAAATACCTCGCACAAAGCATCTTTAGATCATTCCACCACTCCATCATCTCCTCTCTACTCCTTGCTTTAAAGCTCCACGCCAGTGTATTATCACCGCCGAGTAGTCCACGCAGACTACCAGACTTGGTCGTGCCAGTACCGTCTTTCCTGCCTTCGATGTGGAACTTGTGGGCTTTGGAAGAGGGAGAGGATGGTGGACCGAGCGTGCAGTTGGGGAGGAAGAGGGAAAAGACGGGATTGAGACCGTGGCCCGAAGGATGTGATGGATCAGATTGGCTAAATGCATGCAGATACCCAGCGGCCGTAAGGACAAAGTAATTTTCTTGATACGACCGACTATATCGTTTCTTCCTCTCCAAATGACCGGTATGAACCGGCCGAACGCTCATATCGTCCTTGCAAGGATCATTAACCATGGAAGGATCGCGGAGAGGGGTCTCGGGATCAACCAGGTGATCTGAACGAGCAGCAAACGAGATCCATTCCTGATCTGGGGAAAGGGAAGCCATATGCGCGGAAAGAGAACGATAAATGTCTTGATTGGAAGTGGTAGCGCGAGATTGCCACTCGTCAAAAGTTTGCCAGGCGGATTGAATCGCGCGAACGATGCCGGTTTCAAAGTGGGCACTGTTTTGCTGCATGACGATGATGGATTTTTGGAGGAGGTTTTCCTCCAAGACTTGCTTATTGAGTTGTTGAGAGACGGCCAGGTTGGCGAGGTAGCTAGGTCACCATATTAGCGAGGAAATAGGAGAGAGGGGAGGGTGAGACATACGGGTCTCCTTTGGCGGTGACGGCCATGGGAGTGTTTCTGAAGACGGAGATGTCGTTGGCGAGCTCGCCAATGAGCTTGGTGGACGCCTCTCGCTGGGAGGCGACACTGTGTGCGAGCTTGGCAGTGTCATTCTGAACGTTCTGCAAGAAATGTCAGACAGTGACTTGAGAGGAGTAGGCAACAAACCTTGAGATGGGCCTTGACCTCGACGAGAAGCTTTTGCAAATGTTGAACGATAGAGCTATTGACGGTACGCCCAAGATCTGCATGCTGATCCGCAATCTGCCTAGTCTTGTCACGAATGCCATAAAACACATCCTAAATCCATATGAGACGCCCATCGACAGGAGATCCTCAACGACCCACGCACCTGAAGACCGCCTTCCCCCAGGAACTGATTCCCAGACCTAAACGGGACCTGAATAAACCCCGCAATCTTGGTCATCTCCCTTGCCGTGGCATTCTCAATCTCCGCGACACCCTCAAAGTACGCCGCGAGTTGCTTGACAATGATCTTCCATGCAGTAAAGCGTTCAATGAGCAAGTCCGCAGCACCGAGGTCCTGAGTTTCGATATTTTTCTTGATGAGAGAGCGAGAGCGAGTTGAGCCGCTTCTGCTCACTCTGGAGACTGAAGTTGGGCGGGAATGCGTCACGGATTCGGCCATAGCGGACAAAGTTCTGAACCTCCACCGTCTATATACTCAATATGACATCATCACACGCTCTTGCCAAACACAACCATACACGGCGCAGAAAAACTGCTACGTCAACACCAACAGCCACTTCTCCTTTCCCTCGCGCACCCTCAACCATGAATCCCGCCATCCAGAACCTCGTCGTCTCTCTTGTCGCCATGCAGCGTGCGTATCACTCTACTCTGACTGTGCTCTTTCTGACTCTTTGCAGTGGCGCGCAGGATCCCCTTTGACGACCCAGTCGTTCTCAACTATGTTCGCATGGGATACGTGACTGCTCAAGTCATCATCCTCGGTACCTATTTCTGGGTCTCTCTCACCGTACGCGTTCATACTCTCTACGCGTACCAGTAACTCACGTTTGTCTTAGATCAAAAGCAAAAACGACCAAACTGTGCTCAAATATGGTAAGCACACTGCTTCTTCACTTTTTTTCTTCCACTAAACCTCCTATTCAGTCGAAGCTCCAAGTCCAATGGTATGCTTATCACCCGATCGTCACTTCCACTCTCCACTTAGACACTCCGCAGTCAGGGGATCAAGGCAAACTCGTGACTACAACTGTACGCGACTACGACCTCGCCGAAACCTCTAAACTCGTCAGTTCTCTGGTCTTCTGTACACCACGATATCACTCACACACGGTATAGCTCCGCTCAGCATACTTTGGCATCGCCATGATGGCAGTCATGCACGGCTACTTCAAATTCACTCAACCCCTCTTCGTACAGGCCTTGATGGGTCTCAAGGGTCTCTTTGACGCGAAACCCATCGCCATCCACATTCTCGGTAAACCCGCAACTGGCGACCTCAAGCGTCCATTCTCTAGTCCTAGTCTCATGGGCCGTACGTCTTCCCTTCACCCTCCTTCATCTCACTTAATGACATGTATATACAGCCGCACCCGGACCGAAATCAGATGCCGCGTCTATTGCTGAAGCTGAGAAGCGCGCTGGAGCTAAAAAGGAGGACTAATTCCCTCATAGATTGTATCGGGCTTAACACCTACGTGTGTGTGTTTGATATCTGCTTAATATCTTAGGGTACTCCCCGTCTTCTCTTTGTTGTTCATCAACATTTTATTGGAATATACTCTTAATCAAACATTCCTTTTTTGATCCAGTTATGATCCATTAGGCGCCCCAATTCTAGACGTTGTGGCCGTGCACCGTGCACAATGCGTCGTCTTTCACCCACACTGTACACGTCACCCTTGACATGGAATGCATCACACATGTCTTATCCTAAAGGGGATGCACATAATTGATGGTATTTGTTTTCCAAAAATATGGTCGTCTGGTGAGAGAAGTTCTTAACTGTCTTTGGATGAATACCTCCAACGATACCCACGACACGATTAACCTCAGGAATTTGTAGACAACCCACCCCGACGCTATTGTCAGTGTTGGAGCTCGATGAAGCGAATTCCACACAAAAAACAGAACAGGAAGAACATCTCCTATCCACGCGCCGAACGACGAACGAAAATGTATATTCACTTGTCAAAGATACGACTACATCTAAACGTCAAAAATCAAGGAATCAATTGATCGTCGAGGGGTTTTTGACATGCCAAGGGTTGAAATCTTTTTTATTCTTCATGTATGATTCGTTCGTGCACTAGGAAGTGCATTCACGCGCTTCGTTCTTCACCATCGCACCCAACATTTTAACATCACGAAGAAACGCCACTGCCATGGCATGCGCAACAGCATATTCAGGAGAATGCTGTTGCCCAGCCAATAAACCCTGGTATTTATTCCACTTTCTCTCCCGTCAACATCATCATCCATTTTACCCTCCCCCCTCAATTTCTTGCCTCTTAATTCGGACGTGATCTACTTAGCAGGTACATATAACTCCCAGAAGCATCTTCACCGCAGAAGAGCCTGACGCACAATAAAGGTCCAACTATGCTCTCCCACATGATCGCCCTTTTGCTCCTCTCGTTTTGCCATATCGCCGTTGAAGCTGTATCAGAATTGACGTACTCCACCCCCCTGACGATCCACAAAACCAGTCTTCTATCCTCATCAGCTCATCAATCTATCCGTGCCTCAACTGGAAGGTCCTTGGATGCTCTTCTGAAACGTCAGGAGAAGATCTGTTTAGGTGGACCCGGAGGACGTCAGTACTGAACGTGTCATTTTTTCGAAAAACAAACTGTTTATCTTTGCAATCATACTATCACTAGCTTTCTGCAGCTCCGACACCTGTTGTGCGGCCGGTGAACAGTGTTTGGGCACAAGCGGGTGAATCATATCCTCGCGTTCATTCTTTTTTAAGCACTTCCACTGATGTGTGGTGTGATGATTTCTCAGATGTTGTCCCGCTGAAATGACCATATGTGTGAGTGGGGATGGTTGTTGTTCTATTATAATCATGATCATTGAATTCTCTCCGAATCTAGTCCATCACGGAGGGATGCTGTCCGGTTGAAGATCAATGTTGTAGCGAAGGATGTACTTGAACATGACTCCTTACTGGTATTGATATTACTGACAAAAACTAATAATAGGTTGCATTTCCGGTGCTATATGCGAACGAAATGAATGTATTGACGCAAGTGAGTTTATTTCACTTTTTTTTCAACCAGTTGGGTGGTTGAGTAACTATGTGAAATATAGGTTTGAAAATATACCGTTTCGAAATCGAAAAGGACAACCAAGATGTTTGTATATTACTTCTACGAACTAAAAGCTTCACTTGCTCATCTCTTAACAGTTATTGCGAAACATGTGCAATGGTACTCTTTCCAAATCTATTTTCTTGATCACCCTATTCACCTTCTTGATTATCGACAGGTATGCGTGGAAAGAATACAGACACCCTGACATACCGGGGAATGGACGAGAAAGAAAGAGCTCAAACACGTAAAGCCGCCGGTTGCGTACCTGGGTTCTGCGCAAAACAAATAGCTGCGGGGCTCGTCCCTGAAACCTTCAACTCATGTGACGAGGTTCGACCATTTCACATCTCACTTGTTTCGCTTCATCTAATATATATTCTTCTCTTCCCCGACTACAGTACCCTCCCGCATCCTCTCTCGAAGGTGGACAACCCATAGATGAAATCCATCGCACGGCAAATTGTATCCCCGATCGACAGAATTCGCACCAAGGTGGAAAGTTGAGTTCTCTCGGCAAGAATCTTAAGCGTGGAGACAAGTTTGTGATAAGCGTCGACTGTGACAAGGTTTTGGGTGCTCGTAGCAAACGAGCGTTAGCCCATGAAAGTGAGCATGTTCAGGTGATGGAAGACGCTGAGGCTAGGAGTGACGTCGGGGTCATATTAAATGCCCGAGATGATGACAAAGTCTCAAAATCGGGCAACGAGAGTAAAGGATTGTCATTTGAAAATGTCGATTCGACCGCTGATTATTTACTCTAGCCGTTGATCATGGTGTTTTTGATGACGAGTCAGGGGAAAAGCAGTCTTTCCTCCTCGCGCCTTTCGGCGATCTTGACCCAGGGAAGTAAGTATATTTTATATAAATCTTATCGCTGCTCACCACTGAGATATTTATCTAAATTGTGTAGCTACACGGTCCAGATCAACATTGTCAATGGTTCCACACTTGGTGGATATATCCTCGATAATGGAGGTTTGAACTATACCAGGTACTTCTTATATATTACTTGCTATTCTCACAGTTGGAACCTGACATGTGCCGACTGTGGAATATAGTAATGATACTGGCATTAGTTCTGGCTCCAGTCAGAACTATTCGTTCTTCCTGGAGGACTGGACCTCAGGGCTAGGACTTTTTATCAAGACAGCTAGTAACAAAACAAGGATAAATTGGTCGCTTGGAGGAATCATTGCGCAACCTGATACAACAAATAGTAGCACTGCTGTTCCCTCTGCGACCGCTTCCCCGACTAGCTCTGCAGAACGACCCATGATTTACCTATATACGACTGTATTGACGTGCTTGTTTTTCGGACAGTTTTTGTTATGAGTATTTGCACCTTCGACACTGTATTTATGTTATTGATTCTAGTCTTGAGCGACTATATGAGTCCGGTTTGAAAAACAGACGGGAAAGTGAAATGGCTTTTCATTCCTTCACATTCAGATTACAAACAATTCTATTCCTTCGAGAATGGATAAGCAAAGGATCACTGATCCCACATTGCTTCATTGCTCACGATGATAATGAGACTGGAAGGTTGAGCGTGGTCAATACAGGCTTACTGCTGCCCCAAATTTTGGAATCAGTTGGGAATTTCGATGGTGGGATTATCGGGAGCGGAGATCCAAGTTTCGGCTGGCACGACATCCGCATCAAACTCTCACCACCAAAATATAGGAACCTCCTGTTCTCTTCCCCACACCGCATCAACTGCCAGAAACTCTTAACTTTTTCCTGCCATTTTCTGGGTCTCCTAAACCCAAGACTCGCGGCAGTGGTTCAATAAACTGATGCCTCTCTCCTTACTCATATATGTTGCTTATTTATCAAGTCTGCAGACTCGATAACTCTCGTGGTTTTCTGAGCAGGATTTGAAGGCAGACTATGGCCGTTTATCATGATGATCTTCAATAAACTGTCGATATCATCGAATGATTGCCAAGTACCAATTGATGGCAGATTAAATCGTGAATGATTTGGACCCTGACATATTGATAGATGCCTAATTTTCCCAAGTCTGCGAGCAATAATAAATAGTGCCTATTGAGTGATTATCAAGAGCTTTCCGGCTCGTTGTAGCTCTGGATAGTGGTGCACAGGATTCCCTTTGACGATACAGTGGTCTTGAACTATATGAATGTCCAAGTCATTATCCTCGAGACCTCCTTCTGGGTCTCCCTCACCGTGCATATCCACACTCCCCACACGTCCCAACAACTCACCTTTGTCGCAGATCAAAAGAAAAACGCCCAAACTGTCCTCAAACATGGTAAGCATACTGCTTCTTCCCTTTCTTTCTTCCACTAAACCTCCTATCCAGTCGAAGCTTCAAATGCAATGGTAGACTTATCACCCGATCGTCGCTTCCACTTCCTACTCACGCACTCCACAGGTCAGTGATCAAGACAAACTCGCGACTACAACCGTATGCGACTACAACCGTATGCGACTACAACCGTATGCGACTACAACCTCGCTGGAACCTCTAAATTCGTCAGTTCTTTTCCCTTCTGTTCGCAACCAAACTCGCTCACACACAATGATATAGCTGTGCTCAGCATGTTTTGGTACAGCCATGATGGCAGTCATGCACAGCTACTTCAAATTAACTCAACCCCTCTTCGTACAGGCCTTGATGGGCCTCAAAGGTCTCTTTGACGCGAAACCCATCACCATTCACATTCTCGGTATACCCGCAACCGGCGACCTCAAGCGTCCATTCTCTAGTCCTAGTCTCATGGGCCGTACGTCCTCTTCTCTCCCTTCACCCTCTTTCATTTCATTTAATGAGGTGTATATACAGCCGCACCCGGACCAAAATCAGACGCCGCGTCTATTGCTGAAGCTGAGAAACGCGCCGGAGCTAAAAAAGAGGACTAATTCCCTCATAGACTGCGTTGGGTTAACACCTACGCGTATGTTTGATATCTGCTTATTATCTTAGGGTATCCCCTGTCTTCTCTTCATTGTTGCTCAACGATCTATTGGAATATACTCTTAATCAATCCCTACCCGTCCCGCACACGCTCATTTACAAGTCACATGGCCTATGTTTCAACAAGCAACCCAAAACGAGACATGTATCTGATTGACACCATACACCGCTACTACTGTATACCACCGCCTCCAACTCTCGGCGACTGTGGCCGTGCACAGTGCCCAATATGTCGTCTTTCACCCATGCGCTGTACACGTCACGTTAGATATATTTCATCCTAAAGGGGATACATACCACTACATCTGAGCGTCAGAGAACAATGAATCAATTGATCGTCGAGGAGAAATTTGACATGCCAAGGGATGGAATATTTTTATTCTCAAGATTTGATTCATTTGTGCAGTGGGGCGTATTCACATGCTCGTTCCTGACCATTACATCCAGCATTCCAACATCGCGAAGAACCGCCACTGACTCACATGGCGTATGCAATAGCATATACTTACGGGATGCTCTTGTCAAGCTCATAAATCGCTGCACCTACTCCACTCTCCCGTCAACGCCTTTGCCTTTCTCCCCTCCCGCTTTCTTTGCCTCTTGACCTAGCAGGTAATGTATAGCTCCCAGAAACGTCTTTTCTGCAAAGGTCTGACGTGCTATGCTACTTAGCATCGAGTTCCAAATAATGCTTTTTCATAGAGCGATAGCCCTTTTGCTCCTCTCATTTTGCATCACAGTCGAAGCCGTATCGGAATTTACATATTCCACCAATCTGTCGATCCTCGAATCTGGTTCTCTAAGCTTGGATTCCTCATCAGTTCATGAATTTAGCCCTGCTTCTGGAAGTTCCTTGGATGCTCTTCTGAAACGCCAGACTAAGATCTGTTCAGCCGGACCTGGAGGACGTCAGTACTACTAAACCTTGGACATCTCTTCGAAACAAGCTATTAACTTATCTGTAACCATGATTTTTAGCTACGTGCAGCCCCACCACCTGTTGTGCGGCTGGTGAACAGTGTGTAGGCACCATCGGGTAAGGATATCCTCGCGTTCCTTTTTTTTTAGCACTTCCACTGATGTGTGTGCCATGGATTCTCAGATGTTGTTCCGCATCGATGGCCATATGCGTGAGTGGGGATGGTTGTTGTTCTATCATGATCATTGCCATTGAATTCCCCGGAATCTAGTCCACCACGACGGGATGCTGTCCGACTGCGGCTCAATGTTGTGGTAACAAATGTATATTTGAACAAGTCCTCTTAATATTGATATGACTGACAGAAGGCTAACAGGTTGCATTTCCGGTGCTATGTGTGAACGAAATGAATGTATTGACGCAAGTGGGTTTCTTTTTCACTTTTCACTTTTTTGCAACTGGTGAGTAACTATGTGAAATACAGGTTTGAAAGACAGAATATACCGTTTTGAAATCGAAAAGGCAAAGGACAACCAAGCTGTATGTATATTACTTCTCTGACCTACTAAAAGCTTTCATATCCTCATTTTCTTAATGACAGTTATTGCGAAACATGTGTAACGGTACTTTTTCCAAACCTAATTCCCCAACCACACTACTCACCCTCTTTGATTATCTGGACAGGCATGCGTGGAAGGAGCACACAAACCTTGACATACCGGGGTCTCAGCAAGTCTGAAAGGGCTCGAACGCGCAGAGAAGCTGGTTGCGTAAGTGGGTTCTGCGCAAAACAGATAAAAGATTGTCTTGTTGATGAAACCTTCAACTCATGCGACGAGGTTCGGTTATTCCACGTCTTATTTTTGTAGAGGTTTCATCTCATATATATTCTTCTCGACTACAGTACCCTCCCGCCTCCTCTCTCGAAGGTGGACGACCCACAGATGAACTCCATCGCACAGCAAATTGTATCCCGAACGACAGAATTCCCACCAAGGTGGAAAATTGAGTTCTCTCGGCAAGAATCTTAGTCGCGGAGACAAGTTTGTGATTAGCATCGATTGTGACAAGGTTTTGGGGGCTCGTAGTAAGAGAGCGTTGGCACCTCACTGTGAGGATGCCGAAAACGGTGGGGTTGGGAGTGATAATGGGGTCCTATTCAACACCCGAGATGATGAAAAAATCTCAAAATCCGGCAACGAGAGTATGGATTGTCATTTGAAAATGTCAATTCCTGGACCGCTGATAATTTGTTCTAGCCGTTGATCACGCTGTTTTTGACGACGGATCTGGGACAGGGCAGTCTTTCCTCCTCGCACCTTTCGGAGATCTTGACCCGGGGAAGTATGTATCTTTATATGATGCGTGTCGCTGCTCATTACTGAAATGTTTGTCTAACTGGTGCAGCTATACGGTCCAGGTCAACATCATCAATGGATCTACCCTTGGTGGATATATCCTCGATAATGGAGGTTTGAACTATACCAGGTAATTCTTATATATTACTTTCCATCCCCGTGATTCGGACCTGACATGAGCTGGTTGTGAACTATAGTAGCGATACTGGCCTTAGTTCTGGCCCCAGTCAGGAATATTCTTTCTTCCTTGAGGATTGGACTCCAGGACTCGGGCTTTTTATCAAGACAAATGATAACGACACAACGATAAATTGGTCACTTGAAGGAACAATTGTGCAACCTGATACATCAAACAGTAGCACTGCTACTCCCTCTGCAACTGCCTCCCCGACTAGTGCTGCAGAACGGCCTATAATTTACCTATATACGACTGTATTAACTTGTTTGTTTTACGTACAGTTTTTGCTAGTATAAGTATTTTCTCCATTGACATTGTATTTATGTTATTCATTTTAGTCTCGAGAAATTATGTAAATCCTGTTTGCAAAACAGAAGGTATACAACAGCAGTGGGAAAACTAAATGACCTTTCATTCCTTCATGTTCGGACCACAAACAATTCTAATTCCTCAAGAATGGATACGCAAGGGATAATGACCATATTGCTTCACTTCCTTCGATGATCATGAGGTGGGAAGGTTGAGCATGCAACACGGATTTACAGCTGCCCCAAATTTTGAAATTAGTCGGTGATTTCGATGGCGAGTTTTGGCTGGCACAACGTCTGCATCAAGGGCTCATGACCAAGAAATAGCGACCTCCTGTCCTCTTCCCCATACCCCATCAACTATCAGAAGTCTTAACTTTTTCCTGCGATTTTCAGGGTCTTCTAAACCCCAGACTCACGGCCATGGTTCAATAAATCAATACCTCTCGCCTTATTCATATATGTTGATTATTTATCAAGTCTGCGGACTAATAATTCTCGTGCATTTCTGAGCAAGAATTGAAGGCAGGCTGTGACCCAAGGTCCCTTCCCTCGCTTATACTAAACACATTTTTCAAGGAACACAATTTTGTGCCTCTTCATTTTGCGAACCGAAGATGACGCTCTTCGCGTCACATCCTGTGTTGAACCTAGTACCGTCATCACGAGCGAGCGAGCGAGAATCTACATTCCTAAAAAAGATCTCTAAGCGACGGAGTAACTAGAAAGGGATCCTTCATAAATGTAAAAGGCTTAACCAACTCTTTAAAAACACCATCCTTCAAAAACAGACCCAGTATCTCCGTCTGCGTAGGCCACTGCATCCAAATCGTACCTCCCTGTTTATCCGAACACGGCTCCCCCTGGACTCGCCCCACAAACTCCTTTATAACACGCGTATTCTCTGGCCTATCCTCCTTCAAATACATCATCATGATCGCTTTATGCAGCTCCACGTCTCGCAACACAGAAAACCTCTTCTCCTCGATTAAAGTATACGGATGCGACGCACTGCCACGCCGTTCACCAGGTCCTATAAAGAGCGCAGGAACGTATCTCGAGCCAGATGTTGCTAGCTCTTCGGGAAGTTTATCCGCCAACGATTCAATGTCAACGAACACATCCATCCCGAAACTGCTACTATTGCAATCCAGCACGATTTCATCGCCCGTAACTGTTTTGAAATACATCCAATAATGGTTGTCGGGATCTTTTAGAGTGTGGTAGGTATCCGTTTTCGTATCGTGGTACGTCCATTTCTGCACATAGTGTGTCCTCCCTTGTATTTTCCCTTTACAGATTCCAAAATCACAAATCGGATTTTGCCCATACTCGAGCCGATAATACGGGGCTTTAATGCGCTCTGGCCCACCGCCACCGTCATCAAGCTCTGAAGACTCGGACTCGTCAGACTTTCCGTCGACAAAATAAAGTCCAGCAACAAGGGCAAAACAAACCGACACCGTAATCTCAAGCGCATTCACCTCCCTCGTAAAATGCGCCGTATACCTCCTAAACTCACCCACCGACTTCCCCGTATTCTCGGAATTAAAACTTGTCCACCAAGCCTCCACGTCCGGAGGATACCCGTACTCTTCTTTACCCAACACAATAGTATGATCGAGCGTGCTTTTCGATTTCGGTGCTTTTTTGGCAGAAGGAGATGGGATTTTGATGACGTTGGAGTGGAAGGCTGGGTGTGGGAGTATAGAGCCTAACTCGCGGGAGAGCTCGTAGAGGTAGGCGGGGAAGATGTAGGATGTTTTGAGGTTTATTTTTTTTGCTTTGAACTAGATAAGATATGTGAGGGGTCTGGCACGGAGCAAAGGGAAGAGCTGACAACACGTCTTTTGATGAGAGGAAGTCCAACCTTTTTTCTGGTATTTGCGAGAGCAATAAGCAACAAATCAAAAGTCGTACTACGTATGCGCGTCATCACCGAATGCTTAATAGGTACTCACCAAAGCACAGGAATTACAGACTTTCAGATTCCGCTTCGCACCACAGAATCCACAACCACCAAGCGAGCCAATGGGGATGAATATCTGTTTCGGTGGTAGCTGTGGTCGTGCTTGCCGATCGCCAACCAGTGGTAGTAGACTTTCATCAAGAGAGAGGAAAGGGTTGGTGAGAGTCGCATCGTGCTCTGAGTCATTACGATTCTGCATGTCTGGCACGACGACAATGGTATAGAAGTAGAAGTGGTAACCAACGTTGCTTGGAGGAAGCTTGAAGTCATCATGAGAATGAATGATTAATGAGGTGAGGCTCGATTGGTCTTGAGCGCTTGAGCGCTTTTCCGCTTGAGTTTGGACATTGCACAGCCACTAATCAATTTCTATTACTTATCATAGGACCACACTTTTGATATAACAACCTGGAGATAATTATAGGTCGTCTACTGCTCAAAATCAGTGCCCGTTACTGAGCTCTTGCATTGGCTTGAATACTATGGACAGGTATCCGAGTCTCACAAGAACTTGTCGCCAGAACGCATACCAGTAGCGATTGGGTTAGTTTGGTCAGTCAGTTCAGCTGCATCATCTCAGACAGTCGTCCATCATCACCAATGATACGCGTACACTAACTCTATATTTCATTCCACTTTTCCAACGCAAGCGACACGAACACACGAATACAATATAGCTCCGCCCGCTTTCTTAGAGCTTGTCAAACATCTCCTCAACTTCCCAAGCTCCAGCCCAGTACTGAACCTGACATTTCATACCTCTCTGCTCAGCCTCCCTCCCAATACGCTTTTGGAGTCCACGACCAACCCTACACAACACAGTGTCTTGTACACGAAGGCGGAGAGCTGGACAAAAGTCGTTTGATCCATCACCGACGTAAATCATCCTGTCAAAGACTTTGCCGTGGCGTTCCAGAAAAGAGGTTAGTTCATCACCTATGTAACAATACAAGACTTTGAGGGATTCACTCAGGAAATTGTAGGCTGAAGTGACTCACCCTTGCACATATTAGGGGCACAACCGACTGGACAGTGATGTTGAGGCCCATCAGGATCAATAAGACGGCGAAGCTTGAGTAGGTCCCCTTCCCATTCCGCTGGATTACTGACAATTTCAGTAAATAGCGATCCAAGACCTTTGTCTTCGAGGATGATAGGGATAAAGACGGTGTTGGCGCTAGAGAGGCAGAGGAAAGTCGTTTTCCCCCCTGCTTTAAGATTCTTCACAGCCCGAACCATGGCTGGATGCTTTGGAGATTCATCACGTCAATAACTAAACCTGAATCAGTGTAGAAGGTTAACTGACGAAAGGCATGATACGCAGGGCATCTTCAATTTGTTCACGTTTGATCCCACGAGTGTGAGCTTCTCGAAGCATTTGTGCACTTTTGAAACGACGAAATGATTGTCAGAATCTTTGAATCCAAGTCAAAAGCCGAGGACTCACGTACACTAAATCCGTCCAGTGAATCTCGCTTTCTAAATCTTGCATCTTGCGGCGAAGATCGATTGCAAGGACTTCGAATATCCAATGATCACTGTCCTGGTCTGCCATTGACCTTCAAGTAACACCACGAGGCTGATTAGATTGGCTCTATGTAAAGAATGGTGATGTCATCTTAACGTACCAGTCGAAATCGAATATGATAAGTTGGCTTTCCATGGCCATATCTAGGTTCTGTGTAGAGGGCAAGGTGAATATAGGGCAGGAAGCGAAAGGTGTCGTTCGGCTGGCAAATTGTAGATGCTGCGAGATCCGTGATCAGTGATCTTCTTATCTAGATACTAAGACGAATTGGGTTAGTATTCGAGAGGACAAAATCACTACTCACCACATTCATGGTTCCACCGTTAGAACCCATCCGGGCATCGAGCACTAATCAGCACCTTCAGGCATAGCTGAGAGCTATAAGTAGTAGAGGGTCATTTAATTGCAGTTCACATATCTAGTCTTAGTTTTACTCAGATCAGCCAGAATTCCCACCGTAATCATATGACTGAAGGGTAGTAGTTTATGGACGCCTGAGCCGGGATGAACGTCGTTACCACTGGAAAGTGATTCAAGAGCACTGTCGTATCCAAATCATTCTTGACAGCAAGTCAGAGTCTTAGAAACAAGCTTCACTGGTGTTTCTCGGCGAGATCTACTGCAAAAGTACGAGATTCGCGAACAGGAAATGTTCAATAATGGGAGACCCGGTGCATCTTATTGAATAACAAAGCTGTGCACATAGCAACGGGTACGAGAGCTGGTCGTGGTCGAAGATAAAGGTATAACTGAAGGCTGCTAAGTCCGTGTGTATCTAAATATGTTTATCTACGTATCACCAGAGTTATAACTAGAATCATCTGTAGGGGGCCATACATACTGCTACAATAAATTTTAATCAAGACTACGTTCTACGCATGTTTTCCTCTTGGGGCGGCCGCTTGGGATAGCTTTGATCGTTCTATATTACACGAAGATTTTAAGATCTGATGTTAAGACTGAAACTCAAAACTTACAAATCTCCCTGTAAATCTCTGCCTTGAACCTTGCCAGGCTTCCCTCTGACCAAGGCTGGATCTCGATCCCTCTCGATCCGAGCTCATGGTTGTAACTGATCGTCAAGATGGCCTTCCCTTCTCCATGGCCAATCACATATGATCGACACCTAGGTCGTCGTGCGAATGCAGCCAGGAAGAAGCTACAAGCATTGCGCGACCGATATGGTCGTATTAGGTTTAGTCCTCGAGCCTATAGAAGAGGAGAAAATGTTCAGCTTAATATCATCTCGCCATACGATATTAGCTGACCTTTTCGAGAAATTGGTCCATCCGTCGAACGTGCAGATATCCCAATGGTGCAAGGCAGAGTTTTCGGAAATCAAACTCCTTCAATCGGGTTTGACACCCCTCCAATTGAGCAAAATCAAGGAGAGATGCGAGTGCTCGTGAGAGTTGATAATAGGGTGACATGGGATGTAAGGTATCTTCGGATGGGCCGAGCCGAGGATACATTCCATCTAGAAATGACGTAATATTCGGTTTTCAGCTAATTAGCATGATCGAAATGTGTTACTCACGAAAAGGGCCTTTCACCAGATATACCTCATTGAACTTGTCAAGTAGCTTGTTGCAAAGAGCCGTCGCAGTTTCCGACCAGATACAAAAGTCCTTTGATCGCGTGCGGTCCTCTAAGAAATCCATAAAGGATGCATGGCAAAACCGAGTGTTGGAGTCCTCGCCAGTAACCATGACCGCATGAAGTGACTGTAGTGAATGGTTGAATTGATCCTCGGACATATCAAGCAATTCAAGATACTCTTTTGTCACAGGTATGGGAACCGATCTAGGGGTCAGGGACATCTTTTCTTCAATTCCCTCGTGTTCTGCAACATGAGGTAGCAATCGATTGATCAGGATAATCTGAAGTGCGTTTATGAGACTTTTGGGTGGTATGCGGGTGAGGACAAATGTGTAGAGTACGTCAAGTGTTGCCAGAGGATGGTGCAAGCGATCGCCAAGGACCTCGTGGTTCCGCAGACTAAAGACCGCGCTAAGCTGATCCAGCGGATCCTTCGTATTTTCGTCGTCAATGAAGCGCACAACCGTGTGTGCATAAGCAAAGAGCCCTGATGAGAGCTCGACGAGCTTCCATACGCTCATTTCAGAAGGCCATGGCTGTCTGACCCCATATCTGCTCCCGATGTCGGTCAGTTTGTCGGTCAAATAGAGGAGGATTTGGCAATCCAGGTCGCGAGAAATGGTGAGCTCAATCTCAAAGATATGAGGCTTAATATCGGGCTTGGAGAATGTCGCCACGATGTGGGGCTCGAGTCGACTGCATATGATCCACAAGAGAGGCGTAGTTTTCTCCCGGACCGATCGAGTAATAATATCGATGATATTCTCCTGCGCTTGCATGCCGTCGCATTCGTCAAGGCCGTCGATGATGATAACACACTGTGTAAGGTCTTTAACCTCCTGCTGTAGAACCTCGATAGGAGCGACTAATAACTCCTGAAACTGGGATGGCATGGATTTCTCGACGAGAGTGGGATTTCGATGGACGAGCTTGTCTAGGAAATCCCCATACGGCTTGCATCTCATTGCAACTTGGTACGCGACGGAGGTAAAGAGTCTGGTCGAATCATCTCGACTATTCGATCGAGAAAAGAAGAAAGCTGCTCCCAGCTTCTTTCCTAGTCTTTCAGCGCAAGTTTGAGCAATAGCGGATTTTCCAACGCCAGCGGGGCCCTTCAACCATAGAACTTGGGAGGCGGGATAATTTTCAGTGGTGCTCCATTGGATTATTTGATTGATATGGTCTTCTCTGGTTCCAGGATGGCACAAGGGAGGTGGATATCGAGCGGACGAATCATGAAAAGCGTCTGGGGTTGAGCGCGCGAGTAGTTGCCCAAGACCTGTGCATGACTAGAGTCAGCAACAGAACGGCGAGGACACGCTATTACGTACCTCGTCCTCCAACAATCGTTGTGATGTGAGTTGACTGGTCAACGAAGGTCGAGTTCGACATGAGGAAATCATGAGCACCGTTCATGATGGGACCGAAACAGAGACTGCTTCAGGTTGAGCAAGCGCCAGTTGCTGCTTAGATGGCTGGATACTCACGCTCACGCCCAGAGACTATCACGTCGAGCCTACTTATGGCTATATGGTTTACGATACGATCAGCTTGTGTACCGCAGGGTATAGGAGACATAAATACGCACAGCCTCGGACAGTGTGGGGACGTTCTGGTTCCGCAGCATGTATCGGGTGGTGGCTCAAGCGTTCCAATGCACTTTGATGATTTCGGTATAGAAGGAATGCTAGATACCAGGGCACCAACTTGCGGTCCTGGCTAGGATATGTTAGTGACTTCGAGAAGCGTGTGCTCGAGTGTTGCCAAGATCATATATTGATACATGTTTGGATCCTGATGCGATCAGCCCGAGAAGGCATCCCAATATGTATATATCGAGAATTCGAGTTCTTTCCACGATCAGGTTCCCGATGTTCCAGTGTCAACCCTGTAGTTATCAATAAGTGTGCAGAAAGCATTACACTACTCTCTTGCCACTCGTCGTGGAAGTGATTGGATTATGAAGCAGGCATCGCGAAGTCATACATAATTTCCAAGTTTCATGTCTATGGGTCGGCCGGGTTCTCACCCTCGCTTTGAATCCGTTGAAATAGACTTCTCTGTCATATAAATACACCATTCACTCCGTGCCGGCTGGACGCGTGCTGAGCGGCAAGGCCACGGGACATGTTCAAGAGAACAGACTGACCAGCTAAAAGCGAGACGTTCCTCCCACTCTCTGCTTACCATCATCCCAATGGCAAGAGACGATTGGAAAGACCGTGTCGCCGCAAAAAGGCGTCAACAGCTCGAATCTATACCAAAGGATTGGATCCTCGCCGATATCCCGGATAAGAGCCAACTCGATATCTCTGACTACCCTAGGACATGTGGCCTACTTACGAACCGGGAACTAGAGATCACCGAGTCTCACGTCGATGTCATCTTGTCTAATGTAGCCAAAGGAAACTGGTCGTCAGTAGAAGTGACAACCGCATTTTCGAAGCGAGCAATTATTGCCCATCAATTGGTGAGTATGCCTGAGTGATATCCCGCCTGGTGACAAACATTTTTGCTCCCGAGCTTAGGTAAACTGCTTGACCGAGATTTTTATTGAGAGTGCTCTCGCTCGAGCTGCCACCCTCGATGACCACTTTAAACGGACTGGAAAGGTCGTCGGACCGCTGCATGGCAAGATGATTCCCTATCTGTTAACGTCAATCATCATATTCAATGCGCTATACAGGTCTCCCGGTTTCGGTTAAAGATATGATAGGAATCAAGGGCGTAGATTCAACGCTCGGTGAAGTCCTTCGTCATTGAACAATATATCTGATTCCACTCATCGAGATTGAGCAGGTTATGTTGCATGGATCGATAAGCCCGCGACGAAGAATGCTGTTATTGCCGATATCCTTGAGAGTTTAGGTGCCGTTCTCTACGTTAAGACAAATGTTCCACAAACTCTTGGGGTATGATGATATTTCTTCTCTAGCATTTGGATCTACTAAGTATTGGGTTTCGAACATCTGGTAGTGGGGCGAGACTCATAACAACATCTTTGGAAGGACCCTCAACCCCTTCAACCGCACTCTTACAGCTGGCGGCTCATCTGGCGGTGAAGGAGCTCTTATTGGTGCGTACATCTCTGACTAGAATCGTTGCATGAAAACCCACCTCTTCTCTGTAGCATTGAAGGGAAGCCCACTTGGTACGTAAGCCCCTTCCTCGACGTTCATTTCTCATTTCTCATATATTGAAAAGGAGTTGGCACGGACATTGGCGGGTAAGTTCCACCTTAGCCTTGGATTTTGAGACAAGACTAAAATTCTTCGAAGCTCAATTCGCATTCCAGCGGGTTTCAACGACTTATATGGCCTACGTACATCTTATAATCGACTCCCATTTGCTGGGTGTGTTCGCCCCAGCGGGGAAGGACAAAACTCGATTATCGGAGTACTTGGACCTATGGCAACGTCGATGGAAGGTGTGAAAACGTTTATGAAGAGCTTACTGTCTAAGGAGCCTTGGGAATATGACGCGCTTGTGGTTCATAAACAATGGAATGAAGATGAATACCGACTCGCCGACCACAACAATGGAAAAGAGCTTTGTTTTGCGATCATGTGGGATGATGGTACCACTGTGCCACACCCTCCCGTCACTCGAGGTTTGGAGATTACAAAGGCGGCTTTACTTCAAGCTGGTCACCGAGGTACGTTCTCGTTGCATTGCCAATACACCTCAGGATTAACATAATAAGTAATAGTGATCGATTGGCAACCTATCCGTCACCCAGATATCTGCAAACTCGCTGTACGTACTCAGTAATCTTATGTTTCTCTCGCTTTTGCTAACGGAATATGCACTCAGTCGCAAATCCTAGGTGCCACTGGAAATACCGATGTGAAGGCTGTTCTCGCAGAATCTGGAGAACCTTTTATTACGACCATGGCAGTCGACGCTGAGAACGTCGATCAAGAAAATTCTGCGCAAATCTCGTCTCATGGGCCACCTGGAGGGTTATCTGCCAGTGAATATTGGCAACTTAATGTTCAACAGAGTGATTTGAGGCAACTGTACCTCGATCGTTGGCGCGAGACGGCAGCCGTCACAGGTACCGGAAGACCTGTAGATGCCATCATTTGTCCAGTGGCTCCATTTGTGGCTCCGCCCCATGGAAAGAATACGTGAGTACTCGATTTGTATATTCATAACCAGAGTGTCGAGTTATGTGCTGAACAAATATTGCCTCTAGAAATTACGATTATACATTTGTTTGGAACGTTCTCGATTATCCGTCATGTGTTGTCCCTGTAGGCTCCACGGTCGACCCTTTGTTGGATGCCAAGAAATCTCGCGAGTCCTTCTATAGTGAGGCTGATCGCCGAAACTGGGAAGCCTGTGAGTTTTCCGGTCGCATATAACAGTAGAATCAGAAGATCTTACCTAACGCTACGACCTAGATGAACCTTCATCTTTCGAAAACGCACCTATCGGAATTCAAGTCGTCTGTCGTACTCTCGAGGATGAAGCAGTCGTTGGGCTGTCCGAATTTGTTGACAACGCTATCAAAGCGTACAAAGCTTAGGCCAGGGCGTAGTAGGGAATCGTGTATTTTTGCCAAAATGATATCCGTATTGTTCATGAAGACCTCTGAGCTATAATTCCTGAACACAATGTTGGGGCAGCGACATTGAACGTGAAATGTTCCTTGCACTGCGGACTGCTTGGGAAATCTGTATGAAGTGTATCTGAGTGTCATTAACTTTCTCTGGAAAGGCGGCGGGAGGCGGAAGAATCGACCAGTAACCCGTAACTCGGAACGAGAATGACGTATATTTTTGGTAGTTTGTTGTTGTAAGAATCTTTTGTTCGCCTTCGCCTTCGTCATCATAATCTGACTCAGGTCCAGTTTCGTTTTCATCCGTGGCACTGCTGTCAAAGCTGAAGCCCTCTTTAAATTCTGTCCAACCCTCGTCCTCATCATCCCCGCTTGCTTCGCTCGCAGCATCCTGCATAGCCTGAAGCATCCTGGTTTCTACATCATCAACAGCCTGGTCTTCTATCACATTGGCGTCATTTTGTATGATGTTTTCCTTCTCGTTCTTCGCAGCGCGTTCCTTCAGTTTCTGATCTTTTTGTCGGTTCTTCAGCTTTGTCTTTTCTCGAACGAGTGCTTCGGCCTTGCAAATCTCAGGATTCCGTTTTTGAGTATTTTTCTGGGATGGTGAGAGTGATGGACCTTCAGGGGCGTCAGAGTGGAGTCGGAGCTGGACGATGAAGGTGTGTGTTGTGGAGGCATATTTTGAGAGGCGTTTGATTGGGTTACAGTGATGTGATGATCATATGCCATCTCAAGTTCGTCAAGCCAAGCCTGGTGGTCGGTGGTTTACTTTTATCGAACTCAGTTTCTATGAGCTGAAAAAAGACTTCCAGCAGGAGTGCAAAATTATTTGGCCCATTACCCAAGTCCAAACCCCTCACGAGCTGTGTGAAGGGACTACCCATCGGACTGCCCATCGGTCAATGAATCGACTACCACCACGCGTGTTAATGTCATGTTCTCTGTGAGAATAATGATGTTAGGCATCTTTTGGCAGCAAACGAATTTGTTCCCTCTTGTGTCTTCCTCCTCCCATCCTTTTCTGCACCCGCCAGCCCGTACTCTCCTCCGCACACGGTGCCCGCCGGGCGGTCTCGCAGTCTTATCGCTAGACACTCCCCCTACACTGATCAAACTACGGGTTCCATCCAGGCCGAGGATCCTGCTGTTTGGCCTCCACCCGTTCGACTTTCTACTCCTCTGCCTCAGGAGCTGCCTATTTCTTCGCCTCCTTCCATAATCCCTACTGCACTCCCTTGTCCAGAGCCTCTGGATCCCACAACTGCTACTTTGTCTCTAGCCTTCCTGCCACCTCCGCCTTCCTCTTTGACGCTGCCTCTTCATCTCCGAGGGCACAGAGTATTTGATAAGGCACATGATTTTGCCGTTTATAATCCTCAATTTAATGAATCCTCGCCTGCGTGCTTTGGTGAGCTTCACAGTGTCTTCAGCTGAGCTATTGGTCTCACATAGTCGGTAGGCATCACAGAACTCCTCAAGCACTCAATGCCAGATGCATTCTACAACTCAAGCGCTCGCTATCCCCCACCCAAATGCCATCTTGGCACTCGAAACGAGTACATTACCCTCATCACCAGCTGGGCACAGGGGCAGTCGGATCACCCGGAACCCGTTCTCTGGATGCGTGGTTCCTTTGGTATCGGTAAGTCAGCCGTCGCGCAAAGCTGTGCTGAGGCCCTGGCGCCTTAAGCAAGCTCGCTGCCACCCTCTTCCTTTCTCGCTCCAATGTAGATCGTAACGACCCTCGACGCGTATTTACCTCCATCGCATATCAAGTTGCTGCCAAATGCCCTTCATTCCGAGAAATCGTCAACAGACGCATGGTTGATGATCCTGCTCTCGCAATGACGTCACTGTCAACACAGTTCGAGGACTTGCTTGTTCGGCCTCTTGGTAGTGTTAACATTCCTCAGAGCGGCTTGGATGGACGCGTGGTTATTATCGATGGGCTGGATGAGTGCCGTGGAACGGCGGAACAGTGCGAGATTATGAGAATCATCGCAGCCTCCGTTCACAAACGTACGACCCCCTTCCGCTGGTTCATCACCAACCGACTCGAAGACCCCATCATCCGAACCATGAACTCCGTTCTTGTATCTCCTGTTTTATCTTGCATTGAACTTCCCGTGTCCTGCGCAGTCAATCACGAGATCTTACTCTATCTAACCGACGAGTTCAAAAAGATTCGTGAGGATCATGGCCTCCCTGAGTCATGGCCATCTGAGGCTGCACTTGCCCTCCTTGTCGGACGTGGTGCTGGGCTTTGGATCTATGTGGCGACCATGATTCGTTTCATAAAGGACGAAAATTCGCTTGGCGCCAAAGACCAGCTGCGCATTGTGCTCGAGTTTGCAGAGCAGGTCTCTGCTAAGGTTGGGGCGGACAACCCGTTTGCGGAGATGGACTTTTTCTATACCCTTATCATGCAACGAGTCCCACCGAAGGTCAGGATAACAGTCCAAAAAATACTCCTGCTTAATTCTGCATCACGGTTGAGTATGCAGTATATTGCTGAAGCTCTTTCGCTTTCCATCGAGCAGCTCCGTCGTGCCTGCGCGTCCATCCAGTCGGTCATGAAGGTAGAAGACTCTATAGAATTCTACCACACGTCGTTCCTTGATTTCATGAGAGACCCCCAGCGGTCCAAGGAGCTGTGTATTCTGGGTGACTTCTTGGTTGGGTGGAGGCAGGAGCTTCTTCGATGGCTACATGAAGTCTGTTCTCGCAGCACAGGTGTGACTGTGTTCCCTGATCCTATCCAGTGTTTCTTGTTCTGACATCCCATATCACTCGCAGATTTTTCGCGCATTATTTTCCCCTCAACTACTGTTATCCCGGAAGGCATATCTTATGGTGATCACTATCGCCATGCTTTGGAGGGCTTTTGGGCGCTTTGTAGTGTACCTGAGCATCTGCTTGATTTCGAGACTGCTGCGTCTCTTGCAGAAATACCCTTTGGGAAAATGTTCGAGTTGGTGGATGACGAGTCGGTATGGCTGATCGTCGCTAATCGGGTGAGAGATAACGTAAATTTCCAAGACCATTTATTTCCTAGGATTCTCGCTTATTATGTGACTGATGCTTGCAGCTCCCAGTCGAATTTTGTGAGAAGATCATTCGAAAGGGCGGGTGTCCGATCCCCTGGTGCACAAATGACCAGGATGTCTGGATTCTGGGTCATGGAGAGAATGAATCGGTCCCCCAGCAGACAGACAGTGGGTTTTGTTTGGAGAGCCCTCAAGATGTAAATAATTGCATACCCTGTTACCTTCTGTCGATGGTCTGATTACCTTTTCTCAGCCGTCTGATACTCAATGTTTCTGTGGAGCTCGACTGGAGAGAGATCGGCTGTAGAAAGATCGTGATAGGGCATTGACCGCAGATATCTGGATTAATCCTCCACCATGAATTCTCGTTCACTTGGATTTTTTAAATCCAGATAATAAATCACATGACACACTTAACTTTTTGGGCAGCAGTCACCATATTTGCCCACGTCCATGCAAACCGACGGATAAGCGCCCTAAGAAAGGGCATGAACGGGAATCGAACTTACAGCCTCGCGGCTCATGGAGCTCGAAATTCCACGTGACTATGAATTGATCAATCACAATTTAAAAAAACCTAACGAGGGTCGAACCCGCACCTCCAAGCTGAGTTACTTACCACTGCAGCAAGTCGTCTTGTATATCTTGAGCTACTTTAACAATATATGGATATCACTAGGTGTATAATTCATCCTCATCCTCGGGTGCCTTATATATGTGCATAAAAGCGGGGAAATGTTTATGTAGTATATATATTGTGAGTGGTGGGTACACTATTGGTGTCAAAATGGGAGGAATGGCTACTATTCACCAAGGAGTTACCTCGGAAGTGTGGACTTAGTCAAATTTTCCCCATTTGTTTGGCTTTGCTTGCATTGTTTATATTTAGTCTTCATGGCCAAAATGGGTATACATACTATTACCTCGTATAATTCTAGTAAGGGTGTTTGGTGTAGTGGTCTGTTTAGTCAACGAGTGTTGGCGTTCATTTTCTAGGAACCTCTGTTCGATCCTTGCCTGTAACGTATTTTAATCAGATCAGTTTCAATTGCATTATCTACAATTATATTAACTCCTGATTAGTCCATTTTAAGCCCATTAGACTTATTGCATTGAATATCTATTGATACAAACTAATGTCATTCACTTTGGTATTAATATTCATTTGGATTAATCCGGCTGAAATCCGACTAGAATCTGGATCAAAAAAATCCGAACGAACGAGAGTTCATGGTGGGGGATTAATCAGGATATCTGAGGTTCCCGGATAGGGGGTAGAAGAATGGCATTAAGGATAAAATGGCTCACATTTATTGACATTTCTTCCAGGAGTTCTGAGTATACAATCGTCTGGAACATCTTCGACTATCCTGCTTGTGTTATCCCTGTTGACCCTGTTGATCCGGTGTTGGATCTCAAGTTCTCTCGTGATCTGTTCTACAGTGGTGCTGATAAGAGAATTTGGGAGTCAGGTGAGGATAACAATACTTCACTGCAATTGACGGATCCCCTCACCCTTGCACAGACGAACTGGAAATTTACGCGAATGCGCCGATTGTAATCCAAGCTGTCAATCGGACCCAAGAAGAAGAAACTTTTGTTAGGCATGGCAGAAATCGTGGACAATGCACTAAAGGCATATCAAATATCGTGAGAGATATCCAGTCTTTGAACAGCGGCCAATTATGTATGAATGGAAATTATCATTGGTTAAGCTTTGTTTTAGTTGATTCCTGATACCTCGAGACTCGATTGTGAGTTTCCCATACATAATCAAGTCGTAGTATTAATCCTAGAGGCGTTTTGAATGTTGACCTTGTATATCTGCATTTTCCATCTCTTGAGGTGCCTCTTTGAATAGGCCATGGTGAGATCATTGAAATATTGAACCCGGGCATAAAGAGAACTCGAACTTCGAGCTAGTCTGCTTTTCTTCATACCCGATTGTATGACTTCAAACACATGGAGCGTAGCCCTGATCCTGCGGGCCATCCGTTCGTTCGGAGGTTGCCTTACTCATTCCGAATTACCAATATTATTGATGATTATCTCCTAGTAAAGTCACTGTTACATAGCATCGCATAACTGATACAGGATACGTAAAGTGAACAGACCAAGATTCTCAACATCCTCATCCTAGCCACAATGAATCACATTCTCCAAGTTCATATAGTTCATGGGGGTATTTTGGTTTTGTACGTTACGTACGGGGCAGAATAATAGTTGAATCATTAATCCTGGAGATGCGTGAGTTCATCGGCAAGGACATCATGAGCCACAATCAGGGCTTTGGAAATTTGTAAAGTGCTTTCAACACTCGCGCCTGGCAGTCTGAGTTTTACCTCACCTCCGAAACACTTAGCATCGCCTCCGCTCCTGGTCCGGTATTCTTATATTCCCAAGAGCCATCGTTGAGGACTAGCGGAAGATAAAACTTGACCTACAAGCCTTAATTCTGGCTCATCGACGTCGTCATCCTCTTCTTCCCCGTCGCCGTGATCGTGGTTCCTACATATCTCTAGATATAACGAAAGGGAGCGTAGATTAGTTAACTGGCTATCCCACTGCTGACTGAAACTCACCTTCACAATAATCAGCATCCGCGCCTTCCTGCCCCGTACAATCTTCCCAACAAGCGTCCTCGCCATCATTGTCATCGGCATCCTGAGCGCCGCGAAGTCCTGATTGGAACTCAGGGCTTGTGATCGCCCTGCTGTCTCTGCCGCTATCACCATCGCTGGAATCATCAGAGTCACCGTGGTCGTGATTCCGACAAATCTCTAGGGTGAAATGCCAAGAGGAGGTGAATACCAGAACTAAAGGAAGAATTCTAGAGCTCACCTTCACAGTAATCGGCATCCGCGCCTTCCTTATTCGTACAGTCCTCCCAACAGGCGTCCTCATCCTTGTCACCGTCACGTTGTGAAACTGGTTGTAAAGGGCTCTTCTTCGCTTCTACATCTTCGTCGTCGCCATTTGGACCGGACTTATCACCGTGCTCGTGGTTTCGACATACCTCTGAGGAATAAAATAGTAAAAGAGGAAGTGAATGTCAATTGAGATCGAATTTAGGGGACCAAGAGCAGGGTTGGCGGACCTTCACAATAATCAGAATTCGCGCCCTCCTTGTTCGTGCAATCTTCCCAACAAGCGTCTTCACCACTACCAGGATCACGCTCACTTCTAAAGGTTGATTGCGCGCTGGCGATTTCCACTTTTATCAGGGTATTTGCTCCGCCATCAGCTTCGCCAGGTTGATCCTGGCAGATTTCTAGAATGGGATAAGGATATTACTATCGCGGAGTCGGGAGGAGTGCAGCGTCCTATTTACCCTCACAGTAGTCGGCGTCACCGCCTTCTCCGCCTATGCACTCTTCCCAGCAGGACTCGTCAATATACCGCCCAAGACGAGTGCGCTTCGGATGATCTTGGGTTGAAATCGTCATCACCCAGCCACCACCGTCATCGTCATGGCGGTGTCGATGATCCCGGCATATTTCTACATAGAATATCAGCAAACCTTACACCGGTCGAGGGTTGGAAATCTGGTACTGGGTATGTACCTTCACAATAATCAGCATCAACGCCATCGTCACCCACACATTGTTCCCAGCAGTCTTGGCGGCTGCCCGTGACAACATAAGTCAACCCAGTTCGGTGAGTGTCAAAATTTACAAGCGGAGCTCGCTTTAGCACAGCTCGGGTGGAGAGACTACTTTTGGTAGAAGGCGCAACTGGAGTGGCTGAGCAGGACAAGAGCACGAAGCTCAGGAGGAGAGTGAAGAGTAACATCTTGAAGGGTGCCCTGGAGGAGGACGATGACGGTGACAGTGAAGTCAAGACCGAGACGAAAAGCTATACGAGTCTATTCAGGCCCACATATTTCGAACGTCAAAATCAGTGATATATAAGTACTGGCATGCTGGAATCGGCATGTGCGTCCCATGTGTCCTTTATCGAGCGGTCAGGGCACGACCAGGATTTGAAGTGATAGTACATTGGTATGGGTTACACGTGTCACCGGTGGAGCTTCTTGAGTGAAGAAATTGAGGACGGGTGTAGCATATATAATAACCTATGGTTCTACACAGGGACATGAGGACCCGTGGCGATCGAGTGAACCACACAGCACGAAATCTCAAAATGATTTCATTTCGCCCTTTACCCTCCGGTGCGGTTCTGTCGTCGGTACCTACTTTATTTTCCTCTTTTAACTTGAGTGAGTCGTTGCTTTGGGGGCCGATTCGTATGTGGTGAGTCCGAAGTTCCACAAATCCAGTGCTGTGAAGATAAGGATTGTTCAGCCAAAGAGTTTGATCGAAAGGAAGAAAGTACAAAGAGGAATGAACACGACTCACAGGTAGTTCTAAATCGTGCACAGCCTAGATAATGTATCAATTCTCTAAGCCTAGCGTCCTATTTAACAGGGTTATCTCACCCAAACTTCGTGTTTTAAGGACTTCATTTCCGGGCATAGAAGAGCCTCGGCATTGCATAATACGTTTAACAGGTCGGCAAACTCGAGGCCACAAACGAACCCGCGCTGGCCACCTTATATCGAGCCGGAATAGATAGTATCCAGCGTCCAAGAGGAGTCAACGGCCTCGGGGCGTTCCGCACACGTAGTATCACCGCTTTCGGTGTTGTAAATGGATCTTAGATTGCAACACTATCCAATTAGCAATGAAAGCATACCTAATGTACAAAACACACATTTGAAACCATCCGGATGACCCCGCTCCCCCTCAGACACCCCTTCTTTAACACGCTCTTTCCACTCCCTGTGAAAATCGGCACTCCCCTCACAGCGTCGACCTCAAGTGCGTCAAGCTAAAGTGGGCCTAGCGACCTAATGGAGGCTCGTGATGTGTTATATATTCAGGATGCAGCACTTTTTACTCGTTTTATAGCCCATTTGTCGCGAGCCTCCTGCACGACCTAGTTCGGGAATAGCGGCAGAGGCAGAGGCCAAGAAGGCGAATTCGTTTCTCAATCGCGATCACGAGACTTTTATCGTGAATATCGAGAATATGAGAGAGATCGTTTGAGAATTAGAGCTCGCTAGGGAAGGCGAGAAGTTGTTTCAAAGTGAACTGGTACGATCGGAATGTTACTTTAAGGGGAAGAACGGGAGAATGAGAGAAGAAAACACACCAAGTATGATACTCTGCTAATATCTCTTCTTGGCAAAACATAGCAAGATGGCAAGATGCCATTATTACCGTACGCCCTGTCGGATGCGCTAGCACCAACTAATTAATAGGGCGAACAAATTGTTAAAGCTTGAGCTACGCACTATAATATCCGGCTTCACTTGGACCCTTCGTATTTCCATTGGCACAATCAAGTGTACATGGACTCGATCTAGGACGAGTGGAGCCTCATGACTATCGCATCACGTCCGGCTGTGTCCCAAGTCTTGCAATGCCCGGGTTAACTTTGGTGCCGTTTTCCATGTGGGATGATGGATATTGTCGGTTGTGACAATGTGGCAGCCGAAAACAGCTGAAGCAACCGTGTCATAAGCTCAAAAGGCGCCAACCTCCGGGGTTTGCATGCATGGAGGCAAGGTGGACTACGAGCTTCAATTTCTTTCCCGTCCTTGCATTGTTCTCGTCCCACAGAATAATGATTGAACGCTCTGAGACCCCCCGGGATAGGTTCGCCAGATGAGGCGTCGAGGTTTAAGGGGGCGTGATGGCGTGATTCGTGATCTGGAAGCGTCGTGGTTATGATCATGACAAAATTGCCGTGGTTGGTGACGCCAGGAAACCATGAGTATATTCCCACGGTAATTCTCCTACACAAGCCCTCCGGAGACCGCTGCTGTATTGAAACCATTCCGATTGACAGAAGTCGGACTCTGGAGTGCTTTCGCTCCTTAAGGCATTGGAATGATGAACAGACATTCGTCGAGCTTTGATTCAACACTGTCGGCTCTTGATGTAGTAGCGTACATGATACACGATCTCAACTAGGCAGATAGGGGAAGGATAAGCAAATGAGTCTGAATAAGGATTATGGACAGCCAGAGAATTTGAACTACAGCATTACATGTATCCGAAGAATGAACATGGAGGGATAATAGAAAGACTCTTTTAGGTGATTTCGGACCACAGTGAACGAGGAGGATTGGCGTCGGACTTGCTCTATATATGGGCTGCTCCATATATTCGGCGCCTACCATGGAGCGTTTGCAACGTATATTAAGGATGTAAGGCGAGAGCGAATTTTATTATCAGCTGAGGGTGGTGAGGAATCGGTTCGATCTGGAAATGATGTATGCTTGCAGGTGTGTGATCGGACTTTGAAAGCAAATATTGTAATGAGTGGGCTTATGACCTACCTCGTGGCAACGTTGTAGTACCTTCTCTTCCCAGAACAAGTCAGCACATCCACAACAGCAACATGCTGAGGGGCATTTGCATCTCTCATGGCCCGTGTCAAACTTAGGATGATCAAAGCGCTTGGAAGAACTGGACCCAACTTTCTCCATCACATCCGCCGATGATAGATATCTACTTTACACTACACCCACCACGCCCAGCGCCAGATCAACATGTTTGATGCCATGCTTACCTCCCGGTTCGGGCATTCAAAGGTCACGCTTGAGAGTCACGCTGGGGTGCACGCCCACGATGCGAACACCCGCTGCATGACTCGGAACCATCCTCGAGAGCCAAAGTCTTGGTCATGCCATCCACGCTGATACTTCCATCTTGGCGATCCAGACTTTCCTTGGCGTACCTAAAGCACTTGAAGCCAAGGTCGAAACGTTAATTTATCCCGTCCAGCTGCAGACAAAGCACGGATAATTGACATAAATTTCATTGAGAAAAGATAGACTGCTTTCATGGGTGGGAGATAATATTAAGCCAATAGAGCTTTGCGGGCCTGACCGTGCTAGCCGAAATAAAAAACCTTTCGTAGACGGTACAGCACTACGTTGCAAGCACTTAGTACCTGAAATATAAGCGTTAAATGCATCACATTACCCACGCCTGATTTGCGCTCGACCCCTTCCAACGCACACCGACTCATGCTCGAGTTACGCTTGCGATAAGCGCTCAATTTCTTATTCAAGTTTGGCTGCGTATGCCAACGTTCGATACCCCGGTTATTTCTAAGTGTTAATTCCAACATCACAAGAACCATGAAAAAACACATATGGAAGGGTTACACATCCGAAGCCACTGTTCACATTATATCAGCCGTTGGTCAAGTATCGATGACTCCCTCCCTTATCCAATGCCTACAAATCCACCGGTGAGAACATATTTCAGATTGTATAATCCATGAACATACCCTCTTGTAAGCCGGCCGCGATTGGACACGCCCGATCCACTCCTTCAAGTTCGGTCCCACGAGATCGGGGTAATAATGACAGAGAACCTCGACCACATGCGATAGGACAAAGTCAGCAGCCGTTGGATGAGGATCTCCCGCAATCCATCCTCCCGTCGATTTGGCTGCTGCCAGACGTTCCTCGAGCTAGGGATAATCAGAGATGGGTGATACCTAATTCAATCTATACTCACAACGTCGACATACTGGCGCAATTCTGGCTCTCCAAAGAGGGTCTTTAGGTCGCTCATAGTGGAAGATAAAGCCAGCTTTCCGACTCTGAGCCGCAACATGTTCGTAAGTATGGGCTCAAGTGTCCCCTGGCACGAATGCACAACTAGGGGAGAGAAGTCAGCACCCATTGCAAGCGGTAGAGGAGATCTGAACTACAGTATAGATCGTTGAGCAATTTATCCGCGGACGCTGTAAACCTGCCACCCCCGAATCTCGCTATCAAATACTCTGTCGCGAGTCAATTAAAAAACGTCGATAATCAATGGGTATGGCACTCACGGACAATGGCTCCACTTTCCGCCAGAACGGTGCTTGAAGTGACTTCCGTGATCGCAGGTGGTTTACCTAAAGGATGCTCTTCGAATTGTTCCGGGTCCGGAGGATATGTTTCGATGTTGAAGGGAATATTCAGCTCTTCCTGTGTTAGAGTTAAATGACCGAATGATTGATCAATAGAGTAACACTCACAAGCAACCATAGAATCGCATGAGAGTGCGTATTCAGAACATGGTGTAATATAATACAGGGTGCCGTTGAAGTATTGAATGGAGATGGAAAATCCTGGGCTGGGACGCTGCTAGTAGAACCGGCCGAGCCTGCTCAGCCGGCGTCAATCAGAAGCGGTACAAGTCATCCCGCTTGAGCACGTACCACTGCCGTACAGCAGCAGTTGCAACTGTCGGTGAGCGTCAACAAGGAGCTGATGGCATTGTTCGTGATTGAGTAGGATGGGAGTAGGGTCAGGCGGCACATTGGTCTCTGATCGAGGTTAATCAGACAATACGATTTATGAACACTGAAGACGTACGCTGAGCCTCATGGCGGCTTGGTGGGGATCCTGAGGTCCTAGAATGATATTACCATCCCCACTAGCATTGAAAGAATTCATGTAGCCTGAGTTCTGAACACGCTGATCCTTAAACTCCCCCCCAATAATCTGAAAATTATGAGCCTTCTCGAAGAACCCCATGGCAGTGAGGAGCAAGTGTAGCAGTTAGATACTTTCTGGTCACCGGCGGAGTATGGATTGGGTCCTCAAATATTTGTTCCAGGAACCCCGTGCCCATCGGCAGCACTGTAAAGCGTTGGTAATGATAGTATTAATAGATTATGGGCATGAGTTCAGCCTCAATACCTTTTGTACATACCGGCACTTTCTTGAGCTATTTAAGAGCACTTCTAATGCGACCGAGATAATTCAAAGATCAGCAACCATGCCAAAACAAAGTCTGTATCAATGTATGGAAGTAGAGCGAGGTACCAGCCATACCGAAGAAAAAAAAAACAAGTTAAATAATGGTCAAGTAGAAAAGGAGGTAAAACACTGATTAAACAGGCCATGCAATGGCGAAGCTAGTGTACCTAGCCTATCAGCCGTCTGGGGATCTACTGCACTCCCGACCACCGAGCCCCGGGGGAATCTGCCCAGATCATCCAATCAATCCTATGAAGTCATACCGAAGCTGGAAAATCTTGAGCTCACCGTGATCAGGCTCAGTTGCCCTACTAGTCTGAGAAACCTGCAGTAGAACCTCGTCAGACAATTGATTTGGTTGCTCGCCGAAGGTTGGAGGACTAGGTCTTGTAAGTGATGGCTCTTTCTTTTGTTTTCGAGCCTTCTTCCATCTTCCGATGGCACGGGAGATTATCGAAATAGATCCTGCTGGGGGAATCGGTTGAGCTGTTCTGCATCAGCTAAATGAGGGCGTTAAAAGTACACATGTGAGCTCACCGGAGATTTCAGGTTTTACTACAGTTTGGGCTATCTGCGGTGACTTAGCAGAGTCGTCGGTATCTGACCAGATGTATGAACAGGAAATTGTTGTGGCAACAGCAGATTACAAACTTTGGCGTCTCCGGCTAAGTGCATCCGCAAGTACTTTCAACGGCGCACGTCATGTTAGCTAAATCCAGCCGGTGGCTCAAGGATGAAAACACACATACCTTGCCCTGCGTCAGGATGGTTTGCAAACATAATCACATTCCCACTTCCTTCACCCACATTGAGTGCATTACGATATCGTGTTCTTGTCTGATCTCCAGCAGGCGCCACGATAATATTATCTTCCCCCTGTCCCACCGTGAATGATATTTCCACCTCAGCTGCTTGAGTTGGCAAGAAAATCGTATTCGTGTCTCCTATTCTTACTTGGCCAGCCTGGTTCAAGATCATTTCAGAAGACTGAGCCTGTCGTTGCTGGTGAAGTTCCTGATCGAACACTAATTCACTCATTTGAGCCATGATAAGTAGTCAACAGTTGGGGTACAGGAGAAAGAGTGGACAGGGAAACCTGAAAGAGGGTTGAGAGTACAAGTCGTTGGGAAATCTTGCCACCTCTACCCACCAAGCACTTAAATAGGCTCCTTTCCTGACAAACAGACGCTCAACCTAGAGGCCTTGTTGTAATTCGCCCCCCTGGGACTGTTCCATAGCGCCAGAGCAGCCGTAAATAGAAAAAAAATGATACGTACCAGAAAAGGATTATGTTCCCATGCTGGTGAAGTGGCTGTAAGGAAGGTAATATGAAATAATGAAATAGTGAAAGTCCTTTATTAGCCCATAGAAATAGAGCTGTGCAGAAAGGTTTGGGAGTGGTAGATTTGGAGGCTAGGTCTCCAAACACCAAGGTATGAAACCAGAAGGGGAACGCGGACTGGTCGTCCCTGGCTTCCGCCTTTGGCACACTGCGCATTACAGCTCTGTCCTTGTCTTTTGAAGTGGTGAATAGGACAATTAAAATAGGCCGGAAATATGTTTACTCGAGCTCGACACAAAGAGGAAGAGTAAGGAAGAAGCATCAAAGTATGGCCGAGGGCACTACGTGTGACTGTCAAATTGAGGCCTCATGTTCTGGAGATCAAGTTATCTACACTTGGTTTGTTGTTGAGTCCTACCCGTTAATTTTTCTGGTGCGCCAGTACATCTCTTATCAGCTCTGATGGATAAATCTACAAAGAGAACATTGCTTAATCACACAAGATTGGATGGTACCTGTAGTTTCCGCTGAAGACTACCTTGGCTTTATAAGGATGGCGCTTGTGCTGTGAGAATGTCATATGTATTACAGTATATTGGCTAAGCTAAGTATTCTAAAACGATGCACAACGATGAATCAAGTCGACCTGTCAACTCCCCATCAACCGTGACGCGTGACGTTATGCGTGACATCAACCCCCGAACACCTCTTGAATCCGTAAGAGGAGACCGTGCTTGTCGGGAACTTATCCCTGGACAACCACATGTTTTTCAGTCCTGATAACAGCAAGTAGCTTCAGGAGGTGCTATTTCCTCGTGTGTTCACGACCAGCGATTTGAAGATCCGAAGAACTCCTCCACCGTTACGGCCATGATCGACATAGCGTCCATCAACTTGAAGAGTGGTCGGCCTCGTTGGCGTGTCAAGTAAAGCTCCTACTGACCTGAACTGTCCTATATTAAAATATTTCTCATAGGTTACTTCCCCTTGTTTTGGCTAACGAAGGTGGGGATCATCTTATTTCTAGACCCAGTCACATTGTGCGAATGGTCGTATTGAACGACTCCCTCATTATTCCGCACGTTAGGCGGTGCAAGATGATTATCGCCCCCTCTGATGACGAATGACTGGCGAAATCTACTGCAGCCCGTAATGGCGGCATTTGATTCTGTACCTTAAACTCAAAATTAGTTTTCTGAACAGTAGAAGGGAAAATGTGATGCGCCAGTATTCCTATCCCCAGCGATATCGAATGAACCGTTGAAAGTCACGTTCCGCTGGCTGTCAAGGAGTTCAGGTATAGTAACTGTATTACCCGAATATGACGCAGCCTGTACAAATTATTGAAGGCTCGCCTCGCTGTTGGTTCAGCGACCCAATCCTGTTTCTTCATTGCACAGAGTGGAGTTGAAATGGCTTTGGATAGATGGCGCTCAATGGAAATGTGACGTTGGGAACGAGATCACTAAGAGGCACACTGACTTGTAATTGTGGATGTTGACATGGAGGAAGTATTGCGTTTGTCAAAGGGAGGCTAACTAACGCCTGCAGTCTGTTTCGGTCGGTCCTTTTTGCTCATTCTGTGGCCAGCTGCTAGTAACAGGACCTTGGACTGTGCAGCGCGAAATAACTTAAGTACAACAGCATTGCACCCTGGGAATATGTACATCTGAAATATCTCAGCGCTTGCTGTCCCTCTCATTGGCTCGATGAATCGGGAGCTTAGATTCTGAACAGTGACATTGATTCCATGACTGGACTGGGGGCAACGTGTATTCAACATGGAAGAGTGAAGTGGCCACTCATGCCTGATGAGGATCTTCAAGCCTCTCAGCAGTCTACTTCGCGCTTTATCAGGTCTTCCTTATCGTGGTTAACACGTTGATAAACAGCATGATATCATGTCAATAGGGCGCCATTAATGTAACCGACAAGCGACCACGCTGAAGCACCCATGCATAGAAGTACTTTCTGACAGATTGAAGCTAGGTATAAATCATACCAAAACGATACGAGGGCCAGGTCAGGTAGGAAAAAAGATGAAACAAAGATCCACTATCATAGCCTACCAGCCATGCAGGGATCTACTGTAGAGATACCCATTGAGACTCGGAAGTATCTGCCCAGAACATCGAGGCAATCCATTATCAATCACAGTGTCATAGCGAAGTTACAAAAGCGTAAGCTCACCATGATGGGTCTCGGTCGCTCTGCTAGCCCGAGGAACCTGCGGCAGAGGCTCTTCTGACAACTGAGTCGGTAGCTTGCCAAAGGCTGGTGGTCCAGGTTCCGAAAGAAAAGACTCCTTGTTTTGTTTTTCACCCTTCTTCTTTCTTCGGAAGAGCAAGGCCAGTAATGCCAGTAATTTAAGCGATTTTTTCGGTGAAGTGGGATTTGCTGAGGGTACTGTTTGAACTGCTCTGCATCAACTACGAGAGGGCATCAATAAAGGGACTACGTGAACTCACCAACAGTTTCAACTGCTTCTTTTACAACTTGAGCCATTGGTGTTGGTTGAGCGAAGGTCTCCGTATCTGACTGGGAGTATGAGTAGGCAATCGCTAGGGTGACAACAGAAATACGTACTGCTGGGGTGTATCAACTTCAATGCGTCCTCAATCACTTTCAAAGGCACATATCAGGTCAACTCAACTCAGCCGGCGATTTAAAGCACAAAAGAAAATACCTCTATCCGCAGCAGGATGGGCTGCAGACATAATCACATTCCCATTCCCCTTGCCTACATTAAAGGAATCATGATATTGCGTTCGTGACTGATCTCCAAGAGGCGGCACGATGATATTTCTCTCTCCCTCTTCTACTCCAAACGATGCGCTTAATTCGGCGGGTTGATCCGGCAACATAATCGTATTCTGGTGCCCACGTCGAACCCGGCCAGTTTGTTTGTAGGCCATTTCGGAAGCCTGATTCCGTCGTTGCTCGAGATATAGCTGATCATGGATATGTTCGTTCATTTGAGTCGTGAGAGTAGTCGATGGTTGAGGTACGGGAAGGGAGGGGACGGGGAGGCTTGAGGAGGAGACAGGAGTGCAAACTTTAGGCCTCGTCCCCAGAGAACAAGAGGTGCTTATGTAGGATACAGCCTCAAGTCAACAGACACTCGAATAGACGCCCGGTCGGTAATACATCCCACGAAGGCTGTTCCACCACATCAGAGCAGCTGCGTACATCAAAAGCAAAATATATGCGCGCCAAAAAAAAGATCATGTGTTCTAGAGACCAAATAGTATCAATCATCTCATTAGACGGGCGCCTAGTTGTTTAAGTTGCGCGGCGGTTTTATCATCTGCTGTTCGTTGTCACAGTTATCGAGGCACATTCTGTTCTTCAGTGTGGAAGAGGACATCAGCGTTATTTTTTGTGCCAAGGGCTGACCTGCTGGACCGTGTAGTCGCCGGAGCCAATAGGCTTGCGTTAGAAACACGGAGGCTTTTTATAAATCGATTCCCCAGATGCAAGAATGTTGCCGCGCCACAGTTTGCCCGCTACAGTCCACTTCTTGGTTTTTAGCTAGCGCCTATATACAACGAACGTTCAATCCGGAGATCGGAGATATACAGCGAGAGATAATCAATACTAAGGTGATTGGAAGACTAGATGTGACGGTATCTAGGATATCGAATTGGAATTCAGCCAGGATTAGAAAAAAGTTCGAAGCACAGAGCGATGGAAAGCCATGCAGTAAGCCGAAATCTTCGTTTCGGGTGGGGGATCTTCGTCCGAGATGACTAGGTGGAGATAGCACAGATCGACTACAGCACGTTCACCCATTAACGCAAATACGGAAAGCAGTATCATGCCGGAAACATTCGAAGTTGTTAGGGGACTGTGAATTCGTCCACCGAGGAAGTCTGGGAATGATGCTGGGCTTCAAGCTTTAACAAAGCCGGACGTTCCGTGATGGGACCTCTGCAACTAGAACAGTCATAAGCGGAGGATGATGCCGAATTTCCCAATAACTAGACGCCATTTGTAGGTTCCGGCCGAGTGAGGGTTGCATTAACAGATTATCAACAAGACTAGCCACGCTCAAATGAGTTGCAGCAGCTTCAGCTACAATCAGACCGAAGGCCTCGCGCATCATTGTGTATTCAAACCCCGCCCGCCGCGCTTGGAACCTCGAAAAAAATTAGATATCTTAGGTGGCAATCCAGATTGTAGCAGTGCTCCATGTAGCTGCTACAACTCATTCGAACAATCTCATTCGATCATGCATGATGCTAGACGTATCACGAGTAGTTTCGTTGATGATTATATTGGCATTATGAAGATGGTGGTCCTATGAAAAGCCACGCATACAGTAGCAGCTTAAGTTATTCTAGGACAGTGATGATCAATTAAGTCGACCTCTCAATTTCCCGTCAACGTCCAGCGCGATATCGCTCCGGGAACAACTCTTGAATCCCTTCCGTAAGAAGAGAACGTGTTTGTCCAGAAATTATCCCTGGACAACCAGATACTTTTCGTTCTTGCTAATAGCGGGTGGCGACAATGAACGTTGATTTCCTCGTATGTTCCATGATCTGAAGAATTGAAGAAGTCCTCTGCTCCTGCGGCCATGATCGACATGGCGTCCATCAACTTGAAAGGTGGTCAGCCTTGTGGCGAGTGAAATAGAGCTATACAAACCTGAACTATCTGCTCCCTCTATATTAAAAGAGTCCACATAGGTCACTTCCCCCTTGTTTTGGTTAACGGAGGAGGGGATCATCCTATTTCGAGACCCGGTCACATTGTGTGAATAGTCGTATTGCACGACCCCCTCATTATTCCACACGTCAGGTGGTGCCAAACGATTATCATCCCCTCTGATAACGAATGACTGGCGAAATTCACTGGAGCCCGTAATGGCGGCATTTGAGCCCGCACCTTAAACTCTGAGTTAGTATTCCGAACAGTAGAAGAGAAAATGTGACGCACTAATATTCCTATTCCCAGCGATATTGAATGAGTTCTTAAACGTCACGTTTCGTTGGATGTCAGGGAATGCGGGGATAGTAACTGCGTTACCCGAGCCGGACACAATTTTGTACGAATTGTTGAAGATCCGTGATGCTGCTGGTCTAACGCCATCATCCCGGTTCTTCATCGGTAGAGTAGACTTTGAAATTATTTGGATGGATGATCGTCGGCCGCTGAAATGAGATGTTGGGAAAGAACTAACTGAGATGGAAGGGGCTTAAATGCCTCTTTGTGTGCACTGCCTTACGGGGGTTGATGCCGGCATGAAAGGAGTACAACATTGCCAGGGAGGCGGCCTCATGCTTACGGTATGTTCCCACTAGTCCTTTCTTCTCGTTCTGGCCCGCTTGTAACAAAGAACCTGCGCGGTGTGTAAATAGATACAATAACTTTGCACCATGGCGACACTCGCGAAATATCCCCGCGCTTGCTGTCTGGGACAACGGGACGGAAGTAACAAAAGGGCTAGTACTAATTGTCCCGAAATAGCACAACGTGTGTCGACATTGGTATTATGACTGAACAATAATAAAATGGACATTGATGATTGCCCTAACCAGATGAAATACATGAAATAGATACATACTGTATGGAATGACTGCACTTCCGAAGCCACTGTTCACATTATATCAGCTGTTGATCAAGTATCGATGTCTCCCCCCCTTATCCACTGCCTACAAAGCCACTAGTGAGAACATATTTCAGATTGTATAATCCATGAACATACCCTCTTGTAAGCCGGCCGCGATTGGACACACCCGATCCACTCCTTCAAGTTCGGTCCCACGAGATCGGGGTAATAATGACAGAGAACCTCGACCACATGCGATAGGACAAAGTCAGCAGCCGTTGGATGAGGATCTCCCGCAATCCATCCTCCCGTCGATTTGGCTGCTGCCAGACGTTCCTCGAGCTAGGGATAATCAGAGATGGGTGATACCTAATTCAATCTATACTCACAACGTCAACATACTGGCGCAATTCTGGCTCTCCAAAGAGGGTCTTCAGGTCGCTCATGGTGGAAGATAAGGCAAGCTTTCCGACTCGCGAGGTAGTTTTCTTCAAGGTCCTGAGTCGCAGCATGTTAGTGAGTATGGACTCAAATGTTCCCTGGCATGAATGAACAACTAAGGAGAGAAGTCAGCACCCGTTGCAGGTGACAGAGATCCACGTTACAATATAGATCGTTGAGTAATTTATCCGCCGATGCTGTGAGTTTAGCACCCCCGAATTTCGCAATCAAATACTCTGTCACGAGTCAATTGAAAGTCGTCGATAGTCGACGGGTACGAGACTCACGGACAATGGCTCCGCTTTCCGCCAGCACGGTTCGTGTAGCAACTTCCGTAATCGCAGGTGGTTTGCCCAAAGGATATTCCTCAAATTGTTCTGGATTGGAAGGATATATTTTGATGTCAAAGGGAATATTGAGCTCTTCCTGTATTAGAATTAGAGGGCTGAGTGGTTGATCAGTTGAACAACACTCGCAAGTAGCCATAAGATCGCATGAGAGTGCGTATTCAGAACGTGGTGTAAAATAATGCAGGGCGCCGTGGAAATATTGGCAGGTGAAGGTAAATCTAGGCACGAACACAACTAGTATCAGTTGTTACACTGAGAAACCATAAGATTCGTACCGGTTACAGTCGTATTCGGAGTCGAGGATGAAAATGGGCTGTGGGATGGTGTTAATGGTGGGGATAGAGGACCATGAGCTGGGACGCTGCTGGTAGAACCGGCCGAGCCTGCTCAGTAAGTGTTAATCAGAAACGGTACGACACATTTCGGCTTGTGCACGCACCGCTGCCGTATAACAGCAGTTGCAACTGTCGGTGAGCATCAACAAGTAGCTGATGGCATTTTTCGTGGTTGAGTTGGGAGGGAGAAGGGCCAGATGGTACATTGGTCGCTGATTGGGGTGATCCGTTAGTCCAACGATCATATTTTTGAACACTGGAGACTTACGCTGAGGCGAGGGGCGACTTGGTAGGCGATCCTGAGGTCCTAGGATGGTATTGCCACTCCCGTTAGCATTGAAAGAATTCAAGTAGCCTGAGTTGTTAATATGCTCATCCCTAAACTCCCCCCCAATAATCTGAAAATCATGGGCACTGTCGAAGAATACCATGAGAGTGAGGAGCAGGTGTAGCAGTTAGACGCTCCCTGGGCAGTGAAGGAGGTCATCAATAAGTATATATTTCCAAGAAGCCTGTGACCATCACAGCATCAAGGTTCATGTAGTGTGGCGGTACTTCTCAAGTATAAAGGCGCTGGCAAATGTTGTATTACTAAATAAGCTAAAATAAGCCTTAACCGCATTTTAGACATTCCGGCACAAGAGCTTGTATGTCTTTCTCACAATAATGATGGAACCCGTCACGACCTGTTGTGTTGATAGAACACTTTTATTGTAACTGCGATTATTCGCAGGCATGTATCCATGCACAGAATCAACTTATGACAGGTAGCAACTAGGTATCAGTGATTTTAAAACAAAGACGTTAAGGAACGAGTGAAATATATCCTGAAAAAAAAGACAAAGCAAAGTCCCATTATCAAACAGACTATATACATCAGGAGCGATTCGCGAAGCTGATTTATCCCGTGTGGGAATCTATCTCAAAGATGCCCACTGAGACTCGTGTGAATCTGTCCAAGTCATCCAAGCGATCCATCATCAGTTACCACGTCATAGGGAAACTACAAAAGCGTGAGCTCACCCTGATAGGTCTCGGTCACACCACCAATCCGAGGGACCTGCGGTAGGGGCACTTCATGCAAATCACTCGGCCGCTTGCCGAAGGCTGGAAGTGTAGGTTTCGATAGTGACAACTCTTTGTTTTGTTTGCTACCATTCTTCTTTCTGTGGAAGAGCCAATCCACTAATCTATGCGATTTTTTCGGTGGGGTACATTCCACTAAGGGTGCTGTCTGAGCTATTTCGCATCAGCAAAGAGAGTGCGCTAAGATCGTGATGATGTGGGCTTACCGACAGGCTCAACAACAACTTCTACAACTTGATCCATTTGTGTTGGTTGAATACAGCTCTCCGTATCTGACCAGAATCATGAATAGGAAATCGTCATCGCGACAACAGCGATACACACCGTTTGGGTACAATAGTTTCAGTGCATCTTCAACGGCTTTTAGGGGCGCGCATAAGGGCAGTGAAATCAAACCGTGGATTCAAACAGGAAAATCGACACACCTTTCAATGCACAGGGATGATCCGCAGACATAATCACGTTCCCGCTCCCCTTTACGACATTAAACGATTCTTTATATTGTGTCTGTGATTGATCTCCACCAGGGGGCAAGATAATATTTTTCTCTCCCTCTCCTACTTCGAACGACTTTTTGATTTCGAGTGGTCTCCCTGGGTACAGGATCGTGTTCTGGTACCCGAATGTTACTTGAGCAGCTTGTTCAAAGGTGGTTTGAGCACACTGCTGTCCATTTAGCTGATCGTATACTTGCTCGCTCATTTGGCTGAATCGTGATGAGTAACCAACAGTGGAAATACGGGAGAATGGGGTAGCAGAGAAGCTTGAGAGAGAGGTAGTTGGGAGAATGAGGTTGTTGGGAAACCTTATCTCGTGCGCGTCAGTCTTAAGTAGACTCGCGTCCCGAATAAACAGACGCCCATTCAAAGGCCCTCCCTGTCATACGTCACCCAAAACCTGTTCTACGAGATGAGAGGAGCCGTGAATACAATCAAAATCAAACTTGATGCGCACCAGAACAAGGACCATGCGGTTGAGAAGTCGATAATTATGATCTACACAGCACCGATACGCCTTCAAGCACTTCATTTCTCAGCCATAAAGCAGGCCCCTAATTATTTCGGTCGCGGAGACAGAACTTCATCACCTAGTAGTAGTTGTCAAGACACCATTCAAGGCGTGTGTTTTCTCTTCTTCAATAAGGAGAAGGAGGACGTAAGCGCTTTTGCTTTTGTTTCTGCCACGAGTCAACCGGCTGGAACGTACCGCAAGATAGTCATTGGGGCCAGGAACGCCGTTCTCGCGAGGCATCAATTGCTCTCTCCATGGATACGCAATTCCTCAGGGTTCAAGGTTGCGCGGTGAATGAAACGCTCATTGTTTTCTTTGTTTTCTACGACAGATGAATGGTTCTAAAAATACATCCTTAAACCGAACACACCACCACCAACAAAATCAAACGTAAAGAAATACACACACACACACAACAATTTCGGCTTTCCAAGACGTCTTCACCACACTCAGCCCTCCCTCACAACCTCGCTCACAGCCTCCTCAAAAATCGCCACACCCTTCTTTACATCTTCCTCGCTTACGTTCAATGGCGGAATAAACCTAATCACCTCATACACACTCGTCGTCAAAATCAACATTCCCTTTTCGATACACTTCTTCGCTACCCTGGATGCCATCTTTTCCGGTGCACCTTGTACGACGCCGACGTCCGTGATGACGCCTGAGGTGGTTGAGGTTGGAGAGGCGAACTCCACGGCGATCATGAGGCCTTTGCCGCGCACGTCAAGGATGTAGGGTGAGAGGGAGGGTGAGGATTGGACAGAGCGGAGGGAGGTGAAGAGTTGGTTTGATCTGACAAGGAATTATTACGATTAGACTTCGGAGAATGGGAGGGAGTAGCGGGGATGGAGCGTACCTCACTGCGATGTTGTCTAGAATCTTTTCTTCACGGAAGACGTCAAGTACTTCTGCAGCAGCAGCACAACATACCGCGTTACCCGCATACGTCCCTCCCTGCGCAATATACGAACCATGAATAATAACGAAATGAGCGCATCAAAAACACATACCATACTACCGGGTTTGAGCCTATCCGTCAATTCCCTCCGACTAATCACGCCACTAATTGGGAACCCATTCCCAAGTCCTTTCGCAATAACCATAATATCCGGCTTCACTCCGCTCTCCTCAATCGCAAACAATCCCTTCCCATCACTCGCTCTACCAAATCCAGCTTGAACCTCATCGATGATAAGTAGAATACCATGTTTATCGCAGGTTTGACGTAGTCCTTTAAGGAACTCGGGAGGAGCTGGGACGTATCCACCTTCACCTAGGACGGATTCAACGATGATACATGCAGTTTCCTTTGGCGCTATTTGTTGTACAAGGAGCAGGTCGAGTTGGTAGAGCGATTGAGAGACGAGTTCAGATGTTGGTGTAGATGGCGGGACATTGAAGTGGTGCCAATACGGGAAGGGTATCGAATACACTCCAGGCTAAAGATAGTAATATCACTGATCAGACAAGAGTGATCATCACAATAATAGAAATAGAAGTACATACCATCCAAGGCCCTGTAAACTCTGAATAAATTGTCTTACTCTTCGTCACCGCCATCGCACCGTACGTCCTGCCATGATATGCACCCTGCATGCAAATCACATTCTGTCTCCCCGTCAAGTACCTTGCCATCTTGATTGACGCCTCGACCGCTTCGGAACCAGAGTTCCAGAAGAAGAAAGAGTCGAGGGAGGAGTGGGGCATGACGGGGAGAAGGCGTTGGATGAGACGGAGATAAGGTTCATTCATTGCAATACTGCATTGAGAATGGACCAGTTGCATGCATTGTTTTGCAGCGGCGCCACTGATACGCTCGTTTGCATGTCCTAGGTCGTGTGTTTCATTAGAATATAGCTTGATAATCGAGATGGGTGTAAATACCGAGGTTAGTGACACCAATACCGCATGTAAAGTCCAACATCTTTCTGCCATCATCATAATACACGTAACTTCCTTCTCCTTTTACCATAATCCCCTCGGTTACCCTCCCTACGCCCTTCGTGATATGCTTTGCACCCAGTTCACGAAGCGCTTGGAAGTCGGACTGCGTTTCCGCACTAGAGCTCATTCCTGCTGTGCGTAGCTTGAGACTACGGGGAAATTTGGTGGTGGTAGTGGCCACAGAAGGCCTGAGGACAAGACGAGATAACGATGCTAATCGAGGCGGCATGGCCAAGTAGATAAGTACTGACAGTAACCGTGTGAGAACATAATGTGGGGTATGGGCAAGATCGAAGCTGTCCCACGCTTCCCTGAGGCGTCATTGATTCATCATTAATCATTCCAGACAGAACATGATATTCAACTGAATGAATGTCCGCTTGGAACATGTACTCGTGTTTTTCCTTAGTACGTGCTTCTACCTAGCATTACCATCCTTCTATCTGTGACAATCGATCGATTAAGCGGCTTTTACATGTTCCGCAATATTTCTGCTAAGCCTAAGCGTCCTTGATCTCCATTGGGAGATTCTACCTTCACGTACAGATCCATCCTCAATCCGGCTCACTCATTACCGATATCGAAGCGAGAGAGTGTGTCGATTTCAATCAAGAATTCAACGAGGTGACATCCTACTAATAACTGTCTTATGACAGCCGACCGTCCCCATGGACCTGGCTCTTAATCGTACTGAGACGGCTACTTATCAACGGGATATTAAAATTACAAGTGACTCCGACCTCAGTATATGTTTTTATGGGTATGAGTTTGTACTCCAAGATTCGAGGAGTCTGGTAACACTTTATGTAGGAGAAAATCATTATGATAATGATGGATATATCCTCGTCGTACCAGGCTCCCCTCAGCACGAAGTGGACTTAGACCCGCATCTCAAGCTCTCCGAACTGTATCACATATTCAGGCCTTCGTCGCAGATTGATACGTTTTTAGTGCCCGGTCCACGATTTCCGAGATTCCAACAACAGCCTCGTCTTCTAAAGTACGACCAACGACTTGAATGGCAATCGGCGCATTCTTGTAGACATCTGGATCATCTATAGGAGACGTCAGTCATGATCTATCTATGCGCGATTCAACAAACTCCTACGCACAAGATTCCCAGTTCTTTTGGTCAGCATCGTTGTGAAAGGAGTCACGGGGTGTCTTGACATCCAATAGAGGATCGACCTTGAGTCCCAGAGGGACAACACAAGCAGGATAATCAAGGAAATTCCACACGCAAGTGTAGCCAGGGTAGCTAGAGACAGGTATTAGCACGCCAAACTGAACTCTAAATTGCGAGTCACTGACATATGTCCACCATGAGGCGGAGCCACGTATGGTGCTACAGGAGCGATGATAGCATCAATGGGCCTTCCAGTGCCAGTAACAGATACGGTTTCACGCCAGTGGTCTAGATACAGTTGCCTTAACTCCCTCTGCTTGGCATTAACTTGCCAGTACTCGAACGCTGTCAGACTGACCGGCGGCCACCTATGCATCGGTTCAGATATCGTGCTGAGATCTTCAATGCTAGTCTCCATCGTTCCGATGATAGGCTCTCCAGAATTGGCCGTGATGGCTTCCAACTCGGCGTCTCCAACTGCGCTCCAAATCTTTCCCTGGTTGTAAATGATTGATCAGAGGAAGCTGAAAATCAAAAGTCATTAAAGAAGAAACCCACAGCAACTTGGTTGATTTCCGAGTGACGAATAGGCTTCCAATCGATTACTGCCAAAGTTTCCTCAGTACAATCAGGCTTGTGAAGGAAGGGTGAGCTTACCTTTATGTCCAGCCTGAACTAAAGCTTGTTTCGTTACTTCTAAACCCCTCATTACAGGAGGATGTGGCACAGTCTCTCCATCATCCCAGAGCACAGCGAAACATAACTCCTTGCCAAGATTATAATCAACGAGATGATATTCATCTTCGTTCCATTGCTTGCGGATTACCAAAGGGTCGTATTGCCAAGGCTTCATCATGAGAACGCTCTTCATGAAGAGTCTGATGCCTTCCATGGACATCGACATGGGTCCCATAACAGATAAGACAGAGTTTTGACCTTCATAGGTGTTGACACAGCCGGCGTATGGGATCCGATTGAAGGATGGGCGAAGACCGTATACGCCATTGAAGGCAGCCGGAATGCGGATGGAGCTGGTAGTATATGTAAAGAACGGTTGAGATTCCGATATGAAATTTACGCGTACCCGCCGAGATCTGACCCAACTCCTGCGTACAACATTAGTGAATTGATGCACTACATTATGAAGAAGTTGGCGCACCAAGTGGACTACCTATCAAGGCTGAAACCCGGCTTTAGAACCCATCCATGAGTGAATTGCAAGGCCGAACCTACCAATTAGAGCCCCTTCACCACCAGAGGAGCCACCAGCCGTAAGAGAGCGGTTAAATGGGTTCAGCGTCCTGCCAAAGATGTAATTGTAAGTCTCCCCCCACTAAAAGTGTCTCAGCATCGTGATATAACACCGCAATCGAGAAATATACCATGCATCCTTGAGGAACATTAGTCTTTACATATAGAACGGCCCCTAAATTTTCAAGAATGTCGGCGAGGACGGAGTTTTTGGTCGACGGAGAGCCTATATTTGAGACAAATCCTATCCGCGAGTTCTCAGAAAGGATCAGGGACTGCTTGAGAAATCGAATCACCCATTGTTGCGTCCAGGCCTTTGATGCCGACCTGGTCTTTCAACGAGATAGGGAGGCCTGTTACACGCTCTATGAGTCCAGCTCGCGGAAGATAAACTTCGACTTACCATGCAAGGGCCCGACGACCGATCCTGTTCGCCTTAGATGGTCATCAAGTCCGGCGGCTCTAGTGAGGGCAGAGTTGATAAATATCTCAGTCAAGCAGTTGACCTGTATTTTGACCGTGAGCTATTAAGAGGCGAAAAGAAGGGGATTACGGACTAGCTGATGCGCAATGATCGCCCGCTTGGAGAATGCTATCGTCACTTCGACTGCTGTCCAAGTGCCTTTCGTCAAGTTCATCAAGAGAACATCAACGGGAGACTCGGTAATCTTCATCTCGCTGCCACTGAGGAATTGGCATGCCTTGGGAAATTCGGAAACGTCGAGTTGAGTCGTTTCAGGAAGGTTCTTGAGGACCCATTCCCTCGGTACTGCTTCCAGCTGTTGGTCCCTTTTCGCTGCAGCGCGTTCTTGCCAGCTCATTCCCTGCATGGTTGTTGCTGACGAAGGGGTGTGTCGGGCTCTAGCTTCTGTGTTAGCTGTCGAAGCTGTTCATGTGACATTGTTAGATGAATATCGGTGACATGAGAGGGTTAGTCTGAATTTAGGAGTGGAGCAAGCCGAGTGTTGACAACGTTGAATATTGAACGCTCGCTGAGTATTTTTGTGTAAGTCGTGCTCAGATGACCTCGCAAATGCACGAAGGATAGAGTAGCACGACACTCCTTTAACCGATTTCTGTCAAGTGGGCATGTCTGCTGGCAACCTTGTTGAGAACCAATACATATATACTTGAAGCGCTAACACAACCGCGCTTCATGTCCTCTGCATTGAAAGCAGTACTGGTATTTACTAGTGTCTTCAGGTGGGTGAGACAATGCCAATAACAGACACGAACATGGTCCTTACGCAATATCCCTGCAGTCCGCAACAAGGCGCAACGGGCGCCTTGACCCGTCATCCTCGCAGCGAACAGCATAAGAAGCCGGACGCTCCAACAAGGACCGAGGGACCTCAATGAGAAACGAGGTCAAAGGGACCCACACGGTTATTGCATGGGTTAATTCAATGTAAGTGGGCTTTAGTAACATCCAAAGTCATCGAGAAGCTAATGAACAAGGACAAAGCCCAAGTGAGCAAGTAAATATTGATATCGCTCATTCCAGGAACCTGGAAGTCTGATCAGTTTATTTCATCAAAGTCCAACTAAACACAAACAATTACATACGTCAATCCGAACAGAAGCCATGAAATTCGGAATTCCCCCGCGTTCATGTCTACATAGTCTGCCGATGGCAGAACAGGCAAGCCGGACCCGGACAGAGCCGAAAAGTGACTTCTTTGACATCATCCTCCGCTGTGGCTATTCCATCAGACGCCCCCAATAGGTGCACCTGATTCCTCCTTATTGTATTAGCTGTGATCGTCTTGTAAGTAGCCCAAACATACCCTCTAACTTTCGCTGCACTTATTTCCAACGTCCCAGAATCTGTCGCATCTACTCTTCCATTTCCCCTGCGTTGATAATCCCCCGCCACAATAGCGACCTGTCATCGACCTCCAGGACATACATCATATACGGGCGATAGTCGAAAACAGGGGAGCCGACTGTAGCCAGCAGAGCCCTCTCCAGTGCTAGCACAGCAACTTTCTTCAACATGAAAAACTGATTTATTGATAACATCATGACCTCGCTCCCAGTGCCTTCCTCGCAATATGTTCCAGCGGGTTGGCCCTTGATGCACAGACATTTCCTATTCGTTTTTGAATGGGAGAACCTACATATGCACTACATGTCACGGAGACCAGCAAGTGATGAAGTTGTGTCTCCACGACTAAAATAGCTGTGCGCCCACACAGGTCTAAGAAATGAAGTACTCGGAAAAGGACTAATGCGGTTAAGTTATTGGTCTCTCCGCTCCTCAAGCCCATTATGGTGCGCGTCCATGTCTTATTTGGTATTTCTTGTTCTAACGTCATAGAACAGCCTTCTGGAAATGTATTACTGAAGGGCTCATAGATAGGCGTCTGTCGACTAGGGAGTCTACTTAAGAGCCTGATGGGCTTTGTGAACCAGACTTACACTTCCTCAAACTCCCTTCTGTACCTCAGTCACCCACCACGACTCAAATGAGCGAACAAGAGCATGACCGGCTACCCCAGCAACAACGGAGTCCGTCTTCTGGAATGGCCTACGAGCAGGCTGGCCAAGTTAAACATGGGCACCAGAATAGGGTTTTATACCCGGACCAACCAGCTGAAATTATTACATCTTTCGAAGTGGGAGAGGGAGAGAACAATCTTATCACGGCGCCTGCTGGAGATCAGTCACGAACACGATATAACGATTCGTTCAACGTGGGTAAGGGGAGTAACAATGTGATCATGTCTGTAGATCATCCTGATGCAAGGAAAGGTATGTGTATTTTCGTACTTGAATCATCTGTTGGATTGAGTTGACATGATGTACGCTTCTGAAAGCGGTCGAGCATGCATTAAAATTGCTTTACCCAAGTGCGTATTTCTGTCGTCATCACAAAAATTTCTTATCCATACTCCTGGTCAGATACGGAGAAGCCTACTGAACGGATAGAAGTGGCTCAAGTTGTCATAAAAGTCATTGACACTAGTGGTGAGTTCACAAAGTCGCTTTCTTGAAGACCCTCTTAGCTAACGTAGAATAGGTCAAATGGTACCCTCAGCAGAATATACTTCACTGAAGAAATCGCGCGGATTATTGGCTTGGCTCTTCCGAAGAAGGAAGGATAGAAAACAAAACAAAGCTTCGTTGCCCTTGATACCCAGACCCCCAGCCTTCGGCGAGCGGCCGAGTCAATAGTTGGAAGAGCATCTACCAGTTCCTCTGATTGGCAGGGGCGGCCTCGACCTATCATGGTAAGAGTACACTTTTGCAGATTCGCTACCATTTTGTAACTGAGGATTGGCCTGCGCAGATTCTTTTGAGCCTCAGCAGACACCTTCCCGATGATCCCTACACTACCGGTAGCCTGGGTAAAATATATGAACCCTATGGTAATGGACCTTGCCTATGCATCCCGTAAAAGTATTTTCGTGCATGAATTTCAGTTTTAGAGTCGTGATTACTGACCCGCGAATCATCTTAGTAGAATTACATAGATATGTTTTATCAACATAACACATCACTTGATAATCACGACAGGTTCTGCGGTCGTGGGAAGCCCATAAGCTGTCGCCAAGAACTGTGCTAAAATGCGCAAAGCACGGCTGCTCATGAGCATCTGCACTTATTTCTAGCTCGTTCTAAAAACACTACAATCGCCATTGCTTTACAGTACCGCCACACAAGAAGATCTTTGATGCTGTGATGGAGCACGTGAGGCTGGTCCTTGGGAGTCGGGACAAGCATTCGAGGATCTTCGGCCTCGGCCAGGTAGAAAACATCAAACTGCCACTTGCTGCGACCCACTCTCATAAGGTTCCTCAGGAAAGCCCATGATTCTCTAATTATCTGTGGGAGAGGAGGGTTATGGATGAGCCTGTCCGAGCTCGGGCTACTTGGATTCTTCCAATGCTGGTGGGAACAACAATACCACCCTAGGCTATTAGGATCGCTCACCAAGTCACCACCCGCCTCAGCGTGTGTCTTCAGTGTTTGAAAATAGTATTGTCGGATTAGCATTCAAAGATCAATGTACCGTCTGGCCCCACTTCCCCGGCTCAGCCACAAAATGTTGATTCACCGACTCCAGTTCCAGCTGTTGTTGTACGGTGGTGGCACCCGCTCAAGTCAGGACGATCCGTACTGGATCTGATTCGCAATGCTTGTCAGGTCCTACTAACAGTGCCCCAGTGGCTGCTCTTCCCGCCGCTTCCATTGACATCATACGACAACTCATTTTCATCCTTGGCTTTGGATACGACCGACACCCGTACAAGACTTCGGAACGCCAGTATAGTAGCTGATAGGGACTGTTCCTGGTTAGAACATTAAACACCTTCACAGCGTGGAATCGGTATTGAGCTGTTTTGGGACAATCGGCACTACATAGTCCTTCCGAATGCTTCACACACGAAAATAGTAAGCGCCGAGATGTTTCAGACGTGCGCCAGTGGTGCAGAGCTGTTGTAGCTGTTGATGTCCTGCACAGGCCATCTGTTAGAAGTATGTCGGTTAGCAGGAAGAACCAATTGGAAGACATCGCGCTAGCCTCCCCTTGAAAGACAAGATGCGATATTTAGTCCGTGAGGCGGTACAAGCTTAAAAGCCTCTTCTCTTCTCAACGACTCTCCTAACATCCCATTTCCGTTTAGTATCATCTATCTGTTCACTTTACACGACGAGGGATACTATCGTCTCACTAGAGGTGCGTCAAACTCGTTCAATAATTCGCACAGTCAAGGAAGGTTCTGACAAGAACTCACCGCACGGGGAACAGTTTTGCTTTTTACGACACCTTCACTATTAGTACCAAGCTATAGTGTGTTGTACACCCCTTTCCATTGTTCAGAGAACTAACTTCCAGTTCAAGGTGTGGATCCATATACTACCACCCGAACGTCCTCATTCAATGATCGTCGACACAGCAAATGGAAATCGGCTGATACAGCCTAGTAACCAGGAGCGTGATAAGGGGAGTGTGGTATACACAGATTCATACAATGTGCACGGGTCGTCGAATGCGGTTGTTTTAGCCTCCATTAACCAAAACAAGGGGAATGTGGCATACACACGTTCGCACAATGTGACCGGGTCGTTAAATACGGTGCTCTCCGCCTCCGTTAACCAAAACAAGGGGAACGTCACCTATGATAATGCCTACAATATTAGGGGTGGGACGCAAAATTTAAGTGAGTACGAGTTTTATTCCACTTATCACAAAGCTGACCACATTTCAAGTTGACGGAAGCAGGGTCGATGATGGCCGCAGAAATAGAGGAAGTAGCATTACAATCCGCAACTTATTGAACTTTGTCGGAGGAAATGGACTCCGCAAGAAGCCACCCCAGATTAAAGACGTTCGATCCTCCTTGGTTGTCGAGCCGTGCCCTGTTAATGTCGATCCAGACAATTTAATTGTCCAGGATCCTGTTCCTGACCATAACAGTGGACTTAGGACTGTGGCAGTTAGGGTAATTAAGGGATGGTTTTCCAGGTGATGGTGGACTGGACACTGGCAAGGAATCAAGGGGTTGTGTTATTTGACGATTTACGAAGTAGGTCAATTTGAGGTTGTATGGATAAGAGTTTCATAGGGTTGCCTTCATGATATCTGGTTACCTGTGGCTAAATGGCCACCTTACGTGTGCCATCATGTACAATCGGACAATCTCTTTCACGTTGGCTTATCAATCCAAAATTAATGAAAGGTGTGAAGTTAATAAAGATTAACAAGAAACAAGAAGAAGCAAATAGAGTTGATCAAAACAAGGACACTGGTCGAGTTCTAAAATCAAAGTCCCGCCCAGGACATTGCTTGAGTACGGATGGAGACATCATGAGTCTCGAGGTCGTGCTACCACTAGAAGCCCAAAGAGCATGAGATTTGACCAGCGGCCAAAGTCTACTTACCATGATACTAATGCGACAGTTTGCTCATGGACATCAGAACTCGGCCAAGGCACAGCAGTATTTTTTTAACTGGAGGTAGGAACATAGTGATATTCAATTGCCTTACGCGGAGCTCGGCTCCATGGGATTGGTTCTGCCAGTGCTTCACATATAAATCGAACCGTAATAAAATTGCTTCAGGTGCTCTGCTCTCTACCGAGAGCCTTAATACTGAATAGCTCGAACGAGGATATTAATAAAGTCACTATTACTTAGACCGTGGCATGGCCCACATCTTCGATTGTCCTCGTGACGTCATATTCCAGTGGGGCACTAAAGTGGCCTAGCCGGCGCTGGTTCGAGTGTCGAGTCCCTTTGCTTTTCCCCCCATCACCAATAATCTCCAATTATACAACTACCCACGGGTCAATATGAGCGATGAACATGCGCCATCTGGATACAAAGGCAGTTTAGCCAACGAAAGTATGTAACATAATTCTGCACAACAAGCCAACTTCTTACCAAGATCTTTCGATAGCTATAGGAGATCAGATTCAAAAGGAGCGAAAGGATACAGAGAAGACGAATGAAATTGAGATAAAGAATTATCCTAGCGAGGGAGATAGTATGCACCAAATTTCCTTCGTAGTTGTTGAGGAACTCAACATCTAGGTCTGATTGATCATGATGACACAACGGACATTCAGCGACCTCATCAGGAGGATTCGGATCACCAACCAATATATACTCCCCACGGGCGCAGCGAGGAAACGTAGAATTCACTCGCGCTGATCGATTCCGTACGCCGGAGGTGGAGGGTATGCCAGAGCGGGACCTCGACAGTGGCATCAGGGAAGTTCGACGGATGGAACATGTCGCTGGCGGGAATTCCACAGATTTCAATCAATCGCAATTCAGTTATATGGGTCCGATATATAGTGATAGCGTGCCTGGAAATGAGGAGGATATTGAGGATGCGATTGCGGGTGGGATTTCGAGGTATGAGCTGGGGAATGAATCCAGAGTGCCGGTTGATCGACGCGGTGCAAACGAAATGGTTGAGATATGATCTCGCAGCTATTCTTGTGGTTTCATTCACACCAGTCTTGTTCCCTTAAATTCTGTGTCTATGAGGAATATAACCAGTTCTCTTGATCTCGGATTTCACGCCCAACAAGGACTTCATCCGATGTTCATATAAACGTGACGTACTTCAGTATGGATTTTTTCAATGTCTTCTCAGCGAGGCTCGTCGCTTTTGAATAGTTGAATAGTATCGGAATCTCCTTCGAAAGAGTAATTCCCAGTGTTGTCTTGAGGTGCCTCATCGCCGGAAAGTGATGTCATGGATCACCAACTTTGTGTTGGGAAGCTGATCCGGCCCTTGACAATGCCACCGCGGACTCGGATCATTCCCTCACATTCGAGTTTGATATATGAGTGCTCCTTGTAATGCATCCCACCAAGGAGCGGTGGGGTAGGTAGTGACCTCGTCGTGGACCCTCCATGTGACGTCATATTCTGGCGCACTTATAATCACCTGGCAACATTAATTTGACTATCGAACCGCTTTGCTTCTTTCCCCCACTAACAACAATCTTCGACCTGATAACTGTAAACTAACCAACATGAGCGATGAATATGCATCATCCGGATACAAAGGGAGTTTAGCCAATGAGAGTATGTAACTATATTATTTCTTATGACGTGTTCATCTCTTACCAGGAGCTTTCCATAGCTGTAGGAGACCAGATTCCAAAGGAGCAAGAGGATAAGGGTAATACGAGTGGAACTGAGATCAAGAATTACCCTAGCGAAGGGGATAGTACGTGCCAAACTTCCTTCGTAGAGAATCAAGGAATTATGATTGCTCATGACGATACGGCGGGCATTCAGCGACTTCATCTGGAGGATTCGGTTCGTCAACCAATATATACTCCTCACGGGCGCAGCGAGGAAATGTAGAACCTACTCACGTCGATCATTTCCGCACACCAGAGGTGGAGGGTGCACCACAGCGTGATGATGGTGGGCGTTAGGGAAGTTAAACAGATGTAACATATAGCAGACAGGAAATACGCAGATCTCATTCAGTCGTGATTTAGTTCTATGGGTCCGATATATAGTGATGGTGTGGTCGGAAATGAGGAAGATGTGATTAAGGTTGGGCTTTCAAGGTATGAGCTTGGTGATGAGTTCGGCGTGCCGGTTGATCGACGTGGTAAAGACGTTGCAAGCGAAATGGTTGACATATGATCTTTTATCAGTACGGCGTACTTTATCGACACCAGTTACGTTCTTTCACGTTCCGTCACTGCATACGTAATATTCAGTCCACTCGTTTTCTCTTCCATCAGGAGAACTTCATATGACGTTCATTTACAGATGATATCCCCTTTGTAAAGATTGCCCGCCGCGAAATATTGCTGAATTCCCACCGCCGGAAAGTTGATCAATGTGCCCTGGGATGTTGATCCGGGCCCTGACGACACTACTACCACGGATCACTTTCACACCTTTGTCCTCTGACTATCGTCTTGCCTCATCCTCTCTGTCGACTTTGGACCGTATGAACTCCTGATAAATCCAATCCCAGCGCGTCACCCGCAAGCGACAAGTCGACCGGTACCACCCGATACCGACCACTCGTTCCAAGTACCGCGAAATTAAATTCCTTCTTGATAACATGAAAGGATCACATGGACCACTCACGGTGCTCGATCCCCGTCGTGCGCACAGAAGGTGCACTTCTCTTGACGCCTCCCTGGCCCTGGAAGGTTATGCCAAGACAAAATTCTCGTGATACGAATCATTTTGTCAGGGCCATATGCAGTATACCCTGCCAGCCCTACGAACTCCTCAAGCGCGGGAAGGCGCAAGATGCCCGTGTAACTCATGAAAATGGCGGCCTGCAGTATAAGCATCTTGATTCTTGGCGACGTTTATCAACACAAAATTCAGGTTCAGTACAAGTGGGGCCACATCAAAAAAATGTATAAAAACCTTGGTCGCGTCATGCGCTTGTCCTGCCCTTGGAAAACCTCCACCCTCTTCCTGTAGTGACAATGTTCAAAGTTCTCGCCTCCATTGCTTTGACACTCGCCGCTATCAGTGTCGGTACGTTCGCAGCATTTCATTCATTCATTCACGTATCTTGACTATGCCCAGGCTCTCGTGCTCAGGATGACGAGTGCAATAGGTTTTATACCGTCCAAGGTGGAGACACTTGCGATCGTATTGGCAAAAACGAGAACGCGCCAAGGTCAGCGAAATGATTTACGGCAGACGTTACTTCAACTCACTGGGACATTCAAATACTCAGTTGGCAGATCCGCTTCGAGAACTCCGATTTCATCGACGTAGAGTGCAGCAACCTATATCCTGGAGAGGTAGATTTCTTTCTTCAGATTCAGGATCCGATGTAGGCAGTATCATTATACTCATAAATCCGCCAGCGAATCTGCCTTGGAGTTGTCGGCCGCGACTGTCAGCAGGTCCATGTCGTCCAGCCCGAAGAAACTTGTGCCTCTATCGCGGCTGCTAGTGGTTTAACCACCGAAGGGTTCAGAAGCGCTAACTGGAGGGCAGTGGGAGATGACTGCTTCATTTATGTGGGAGAGGTACGTAGGCGTCTATTCTGCTGATAATGTTCCTAGTGCTTATCCTATTCAGGTCCTTTGCGTCGACCCTGCTTTTGCTACCTCCACTTGAGACCTTGAGCGGGTGCAGACATTGTCCAGGATCCTACAGTCACAACTCTGGAGTCGAACACCGTGCATACTGTCAATAGCATAATCCATGTTGTACGTGCAACTGTGTAAAGGCAATAATATACAAAAATGAACCAAACTCTTGCTAAAGATACGTGGTACTCGAATTATACATGTGTACACCACCTTGGTGTTGCCCACCTGCGTAGGCGTACTCGGGTTGCTCCCCAATGTGGTGATGCTGAAATTGGTTCTGAAGGTTTTGGACTTCAGGATCCTCCTCTTCGGTGAGGTATTGATGAGCGCTTGTTGAGGTATTTTGGGCACTGGGGTGTGACTGATGGGCGGCAGTGGGAGAGGGCGCCTGGGAATATTGGTGATGAGGCCCGGTAGGCTCAGGCGGAGGGGTAGGAGGGGCAGGTTGTTGGGCGTGGTGATATTGTTGTTGTTGTTGTTGCTGCTGCTGCTGGTACAGTTGGAATTGCTGCCATTCTTGCCATCGCTTGAATTCGCACCACTCTACCCATTTTGCGTAAAGCTGAGGGTCGGCGCCCTGTTGTCCTGATGGGTGCTGGGTCTGCGATGACATCCCTGCCATAGGAGACGCTTGTCCGTCTGAGAATAAGTGAGTATCTGGCGCATGGTCAACACAATAGTACTCACATCCAGGATACGTTGAAGGCTGAGAATCCGCCGGACCATGAACAGCTGTGTATTGACGCTCTTCATGGTCTAGATGAGAGGTCTAAGCAATTACACATGGAGTTGAACAACACGACGTACTGTAAGTCCTGTTGTCTTGACGCGACATGTTGGGCGAGATATCGGTTTTGTTCCCCGTACCTCCGATTTTGAGCGAGTTATCGTTAGTACGATTAATCTGATCTCCTCTGACGTCGTAGAATGCCCCTCCTGAGATCTCGAAATCGTACGCGCCCTGAAAGAAACCCATGGCAAGGAGGATGGAAGACGGGAAGAGCTTGAGTGTAACGAAGGATTATCCCTTGCCGTAGGCGTAGGCAAAGAAAGTGGTAGCGTGAAAGCCCATAAATACAGAGTTGGCACGAGGCCACCACGATGGTAACGGGGCTGTGACTGTCATTCAAGGCGCTTGTTTTCTGATAACAAAAAGCACAGCCAAGGTAGAAGGCGAGACGTTTTGTTCACACTTTTCCCCTGGATACTTGAAGGCAAGAAAAGAGGTGATCGCTGTGTATTTTACACATGTCAAGAACTAGCCTTCAAGGGAGTGAGAGACCTTGAGACCCAAAAGGGTGCTCCAGCCACAGAGAAGCAGGCAACGAACGAAAAATAGCCGAGCGCTTGATGCATGATTGCCAAGAGAGTAATCCAATGGTTCAGCTTTGAGGCTCCTGTTCTGATAGTTTTGATTTCTTATTAGTTGGGTTACAGGGAATGAGAACGTCAAATCCCTCGAGACGGTCGTAGCTGGTATGTCGCCAGCAGGGAGTCGGTCGGTTGGCCGATTTTCGCGCTGGGTCGGACTTTGATATCTGTGTCTCCGACTTAAGTAGTTTGCTGCCATGCAATGCACGTCAACTACTTAAGCTTTCCTCCGCGATTGATGCGTACGAACGTAGCAATGGCAACTTGCAGGACCCCCAATTTTGTGGCTCTCCCTCCTGGTATATCAATGTGCGAGTCTGGACACGCCTTCGCTGCACCTCATAATCTCCTCAATCAGAACGCAACTTTAAATAAGCTCAACATCAGCCCTTGAAGTAAATGCAAAATTGACCGCGTTTTACGCAGGAGGTGCTTCTTCCGCAATTGCTTGAAGGATATGGAAGTCGCCTTGACTCTCTGTTTAAACGCCGCTTTGCCTTTGGACGTAAAGTGAGAGCATCGAGGCCACACCGGTTTCTATCAGTGATTTCCTTGCATAATACCCGAGCTGTCCGTGGCTTTGGAAGCTTTCCGTCGAAATGCTCTCGTCGTGAAACTTGGTCGCACTAGGCCCACCGTCTTGCGTCTCCCACTATCGTCCGTCCTTGTCGAGCAACCCTCATTGAGCCCAACCAAATCTCCTACGGACCTGCTAGCTTGCCCTGACGGTAACTTCTGGAAGGCTTTACAAACATTCGACACGCCACAATTAAGACAAATACCAACTCGTCCACCATGAGCGCTGTGTAAGTTCTTTCAACTATCACCAGCTTGTCTTTTTCAATGTGGCTGATACTTGACATAGCCCAAGCCCAGTATTCAAGGACCAGCATACCCAAAGCCCAGCGGAGAGAAGCCCAGCGCCAAATATGTCCGATGATGAAGTCATGACGATACAGCCTGGCTCTGTTCCTTTTGACGAGGACATCTCAGATACCGCGACCATATTCGAGGCCTTCAAAGATGTCTCCCTCGACCTAACACTCTCCTTTTCAACGCAAAATTCGCCAATTGCATCGAGTGCTGAGCTACCCTTGTCAGATCAGAACTCGCCTCCTTCCATACGCATTCCGTCAAGCTCAAACTCAGTGGAGGTATCCCCGTCCGCTCATCAGCTGTCTCGAACGATGTCATTCACTTCCCAACTCACCCCTCTGTCCCCTTTGATGAAAACGAAAAAGAAATTCAAATCCACTAAATTCTCCTCGGATAAGTCATCTATTCTTCACAGGTCGTGGCCGGCCATCAAATATGTTGGTAGAGGAACACCGGTAGACAAAAACCGGCGAAAAGAGTGGGGTGGTTTGTCTGCCGAGAACGTAGGGGAGGATGGTCTACTGTTCTCGGACGTGAGAGCGACCTCTCTCGACTCTCGCTCTCCTCGTTTATCCACATCGTCCGATTGGGACTTTTTGAACGCCGGGATTTCGACCGTCGGTTCTCCCCACTCTGGTGGGCGCTCGATATCCGTGCATCATCCCGTCGAGGAAGAAGGCGAGGACGACGACGAGGAAAACAGGATCCTTCCTCTGCCCAAGATCGATATCAAGCTCGAGAGTGAGACACAGGATTGGGCCTCCGTCATGGAGACGGCGCTTTCTTCTGCAGAGAAGGGGAGAGAGGAAGTCGTGCAATCCGTTCACAAAGCGAAGGTTTTCGATTTGGAGGAAAGTATAGCGGAAGAACCTCCCAAACCAGAAAGTCTAGAGCAGGAACCTGAGCTACCTCCCGAGGAAATAGAAAAGCTACAGTCAGAGCTTCAATTCGACCTCAATATCGACAAGGCTCTCGATTTGGGCTTCACTCCCGCTGTCGATGGCGGAACGCTCTTCACATTAGCAGCCATAACCGACTCAGACAATTCGGACCTCACTGTTCGTCGTACCGCCACGATATCTACACATTCTCGGTATTCGACACCATCCCAAGGACCTTCGGACGATAGGCCAGCAGCCGGTTTAGGGGCTCAGGAGTTGACGACACATATGGAAGATGCAAGGCATCCTACCACGCGAGCATTATCGGGCGTCCGATCGACAACCAACATAAAGGCGGATGTAAATGTTGATATGAGTCGGTCGCCCAAAATCGACACAGGATTGCCATGGTGGAGGAAAGCACTTGGAAAGCTGAAACGTGTTCAGTCGTTGTTACAACCACACCGCAGCACGTGTTAGAAACGATATCCGACTTCTTGCAGAGAGCTAGAGAAATAGTTTTTCCGCGGACTTCAATGGTTTGTATAGACCAATCCCTCCATCTCAGACAGAATACAGCGACGCTCATTTTATTTATTTCGATATTTTTTTATCCTACGGGAGACACCGTGTACCCTTTCGCTAGGACAGGACAGTCACACTCGTTTCTTATTTAGCCACACGGAATCACTGGCATTATACCTCTCTTGTAGTTACTGAGCTACTATTCAACATGCAATTATTTTTTCCCACTTCGGCTAACCACTATTCGTCAATATTTGTTTGGTCACATGGGTGATGGTAAACAGAACTGTGATCCAATCTTACTTACTCACAAATAGCGCCTGTACTTACCTCCAAACGACATCATCTCTTTTACCCTTACATTTTTCTATGGATGGGAGATAGAACCAATGTCAAACAGATAGATCCATACAAGGAGCTTCCTAGCATCGCAGTGAGTTCACTCTATCATCTCAGTCTAATACACCCTGAAATCTGCGTAGGGAAACCGCCTCACTTTTAAGAGCAGCTCCCCATACATTCCACAATATGTAACCTCAAACCTCACCGCCACCTCGGATCCTGCAGCTATATACTCTAATCGCGTCCAAGGCCGCCAGCTCCTACTCGAAAATCCAGTTCGTGATGCTCGTAAAAGAAAAGATGAAGAGGACAAGCGCAAGAAGATCCAGGAGCGCAAGAAACGACAAAAGACACGAGGAATTGGAAAGCGGGAGGCTGTGGCGAAGGGTTTATGGAAGCTGGATAAGGATCAAGCCAAGTACGTATACAATCCCTATTTTTTTTTGTAAATGTGCTCACATGCGACGCAGATTCCAACTCTTTCTTCCTCTCCATCACCTATGGATGAGTTATATGTCTGAGCTTCTTGTATTGAACCCGAAACCCGAAACTAGTTCTCTTGCGACTGCGAAAGCGACCCCAGCCTCACAGTCGATGTTCCCCAAACTCGTCAAAGCCGACTTTCATGGGGCTATTATTTCGGGTGAGTATGTCCCCCGAGCTTTCTAGAACCGATGTGACTCATGCAAAACTAGTCTGCCAAAGCAAAAATCCTTGTCTCGTTGGAATTACCGGTATTATCATCCACGAGACCGAGAATGTTTTCAAAATAATTACAAAATCGAATGCAGTCAAATGTACGCGTACTCTATCTGGATTTCACTTGGTCTGACGCGATTTTCATAGTGATACCTAAGCAAAATTCCGTTTTCACGCTTTCCATCCCACTATACTCGACGCTACCACCTTCCCATACGCCACAAATGCCGCTCCCGTTGTCTGACAACGAAGCTCAGCTCGAAACGACTGTCCTTGATCAACCTCATTTCCAGTTCGAGTTATACGGAAATCAATTCCGATTCCGCTCTGCCGATCGTGCTGGAAGGAAATTCAAGCACAAGGAGACGATAGAACTTTGAAAGTCCTCTCCACCGTGTCTTACTCCAAGGTGTCCGGAGATTTTCGTTTCTTGCATGTAACCGGTCGTGGGGTCGATATGGGGCGGGGAAGTAAATGGCATGCCTTCAGCCTAAGATACTCCCTATTCAGCGTTATCGCATTCGACCCCTGGCTCGCCGCAAAAGCCCGCTCGCCCTGCATAGAGCACTGCGGACATTTCGTTTTGCATTCTAGGAACCACAGTTTAATTGCGCCGCTAGGTGTCACGTCGAGTCTCTGGATACGGTTCATGTAATAGATATATATGCCTTTGGCTCGGTTACCTGAGAGCTCACGACACCTGTCGAATCCCTGCTGAGACCGTACCTAGATCGCAAGCGATCCTTCTGTTGCAAATTCGGATGCCCTCGATCCATTTGCCAAGAAGAATATCTTTATTTTTGACACAGTCAGGCTGCACATCGGTCATGTATACATACATAAAAGCCCAGACTTTAATGCTTTAAATACCTGCAGTCTACTTGATAAATAAATTATTGAACGATTGACCGTGTCTACTACTCGCAAGACTAGTTCCAAGTGCCCGGTATGACTAGGGTATCCAACGAAGCACTGCTAAATGTTAATTCATAAATAATGGATGGTATAATGGTCAATTCTCATGCAAAGAACGTCAAAACTCCGAGAATGATTGTCAGTAATACAAATGTTCTAGATGAACCAGGTCTTGCGGAATCACCATCGCTCAAATATTGGTAAGGAGCAATGGTCGAGTTCCCAGTAAACAGTTTCCCATCCGAGTCCAACCACACAATGGCAGCACCAGGTCCAGGAATATCAATCAAACACCCATCATCACAATCGAACGAAACAGTTTGTTGATCTCCTTCGAGATCACCATTCGGCCCGACAGTCTGTCCCGCCCATTTTATGTCAGTTCTCTCCGTCACGTCAGGTGCAGTCAAGATACGGTAATCGACGTGATTGCTGAGATTAGCAGGAATCCGGAATTGTTGAGTGGTATCCTCGCCTGCGGAACTGGGACTAGCATAGTTGAAGAAAACAAGATGACTTCTGGTTTCACCCCCGTTCCCGTAGATTCCGTATCCGGCGACGGTGGAGTGCTGGTTCTCGGTGGAGTTTTGCAAGTTGAGATCAACAACCACGGAGCCAGAAGAGTCTCCGATCTCCGCCAGAAAGAGGGCCGAGTAGTAAGTTGACCCTGTTCTCCATCCCGGTAAAGTACTCGTATCGGGTGTCGGCGGGTCGAAGAGATTGTACTCGACACCATATTCGCGCGTATGAAGGTAAACTGCTGAATAGTTCATGGCTGCGGCTTTGAGACCGGCATCAATAGCCCAGAGAGCTGCACCGAACTGGGAATAGGAGATAGTTGAGTCGTCGGTCATCGGATAAAGCTAGAAGTATCATTACCGTTGAGGAGATATTCGAACCACCACACGACACCGAATTATACTCGGACATCAGAACAGGGATGTTCCTCTGCCGAGCCATATGCATTCCCTTTTTCTGCCACCCAAGATATTCGCCCACTGCGCAATAGTCAGACTTTAGACGTCGAGCGAAGGTGGGCAAAAACTCACAATTAGCATGGGTGAGGTAGTAAGTTAGATTTGTGTTCTGCGGGGTTTCGCCGGAGCAAGCGTTGTTCGGATAGTGTTGAACCCTAGTTTAATATGTGGGTATATGATTGAACCCAGATAACGGGTAACGTACGTGTAGTATTTATAGTCAAACTTGTCAAATCCAGCATCAAACAAATCATCAAGGTCCCTGGAGCAACCATTGAGCTACTTTGCAGGAGGCAGTGAGGGAAGTCATGCACCATTGACAGCATATAGACGGTCCTCCAATGATTGTTTTGCTTAGAGCACCTGAGTCTCTGAGCTCACCCAGAACATCGGCAATTTCCGGAATCTACTAGAAGGTGAACACGAGTAGGAAGGACAGAAGAGCGAGAAACGAACATAATCCGGTATGGTATACTTATCACGTTCCCCATGGCCAGCATACAAATCAGGTTCCTGTCTAATCTGATGAGAAGTGCCCCAAGAAATGACGCAAAATCTGACCCACATTTCCTAAGAGCATTGCATCCAGCCTGTCACCTAGTTTACCTTCTGCGGCTAGAGCCAGTTCGACAATGTTGCCCCATGCTTCTGGGTTCCTCATACTGAGGCCAATCATAAACTCCATGTCGCCCGCTTTGTCACTCATTCCGTTCATGACGTCAAACAGAGCAGGGCCGAAATTGACAGGGACGTCGTTGAAATAGGCGTTAGGATCCGTAAGTTCGAGAACCGCTTGGAGGGATGGAACGTATGTTGAACTAACAGCTATTATTGAGTTTAACAAGAGAGGAACTGGAGCTGGAGACGTACCCGTCCATACTATTTCCGCCAACTCTAATCCGCAGCGGTTTCGAAAGTCGGACGATCAAATTATGGAGATAATTTTGCATGGCATTCGGCTGAGCTTCGACAGACTTCCCCCCTACGTTTCTCGTTAAGCGTCACGAAATTTTTCCACCTTTGAACTACACACAGAGAGTGTCAAATGAACTCAACTCCCATGAAATTCCGATAAAATTATCGTCGATGACATTATCCCGCGCTTCTGAAGGAGGTTTTGAGGGAAAGGTAACATTGATCGGAGCACCCGCATAAGTAAGGACAACAAACAAAGGAACGGCGAGGACTAAGGAGAGTGGCAGCATTGGAAATGCTCTTGATGCTGACCAGGAAAAATAAGGCGGTGGATGTCGAGTGTCGCAATCAACTTCTAATGCATTCTCCTGTTGGCTTAAGTATCAAAATTGTTCTGGAGGAAACTCGGCATCACGGGCCTGATCAGGGGAGCGGGTGAGACGGAAGCGGCCGCAGTAGCGGCAGGGAAAACCGCAGAATCGGTACCCTGATGTGAAAACAAGGCTAGAAATGCTGATCTAGAGCACTTATGAGCATGATGAGAACCAAGCTCTTGAGAAGATACACTAAGTGGCACAAGGATGCAATCAGTAGTATCTATTGACTTGGACGGCGAAAGTCGTGCGCTGTAACTCCTCGTGGTAGTTGATTGGATGACGTAAACCGCAGCACCGCTCAGGGCAGTTCAAGTCAAGCTCAGATCAAGACTTGGCAGACGACGACCAAGGAACAGACTGAAATAAAGTTTGAAGGCGGCACAATCTGACAAAAATTGAGCAGAAATAGGTCAGCTTCATTAGCTGGATAGAGAAGAGATAGGGCCTGCATGTGCCCCGTGCTTCGCATGTGTTGACCAAGTCATGCGGTTTTAACCACAAATCATTGCATGCGTATAAAAGGTGTTCCCCACGGCAATTCTACCTTCTCACGATCCAGTACAAGGTTTATCGGCAAGTTCAAGGTCTGTGACTCACTGAGGACGCTTCGTTGATCGGATTGATCGAATCAGATTAGTCCGCCATGATGAGCGCGGGGCGCTGAATGTCATGATAACCAAGAAACAGCATCCTAATTTCCATCATATCATTGTATTTCAGCGACATCAACGAAGTCATCATGCCTTGGCGACATCTCATTAACTTGCAACACCCTCTGAAACAAAACCGAAGCAGCCCAGCTTGACAGTCTTGGCAATTAGTTCCACTACACTATCCAATCCACGCAGGTAGTTCCTCAACATACATCGGCTAGGTATATTCTCACTACCTGCGACTAGCCTAAGCGGAAAAATACTCTATCTCACGCTGTGGATGACCGACCTGAAGACCTCCCATGAACTGTGTGTCAGCGCAACACACTTAGCATTTTCCATCAGCTTAAAGCTTTAAGTGGATATCTCAACCTTATTTCCAACCTAGTGTCTCGCCAAGGCTAAAGCATCTAGAGACACTTACCTCACTTCTGCCAGTTCTTGTCGATTCTGGTTTATGATCTCAATTTCCTCCCGATTCATGGGAGAGCTCCATTTCGAATCCCTTTGTATTACAACCCCTAATTGAAACAAGCCGCCTCCCCGGACTTGACTCAAGCTTCAGCACTTCAGGATTGACAAGGAGTGGCATGATCAGTCTACTAGGTACTACACCAGCCACCAATCAAAGACCACTTCGATTTACTCAGAGCGCTTTGATACGTGGCTCAGCTGAGCTTAAAGGAGAACTCGAATGTCAGGACCCAGATTGTTTTAATCTAGAATTCCATCGCCGGATTCTCAGGAGATCAGACCCTTTACTGCGTTATGGCTGCGATATATCAATTCCTTCAATACCTGAAACCTGGGCCGCTGGTGGGTTTCTCCGGGTCCTGGAGCGCCCAGTGACGGATATCTGCCACAACACCTTGGCCTCAACCCCCGGCAGCTACGGACAAGCTCTCGTCTTCTTTTGTCGTCCTGAACGCCGAAGCCCCAAATAGGATCTCGAATCCCTCACGTCCGCAACAATTACTACTCTTGCTCTCTTGTTCCAACAAAATCTGGTATTGTTCTGGCAGGAAGCTATGCTCGAAAGTTCTAGGCTTCTCAGCGACTCAATCTAGTTGGCTGCCAGTGTATTTGGCTATCTTACAAGTCTCCCGTCCTGTTTAGGAACAATGAACGTCTTCGATATTGCTTAACGTTTTGAAGCCGCCGCTCTTCGACGCTACCTCAACTGACACAAGGCTTATCTTCCAGCCAAGGTCTGCTTGATTCCCACTGCTTGTATCCACTTGTGCTCTCTGATCCGTCATCATCCCAGTGGACAAGGATAATGGCTTTATGTGCTGCTAGACCAGGTGCTAGTATGGAAGAGTTCTGGAGAGGCGGAGTACGTGTGGCATTCGCGAGCGCTGTAGTGTCTCCCTACGACTCAGACTGTTATCAAGAACAAGTAAAACGAACAGGGGCTTCAAAAGTCTGAATATAATCATAGTTAATCTTGTTTGGACTCAACGTGCCCATTGGCTTTAAGATAATCCCAGATAATGACCCAGTGAAATCCTGAGATCTTGAATAATCCCCCTTCCTAACCAACCAATCTACCTATATACGCCCTAGGACCCTTGCAGCACGAGGATTTTAATAATCATAATCACGATTATTAAAATCGCAATTACTTGCTATAGTCAAGCTTCGGCTTTTGTGACCAATGAAACGAAAGCTTCAGGGGATATGAGCGGCCGGACAAGCCCAAGAGAGGGTCTTGAGAGTATTACCAGGTGAGTCCAATCGTTGTTCTACCTCGTTGCATCGCAGTATTCATGCATTAATCGCAAGGAGGTTGTGTATGTAAGGGAGTGGGATCCAAAACTATATATTAGGAACCAATATTCATGAGGGGAAGGGAGAAGAAAAATTATAATAAGATCACCAGCAAATTGTGGTCAGTGAAGGCGTAAGCTGAGGAGTCGGACTCGACCCCGGGCAGGTATACAGAAGTTCGACTCAAATCTGATCATGGTTTTCGTTTGGCGCCGTTTCGAACGTATTGGAGCGGCGCGAGGCTCAGTGTTTGGAATTACTGGGATTGAGTACTTTATATTTGTGAGAAAGGTGGAGTGAAAGTAATGAGAGGAAGGCGGAACAGGCACAGGCTGACTGTCGTCCGATCTCCACAATCCTTGCCAGGTATTTCTCTCCATCTGAGATGAGTATATAGAATGCCAACCTGACCCATCACTTGACATACGGATTACCTGAAACGTAGAACTTAGAGACCTCTCCCCTATAGAATATACGTGACACTCGGAAATAGTTTTTCATTTCTTCAGATAGGCCATATAATATGTTGCCTTTCTTCGAAACTAGGTTCTGGTAACGAATGATTACATGGGCCTATTACTAGTCAGTGAATAGACGTTTCGAAAGGACTCTTCTTTACTTCTTTGAGTGCTACAGCTGCGGATTGCTCCACACCGCACAGCATACCGTTGACTCTTATCCAGTGGGACGCTCTTACTTTTATATTAAGTCCGTCAAGAACACCGGAGCTTTTGCAGGCGTCCAGCATTTACGGCGCTTTATGGCATCGTCAGTATCTACGAGCAACTATCTTGACAAGCTAAAATGTAGAATACCGAAATAAAATAACGCTTTTAACCCCCTCCAAGGCAGAATTTGAAGGAGATATTTTACCTTCAGGTAATTCCGAGTCGCTTACTTATTTGTACCATGTGTAATTGAGATCGACGACTATGAATCAAAGTAAATCTTCGAGAGTCAATCTGGCCATGGAAGAACATCCACGCTTTAGAGTCGGAAACGGCCACCAATCCCTGGAAAATCGAAGAGTGACAAAATGGGTTATGAAGAGTGCAAATAATTTGCCTTTATAGTTTGTAGAATTTCGGAATAGAACAAACGGATATTGCATGGCCAGGATTGATGATATCCGAGTTAGACGAGTGTTTGTGACACATGACGACTCGAGATATAAACATCAGCTACATTGACAACGCGGTGAAAATGGAAGGAGCAGTCAAGGGAATTGGAATGTAGTATTTTTAGTTTGCACCCTTATACCGATACTGCAGTTTATTTTTATCATGCTGGTGGACGGAGTCCCACAGGCAAACGATGGGATCCTATGTAAATAGTCTTCACATACTATGCCGCCGTGAGTTGTTTATCCCAAGATATACTTGCAATTACAAGTCCGGGAGATAACGGTCTAGAATATGTAGTGCAGTATGGGCGCATTCTCAGTATCCAAACACACAGTGAAGGGAGGCCGGTCTCTAATTGCGCTAATCAATCGCTCAGGTGACTTATCTCACAAGATCTAGATTAATATCCTTGGCTAAATCGTTTGTCTCGAGTTTGTCTGATGCCAGGTTTACTTACCCCAGTTTGCAGGTCGCCCTGAGGTAGATGTGGACTGCTGGACAAAAACTAATTCTTATCAATTCTATAGCCAGCCGGCGGAAAGGTTCACGCAGTCCATTGATATGTTATTCTACGCCGCGGTCTTAGGACAAATAACGAAGATATTCCGCTTGCAGCCAAGATTGAATAGATAAACTTTCGGTCATCTCGACAGGTTCACTGGATCAACCCGGCTCTGACAGATATCATACGTACTGCTCTTCCTGATCTGAATGGATGGGGTAGTGCTGGCTTTGTGGTTTCCTTTCTCCGTCACTCGCTTTCCCTGATATTCTCACCCATTCTGAGGAACAATGTTCGGACGTTCCGAAAGAGCCGAAGACTGTTCTTGGGTTTCTTGTTTCCTGCTGGCACTGCACTGCTTTTGCACTTACAACCAGCCAGTCTCACAGAAATATGGGCGCACGTACGGCTTTCGTATCCGCTAAGTCCATGAATATAATATGGCAAAAACGGATGATATACATCCCAATCCTACTCCACAGTGCAATTACACTCGCGCTTCCGATATAAGATCCTTATAGACTTCTCAGCGTCCCGTTTCGTCGCACTCCACAGCTCAAGAATGACCGAACCCGTTGCACCGGACCCCGTCTTCAAATTTTCTCATCCTGAATTTTGAGTACCCTGAATACTTAAGCTTTCAACCCTGAGGTATTTCATATCTCGTGGTAATGTGTTCAGATATTACCTCAAACCTGCATTGAACACGAGGCTACGGCCTAAATCCGAATCTACATCGACTTCGGGCACTGACAGTCCCTACTGAGCTCCAGGCTCATAACGAGTAGCCTGAGCCTACGTAGCATTGTGTGACATTGCACATGAACTCCTAAGAACTTCGTTTGTCTGGTCAGATTATCGGTAAAACCCCCGAAGGCCAAGGCTCATTCTATTGTAGGCTTCTCTCCATAATCACATCGCATGTGACTGAGACAAGAATCCCACAAGAGGGACTTGGCTCTCCTGCTATTCATTGGGAACCTTGCCGAACGTCGTTTCGACTCCGCCGGTACACATTAACGATAAAACGGTATGTGGTAGACCTGATATATCAGCCGTCATTCAAGCCTAGTATTCCAGCGGTAAAGCCTGGTAAGCCTCTATGCTGTCGGCATTATAACTCGAATTTGCAAAACGATCCATGTCTTGTGCTATCAAGCCCGAGCTCCACAATCCGATCGCCTCAGCCCCACGAGGCATAGCGACCCACGAGGAATACAGACGAGGCTCGCATACTACGTAGACATGGCAACAAGGCGTGATAACCGCTCCTTTGAACGTGACTAGTGTGACCCGACATCCCGTCTTCGACAATCAGTTCAATCGAGCAAGCAGAAACCCCCTCTTAGGGCCCACATAGGACTGCTTAGGCTATAATCGATCCAATCACGGAGCAGGAAATATCTGATTTATTGTTTGGCTAAGAAGCTCGTTGGATACCCGTTTATCTGAGCTTCAGTGACGGTGGTTTGAATCTAATCTTGGAAATGACGCTGGGTATATATTTCATGAGCAAGCCGTCGTCTGATAAGCGAGTTTCATGTTCGGCATCTGAGCACGAGATAATTCTTGTTCTACTGTCAATAAACTTTTGGTTAATGTCGTACTCTTCTCCCGATTTTTTCCAGAGGATAATCCAATATCTGGTGCAACGACTACTCGACTGCTCTTCTTCTACTCCTTCCCGCTTCGTTATTTCCTAAGCCGTTCGGCGAGGTATGGTAGAAATCTCAACTATCGGTGTCAGTCAGTTATATGCTCTTAGATCGGACGAATGGTGATATGTATTTGCACTTGCCCCCCGCGAACTCCGTATCATGATTCGGTACCAATTGCTCTAAATTGACAACAAATAGGCCACATATGACAGGTAAAACAGTTCAGCGAAACCCACTAACCAGACAGACAATTTGTCTAAGGTGGATGTCAGGTGGTAGTAAATTCACGGGTATGAGAGAGGCCGTGACATACGCCCGCGATATACCGAAAAAAATCGGGATTTAGTATTTCAGGAGCATCTATGAAGCCTTTTTAACGATGGACGCCGAAGAAAAGGCTGACAGGCAGCATAAAAAAAACAATATTCAAGTGGAATATTACAAAGGGTCATTCGGAACTGAGTCTGTTGCTCAGAATCGTGTGGATAACAGGAAATGATACTGTGACGGGAGACGAAACGGCTAACGGTTGAAAGAGCTCAAGAAATTGCGTATAAACCCTACATATCTAGCTCTCGGCTACTCAATAAAGCGAGGGAAAAATTTATGAACATAGAATTAAGCTCTGCCCAAACCATCAGCCGCAACAATCCAGGTATTTGAAACAAAGACGACCATTTACCACGTCACCAAGCTCGTATGTATTTGTCAAGCCCAACTCACCAGACCTCAATGACCAAATCCAAAAATAGAAACCACGCTAGAAGCACACAGAAAACAATCTCAATTTCAACAAAAAGGGTGGTGAGTTGTGACCTGGGAGAACATGTTCTAGGCGCTGAGAGAGTACTGGAGCGCAGATAGTCATCTGCCGGTTGAACATGATCCTTCCAGTGAAATTTCGAACACCCCCCCTTCTCCTGCAGTAGTGCAAATAGGCGGCAGAGCCCGTGTTACCATCCCACTGGTGACACCCCCATGAAAGAGAGACAAACACTGACAAGACAGCCATGTGTCAATACACAGTAGTAGCGCAATAGACTTGTCACCGTTCTGCTCAGAGCTTTCAAAGTGGTGTAAAAGTCGTCCTGCGGCAAATCGTGGGTTCCCCTCGGGCCTCCCGCTTGTCTCTCAATACGTAAATATAAATGGGACTCTCAAAACGGACGATCAACGCATGAATACGAGAAATGTGCCGTTCGGTAGCAACAGCCGATTTATAGGCTCTCAAGCCGCGCGAGCAATCACCGTTCTTTGAAGAATAAGGGAAGCAGTAAACATTGTACGGCACCTATGATAAACCCATTGAAAGCCGAATACACAATAGTACATGCTCAAGTCCCAAGCCATGCCCAAGCCACCACCACAACAACTCAATTCATTCTCTCGCCTTCTCCGCAGCAGAACCCTCCAGTAAAGACTCCCCGTGCCACATTCATTGACAAAGGGTCGAGTCAAATTTTGAATGAGAAAACGCCACCACGAATGGAAGTCTTAGTAGCAGTAGCATTGCGATCGATTTTGAGCCGAGCCGAAGGAGTAATAAACAGAAAGACCTTCAATAACACTAAACACCCCAAGATACTAATTTCCTTGAATCCCGAAGGGGGTTCCTCCCAACATTAAACTCCAAATCCACATCACATCCAAGTAACATACTCCCAACCCAAAGTTCACAACAACAACACGAAATAGTGATCATCATTCCATCCACAAATAACCCAAAGTTCCAACATCCAACCCAATTCCCATGATGATCAGCACCACAACGAACAATCCAAATCTCATTCCACCACAACCCACCTAAAATAACTTAGTATATAGCCCGACCCTCCAAAGTGGGAGAAACCCTTATCAAGCTATTATTGTTCTCATCCAAACCTCTCTGAAATAAAAAGTCCCTGCAAAGCTCGCTCCACAACACGCGGCTCAACAGACGACGGGGTACATCAGAAAAACCGAATGTTCGGTCGAATATCAATAGATTAGGAAAGAAGTCACTTTATCGGTATAGCGTACATCCAGGAAATGAGAAGGGGGTGGAGACGAGTACGAGTATGTGTAGCATAAACTTTTAGAGCAGTATAATACAAATACACATATTCACGATCGTTCCAAAAAATACAATCGTCCCCACCACACCTCCCAATGAACGAAAATCCGTTTTTGCAGAGATAAACGAACAATACTATACAACGAATCGTTCAATACAAAAAGACAAAAAAAAACGAATAATGTACGTTGGTCAATGGGCGCTCGGCCATATCACCAAAAAAGCCAGCTCCCATATTTCTTGAGAGTCGATTAAAAACAACAGCCCCCCTCTTCATCCCTTAACTATTCCCTGATGAAAAGGACCCAGGCCCCACCCTACCCCACTCCACATTCCCCTTCTCAAGCCTAGAACCAGTAGAACCAGGGCCCAACCCCCCCCCAGCAACCATCACAACGAATAACGAGAAGAAACCATAACGCCCATAACCAAAAGGCAGGAAGAAGAAAAAGGGAAAAAAGGATGTATGTCCGCCCCCATGAGACAAAAAGGACCTAGTCTATATCACAACGTTCCTTTCCCTCGTACTCCTCTCCCCATTTCTTTCAAACACCCCCTCCCCTCCTCTAATGTCTCGCGCTCAATGCATCCCAAGCGCACCAGTCGCAAACGGCTCGACACCGCCGCCCACCGCAGGTCCCATCCCCAAGCTCTCAATCCCTCCCTCCACCTCCCTCGTACTCCCATCATCATCACCATGCTGCCTCTTCTTACTCTGCGGCGGCCCCAACGTCGCCGACGCCAGCCTCTTAAAGCTCGGCCTCATCCTCCCCCCAGTATCTACATTCCTCTTCCGCCTCCTCGCATCATGAGCATCACCACCGTCAGCCCCATAATGCTGATAATCAGACTCATCGGTGCTATCTTGCCCAATCTCGATATCACCATCATGATCTGTCGATACCGAACTCGCGCGGGAGGATGATCGGCCTGTCGTGCTCGTACTCGAAGCACTGGGTGATCCGCGCCGATGAACAATAAACGATGATGGGACGTTATTGTGATGGCGCGGACTTGCACCATGATGATACGACGAAGGATGGTGAGCGCCAGCGCCAAAAGCACCGGCCAAAGACGACGATACTGATCCCTCTCCAGACGATCCACTCCTATTTGTCGAGGAGCTACTCGGCCGCGAGCCAGCACCAAGAAGGTCGAAATTGACGAGCGGGACAACACCGATCCCCTTGCCAGAAACGACTGGATTACCACCAGGAGGTGGAAGAAGATGGTGGTATCCAGTGTTATCAACAGGAGACGCCGACGAATGCTGATGCTGACGTCGCCCATTCTGATGATGCGCCGGTTGAAGAGTAGGAATAGTCCCCCTCCTCGTCTTGGGCACCAAATTCAAATTTGTCGGCGCCTTCCTCGCAAGCACGGCAGCTTCATAACTCCTCAAATCATCATTCAACGTCGTCCTCATCCCACTCTCTCCTCTCCCTCCCCCCTGCTGTTGCTGAGGATTCTGCGAGCCCTGATGCTGCAGCGAAACAGCGATCGTGGGCGTCCGCCCCGAACTCGGCATAGATGCCACGCGCGGTCTCCTGGGCGGAGACATTGGATTCTGCTGCGACGCGGACGGACCGGATCCATCAGCAGGTCCAGGCCCGCTCAACGGCGTACGCATATACTGCTTCCAAAACTCTCTCAACTCCCGCAAATCACCATCCCTCGACGCTCCACTCACACTAGCACTTCTCGTTGGAGGACCCAACGACGATGTTGCTGCACCCGCCGTCGAGGAATTCTCCTTGAGTGGCATAGGTGTGGCATCTGGGTCGTCGGACGTCAAACCCGTGAGAGGCATGTTCATATCACTCGCGCTGAGGCTCATTCCCTCTTGAGGAGGGAAGAACGACGGTGCAGAGTCATCATTGGTAGCGAGCCCTGGGAATAGATTAGGATCGTCCAACGACAGTAAACCAAAAGCGGACGAGACAGCGGAATTGGGTCGTTGAGCTGTCGTCTCGTCGCCGGTGAACCCACTATGTTGTTGTTGGTGATTAATTGTAGAAGTCTGGCCACGGTGATCCGAAAGGTTCTCAAGAGTCTAAGAAAGACGACAGGAAACAAAATAGAAGAAAGGAGGTCGGTTAGCGACAAGTAGTGTAGAATAGAACAGTGGAGTGGGACTTACGTTATACGACAAGTGGGTTGTTGCGAGGCCGTCAAGGGGCAGATGGACGTTGGACGAGGCGGCAGAAGAAGGCACACTCGAGTGTTCACTTCCATCGCTGCCAGCAAAGTCGACGGATCCGCGGCGGAGGTAGCCACCCTGTTGATGATAGCCCGGAACGTGTTGTAGCCCGTGAGGAATTCCGTGGCTGTTCACATAGGGCGATGCCTGCTGGTGAGAACGGTGCTGGTCCATATCCTTATCTGTAGTCGCCCAGTGAAAAAGCGGCGAACCAAAAAAAAACAGAAAAAAATAATATCATGCTTAGCGCTACAGTTCTGTCTAGTAACGATAATTAAGAGTGTTACCATGTACGGTACCCTGTGTGGGATGATTGGGCGCGTGATACGGATCCGGCGAGTCGTGGCCCCACGAAACCGCGCCCCAAGATGACGCAGCAGAACCAGGTCGCTGTTCAGACGACGAAGAATACAAATTCTGAGGCGAAAGCGACGAGCCCCCACCACCAGGCGGCATACCCGGCCCAATAGGCCCACCACCTCCTCCCGTAGGTGCAAAATGCGCACTACTTGACGTATTCCGGAGCATCTCGGCCTGAGCTCTATACTTGGACGTGAAATCCGCTCCAGGGGCGGTAGTCGCAGGCTCTGGATAAAGAGGCGGAAACGCGAATCCAGAACTCGCATACAAAGACTCAGCCATACTCGGGCCGTTGGCTGACGAAGGAGCAGGCGCAAGGAAGAATTCGTCGGGAGCGCCATAGTTAGGGATGCGGGAGGATGACAGGGAAGCGGAACCGGGACCCGGAATGACATTCTGAGGCACAGTGGGGCGCGGATTATGGCCGGGACCAATGGGGGCGGTTTGGCGGTGGAACTTTACATAGGTGCACCGGCATTTGCGCTGGATGCACTTGGCTGGAAAGAATAATAAAAATAATAATTAAGTAGCGGAAATTTGAGAACAGCGAGCTCGGACGGACCACAAGGATTGCTGCCATCGCAGGGTAGAGAAGATTGAACACACTGATCACATGCTTGTTTCGAGGTAGTTGCGCGAGAGGCAGACGCAGAGCCCTTTCGTCGAGAGCCCTGGCTGGGCATCGGCTTTTCATTCGCATGGCACTTGTTGATATGGCGAGAAAGGAGATCACTAGACACAACGTCAATCATCACTACAATGAAGATACTCCAACACGCACCTCCTTGCAAACTGGTCGCCGCAATACTGACACTTGTAGGGTCTATCGCCGGTGTCTGTGGTGCAAGGGGAGGAGGAGCGATGAGGATCGGCAAGTGGAGCAGGTAAGAGTCAAGTGGAATACTCACGAGAGCGCATATGTCGGGCGACATGTTGAGGACGAGTGAATGTGGCCTGGCAGACAGGACATTTGTGGTCTCCTCCCATTGTAACAGAAAGGCGGTTTGGCGTTTCGCTGAGCTCAGTCAACCCTCCAGGTTATTTAAGATCAGATTAAATTCCTACTTAGTTACTCTCCCTAGACGTCATCTTCGCACGCCTCCTTGGCAACGCACGTCCCCCGTTTTCCTTTCCCTAACGCCGCCCTCCCCAGTCCTGCCTCCCTCCCCTCCTTCTGCTCCTCCCTGTACCCACCACCCGGCCCATCGCCAACCTGAGACGCAACATCCACCTCGCTCGCCACCAGCGCAGAGACCATTCCACCCCCCTTCTATTCCTGAGACACACACACACACACGCCCCCCGAAGTGAAGGATGACGTAGATTATTTGCGCGAGATCGTGGCGGAGATCAAACCACTGCAAAACCGGACCAAACAATACCCACAATCGGGTAAAATCCCAAGAAAAAACAAAATCGTGACGTCAGCACATCGTAGCCAAAAGACCCCCCCTCGTCCTCCTCCCCCAAAAAAGGACATGTGCTAATGCAGCGCGAATGGAGGAGGTTAGAGGGATTCTGAAAATGGAGTACGGACCTCGGCGCGGCAATCGGACAGAACACTTCCGCTAGTGACCTGTTAATAATTGAACATTCAGTAACAGTAACGATTTGAATTAGGTTAAAAGGTAAAAATCAAATAGCCAGCGACTCGAAACAAATGGGGACGTCAAAGGATCGAGTAAAACGAGCGTGATAATCCCAAATGAGGTTTAGCGTCGTCGGGAAGGGAACCTATGAGGGTCAGTCGACTGAGCGAGTAAAGACCACCCAATGCACGAGATCAGAAGAACAATGGAAAACGAATCATTATCATTGCCGACAAATCGGCATCCATGAGAAACCATTCGCTTCCGAGAACCCGATAACACCTAGCTCATAGCGCCTAGCACCTGCGCTATCGCCCTCCTACAGCGCACAAGCCCTCACAATGAGCGAGCATCCACACTGCGCACTCGACCGAGCGCATGCACAAAAGGGGCATACTTCCCCCACATCCAGCGCAAAGCGGAAACAACGGCAATCCAAGATCGCCATAGCCCGATTGGCGATAAAAGTAGCGCAGAGCAGATCCGTCAGATCTCCCCACCCACATCATATACACACATCATCATCATCATCGTGCATCATCGATGCAATCGCAAAACGGCTATTCATCCATCCCTTCCCTTCCCTTCCATCCCTTTCTCAGATCCCCACCCCATCCCTCCCTGCCAATCCAACAGGACAGGACACAGCAGTGACCATATGCATAGGGAAAAAAATTCGACACCTGCCTGCCTGCCTGCCACGCGTAAACACATCTTCCCAATATCCCTATCAATTGAAAAAACGTCCGTGACACAGACCAAATATAACAGCCCGCCGGTGGTCAACCAAAATAACTCTTCTGATTACCACGGACTCCCGCCCGATAAGCCGGAGGTTAATAAAGAAACACCGGGAGGCCTATCAATGGTTTTGTATCTTTTTTGCACAGCCCAAATGCGCAGTAAGAGCTTCGCGAAGTCGAAAATTGAGGGTGTGACCCCCCAGAATGAGTAGAACGGGTAAATAGACCACGCGAAAAACGAATCGAACGATAACCAGAACGAATGAGAATATCCAACTGCAATCGTGGCACAATTCTCCTCCACAAAATCAGCCTATCCGCCCAACTCGGACAGGCGAGAAGATAATGAGCAAAGGCAAGTATGACCTGGCACAACCAAAAAAAATTCGACACGAAGGCAAGCGAAGAAGACACCCCAGAAAGCGCGTCCCAGGAATACCATCCAGCAAAGACCAAAAGACCATAATCGTGCCTTGTTATCCCGATGTCTTCGCCTTGGCCTTGGCTTCGCTCGCCTTCACATCCCCTCCCACCGACGACAGGCACATAGCTCACAACCATGCAGGCGCCCAGTTCCCCGGTGTCGGGTCAAGAACCCCAGCCCTCAAGAAAAGACACCGCGAACACGGAACAAACCACCATCCCAGGTTCACCCTACACGGGAAGCCTTGAACCTTGCACGTGTGACAATCGGGAAAGGGAAAAAAGATAACAAAAAATAGAAATAGAATGAAAGAAGCTGAATGGAAAAAGAATAGTAATATAAACTATCCTGTATGTGCGTGTGACGAGGACACATGAATAAGGGAAAATCAAGCAAGTCTCGTCAAACCTGAGCCGCAACGTAAACACCCCTTCCACGACTCTCACATCAGATTCTGTAAATAAAAAAAGAACCCTGACGCGATAGAACCATCTTTCATCGTGTACAACGCCAACCCCAAAACCCTCCAAAGAACAGGAAAACAAGGAAAAAAGAAGCAGAAGAGTCCCAAGCCGAGAAAAACGAACACGAAAATGTGATGCAGAGATGATCAACAGTAGCAGCGCTCTTCATCATTGCGATAATGATCCCAAGAAAATCCCGACGACCCAGCGACCTCTCGATGGAAAAACAAAAGAGCCCCAACAAAAAATCCGAAAAAAAGAGTATAAAAGAAACAAATGTCACGCACGGAGTCAAATTATCCAACCCAATATACCTCATATCCACCGGCACATAATGCTTATTAGGAAGCACATACGAAACATCTTGCACACCCGCGTTTTCAGCGATGACCCGTTGTCCCATCTTGTACAATGTCGCCTAGTCAACAACAAAGTAAACACCACGTCAGTAAACCAGTAAATCCTAATCACCGCACACTCCCCAAATGCGAAACAGAAACAACCGAAAAGCTTAAAACGTGTGGAAATGAAAAACACCAAAGAAACATCAAAATGAAAAATCCGCAAATGATCGGGAAGCTCATAAACTGTTACGACCTGTGTGTGTGATAGGACACCCGGAACCGAGACGCCCTCGCCCTGGGTGTCAAACATACGCCTAGCGTTATGTGAGATTCCTTATCCACATACACTAAACCTTGACGTGGGCCATCACATCATCGCACATCATAACAATCCATCAAATGTCATCACATCCCATCCACCACCAAACAACCCCCAAAAAAGCAAGCAGGAAATGCCACTTCCAGCAAACCACGCATACCAAAAGAAGGTAATAGAGGATGCCAAGCGCACTAGAAGAAACAGAGGGAAAGGGTCTGATGATCCAAGCAACAGAGACCAAGATGCAGCCACCACCCATAGTCGAATCAAGAAACGAGGGTATGAAAATTAATGGAGCGAGTCGAATGAAGATAGACACGTCAAAACGAAATTGAGATAAAATGATAAATGAGGGAGCCGTATATCCCTAAGCGAGGGAGGGATACCGGAGGAGGTCGATCCCCGACGTTTGACACTTGTCAAACTTAGCTCCAAGCGAATGGGATGGCAGATATTAGGAAAAAGGCGAGAGCGCTCTTCCATCCCATTAGGATCAAAGATTGGTTTTTGAAAGGGGAAAAAAGGAGGCAAAGTGAGGGAACTAAAGTGCCGCAGGCAACATGGCAGCCGCATGCCGATGCCACCGTAACCATTGTGTGGTGTCGAGGGCAACGTTCGCACTTGCTCGCAAGCAAGTCGTAGCTGTGCCTATAGCACAACGGGTAACCCCTCTCCCAGCAGAGCAAATTTGCGCGCCAATAAGCACGCGTATCCGCGGAGAATAACCCCCCTGAGAGTCCTGAGAGCCATTACGGCGTCTTCGCCCCAAAGCCAAAATAACCACATATTGAGAACAGAACGTGACCCATCACTTCCGTTCCCAGTCACTCCCATGTTCTGGCGGAACGATCGAAGCACAGCAGAAACAGAAAGCAGAACAAAAAACGGAGACAAAGGCGTATCCCCAAATAGGCCAACCCCTACATCCCGCCTTCCCACAACAACAGCATAAAGACGAATTCCATCCCGTAACAGTATAGCTCAGCGCCTATCGCCAACCGTTATCTCTTGGACAGGCGGACCTGAGTGTAATGCAAGGAACGAGGAACCCCCCTCCCACCTCACATTGTCCCATCCCATTAAGCAACAAGTAACCAGAATGAAGGATTTGAGTCCCCCGTTTCCTCGTGTCCGTCGATTTTTAACAGCACCGTCAAACGACGAAGCTAGTAACGACGACAGCAGGCAATCATACTGTTCATATAAGCCGAAACACAAGGGCTTTAGAACGAGGGGACGACAAAGACCATTAAGCAGCCTTCATATCCGTCCAAACTCCATCCTTATCCGATCCTCGAGCCCCTAATCATCTCTCCATCCAGGGACGAAGGGAGCCACGTTCGAGGAACACAAACCACCAATATGATGAAATGAAGAGCAATGAAAAGGGAGAGTTGAAACGCAAAGTGGATATTGAGATAACTTCTCAATGTCTCAACGCCCATTTTGAGATGAATGAATAAGACATTCCAAAGAAACTCCGCGGCGTTCGACAGCTCGAATACAACGCGCAGTCAGTTTGAGAGCCCACTACCGTTCCGAAATCCCCGATAGGGATGCATGTAGGTCTGTGTTAGGAATAGCCTGAGCAGAACGAAGGGCAATCCCCGAACGCCACAATCGAGACGACGTCGCCACATGTCCAACAACTAAACAAGTCGCTGCCACAGCACGGATACAATAGTCCTTCCTGCTCGTACGCAGAAATCAAACACCCCAGAATAACGAGCACCAACAATAACCACCACAACCACCACCAACAACAGGAACAACGAAGCAACCCACAACCACCACTCCAAACTCCAATTGCCAAGAAAACTCAAAACGAACAAATTGAAGAAAGGTTTCGAAAAAAGCGGAAGAAAAATGGGACGGAAGGAATGACCCAAGGGAGCGGTTTCGAATTACTCACCTGAACACTAGCACTTTCGTCCACAGCAAACACCTCCAAAGTTGCCTTCCTAGCCTTTACCGGAACGCTTTCATCCCAGACACTTCCACTATATCCCTCCGCACCGGACTGGATTGGGACTTCGAACTCGAGCTTCTTGTCGTCCCTAGGCGCAGCAACGGCAAAAGGTTTGAACGTATACGTAAGGTCGATGGAGGTAGAGAAGATCCTGTCGTCAACGGGGACCAGAGTGGTGAATTCATCTTTGACGAAGCCTTCGAAAGTAGAACCGGTAGACTTGAGGACTAGGATATCAACGAGGTGAGTGATCCTGGCAGGGGAAACGATAACAAGAGGGAAACTGAAGACAAAGAGAGGGAAGAACACAGCATACCTAAGAGACCCGATATACCAGCAGTGACCGATGCAATCAACTTGTCTTTTCCAGCAGTAGCATCGACCTACAAGCAAGATAATCAAGGTAATCAGTCACAAGGGTCCAATTAAGCCCACAACCCTACGGCAATACACTCCGCACAAAACGCAAGATGAACAGCCTCCGGGCCACGCATCAATAGCAATGCAAAAACCAAGATGGCCCTCGCAAAAAAAGCTCGAAAAAAAGAAAAACGATCGGAGTAAAATCGGAGGTAACACGCACGACGACGGACACGATCCTCTTCTCCTCGCCGTCCCTCCAGAAAGCATGACTGTGCTCCTCTACCTCTTTCTGCTCTCCCGGAACTTCAATCCTTGCCCAGCGTAACTGCTCGATGTTAGCATGCGCCTTCGTAATATGATCGTATTTTGAGACGAAGAACGTTCCAAGGTGCAAAGCAAATCTCTCAGCGGAGAGAATGTGAGGAGAGACCTTGGCCAGGTCTGGAGTTCATTTAGAGATGTCGCATTGCGTTAATTTAGCGTGTGGATGATGAGGTAGATGGAAGACGGTGAGATATGTGAAGAAATGGGGTGGCAATAGAGACTTACAATAAGTTATGTTCTTGACTACGCCGAGCAATAAAAATGGCAGATTTTGAACGACCAGATGGTTGAGAAGAGGAGATGGCCATGGGTTAAAGGTGAGAGCAGGAGAGAGAGAAGGGGAACGGACTGGAATCTGTGGCAACGACGACAGAGTTGTCGGCTTGGGTGTAACTGTAATCAACCAGGCACCATCAGTCCACCTGCACAGGAAGCGCTGGCCGCAACCCATCGACTCGGTCTGGACCCAGGCCCCTGTGATCTCATCCCAGGCTTTGACGTGCCCATGCGACATCATTCCGACCTACACCCTTGCCTTGCAGAGCAGAGTATTAGATAGGGGTGTTGGGGATGCGGACAACGAGCGGGCCTTGGGAGGGGGAGGGGAGACTATCCAATAAAATGCAGCTGCTCACCTAGTTTCAATCTCGCCCTCAAGCAGAACGGTCACGTTGTATTCAACGATATGGTGCCATTTGCCCTCACGGACAATACGGAACACCCTGACTGCCGTCTTGCCATACTTGGCGTAGGACAAGGACGAAAGCTCGGCGCTAGAAGTGGACATACCTAAGCAAAACGTAGTGAGTCGAGGCCCGATAAATAAAAGCTAATAGTATTGGGAAGGAGGAGACGGGGGGAGGGAGAAAGAAAGACGAGTAAACCCCACAGGAGTCAATTTTAAGCCCCAGGGTTCTCCCAGAAACAGGAGCCAACACGCCTGGGCCGGCCCCAACATCACTTAGTACCCACTGCCCACACCATTTGGCTTGCCAACAGTGGCACGGCGTCCACCGCCGTGATGGAGTTCCCAGTCCCACCCACGCACTAGACTGGTTCCTTCTCCCACACGAACCACCATAAAGTCAGAAACCCCAGACAAATATTATCAGTGTCAGGCACTTACTCGTCCTTGCGATGATCCGTCAAAGCACCGAGCTTTTGAGAATGATAATAAAAAAGCAAAGAGCAGAGTCGAAAGCGAAAAATTGTGGCTCACCAGGGTAGCAACAATGAAAGCAAGAGGAGTGGAGTGCGTTGTATTGTAGACTTGGAGTCGGTGGGGTATGTTGTATGTACTACTTGCCGCTTATGATCTTCGCCGCTCCAACGAGGAAACTAACTCGGGATCGGACCTTGGCCAAAGATAAGATAAGATAAGAATTTCTATGAACTCCCTCCGCTCCATGAAAGGCAGCGCACTTCGTTATTTTGAGTATATAACCCCTGTCCCTTACCTTGCTCTCATCTCTTGACCTCATTTCGAGATTTAACCATACCCTCGCACGATATTATTGCTATAGCGCATCGTGATCCTTCAAGCCAACACCTAGGCCTCCCCGTCGGAGACCCGCAAGGAACCCCTGCCGATTGTAAGGAGCATATGGTTAAGTTTATGATCACCGCGGACAATCTTGGGAGGCGTGATTCAAGTAGGGTGACAGAATTATCCACTATTGGACTCGGTGATGGGCTTGATAATGGTATACGATAACATCCACTCGTCGTGATGGCCGCCGCTACGGATCAACTCACGAGCCACGACCACAACCGTTGCAAACAACCCCCGACTTCCCTACCCGCAGAAGTCTTGAGAACCCATGTGTACACTGGTTCCTTGTAGAAACCAAAACCTTTCCATTTCTCAAGATCGTCACTTTTGTCAAAGAACCTCAAGACGTTCGTCCTTAGCTTCACGAGGTGATCCCCGTCTAATATTGGGCACAACCGAAGAATGATCCTCGGAGTGCTACCAAGGCCGCACATGTCCTCCTGATGTTCAAACGTTCAATATTCAATCCCAACAGAAGATATTCTCCCGATCTATCAGTTGTGACTGCACACCAAACTCGATTGGCACACCGCCTGCCAGGCTAACTGTGCCATGTCCTCCCTCGACTTCAAGGTCGTGTTCGAGGGTTCACGAGTACTACACTGAGTGGTACACCAATAAGGCATACAAGTACAATTGATGGTAGAGCTAATTGATGATGTCGCGTCGAGCGCCCAGTGACTGTACAGACCCTTTCAGGGACTAGTGTGCGCTCTGGGAACCTACCACGTTTCTCGTCTTTAGCAGGACCGTAGGCTTCAAAACGGCCTTACGTGCATCCTTCCACTATCCCATTCGTAGTCCTTCTGGAATTATCAATTTCGATACAAATTGCCTATGGTTCATGTCACATCACGCGAAACCCCCCACCGGGTTTTCAAACAACCCCGCATCCCTACCACGAACCCAGCGATACGGCGGATGCATCCAAACTCAATCTAAATCTCGCAAACCGACAAAGCACGATACTCATCATCTATACAACAAGAAGATCACTTCAATCTACACATTAACCCATCTTGACGCAAGCATAAATGTCATAAAGCACCAAATTGTTCAATTTCAGAAACTTCGACGTCACCGATCTCGTCAATATAACCGAACTGCCTATAACTATCAAAGCAGGGACGAACACACGATCAACTGCTTCAAAAGCATCATCCGCACTGCCTCACTTTGCAAAATGCCATGCAGAGATCAAAGTAACTGGGGGTCAACCTTGTGTTAAGAGTCATCACAATCATCTGGTCGCGGGAACTCTGATACCAGATTCATCGAGCTTTTGCAAACACCCTCAGATGCCTAAAATCAGATGGAAGAGTGGAGCTCCTGTTCCTCGAGACCCTCGACGTCATCTTCTTGAGAACGCATCAATCTATAAATGAGGGAATCGATGACGTCGTTTGATGCATTCCGAAAGAGAAAACAGACACCCACAGAAACCAGTCTACACTACTGCCTATACAGCTGTTGAGTGTACTAATACAAAGTGCTTCTGGCACGCTTTTTGCCTTCTTTTGCAGCCTACCTTCGTCAATGATGCCTCGTGTTCATGAATCATACTTAAATGATCAACACATAGTAGTGATATGCCCATGTCACTGTTCATCTCGCTGAGTTTTAAATTATGAGCAATTACCCCCGCGAAGGACAATGGATATTTTCAGGATTAAACGAAACGGGCATGCATGCTCCCTTTGTCCCCGATAACGGAGAAAGTAGGGGTGATGCATGGGGATCTGACGGATTGGATTTTGAGTGACAAGATGATATGACGATCGGGGTATTCTGACTATTAGTCTGTCATTAATGTCCTATCAATTCGCTTAAAGTTGAGCAAAGATATACATGATTTTACAATGCCTCTCCCACGTTCCGCCACCGGCGGTAGACAGTATCGGAAAATGACATTGGTCTTTTTCGAATGATAAAGCACGCAAAGGGTCCTCCCGAACTTAATTTTCCCCACAAGTTGTGCTCCTGATGGGGGTCTCGTCGGCGGTCCTGATCTCACCGTCAAATGTCAGAATGACAAAAGCCAAACACGAAGGTTCTAGAAAAGCTGCGTAATATCAGTAACCAGCCCAGATGGTTCAAGGTTATTCCTCCGCTGGTGCTTCAATATACTAACTCGAAGTAACAAGCGTAATAATAGTGGGAGACCAAGTTGTATAGTCTTGCAGCTTTCGCCTGTTCTACCCCCCAGGCCTTACCTCCATTTCTGTACGAAATTCGGTGCTCGCCAGTGATATTCAGCGTCTTAGCACAACGAAAAAAGTGGTCGGAGAGGTTGGCTTTTTCTTGTGACTCTGTAGGCTCAGGATGTTTCATTATCACTTGTCTCTAATGCGGTCCTGATGCGTCACTAGAGGAGACAGCCTGATTTACAAGGGTCAGAGCTTTTGAGTGAGCTATCTAAGTATACAGGTGACTTCATCCCTCCTCAGCTATGGTTCTCTAGCGTCGATGGTTGCCCGTAGCGTTGACCAATGTGTTTTTTTGTTCTCACTCCATGCACTTATAAAAATATCCTCTTCAGATATTCCTTGTGAGATATAATCACCGAAATATATTCGTGCGAAGAGAAAGGAACATTGGCTTCAGTCTAGCACCACGAAGGACGCCACCCTACAAACTCTATAACAGCAGGAGATTAGCAGATGATCCCCCACTTAACTTTGGAATATAACGTCCTTTTCCATTATACTGGATTTTCATTGAGCTACTTTAATTTGCGGTCGAAAATACCAACATTTCCCTCAGCATATTAGTCCCTTTTTGACCGAGAAATATTTCTATAACTGCTCTTATGCTCTTACAAGATTCGAGGCAAAAACTGGACAAGGCACCACTCCTTCTATATAACGTTCTCAAAAAATCAAACATTGCTCCGCAAGGGACAGATCAGTGTCCTGGCCGTTCCTGGAGACATGAAAACCGTTCTCCTCGATTTGCAGGACGCGCCTTCAATACAATAAGATTCAATTTATCGGCTCACTCATAAACTACGAACTGACCAATTAGCAACCCATAACTAAGCTTCGGTTTTCAGGCTTTCTTCTCAGTGTCCTCGTGAGCGCTCATATATTCGTAAACTTGCCCTCGCTTTGGACCCAGGGACTATGTCGCACTCACTATTTTATCAACTTCCACCGGTTTCTTGAGATAATCGGGCTCTCAAGACCATCTCTGCGCCCCATTTCTGTCCTTCGTGGAGTAACTCAAGAAAGCCCAAGAACCCGCAATTTACTTCTCTGATCAGGGTCTTTTAGCAGAACCCGTGGGTACTCCAACCACGCGCCTCGCGAAATTTACTTCTGACTCCTTCCTACCTGCTGTCAATTCACAAAAGAATGACTAAATTTCCCGGCACCACCAAGGGACCCCGCGTTTCTTTGACATCTTAGAGTTGAGCTCACCAATTAAGCCAAGAGCACTTCCCTCAAGCTCCACTCTGCCTTAGAAGTGAGGAAGCACTCAAGATCGACGCTCGACCGTCACACGTGGAGCATTTAGGACATACAGGACTTGCAGTCCAGTTTGAATATGGCGATATACATCCCAGGAATTTATCAACTTTAGTCCTTCTTCAATACTGATCCCATCGACCTGCTACCATTGTGACCTCATAATATACAAGGTGATGACATCTTGAGAACCATCTACAATTCCTCCTGCCTCCGTCCTGACGCCTTAGTCAAACGTCACGTCATTTTAAGGAAACGCGACATATGAGATGACGACAGAAAGAAATATGATGTAATTCAGTGCAGGGAACAGCGAAGAGTGTTTTGACAGTGGTTTATGGTCGCAGATATACACTTGGGAGCTTCAACCAATAACATCCTGAGCAATTATTTGGGGTGGAGCTGTCTTTAAATGGGCACACCATAAACCTAGAGGTGAATTGCTCAAGTAGACATCGTATCAAATCCATTATTACCACAAGCATATCCGTTCCAGCAGATCCATAGTCGACCCCCCCAGATGCCGACTCCCGCCCAGGAAAGCACAAGGCATCTATTATATTGCTCCGGCGCGATGGGCCACTACTTGGAGGCAATATGCCTCAACTGGCGACGTCGCGTGCCCACGTTCTACAATGCTATCTGGAATCCCTTAAGAATAATCCGACGCGGTTATCTCGCAAGTCACTCGACAGAGTGTTCATTCTGCTTAACTCAGAGTGTTGGAATAGCAACCCGAGGATTATCCTCGTGATTTATTCTGAATTTAAATATATTCTATTGTTTCTATGGTATATATTCTTGTAGTCTACATTCCTGTACCTTTCTCGTTTGCCCTCCAATACCACCGTGTTCGCCCAGCATCGAGTCCCTTCAACACAGAGTACAGCTTGGTGGTAGATAGGATCGTAGGTCTGGCCGAGGAGCGTGGATGTGTAATCTTACGAACTAGCAAACGAATTTTTGCAGTGACTGACTCAATACAGAGGGTGTGAACCTATACATACTCAACTTACTATATAATACTGCCTAGTCCCATAGGCAACTACCAGAGTCTCAAACCTCTCATATTGAGATACATCAAGTTCACGATCCAAAATTAACTGGAGGGGTATTCATGATGTCATGGAGCCAACTTGAAGTGGTGGTTTGTTTATAGTAGAGAAAAGAGACAATGAGTTCGACCACCACAAAGCCTCACGGCATCAGCTCCACGAGATACAAACAAGCTTCACGGCTAATATTAGAGCTCTGAGCTCTATGACGCTCCATTACAGTACACATTGCAAGCCGTGGTCCGTCAAATGCTCAATTATGACACCATGCACAAGTGTAAACTAAACACATACTTCAATTTCTATGCATCCACCCGCGTTTTCGCCACCCCTCTAAACTTTCTCCTCATTCTTCTCATCCGTAGCCAATTTCTCGTCCTGCGAAACTCGCTCTTCATCCTGCTGTGGAGGAGTTTTATCCTTTCGATCCCCAGGAGCGCCGACACCTCTGAAAACCACGAGCGAGAGGAGAGATCCCAAGGCGGCAAACGCAAAACAAGTCCACTGTGCTGATCTATAGCTCCGAATGTTATCTTCGCCTTCCCTCAAACTAGACGATACACGATTAAAAACGACTGTAGAAATAGTCACACCCGCTGATGTTCCGAGCTACGAATATATGTGAATAGATTCAATAAGTCATAGGAATAGTCAAGTGAATGGGATTCCAGACGTACCTGGGTCATGGTGCTAAACAAAGCCGCTGCGAGACTCTGTTCATGTGGTAATGAGATCTTGGCAATATACAACGTTCCAGAAGAAAATACAAAGTCAACTCCGATGACTGAGAGAACCGTAGCAGGAAAGCCAAAGGCCCAATATGTAGCATTGGGATTGATGAGTGCAAAAAGGATACATGCACTTGCTGTTCCCAGAGTTCCCATGGCTAGAAAAACGTCATCGATGGTCAGCAACAATGGGATTGGAGAAATAAGCCAACCACGCACCTGTGATCGCCATCATCGGTAAACGAGCAGCCATAACACCCACAAAAGCGTTGCATGAAACTCCAGCGACGAACATGGGCAAAAGGCGGACGACAACTTCGAGTGGCTGAAGGTTTGTGTAATCTTGGTAATAAAGCTATTGACCGTCATTGAGAAACGGCTCGATCAATAAGGCTATAAAGACTCTCACCTGTACCCAGAATGTCCAACCAATAAACGCTGACCAGGTCAAGAACGCGATGGCCATAACAGCCGAAAATCGTCCCTTAGCCCTCGCCCAAAGCGAGATTTTCATAATGGGTGGCGGGAGCCTGTCAATCCACCTATCGACGAGCCCTCCATGGGTTCCTTGCCCATCTAGCTCACTAGCTGTGCCAACTGACTCGGCTTCGCGCTTAGCTTGCCGCCGGTTCTGGACCTTCTCGAGGAACCATTGCCACCAAATGAAAACGCCAGCCAAAAACACGCCTACAATGAGAAGCGCTATGATATCTGTTATAACATCAATCAAGCATTAGAAACCGATCTTCTGAAGGCGACTCCTCCGATACAAAGGATCCTCAAGGGAAGTGCGACGTACAGCCGGTAGACCACCCATGTGGTGCTGTCTCCCCCTCTCCCAAGACGAACAAAATCAAGACTAGCGCAGCAGTAATCAAAAATGCACCAATCCAATCCACTTTCTTATCCTCCTCCTGATTCGGGATATCTTTATCAATGCAGACAGCACCCCCGATAAAACAGATGAGATTGATACCAGCGAAGAGGAATAAAGCAGATCGCCATGTCGGTCTGAAAACCATAATTTTGTATGCATGAGACCCACGGAATTAAATCAAGAAAGAAAAAGCGCATACGCAGTTTTCTCCGTCAATACACCTCCCATCGTATTTCCAAAAACTGCACCGACAGGTGCTCCTGCGGCAAACGTTGCAAATGCGAGGGACCGAGCTCTTGATGGCGGAAACGCATGTGCGAGAATACCCAGCTAAACAGCAAGACCGATATCAACGGACGGGAATGTCGTTAGCATTGAATATATACCCGGGCGTATCAGAATGAAACTGGTGGGAATTTGGTACTTACTGATGCAGGAATGGTGGCAGCTGCACCGATACCTTGGATGCCCCGGAGGATGATGAGTGCGAGGATATCTAGTTTTCAGAAAGGTGACAAAAATGCCGAAAAAGTGTAAGTTGAAAGCGCATATACGGGAGAGTGAAGAGATAAGCGCACTATTTGCGAAACCACATCCCAGAGTAAAAGCCGCAAGCATCAACGTCCCAGCCAAATAAGCCTTCTTCCGTCCATACAAATCCGCCAACCTTCCACAGACCAACAACAGACATCCCTACTTGCACAGGCCAATCAAGCACCAAGAATGGGCCGCCAAGATCCAAATCCCGGCAGAAAGTATACAGCAAGCGAAATGAACGAGCAAGCGAGCACCAGATGAGTGTCACTGATCTCGACAAAAAAAGACAGACGCCTGCTCACCGAACTCAGTGGGTATGCAGACACGATCCACTGCAACAGCGAAGGATCGGCATTGAACTCTCTCCCAATCGTCGGAAGCGCAATAGACACTAAGGTATTATTACCAATCTAGAAGGCACAAAGAAGAGCTAGTAGTTAGGCACTAGCCAGGAACATATTTTCATAAGAGTGAAGAAATTAAGCATACATTGATGATCATACTGAGCGTCGCGACCAACACAATGATCAAAGAGCTCAAGAGGCTTCTTTGAACGACATGATATCCTTCGTGTACCTGGGGCCGTTTCTCCACCGCCCGTTTTTCCTCCTGGCTTTCAGCATGTGAAGATCTTGAACTAGGTCGTGTAGGGTCATGAGATGGTCGTTGATGGTCAAGTGCGACAGTCGAGGTCGGCGAGCCTTCACCTGTCGAGTTCATGCGAGCGTAAAGACGTCGTGGAAAGGAAGACAGGAAAAAATGTGATCAAATGCTCCAGCATATAAACGATGTAAGTTATGCCATGCGATCAACGGGTGTATGTTTAGAACAGGGGGTGTATTGGAATTTGACGGACAAATAGGAATCGAGGCCGAAAATTTGTCGTCCGGTGACATACTTAATCAGCAATTGAACATTGAAGGCCGCCTGCATGCCGACAAGCAATAAACGTCGGAAAAGACAAATTCCGGACCCAAACGGAACTCATTACCTGCTATTTATTCTCAGGAATGTTAGAAGCGCTGTCTGGGCCCAAACACCAACAGTGAAAGGTCATAATGCTGATGCAACGGAATGTATATTAGTTATCATGGTGAGTGGGGGTAGTACGTTTGACGTGATGCAAATGAATAAGTATAAAGCATATTAGTATGACAGATGCAATAAGAGACCCTATAAGCGAACTTTTCATGGCGCAACATAAGCCTCTAATCTGGGCATTTTTCTGACTCTCGTAGCCTCTAACGGGTCCCAATCTATGAATATCCTTCACTCTTTGATCTTAGCCAAGATCTCCGAGTCTTTGAAGAGGAAGTACTCCTGGAAGGGAAAAATGAGAACGTGCCAAGCCCGTGCATGGAACTACTCACCTCCTCGCCAACTTTAATGGGGTTTCCTCCCCAGCCAGGAAGAAGGACGCGGTCACCTGCTTCAACGTTCGTAGGAATGAGCTTGCCGTCCTTGTCACGGGCGCCAGGGCCAACAGCGATGACGGTTGCCTCGGGGAGAGGGCTGTTGGTAGCAGAGCTGGGTAGGAAGATCCCAGTAGCGGTTTTCTGTTATATTACGGGTAAGTAAAGCTCTCTACTCCAGGAAAATGGCACGGTACGAACTGTCTCAGGCTTGAAACGCTGAACAAGAACACGGTCGAGGAGGGGAATAACGGACTTGATAGACCTGAAAGTCGCCTGGGCAGCCTACGAAATGTAAGCCAGATTCAAGGGCAGTCCATTACACGTACCATTGGGGTAGAGAGAGTAGAGGTGGTAGTGGTAAAGGTGAAAGAGGTGAACTTAGCTGGTCTGTTTGGACGTGGAAGCTTCCCGATTTTTCATTCTTCAGGTCACGTGAATGAATTCCGACGCGTCGTGGGCCAAGTCAGGGGCGCACTCACCCTCTCATCAAGCGCTCATGAAGCCCAACTTAAGGATTCAATCGGTTGTAGCTTCATCCTCCAGAAAGGTCTATAATTCTCAGTAAACTCCTGAGAATCTACAGGGCTACATAAATCTACTCCGTGTCGACATGTGTCGGGAGTAACGCTTGGCAGAATGGCTCTCCACGTTCCTGCTTATTGGCGACCCTTAAATTTAGGTCCAAGGCGCTTGACACGTTATTCTCGTACCACCACACAAGGTTCTGTCCTTCAACGGCAATGACCTCTCCACGCCTGCCGCCAGAGATCCTTCATACAATAACTGTATCTTATCTCTCTCCGGTCAATGACGTCTCAACCCTTCGCGCTCTTTCTCTTACACATTCTTTTTTACTTCCTGCTACCCGCACTGCTCTCTTTCATACAATCCGACTTGCTCGACACAAGAAAGACGATGGTGTCCATCCATTTCTTTGTAGATCATTGGCTAGTCTCTTCCATCGGTCACCACACATTGCCGGCTATGTGCGAAAGCTCACCATTGTAGAAGGCACGATACGCAACAGCTGGTACAGTGATATCCGCTTCTGGGTGAGCTCGGAGGACGATGACCTTCCGTTCATTCTGCGAATGGTCGCATACGGGGGTGCGGACTCGCGCCACGCACCGGAAACATGGACCGGTATTGGTTTACGAAGCCTCGAGATGCTCGGCTTTGGAAAGTCCACTATGGACTGGATGTCTTTTCACTGGCAACTCCGTGAAGCCTTAGTTGATGTATTTGAACGTGGAAAGCTGGAAGATCTTCGACTCGTTGGTCTAAACAATTTCCCTCTCGCTTCACTTCAGCGAAATGAGACGTTGCGAAATATGTGTTTTGGATGGCTGTGGACAGCGAATGGCGACTCTAATGCCACTACGAACCCAGAAGGCGACTCTCCATCGAAGACAGTCATCCGCCGGTATCGTCCGACGCTCAAATTCCTCGACTTGTCTTTCGAGCATAACGAGAGCCAAGGCACGGCACTCATCAACGAGCTAACTCACCCGAGCTGTCCCGTCGATATATCAGGGCTTGAACATCTTGTCATCAATGGCGACCAGCACCTAAACATTCAACACCTTTTCAATCATTGCCGTGATGACCTGCGATTCCTCGAGATCAGGAGTAAGTCGTTCTCGTCTGACGCTCAACCATACACTGAACCAACATTTCTCTATCAGCTAACCAATATCCCATTCCCGCTCCTCCTGCCCATATCAGTCTCGAGCCATTGTCATCCCTCCACTGTCTTTCTCTCTTTGTTCCAGTCATTGACTGGGAAGAGATCAGTCCGAAACCATTCCCTTGGCTCGATCATCTCCTCTCCACTCTCTGCGTCACTTCATTCACCAGCGCATGCGGGAATGGGAGGACCATCTCCAATCCCTCCCTCCATAATCTTCAGCTCATATTTGATATTGACCAACTTCCCCTCTTCGAGCGAATCGAGCAGACAGAGTGGTCGAGTCTTAACGCTCATTTCAAACGTCTCCTCAAACATCGTACTCGCGCCACCTCCCCCGCCACACCACTGACCTCATCAGCCGACACCAATCTCCTCACAGAAGCTCCCGACCTCAAAATCACCATTTACATCTTCACCGACCTGGATACGATAGATTTCTTAGACGGCGCGCAGTACATGTCCACATGCCATACTTTCCTTAAAGATCCCCTGGCTTCGTACGCTACCAGCTCCTGTCATTGCGATTACAATCCTCGTCTGAGCACGAGCGTCGAGAGAAGTGAAAGTTGGGGGAGAGAGAGCGGAGTGGAGAGTACACCGATGCGGAGGTTCTTGAGTACCTTTCTGCCGGTGTTAGGGTCGAAAGAGGGGTTGAAGTCGATTAGAGTACTGAGAACTAATTGTGAGTTGAGTATTTTGAGATGAATGATTGGTGCATACTAATGTTCGGAGGTATAGATATACCCAAGTTATAGATGATCTAGAGTTTAAACAAGGATATCTAAGTAACGTATAAAGGACATTAGAATAATCTTGGGCTACGCACGACCACGTATTAGAGCGATTCAAACTATTTGTGAGTTGGCTCTCCGGGCTAGACGGCTTGTCCGTGCATGCTGACATTTGAAGTTACATATATAGCCAACCAACGGTTTTCTCTCGTCTCCCGAAAGACATTTGTGCGCCAAGGAAATTTAGATTTACTCGGATAATCACCCCTAATCATTTCGTTGGTTTACATGGCATGGGCATATCCTGCATTATTCCAGTACTCGATACCACCTCATGCCAATGACCTCACCCTCCTTAATATATCATCCCTCTAATTGTAGACTGCTGAGCACGACAGAACCCAATTTATACACTGCGCCCCCGAATCAATAACTCACCAGGATTATTGAATTATAATAGGGTATTTTTCTCAAATACAAAATGAAAAATTTAGCCAGATTATTGATGGATTATCATCACAACATTTCAGTAAGCCTTAGCTTTATTGTAATATTATCATGATAATCAGTCAATCGACTTTCAATAATATGTCTGGATTATCAAGATCAAGATCAAGAAAGTTATTCAATAATAATTCAATAGTTCCGAAGAATTATTCATTCACAGGCGCAATGTATAATTCGCCGCTCATTCGGACCTTGCACTCCGGCTTTTCTACTGCATCCTTCAGTCACTTCGATCGCATACCCGAGGATCTAACTAAGTATTCAAAATACGTGCTACTCTGGGGTCGGTTCTCGTGTTTTCCTAACTTACAAACAGGGCATTATGTCGACAGGCTTCCCACTTGAATACAAGAAAACAAGCTTTTACTGATGATTTAGAACATCAAGCTTCAAAGCCAAGTGTTACAACCAAGCAGTCAGGAGTTAAGCGCTTGGTATTACACTTTCAAGTCACATTCAAGACGGGAGACCGAGGCTAGCCATTGTAGTGATAGGCACCCTCAGGCTCTCGTGAAAGATGTCGGACAGCTCAAAGGCGCTTGTACGAGTAGTGTGCCACTACCTTCTGAAACACCAAGAAGCCGGTAATGGAGGATGATGAAGTGGTGACTCAAGCTTTCGCCGTAATAGTCGCGGTTCTGTCGAAAGGCTCAGCAGGATCCAAGAACACGGACTGAAATGCCCGTAAATGAGGTTGTGATAGGTATCTTCATTCATCAGAGCTTACTACAAACTGTCTGCCACTGTGCTTTGAGCAATTGTTTCGCCCAGTTTGGATAGGTGCGTGCTCGATTTTGACACTGAGTGTCAAGAAATTAAGGAATTCAGGGCAGACAGAAACGCTCTTAAGTATAAGAATCTGCTATTGGGCTTGGCGCTGTAAAACCGACCCAAGTCAGGGGTCTCGACGTCCCCAAGCAGTCATATAAAAGACTTCAAAGTTCAAAAGACGCTCTTCAAACATTCCCCTCCATACAAGCTGCTCTACTCTCAGAACTACGATCATGGCGGCTCCTCCTTCTGGTAACTTCTATATCTCTGTTCAGAGCCTTCCCGAGTCCGCTGCCCAGACCACGTCTGGTGAATGTACCCCAATCACTTTCAACAATGTAGCCTATGGTGGGACATTCGACGAAGTAAGCGTCCAGCTCTCCGTGTTTACCTTTTGGCCCTGCTCAAAATCTTTCGGTTACAGTGGACTTGGGTCCCTAATCCCGGAGGACCAATTAACACTATCACCGGAATGTTCAGGAACATAGGTAACGGGGGTTACGCCACCGCGCAGAACGGCTCCGTTGTAAGCCCAACACGATCTTGACCTCTGTTAATCTCAATGCGAATTTTCTGCTCTCTTGTATAGGTCGTCTGCACCGAGCCTGAACCTCAAGGCCAGAGCCTTTGGCACCTTGTTGATAACCACGATGGCACCTTCCTTGTAAGCATTCACCAGTACATCTTCAATAATCGAATTGACTAGACCTTTCACTAGGTCCAGCTTCCTGACACCAAGATTATCTGGGGCGTAAACGCACAAAACAACGCGAGTTTTTTAAAACTTCTTCCATAATCAATTCGCTAATCTATTCTGTCTGTTTTAATTCTTAGCTTGTTCTCACTTCGGCTCAGACTCAGCTCACCCCGAACAAGATATTCGCCTTCTCCCCAGCTTGATAGTGGGGAACGCTACCCTTGTCACATCAAGCGACTCGTTGGAAAATGCATCAGCTATCTCCTCAATCTGTCCGCATCTAATCCAATTATTGTGCAAGCCATGTTTATCCCTTGGAATTATAATGTGCACCAGGTCAATGTTACTTACGAAGGAAATCAACCCGAAAGTAATTTCCCGAGGATTGGTCGTTTTCAGCCAAGAGTCGGTCCGAGTCATATAACTCCCAACCTCTGTCCCTCTACAGCCCTTCATTGGTCTTTCATCGTTTCTCTTGGATTATATGATCAAACCTCTTGAAGGGAAATTATGGCCTCGTCTATGCTACCCCCTTGTCCAGATTCATGGATGGGTCTAGAGCTCTTGCTGAACCTGAAACTAGTACAATCGGAGGTTCATAGCAGACAAGCTTGGAAAACCTGATTATCAATACCTTATACTTTGGATAAATCATTCATGCTGAGTATGAGAGATGCCGAAACAACAGATCAAGTTCCTGCAGGACCCCGACCTCATCAAATGGAGGGCTTTTTATTCCTAGGTCTGACCCCGTCTGCGCCCAGAACATGCGAAATGTAGCCATCCCCGGCTTTTGCTCCCTATACAAATCAAACCAGCCGCTGAAATTCCGCCTAGGCCATAAAAATAACACGAGTGTCGCTATAAATTGTTTCACTCGTACGCACAGGGTATATGCGGATACTACCGTTCACGGCAGCATTGAATAGTTTGACACATAATGTGCCTTGCAATACGGCTGCTGAGCTCTCCCTTGCTCCACCCTTAATGGTGCATTGATCAACTTGTGGCGCAGTGTCGTTATACTTGGTTCAGCGGCCAAATGAGACCGCGAACGGTCGGCTTCCATGATATACTGTAAACTCCACAGTAGGTGTCATTCGAAAAACGAAACTTACATTATAACTCGATTTTTCTGAACAGGAAGCCACTTGAACAGATATTTGAACATCCAATCATTCTGAAGCCTCGAAGAGAAGTGAGGAGGAAATGCGAATGCTGAGGTTCCATATATAAAATAACTTCTGTCTCGGGCAGGCTCAATGGGATTTACAAAAATAATCAAGTACTATACAGCGAGTGAATTGTCGGTGGTGAGATTATGATATGTATCTTGATGGCTACAACTTTCTTTGAGCTACTATTGGTCCACAATGCATTCATTCCCCTGGTTTGGATGTCGTAGAATGTCGAAAGACTAAATTTAGATTCAAGAAGTGCTCATCTGGTAAAAATAGTTGTCGACTCAAGTAACGGTGCTTTACAACAAGCTAACTCAGGCGTCTCAGCCACCCCAGCCTCTCTCATAAAAGGCCTGGAAACTCCTGTGATTTCCCCCAGTCACCTCACCCCTCACTCAGCATTATACTCATGGCCGCCCCTTCTAACGAATTCTTCATCAAATGCCTTGGTCTTGGACCCGAGGCTACGGCCCGCACCACGTCAGGTGATTGCACCCCAGTCGTCTTCAGCGTCATGCAACCCGCCAGTGGCTTCAACGAGGTAGCTATTCAATACATGAAGGTTCATCTTTATATTCAAACAATTTTGTCTCAGTGGGTCTGGATTCCTAACCCAGGCGGTCCTATCAACACTGTTAGTGGGCAGATCAAGAACGTAGCTACTGGAGGTGTAATTGCCGCTCATGGAAATACTCTTGTAGGTCCAACCCTCGGTGTTTATTTTTTTAAACTCTCCGAAGTGCTGATGTCTTGTTTGTGTAGGTCGTGTGCGCCGCATCTGATCCTCAAGGTCCCAGTCTTTGGGTCCTTGATGGACCACAAGGCGCCTTCCGTGTAAGCTAGATAAATGATATGTTTCGTGATGCGAGTTAATATCGATTCACTTAGGTTCAGGAGCCCACAACCCAGAATTACTGGGTCGTTGAAGGCAGTCAAGTGAGCTTCTTGTCTCTCCCGTGATGCTTCGGATTTTGACTTTGGGGGTGGACTTTGTAGCTTGTCCTCAGCTCCAAACCCAACTCAGATGACGTTTTCCAGTTTGTCTCGGCATAGATGGTGCAGGCTCCGTAAGGACTGAGCCAGAGAAGGCATCCTGTAAGGATGGTAATCGCCAATTAAATTGTCCGACCACCTTAGAGCCTGTAGGTGTATCCTGGATCAAATAACTGTCGTTATATAAGAGCTTTCTGTGAATCTGCCAACGAAGCTTGTTGTGTGTGCCAACCCCTGACTCTGCTGAGCGCTCATCAATAGTAAAGCCTCAAGAAGTTTGTGCAATTACCCGCCCATATTGGATATTGATTGATGCATATATCATGGGTCTAACGATAATTCACAGAGCACTCAAGTTCTATTGAATGTGCAGACTGAACTTAGGGGTACAGGGCACAGAGAAGAAGCTGGTACTACTTCTCTCGCTACGGTAATGTTCGCGTGTTCGGTCTGCAATTGTTTCCTTCTCAAATTAATTGAAGAACACATGGACCTCAAATGGCTTTGCCCATCGATGTGCAAGAAGTGAGAGTCGCTTTACATAATATGTCACCGGGCGGGCACTTAGGAAGCTTCTCTCGATTCTGTCCAGAAGGACTAGTGCCATTGAAGCTTAGTTGGCAGCAGGGTGCTCGTCCTTCAAAAGCCCAAGGCGTTGCACCCCACCAGTTCTACCCCCACCTCTTTAACTCATCATTTTGTCTCCCAGAGATACAAAGATCATTCTTGTAAATATGTCGCAGGTAGGCAGCCGCCACACCTTCGTGGTTGAACGATTGACCTGGCATGAACTAACGAAGCGAACCCCAGTTTGGCTTGCCCACCACGAAGTTCCACATTGTCTGCCAAAGTACTGGCATAGCAAAAGGGAAGAATTCTACAAGCCCAGGACCTGGAATGTGCACACCAATTGTATTCAACGAGGCCACAAATGCTGGTGACTTTGAGCATGTAAGTGCCTCCAGACTTAGCTATCTCAAGCTCCAAAGCTCATTGATTCGGTGATTAGTGGTTACTTGTTCAGCCCAATCCCAATGTGAATGAATGGGGATTTCAAAACGTCGCTTCAAAGAACTGGGCTTCTTCTCAAGGTGGACGGGTTGTGAGCCGAAGTTTGTTGCCTGTAAGTAAAACCGCACCTAACCGTCCTGTTCAAGGTGGGGTGTTGGAACTATGAGAGTGATAAGTGTGCTTGGCTCCCCATCAGACTCGTAGATGGAACCTACATAGTGAGGTGCTTTCCTGCATGATGATAAACATTAAGTATTCACCCCGAACTACACCACCCACCAGGTTCAACTCCTCAGCGACCCAACCTACTTTTGGACCGTCAATGAGCAAAATTTAGTAAGGCTCCAACTTCCTGTGCAAAATACATACTAATAACCGTTCTGCCTATAGCTGGCCTTGACCAAGAACACGAGCGGACTCGGTCCGAGCAGTGTTTTCACGTTCCCTCCAGATGGTATCAGTCCACCTCCGACCTCGAGGTAGATTTCCTCGGGCTAGCGTTCTCTATCACAGTGAATGCTTGATATATACCTAAAGAAGATGGATCAAAGACTCGGGATTTCCACAACGATCGTAAAATATCATGATACTAGCCTGAGTTTACTAGACCATTACCACTATTACGCCAGCAGCTCTTGAGCACCGTAGGATATTCTAGGGTCTTGGGAATCTTTCGAGGCCGTACGAGGCCAAATAGTGCATGGACTGAGCGTATACCAGAAAGCGGTACTGAAGCCCTGCGATCATATTCCCTCTCAAATCATCACGAGATTAATATCACACAAGCAAGTAGTGAGGCAGGAAAAAAAAACGAAGCATCGTGGATTGAAATATGTAAATATCATCGAAGGTCGTGAACAAAGCATTACGAGTCATGATCATGAGCAGCGTGAGCAAAAGAAAGAAAGGGGGGCGATGGGGTAATGCAAGCAAGAAGGGGTGGTAGAAAACCCTGAGGGTTATCAAGAAATATGGGGCGGAATAAAGTCTAGGAATATATTACAACATGTTTTTTCTTCAGCACGAGACGAATGAGAAGGGGGGGGGGTGGAAGGAAGAAGGGAAGTAAAAGGGAAACATAAGTCATATGAAGAAACGAGAACGCAAGTATGATAGATAAGATGTAAGGCAATCAGTCAGATTAAGAAGAAATAAAGGACGGGGTCCAGCGAAGATAAGAACCATATCATCTCCCACCCACGCCATTCCCCAACCTTGCACCAACACCCACACCACCAAACCTCGCAATCACACCCGGTCGCTTCCCGAGCGCTCTCAACAGCACAACGCAAATCCCAATCCCGAACAACACAGCATACGTGGACAAGTTCAACCCAAGCTTCGCAATTCTGCGAATCAGTGACACGCGACTTTGAGTTTTGGTATTGGCCGAACCCGAAGTAGACGTTGAGGATGACGATGACGGCCGGGAAGAGGGAGAAGAGGGAGAAGAGGGAGCTCCGAACCAAGCACCAAGGCCTAACATTCCCGGAACACGAGAAGCGCTCAACACACGTCGCGTCATCGACCAGACGTTCGCCCTCTCCCTCTCCTCCTTTGCTTTCTGCATGATCTCCGCCTTCCGCTCACTATCCGCAATCCACCGCTCGACACTTTCCAACCTCCCTTTCACCTCTTCCACCATCTTCCTCGTCTCAACAACATTCTTCTCCAGCTCCATCTCCTTCCTCTCTATTTCGTCCAGTGTCCCTTTCGCATCCGAGTCGCCACTCAGGGATGTCCTAGACTTGGGCTTTAACTTCGCTTTACTCTGCTGTTGCGAGGGAGGCGGTGAGGTTTGCTTCGGTCGGGGACCATGCGGAGCAGGTGCCGCCATGATCACAGCAGGAGGTCGAGGTGCAGCAGAAGAGGTAGGAGAGAATATATCCTCAACGCTCTTGCTCAATGAACTCTGGCCGTCACCACCATCGACGTGTTTGATCGTGTCTACATTGACCATCTCCCAAGCATCAGCACCACTCAGCGGCATCCTCTTCTTCTGCGCTCTCCCCAGCACACCGCTGCCCAAACCTGGACCAGGTCTGGGGGCATCAGCTTTGGCCAGCAAAGCCTCAATACTCTCTTCCACCTCCTCGGTATCCCCTCCGCTTGTGTTGCCAATGTCGACTTTAGATAGTCTAGAGGAAGACTTCCTCTCGACCACCGTAATAACTGCGCTCTTTGGTTCGCGCAGGCTCCCACTTCGTGAATGTGCGACACTTCCTCCACTTCCGGTACTCCCTGCACTCGACTCCTTCACATGCCCACCACTTGCCTCGGGCGTATGAGGATTAATAGGCACAGGGATAGGTAAAGCAGGGACTTCTTTCTCCAATAACGCCTCAATACCGACATCTTCTTCACCTTCAAGCTCTTTCACACCACCATCTTCGACGGTATGAAGGGTAGTTGCATTGAGCTCGGAATCATCAGATGGGACGACGATGTGACGATGGCTTTCTCCCCATGCTTCGACGCCTGATAAGCGGTGTGAATGGGTACGTGATGATAATGAAATGACGCGTGTTCGAGGGTGATGTTGCTGTGGGCCGCTAACACTGGGCATATTAATGGAAGGTTTCGTGTCGTTGCCATCATTGGCGGTAGCCTCAAGGCTAGTGACACCGTTACTCTTATTCTCCTCCACCGCCGCCTCACCACCAGCTTCATCCCCATCCATAACACTCGACGACTTCAACCTCAAACTCCCATTCCCATCACCAGCCAGATTCATACTCGTAACCCTCGACCTCGGTCGACTCGGGCTACCAGGCGTCGAGGGATTCTGTCCCTTATCCCTTGAACGTTTCGAAATAGACGCAACACGTGAATGCGGCCTCGAAGTCGATACCACACGAGACCTCGGTCTCGGCTCCAACAGTTCTTCTAGCTTCTCCTCCAATATTTTCGTAGGCGAATCGCTGCGTCCTCCGTGACGCGGCTGAGGTGCTAGAATTTGTATCGGCTGAGAACCTTGAGCAGGGTGTAAATGGTGATGACCTTGAGACTCAGGGAAACTATAGGTGGGCTGCGAAGCGTTGAAGTGCTGTAGAGGTACAGGATGCTGTTGATGGAGTTGATGTGGTGGTAGATGTTGGATGTCAAAGATGGGCGCCTGCGCCGCCGTGGGTGGTGGACTATGATGACTAGACTCCGGAACATGCTGGACTTGCACGTGGGGAACCATAATAGGGAGTCCATTAGCAGACTCCCCTGAGCCATGAGGCATGAATTGCGAAAATGAAAGCGATGGCGGTACCCCGCTTTCTCCGCTCTGCATCTGCAGACCATCGCCCATGCCCATGATTACGCTTCCATCATCGCCCGTATAGCCTTGCGGACCCGAAGCGGATGCGAGTGGTTGATAATATTGACCCTGGTGTGGAGGCAACGGCAGTGGCCGAACGCCCTCAGCTAAGGCGTTAACATATAGAGCGTCAAAAGACTGCGCTTGGCCTGGAGCTGGTGTGAAGGGGATGAGTGGAGGAGTTTGCGTCTGGTTCGCGAACCCGATATGATCATCAGGTGATGGTGACGATAGAATGCTCGTCCCAGTCGACTGAGGCGAGAAGGGTAGGATACCAGATGGGAAGGGTGCCGGTGTGAATGATATGTCCATTTCTCGAGTAGACGGTAGTTGAGGTGAACCGTAGGGTCCGAACTCGGGCACACCGCCCTGCATATGTTGAACTGGTTGAGTGAATTCAGGAGGTAGAACTTGCGCTCCTGATAGCTGAGGCGGTAATGGTAACAGCCTCGGCTCTCGCTTCTGCTCAGGATCGCCACCGCTTGGATTTGTGGTTGTATTGCTGCTATTGTTGACGGTTGGGAGCCCTTCAATTGACGTCGGGTTCATGGCATATGAAGAGCGAGAAGGGAAAATATCGCTCTGAGGCCGAGGACGGGACCGGTTAGAGTGATCAAGAGCGGATGTATTTGTGCCCGAGTCGGGAGAACGGTGTTCATCGTCTAATCTCTTGACAGGCGATAGGCTATTACGTCCTGAGCCTTTGAGGGGTGAAACGGACCGCGACGGGCCGCTACGCTCAAACGACGCAACCATACCCTTGACGCGCCCAGAGCCACTCTCAGGTCGTCCGCGGTGTAAGCCTGCGAGAAGAGGTTAAGGCAGTGTGTAGGAGGAGAGACGTCAAAGCGTACCTTTCGTTGAATCCATGGAAGATCGAGAAGAACTTGATGAAAAACTGTTATAGTTGTCATCTTCCTGTTCGCCGTCTTCAAGATCAGGAGAGAATCCAGAGTTCCAAATTCGTCCGCGGAGAGAGTTCTGTCGTAGGCTACGAGATGCTCCTAGCAGTGCAGTCTGCCATCGTTGATTCAATCCGAACCTGATCGTCCAGTCAGAAATCAATAAATCATGTCGTTGGTATCAAAGCGCTTACTTGTCAAGATCACCCTCCGTCAAGCGCAAAAATTTCCGGCCATTTATCTTCTCTGTTCGTACAAACGTCGCCATGTCCTGCGCGACAAGTGGCGGTATATCACCAGAAGTAACGCGTAATGATGACGTTAAATGAGTTGACAACTGCGAAGGCGTCCAGACCCGTGGATCTTCAGGCAGCTCGTCCGCAACCGTGGAACTCTCTAGGAGATTGGGCTGCGACAAACTAGGCAACGTATCCGATCTCCGCTCTCTACGTCCAAGAATTGGAACATCTTGGGGTTCAAATTCTGTTTTGGTTGGAGACGCAGATGATGGAAAATTCGGTGGAACAGGAAGTGGCCGCGGAAGTTCTTGGTTAAGGCTGCGGCTGTATTTGTGTCCCCCGCTGTGACGTGGGTGACTGGCCTTGGGTTTACTGGGAGATGAAGGTACGAAACGGTGCGATGAGGTGGTTGAATGTGTCGAGTTTGAACGCGTGAGAATGCCAGTAGACGTGGTTTTAATTGCGTATGGATGAGGGTTCGATCGTGAATCACCCTTTGTCGGAGAAGAGGTTTTGGGAAACACAAGAGAGGTAGAAGAGGAAGCTGGAGAGGGATAGGGCGACGCTGAGGTCGCCATTGCGGAAGAGTTCAACTCCTCAGTACCAGTACATCACCCCCTATGCACCCTTATGGAAATCCAACAACCATCACGTTTACCGGACCGGATCAATATCAACCATCTAAGGCAGGTACATCCGGTGCCTGCCATTCGACCACAAACTCAACATGTTCAGAAATCGTTATGTACATAGAGAGAGAGATTATCCACGAGAATAACGATAATATACGGTATTTGGCAGCTTCTAGCTCAATACACCCTCCTCATTTCAAACTCCTGAGCTGAGGTATCCTCCTCATTCAAAGGCCTTAGATAAATCTTAACATATTCATACATCAGTACCCACACCAGCCCGGATAAATTTCCCCTAACAACTCACCGAAATCACACCATGTCTATCTCCAATCAAAGTCCAATAAGAGTTTTGAGCTGGCACATTGACTCTCGTCTTTGACCCATTGAAATTGACGAGCCATGTACCGGTGAGGATATCGAAGTCAGGACAAGCAATCTGAGATTGAGAAATCAAGGATTAGTTCCTTGAATACGAAAACCTTCCAGGAATTAAATGCGCTTACCACTTGTCCATCTTCGGTAGCAGTGGCCCAATAGCCAGTCTCAACGTTCCGAATCCTGTACAAAATGCCTTCAGTGTTCTCGAACACCCACTTCAAATATCCATAGTAACATGTTCACACAAGGAATATAAAAAAGCATAAAGGTACTTAGTTCACAATCTCTAAGGCCTCGAACCAGAACCTAACGTACTCTCTGAGCATTCGTCGCTGGGCTACCATCAACATCGTCGAAAATAATCTTGGTGCACTCAGTGCCTGGGGAATTACTCCCCAATTGATTAGAGGTAACGTTGATGATTTCGTACGTGCCCGACATGAGTACTAGGATCGTCTACGAATGAGAATTGATAGATTTTCTTTAGGTGAGAGGTGATTTGTCTTCTTAAATACTTACAGAATGCCAAGCGAGTGATTAAAATCAGCACTTAAAATTCGCCGTCTTTCTAACGTAAAAGAAGGAAGACAGCGATCTGGGTATTCATAAATCACGACTTTATTCGATTGCTATCACTACTCACCAACGAAACCAGATATAACAGCACTCCGTAGGTAACGTCGACCGAGGGAAATGTAGGCTCTTTGCTCATAGGAGATGATTTTAGGTAAACTGACAATTCTCTACACAACTTCTACATAGAGCCACAAACATCCGACGACTTACGGGAAATTTCTTAGTTAACGACGGTTCGAGTCGTGTCATAAGCTGGGAAAAAAACCTATTGTTTGCCCTTCAACGAGACAATTGAGTCGCCTTGGAAATGGAGATACCGGAAGTGTTCTTTGCAACCAGTCTGCAGAGCGACCTTCCAAAACAACTAGGAACGCAAATATCACCGACACCGGAGGCCAGCCTGCAGTCCTCCTTTGGTGTCCGAGCACCGATAGTGATTTTTCCCCTGTGTTCCCCGAATTTGAGGATGCTAGCATCGCGCCCATTGTTGGGACGTCAAACACTAGTCAGCTGTCGCTTGACGAGATTCTACCGAGGTTTTCATCCCAAATGACACCGACAAAAAAACCTCGACCAGAAATTGAAAGGTCTATCTCCAGGCCAGCCATAAAACCGCAACGAGGTTGTTCTGACCACTTGTCAGAGTTATAGAAACACAGTACTCAATTCGGAATGGTCGATCGCGAGTCTAGTCAGGTCTTCACAATGGAGTTAGAATTACCTAAAGTTCAGTATTCTTGCCCTTGTCATGTCTTTGAAATGTTCTCGAGGTAGACCAGCCATGAACATCATCCAAATACAGCGGTTAGCGAGCTAAATCAGCAATGGCGACCGAACTAATTCGGTTCAACGGGGTAAGCCTGTGAGCGAGCCAGCGGGCTAATAGCTTTCAAACTCACTTCCAGTCTATAGTATAACCGCATTATATGATATGAACCAGTCGAACGTTGACCCCCGAGTACGCCAGGGCTACGGGTATGAAGGTGGTTTTATGACGAGATAGTACGGGTATAGTAAGCCGCTTATTTGAGCATTATATCTATAGGCACTTCAGTGACACGATGGGGTTGCGTGGGCGTGGTGCTCGAGGATATGCCCCAAACTGGCTTGATCAATGAATCAATATTCAGGGACGATGTACTATATCAGTAGATCATCGATCCTTGATTGAATCAATGACATCACCGTGACTATCACCCGTGGCCTAGATTTTTGTGCAACCTCCACATGAGTCTCTAGGCTCATCCATGTGTACTCACTTGTCCACAGTTGTCAGTACCTCCTCCACTCAAATACACTCTTCAAAAAATACTCAGAACGGAGCAAATTCCAGAAAGATACTACACTATCGGCTCTTACGGACCATCGAGTGATCTCGGCCTCAACGTTCAACTCTCAGCGGGGAAATGTTCCAAGGCCATACTGATGGGGCATCTTCATGAGTCACGAAGCCCCTGGGCTAATATGAACTATAAAAGGAGTCTTATGACTGACTCATTTCGTTCATCCTTGTCAAGATTTCAGCAAGTGTACGGGATACGTTGGACACTAACATGCACGGCAATCATGGCCTCTTCAAGTCCACCCATTTTTCTATCCCTGCAAAAGGAAAAGCACACAATCTATTCTTCCCATTGGGTGGTGCGCAGCATGGATTCAGCTGGCCGGTCCGATTTTACGTCATTAACTCATATAGCATACCGTTCGACACGGAATGTCAAGAATTTATTCACGGGTAACAGATTTCATACCTGTCAATGGCTATAAAATCACGCTCAGCTTTAACAGTAACGCTTTCGGCAGCTACCTGATTCGCCTATTTTTTTTGGCATAAACAAGCCATCAGCGCCAGGATGCAAAAATGCTCATAACCCCAACGACACTAGCCGAACATCCAGACGCCGTGTTTAGGATAATCAATCTTACCCATTGCCCACTGCCCACTCAATATCAGGCTCAGCGAGGGATTAGTATACTCCGAAACCCGGCACGCCACCGTGAAGTAGCCTGGCACGGTTGTTTCTCTTCACACGATAAACAGCTGCCGATCACAGGGTAGCCCTTCTTCTCAACGAGTTAGCTTTGTTCTCTGATTTTCCTCGGGCTCTACAGCCTTTTTTATGTGACGCTTCGGCCAGCCACACAGAAAATTGAGTACCTGTGCTGAGGAATTCTTATTAGCTCCGTTATCGGATTTTAGTACTCATTCGGATTGATATTCCATACTCACCAATGCTACGAGGCGAATTTTTGACATCGTTTGGTGGTTCCAGAAGAATGACAAAGGATGACAAATGTATTCTAGCTCCCTCCAACCTGCCTCGTTTGCACTACGTCGTGCAGATCTCTATAGATGGATACTAGTAAGTGCACGCCTGAGCTTCCTCATCAGTCCAGTTTCGCGGGACCAAGCGAATGAGCCTGGATACTCCACTCCACGCGGTCAAGAACCTTATGACACCGATCGTTGAACAGGAGCACAAGTGGATATGGTAAAACACAAGGCGCCGCAGCACTCGGGATCGCCTCTCGTTGTATAGTGCCAAAACGGCCGAGTAGCTTTTATCATATGTATTTATGCCCGCATAAGGCTGGAAAATCTAGTCACCTGGCCTTATTTGTCTCCCTCGAACACTACTCAAAATCAATAGTTGTCAGTTAGTACCACCGGGGAATGACGTTGATTCTCTCGCATAGAAGCTTTAATAGCCTCCAATGCTGATGTAGTTTCAAGGGCCAGTATCCCGGAATTCGGCTTGATGTCTGCTTCCACGACTCAGAATTCCAAATTTGGGAAAGGTAAGTGAAAACCATGTAGCACGTTTTTTCCCTATGGGTAACATGATTTCATAGTAGTACAAACACAGCTTGTAAATTGATCAGCTCAAAAAGATAAGCAGGCTCCAGCCTTCTTTAACCCCGGTTCCGGGTTACTTGGTCATTGGCTTTCTCATGCGTTTTGTTCGCATTGCATGCGATTTTCTTTCGGATTCCGAACGCTCCGCGCTCAAGAAGCGTACTACCACCGGTTCGGGTACAACATTCCTAATTGACATGGTCATGTGGCTCCTTAATCACTAATTGCATCAACCCCTGATGCCTTCTATAAGCGCGTGTCCCAATAGTACGTTGTCTCTTACGTGATGACCAAACAGCATTGCGGGGAACGATATCATGAGAGTACTAGTTTGGCAAATGAGTGATGTGAATACAATACAACCTGGGATGCACCGAATGTCAGACGTGAAGCGAGATGAGATGTGTATGTACAACTACAATGACCGGGCGCGAAAGATGCAGGAAACGAGATACGGGGATGAAAAAAAAAAAACTCTACAGAGCCCAACAGTGCTAAAAGAAAGAAATTACCGCGACGTGGCCAGCGATAAGCCTGATCACGGATGTACCATAAGGTACACCATAGGTAACAGTCGCGGGGTTGGAATTTAGGGCCCTCTCTACATAATCGCACGAGACGTACCACGGAACGTAGCCTGCCACCCCTTCCCTACAGCTAGTCCGCTGAACCGAAGGACGGGGCGTATCTATGCCCTATCAGCGGGGTTTTTTCAGATCACCGAAAGCTGTTAAGCCACGAGCGGATCGTCTATTCACGACTGTCGAATATGTGCTCCACGTCCTCCATATCCAATAAATGGACCCCAGCTTCCGTTAACTCTGCCTCGATCTCCGCCTCGACCTGCTCCGCTGTCGTAACTCCTCCACCATGAAGTACTTCTATCCTCGGATACGTCTTGTGTGCACCATGTACCAGTAGCACCTCGTTACCTCGTCCCAGTGCTGCACTGCACGTCGCTCGGATGGAAAAATCTGTCTGAAATCCCACCACAATGATTTCGGCATGTGTTGGGACAATCTCCCCGAGATTTGTCCCCGCGAAAGCGTTGTTCTTCCGCTTGTCGATGATAATTTCGTTGGATAATGGGGTATAAATGAGCTGCCATCCGGCGGTAGTTGGTTCATCCATGTCGCCAGGATCACCAGTATTGCGCACATGGACGATGAGTGGAGGGTTCTGGGCCTCCCGAGCAGTGGCGAGGATCTTTTCGATGTTGTTGTGCGTAGACTGGACGTCTGGGACGCCGCCCCGGTGTGCGGGTTCAAGGACACATTGTTGGGTATCGAGGAGGAGGAGAACTCGACCAGACGCCTCTATAATTTTGCTTGCAGATTGGGCTGGACCGAGGATGGGGGCGGGCATGGCGTGATCGGTGATGGGAATGTGTTATGTGGGGGTCTCCGCTTTATATACCCAGCTTTTTCTGACGTCACGAGGTCTTCGCGTGTTATTCGCTCATCTAACTTACTTCTTGTACCAGGAAAAACCCTCCAGGTGTTCCTCAAGGAACTAATGTCACTCATATGAATCGAATTTCAATTTATCACAACTCACACAGGGTTTTCGAAATATCGTTGATTCATTTTGATTTTCCGCCATTTAGCTTTACCACTATTTCAGCCTAGTCCGGTATCTCTCTCCCCTCAAAACCCTCCCTCGGTCTCAACCCTTCCAATGCCGCTTACCCCGTCTTGACCTGACTAAAATGAAATCCGCGAGGATTATTCCCCAAATTCTGGCTCGATAGGCCTTCGCTGCATTGAAGAGACACCTATAAGCTCTTGCAACTCAGTGCTCTCCATGAGGCGCTTACCCCTTCATCAATGCAAAGACTGAAACGCCATACTTGGTGGAATGATCCTAACTCGATAGCTTGTAAGCGGAAATCATGGGTTATCTGACACCTTTTTTCGTTCTCTTCATCGAAGTAAGGTCTCGTTAATAGCCAATGGAGCAAGGGTCTACGAAGCGAGCAAGTGCCATGGGCCACGTTCCAAGGTCCACTATTTTATCCGACTCCTCTGGAAGGGTTAAGTTGGCTCGATCGTCGGCGGCCGAAAGGACTCAGACGACTGCATCTGGCTATGAGCTTCAAAGCCCGTTTTTTGTGACTAAACTGAACACACCACAACAACACTATACCCTATTCGCCGCGGGAGCGCCAGAACTACCAGGCCCGCGATTTTCGTAACACAAGAACTTGCTGTAGTATACGCAATCTTCTGAAGGGCATGTCTTCTAATACCATAAGAGATTATCCAAGTATTGATTCCACGACGTTGATGAAGGGGCTTCGAGGACGTCAGCGCAGTCAAGTGTACGTCGAACATACGTCAAATGCAACATGTCATTCTGTGACCTAATTTTCGGTACAGTGAGTGGAGTGTACACATGTTTGATCGGCGCAAAGGGACTCACCTCTACGTTCTGAAGACCTATAAACATTTGCAAGTGTAGACGAGAACAACGGACATAAGCACTGGGACTATTTCAAGCTCAGCGGGCGCAACACGAGGCAGGAACGAAGAGGAACCCGAAATTCCGATCGTCTCCCATAAACGCCACATAAAACCACCAAGCATTAGACTAACTGCCGTACCGGTCCTCCGAGAGTCCGAACGGCAAACAACGTGGCATTCACTGACTCGCCGGATCGGTCAATACCTTGAGCATCCCGCCGCTCGGGCTCCATCAAAGCCTCGAGGACCCACATGTGGGGCTAGACCGCCACTAGGCAGCACCACCTTGAAGCACCCCTACGCCAGGGATAAAACATCAGAACACTGACTCAAAGACACATGTTGTTGTCGTCAAGATGATCCAATAAACGTGTTCCTACAACCGATGCGGTCATATTAATATGGACCATACATTGCTCCAACACTAAACTAGTAATTCGCTCACCAACTTGGGGATCTTGTCCAATATGCGTCGAAGATGAAACTTGATCAAGTCCTTCGCGAGAGGAGATGGAGAGTTTGAGGAGTCGATGGAATAGAAGAGAAGCTCAAAGGACTTCTGGGCTGAAGTGGTGTGAGGCTCTTTATCGGCTATCCATTAGCCTCGTTGAAAGAGAAGAGGACCACGGAGAAGCACCACGAGGTTCGGCTGTGATCATACTTCAATTTATTGAAGTTCAAGTGACTGAACCCATGATCCATAAGGAGGAGTGGGCGTTGTGCAAAGGATTTCAACGTACCGAGTCTCAAGAACCGCTAGGAGGACGAATGTTCGCGGGACTCCAAGTCCAGTCGGAGATATCGCATCTCTCCAAGCCCAGACAAAGCCTCTCTTGATACCGGAAGTGCAGATCTGAAGTTGGGGATACTCCTGCTCTCAAGCGCGATCCATTAGGCACGCGGCCTCGTGTCGTGTAGGCTCAATCATTACGCGACTTAGGCGAAGTCGGATAAAACGAGTCCCGTCCCTTTCGGAGGCATTCAACACACATTAGTTCAGTGCTTGCCAAGCCATGATAACCCAAGTGCTTACCGCGTCAACCATCAGGATGAAATTGACTGCTTGCTACAATAATCTAGCCGTTTTCCCTGATCCACGTCCAAGTTGGACGTCGTGTGACCTAGGGCAACCCCGTGCAGGAGGGTGAAGGGCGAGGCATGCCAGGGGCAGAATTGTAGTTGTCATGGATCTCAAGCTTATTGGCGGTGTCCACCGTCAGGCATAAGTTTAAGCCAACGGACAGCCAGGAGAGGTGGTGAGGGCCGAGATGAAGGTGCCTGATCCATGCTGGGGCTTGGCTCGGACTGTCAAGTCGGTGTGTTTGTCGCGGACGAGCAAAGGGTCAATTCCCACTGAGAGACTGGACCTGAGGGAGACGATTCGGATGAGTTGGTCCTGAAGGAGATGAAAGAAATAAAATTGTACATACCTTCATTTGGACTCGCTAAAAGCTCGAAGAGTCCCTGAAGCAGGTAAACATATTCACAGTGCAGGTGTCAGCTGTAGAGAAGAGGTGCAACTGTAAGTGTGCTGCCTTAGGAACAAAACGAGGTATTGAGACCCAACTTAAAAAAAACTACAACTTCGTACCTGCACTCACCATTGTGCCACAACAGATTATATTCTTGTCGGGAAGCTCCCTTTCAACTAAGACGAGTCGGTGAGAATGACCGGCGGCTACTGGTCACAAAAATGTTCTGCCCAACCCAAAATGAGGTGTTGTATATCGCGGATGCAAGTGCTTGGCTCAGCACTGAGGAGATACACTATACCTGGTAGTTGGAGCACGGATAGACCTTTTCTCGCAACCCACTCTATCCTCCAGATGCCTATTACTGCCCGAACATTTCAGCCATGGCTATTTGAACAGGAACTGGCTTTAGCACCGTTCACATCTCTTCATCTCTAAGGGTGAGTGAGTGGCGGAACTTGGAGTTGAACGGGTTGAAAGGGCTTTAGAAAAGGTCAAGATAGAAATTGCAGTGCTGTGTCTAGGCATATACTAAGTAACTATCTTCACACAAGCTCCAACACGAGGCAAACAAGAATGCAGAGGTACTCAGGTGTTGGTGTTATGTGTTTAGATTTCGTGAATTCGGATAACCACCTATCTAAAAAGAAATATCTGGCACGTTTGTGAATTAATATTACACCCTTTTCCCGGATATCCCCTAACCTCTAGGTAAGGGTTAGCGATCGATGCTAAGCCAACTCCCATTTACAGATTTCAAGTGACCACTCAATGCCCATAAGTGACTAAAGTTTGGAGGAACGTGTACCCATCCACTTCAGTCTTTTGCCGATAAGCGGCGGTCAACGCCCTAAAGGCACAAACAAGGATTCTATTAACCCCGAAATGGCCTTGTCTATTCATCACCTTCACGTAACATGCCAACGGTGCTGGAGCCAAACAGGCTTTTCCCGGCGCTGCTCGATGAAAAATGGCTCGGAGTGGTGGTAGAAGGCGACCAGAACTTTGGTGTGACAAAAACTGTCGCTTGAAGGGGCATGGCATCTCACACGACCGCCACATATAAGTTGTTGCACCCATAGACCACTCTCGTGGTTGACAATGTTCACAGAGCTAGAATCATAAATTTCCCAGAGTATTCAGACTCCCTGTGAATTTTCCAGAGCAGAAAAAATTCAAGCTGCCGGTCAAGACCATTATAATAAAAGGAAGGTAAGATTGCCAAGCTTTATTCTGGCATCGGCTGAGCATTATCTTTGAATTCTTTCTTCCTCCCTCCAAGTGAACGAAGTCGGTATCGTGGATTTTCCAATTATGTAATTGTATACAATGTCATATATTTAGAATCAACCCAGTTCACTGGCAATATGGTCCCTTGACTCGTACCACGGTGGGGCACATACGGGCCGCCACGACTCACGGCTACTTCCTTCATCATCGCAACGATAACAATCATAGCGAGGGCGGCTCTGTCCTCGGCTAAACACTATTTAATTCATATGTCTTATTGGGGTACCTTTCTGGTCGAACAAGTGGCTTCTTAAATTCTTAGAGTCTCGTCGGCGTGGGGTCAGAACGTCATCACCTCGAGCCGCTCGAGGTCCTACTGCGCAGCAAGCGCGGCCGCCGGATGTATTCTCGAACTATCTGATAAAGATTAAAATGGAGACGATCTATTCTGCCTTCCTCTGACATCCCTGCCCGACTTAATCATGATGGACTTGTTCATGTGCTTCGGGCTCGGATTTGGAGGGGATATTCATCATGATACTGTATCCACTGTCACAAATTCATCACACATCCTACATCATACCGGGTCAAGTTGATAAGTCCGAAGGTTATCGAGGACTCGATTCGAGAATGTTGAAAATGTACTCCACGATCTGTGATTCAATGTTTGTCAAACCTTTGTAGTTAACGCACAGACGGTAGAACAGGCATTCTCAATTTATAATGACCGAACCACAGGGCGATGGGACTGATTGAGGGAGAATGAACTGCGCTGTCACTTTTGGATTTTCTGGAATCTGTCCTTTCACGTGTTCGTTTAGTTTTGTGAAGTGTTCTCGAAGACTAGGAGAGCGCATCCATGAATAGAATCATGTTTCATTTGGCACTCTCCATACTAAAGGTTCGTCGGGGAAATATCAATGCCGCTGCCACTAGCTCGGACAAGCCAATACTTGAGGTATCGTCGGAGGCTGTCTCGGACTCTAATCTGGTGCATATTCGGTAGATTACAGTCACATTAATCGGGCTTCCTTGCCTGTGATGTCTATGGTGTTCTGCAACGCTACACTGGAACTTAAGTTGGATAATCAGATAGTTGCAATGACCGTATACCGCAGACATTACCATGCATATACAATCATCCACTAGAGCTTTACTTGGCACCCTTGGTGACGTGCGTACCGGAGTCATAAACGGAGTTCGAGGAGGGGAGCCAAGTGGGGCAAGAGATCAAGGTCTGGTTTGCCTGGCTCGCCGGGGCCGTAGCGCGGAATGTCCGGGAATGACCCACCCCAAGACGAAAACAAGATTTAGTTTAAACGCCCGTGAGAGAAGTGCGTCCTCGGCTGGACCTTTGTCTCTGTCGATAAGTTTTGATGCCGACGCCCACTATCTGGTTGCATGCATAACTCGGGCCGGGTCGTGATGACCCATCATTTCATGATTGTTTCTCGGGAAATGGTGAGAGAAGACCTCCTTGTTTGGTTTGTTTCCGAAAAGATACAGACACATGCATGCACATGGTTTGGTCTCAACTTCTGGTCGTTCTGAGTTCCTGAATGGAGCCACCAGCCCAATCACCAGCCGTGTTCTGTGCCGCAGTGTCAGCACAGGAACAACCTGACAGATGAGCAAGATTCAGTTTGGGTAGGTGAGATATGTGATAGTGACATCTGAGGTATGTAGGTGAGAAGGCCATCTTCGTTAAACGTGCCTTTCCTCGGCGGACCGTATCGTTGTCACATGAGCATCATTTCCTTGATCCACAACAAATATGATGCTGGCTTCACTGATTTGTTCCTTTCTCGCCGCCGAAATGCTCCGCAGAGAATCCATGTTAATCGATTCGAGAGGATCGGGAAGGCCCTGACGGGTAGTCCCATTGAGCAGTCCTTTCCGCCGAACCTCGTGACCAGATAGGACCAGATCCTTTCTTGGACAAGTTAGACTCGTGGAAAGTCTAAAGCTCTGAGTGTGCCTGAACCTACCTGAATATAGTCACCCATCACAACATACGACTGTGATATCAATCTACTCTATCAGCGCTGGGAGAAATTGCCGCACTTTGGAGAAGCTCCATATCAGAGAGTTGTATCTTCGAGGTGAATTGTTCGTCGTCATCAGCTCGGTTGCTCCCCAACGACGGTGGACTCGATCACTCATCAGGAGCACGAAAAGAATACTCGCGAGGGAGTAGGCTTTCTCTTTCCGCGGATTAAATTCCGCTGGACAGGATAGGAGTGAGCAAATAAAAGCGAGTTAGAATCTCACCACTGAAAATTGAGCCTCAGGGATATGCTTCCATGTGGTCGAATCTCATCTCGACGTCCCTTCACGGTGACCCGCGTTCCACAATAAGCAGCCAAGTGACTTTGAACGAGCGAACCAATTCCTTCGACCTCTTTGACGCTCGTGAGCCGGACTACTGGCGCTCTTAGTTGCTTTGACTCCCTGTTCAATTAATGATCTCGAGTGGGCAAGCGCTGTGATGAGTGAGACATACGAGTGACGTGACTGATGTGACGGACAGTATTCAGACTGACTTTCAATTATGATTACGCCAAACAACTACACGACTAAGAAATATGCATATCGTTTCGAACCATATAAAATAAGAAGCTATGGTAAGGGGCGAGTTCAGGCAATCATTTCCTTGAGTTCCCCTGTATCGACCATTTCTTGCACAATGTCCAGCCCGCCAACCAATTCTCCGTTGATAATAAGCTGGGGAAATGTAGGCCAATCGTTGAGTTTCTTGAGCCCTATAAACGGAGACCTTCAACGAGAATCTAGAACATACTATTTGATGCATACCTTGGCGGACGTCCTCATCAGTAAGGATATCGAAATGGGCAAAGTCGATTTTTTGTTCTTCCAAAATCCCTACAATCTTTCTCGAGAACCCACATCTGGGAGTATCAGGGGAGCCCTTCATGAACAAGACCACTTTTCTCTGGTTCATTAGGCTCCACAAACGTTTCTCCAGCTCTTCTGGCGACTCTGCCTCAGCTTTGGGGGCTGTGGAGGGCAATTCTGCCGGTGCTTCTGCAGGCTTCTGGTTGGTGTGCGAAAGAGGTTGGTAAGAGGGACTTGAGGCATGTTTCGCTAAGAGTTGGGTCAGCCCAGCCGCGTCTGCGCCGGATATCCGCCCGAGGAGAACATGTCCCTGTTCTGCGTTGAGCAAGCTTGACGGCGAACGCTATGCGTCGACTAAACTAGGGTCTTAACGTACCCTAAGGAGGATGAAGCTCGGGACAGATTCTATGTCAAAACTCTGCGCTATTTCATCCTGTTCTTCGGCTTCGACCTGACCCAATGTAAGATGGCTATGAATACTCTAATAGCCAACAGCGTACCTGGAGAAATAGGTATGCGGTGTATTTTTTCGACAGTTCTGTTACAACTTCGGTCATTTGTTTGCACGGCTCTGCCCATGGTGCCCAAAAGTAAATCAAGGAGATTCGGTTGAGATCCTGAGAAAGAAGGTCCTGGAAGTGAGTCGTATTGGACACATTATGCAGATTGGTGGTCATTTCACAACGGCTGGTTGAACAAAATTGCTAGTTAGCAGTAGAGATGAGTGCATTATCCGATAACTCAGTGCTGATGGCGTCATTCGGCAAACTCCGGGTCAATTAGTCAGCCAATCATTTTCTTTTCAAGTAGTGACCCAGTAAGTAATCCTTTCCAGGTCGTCGCTGATTTCTTTCTTCCGGTGCAGCCCTTCCTATGAATACTGAGAACGCTTAGCGTATTATAACTCTTCTCCCGCACTTTCACTTACAATGCATGGAAAACTTTCGCTTGTGGTCTACCACGAGAACTTCAGTTCCTGCCATTCAATTTCTGCTAATACCAGGTATACTGTCGTATTCATATGTTCAACATCACGAGATGGTGCACCGGGTGCAGTTAATCTCCTCCATTGAGCCTGGACTCTTCACGGGCCTGTAATAGCGTTCACAGAATTTGACTCTGATTTACCTAGAACATCTGTGTATTCATCAATATCTGTGTGCATTTCCACCATCCTCTAGTGCTCTTCCGCTGTCATTCAACACCCTCACTCTTACACAAACAATGCCCTCAACGGCGTGGTTCGCTAAGTACCCTATGGATCTTTGACACTAAGAGTCTCGATCTCAACCAGTACTCTGACCTCGTACATATTGGGTCTTAGATTCCTGGAGCCCTGCAAATGAAGGGATTGTATTATGGGCCTTCGATAGTTCCGGTTGTCAACTTTGTGACAATATGCTTCTGATTAATCCTTCCTACTCTTTTGGCCTTCCACTTTCTTCTAGACCAGCAAGTGGAACGTACTCCTGGTCGGCATGTTTTTATTTCACAAACTGAGGATGCCAAACTCGTTCTAGGTAATCTCTGGGTAATCGAGTTTTTCAATCACAAGTGTATTTGGTGATATAGTTATCTGATATTCCAATTAGCTCAGGCATGACTGGGTGACTATACCCAGTGCAAGCGCCGAGGACGCCCCGTCCCAAAACGTGGAATTCCCAAAAGGGATTGGTCTCACACAATGGTTGCAAGGGACATTCAGGGACAATCAGCCCATTTATTTATATTCGAAAGCTCACGTTACTCGCCCAGGCATTCGTTACCCTTGTCCCACCAAATGTGAATATAGTTATATCTCTCAGTCATAGACCAGCTTCTTGGTTGCAACACTCCCTGTAGAAAATCTTGACATAGGCCGCCCAAAATCTCATCAACCTGTGTTGGTGGCTAAGCAGTATCACTGGAGACAAACCATCTTCATTGAGGGCGTGCTCTATATACTTTCCTTTTTAGAAATTACATGCACTACGTACATTGGGGGGTGCCGGTAGTCGTTGTCTCCGTCAATCGGAAAGATCGAACCTGGCAAAGTAGCATGTAAATTCGGCTTGTGACGTGAAGACCAAACCGTGGAAACGGAGATCCACGTCAGATAACGTACTGATTCTCGGGTACAAATACCACGACTCTTGTGTCTGTCGGTAATTCACAGAATGGTGAACAAGGACTTCGGTGAAAATCCCATGTTCGTGTATGACTTTCCAATTGACAGAAAGTCAATACGCAAGGCACACAGCATGTAGAACCATCTGGAGGTCTTTGCTAAAACTCGTCTGATGCTACACCTGTTTAACCCGTCCAATAATGGTACCCAGGGAGTCTTGAACCTGTAAAGTACCACCAGCTGGGGTTCCCTGAACATTGTATGGGAACCGGTCCATGGCTGACAAATAATCTTAGTCTTCTGGGCACTAGAAATTTACACTCTCGATCAAGTAATTCAAGGAATGCCTTATTACGGGTCAGCGACCGTTCACGGCTTTCCGTCATCACAAGGACATCCATATCGGGTATTAACGAGGATCGGAGCAACGGCATACCAATTAGAGAATGTCGCTACTTCGAGGCAAACCTGAGCGGGTAGCATTGAGAAGGTTTCTATTCAGAATATTGGAAAGTTCGAGGCCGGTTGTGACCAGATGTTCGGACAAGTAATCGCCTAGACACACATGGTGGAAACTGCCGTAAGTTACTTGTAATACCGATGAACCGAAGTCAATGTCAGAGTCTGTTCGTCAGCGACACCAACGAGAAACATACGGAGTGCGGAGTGGGAGGCTCAGCATAATGGGGGATGTACACGAAGGAAACACAGGAGAAATCGCACCAAAGAAGCCATTGCTATCATGAGCACCTCATGGCCCACGATGAAAATACAAATTGTGATCTGAGATACATTCCATGACAAGAGACCCCGGAATTGTCACACTGGATTTCTATAGAACCTTCACGATTGACATTAATGGGAGTCGAGCCAGGCCGTAACCCGCTCAATCAAATCGGCCTTCTTGCCAGAAATGGGTTCACTCTTTGCTTTCAAAAAATCCTGTATAGCGTAAGTGAGAGGAAAGTCTGCGCCGTTGTCGGGCTACTACTCACCTTCAGCTGATCCACTCGTAGCTGATCGAAGTAAGTATCGAGTAGATATAAATGTTTTTAGGTACCAACCTTGCCTAGGTTACCTGCTTCATATTTGCTTCGTATCTCTGCTTCGTCCACGGACGAGTCCTGAAAGTACGAGCAAGGTAAGGGTTACGTTGGGCCAAGTCTGTACAACGGACGAACCGCCTTGCGTTTGGAGCCCGTTATAGGGACGACTACATTTGCTGTGTCATCATTGAGTAATGCGAGTTTCCACTCCTTCATCAGGACCCCCGCGCGCTGAGAGGAGAATAGGTAAGGAGGCGTGTGCTGTAGATAAAATTGTACGGCACCCACCTTGTGAATCATTCCAATATTAGGTTCTGTCAGATCCTCAAAGGAGTCGGGATCAAACTCCTCCCGGAATGCGCTGGCTTGCAGTTGCGCATTATGATAGGCAAGTGCTATACATACGAGCAATCACAACAAATAAGAGGACGAACAACGCATGTGAGTGTGAGAGTGTGACTGATTACCAGGGTTTGGGTACGAATCAGGCGGATATGTTCCGTTTTTGACACTTAACTTATCGATCCAAGCACGGGCCGCATCCTTCAAATCATCGGATGCTTAGATGCAGCATGAATATGGGTTGTAAAGTGGATGTAGTGACAGCACATACCTCTGAAGGCTTCTTCAATCGGAGCGGCACGAATGTCGTCAGCGAAAGGAAGTGGGATCACATGGAGACCCGGTGGATCAACAAGATCATTCTCGTCAACTCGCTCTTCCTGCTGGAGGCATACGGTTGGGCTAAGTTTATAAATGGTGGAGAGTAATGACCTACCTGGGGAAGTAAAGCGCAGAATATTGGAGTGGCATTTCGCCGTGTGAGGGCCAGAGCCAAACCGATCTTTTTTTTTGTTGTCATGGACTTTAGCAGGGCACTGAAGGTTCTTTTGCTGCCAGAATAGGTCTTTCATTCGGGGGTAAGATACAGTATAGATGTGTTTTTCCCTTCATACCATTTCATCGGGGTAAATGAACTGGGAGTGTTTGATATTGTCCCCAAACTTGAGTTCGTCCCGGTCTTTAAAACCGAGAAGCCGGATTCCTAGCCGTGTGGAGGTTTTTTAGTCGAGGAAGACAACCACCGACTAACTGAGAAGCTTACCAGGTTCCAGGCCCAGGGTTCGGAACGACCGGACCTCTTCTGCGGTGTAAAATGGCTTCTGGATATGAGTGGCAGCTCCAGCACATAGTCACGGTACCTTACCCGCTGATCAACTTGGGCAAGCTTGACGCCAAATCCCAGGCCACTCTCCTCTTCCTCTTCCTCATCCCCGGTCTTGCTGGCACCTTGTTCTACGCCGAAGACAAGCTTGGTCTTCTCAACGTCCGCTTGATGTTCCTAAAGAATCGTGTTAGTGACAAATTTTAGCTGACCAAGTCATCACGAACTTCATCCACGTAGGCGGTACGTGAGGTCGCAACTTCCATACGGTCCCCCAGATCAACAAAATACTTGTAAGATCCTTTTTTCTGCTCAGTCACCAGACCGTACCTTGGCAACAAAACTCAGGGTCATTCAAAATTACCAGGTACAGGACTTACCCTTTGACACCAATCGAAAATCCTTCCCCCAATTGAAGGGGGACACTAAAAAGGGCTCGTTTAGGAACCTCATGGATTCGCATTTGGTCCAACAGGTCTTCTACTCGAGAAATCGAAATCGATTCGGGCAGAACAGAGCTTCCAGCCGATTCCTCATCCTCGTCAAGGTTGGTCGGCACGAGGATGCTCTATAGATCGAGTTTAATGCAAGATCGCTCGAGATTGACGACAACTTACGGAATAAAACCGGGAAACATCAAAAGGCTTATCATCCGTACTTATAAAAAAAGGTTCGACTGAAACACCAGTTTGAATGAGGTCCTATGGTCAATCGTCAAAACTGGTACCTATGGAACGGAACGATGGAACGAACATCCAACGTAGTTCTTGCCGAGGTGATCAATTGCTTGCTGCCCTGCCCAGGATGTGGGTTATCTTCATCAGTAATGAGGAAAATACGTTTGATTGCAGTCTTGGGAGCACTTTTCACATCTCAGTTGACTGAGCCACGAACAAAAAGCAGAACAAACCCATCACGCAGGACCCAATTGCAACTGGTGAATACGTCACCCATTGGCACTCGTTTTCCAGGCAGCGGTGGGAATGTGTCTCGTAGTTCATTTGGATTTTCACGCGCGGCTTCGGATCGCGTTCAGCAAATGGAAAGGGGGCAATGATTTGACCAACCATCAAGAATTTGAATTAGTTCCTGGACCTTGGGTGCGCTCAAAAGGGAAATGGGTTGGAAAACGAAGGTATTCCGCTTCAGCTCGGAGACTTCTCTGCGTCCGTTCTCCGATTTCCTTGTCTTGACATTATGGTGTTATTTTTTACGGGAGTTGAGTGCATTTGCGTAGAATCTCACTGTGTTGAAAAGCATGATGCCAATAGAGTCGTTAGGACCCACGACGATCTTTCGCTTTTGAATTTGCATTGCCGCTTCCAAAGCCGTAAACAAGTGACATGTCTTGACATCCTCATAGTTCGGGTCATCGCGCAGCTCAAGCATAGATTCAGAGCAGTCAATACAGAACAAAATCACGTCCCTCTTCCCTTCAAATAACTGAGTGTGGGTTAGCAAAACAGAAGATCAAAGAACGCATCACACACAGAATCATCCAGTAATTCTTCGTCCTCTTCATCGTCTATCTTGTTCCATTCGTCGTAGGGAGGCATAACTGGCTTTCAGGTTGCTTAGGCCTGGATAGTCGCGGTATATGCGTGTCTTTGGAATCTAGCTGTGACAACGCGTGTGTTATGCCGCATACAGTCACATTAAGTCATCTAGTCACACCCGTTACAAGGGCTCCGCTCGATAATCCGAGTCTGATCTGTAGTCCGATTCATTCCAAATGGACGACCAATTACCTTCTCTACGTGAAATATCGCCCTTACAATTTCAAGATCTTGGTCCCTTACCTTCCCTGTTGATTAAAACAGATGAGGATGTAGAAAGATGGACACACACTCGCTCCTACTATGACTACGACTTGTTTCTACGACGACTCAACGAATCTGTTGTCGGACTCACCGAAGCATATACCCAAGACGACACAAGCCCAGTAAGATATATGACTTCCCACTTGCTTAATTCACTAACTTTTTCCGTTCAGCCTGTTTCTGGAACCTTGTCACTCCTGCAAATCTTAGAGGACTGGATTGAAGAGATCCCACCCTTACGTAGTCCCCAGAGATTTGGAAACCTGGCTTTCCGAACTTGGGGTGCAAGATTAGAGGAGGTCAGAATTTTTGTTCTCCAACCATCGGCTGCCTGACTTCTTCCTTCAGCAAGCGGAACACTTACTTGAACAGCTTATAGGGCCATCCATGAAATCCCTTGTGCCATATATCAAGCCCTATTTCCTAACCTCTTTTGGCTCCTTCACCCGCATGGACTATGGGACTGGCCACGAAACGTCGTTTGTTCTGTTCCTGTTGTGTTTGACCCTTGTACGGTTTTTTCAGCCGACTCCGGAAGTGGAACGTCAATTGGTTTTGAGCGTCTTTCTCCGTTATCTCCGCCTCTGTTGGAAGCTCCAAGACGTATACAAACTAGAACCCGCAGGTAGTCATGGTGTTTGGGGCCTGGATGATTACTGCTTTCTCCCTTACATTTTCGGTAGCGGACAATTAAGAGGTAAGGCGCTCTTGCCTATCTCGGCACATCTCTCACCAACGACAAGCAGATCAAAACGACATTCCGCCGTCCGCAGTCCTGCATCCTCCGTTGCCCCCAACAAATCTCTACTTCTTGGCCATAATGCGCATCCACGATGTCAAGCGAGGCCCCTTTTTTGAACATTCTTCTCAGCTATATTCCATTGCCACAGGCGTACCTAATTGGACAAAGGTTAACTCTGGTCTTTTCAAGATGTATCGAGTACGTGAGCCTTTACAAACATCCGTTATTTCGGAAGTTCTTAATGTTGGTCAGGCTGAAGTTTTAGGAAAACGTGTTGTCGTGCAACATATTCCTTTAGGCGGACTTTTGGAGTGGGAATCACTGGCTTCAGGTAGCGGGGTGGCTGGAAGCTCAGTAGCTTCATGGACCAGGCATCCGACTACCGTCGTGGGCGCTGTACCCATGGAATATCCCAGTCACTCGGCTCACCCTGGAGGTCCGACTTGACATGCTCCACTGACCTCAGCCACTGAACGGCTGATATACCACACCTGTTATGGAATTCATCGCCGCTCCGGTAGATTATGTCCGCAGAACAGCCACGAGTTGCAACCCTAAGTGCCATAACGTGGGCGATGAATAGAAACTTGTCATTCGTGATGACTTCTTGTAAGTAAGTTGCGACTTCCAGGATACACCACTCCTGAAACCGGAGGGAGTACAGTACACACGGATGTCAGATCATCATTTTTTGTGCACCTCGATCTCCTGCGGTCACTGCTTTTATTATAGGCACGCCCCATGGAATATGGGGTTATATATGATCCACTAACACCTACACATTCCTGGATTTCGAAATTTCCTCATGTGGCGTTTTACTTTGATGTGGAGGGCACAAGCGCCTGTCTTGAACGCTCTCTTCAACCATGCAATGCCAACATACGATATGCTTGAAGCCCCTTCTGTGATAATGCATTGTATAACCCTCATATGGCAAAACGTCAGCTCGTTATACAACAACAGATCCGAGATTTACAGGTTGCCAGCCAACTGCACCCGGGCCAAAGTGTCGTAAAGCAAAGCTATGTAATTGACAAATGAACATTGATTGTGTTGGTAACAATGCTGTTGCGTGGAATTGTGACAAAACCTCGGATATCCATCGCCAAGGATGACTTGCGCGGGAATTGGGAACCAGCTCTGAAAGAGTAAGACTAGACGTTATCAACAGTCCCTCTTACGCTGTCACTCACTTGGCCCGCCGAGGTTCTAAACCCCTTTTGAGGCATAATGAAATCATGCTTTGTGATACGATTGCTCCTAGGCTTTGTACAGAAGATACTTGAAGTGGGGACAAATCCGTTGAAATGTTGAGATGCTTAGTCTTCCCAAGGAACTTCTCATTCTACGTATCTATATGATTTCTTGAAATATGTCAGGGACAACATAAGTCAGAAGTGAGTCCGGTGCCCAAATAGGCAAGCCTGTGGTCTCCAAGGTTGCATATGGTTTGATGTCTTGATTCTGATGTTCTTGGGTTGCCTGAAGATTCGGAGCGGCCTTGAGATGCAGAAGCCCCGGGCGTCGGCCCTTTCTTATGTGGATTTGGCCATGTATTCAAAGAACTTCCTGAGCGCTCCAGTATAGAAGGAGGAGCTCGACACCTTGGTTGAAGAACTACTTCTGAGAAGCCCGTTGACCACCACTCATCAAACCGGAAACCGTGGCACTGGAAAATCGTGTATAGCTACGTTTCACCTCTTAAATGGATTTGATCCCTTGCTCGAGGGAATTTCTGCGCCACTGGACTCGGTCTACATGAGCATCAACTGATCGTTACTGAAATGTGTATATATATCATTGCCACCAGTCTGGTGGGAAAGAATAGCACATCATTCTACTACCAGGACAATTAAGACCTCTTAAAATTGACTCGTAACTGGCCGCTTGAGCACAACCCTCTTCTTGTGGACTCGAAGATTGTACGGCGGCCATAATTAACGTAGTTCATGGGCATTTACCCTCGGGTGAGGCAATGGATGCCTTCTCAGGCGATTCGAGTCTCGGCCCTCACATAATTATATGGGCGCAATTTCAAGTCGAACGGCCGCCAGCCCGATAACGTGATTCAGGCAGCTTACTTGAAGGAGGAGCAGTAGTGACCTCCTCATTTTATCGACTTTCCGTGGGCACAGGAGGTTTGAGAGTGGTAATTTTGTTGGCGTATGTTCGGACAATAATGATGATCAAACGAACCAGAAGCCGTTCGGTACCGATTGCGACATGAGCGGGCCGCGCAACAAAGGGCGTTGTCAAGTTGGGCGGCAAGTAGTGGATTGCTCCCACGACTACTCGTGACGTTCGAGGCCAGAAATCAATGCACGATCGAAGCTGTACTTCTCAGGAACAACACCAAACTGTCAAACGATCGAAGGCTCTACTATTTTGGGAAAGGAAGCCTCCACGTCACGGAGACACGGGTTCCAATAAACCAGACCGGTTGTTTGGGCCTTGAATGAACTGATCATGATCCAGGAAGCAGCAGGGAGCACGGAAGGGGCACGGCTATTGTCAGACGGTCCGAAAAATACAGAGAAAATCATAATGCAAAGGTGGAGGCGCCAGCATGAACAGTTGAGCCGAGCCGCCAGCGGGCCCCACGCGCAACAAAGTCTAACGGCCATAAAGGTTCACGAGGGGTCGTCATGGACATGGACGTCGACAAGGGTCGTAATGGCGGCCGCTGGTAGTCACCAGGGGAACTTGAAAAGGCAGGAGGTTCAAAACTGGGTTGATGGCCCCGTCTGTTTGCAGTTCCCCTTACGGCGCTATCTCACAATTCTTGCCGAAGGGGCCCCGTAAGGGGTTTTCTAAATCAGGCACGCATTTACGCGTGGTGAATCCAGATTAGGGTGCAATTGGATTAACTGTATGTAAGCTTCGGAAACAAACCGAAAAACAAACCATTCCGCCTAAATCCTCCAACCATTCAAGTCACCTTCTTGACGTCAACCGATGCCGCTTTGAACCGCTTGCTACCCCGCCTCTCCTAAAATACTTAAGCAACTCCACTCCCTTGCAATTCCACTTTTGACACGATGACTTCCGGTATGCTGCAGGTATGCCCTCCTCTGTTGCCTCTCTCTTTTACTCAATGGCCTCTAGGAATCTATACAGACCACGACGTCTGCATCTACTCCTCGCTTTCGCCCTTATGCGAGCGCAAAACATCAAGTAATGAAAGGTCGCTATATTACCAGTAATGACCCCCGTGGCTACATGTAAGTGGGCCCCGAAGCCTCTCGATCAAAGCATAATGCTCAGTTGTCCCCTAGACCTGTCTATGAGTATCCCCTCAATGGCCAGTGGATCATGATGGATATAGACGATGGGTACATTCTCTGGACCGGTATCTGGAAAGGTGCGCCACTTGTTGCATTCCAGCCAACCATATCTCATCCATCATTCCAGCGCTTGGGAACTCAAAAGGTTAGCACTTCCTCGACAATCCATTACAAAAATTGACCGGTGTTCTTGATCGCTCTGGCAGCCGATATCGTTAAGATGATCGACTCGCAACCCGACCTTGCTCCACTCATTCGACGAGTGCGCGGAGGCTACCTCAAAATACAGGGCACCTGGATGCCATACGAGGTCTGTCCGTTGAACTGGCTACACGTTGGAAGGAGAGCTGACATTCTAATCATCAGGTTGCTCTGCGGCTATCACGACGGTCAGTGCATCGGGTATTGTACACCCTGAGGTCAATCAGCTCACTTTCTGCGTCTCTAGAGTGGCATGGTCTATACGCGAGGACCTTGTCCCCCTCTTTGGGTGCGTTATCTCCTCACCATATCCATTCTACCCTGTCATTAAACAAAAATTGTTGAAGGCCTACATTCCCCAGTACGTGCTTGTCACCAGACCAACCGGGTTATGGTCAAGTTGTCGCCACCGGCAACAGCAGAAGGCGAGCACGGAGGCCCCCGCAGAACACAGCACCAGCACCCCAGGCTCCGAGAGAGCCAAGCAACCCCAATTGGACTGTCGTAACGCCTAACCCTGGGATTAGTACCCCGAGTCTCCCTCATCAGCCTTTTGCCTCCGACTCTAGTCCTGGCCATAGGTATCTTTCTCATCAGCACCCGGGCCTGGACCGCTATCAGCTACCACCCCCAGTTTCCGGATCGCCTTCCTCTATCCCCTTCCAAGATCAAGCCTCTACTCCCACTAATGTTCGATATTCCCCTTACGCTACCCACCCAGCTCCTCGCAGACCCTCACAGAGCTCGCAAGAAGATTCTTCAGAACCTGAGAGGATCACCTTGCCGCCACTACGGGCGCCACCCTTGGATTATAGGCCAAGCAGTGCTTCATATGCACTGCCTCCAATATCGGCACTGGAGGATTTGCGAGGCATTCATAATAATGACTCAGCAGCAGTTTTAAGGCGACTGCGTTCTGATGAAGAACCTGCCTCATATTCACAGCCTCATGCACGCACGCTTAGCCATGGCACCGATGAAAAGGCCTGGATAAGGAGGCACTCCCTCACGACTCAGTCGTATTCGTTAGTCTCCTGATCTCATTGCAAGGGAAAGCTCGCTGACCCATCCTTAGACATTCAACGGAGATATCCCCTAAGCGTCACCCAAGCTCGCTCCCAACCTACACGCAATCTCATGGACCTCACCCTTACCATGAATATCACCACCGCCACAGAAGAACTTCGCGCCCTCCTTCGCGCGCGTGTAGTTCGTCTCATCGGTCACAAGAAGATGATTTCTCTGGAAACAACTCGACATGCGAACCGTCACCAATTTCTCCTTCGACACCTCAGTCCTTCCTATCCTCCCCCGGTCTGTCCAATCGGTATCGGGAGGAAAATTCCAGCGTCATGGCGCCATTAACAGTTGCTGCAGATCGGATCCATTTGGATTCCGCCTCCGAGGGAAGGTCGTACAACGAAAGCGGCGATGAAAACTCCGCTACCCCTTCAATGAAATACACTGATACTACAATGCGGCCCCCGTTGCGACCATGGTGATAGGTTAGCCTTAATTTATTCCTTTCGTTATCCTCATCCGTAATGTAGTCATAATTTGTGCACCTCTCGTGCTTCCATGCGACTCTCTTCCTGAATTTATTTTCCAAGATATATCTTGATTTTTGATACCCACAACCTTTTCTTTCCTGACAATCGCTTCCCTACGTACAATCGCATGTTGATACCTTGCATCATACCATAACATTGCTGTTGCACAAAAAATTCGTAATTATGTCGATATGTCCGTCATGATGCCACCCTGTCTAGAGACGTCTGCTTTCTCGCTGGGAACGAGTCCAATTTTGGTGACGGAGAAACATCGACAAAACCGTTCAAGAAGTTCTTTCAGTCACATCAATGGAAAGCATGTGTGTACACCTTGGTATTACGCTAGACCTTCTCTTAACTAATGCCTGCCTGACGTGGGCCAATGGTCACCAGTCACCTACCAAGGTAATCGGTTTTCAATCGACTTTCAAGATCTTCCTGTAGTTCTGTTTTATAGGAATTCTTGTATCATCGTCGAATTGGATTTTATATAATCCTAAACATGCCTTTGAGATTAAAGACCGATTATTCTACTGGATTTCTCCCATTCTTTCTCTAAGCTGAAGCTGAATAGGGTCATCAGACCAGGCACCAAATGTTACAATTATACCATCAGACAAATCTAATTAATCACTAAGTGGTTATTCGGCTCCGTTAATTAATTGATTATTTTACCCCTGAGAAATAATACACATTGAGTAGTTTCTCGTGGAATTATCTGCGGTTTACTGCTCGTATTCCACTTCTTTACAGATCCGAGCTTTCGGTCCCTATAAATAGAGGAAGTTAATCCAGGCAATCCTCTCTTCTTGTAGTGAGTAGTAGGCAAGCCGCTTATCTTCCTCACCTGCACGAGTCCGTCGTTAAGGTACACTCACTGCACCCGTGCACTACTCATTCGTCCAGGTTCACACCGTGTATATATCATGTATATAGTCATAGCCGCGGTATACTGCGGGGGGCAACGGAGCGATGAAATGCGCCATGCAAGGCATAACAACGACCCTGAATTAGGTGAAAACGAGTTGCCCATCCCGGACAAACCTTGTGAGAAGAAGAGAGGGTTGGCACCTCCATTCTTCAAACATCTCGCATTTTTCTTGTCACGGTATTTGAGAGGTTAAAGTTCGGTGCCCGAAGAGATTACTGGCTTAGAAGATGAATGACATACCCTCGCCATACGCTCCGACCCAAATTTCCGAACCCACATTTAAGGATCGGCCCTAATCTGATCGAACAGAACACAAGATGTTTCAATTATGGTTATTGACCGAGGTTCGAACTCACGAAAGGTATCGGGCGTCGAGATCAGTCACTCTCAAGGGCCTCGGCCTCCAGCCCTACTCCGCTCTCACTTTTCTCTGGTCTGTTCTCGCCAGCATCAAACTGGGTCATCCGCCCACTTGCTACCAAATGCTTTCCCAAATTGCTTCAGTGTGATCTCACAGTATCGACAGGTTCATCAACAATATACCTGCGATAACCGCGTGAATATCCAAAACCAGTGGCCAAATCTAGGGAAACGCGAACGCTGAGTAAAATACCGAGCATAATCGGGGGCTTCAACTGATCCACTGAATTTCTAACTCCGTGTTGTTCTGGCTTGGCCTTGCAATAAGCGGGTGACAGTCTTTCGGTCTGGGGGCCAGGAAAGCGGTGTTCAGGACTCGGGGAACCGGCTCTCCCTTTTTCAAGAGTGGAATGGATATTTTTCTTGAGATCTTCAATCCCGAGATCTTGAACCATACCATCGTCGTGTGTGCACCGATTACTCCTCGCGATTTAGACGAGCGTATTTGGATGTGTAGGGAAGGGTATTAGTTCCCGAAAAGTATCCTCATAATCCAGCACACCATTTCAGCCAGTTCGATTTGGTTCCACAGACTTATAAGTAGACCGGGGAGCCAAGGCATGAATGACCTGGTCACGCGGGAAATAGTGCTGCCCAACCAGTCACTGACCTTGAGTAGAATTGTTGGATGCTCCACGAGGAGTGGTCACAGCCTGCTTGATTCCTCGGGGATGAAAGATCACTAGTTTCATTCTACCTTGCATCTCCTTTCAGCATTTTGAGTTCACTCACACTCGCGAGCTGTAAACATGGTTATACGTCCAACAAACACATAAGTGAGTCTATATACGTATGTATCGGTGTACAACAAATCGCCGCTTGGAGCCTTGGCTCTGTTTGCGCAAACATGTTGTCTGGTCCCAAGACTTCGGTTGGGCCTGGTGCTTCTGTCAACTTCTGCTTTGGTGACAGTCTCGCGGAGTCGGTGAGAAAGGTACCGTACAGCGATGCTTCGAGACGTATTCAATAGAAAAATCCTTGTCGGCGGGGAAACCCTAGCAAGACCCGTCTATGAGATCGTCTGCCTCAAGCAGGGAGTAAAACCTGGCTTGTTTCCTTCTTCTTTCTCCCGGGGTATACACGAGCACCGGATAACTCTAATATCCTAGAACCTAAGCTGAGTCCACTGGTAACATTCTCTCCCAGTATTCAACCCAAACAGAAATTTCCCAGGTATGTCAGAACGGCGAACCGTTCTAACAACGGGTTCCCGAGAAGGAGCTCTTGCGAAAGCCGCCGGGGGTCCTGAGTCTGTGAATAGGTTAGAACCATGAGATGCAAAACTCTCGAGCTCATGTTCAGGGCGAGGGTGGAGCAGACCTTGACATGTGCCGTTGCAGACTACGTCAACGAAACAACCAAGAGATCCATTATGAGAACCATTGCCTTCAAACGGGAAGGCATGGCGCCCTTCCGCTCGTAACGGGCCGTCATATGGCCTGTGAATAATAGGAACGTCGTCATGGAACTGTTCACTAGAAATGTGTTGGAACCTGGAAGCTCAGCTGGAGAGCCACTCCTTAGTGGGACTCCTAAAGGCTAAGCGCAAATGCTTACGTCCTGAAATACTGGAATTTTAACACAAGGCGAAAGCATTGATTCAAGCAGAAAGCAAAATAATACATTCATGAATGATATTGACGTACATACCAACCAGGGAATAGTTGACGTGATGAGTTAAAGCGTAGATGACGATCAGAATCAGTAGATCTATATAAATTCCACAAACATGCAATCCAAGGAATGAAGCAGTAAGCGAAGCAGTTAGACCCTATCAGCACCAGGATGTCAGCGGAATTGAAGAAGAAATTTTACAGAGTGGGGAGGCACTTACCCAATTAGTTTCATGAGCATAAACCCAACAGTAGAAACAACCTATACAACATTCATTACAATCGCTTACTCTCACAAACCAGTAAAAACTCACCGCAGTTGCGATAATACTAGCGGGAACACCATTTTTCAAGAAATCCACATTAGAGAGGTATAATTCCCCAAGCTCATCCTCCTGAGTCGCCCTGAAAAAGAAAAACCCAAATTAAGCCCGCGATCACCGAAACCGGGTCATGGATGACCCTCATTTAATTTCAAAGAAGGATCAACGCACGCTGTCTGATTAGGAAACCCTGATACCGGCATGCCCATGCCGGTCGAACATATGAGTGCTGTGACAAAAATGAGCAGGTTCTGCGGTTGTCCGGGCAGGTTCTTTCCGACTTCCTTGGCGATCGGGACGAGGAGAACGCTGGCAATGGTGTGTGAAATGAAAGTCGAAATGACCTGTGATAAATTTAGGCCATGCGTTAAATTCCTTGAAGCGGGTGTAAGAGTGGACACGTACCAGGACAATCGGAGAGAGGATAAGCACGACAGTGTATAGGCTATAGCCATCCACAAGCTTGCGGATGAGGGTATCCAAGACTTCGAGGAGACCAGATGAAACTACTCCCTTGCCAAGAGCGATACCACCCATGGCGAGGAAAACAATCGTCCATGCGAACCTCTCGAAGTCATCCTAGGGGAAAAGGGAAAAATCCATAAGGGGATAACAATATAAACGAAACTTTGAATTACACACCTTTTTCAGCACGCCGGTGGAGAAGAACGCCAATAAGGGTATAAGCGCAATCACACCCATGTCGCCAACCCATTTCTCGATACTATGTTCCACGCACCACAGCCCGATAGTTACAATGCATACCAAGGTAACCCACCATTGCTTGATGGTGAGCTTCTCCCGGGTCGGCCTGATGCCCCTAATCTCAATTTCACCTTCGCCGTCGGGAGAGCGTTCAGGATGATATGAAAGAAGCAGGAGACCCCAGATGAGAATGATGGAGATGAAGGAGACCGGAAGGGCAACGCCGAACCATGATCCCCATCCGATTACAGGGTACATCTCACCAATGGCAATGAGATTTTGTGGTGAGGAAATGGGGGAGCTTTGACCACCGATATTGGCCGCTAAAGCTATCGCGAGCTGAAAGTGAGGTTAACCTAGTAACACAAATCCAAACAAAACAGACCTACAATTAGACATGGCCCAAAGGTCGATTTTGGCGGAAGTGTTCGCAAGATCGGCTAGAAAGGGTCCCGCCACAGGATAAGCGGATCCAATGTCAACATGACAAGGTGTCGAATACGCACTCGGATCAAAGTGAAGCAAAGCGTCGGTGCCGCCACGTTGCTGTAAGAGAGCTGTCAAACCCAGGACATCGTGGACAACATGAGGCCGCACGGCAAATGCTCACCTAATCCACATACTCGCGAAGCACGAGACGCACATGAATGCCAACAGAACAGTTCTGGGCTTCGTGCCTGCAAAGCTTAAAACTCGAGTGATAATGACCCTGTCGATGTTCGTCTTGCTCAAGGCCGAGGAGATTGTGAAACCTCCGATTAGGAGCATGATGGTCGGATTGAACATGATGGAGAACACATATCTAGCGAGAGTCAGAATGAGTATGAGGAGACAAAGGAAAAACCACGAACTTGGTGGCATCTGCGGTTGGCATTCGTACCCCGTCTCCATCGCGAATGACACGCAGTGCAATCAAAAGGAGGGGCACGCTGAGGGAGGTAACAAAGAGGGGTATAGCCTGGAATACATCACAACATGTCAGACTCGTAGCCTGATAGGAGGCAGACTGAGTTTACCTCTGAGGCCCATAGTATCGTACAAAACATGAGTATCGCGAAACAATTGTTCGCCGCCTCTCCTTTGAAAGTGTTGACGTTCAACAGAACAGCAAACACAACGATAGCGATGCTTCCCCAGATGAGCTTGCTTGTGATCTGGAACCGACCAACCGGAGTAGGTATATTCACCAAAGGTTCCTGAGGTTCCTTTACGAGAGTAGCACCCGTAAGATCCATGCGACTACCCTCCCCGCGGCGTTCTCTTCCGATCATCTGTCTCCAGACTGTATCACGCTCCCAAGCAATGCTTTCACGTTGGTGAAGGCGGAGTTGCTGTTTAGCGATGGCCTTGTCGTTATGCGTGACGCATCTTGCGTAAAGCTCCACGAGGCGATTTATACAGTCATTTAACTTGGATTTGGTTGTTTGAGTGAATGGCGAAGACGCCTCGACGACATCATGGAGGTACCTGTCCTTCAGTTCGGAAAATGTGACCTTGTCATATTTCTTGATGATTTTCCGGAAACCTGAATAGTTGATGTCGATATATGAACGAAGATTTGTGAATGATATGTAGGTGGTGGTAATACGACGTTTGAAGAGGAGTCGGGTATCATAGGCATAGTCGTTCCTCGCTGTCCAAATGGTATTGTCATCGAAAGCAGTAGAGTTCCAACTATCCCGGAGGTTGCTGAATCTATTGCTTAATACGCCCATGGATCTCGGAAATGACATGGTGCTGTCTTCGAGATTTCGTGGATCTTCCCCTGAAGAAACACTGGAGCGTCGTCGTTCGAACGGACCAGAGACTAGAAGTTAAAATGAGTAAGAGTTCCGGCCAAACTGATAAAAAAAACATAACGCACTGGTTCTTCTTCTTCCACCCGTTGTGGAGCCGGACGGACGCTGACGGCGTGTACCTACCGGACTGTGAGAAATAGATACACTCTCGTCGTCGTCGTCGTCGTCGCTTGGGTCCATGTAACGATCCGCACCGTCTATCCCGATGTCCTCCTGCTTTTGAACATCTTCCTCTAGCTCGGCCAGCTCTTCCAGAAGCTCCTTCTCCTGCGATTCGTGGAATAATGTAATCTTCTTGAGTTCACGGTCCAGAAGCGGAATGAAAAGGACGTCGGTGTCCGTAGCATCGTGTCCTTCGAGGAGCGCAGCATGCTCTCCAACCTCTAAGTCTCGGTGGGAATGGGAAGCATGCGACAGGGTTTCATGACCGTGTTGTTGCTTCTCAAGTTGATAGATGTATTTTTTCAGTGCATCGTAGCTGTTAAAGTTGGCGAGCAAATTAACACCGCATTAAAGGCTCGAGGAGACTGGTGAATGAGGCGCACGCGATATACTCGTCCCACCAGTCGGAAACCGCGTTGAATTTGAGTGCAGAACTATAATATTATCCATATAATGAGTCCGGTGCAAGAAACGTGCGTCGAAAGACCAACCTGAATTTCATTTTCGGCCGCTTGGAGGGTGGGAGAACTAGACGAAGACTTCGGAGGGGGATGGACTCCACTTTGCGAAAACGAAATGTGCAGCACTATATCAGCGTCAAAACTAGCAGCAAAACCAAAGCAAACATACGTGGCCCTTGGGGTGATCCAAGCCAGACGCCACAAGCGCTTGTCGCTCAATCAGAGTTGTGGCTGTGAGTGCGAGTCACCGACGCCGCCCTGTTCGTAACTACCGCCAGCACGTGAGTATTTCTCCCCGACATAAAACCAATAGGAATCTCTCAACTCACAAACGTTCCTCGGCCTCGCGTATTCTTAGCTCTGGCAGTCAACGAGCTCAGGAACTTCACCACAGTTCCTTATATACTGCGATATGTTGTCAGAAGCACCCTTGATCACTTGGATGGAACAATCTCGACGACCTTTGCTCGACTGCCCAAGTTCTTCATCATTGGAATACTGACATCGTCCTTTCTTCGGATCTGACATAAAGCCCATTCCCGACTTGCTGTTCCCAAGCAACTTCTTTTCTTCTCAGCTTCATAGGAGAACAGGTGAATTGCAGTTATTTGAGTCTTAGAGTGACTTCACCTGCGCCATTCCCTCAATCGCCGAGTTCTCCTCAATAGTAATAGCTAATGTCTTTCAATGGGCATCGTAGATGCACGAACGTTCATGATCCTCCCTTGATACTATCACCATCTCCATAAAGTTCTATGATCTATTGAAAGCTTGAGTGGCATATCTTTGATTCCTACCGCTTCGCTGTTTGGAGCATATCATCCTTGCTCCTGATTTTGACCAACAAGAATCCCATGGCAACTTCCTCACCAATGACTTACCGCACAGTCCCAGTACCTGCCTAGCCCAAACTAGCGTCTGTGAGGACTCGTTAATCGCACGCGACCTCTAATTCAATTTTATCGCCTTCAACTTCTCCCGGGCTTTCCAAGTCAATTAGTCTTGTGACCATCCTTCTTACACCGTTGACATATATAGACGTCGAAGCAATTGATTGCGGTGATTGTCGCTCCTTTAACATATCGCTGAACTCAAAGTTGCATCGCGCTTCCCACCTCTACGCAACCCAGGAGCTGTCAAGATTCTTCCATCATTGATCCTCCAACTACTTTACTGCCTCAGTAATATACTCGGAGAGGGCCATACTTATGATGCACCAGTGCGCCAAACCAAATTGGCGTTCGCTCGCTGTGTGCTTCAGCTATGTATCAGCAACGATTACCGAAAGTTGTTGTCATACCCATCGCATCATTGATTAATAGACAAGTATTCGAAAGGCACGGAAGACTACTAAAGGAGTATCTTTCCACTCAGACTCTGCGTCGGTAGAATATGCGGGCCGTCAACAAAGTAAATGACTTACAAAAGGTGTATTCTTGTATCACCCGCTGGTTACACTATCAAAAATAGCTTGAGTAGTACTGGTTATCATACAGGTTCTCGGCTCTCCCTCTATGTGAGCTTGTTGAATAAACAGTATGGGCTCTAGGGAAGAGAGTAAGATAACCCAGGCCATTTCTCAAATGCCCGATAACATTCTCAATAAGAGGTGTCATCTCTCTTTGATTCAAGCCAAGTGCTTCAACTGCTCTCGTGATAGATCAAGATGGAAGACCCAATATGTGACTTCGTAGCCCTACACGTCCTGACAGTACTCTTATGCCCACACGGTACGCGCCAAATCTGGCTTATTTTTATCCAGAAGGTTGCACGCTGTCGCCACCAGGCACTGGCATAGATGTAATGCGTCTGACGCTAATAATCGGCAAACTGTGCGATAGTCGAAGGGGTGATGGTATACTGTTCACGCAACTGATAAAATGAATTTACTCAATGTCAACAGTGTAGTCTGCTGTTGGAATAAAATATCGCAATTTTAAGCCAGTGAAACTTCTCGTTCGAGAAGCTGCCGTTTTTTCATGATGATTTAACGGTATCCTGGAGACTCGACCGAAGGAGAAAGTCGTTCTGAACCTTATATATGAGATCTCGGTGTAATCTAATCTGCATTGAAGCTAACCGACAAAACCGGAAAGCAGAGAATCATACGATGCAAAGCCCACCAGGAGCATCGGTTCATGAATTCAGAAGGGTACGAGAAAATAATCAAACCCAAGTAAAAGACTTGGCACGCCCAAACACTTACACATTTACTCATCATCCTCGTCCTCTTCGTCATCAAAGGCTGATCCACGTTGGGTGATCCTAAATTTTTGTTGCGGTTTGTCCTCGAACGGGGCCAGATAGATCTTCAAGTGGGTCAGTACAAAAAGTCTTCTAGTGAGTACGATCAAAAGACTCACAAACGGCGGACTGTCACGCGAAATATTAACGGTCCAAAACAACTTTTCCTCAACATCGGAGACCTGAAAGTAAATAAGTGAAGTCACGTCAGAAATTGGTGATGCGACGTAAATACAAGATGCTCGAACCGTGTAATGATTCTCCACGCCAGTACCTTTCATCTTCCACTGCTGTTGTTCTTGGCCAAGCTCAATCGCCTCACCCTGGAAAAAAAAACAGAATGGCAACACATGTGTGTCAAATGCTCAGACTATCAGCACAATTAACAACTTGCCGACTTACCTCCTTCCCACTCACATAATTATCTTCCTTTCTCCACCCCATCGGTCTCCCTCCCAGGTACGACACTCCATCATTAAACAAAATACGGGTATCTGGCGAGTCAGGCGGAACTTCCAAGAACCACTTGAAGCAGAGGTTAGATAGAGGCAAGTAACTTAAAATTGTTACGTACACCCGTTGCACTCCATCTTGAACCACCATCAGTGAGGGCGACAATATATCCTGTGTCCATCATAACTATAGCATTCCCGCAGCGGATCGTGTAATCTCCTTGTGTAAGAGGCGTCGTCGTCGCCTTGAACATAAATAAGCACTATGCCAGAGGGGATATTTGGGGGCTCACATTTTCTTTCAGCGCCGGCTTGTAGTGGTGATAAAGAGAGAACGTCGTTAGTTAACAGCAGAAATCATAAACTGGTGGGCTTACTTCGGCTGGCATAATTTAAGAGGATTTATAGTTAAGGCGCGAAGAGCAAGGAAGAAAGTGAGAAATGAGTTTACCTATGACGGACACGAAGTTGGGCTTTCTATAACCACTATAAAGCGCCCATAAGAGGTTTCAATACGTCCAGTCGAGGTTCAGCTCCACTTTGTTCCGAGGGTGACAACATCTTGTAAGTATGAGGATTGCAGGAGTAAGGCAGTCTTTGTATGTAAAGATGCACGTCGTTCCGAGTTTCCTGGTGTCCTCGTGAGCTGGGGTCGTCATATTACCCAATAGGCTTGAATGTCCAGGGAGAACATCATTCACCACAAAATTTGGTGCGACACTGACGTGAGGCGCCATTCAGGGTACTATACTCGGTTTCGTCATAGCTCTTGTTTTAAGTCGCGGAAGGAGAAGCCAGATAGAGGAAAGGATAGAGGGCGACCTGAATGTACACTCGTCTCTTCTCGGAAGACCTATAAATTTCGACTGGGAAAATTACAGAAAAACATTAGCGTGGTCAACAATCCGTGCCACACACAGTATCCTCGCGTACCACAATAGTCTACTGCTTTTGCCGGTTTTCCGTGGTCATCCATATGTGAACTATATCCTGGCCTTGCCATCTTTTACCTCGGATACACTATACTTCATAATTTGTAGTGAACACTACTATTTCACTAGCTCCTTCTCTACTAGACCAGGTGGGGCGGGAATTTGACATGATGCTCGAATTTTAGACTCGTCCTCAGCCCTCAGTGTCATTAGCAATCAGTTCAATGTTTATTTAGAACAGTTGTACCCCACTCCATCCATCTCGCGTCCGACCTATCCAAAATACAATCAACACCTGACAAATTTAAACTTCTGCTCCCAGGCATCCTCAAACGGGCACAATAAATCTACAAAAAGCCTAATAAGCCAACATCCATCGCATCGCGCATACGGCTTGAAAAACTCACACTCTTGTCCAAAACATCGACAGTCCATTCACTGCGTCCGTGGAACACACAAACTCATCATTGCGCTCCCACCCAAGTTCCTCCGGCGATCCTTCCGGAGTCAGCGCGGCCGTACTCCAGATAAACCGTCTACCCGTCATTGCAGCTTCTACCACCCACTTATCGATCGCCAGAAAGAGAGGGAGATGGGTGATCAGTTATACTAGTTGTGACTTCGAGAGCGAATGAAGTAAGGACTCACAACATCCCCTCGGTATTCACTATCCCCTTCTCAGTCGGCGAAACGATGTAACTGCAGTGATATGATATCTCCAGGAAGGTTCTTCGCCTGGTAGGAGTACACCAGTTACTGCATTATCAGCCGTGGTTGAGAGGAGAGGGTACACAGGGGGACGTACAGAGGCCATAGTGAGACACTCTAGATTTGAATGTAAGTGAAAGACGGAGAAAAAAGCTAGAGGGTGGAAAGGATGATGTGTCCAAAGTGGCGATCTATATATCACTCGTTGGGAGGCATCCATTGTTCGAAGTTTCCCAAATGTAGAGCGTGACTTGAGGATCACATCGTGTACATCCGGATATCTGACTGAACCTATGGAACAGCCCACACCGCGTTCCTTCAAGAGCCCAGTCAGCACGCGAACAAGACACAACACAACCATCAAGGTATCAAAGAAAAGGGAAAGAAAGAGAGAAAGAGAAAAGGCTCCGATTGCAAATTATTCAAACGATCAACTGGCCGCAATCTCCACCAAAAATCACTATTCGTGTATGATGGGAGGTGCCATTCCGACATTGTGCTTAATTTTCGTCATAGCCTCTCGCTTTACGGGAATAGAAGACAAAAGCACAAAGGAAAGAGAACGAGAGTGGAGGGCTACTTACTACGTGATATCATGCTTTGTTCCGCTATGCGAACCCCAAAGTTGAACATCGAGGAAGGCAGCTGTTCGTAAACACATTTGACAGAATTCGTTTGTGCTTGGATCCGGTGCTTGGATTGTATAGGTGCGTGGATAGAGTGTGAAAGTGCATTGATTCTTACAGCTTCCCTGCGGGTACTAGAAGAGGGGCTCTAGTAGCTAGACAATAACGTTCGATTGTCCACGGTCTATAATGGTCATATCCGACCCATGTACATATTTCTTTGCCTACGACATGAATCAGACCAATCTGGCCAAAATTCATAACCACCCGCTGCGGAAGAACACTCACCAAGACATAATCAACAAGCCTGGTATACAAAATACAGCAAAATCTACCTTTCAAGTGTCAGCCTCACGAACTGTATCACGTATCACGTCACGTACCGTCAACTGCACCATCCAAACATCGCCCACCACCTACAGACTAATTATCTCCCTCACTTTCAACCCAACCACACCCCCACCCTTCCCATCCCACCCCGGAATAGACGCTCTACAAACCGGACATCTCGCAACATTCTCTCCAGCACCCGCCGGCATACCCATACTCGCACCCCTCTGCAACGTCGTCTTCACCGCCATAAACAAACACGATCCACAACACACATGTCCACAAGGTGTCAACGTCGCATTACTCGGTGGAAAGAAACATATCGGACACGTGTATTCCGATAATGGTTCTGGCTCCGGATTCGTCTTGGTTTCGGTCTTTCGAGGAGGAGGGGGAGGCGTAGCCGAGAGTGAGATGGCCCTCGCTTTGCCCTTTCCTTTGTCTTTTCGAGTAGGACCGGGCATGTTGGAGATTTCGATAATGTCGAGATCGTCTGGTGATGGAGATGCGCGTTTCCGTTTTGATGGAATAGTTCCCGGGGAGATGTTAGTTTGGTTGATAATCTTCATAAGGCTCGGGCTGCTAACTGGACTAGCAGGAGTCTCATGAGGTGCAGGAGCCCGACGACCCCTTGAGCTCGAACCAGGCGTTCCGCCCGGTCCGGCAACTATAGATACCGAGGATGATGAGGGAGATTCGCCTGTGGTATCTTGAGTTGAAGAGAGTGCGGTTAACGGAGGAGGTGTAGGAGAGAGGTTCTGAGTGGCATCGGGTCCAGCTTCTGACTGTTCTTCGGTGATTTGTGTCGACGCCTGCGTCTGGCTGGCATCAGGTCCGCCGACTTCCTCTACATCCGAGTCCTCCAGCTGATCCAAGTTCTCATCTTCATCGTCAGTGTTTCTCCACTCAGGCCTCGGCGCAGTGTCCAATGTCGAACTCCCTGAAGCTGTGGCACTGGTAGAGGATGCAGCTTCACTGGCCTCTAGTTTTTGTTTCTTTCGTTGTCGGGTCACCGGACGATCAGAGTCACCTATCGTATACATGAGACTCAGTTCTTAATTTGAATAGTCGACCACGTACCCGTAACAGTCGATAAGACCGAAGTACTCCGTGAGTTGCTGGCAGAGTGTGAACCTCGACTAGACGACGCTCGGGAACGCGTCATACGGGGTCGAAGATTCCTGATAGTCTGTGGAACTGGTAAATCTGCCATGGAAGTAACATCTTGTATTGACGCTGGCGACTGGCGAGAGGTTGTAGATGAAGATGTTTCTCCATTTCTTTTCGGTTTTGTTCGCGATTTTGGCATGACGAGAAAGGCTGGATCGTGAGAAGATGACTTCATGCGCTTTCAAGTCATCAATCGATCAACTTAGGTTTGTCTGTGCCCACAAACCCCCACATCTCCCTTCCTTCCGTCCGTACTCAACGTTAAATAACCACAAATCCTACGCTATTATCTTTCAGCTCCACTACATGACAGATTTCTTGTGGCTTGTGCAACAGGAGATAAGCAACAAATACATACCTTGCTTTCCCGCGTCCCTTTTGTTATCCCTCGTCGGAAGCACATGTATTCCATCTCAATCATCCAACTACTAGATATTTTTAGTTCCACAACAATAAGGTGACTCCCTATATAGAATAGCCTAGGAATCAGTTTGAATACAACTATTTGCTTGGAAGTCATCCTAGGCTGACAAAAGTCCTATACGCATTCGAGCAGACAATGCGCTCGAAATGTATGCAGTGGAGCTTTGAACCTTGATACAAGATATAAGAATCAACGAAACTTGCAAACCTGATTTTACACTGGCTCTCTTCACTCGCAGCCGTGAAAACGAACATACGCTACTTATCATGGACTTCTTCTCTTCCCTCTCCCTCTTCTTCGAAACTACATCTACATCAGAATATGAGGAGATAGAGAACGAGCTACAGATTCCTCGCGATGAGGAATCCGGAGGTCAAGGAAATACATCACAGTGCATTATTGCTTGAAGGTCTTTGCCGTTACACAAATACCTTGTGAGTAACTGAATACCCCGCATGCTCTCCATAATCCTAACAGAGGCTCAATAGTTCCTGATACCATATTCATGTTCACCAAAACAACCTGACTAGACACTGCATTGGGATTCTTCGTTGAGATTTTCCGAAGCCCTTCATCTTAAAAATCAATTAATCGCGAAGAGCGATTGTAAAATACAGCATTCATCTGTTTTTCGTTAGCATTCTACTACCTCTCCATTTATGAGGTGTATTATTTTCGACCTTCTTTCGCAACTTATTTTTTATGTACAATAATGGGATAATGTATAACACTGCGTAGTAGTAGGATTAGTCTGAATTAGGATTTACTGCGCGCCCTGGATACAACCACGCTCATTTGACATGTTGCCATACTTCCAGACGCTTCGTGGCTCATGACCAACGCAGACCAGACCAGGAAGATTCGACTTCACAACAATTTGACCCCACCAATATTTCTCTGATCAACCGATCAACATTTGTAATTCCTTTCCCCGTCATTCGAGCGTCTCTGCATGATCTCTCCGCACTAACTCCGCATATGCATACACAAAGGCTCACCGTGTTTCCTATAGAGGCCTCGCGTGTCTAAATCCTTGGTAGTGTCTCCTATAAACGTTCAAACCACTCTCATAAATCTGTGAAATTTTACATGTACCCTCGAGGCACATTCGCTGGAAACACAAATGTAGTTTAAAAGTCGTACACGACAGATATTCCATCCAACCACAGCTGACGGGAATGAACACGCCAAGCAAGAGAAACTCTACTATAAAATCTCTGGTCATCTCAAATGAAGCAAACTAGTTCCTTGCTGCAATGCGTCGGATTCTGCTCTTCCCTGTACTGTTCACAACAGTTTTCGGCTTGGCTACAAGCCATGCCACAAACCTCAAGTATACATCAGGTTGGAACTTTGTTCAAAACGGAACTTCCGGAATTTTAGCCCTCGAGGCCATTGTCGTGTCTCCTACCCTCGCCATTTTCTTCGATCGAGCCACGAATGATCCCATGCAGATGAATGGTCACCCTGCATGGGGTGCCTTATGGAACTTGGAAACCAACACCGCAACTCCTCTGGATGTTGTAACGGATAGTTTCTGTGCTTCCGGTGCTATGTTGAGTAATGGCTCTATGGTATGTTGCCTTATAGTACTACCTTGCTCAATTACCTGATTTTGGATTATCTCTGCAGGTCAGCGTCGGAGGACACACTCCGGTGATTGATGATGCAGCTGATGGCCGGATGGGTATAAGGATCTTTGAACCTTGCGATGATCCTTCAGGTTCTAAGTGCAAGTTATTCGAAGACCCTGCCAATCTACACCTGGCTGAGACACGATGGTATCCAACGTCTATTCGTATCCCTGATGGTTCTTTGGTGAAATACTTTTTACTTAGCTTCAACGACTTTGATCTGATAGCACATGTTTGCTAGATGATTATTGGTGGGATCCATGCGCGCACTCCGTTTTACAACACCGATCCAGTAAATAGCATCGAATTTTTCCCGCCAAAGGATGGTGGCGTTCCCCGTCCTTCAGAATTCTTGGAACGCACAGTACCAGTTAATCTATTCCCTCGGTGTGTACACGCCAAGAGCCCTCCCGTGCCTTGACTGACATGCTGCCGTTATTTGATAGTGCTTTCGCTTTGCCTGACGGCAAAGTCTTCATGGTAGCGAACAATCAATCCATCCTCTACGATATCGAAACCGGGACAGAAACCAGGCTCCCCGACATCCCCAATGGTGTCCGTGTAACCAACCCTTTTGACGGTTCAGCTATCCTGCTTCCCCTTTCCCCACCTACTTACACACCTGAGGTTCTAATTTGTGGCGGCACAAACTCCTCGGATCAAATACCAGCAGCGGAGCTCGACTCGCAATTCCCTGCATCCGATCAATGTAGTCGAATTGAATTGACTCCAGAAGGAATCGAAAGAGGTTGGACAGTAGAACATATGTTAGAAGGCAGAATGATGCCCGAGTTACTACATCTTCCCAACGGAAAAGTCCTCATCGTCAACGGAGCACAAACCGGTTTCGCTGCGTTTGCTGGTGTGAAGAACGCCGTCGGGGGAGCCTCGAATGCCGATAATCCAGCGTAAGTAAGCGCGTTGTATGGCTAGGGTCCGTGTATCGGAGTCAGTGAAGTTCTGACTGTCAACCATTGACTTCTTAGATTCACTCCATCCTTGTATGCGCCGTGGGCCCCCCTTGGACAAAGGGTCAGCAATGTGGGTATGCCAACAAGTGATATCCCTCGTTTATATCATTCTGTGGCCACCCTGACTCCTCAAGGGTAAGGAGTGTCCATCCATTCACTCAAATGTTACCTCTACTCACTATCGCACTCAAAGAAATATACTTATCGCTGGATCCAACCCCCATCCTCAAGTCGTCAATGAGACCAAATACCCAACGTGAGCTCTTAGCCACATCCGCCTCCTATGTTTCTACCTAACCAATCCTCGGACAGCGAGTTCCGTGTCGAGTACTTGAATCCACCCTACATGAATTCCGCACGTCCAACTCTACACGACGTTCCTTCCCAGATCGAATTCAACAAGAACTTCACGATCGGAGTTGACATCCCCACTACCATCCCTGTCTCGTCTATCAAAGGTAAAAAACCATACTTTCACACCAAGCCCGAGCACCGAACTGAACCAGTTTCCCTTCCCTCTTTTTTTCTCATCGTTGTGATCATTACCAGTCGCCCTGATGGATCTCGGGTTTTCCACACATGCATTCCACTCAAGCGCTCGACTCGTCTTCCTCGAAGCGAACCCCTCACAAGATCGCAAGTCGCTAATCGTCAAGAGTCCACCTAACAACCGAATTTATCCACCAGGTCCAGGTACGTTCTGCTGCGCAGTTCACTACCCCTTTTCCATTAGCTGAAGCGTTAACCGACCGATCGTGTTTGACATGATGACATCTATTTTTGATTCTACTTCCCGCGCGTGACCACTATCCTCGCGTGCGGCGTATCTATGTGTAATGCGCGCATATATCGTGTTGCTTTGTAGGATTCATCTATGTCACTATGGACGATGTGACCAGCTCTGGTGTACGAGTTATGGTCGGAAATGGTCTCTCACCGCCGGTAGAGGATCAAGGGATTCGGGTACCTCGCTGAGAAGATCGTGTGTTTCTAGCCGATCCTTGCTGTGTGTGTCCTGTAGTGCCATGGTGTGAAATAATATGAGGTAGATTCGGAGGAGGAGATAACATAGGTGTTTTAGTGTATGGATTAATTCATGGAAATATCGGAGAAATACTTGTCGAATTTATTATCTACTTGGCTGATACGCTTGCTTAGCTGTTAACTGAAGGGTCGGGGAAAATTGGTCCAATGAAATATAAGTATATTCCTATAGATGATATTCACGGTCCTGTCTGCCAGCAGTGAATATGGTAACTCCTGTTCCCAGTATGGACCACTTTACAAATCGACTGACTCACATCCTGGTTCCATGGGCTCTCTGCAAACACGAAATGTCTAAGAGACAGGGAGAGATTGGGCGACTGAGATGTGACATGGTCTCTGAATATCGATCCACCACCCCAAACCCCACTTTTCGTCATCATGGTCGTCATTGTCATCGTACTCATTGACGTATCAGACTGAAAAGCCCCTCACTCATCGAGGTATAAAACCCTCATCGTCCGAACGCGTTTTTCAGACTTCATCTTCCTTGATTTACCCATTGCAACCCGTTAACAATCAACCTTTCGTAACACAATGGTATCTCAATATAAAGTACGTCTCTCTTGTCTTAGATTCTGGAAGCCTATACCCCTCAACGAGCTTGCTGACATTTGGTACTCTGTTTTTTGCTTTAGGTCGGCGACCACGTCAAATACCACGCCATTGGAGGCGCCGGCTCAGGTGCAGACACTTCCACCAGCACCGGCGAGATCGTCGATATCAAAACTCAGACCGAGAGCGCCGGAAATTCTGGAAACGTGGCCAAGGTGCGTTTCGGTTCACATTTCTATCGAAGTTTCCACGAATCGTAGTATTCATTTTGTCGTTTGAGCAGGCATCGGAGGAAGAACCTCGTTATGTTATTAAGAACGACAATACTCAGAAGGAGACTGCCTACAAAGCTGGCAACATTCTCGGATTGGCGGATTAGTGAATTCGTGTTTTTGGAGCATCTGTATGCGTAGAAGGAACTGTGGATAATATAATAGCGTTTTGATCTTCTGCGAAATGGAGTATCGCAATAAGTGTCGTCAGCAAAATTTTAATGCTCACTTCGGCGCCACCTCAACACAACGGAGATGACAATATTATGGCATGACGTGGATCCTCGGTCTCCACCAGGTCATCTTTATGTCATCATGGATGTAGCGGTGGTTCACCCTCCTCACTTGCGGAGGTATATGTATAGGCTGTCTAGCAAAATGAAATTTCAGGCTCATCCCGCCATCAAACCGTCTCAGCTACTCACTCGAGATCAGATTTAAGGAAAATGGAAGCTCCTCATGGATTCAATGTACGCCCATTCCCATTCTTCGCCGAGCCGTCTACTCTAATTGGCTATTTTCGTAGATTGGCGACCACGTCAAGTACCAAGCTGTTGGAGGCGCTAGCTCGGCTGCAGACTCGTCCACCACTACAGGCGAAATTGTCGAAATTAGGGGAATGTCCGATACCGTCGGAAATGGAAGAGCACAAGGACAGGTATTTCGCTTTCCCCCCCCTAATGCATGATATGCATGTAGTTGATGCCTGGATGTCCTGTTGCGTAGGTCTCTGAGCAGGAGCCCCGGCCTGTTATCAGGAACGATAGCACTGGAAAGGCAAGCGCCTACAAAGCCGGAAATATTCTTGGATATGCGGATGAGGACTCGTAATACTCGTTTTTGGGAAGGTGGCTTGTAGTATTGTAGGAGTTGGAAGAGTGGGTTTCCATTGACGAACCGGTGGCTCTGGTAAAATTGGAATTATAGCGCGTCAAATGTGTCCACTGTTGTTTGCACCTCAACATAAGACGAGAACTTGACGTACGGTGCGAAAATGGGCGTTGCTACATCCGAGAGAGAAGCAAGGCCTGGGTCCAGGGCGCCGGAGCGTGGTTCCAGTGATGAAGTCAATTTGTTGAATTGTCCAAGGGCGGCTGGCGCGCTCTCAATATAGCTGACGCGGGTTTTCACCAAGAGTCATGAGAGAAGAATATGAGAGGACTGGTTCCGAGAGCTGCCATAAATGCACGAGATGGGCGCATAGGTGAATATAGGAGCCAAGAATTGAGTTCCAGAATTTTCACTATCGAGAATCACACAGTAATGAAGCTAGTGACCAGCAAAACGCGTCTATTATGATATTATGATCTAAGACGCAGAACGTCATCAGAACACTGGAACGCACACAAAAAAACGGAGCTCAAACTCACAAATAACAAACTACCTTCCGAATCTCGACTCGGAGCTCTCAAATCCGCATAAACGTATCCCGTTTACTCCCAACAACCTTATACCCCCTTACCGCCTTCCTCTCCTGCCGCTGCTCCCACTTGTTCCTCACCGCACTCTCTGGAACATTTTCAACCTCAACCAGTTCCTTGATTTTGAGGATTTTACCGGCGATATCCGATGAATGTTCGTGGTAGACGGTTTGGTTGCGTTTATGGAAGCCGAGAGCTTCGAGGGTGCCTTGGATTTTGGAACCGAGGGAGATGCCGGAGCGACGGAGGGTTATTTTGTAGTGCGTTAGAGGCGGAGAGGTGGTGGAAGAGGTTGAAGAGGAGGGTATTGGTGTCGAGGTGGAGGGGGCAGAGGTTGTGGTTGAGAGTGTGCGGGTGAAGTTGCGCGAGAAGAGGGCGCGTCGGCAAAGTGGTAGTGAGGCCATTCTAGGTCAAAAATATAAAAATTAGTATGTTTGTGAGTTCATTTAAGTTTTGAACATACCGTTCCTCCGCGTTCAAAGTAACCAGTTCCTCTGTGACGAAATATGCGCAATTCAAGTTTTCCGGAACGAGAAGGCGTTTGATTGACCCTGCTTGTCATTATCCTTCAGTACAATCATACACAAATACAGTCCTAGATGCCGAAGTGGCCGACATCAACAAATGGACTCCTATTTCACTCATGTGCTTCGTTTCTTCGACAAATGTCAACTATTTTATGTGCTACACTGCTGATGGAAGGGCATATCACTGGCTTGACTCCTTTGGACGATTGTACAATTATACTTCTAAAGCCCAACACTGAGGTCGCACAAGCGCAAAATCGGGAGAAGCTAGGAACAGTTGGCGTTACAGCCAAAAAGAGATCGGACTCGACCCGACCCAACTACCGACTGACCGCGTACAGGTTATTGTATATGCAATAGGGAATGTACGAGACGCGACAATTCGTTCCGTATCAGCGCCGTGCTTTTCGTCTGGCCTCACGACCATTTGTTGGACTCTCTTCTGGCACGTCCCGATCCTCCGCAGAACCACCAAACACCTGTTCATACTGCGGAGGCATCACCTGTCCTACATCCGAACTGGCACTATCATTCACCGGCCCAGCATCAACTGCAAACTGGCCTGGTACAGTGGCCATCCGGGTGTCCTGTGGTATCTGAGGTACAATGCGACGTACGATTCGTTTCCCATTAGAAATGATTGTGGTAAACCTCGGTACCACCAGTGGGGCAGTGTTTGCCATTTCGGAGGCGTCCATATGCTGTGAAGATTGTGGAATGGGCGAAAATGGCCGTAATCTCTCTCGTTTAGTTTGTTCTTGTATCCGGTGTCGCCTACGGAACCAAAGCCATATTATTAGGATACACAGGATGGCCCCCGCCATGCCACCAATAACGCCACCGACAATTTTGCCTACATTTGATGATGAATGGGAGGCTGGAGTTGGAGTTGGAGTTTGACTTTGAGATGAGCTAGTCGGGGAGGGGGGTAGACCCGTAGTTGGAGAAGATGAAGTTGTTGTAGCGGGGTTGTCTAGAACCTCCAGGTCAATTTTGTCTAGGCAGAAGTTTGCTTGCTGAGGTATTCTGCTGCCACCTGAGGTCACGTTGAAATCTTTTACTGATCCAGACAGAATGATTTCGTGGATTCCAGGAGTTTCCCATTTGATGGCATAGAGTAGATTATCCTAGATTTGACTCATCAGTGAGGTACCTACATACATCATGAGATACTATACATACCCCATCCTCACTCAGCTCCTCGGGAACGGTCATCTGATATGAGCTACAGTCATCTATGCATATATTGAATGACGGTGCAGGCCGTTTGCAGTAGTAATATGCTGCTCGCGCTGCTTCGGGGAATTTCTGTTGGTTTTAGACTTTGGATGTCAAGTTTTGTGTGCTTGGAAAGAAAGACCTACGAATCCGATCCGTCCTACGCCGAGCTTATTGTCTGTAAAGACCCAGTGAAGGGAGTTGTTGAAAAAGAGTGATGGGTCAGGCAAGTTGGTAACCCAACTCGCAGTTCCATTTACAGAATAAACAAAAAGTGGGTCTGAATCATCGAAAGTCCTGTTTTTGAAAAGTTGAGCCGATGACATTGCATGTACCTCGGCGAGGGATTCTTAATGAGTGTACAGTAAAGGAGTGAGGGAAGGTGGTCCGTGTGTGAAAACATCAAGTATTCTGTTCGTCGCGCCATGCTATTAAAATATCAAAACATGGGGCATTGTATCAAGGGCTCAGGACTTCAGACGCTGAAACATGTTAACCCTTTACTCGAGGTGATAGGAACAAGTGGAAATATATGACATTGATGATCACTCACAAAAATTCGAGCCGGCAGAGCTGATTGGTAGACGAGAATGTTCCCAGTGCTATTACATGTGAAGTCTGAGTACCTTGTGGAGATTGGTAACGGCATCACCTTCCCAATTTGACTCTATCTCCGAAACAGTATATAATGGCTGCTCAAGCTAAAGTCTCTCGGGCGTCCGCCGATGTTCACTCTTATACCTGTCCCCTGATACTCACACCAAGGAAGAGATGTTCTTGATGATCGTGAACCCGCGGGACCGTGTTGTTTTCGTTCACTGCTCTTTCAATGTCGTCCTCGTACGACGTTGCAACCATCGTTTGTCATATTATCCTGGGAGTATACTTGGGATATCTCGTGTGAGTATGTTCAAACTCTGGGGCGAAAAACAATGAGAGCTGAGTGAATGCGCCTGCTGATTAGAGGGTATGTTAGCATTACCAGGGACCCAGATTCCGACCCAGTCCGACCTCTCGCGCGAGGCATAGCCCTGACGGGCCAGACAACCAAAATAGCATGATGGAATAATAATGTCACGGTCCATTGAATTTGAAGATGCAGCACCGAGGTCGAACAAACGCAAAACCGGGAGAAGCTAGGAGCAGTTGATGCTCCAGCCAAAAAAAGGTATATAATCCGACGTGACTAGCTAATCGTGTATAGAAGACTGGGTATACAACAGAAAGTGTCCTAATTAAGGGCGTCCGAAACAAAACAGTCCTCGCCTCATCACCACCGCGGTTTTCTTCTGGCTTCACGACCATGAGTACCACGACTCTCTTCCACATCCTGATTCTCCGCAGAACCACCAAACACCTGCTCGTACTGCGGAGGCATCATCTGCTCCACATCCGAACAAGCACTATCATTTACCGGTCCACCATCAACCGCAGACTCGACCAGCGTAGTGGCCGCCCCACGGCAGGACTGGGCAGGCGCAGGGGCCGTTCCACGACAGGACTCGGTAGGCGCAGTGCCGGTCCCACGGCAGGACTGGGCCTGTTGTATCTGAGGTTCAATGGGACGTACAATCTGCTTCCCATTAGAAATGATTGTAGTAAACCTTGGTGCTGCCAGTGGGACAGTGGTTGCCATTTCGGAGGCGCACATTTGCTGTGAAGCCGGTAGAATGGACGAAAATGGCTGTAACCTCTCCAGTTTAATTTGCTCTTGTTTTTGGCATCGTCGATGGAACCAAAGCCATATTGTTAAGATACACAGGACGGCCCCTGCTATGCCACCGATGACTCCACCAACGATTTTGCCTACATTCGATGACGTTGACCGGGAGGCTAGAGTTTGTGTTTGAGCTAATGTAGTTGCCGCGGAGGAAGGTAGACCCGGAGTAGGTGAAGGTGTGGATGATATTGACGATGTGGCGGGGTTGTCCAGAACCTCTAGGTCAATTTTGTCTAAGCTGAAGTTGGCTTCCTGAGCTATTTCACATCCCTCCTTGGTCGTTGTGAATTCTTTAACTGATCCGGATAGAACGATTTGGTGGATTCCAGGAGTCTCGAATCGGATGACATGGATTAGAGAACCCTAAATTAGACTTGTCAACAAGGTACTTGCATCGTGAGATATTATACGCACTCCGCTTTCACTCAGATCCTCATGAATAGTTGTCTGATTTAAACTGCAGTCATCTATGCATATGGAGAATGACGGTGAAGGCCGCTGGCGGTAGTAGTACATTGCCCGTGCTGCTTTCGGGAATCCCTGAAGGTTTTAGATTTTAGACGTCGGGTTTCGTGGGCTTGGAAATAGAGACTTACGAATATAATTTGTCCCACATCGTTTGTACCATTTGTAAAGAGCCAGTGTAGGGTACGGTTAGAAAAAAGTGATGGATCAGGCAAATTAGTAGTCCAATCAGCGGTTCCGTTTACGGAATAAGTAAATAGTGGATTTGTGTCATCGAAAGTTATGTTTTTGAATCGAGCCGATGGTCGCATGTAGTTTGGCGAAGGGTGGCTAGTGAGGGTACAGTAAAGGAATGAGGGAAGGTAGTCCGTATGGGGACGGTCAAGTATGTAAAACGGTGAAAATTTGTAGTCATCCTTCTCGTCGCACCACTACTACCACACACAGCGTTTCATCGAAGACTCCGAGCTTCAGACCCTGAAACACCATGACAACCTTTTATTCGAGGTGATGGGGAGAGGTGAAAAAGATGGCATTGATGATCGCCCAGAAAAGCGGCGAGATGCAGTCCGAGCTGCCCGCAGGTGGGAATGTTCCGAGCGCTTTTGCATGTGAAGTCTGAAGTGCTTTGTAAGGGTATGTCTAAATTCTCTATCTCCGAAGCGGTATACATAGTGCTTAAGCTCAAATCCCTCCGAGTCGGTCGTTCGTCGATAGTTCTTATGTATACCCTCTGATACACACATCGAGAGAGGGACACTCTTAATCGTGAACATGTGGGGCCGTGTTGTTTTCTCCATGTTATCCTCAGTGGAGTACGACGCTGGAACCGCCATTCATCAATTTGTCCTAAGAATGCACTCAGAGCATCGAGTCATACATAGTACAAGCACTTTTCACCGTCGGAAAAAGAAACTGCGAGAGATATGGGCAAAACGCCTATGTCCCAAGAATACACTCAGGGCATCGAGTCATACAGGCACTTTTCACCGTCGGAATAAGAAACTGCGAGAGATACGTGCAAGCGCCTACTGATTAGGCGGTACACCCGCTCTCGGCGTGCTACCCACGGCCAGGACTTGAGTAAGTATGACTTCCGCCAAGTCGACGCTATGATGTCAGCAGATCAAGAGATGATCACAGCATTCCATCAATGCATCACTACATCAACATCAATAAGCCGAGGGACGTGGCGTTTCTGGAAGCGCTCACTGCCTTCAGCAGCTGCGGTACCTTAACTTCTCCTTCTTCCCAACTTTTGCTTCAACACGGTACAGACACGATATCAACTATACTGTATTGGTGAAATCTTGAGATAGAGATACGACATGGCCTCACAATTGGAACAAACACCGAGTGTGCAGTCTTCACAGGCTGAGGTTTGGTACCTCAAGGATGTGCTTTTCGGAGCGCCTGGTGAGGAGAAGAAGGGGTATAAGATTATTACGCAGAATTTTAACGGGTGAGTTGACCTTTTCCTCGTTCTTTTCTTACATTTTGAATTGACGTTTTACCCCTATCTGGCAGACCCTGTTCGTTTATTGCTATATGTGAGTCTCTATCGCGCAGTCTATCCATTCTGGAGGAGAAAGCAGTCAACTAATTCAACCAATATGCGCGCAGGTAATATTTTGATTCTACGTGGCAACATTACGATTCTTCCACCGGAAAGAAGAACAGTATCATACGAATTCCTTTCTCAGTTAGTCGCTGAACACTTGTTGACGAGTAGCCCTGATGTTGACATTTCCGCCGCGTTGGAAATTATGCCATATACCCAAAGTATGTCTGCCTTCCCCCTCCCTTCCCAAACAACCAACCATTCAACTGATAATCAATCATTTCACACCGCCCCACAGAGGGAATGGACTTGAACCCACTCTTCACATCCTCAACGTCCTTCCGGCCATCACAACACGCCGCAGGAGGAGGTCTCAATCTGTTTGAGAAAGCGAAGATTGAGTTGGTACATGGGTGGTTGGTCGATCCGGAGTCGGAGGAGGGGGGAGTGATGGGGAGAGTGGCGAAGGATTATGATAGAGCGGTTGAGTTGATTGCGGAGGTGGATCATTTGACCGGAGGGAGGTTGGTTTTGGACGAGGAGGCTTTTTTGAGGGGTGATGATAGTGCTGGACCGAGTGGGAGTGGGAGTGAGAGTAGAGGTGCGATGGGAAGTTATACCGATGAGCAAAAGAAGAAGATTGAAGATGGTCAGTACATTTTGAGTGATCGTATAATTTGGCTCGTTGGCTTAACGACGACATCTCACCTGTAGCTATCATCGTTCGGCGATTTCTCCAAGCTACATCCTCTCAATTAACATACCACGGCCTCTTCCACCTCGCACAATCCCTTCGTCCACATACTCTTTACGCCCTATTCCGGAATTCTCATCTCTCGATAATCTACAAAACCGTCGAGGATGGAGAAGATGGCTCTGCAGCGTTGTACGGTCTCGTCACAGACCAAGTCTTCCTACACGAACCTTCCATCGTATGGGAGAGGTTAGAAGATGTGGATGGGAGTTCGTCTGTTTGGGTTGATGCTGACTTTCGAAGGGCGAATCCTGCGGGTGGAGATTTCGCTGGGCAGACAGCGGAAGAGGCGATGACTGCTGCTGAGATTGCTGCTGGTATTATTGATCCTGCCGAGTGAGTAAACCGAGCCTTTACACCTCTTTATGTCTGTCTCTATTCGACCCTGAAGCTGATATGATAACGCTTTTTGCAGTCACGAACTCGCTAGACAACTACAGGAGGAAGAAGAACGGCTCGCGCGGGAAGAACACCAGCAGTATCTCCGTGAACAATATGAACGTGCTGCTTATGAGCAGGCACAGGCGGAAAATCGGAGAGAGGCAATGGAGAAGAAGGCTGCAAAGAAGAAGAAATCTAGAGATTGTATTATTATGTGATTTTTAACGTGTTAGTTTTTCCCCTTTTCCTTGACTGCTTGCTACTTTCTTCGGGCTCAGTGGTGCTAGACAGCGCCTAGTTGTTTATGCTTTTGGAAGTCGAGGATCTGATATTTATTATTTATTCTTGGGTTGCCTGGGTTCAATGCAATAGATTTAGATCTTCGATTCGGTTCGGAGACTTCCGCGTCGAGGCTTTGACATCTTGACGTCCATTGATTTAAATTCGTGATCCTCTTCTCCAAAATCCTTCTCATCCTTATCTTATCTCCTTCACCTTTCTCATCACTCTCTTCCCCGCCTCTCTTTTCGCTCTGTCGTTCATTTACATCCGACATTTCGACCATGCCGCCATACCCCAAACAGCCTGTCGTTGACACTCTTAATCCCTGCTACTGTCCCTCCCTCCCTGCACGCGCATATATTCACAATTTACGCCAGGAGGTAGCCACTAATTCTTCCCTCGCTAGTTTGGGTTTCCCACCGCTTCATCCTAGAGCTAGTAATCCATTTACAAAGCGTTTGGCGGGAAATGTTAGTACGCCTGGTATTGGGCCAGGCGATAAAGGCGTTTTGGATTCCGACTCTGATACGTCTTCTATTTCGATGTCGACGTCGAGTTCTTTGAGCTCTGGTGCGAGCACTACTGTGTCGGATGATGCGACCTCTGCCTCGTCTTCGTCGAACTCCCAATCGAGCTCCTCTGCGGCTGAATCCATCTCGCATGTTTCTACACAACAGAGTACCTTTGAATCTGGTTCCGGGGAAGAAGAGGAGCAATTTTACTCCGTGTCTGGTCGTTCTAGTGCATCGATAAACTCTGCCGTCTTTGGCTATGACAACAATGACAACTCTCGTACTGGCTCTCTTGCGAATGACGCTACCACCCTCGATTCCAGCCACATGTATAAGAATCCATTATTACGGCGGTTCAACGGACTCCGTGATTCTCATCTTCTTGCTCGCCCACCTCGCAAACGCAAAGAACTCCACACCACCGCTGATTCCGACGGCGATAGTGATCTACGAGGTCCCTCTAAACACATCAAATCGGTTGCCGGGAGTGTGCAAAGGAGCTTCGAAGTTAGGCTGACGCGAGAAACCTTACGATTCGATGATATTCCTTCGTCGTCAGAAAGCAACCTGGTTCTTCAATCTCTTGCTGTTCCTGCTCAACACTTGGAACGGACTCAGGATCTGGACGGGAATGGTGGTCAGTTGGCTTCGCCCGAACTGATGTCGTGGTTGCTTTCCCCTCGTCTCTTTGCTGGATCTGCTGCGACGGCCAAGAATGACAAGAATATGCTTCCTGCTGCTAGCCTGGATGAAGAATTTATGGAGAAAGTGAAACAGGCGGCTCCGATGATTCGTATCCCTGGTAGCGCTAACAACCCACAAACTCTCACACGATACTTGGGAAAGAATGGTTCGTCTTCAGTCCTATAAAAATCAGTCGATCAACTAACGGTTTGAATTTAAGGACTGTTGACCACCCCTTTGATGAGGATTCTCGGTATGTCGGATGTCCAAGAGCTATTGTTGGGTCCTTCACTTCAGGACCATAATGGCTTGAATATTGGACCACCAAATTTATTCCCAGGTGTGGATATATGTTTATTCCGTGGCTATATGCGGGTAATTTACGCTTAACTTCGTAGAGTTGCATGGACATGGGACGTTCAAGTGTCTTGTTAAGTTGTCATGCGATAATGCACCGTTGAAGGACGATAATATCGTCAATCTTCATGGCCTTCCGCTTCAAGAACTGAGTTTGAATGGTACCTCTCTCTCGAACGCTGCGTAAGATCTAACTTTCCACACCTCCCTTCAAGTTCGCGGAAGCTCATCTTGTGTGATAAACTACAGGATCTTTGTCCTCATCCCCCTACGAAATACATTGATACGCTTCTCAATCAGTGGAAATCCGGCGATCAACAACGACGTTATACCCGCCTTGATGATGTTCCTGAACCTGAAACTACTCGTACTCAGAGGAACGCACATCGAGATTGAGGGGTTGCGTCGTTTCGCAGAGAACATCCACTCTGAGAACCGCAGGCTGAAGGTCGAGATTCCGCTGCACTGCCGATACTACTTGGACCGTATGTCCCCTTTTCCTGTCCTCAATCAAAATTCTCGACATTAAAACAACCGTGCTTTACGCATCCAGACATGCGTCACTACTACCTTCTTCATCCTGCCCCTCCTCTCCTTAGCGCATACGACCGAGAAGAGATCTGGGGGCTCCAACTTGTCGATCTAAGGAAAAATCTCGCTGCTCATGGTGCGGTGAACAGGGAGGTGCTTACGACAGGAAATAAGGCTGACTTGAGGGAGAGGTTGGGTGAGCTGTTGCTGAGGAGGAAGGGGGATATGATGGTGAAGAAGATGTATGAAGATGGGTTATTGCTTGATGAGAGGATGAGTTTTGAGAGTGGGACTGAGAGTGGGGAGGAGGATAACGGAGGGGAGTGAAGTGGGAGGTGCTGGGGTTCTTTGCCTGCTTTTCGTGGATCGTGGTTGCGTTGCATGCAGTTTTGTTTCTGTTGCTGGTTCACTTGCGCTTTAAGTTTTTCTGCATTTGAAGGAGTTTTGTGGGACGTTTGCACTGGGTTTGAATTTGCTGTTGCGTTTTCTCTATATTATGATCGGGTAATTCTATGTTTGGAGGTATACTATAAAGCTGACGAGAAAGAGCTCCGCGTAATTGATCTCTTGTTCTAGTATGAATCAAGGTCCAGAGCCTTCATTATGGGAGTAGCGGAAAGACACTCGCAAATATACTTAAAGGCCATTTCTCAGTGCAGCGACCTTGTCTAGGTCAAAACCAAAAAATAACTCTGATAGATTAAATGATAGATAAACTTGTCCGTGTCACGAAACCCCGAAAGTATAAGAGAGAATAGCTAAGGGCACATCAGACCTCTGCTTCCCAGCTTTACACCCAAACTTAGTAGTAGCCTTTAGCGGAAGGGGGAGGAGTCTGCTCAGGGAACCTGGGCACGAACTTCTTCTGCAAAGAGCGTTTGGCAGGAGCGGGGCCAGAAGCAATGGATGGGAGGGCCTGGCAGTTGGACGAGGAGGGGGCGGGGTGCGGCGGGGGTGTTGGTGCGGTGCCCTGGTGGAAGGTGCTGGTACCGTAGACACCCATAGGGATGCTGACGGATTTCGGCATTAGTTAGAGGAGAGAGAGTATGGGAGAGAGTACGTACGCGTCGTCGCCTTTGCATTGTTCATATGTGTTGGGGGCGTAGTTGGCGGGCATGTTCTAGAGAGGGTAGGTATAAGTAATGTAGTAAAATCTCAGGTGGATTTTGGGAGAACGTACCCATTCGCAACCCATAAGGTCGTAAATGTGGTTGCACAGTTCCTTGGCTCTGGGACCTTTGCAGGCACGGATGCAGAATTGGGAGTCGGACATGAAGTTGGTCCATTCGTGGTATTGCATGGCGTTGCTGAACGTGTTGCCGTACAACAATCCACCAACTATTAAAACAAAAGGATGATGACAGTCAGTCTTGAATATCCTAAGGAATAATAAAATAGATCAATACGTACTGGGGTTACCTTTACCGTCAGGTCCACGGTTATCAAGTTCACCTCCTTGATCACCCTTGTTGATGTTAATCTTGGTAAAGTCACCTACGCCGGTGATTTGGACATAGTCGGGTGTCTCGACGAAATGAACGCCTTGGAGGGTACCGTTGGGGATAACGCGGGTTCCACGTCCGGATTTGGTGCACCATGCTACTTCGTGTTGTTCAGTGTCACCGATGTTACCGGGAGAAGCTATATAACATGTCAACTGGGTGAATGGTATTAACAGGAAGGAAAAGACGTACGAGGAGCCCAGAGGCAGAAGTCCTCTGCGGAGCTTGATTAGGATCAAGGTTAGTTAGTCTTCGATGGGGGGGTGGAGTTAGTCGGGGGGAAAGAAGCTCACTTGATCCAAGAAGTCTGGCACATTGAATCTTGGCTGTTGGAAGTGCACTTGTTGACACCGCTTTGACCGACCTGGCTCTTTTCGGGGAGAGCGCTAGCTGAGTAGCCGGTATTCCAAACTTGGTTATTATTCCAGACACAGTCCCAGAGGTGGATCTAATCCCGTGTTTCAGCATCGATGATGGACAAAATAGAAAGGTGATCACGTACGGGTGTGCCGTCAGCGGTGCTTCCACCAGAGAGATCAGCGCACTTGTTGTGGTCCTTCCAAGTCAGCTTGTTCGTCCACTACAACGATACCGTCAGACTATAACACGAGGGATGCTGGAAATGGGATCACTTACGATGTTGTAGTCCCACATCTGGTTCGCGTTTCCACCACTGCAAGTCTGGATTTGCAAGTTATTGCCGTTGGCAGCGTTTCCGCCCTTAACATCGAGGCACTTGTTACCGTGAACCTTGAGTGCACCGTCCTGGAATGTCCACTGCTGGGATTGAGCGCCAGTGCAGCCTTGGAGGGTGACAGCAGCACCGTCCGAGTTGGATGCAGCGGTCATGCACTTGGCTAATAAAATGTCAGTATATTGTTGGATTGTAATAGTTACATTTAAAACGAACTGTTGTCAAGGACGGTCTGAAGCAAGAGCTGGCCTTGGAACCTGGAATTATTGTGTAAGGGGAGCACCCCGAGGAGAGAAAGAATAAGACACATACCGGGGAACAGTCGGATTATTGTTATCCTCCTGAGCCAAAACACCCTGCATTCCCAAAGCGCTAACAAGCGCAGCGACCATAATTTTGTTGACCAAAGAAGTCTTGGTAGAGGCCTTCATGTTTATCTAGGAGGATAGGTATAGATTCAAAAGAATGTGGGGTGACCAAAGGTCGACGATGTGAGGATATTAGAGAGAGCGGAAGTGGACACGTCGAAAAGGCAAGTCCTTGAAACAACACACGAAAAAGGTGAGGCAGGTTCTTATACCTCTTCGCTAGCGCCTCGGAAGGGTCAATATGCATGAGGGTTAGAGCCCTGATGGGTTATTTTTAGTCGGCTTCCTTTTTCCCCCTTCAACCTCCTAGAATGGATTAGCATCATTGGGACTTCGCAGGCCCGTGACGGCACCGTTTCGGCTTTGCCACGTTTCGGAATTGGCGATGGTCCAGTGGAGTACCGTATTCGTTCGAAGAATGAATGCGCTGTGATGATCGAAGTAAGTGACTGGGGAAGATAGGAGAGAGAAGGAGAAGGTTCTCGCTGTCTGAACAATTGATCATCATCGCAGCGGCTTCGATGACCCCATATAGCCACGACCCGGTTGAGGGTTATGCTCTCGTTATAATGATCGCATTAAGCCCGAAAAGCGCTAGAAGCAAGGGCTTGATTTACATATTAACATATGTTTTGTACTCTTCTGTACGCGCCGGGTTACCCATCGAACCCGACCTTCAAGGACTGCCGTCGGGCGGGGGCACTACATGAACAACCGCAAGGTCTGAAAAACGAAAGTTCATGTCATATTGAGACACGTAAACGAAATGTTCCATCCAAATACTCATACACTCGTTTTTTTGCATTCCACTCGAAAAATCACTCATCGTGTATCAACAACGAAAACAGCCAAAGTATATCCACATATTTCAACATGAGAAAAAAAAAATAAGAGACAGAAAGAAAGAAAAAAGCGTCTCGAAAAATTTCCTTCAAACCAGTTTAACCACATACCTATCCCAAGACGGGTAACTTATCCCCTCTCCCTTCATCTTCTCAATTTCCTTCGTCCTCTCACTCTTCGCCTTCCCTTTCCCCTTCCCCTTCATATCTTTCCCTGTACCATTATTCTGAGATTTATCAGCCATCAGCGCCCGCTCACGCTCTCTCCAATGAGCACACCCAACGCCGTGTTCGCATTCGAAGCCGGCTGTCGTCAAGAGACTCTCAGGGCTCAACGGAGGCGGGAATGCTACATTGGAAGAGGGGAGCATGACGATCTTGAGTCTTCGACTGTCATTCCGGGCGCGTGTAAATGGTGGTGTTTTGGGTTTCTTGGCTTTGGGAACTCCGAGTCGATCCAAGTCTTGTTCGAGTGAGGTGTCAGAGTTGCTATTTGTATCATCTGGCGGGTTTGATGACGCGACTTTTGACGAGGAAGAGGGAGGAGGGGCAGAGGAAGAAGAGGACGATGAAGACGAGGGGGGAGGGGCAGAAGAAGAGGATGACGACGACGAAGAGGGAGACGATAGAAATGAAGTAGTACTAGCAGAATGAGTGGGCGTGGACGGAGTTTCCGGTAATGGTGGTATCAGCGACATCAGCTCATTTATGGCTTCTGTATTATTAGGCTGGATTCTCAGAACAGCACGAAGGTCTTTCTCTCCCAATCAGTATTCTATATGGCTGTTATGGGCTATTCAAAAACGTACCTTTGATCGCCTCCTCCGGCCGTCCCAACATCCGTCTAGCACGGGCTCGACGGTAATAGCCTTTACTGCTGTGATGCTGATTGAGAGCTTTGGTGCACGCGTCTTCTGCCTCGATCCAGCTAGGGAATAGATAAACTGTCTCGATATCATCGGTTATTGAAAACCGAGAAATAAACCCACTTATTGAGCTTCAAGTGAGCCTGAGCTAGGTTGAGCTGGTAGTGCGGTAGCTCGGGCTCGATCTCGAATGCGGCCTCGTAGTGTTTCACAGCGAGGTCAAAGTCCCCCTTACGGAAAGCTGCATTTCCCTTTAAAATAATAATGAGTCCCGTGTATGAGGCAATGGACTAGGGGGGGACAAGCACAACAAACCTTTTCCTTCTCCTTCTCCGCGCGGAGGTATCTGTATTCCATTATCTCTCCAATGGACATGTCCGATTCTTTTAGCTTTATGCCTCCTGTCTCCGACTCCTGTACAGGTTCCATCCCACCAAAGTCTAGGTCAATTTCCCATATATCTTCTTCTTGTTCCGTTTCCCAGCCATGTACCCCACTACCTCTCCCGTCCCACTCCCTTCGTTTCCCAAGCCGTACGCCACTCTCCTCTTCATCCTCTCTGACAGTACGTTCACAGACTTCTCCGAGATGATCAGTCGAGCATCCACATCCACACCACTTGGTCGTGAGCTTTTCACGCAGGACGAGTCCGTAGCCACTGACGTCAAATTCGCGCGCGACACGCCATAGAGTTTGAGAGACTTTTTCGTATCCGTAACGGACTTTTTCTCGCCAGTTGCTTGATTCATCCCATTCGGGATGTGGAGGCATGCCGTGGATGCGTCCATACTTGAGTTCGCAGGCATCCTCGAGTGCGGACTGGCCTTCTTGTAAAGAGCCCAGGTGGGGTGGTTTTGCAAACGTGGGATCGGGGAGTGCCTCTAAAGTATCAAGATGCGCCTTTAGAGAGGAATAATATGGGAGTAGACGAAGGGAGTGTAGTCCCCGCTTTGCGCAGATCGGAACATTGTTCGTCATTGCCTGAAACAGTTTTACGTGAGCTGTGAGGTCAACACTCGCGACTGATAACGTACGAACTGGCGCAAAGCAGTGTACGACCATAGCACACTCTTCGTCGCAACCCTCTCTCCGGCCTGTCGCATGTCCATACTGATAACCGCCCGGAAGAAATCCTTGATCTCTTCATTGTTATAGTTCCAAGCAAGCCAACTAGGACCTCCGAGCGACAAGCAGCGCATTACAAAGGTAGGAAGTTGGACGAGGGAAAGGGTATACAAGTGCGTGGAGAAAAGCCGGGCAATGTCATGGTCATATCTGATGAGTAAAATGCGCGCGATTGCATGTTCGAGCTCGGATATCTTGGGTTCAAGTTGAGCGACGGCATTCATAGCCTTTGAGAGGCTACGGTCGACGAGGGGATTGAGCTTGTGATGTCCGTGTCCGTGCCCGTGCGTAAAGCTGTGTCCGTGCGAGTGGTGGTTGTGGCCATGATTAGAGGGCAGGGGGATGTCTTTGACTGCTTGAGCAGCACCCTGACCATTCTTCTTTAAGAGACCAGAAGCTGAACGCTTCTTTACATGGGAATATTTGGCTGGCATCGTGTGCTACGACGTCGAGAGAAGGAGATATAGTGGCCTCGGGTTAGGCTATATTCTGAGCCTTCTAGAGCTCAAATGTATTCTATCGTCTAGAATAAGCCCTACGTAGGGCGTTGAGCCTTCGAGAGGATTGGAATATGGGCGGAGGAAAGTCGTAGAGCCAGGGTCAAGAAAGATTCTCAGCGTACAAGTATATTGATCGCAGCGTGGTAACAATTCCAGATTGGGCGCTTATATCGGTGCGCTTATTCGAGATTGAATAGCTGTATAGCTGTGTAACTGATGCTGTCCATGCAACAATATTTAGCAGTTTATGGAGAACATTTTACCTTCCCAAATGTTTACTCGACAGGCAACAGGCGGCAATTAGCACCGAATGTACACTTGAGTTGGTTGACCCGCCCGAGTACTACTACTATAGGGTTTGCCAAAAGGCTGGGATCCGGGACGGTGAAATGACCAGCTAAGATTTGTATAAAGACATCTAGTGTCAGCTAGTAGCTTCATGGGGGTTTAAGCTCAGTCGGCTCTTAGCCTAAATTCTATCAGGCTAGGTTCAATTCTGTAAAATAATAAGTACCTCCTATGAGATAAGCCAATTTACCAATCCATACCTCGTGCTTCATAGGCAGAAGCCCATGCAGTCTAAGCGAGTTCAGACATATTTGCGTTCGGAGGTCCAAGGGCCCTAAAGCCCGGTCTGAAAGCAATTTACCAGAGGAGTTCAAAGGCGAGAATACATAGCACGTGATCTAATGCAATGAAGTCCAGACTCCAGTGTCTATTCAGGGGTTGATGTATTCAAGGACACTATCTTTCTTCCATACCACCATCAGGACTTTTGGATATCATAGTCAGGCTGGGAGGTACGTTCTCTGCCATGATATTTCCCTTTCACTATCTCTTTGGAGATATTATATACTGAACGACCTTCGTAGATTCACCGGTTGCTTGTCGAGTTCATCTCCTCTTGAATGCATGTACCTCTTGACAGCAAACAGGTCTATAATGACCTTGAGCGAAGCACCTCCACCACTCCTGGCGCTATGGCATAGGAAGCGGTTGGTCCGTCTCCAACAGGTGCATTCACGCGCGCTCCTATGATGGAAAGGCCGTTAATTCCGTCCTTGAAGTCAACTTGCGTTTCTCACCTTTGGCAAATGTTGCCATCATACGTCTCGGGCGCGACCAGCGCCGCATTTCGTGGGATGAAATCGCGCTACTGAAAGAAACGGCCAACCCGAAAATTATCCCGTACATTGTACGTGTTTCTGGTGAGCAAATGGACCACCAGATCCACAACTTGTCTCTTATTGCCATTAGGAACGATCAAGCATGTTCAACTCGCCGCCATTGCGCATATTCAGGAAGTCGTCGTGTGATATAGGGCAAATTCTAAATTTCCAGGTTTGTCGACTGGGAATGCATTTTGCGCCATTATTAAATATATTGCTACCCAGTCGACTACAATACGCAACCCTGAGAGATTTCTCAGAGACGAACGAGTGGAAGATGGACGCTATAGGCCCGTCGTCCCGACTTCCGAAGTCAGCCTGAGGCTCTGTCTTCCATATAACGTTAGCTGACCTATTTGAAGAATTGCCACTTGCTTGTGGCGGGGTAAATCTTCGAATCAATCAGCTTGACACGCCGAACAACCATCTCGCCTAGGGTCTCAACTCTGGATCGCATAGAATGCCTATCTCCCTCATGCAGACCCACGATTCAAAGAAGAGTTGACTTGAAGAGTTCTGGTACCTTCCAAGAGGACGAAGGTATTCATTGTTATCGGTATGCTTTCTTGGCTCCACTCTTCTGGGTGCTTGGAACTTCAGGCATGCGGTGGCACGGAAGGATAGAAAAATGATGGTGGTGTCCGGAGACGGGAAGAGACGGGTATCAAAAGAGATTGGGCCTTTTCTATGTTGGAAACTTATAGAATCACACTTCTTCATCCCCTTCTCCTCTGCCCACCGCTCCCCTCCCTTCATTTCCCCCTCTCAATGTCGGCCCCTCTCCAACCAGGTTCTGCACTCCGAAGAAAACTGGAGGCAGCCCTTGCATCCCGTGATAACCGATGGATCCGGCGTCGACTTCCTGATCCAGCAACCGCGTCGGCACTGACATCACCGCTGACCGATTTTACATCCAATGATTATCTTTCATTATCTTCATCCAAACATCTACGCTCCCACTTCCTAGACAAACTCTCAACAGCACCTGACATTCTTGGATCTGGCGGCTCTCGCCTTCTCGTCAATGGTCAGGCTCATGCCAACTTGGAAGAACGATTGCGGCAATTTTTCGGCGGAGAAGCGGCACTCCTTTTCAATTCTGGATTTGACGCGAATGTGGGGTTCTTCTCTTGCATCCCGCAACCAGGAGACGCGATCGTGTACGACGAGTATATTCATGCCTCTGTGCACGATGGAATGCGTGCATCGCGGGTCGAGCGGCCATCGTTGATCCCATTTGACCATAACTCGGTGCAGGCGCTACGCTTAGCACTGATGGTGGCCCGGAATAGGTTGGGTGAGGGGCAGAGCGTGTTTGTCGCTGTGGAGAGTCTGTATAGTATGGATGGGACGTTCTCACCTTTGAAGGAGATGGTTGAGGCGATTGAGGAAATATTCCCGAGTGGGAACGCGTACCTGATCGTGGATGAGGCCCATTCCACAGGCATCTATGGTCCTGGAGGAAAGGGTCGTGTCGCGATGTTGGGGTTGGAGGACAAGGTTTTAGTGCGGTTGCACACATTTGGAAAAGCACTAGCTGCCTCTGGAGGTACGTGGTCATTCAAGCACTCGATTTCGGGCGCAGGTCACTTAAGGGAGATACCCCAGCGGTCATTGTAACCAACAATGTCATCAAAGACTATATGGTCAACTATGCGCGGTCCCTGATATACACCACTTCTCTGAGCTACGCCAATATTATCGCCGCAGACGCATCGTTCGATATGCTCTTAGATGGTACAGCGCTACATGTATGTATCGTTTGATTTACTCCTTCCCTTACCTACAATCTTATCATTAACCTTGTACTTGGCGCCTAGCTCTCAAAACACCTTCTGTCCCTGTCCGTCCACTTAACTACGACTCTTAGCTCCGCTCTCAAACACCGCAACATCCCATCTACCCTCGTCGCCCTCCACCCATCGACGACGTCACATAAAAACGACCCTTCGCCCATTATACCTATCCTCACACCACATCCTCGCCCTTTATCAGCTTACCTTCTCGCCCATGGGATGAATGCAAGGCCTATTACTTGGCCGACGGTGCCAAAGGGAAAAGATCGCGTGAGGGTGTGCTTACATGCTGGGAATACTAAGCAAGAGGTGGATAGACTTGTTTGGAGTGTTGTGAGATGGGCAGAGGAGGTTCTGAATGCTGATGCGACGAAGATGAATGATGGAATGGAGGTTGATGTGGATGGACCTGTGCAGCAGGTTATGGAGAGGAGTAAGCTATGATCATGGACTGTTTTTAGGTGGTTTGTCTGGAACAATAGATCTTGCTATTGTCTGAACAAAATGGATAAGGTCGTCTTTTCACGAAAATACCTCGATGCTTTTGTCCTTATGCAAGCAGCACCCGAACGAGTACTCTGCTGGTCATTGCATCAGGACCTGTCTATTGGCATTCATTGTTCCTGGCCAGTCGTCCTGACGTGGTGTTGTCAGCCGACTGCTTCTCAGCCTGGCAAAACATGGATGACAACTCTGACACCCCGGACGCCCCGTATATTCTGAAGTTCTTTGACGATGTCTATTTCCTCGAACCGGGGAGGCTGAGCTGGTAGATAGATGGCGTAAGAATCCATCTCCAGCTAATGAGCCGCAGGAAGGCAACGTGATATTATTCGCTGCATCACCGACCCCGCTAGATTATTATGGCCCGAGCTGTGCGGAGAGGTAAGATGCAGATACCTGAGGGAGCTTGTGCTTCGGGACATGCTCTAGGGACTCCAGATCAGACCCTGTCACCTTGCGACCAGTTCATAGAGCTTTGTCGACACCAACTCTGTCCCCCCAACAATTGTTCTGCCCCCATTGATCTCTGCATATCTACGATTTGTCGGGCACGGGCACTTCGGTGCACAGCGCCGAAGTTGGCACGATGGTGAAGCTAGTTGTTCAAGCGTCTCAAACGCTCACAATAAGATATTTGCACAGGTGGACGAACGTTTTAGCTGTGGACTTGAACCAAGGAAACGACGCCGTTCAGCCGTCTGTGACTCATTTTCCCTGTTTTTCTCGGTCGAGGAAAGGTAAGAAGAGGTACAAGTACCCCTGAAATGATTGGTTCGAGTGGGTGGTAAGAACCACTTCTCTTACACCTCCCCATTCTCTTGTACTTGAACCTCTCAAGCTCTCAGCATCTTAAATTTATGGATACCTTCAACGCCGCTGATACGTCCGTCTTGCAAAATACCTCAAGCGTGAAGGTGTCTGAGGTAGATACTCCTCCGAGAGATGAGGGGAGAAATGTGGAGGGAGCTACGTGACAGTGTGTCATTGTTTGAAGAGGTTTTTTACCGTCTTTGTGGAAGGTGCCTAGTCAGTATTCTGCTTGCTTGGGTGATAATGCTGGCTGAACCCCCAGAAATCTCTGACCCGTGCGGAAATCTCAGATGTCCGTCTCTCATCCCCTTTGGGTACTGAGATTTAGTGTAACATATTGTTCTACTACTTTTAATCCCTCATTTAGCGTCACGGTTTTTGTAGGAACCCTCTGTCTTGGCTATACTGGGGGAATTTCTAGAGACTTGGCTTGTACTGTACTGTTATAATTTATGGATACTTTATGATACTATTTAATGGCCTGGCCGCTCTTCTAAGAGAAGATAGAGCCATCTCTCATACACAAATATATTATGCATAAGCCGAAGACAGCGAACGTGAGAATCGTCCGTCGTGGGCGCACTCTGTCAAATACGACGACATAATCACGATTTCAGGCACTCGCACAGGACGCGCTGAAGGGACAATTGCACGACTTACATTCCTCTCAGCGACCGTAGTGTCTCAACCGACGCCGAGGACCCTTCCCAGCTCCTAGCCCTGCTTTTTGTCGAGAAGAGAATATTTGCCCCGGACTTTGCGAATCACCTTCCCAATTTGGTAATCCTAGGCACAACTCTTTATTGTTCACTTTTCAGTCCCTTGCCCTGGCCTATCACCATCATCATGCATCATCAAAGTCAGGCTTTCGTCAGTATCGGATACGAGCGTCTTTATTGTCTTGCATCCATACCTCTTTGACGTCCACGACGTCCATGTGTGCGCGATTTCCCCGTCGGATGCGCTTGTTCTGCTTCTGCCAAAATTAACACCGGTTCTGGACTGTTGCGGGACGTTCTATAGACGCAGGAGACAATAAGAATTAACTGGTTCCCTCCCTGGCTATTGGTTGATCTGCGGATTAATCAGGCTGTCAATGGACTGGAAATGGTCGCTACTCTGGGAGACTGGGTATTGTTACTGCTGTTGATGCGATGAGAATGTAGGGGTCATGCTTGTTGTCATTGTCATTTGTGTGCCATGAGGTTGTGCCTACGTCGTACGATCGGATATGAGTGGTTCTTCTGGCTTACAATAAGGGTGAATGGGAGTATAAGAGGTGCTTTATCTTTCGAGTTTTGAAGACTCAGGTTCACTTTGTTCTCTGTGCTCTCTACCTTCTTCGCTCTCGCAGTGCGACACTCTACCTCGTAGCTACTTATCAGCTTATCGCCCTTTGCTGTGTTGAAATGGACGCCTTCACTACTCTCTCGTCTTTCTTCCCCTCTGAATCTGAGGAGACGACATTTGTGTCGCAGAAGTCGGAGGAGACTCAAACAGAGTTTCCTTTGACGGATGACAATACTGGTACTGCGAATACATCGCAGTGTATCATTGCTTAAAGCAATTGTATATCAATGTGAGTTGCGCGGTTTTCATTGGTTGATTTGTGATTAAGTTGACTGAACTGTGATTTTAGAAACGAATTGAAAATGATATAGTGGGAAGTTGGGCGGATGCGGATAATTTGCATCGACAACTTCACGCTCATGACAATCGTTCGCCATGGCGGATCGTTTAAGGACGATCCATGTATTTAATTGCTTCGTCTTCTTCTCGGCTTGACCATCATCATCGTTGGATACCTTCCTCTCACCACAACCCTATCCGCTCCTTCGTTTCCTCGCTCATCAACTCTCGCAACTCGTCACACTCCCTCATCCTCTCAGCTATTTATCCAATCTGCTTTGATTTTGTTTTCACTGATCTCGGGCACCGGAGGTTAATGACTTTTTCTTTTCTGACTACTTACTTCGTTCTGCACACTTCATTTTTGTACTCTTATCAAAATACCGGATGGAATCACGGTTTGCAATGTTCATGAACGCTTGTTGTATAAATTTGCTATTTATTGTATGTTCGTTTCAGCTGGGAAGGGTACTAGGCCTGGTATAGCACGGTGGATACTGTGATGTAGCCTGTACTCTTGTGTAACTTTGAACGGTCTTTGGATGGATTATTACTGCAAAAGAAAGAGTTCGTTCCTCTCGTCAATCTTTGAGTGCGAGTGCATACTACTCCTGTGATTGGTTTTTCATTTTCATTGGGTGTTGGTCTCCGCAAGTCTGATTGACCAAACCTTTATCTGATTTCTCGCATGGCTCGGGTCCAATTTACTTTTCTCCGTAATTACGCTTCAGAACCTCTAGTGCCAGGTTTAATTTTGTTTTCTTCGAGTAGGCTTCAATTAAGCCCTTTTGTCCTCGTTATTTTAAATGACATCCTTCTCCCACAATTACCAGTCCAATTCTAGAGCCTATTGGATGTTTTAATCTACGCTACCATCGCGACGCTGCACTTCTAAAGTCCACTTATTGTTCAACAATTATCTCGCAAGGAGGTAAAGCGGACTTCCGAATTAAGAGTCCGAGGTATCAATAATCACGTGAATACGTCATACAACCGAACGAGCCAATGACCGGTGCGGAGTTTGATTTCCCGTTTCATCCGACCCGAACGCCCGTCTTCCTCCACCACCAATCTGTTTTATCCTCGATAACTCACTCTCTTTTGTTTACGGCCAAATATGATGTCTACTAGGGCTCTTGGAATGGGTCCGGCGCTGAGGAGGGCTGCGTTTGGCTCGAGGCTTGGTATGTGGTTTGGGATTGTTGGTCCTGTGATTTCGAGGGGTTAACGGGATTTTGGACTTTGTTGCTTGTTACTCGTTGCATTGCGTGTGATCTTGTGTATCGGTGGTGAATATTGGGATGTATAGCTGCGCGAAATCAGGTTGTTTTGCGTAGTGCACTTGGGAAACGGTGAGTTATCTACTATCTCGCGCGTTTGGTATCCCGGCGAGCTAAATCATTTTGATTGTAGGGCAATTCAGACAGAATCTCTTCCACCTTCTGCCAGCGAGACCATCCTCAACAAACAACGCCTGAGCCGTCCCAGCAGCCCGCATTTTACGATTTATCAGCCTCAGTTGACGTGGTATGCGTCAATCTTCCACCGTATTACTGGTACTAGCTTGAGCATCCGTGCGTACCCGTTCATCATTACTCAAGGGTGGATGTTAATGCTGACCTGCTATTTGTATGTACTGTATAGTGTTGTATGGCTTCTCTCTAGCCTATCTTGTCGCCCCGGGAACGTTTGACAGTGCGCACATCATTGAATTTGTCCATGGACTTCCAGATGCAGTGAAGTATGCTGGGAAGTTTGTCCTTGCTCTGCCTTTCACATTCCATTCGTTTAATGGAGTGAGGCATTTGCTTTGGGATACTGGCAAATGTACGTTTATTGACCTTTACTGCGACTATTTCTGCAGTATTCTTATGTTGTTCGTTGGCAGTCATGACTGTGAAGGGATGCTACACATCAGGTTACGCAGTTCTTGGAGCTACAGCTGTTTCGACTGGTATATTCGCCTTCTTCTACTAAAAGCTTGTTTCTCTTCATTGTGTCTCGAAGTGCGCAATAATATACTAGATCCGAATGCATCTTTGATTGGTGCGGGAGATACTCCGCGTGAGCATTATTTCTCCGAGATTAGACGGCGAGTGGCAGATGGATATTATGTTCATCTATCGCATTTGAGAGGCGTTTTTGTGTTGAATCCTACTTCAGCTCTACAGCAATATAGTGCTTGCTCGTAGTGTATGCTTTATCGCTTTTCGGGGTCGAGGCTGCTCCGGAAGACGATGCAAGCGAGTGTCACACGTGACGGTAACTGCCGCTAAGTGCGTCACGAGACCGGAAGCGGTGGTGGACACGTTGGCAGGAGGCATAACTCGGGAAATAAATAGATAATATAGCGCTGCTGGCATTCTCATCCTCACTCCTCTCTCATCGCACTCTGGCTCTCCTCTCGTCCTAGCATGGCTAACTCCTCCGAGGACGATTCCTCTGTCCTCAACAAACTCGACGCTGCAGCTGCACCCCTCGCAAAGTTCGATGCGTTCCCAAAGGTTCCGTCTGCTTACAAGGCCCGCTCGGAAGGCCGAGGATTCGTGACCATCTTCATCATGCTCGTAGTATTCGTGTTTATGCTCAATGATATCGGAGAGTATGTCTGGGGATGGCCCGAATACACATTTGCGGTCGACAAAGAGAACGCGCCTTATATGTTTATTAATCTTGACATGGTCGTAAATATGCCCTGTCGGGGTGAGTGAAATCAGTGGAATTAAAGAGTTTGTGGTGATTAACGGCGAGATGTTCAGTTCTTAGTGTCGACTTGAGAGATGCTGTCGGCGATAGGCTTTTGTTGAGTGGTGGGCTTCGTCGTGATGGCGTGAGTAAATGGCATCTTCAGCCTCGAAAGAATGCGACTAATGGAACTTTTGAAACAGACAAAATTCGATGTTTCGCAGGCGACTACATTAAAGTGAGCAGTTGTCTGTCTTGGTAGCGGATGTATGCTGATTTATTCGATAGAGAACATTCAAAAGCGTTGTCGGCTTCGCAGGTCACCAGTCAGTCGCGACGATCGCGTGGGCTCTTTGATACCCTTTTGCGTCGGAAGTCCGAACCAAAATTCAAGCCGACGTATAATTATGAGGCAGATGGAAGTGCTTGCAGGATCTATGGTACCTTGGCTGCTAAACGAGTAACAGGTGATGCTGAAACACATTTGTCTCTGGTTTGGGAACTGACGACCGTTTCTACGTAGCCAACCTTCATATTACAACCCTGGGTCATGGATACGCGAGCTACGAGCACGTCGATCACAACCGTAAATCTGATTTCTGTCTCTTCAGTCTAAGCAACTCTCTGACTCCAAGCGTCTAGAAATGAATCTTTCACATGTCATCACTGAATTCTCGTTCGGCCCTTATTTCCCTGATATCACCCAACCGCTCGACAACTCTTTTGAAGTGACGCAAGACCGTCAGTTTATTTTTACCTCTCCGATGATTTACAGGTCCACTGACAGATTATTGATTTGGTATCAGATTTCACGGCATTCCAGTACTATCTGCATGTTGTTCCGACGACCTATATCGCTCCTCGTAGCTATCCGCTTCAGACGAACCAGTACAGTGTCACGCACTATACTCGTGTAGTCGAGCATAATCAAGGCACCCCTGGGATTTTCTTCAAGTTCGACCTTGACCCTATGAGTATCACTATACATCAAAAGACGACGACATTTATTCAGTTGGTAATTCGGTATGCCGCTTGTTTTCCATCTATTCTCATTCGAGTATTTAAATTGCATTCTTCCAGCTGCGTTGGTGTTATTGGAGGAATCTTCGTCTGCATGGGATATGCCATCCGCATCACCACCCGCGCCGTCGAAGTCGTCTCTGGAGCAGACCAAACACCAGGAATCGTCGCAGCCGAATCCTCCGGAGTCAAAGTCGGACTACGAGCTAAATGGGGAGGTGGTGAACTTCGTGCTCGTCCCCAAAGTGGCCGCATGGTCAGACAAGGCAATGGATGGGTTTTGGAAGGAAGCAATGGTGTCGGATCTCCTGCGTATGGTGGAGGCAGTTACGCAGGTACACCCGTTAGTGGAGCATTCGCTTCACCCGGGATGCCTTCGCCTTACTTGCATTCTCCGGCCCCGAGTACCCCTCCGCCACCGCCGGGAAGTGCAGTTGGGCTTGGGTTCCCTTCGTCGACGTTTGGTCCTGCGCCTGGTACACCTGCCACGCCCGCTCCTGGTCTGAATGGTCATGGGCATGGGCATGGGCATATGCGCACTCCGTCGCTTTTGGGTGGACCGCCCAGAGTACCGTATACGCCTAGTTTACAGGCGAATGGTGCGACGACGGTGGGTGAGGGTGGGTTACCTGGGACACCGAGTTATTCTGTGTTCCCGCCCACACCGAATCCTGCAGCCGCGTCGGGGAGTGGAACAACGAATGGGTTTGCGGCGCAGCAGCAACAGCACGAGCAGGGGCCGCCGAAGGGGAAGAAAGATGATTAGAGAGGCTGTGGGAGGGGGACCGTTTTTCGATGGATTTGCGTCGAATAGTGAAAGTACTTGTGTATTGCATAGTGAGCTTTTTGTATTTTCGGAGGATGTTATATGCAATTTCTTTCATTCTTTTTCCAGCTAACGTATGTGTTTACCATAACCTTTCGGACTACGGTTAGGACGTTGTTATCTGCCAATGGGTTTCTGGCTGCTGCAGGCGACCTCGCAGATGCTTGTGTGTGTCGGCCTGATGGTCTAGTAGTATGATTCCTTGTTAGGGTTGTTTAACAGTCCAAAATCGAGGAGGTCCCGGGTTCAATTCCCGGTCAGGCCCGGTTTCGTGCATTCATTTTTTAATCTTATTTCTTATTACAAGCAAGCACCTAGCTAAGCTCCCGCTTCATGATAATAAACTCGATACCTGCACCAGTATACAAGAGACCGCTCAACGCCTCAAATCCTCGTTTAGCGTACCAAATATTCGAAGGCGGTACAGCTTGACACCATAACATTGTTCCATCCATTTCGTTTCTGGCAACAGACATGGCATATTCGAAAAGCCGAGTTCCGATGCCTTTGTTTTGAAATGTTGGGTGGCAGGCGAATTTTCTGATTCGGATGCAGTGCCGGTCGTTGTTGTTAGAAAGTGGGACTAAGGTTTCAAACTCGGAGATGTCTTCGTGGAAGAGGGAGATTACGGCGATTGGAGTGTGAGTTGGAGAATCGTTGTCATTGGGCTTGTTTGGATTTGAGGAGTTCGGGGTAGCGGGTGATTTGAGAAAGGCGCCGATGTGGATGCCTTCGGCATCGAATGGGTATTGAATGCGTGGAGCTTTGGTGAATACGGTGCGTCGAAGTGGGAGGGTGTCTTTGAAGGATATATGTTTGTAGTAGATTTCAGGGATTTCGTCTTTAATTTGGATAAATATGAGTTTGAAGGTTGTGGAGATATTTATTGGGAGTTAGTCAACTTACTTGGTGTATTGTTCTCATATATTTTTGGTTCCATGTCGGTGCTCGAGGTCACAGGTTTGGTATCTACAGCTTCGTTAACGCGAACATACTGCCATGAGTAGTAGATAACAAACGCTTACCGGTGAGCTTGGGCTCCGAAAATTCGAGAGGTTGAGTATGTAAGGACATAGTGACAACGGGGAGTCTATTCTTGCCTTGAACCAATCGGTTTTCATTGCTTCTTCCCTTGCAATCCGATTCAGAATCTTATCATGAGGCTTGAAGAAGCTGTTCTTGGGCGCTCGGCAACTCAATGCCGAAATCACGTTTTTCTTGGAAAGTACTATCATCAGCTCAGGGTCGCAAGGAATCGCTCTCATCCTAACCGCACTCTGACAATCTACTGTTCCATGTAATGGTCAGGTTCAAGGTACATCGAACACGTATTTTCGACTGATCTTTACTAAATTCTAAGCATAGAATCGTTGGCTCCTTGTAGAATTCATTCCAACCACCCTACCACTCGACCAGGCTGCGCCATCAACAAATCCTCTTGATGCGAAAAAGATCTACAACGCACTAAAGCAGAGCATTCTCACCAACTTTGGTGATACTGGCTGGGGAGCGGTTGGTCTTTCCCTCACTGGTAAGTGTATCTGCGCTCGCAGTGGCCTGTAGCCTTGCTAATTTCATTTAATTCCATAATTAGTCAAATACTTTTCACCTACGACGAATGTCGCTATTATACGTGTCGGACGCGATCAACATCGTGTAGCTTGGGGTGGGGTCACGCTCTTGAAGGAGATTGATAGCTGTAAAGTGATACCCTATGTTGTTCATGTCTCTGGTACGTGGTTCTTCTGACAGTCTCTGTCCGTGGCTTATTTTTTTTGCCAGGGACTATCAAACATGCACAGCTCGCAGCTATCGCGCACAATAGAGAAGTCGTCGCACGATTTAGAGCGAGGTCGAAACTACCTGGTACGTCTCGCTTTTTGCTTTCTTCCGTCATTGCCTGATCTTGTGGCACTTCCCAGCCAATTATGCAGATTCTTACACCCGATTTTTGGAAATAACTGAGCGCGAAATTGGGGCCCTACAGGATTAATGGTCCTGTGGTCGTCCTGGGCGTGTGATTCCTCTGCGAATTCCTCCGCTAATCCGTTATAACAATTTGAAGAGATTGATGGATGGAGGTGTAGTAACGCTGGTTTTTGGATAGATGACGCATCTGCCGTCTTGGAGGTGTCAGAAACGTTCAAAATGGTGACACAATTTCACGAGGATTCATGGAAGAGGGCTCAGATTGCAATACTGGGGCTCAGTGACAAGGCAAGAGTTCACGCATGGCATGCGATGGTACTTGGATGCTCAAGGTCTTGGGTTACCTGTCCCTCTGTATTTATCTGTAAGTCCAATGCTTGTATTTCAAATCCATTAAAAGAAACCGGCTGAGCATTTGCCTTCAATAGACTTTTTTATGTATTTCTGGGGACGAATAAACTGCGATCCATGTTCCTATACGGCACTTTGCTAGAGCGAATTCAGACCTTCAACAATGTGTCGAGTCAATATTCGAATAGTTGGATTGGCTTGAAGATAAACAAGAGCTGCAGCCCGGAGCCTTCTACTTTGGAAGACGTGTCCTGCAGTGACTTGAATCTCCCGCCTTTCTGAGTTGTGGTATTGCGGGCACTTCTGGACATTGTGTTTAACAAATAGACGTCCTTTATAACTACATGATGCTTAACCCTTAAGAATAACGATTACTCAAGCCTAAGACCGAGTTTAAAGCACTCCATCACTCCTGATAGCACATTGACCAAAGTCTTTCTTTGTGAGACCTTCAGGTTTAGGAAGGATATCCTGATAAAGAACAATCAAAAGGAGCTCGAAGAAATAGGGACGGAATACACATACGTGGTCGAAGATGCCTGTAGGAACTGCCAACGTCACGCAAGCATTAGGAGAGTCCTATGAAGAGGAGATGTCAGTTCCTGGCCATGCGCGAGCGCTATGTTGATCAGGTGCTTACGACAATGGCGCCAACATGAGATTCGACGGGAGCTGCGGAGAGCAGAAGGTCTAATTGAAAAGAATAATTAACGTCAAGTAAATTGAGCGGAGCGGTGAGACTTACATGCTTGTTCTCGCGCTGGTAGTTAACGAAAGATCAGTTAACTTCGTATTTGATGTTGTAGGGTGTTGGGCTTACTGTATCCGAGCTGGAAGGCAAATCAGCATCACGGCAAAGCTCCTCAGCACAAGAAAACATACCTTCTGTAAGTATCCGATAGCGTTGAGTGCAGCTTGTTTGTACGCAACGGAGCTGGGTTTTCAGACTTGTTAAAAATCTTGGAACGCCGAAAGTCTGAATAGGCACTCACGCGTCCATGTTGAACTGCTTCCCATCACCGTCTACGAGAGAAAAATGGTTAATCATACGACATACATCATTTTCAAGGGATATGGCTTACTGATATTGACGCTGAGCCCCTCAAATACGAGCTAAATGAAAGAGTGAGCGCATTCACAGAAGTTGCTCTTTCTTAAGAGCATTACCTTCTGGGAGTACATGGGGTCAACCGGAGATGGCTGTTGATAGGTGCTCAGACTCATAATCGAATAATGAGCTAGAAAGAAGGGATACCAAGAAGATTGGTTGTTTCAACCCGAATTTCTCTACGCCGCCTTTGATAATGCTCGTAGAGAAGGTGATGATACCAGCCTATCAACAATCGGTATTAGAACGTCGGGGTATATGTGACATAGACACAGACCATCTCAATTGCACCACAAAACGACATCTAGGATTTTGTCAGCTATAATTCGCACATGAGGTTGATAGAAAGCAGTATACTTCGCCCTACAAGGGGACATCAGTATCAGTGCGGTTGGTCGGCCGAGAACGAAGTAGGACTCACGTCGCCTTGGGAGAAATGTAAATCTCCGACTGAAAGGTTCGCGCCTTTCACGAAGACAGGGAAGTAGCACCGAGAACCCCTGTTCAAAGACATAGCTTTAGATGGTATGAATTAACCGGTCGGTGAGAGCGCCTTACTTCGAGAGGTTCTTGATCTGTTATTTAAACATGCATATGAGCGAATTCCACAATCGAACAGGATATTTCAAACGTACATCACAATTTCCACCATGCTCACGCCCAGGAATCGTCCTCGCACCCTCCTTCGCGATCTTCTCAAATACATTCTTTGGAAGATCTTGACCAACGTAAGCTCCACGAGGTTCAGGCGGGTATGCAACTGGAGGAACAGAATCGGCATGAGCTGCAATGAGTTCTCCCTCGCGTTTGTTCCAGGTTGCGAGAAGTTCTGGGGAAGGCGCAGTTCCAATGAGGCCGGGGTGGGACACTCCTGCGAAACGAACGCCAGGGATGTGACGGGACGAGGCATAAACGCCTTTCAAAAGATAATTAATGATTAGCGAAGATAGTAGTGACAGTATTTTATTACCGTTGAGATCCCAAATAGCTTTGCACGCTCTGCTCCTGAATTCTTTGGCGAAGAGACCGCCACCGTTCTCGAGCTCAAAGATACCCTGGATTGTCATCTCGTGAGCAGAGTTTTTCTGGCGGATACTGTAAAGGAAGCTTACAGTGAAGCCCCATGGCATCTTCTCGAAAGGTGTGACTGTTGAAGGTTATGGCGCCTTAAATGAGATAAGCAAAGAACGAAGGAGGGTCCGACGTACCATCTAGGATGTCAACGATAAGACAATCGCCTGGCTCCGTTCCCTCGACGGCTATGGGACCAGAGAGGTTATGGACCTTGGTGAGGTCAACGTTCTTGACATCATCACTGCCTGGTAAATGGCAAATCAATGGGTTATTACCAGGTTTGGCGGGCCATGAAGGGTCAAGAACATACAATCATTGTTGCCAATTTGACCACCTGTCCAGTCTAAGAGAGATATGAACATCGCGCATATCGGAATACCGAAAGCGTCTTACCGACACATTCGATTTTGAAGGTCTGGACAAAAATTAATTGAGTGATAGGGTAGGGAAGAAGAGTCGAAGACTTACCTGGCCTGGTTTGACTGTGGCAATCGGTGGGATATCTGGACTAGAGCCAACGAGATTTTTGAGCAATAGTTGACATGACATCATAATGGCCGCTTACTGCCAGCGGTTGTGAAGGCCCTGGCGGAAGTATTCATTAGCGTGTATTGGAAGCTACATTCAATCTATCCTACCTTCTGCTTGTCTGCAGGTCTACCGGTTTCCAGTTGAGCTTATGAATATAAATGAGACTTGGTGAAATCATAGGAAAATTCTTACATGAAGGGGTCAACCTATGCTGGGGTCAGCCAAGTGTTTCGCGTGGGAACACAAACGAAAGGACCTACTTTGATCAGAGTAGGATGAGGAACAGAGTTAGCGGCGGAATTGGCGGACATGGTTCAAAGGAAGTACGACAACTGAGTTCAAGGTTAGATTTAGGAATGAGAAAGAGTGCGGGAAAGGTAAAGGCGTTTATATACCTGTGAGTAAGCTGAGAGGTCACCAGTACCTATCGCAAGCCTCGTATCTCGAGGTTCTTGCTTATCTCGTGGAGGCTGAATTTCAAAGGAGATAACCAGGACAGAAAATAGTCACGAGGAGCCATCCTCCTTCTATAAGTATATGCACTTGTGAGAATGAGCTCGATGCAATTTGTCTTCTGTGAGATAACTGTGGTATGCACAAGCTATTTGTGGCGAAGTGCTTGAGAGCGGAGATGCCAATCAGTTGTCCTGTCGAGTTTGGGGGATACAGTCGAATATGATGAGTGAATGACCAAGAGTGCGGAGAAGCATTGAATATATGTTTTGACGCGACCATGGGTTAGCAGATCATTGTTGGTGAACACTGTAAGAGGTAGGTAGTTCGGTCAAGCGCCGAATTTCTTGGCGCCAGATTGTTCGGCGATTTTGATGTTGATGTCGTGTTGATGTCGTCTCACGCCCTATTTAAAGCCCGACGCCATGTTCAAATTAGCCACCGCAGCTTCGACTTGATATTCAAGCTGCGTCCTACTAGGCTTTTGACTACGACTGTTCCACAGCAGAATTCGTGGATAATAAATGGGCACATTCAAGTTTCAAAGGTACAAGGCTTCGGGACCGACTAGACGACCTCATATACAACCCACGCTCCGCACTCCAGACAGTTCTCCTTGACGGCCTCCACCTCATCTAGCCTTCCTGTCTTTCCTTCGTAGAGTTCCTCCTGGTGACGTCTGGCCTTGTCCTTCACTTGCTCAAACGACACCTAGTGACCCAGAACCAGACGCTATCCTTGTCCCATTTCATAAGCTTACGCAGTGACGACGTACAGTCCCGTTGGAGTTTTACAGAAGGTGCTCGGGTGGCGAGCTGAGGGACTTCGGAGGCATGACTGGACTGCCTGAATACCGTAGTGGTATGCGCATTTATGATCCTCTATACAGGTAAACCAATCTCACGCCCTTCTGGACCGGGAACAGAAAGGCTGCTAGTCGTTCTCACCCTGAAGCCGGACGTCCGAAGTCTGGGTTACCAATTGCACCTCCCTACAGCCCAGCGATCGTAAAATGGCGGGCAATGACAATAATTTCACCGTACGTTCCTCTTGCGCTCACACCTAATCCGACTGATGTTACGAATTAATTGTTTTGTCCTTTCAGATATCGAATTGCAAATCTCACTTGGTTCAAGCCTGGACTCACTCCCGCACGGCTCAGTCTCGCACAACCCTTGTAAACTGTTACATGCAAAGGAGGCAGGGAGATTGCGAAGATGGTACTGTTTTCAAGTGATTGCCGGGGCTGACATGATGCTCTTGGGATTGTATCGTTTTTATCTTACTTTCCCAATACTAGCTCATGTGAATAACAGCATTTCCTTCCCAAAATATACTCGTCTCTGTACACAGCTCTAAGGAGAGATATTCCAAACCCATACGCCCTCCACCATTCTGTATCCACCTCTGTCCCCTCCTACACCAAGAAACTCTTCTCCACACGAGGCTGGCATCATCAAGCAAACACTGTACATTTTCTAATTCGAGGAAATGGTCGCGTCGTGGTCGACCTCTTGACAAGCCAGGGGACGGCCTGGTTTTGACAAACTGAATCCAACGTTGCGACGCTTGACGAGCATTTGGCTCGGGCATTTATAGGCGCACAATTTTGATTGGCTGTTGTCACGTTCCGTCCTCGCCTCTCCTGTACTCGAATCAAAATCCTACCGTGGACATCCAGCTAGCGCCTCTCCAGGTTCTTGAGAAGGGAGGATCATTCACACACCTGTGATACTGTTGAAAACTCCGGTCAACGTTTGACCATCCGACTGCAGTCCATGTCAATCACTGGCGTGGTGGACACTGTTGCACTCAGACCCTTTTCAATTTTGAGTTCTGCTAGCTCGGCTCCAACCTAGCTTCGTCATGAACCGCTCGCACAACGGATGCATCACGTGCGCTGACACCTGCTCGGAGGGCAGCCTCGCCACTCGGGCCTTGTACCAGGTGCTTTGGGCGAGGGCTATACGTTGCAGCGTGGGTCAGCACCTACCACCATGTCGATGTTTTCGGACTCCCATGGCTTTCAAGTCGCCAATTCCAACATAACCAATATCGACCAGCGGGTTTCGACCGTCAATGTTCATAACATACACAATACCGTCGACCATGTAGAAAATACCAACAGGCGGCCCGGCGGAGCTGGTATGGGGGCTCTTTCTTCACACATCAAGCTCTAACTAATATGACTTCAAGGACTTCGCGAGCTATTGGCCCACTCCATCCCAAGTGCCACTCACGACTCTTCAGAACGATACCCTCCTCCCCTCTGCCACCCTGGAACACGCGAAGACTTCATTAACCTACTCACGGAGTGGGGTCGTAACGCATCCCAAGGCCACCCTCGTCTGGCATGGATGAAAGGACCTGCTGGGGTTGGTAAATCCGCCATAGCCCAGTCTACAGCTCAGGCGCTCGGCGACGACGTAGGCGCCACGTTCTTTTTCTCGCGTCCGAATCACCGCGACGACCCAAATCGTTTCTTCACCTCAATCGCTCACCAGCTCGCCATGAAACAGCGAGCCTTCGGAGACTTCCTCGATCAGAAAATACACCATAACCCCACCATTATCACGAAATCCTTACAATTCCAATTCGACGAGCTCCTGATTGCTCCTGTTCGTGCGTTGAAGCAGCAGGGAAAGGGTCTCCCAGACATGGCTATTTTTATCGATGGACTCGACGAGTGTAATGGGCAAAGTGCACAGCAGGAGATCGTCTTGCTTGTTGCAAAGTCCATTCGAGATGAGGACACTCCCTTCCGCTGGATCTTTTTTAGTCGCCTCGAACCAGGCCTCGTCTTAACTTTCAACCGCCCAGAAGTCAAACCATTTACTGCTCAATTTGAGCTCACCGTTACACGTGAACTCGACCCGCAGATACACCACTTCCTAGCTTCCAGATTGAGAGAAATTAGAGAAAAGCACGGCCTCGGCGAATCTTGGCCCACAGGCGAAGATCTTCGTGCTCTTGTGGAGATTTCCGCTGGACTCTTCGCATGCGCCCACGCAATAGCTCTTTACGTTGAAGACCCCGAAGGTGCCACCACGCCTAAGAAACAGTTAGATGTTGTCTTAGGGCTGGCATCGCGGATTAAGATTGAGCGTAGCTCAAAGCACCCCCTTTCGCCACTAGACCTCTTCTACACGCTCATCCTAGAACGCCTTCATCCGGAGAGACTCATAGATCTACGGATGATTCTTCTGGCTACTCGCTTGGGACTCTCATCTAGGAGTTTCACAGAAACCATCGCATATGCAAACCTGCTTGGACATTCGCCGGAGGATTTTTTCATCATATGTCAGTCTCTTCATGCTGTCATGAAAGTTGACTCGGAGTATATTACCTTCTATCATGCATCCTTCATGGATTTCCTTGACGATCCAGCTCGATCCGGTCAACGGTGTATCTGGTCTGCGTGTCCAGGGCTTTTGCGCAATATAATGCAATCTCTGTGTTGCACTCGACTTAGTGAGTCATGACTTCATGATCTGCTATCGCAAATCTTCCTAGTTCTGATCATTGATTCATCAGGTACAGATTTTTACCCCATACCATCTCTCTCCTGGAAACCTCCCTTCGTTTCTAGAAAGCACTTCCAAGATCAATACCGGAATCTTTGTGATGCATTTTTTGAGCTCTTTCAGTTGATGGTCCTGCGGAAAATTCAAGATGATGAAACGTATAGGGTATTGAAGGAGTTTGATCTCAGGAGACTTGTCTTAGCAGGGCAAGTCTACGTGCTAGAATGGAGGCTCGACATCAATGAGGCGCTTCCTCAGGCGAGTTCACCATCTAAATCTTTATTGATGTCCCTGTCAAACTAAAGACCTGTTTTGATAGCTCGAAACGGTCCAACTCGATGGTTTTATCCGGCCGTTTCGGCTTGAAAATGCATTTGAATCCTGTTTGAGGCTATTTCTTAAAAACAGGCACTCCATCAAAAGATATTCTGTCGGTGGCGGTGGCAGGAAGATAATAATCCTGAAGACGGCCACCAGTGGTGGCCCAGAAAGATTGACGTCTGCTCAGTTTGATGGATACTCTAAGGTCATGGTGGAGAAACTCAAGAAAAAGCTCAGAGAGCAGGATGGAGAGGATCCGTGGGCCTACGAAGATGACGAGTCTAGCTGAGCCTAGTGTCACTTGAGAGGCCAATATAATTCGCATTTGGGGGTTGGATTTTTAGTGCAGGGAACGAGCTTTTTGAAATTACTGTATGTGTACGCCACTATATAAGGTGTTGACAATTTGTTGGAAGAGAGAGGTGGGAGAGTAATGTAAAAATAACCACGGAAGGGTTGGTAAGCGTGGTGAGTGTGAATGAAGTTGCAAGCACGACAACACTGAATTTCCCGGCAATGTTGATATGTTCTCACGCCTTATTTAAAGCCCGACATTACGTTCTAAACTCACCACCGCAACTTGCTGCTTCGACTTGATATTCAAGCTGCGTCCTGCTGTGTTTTCGACTACAACTGTACCACAGCAGACTCTTATCGATAAAAATGGGCGTATTCAAGTTTCAAAGTTACCAGGCTCCGAGACCGACTAGACGACCTCATATACAACCCTGCAGGACGGTGGACGATAATCCAAGTCAACTTCTCAAGCTGAATTATGCAGACAATCCGCGCAATAGCCTCGGAACGTCCCGCGAAATCTGTTGTGTTATCGAAGTGCACAAAGGTGGAGGTTGTATGGACGTTCAAAGTTACCCTTTAGGTAGGTATGCTTGCTACGCTTGAATTTGCCTGAGAAGACGATGATTAATGTGGAGATGATATTCTCATTCTCCAGGCAGGCCAGAACAGACTCATCATCTCTAGGCTTGCCAGCTCAGTAGTGCCTCAGTCTGTCAGGATATCGAATCTCAACTCTCCTGGATCAAACAGTGAGATCTACTTGTCACTTGCTCCGTGTTTGAAGGCCCTGACGATGCATCCAACGCGAGAATACGCGCTCCCAAAAACCAAAAGAAAATATTGGAGCATGAAGGAAAGTTTCTCAACACACAAGCCGAGGTTTTGATCAAGTACGCAAACAGCCTAAGTGGACGATGTGCAAGCCCAGATGCGATGGACGGCTTCTTGAGTATGTTCTCGGAGCATGGAAGGAGCAACACACGTGCAGTGAGTCTTCTTACTCTTACTCTTACTTTCTGTAGACAAGGCTGATAGAGTTATGCAACTAGCGAAAATCGATGCTGAGATCGAGGAAATTGACAGGCAAATTAGGGAGAAGAAGGCTTCTCACGTGAAGGGCTCCCCTAACATTAGGCTTGCCGCCATGATCACCTTAGAGGAGGACACCAACGTCGAGCTCAAGTTGACTTACAGTGAGCACACTTCCTCTTCGTTTTCCTGTCCTAGGATGGCCAACTAAATGCATGTCAATAGTCGTGAACGGCAGCAGTTGGTCACTCTCATACGAGCTTCACGCCTTTACCGACGGATCTGGCCAACCCTCGGAAACAGTCTCGCTACACTGTCATGCCTGAATCTCACAAACCACTGGCGAAGAATGGACCAACGCGGCACTCACGCCTACTACTGCCACTCTAGGAGATGTTGTCAAAAAAATGCCCAAACACAAGCCGCTTCGTACTAATGTAGTGCCATTTGCCAACGGAACCGGAATCCCCCAACTGAAACAAGCCGCAAACCGACAATATGGGGGGCATTTAGCGGTTAGCGGGTGTGTCCCTCCACCCCCCCCCACCTTGCCATGCGCGTCCGCCTCCGCCTCCACCACCAGCTCGCGCAATTTCCACCTCTGTTCTCTCACGTGCAGGAGCGAGAGGATATGATTTCCCCGACGAGGCACCTGGTGCTGGAGACGTAGAGGCTGAAGGGATGACTACACATGATCCTGTCACATAGACGCCTGAGACTCTAACCTACGCCATCCGTGGGAGACCGATGATACCTTCCGATGGAAAGGAACACATCGTCACTGTTGCCGTTCTATCCTTCGAAGCCAATACTGAGTACGTCTCAGTCCCGAGAGTCGATCCCCGTGTTTACCTCCATGTGAGTGCGTTCATCTGCTTCCTGCTCATTTGCCCAGCATACTAATGTATTGGCTATAGTGTCAAGTAAAGGGGATGCACTACCTACATCAAACAATAGTCGCGTAAAAGTTCTATTGAGGAAACCTCAAGAACTGATTGAAGCAAAAGAGGGTGTCCTGGTTAGCATCAATACAGGGCGACTTGCAGCCGATGACGAGGGGGAAGGGGAGGAGAATTTTGAGGAGGTGGCTAGAGCTCGGAGTCAAGGTGAGGATTTGAAGGTGAGGTGGACAAAAGAGAAGGAGGGGCTGTATGAGTATAGGTGGAGAGTGGACCCTGGGGGTGGGGTCAAGTTGAGCACCGTTTTTGAGTTAAGGACATCCGGCGATTTGACATGTTCTTTCTGAGTCGATAATGGAAATTCATAGACTCCTGCTGTTATCCGCTCCTTTACTGATGCTACATTCTAAACTCACTACCGTTACACACATTTCATCTCCGCACTCTGGACAATTCCCCCCGACAGCCTCAACCTCATCTGGCCCTCTTGTCTTTCCTTCTGTTCAAACAGCACCTGGTCACCCCGAATCAGACGTTATCCTTGTCCCATTCCATGGGCTCACGCAGTGCCTGACTTATACTCTCATTGAAGTTTTATGGAAGGTGTTTGGGTGGCGAGTTGAGGGGCTTGAGGGCATGGCTAGACTGCCTGAATACCGTAGTGGTATGCACATTTATGATCCTCTATAGAGATGAACTAATCTCATACCTCTTTTCGACCGTGAACAGAAGGGTTGTTAGTCGTTCTCGGCATCCTGATGCTGAAACCGGACGTCCAAAGTCTGGGTTACCAATTGCACCTCCCTACCACCCAGTGATTATGGAATGGCATACGATAGCGATAATCACACTGTACATTCCGCTTACGCTCGCATCTGATCCAATTGATGTTATGAACTAATTGTTTTGTCTTTTTCAGAGATCGAATTGCGAACCTCACTTAGTTCGAACCTGGACTCACTCCGGCACAGCTCAGTCTCATACAAGCCTTGTAAACTGCTGTATGCAAAGGAAGCAGGGAGATCGCAAAGATGAAGAGACCTGAGACAAGTTGACCGCCTATCGAAATTTAGAGCGATGGTACTGTTCTCCAGTGATAGCCAGAGCTGGCGTAATGTTCTTGGGATCGTGTTGCTTTTATTTCACTTTCCTAGTGCCAGCGCACATGAATAACATCATTTCCTTCTTGAAATATGCTCGCCTCTGTACACAGCTCTAAGGGGAGATATTCCAAACTTATACGCTCTCCATCACTCTGTATCCACCTCCAACCCCTCCTACACCAAGAAGTTCTTCTCCACACGAAGCTGGCATCATTCAAGCAAACACTGTACCTTTTCTAATTCGAGGAGATGGCCGCGTCACAATCGACAACTTGACAAGCCAGAAGATGGCCCAGTTTTGGACCAAATCAAATATTGCGACACTTGATGAGCATTTGGCTCAGGCATCTATGGGTGCGCGATTTTGATTGGCTGCTGTCATGGTCCGTTTCCGCCTCCCCAATGCTTGAATTAAAATCCTACTGTGGACATCCAGATAGCACCTCTCCAAGTTCTTGAGAAGGGATGATCATTGACCATCCGACTGGAGTCCATGTCAAACACTGGCATGGCGGATGCTGTTGCACTCAGACCCATTTCAATTTTGAGTTCCATTAGCTCGGCTCCAACATAGCTTCAACCGAACCGCTCGGCGGCTCACACGACAGATACATCACGTGCGCTCTCACTCAGAGGGCCTCACCACAGCTCACCACCCTGGCCTTGTACCAGGTTCATTGGGTGAGGGCTACACGTAGCAAACTGGGCCAGCACCTACCACCATGTCGATGTTTTCACACTCCCATGGCTTTCAAGTAGCCAACTCCAACATCACCAATATAGATCAGCGGATTTCAACCGTTAACGTTCATAACGTACACAACACCGTCGACCATGTAGAAAACACCAACAGGGCACCCAGCGGAGCTGGTATGAGGGCTCTTTCTCCACACATCAAGCTCTAACTAATATGACTTCAAGGACTTCGCGAGCTATTGGCCCACTCCATCCCAAGTGCTACTCACGACTCTTCAGAACGATACCCTCCTCCCCTCTGCCACCCTGGAACACGCGAAGACTTCATTAGCCTACTCACGGAGTGGGGCCGTAACACATCCCAAGACCACCCCCGTCTGGCATGGATGAAAGGACCTGCCGGGGTTGGTAAATCCGCCATAGCCCAGTCTACAGCTCTGGCGCTCGGTGATGACGTAGGCGCTACATTCTTTTTCTCGCGTCCGAATCACCGCAACAACCCATATCGGTTCTTCACCTCGATCGCTCACCAGCTCGCCATGAAACATGAAGCCTTCGGAGACTTCCTCGATCAGAAAATACACCGTAATCCCACCATTGTCACGAAATCCTTACAATTCCAGTTCGATGAGCTCCTGATTGCTCCTGTTCGTGCGTTGAAGCAGCAGGGAAAGGGTCTCCCGGACATGGCTATTTTTGTCGATGGACTCGATGAGTGTAGTGGGCAAGGTGCACAGCAGGAGATCGTCTTGCTTGTTGCAAAGTCCATTCGAGATGAAGACACTCCCTTCCGCTGGATCTTTTTTAGTCGCCTCGAACCAGTCCTCGTTTCAACTTTCGACCGCCCAGAAGTCAAACCATTTACTGCTCAATTTGAGCTCACCGTTACACGTGAACTCGACCCGCAGATACACCACTTCCTGGCTTCCAGATTGAGAGAAATCAGAGAAAAGCATGGTCTCGGCGAATCTTGGCCCACAGGCAAAGATCTTCGTGCTCTTGTGGATATTTCTGCTGGGCTCTTCGCATGCGCCCACGCGATAGCTCTTTACATTGAAGACCCTGAAGATGCCACCATACCTAAGAAACAGTTAGAGGTTGTCTTAGGGCTGACATCGCGGATTAAGGTTGAGCGTAGCTCAAAGCACCCTCTTTCATCACTGGACCTCTTCTACATGCTCATCCTAGAACGCCTTCACCCAGAAAGATTCACAGATGTACAGCTAATTCTTCTGGCTACTTGCTTGGAACTCTTTCAAAGCAGTTCCACACAAATCATGACATATGCAAACCTGCTTGGACATTCACCAGAGGATTTTTTTATCATATGCAAGTCTCTTCATGCTGTCATGAAAGTTGACTCGAAGCATATCACCTTCTATCATGCATCCTTCATGGATTTCATTGATGATCCAGCTCGATCAGCTGAACAGTGTGTCTGGTCTGCATGTCCAAGGCTTTTGCGCCATGTAATGCAATCTCTACATAACATTCGACTTAGTGAGTCATGACTTCATGATCTGCAATTGCAAACCTTCTCAATCCTGATCTTCAATTCATCAGGTTCAGATTTTTACCCCATACCATCTCTCTCATGGCAACCCCCCAAGGTTACTAGAGTGGACTTCCAAGATCAATATGAGAATCTTTGTGGTGCATTTTTCGAGCTCTTTCGGTGGATGATCATGTGCAAAATTCAAGATGATGAAACATATAGGCTAGTGAAGGAGTTTGATCTCAGGAGACTTGTCTTAGCAGGGCATGTCAATGTGGATTCAGGGTGGTATGATATTGATAGGATGCTTCCTCAGGTGAGTTCACCATTTGAGTCATTATCAATGTCTCTGTCAAACTAAAGACTGTTCTAATAGCTCAAATTGGTCCAACTCAATGGTTTCATTCGACCCCTTCGCCTGAAGAATGCATTTGAATCCTATTTAAGGCCATTTTGCAAAAACAGAGACCACTTCAGGAAATATCTTGTTGGCACTGGCAGGAAGATAATAATCCTGAAGACAAGCACCCCTAATAACCCCAGAGTATCGTTGTCCTCTGCTGAGTTTCATGAATACTCCAGGGGCATGATGGAAAAACTCAAGAAAAAGCTCAGAGGCCAGGATGGTGAGTATCCATGGGTCTACAAGGTTGATGAGTCAATGGCTGAGTCCAGTGTCACTTGAGCAACCAATATGATTCACTTGGGGGTTGGATTTTTAGTGCAGGGAGTAAACTTGTATAAAATTATTGTATGTGTACGCCACTATATAAGGTATTGACAATTTGTTGGAAGAGAGAGGTGGGTGAGTAATGTAAAAATACATATAAATGTTTTGTTGAGGAAATCTCAAGAATTGATCAAAGCGAAGGAGGGTGACCTCGTTAGCATCAATACGGGGCCACTTGCACCCAGTGATGAGGGAGAGAGAGAAGAGGATTCTGAGGCGGTTGGGGATAGTAGTCAAGATGAGGGTTTGAAGGTGAAGTGGACAAAAGAGGAGGAGCTGTATAAATACAGGTGGAGAGTGAACCCGGAGAGTGAACTGCATTCAATACAGCAGAGGGTCGGAATACTGATCGAAGTGAAATTGAAACAACTATGCCTATACCTGCTACTACATACAATATAATTTACAGAATGCCAGAATCAAACAAGTAGTCATACAGAGAGGCATACAAACAAGTACACGAAAATCGCATCACAAAAGACGATAACCACCTTACTTCTTCTGCCCAAACCCGAAAATGGCCTCCGTGAAAGTACAAGTCAAATCACTCGACGCCCTCGTCTCAAATATGGTCTGCAACCCAATCTTACCATCCGGATCTACTCGCCACTTATACTCATAGAATCCCTCCTTCTCCTTCGTCCACTTGGCCTTCAACCCCTCATTGTCCTCATCCTCAACATCACCATCACCATCACCTTCACTACCCGCCGCCTTCTTCGGCCTCTCAACCTTCACATAAACTCCTTCCTTGGCTTCAATAAGTTCTTTCGGCTGTCGTAATATGACTCTCACACGCGAGTCATTCGAGATTGGCAAGGCGTCCCGCACGACGAGTTTTTCAATTGAGAACGCGTGTTTGTTTTGAACGGTAATGGAGGTGGTGTAGGTTGTAATGTTGGCGGTGTCGGCAAAGGAACCTTTGCCTTCTTTGACGGTCTTGGATAGGCGTGAGTAGGAGACGAGAACAGATGGATCGTCGCCGAGGGTGAAGTTGAAAACGTCATTGCGCTCGACATCCTGGAAAGGTGAGTACGGGTATAAGCATCTATTTGATGAGAGATGCAGGAGCCAGAAGACATACGGAAATTGTGGTCTTGGAGACGTAGCTGTCGTCTAGAATGACACTGACGGGACCAGGAAGGAGTCTATATTCGCTGTCATTCTTGACCTCACACTGTGAACCCATTGTTAGATGAAACTTAAGATGAGAGGGGAGTAGTTCAGTCGTACCTGCAGGTAAACACGAGGGTCAACTCTCGGTACCGAGACATATTCAACGTCCGTCTCGAAAGACAAGACAGCAATAGTAACAATGTGTTCTTTGCCATCCGATGGAATACTAGATTTTCCACGAACACTATAAGCCAGAGCCATTGGCGTTTGGGTGACGAGTTTCTCGGGAGCTTCAGATTCATTGCCTGAAGCCTCTGCCTCATCCACTGCTTCATCAGGGGTGGATGCTGGTTGAGAGATATCAGATGCCGCGGGAGGGGCAAAGGCGCCAAACCCGGTGGTCCCTGATGTGGCTGGGGCAGTAGCACCAAAAAGACTGCCACCCGGCGCAGCAGGCACTGGAGGAGGGGGAGGAGGTGGAGCTCGAGCTGGAATGTTAAAAGCATTAAAGCCACCTCTTTGAGCTGACTGAAATTGATTTTGCGATTGGAAAATCTGGGGCCCGTGTTGTGGTCGATTATTGTAGGCGACGGCAACGTTGATTCTGACTGGGGCTAGTTTGGGTATTTGTTTGACGATGGCATCGGTAGCGACGGTGCTGAGAGTGAGTGCTGCATTTGTCCAGTCTTCGCCTGTGGATTGGGTGATGCAGGCACGGTAATGCAGGGAAACCGTCCGCGACGGTTGGCCATCGTCGCCCGTTACAGCGTGAAGTTCGTAAGTAGGGGACCAGTTCGTGTCATTGACAACTATGAGGAATGTGTAAGTGGCCTGAGCTGCAAAGATTTAGCGGAGAGCTTACTATAGGTTAGCCTGAGCTCGATGTTCGTATCCTTGTCGGCGGTAATGACCGCGGTAAGCTCTGTGTTGGCGGAGCCTTTGACAGCAGAAATGGTTTTTTTTTCCGCCTTGATCTTCTTATTTATCTCCTCAATTTGTGCATCAATCTTGGCAATCTAAGGAGTAATTGATATATCAGTATCAAGTGCAAGATAAGAACAACTCGACGTACAGCACGGATATTAGACTTCCCATGCTCAACGAAAGTAGTCAAGAAGTTATTCACCACTTCAGGGCTGGCATGCTCTCCGCTCAGGCTCTTGGCATACTTGACCAACACTTCGGCTTGAGTGTCCAAAACCTTCTTTTCGTCTATCAATGTGCCTTCCTGAACTTCGAGCGCGTGGATAATTGCACTCGACGCGTCGTCAGATGCATCAGATACAGAGCAGACAACATCGGAAAGGAAGGACCTGTTTACGGATCCTGTCGAATTGAGGCCAGAGATCCGAACAGATTGGGTGTCAATGGTACTGGGTAGCTTGGATATGGTGATTTTGTTCTGGCCAGCCTAAGAGGAAAGAACATTTATCAGCGTCATTGGTAGGCCGTCAAAAATTAATTCAAAAGCGCCCACGCGACATCCAGTCTAAATCACGACATTCGTACCTTGAGTGCTATCTTGAAAGTCCTCACGATCTCCGCTTTAGAGGACTTGAGTACGACAACTGAGCGCACAGGGTGATCAGCAGCGACAAGTGAAATAACATTTGGGGAGCTCATGCTCGCGAGAATATCGGGATAGTATAGAATCAAGGTTATGGCACGGAAGAGACGAGAGTTTCTGCGGATCCTGAGCCTCCTGGAGCAGGTAGTCCCCTAGATATAAGTGCAACGGGTGTTTGCATGTGTGTGGAATGTCTGCGGCACCGGTCAAGACCGTGATGCATGATGAGTCGTCTGCGTTAGAGTTGGTGAGTTGATGGCTTGATGGAACTGCACTGCCACTGCACCGCACCCTCTTTCTCATGCCAACAGACGCACGCCAGCTATGGGTCTATTCTTGTCACATATCCATTTTTGTTCCGTAGGAGGGAGTACCTCCCCAATCTGTCGAGTTCTATCATCTCAAAGCAGCTGATGGCCTTCAAGGACCAGCGTGGTATCTCGACAAGGCCTCATGCCTCCCAATTATCTCAAACGATTATCCTAATTGATCATAAGGCACAGGCCCAACATGATCAGGTCATTTCGCTAGTAGGTAAGTCGTACTGTTGAGGTTTCATCAGAAATAATACGTGTAGAAGGTGTTCGTCTACAGCGAGAAGTATCTCTCGGTTCATTGGAGAATGATTAATGACGGAAGAATCCCTTTGAGGCGCTTGTGAAGTCGCGAGCGGATCGCAAACTCTCGCACATTTACTTCTCAGCGCTGACCATGATACAAAGTGTTTGATCCAAAAGACCATAAAATGTCTATTATTTGTAGCTTTAGCGCTCCGGCAGAGTCTCTTATCTTGATCCCATTGCTATTATAGGTGGAAGCATTTCCTCTCGAACCTGGGAGTACGAGCCCTATTACTGCTCCTAGGGGCACTTAGTCGACTTCAGGGAACCAAATCCGAATGGCTGGTGGGGGGGGGGGACGCTGTTGCATCCAAACCCCTTTCAGTCTCGAGTCTCGCCAGCTCGGCTCTAATCTATCTTCATCATGAACTGCTAGTAAAATAGATGCCTCACGTGCGCTGTCACCCGTTCGGAGGACAGCTTTGGCCCTTGTACCAGGTTCCTTGGGTGAGGACTACACATTGCAACCTGGGTTAGCACCTACCACCATGTCGATATTCTCACACTCCCATGGCTTTCAAGTCGCCAACTCCAACGTCACTAATATCGACCAATGGACCTCAACCGTCAATGTTCATAACATACACAATACCGTCGATCATGTAGAAAATACCAACAGGGCACCCAACGGAGCTGGTATGAGGGCCTTCTCCACACATCAAGCTCTAACTAATATGACTTCAAGGCCTTCGCGAGCTATTGGCCCACTCCATCCCAAGTGCTACTCACGACTCTTCAGAACGATACCCTCCTCCCCTCTGCCACCCTGGAACACGCGAAGACTTCATTAACCTACTCACGGAGTGGGGCCGCAACACATCCCAAGACCACCCCCATCTGGCATGGATGAAAGGTCCTGCTGGGGTTGGAAAATCTGCCATAGCCCAGTCTACAGCTCAGGTGCTTGGTGATGAGATAGGCGCCACGTTCTTTTCTCGCGTCCGAATCACCGCGACGACCCAAATCGTTTCTTCACCTCGATCGCTCACCAGCTCGCCATGAAACATGAAGCCTTCGGGGACTTCCTCAACCAGAAAATACACCGTAATCCCACCATTGTCACGAAATCCTTACGATTCCAGTTTGACAAGCTCCTGATTGCTCCTGTTCGTGCGTTGAAGCAGCAGGGAAAGGGTCTCCCGGACATGGCTATTTTTGTTGATGGACTCGATGAGTGTAATGGGCAAAGTGCACAGCGAGAGATCGTCTTGCTTGTTGCAAAGTCCATTCGAGATGAAGACACTCCCTTTCGCTGGATCTTTTTTAGTCGCCTCGAACCAGGCCTTGTTTCAACTTTCGACCGCCCAGAAATCAAATCACTTACCGCTCACTTTGAGCTTACCGTAACACGTGAACTTGATCCGCAGATACACCACTTTCTGGCATCCAGATTGAGAGAAATTAGAGAAAAGCATGGTCTCGGTGAATCTTGGCCCACAGGCGAAGATCTTCGTACTCTTGTGGATATTTCCGCTGGACTCTTCGCATGCGCCCACGTGATAGCTCTTTACATTGAAGATCCTGAAAGTGCCACAACGCCTAAGAAAGAGTTAGATATTGTCTTAGGGCTGACATCGCGGATTAAGATTGAGCGTAGCTCAAAGCACCCTCTTTCATCGCTGGACCTCTTCTACACGCTCATCCTAGAACGCCTTCACCCAGAGAGATTCACAGACGCACAGCTAATTCTCCTGGCTACTCGCTTGGAACTCTTATATGGGAGTTTAAAACCCACTATGGCAATTGCAAACCTCCTTGGACATTCACCAGAGGATTTTTTTCATCATATGCAAGTCTCTTCACGCTGTCATGAAAGTTGGCCGGGAGTATTTTAACTTCTATCATGCATCCTTCATGGATTTCCTTGCCGATCCAACTCGATCGGCTGAACGGTGTATCTGGTCTGCGAGCCCAAGGCTTTTGCGCCATATAATGCAATCTCTACATAACACTCGACTTGGTGAGTCATGACTTCATGATCTGCAATCGCAAGTCTTCTCAATCTCGATCATCACTTGATCAGGTACAGATTTTTTCCCTGCACCATCTCTCTCATGGAGACCCCCCGGGTTGCTAGAAAGCATTTCCGAGATCAATACCGGAATCTTTGTGGTGCATTTTTCGAGCTCTTTCGATTCATGATCACCGAAAAATTTCAGGATGATGAAACATATAGGCTAGTGAAGGAGTTTGATCTCAGGAGACTTGTCTTAGCAGGGCACATCTCCGTGCATGAATGGTGGCACAATATTGATAAGGTGCTTCCTCGAGTGAGTTCACTATCTGAGTCTTTATTGGTGTCCTTGTCAAATTAAAGACCTGTTCTAATAGCTCAAATTGGTCCAACTTGATGGTTTCATTCGACCATTTCGACTGAAAAATGCATTTGAATTCTGTCCGAGGCTATTTCACAAGAAAAGGGACATCGAGAGATATTTTTTCGTCGGCAGGGGCAGACAGAGAATAATCCTGAATATAATCACCTATAAGCACGGAACACGGCCGACGTTGACAATGTCTACTTGGTTTGATGGATACTCCAAGGGCATGACAGAGGAACTCAAGAAAAAGCTCAGGGACCAGGGTGGTGAGGATCCATGGGTCTGCGAGGATGGCGAGTCTAGCTGAGCCCAGTGTCACTCGAAGAGGCCGGTATGATTCACACCTAGGGGTTAGACTTTTAGTGCAGGGAGCGAGCTTATTAAAATTATTGTATGTGTACGCCACTATATAAGGTGTTGACAATTTGTTGGAAGGAGGTGGGAGAGTAACGTACAAATAACCACCGGAAGGTTGATGACTGGTGAGTGGATGAAGATGTGAGTATGACAACGCCTGTCTGTCGTTGGTCCTGACCCGAAATGTAGTTGTAATTAAATAAGTTTAATGAGGATTTTTATTGAAACGATAGCTCAGTATGATTGCGACGGTGCAAGGTATTGCTGAGGAGCGAAACGTATATAGTATGTCCGCCCCAGCGATGCTTTCAATTTTGTGCTTGGAAACGACCCCTCAGTTCTCATCTCGTCACACGTCGATCAAAAACCATCCACGAAGGATCCAGTGCCTTCGTAGAAATTATTACACGAAAATCACATCACAAAAAATGACAACTACCTCACTTCTTCTGTCCAAACCCGAAAACGGCCTCTGGGAAGGTGCAAGTTAAATCACTCGATGCCCTCGCCTCAAATATGGCCTGCAATCTAATCTTGTCGTCCGGGTCCACTCTCCACCTATACTCGTATAATCTCTCCTTCTCCTTCGTCCACTTGACCTTTGAACCTTCATCACCTTTGTCTTCAACATCCGTAGCCCAGTCGATGACGGACTCCGCTTCACTCTCAACCTTTACAGAAGCTCCTTCCCCAGCACTCACAAGCTCCTTCGGCTGTCGCAATACGACCGTCACACGTGAGTCATTCGAGATTGGCACCGCATCTCGCACGACGAGTTTTCGATTGAGAACCTGTGTTTATTTTGAACAGTAGTCGAAATTGTGTAGGTCGTGATGTTGGCGGTGTCGGCAAAGGAACCTTCGCCTTCTTTGACGGTCTTGGATATGCATGAGTGGGAGACGAGAACAGATGGATCATTGCCGAGAGTGGAGCTGAAAACATCGTTGCGGTTGACGTCCTAGATTGAGAAATACAATTATAAGTGACTATTTGATGAGGGATAAGAGATAGAGGGGACAAGAAACGCACAGAAATCGAAGTCTTGGATACGTAACTGTCGTCCAGAATGACACTAACAGGTCCGGGGGGAGCCTATACTCGCTGTCATTCTTGACTTCGCACTGTAATCCTGGTGTCAGATAAAGCCAGAGAACAGAAGTAAGCAAATCTTGCCTGGAGGTAAACACGAGGATCGACTCTCGGTACCGAGACATATTCAACGTCCGTCTCGAAGGTCAAGACAGCAATAGTAACGATATGTTCCTTGCCATCCGATGGAATACTAGATTTCCACGAACACTATAAGCCAGAGCCATTGGCGTTTGGGTGACGAGTTTCTCGGGAGCTTCAGATTCATTGCCTGAACCCTCTGCCTCGTCCACTGCCTCATCAGGGGTAGATGCCGGTTGAGAGATATCAGATGCCGCGGGAGGGGCAAAGGCGCCAAACCCGGTGGTCCCTGATGTGGCTGGGGCAGCAGCACCAAAAAGACTGCCACCTGGCGCAACAGGCGCTGGAGGAGGAGGCAGTGGAGCCGAGCTGGTATGTTAAAAGTATTGAAGCCACCTCTTTGAGCTGACTTAAATTGATTTTGCGATTGGAAAATCTGGGGCCCGTGTTGTGGTCGATTATTGTAGGCGACGGCAACGTTGATTCTGATTGGGGCCAGTTTGGGTATTTGTTTGACGATGGCATCAGTAGCGACTGTGCTGAGAGTGAGTGCAGCGTTTGTCCAGTCTTCGCCTGTGGATTGGGTAATGCAGGCACGGTAGTGCAGGGAAACTGCTCTTGATGGTTGGCCATCGCCGCCCGTTACAGCGTGAAGTTCGTAGGTAGGGGACCAGTTCGTGTCATTGACGACTATGGAGTTGATAATGAAGTTGATGGCTTGATGGAACTACACCGCCTCCTGACGACAGACGCCGGTCGCGTGGGTGAGCTGAGGTACTTAGTGCTACAGTAAAACACTTACCTTGAGGGCTACCTTGAAAACTCCTACTTTGGGTGATTTCAAGACTACTACAGACCCCACTAGGAATTTGCAGCATCAAACTCCATGACCTGAGTAGTCTGAATTTGTGAACGTATGATAAGAAGGGCAATTTGGAATACTTGAGCGAGCATTGAGGGTAAATTGATGGCAGCTATTGTCCTTCTATATACCGGGATCTTCTAAATAATAATTAAATATGAATAATAATAAACATGAAGATTTCAAACTCAGTTGTAGTAGGGGGTGACACTGGTTCCCATTAGCCATCGACCGAATTTTCAACCACGTCAATTTCATAGATAACCGTCGCATCGCTCAACGAGTCGTCTAAATCGGCGAGTGGTAGCGGTCACAGCGTTTTAGATCAAGCTACAAGATTTACTTCCCACTCAGGCTATCAAATACTTATCGAGATGTTGACGGCATCGTTCATTGTCTTATGAAGGCCACGAGTTGCCCACGCCCTTGATACTTCCTTCCATGCGACTCCTGCATTTTACACAACGTTGATGCTTCCTTCCACTTTCTGAGTGATCAACGCTCTTTCCTTCCGCCCGTACCCAAATTATCTGTGGTTAATCCTCAGCTCATGACCGTCACCCGCTAACTGGTGCGTTCTTGCAAGGTGAGAACTTCTTCGCAACCTCTTAAGCCTCGGAGAGCTAATCCGTTGAGAATTCACAGATGCCCTCGAATTTTACCAATGTGGTACATCGGACACAGCGCCTTAGACGAGATGGTATAAGCTACCTTTGTGATGGTCCTTGAGTGATGCTCACGCAATAAAGATAGTCCTTGAAATTCTCCTCGAGCAATCAATAAAAGGCGTTGAACTCGACTCTTCAAGCCGACATCCACCTCCACGCTGTCATCCGGGAACATGTACCGCTCTTCGGCAAACCATCATTACTCGCCTCTACATATCCCAGCGCGATTGGACCGTCATGTGGTTATACGGGACTACGGACGTCGGGAAGTCAGCAGTTGCTCAAACAGTCGCAGAAGAATGTCGAGAAAAAGATGTTCTAGGCGCTGCGCTCTTCTTTTCAAAACATATCCGCAGTAACGATGCTCACAGAATCATCCCAACTGTTGCGTATCAACTTGCGAATCGATATTCGGACTACAGGGCGCTTGTTGAGCGAGAGATTGGCGAAGATCCTCGGCTCTTCGGCGGAGATATTCGTACCCAGTTCAAGAAATTGATCGCTGTCCCGCTAAGTTCCCTCAAGGCTCGCGGGTCACTCACTTTTCGGGAACCGAAACTAGTCATCCTAGATGGACTAGACGAATGCGAACCGCACACAGAAGCTCAGGAACTCATTGAGATGATCTGCCAACATGCCCGACTCGTAGAGAACTCCCCTCTCCTCTGGGTCATCTGTAGCAGACCAACGTCGCAGATCACTTCCGCTTTCTCGAAGTTCCAGCCCACTGCCATCTGTCGAGCGCAGGAACTGGTGTTTGATCCAAAGGAGGACCTTCTTCCCTTCCTTGACCGCGGATTTCGGGAGATTCGACTCCAGCATTGGGAAGTGTTCGGGAGTGACTCGAATCAAAAATGGCCCACACCATCAGAACTACGAATAATCGCCCACAACTGCTCAGGACAGTTCGTATTCGGATCCGCCCTTCTTAAATACGTTGCCGATGCGCACAATCCAAATCCCATCCATCGACTGGCCTCGTTTCTCGAAGTCATGAGAAACTGCGATTTGTCCCAATGCAGGACAAATCCACTATTTTTCTTAGACCTTCTCTATAAGCACATTTTGGATAACCTTCCTAACGACTATCTACCCACCATCAGACGCATCTTAGGTGTCTGCATATACCACCCTTACGCAGCTCTTTCCCCACGGGCTCTCGCTAATTTCTTGCATCTCGATCAACCAACCTTCGAGACTTCTATCAGCAAGCTCTTCTCCGTGCTTGCGCCTCCAGATTCCTTGTACTCATCCAAGGAGAGGCTTCACTTTTATCATACATCTTTTGGGAACTTTCTTCGCGATCCCTCTCGCTCTGCTCATCACCACATTAGCGAGCGAACTGTTTACGAAGATTTGGCTATACATTCCTTACAGTGGTCAAATTGGTCTGTCAAACGTGCTTGTGCTAGATCTCGTGGTATGTCGAACGCTGAGCAAAATAATGATTCTGAAATTGACTGAATGCCTATGATAGACGAGTTGGTAGATGAGATTTGTTGCATAGTGGAGGATCCGTTGGCTGCGCTCACTTGGAAATTAGAAGACGAAGTACATTCTTATGAATGTATGGAGGCAGTGGAGCACTTTGCGTCCCAGGTTTGCTGGGAGGCATGCTTCCGGGTAGCCGAGGGAGATGGGACACCAGTCTATCAAGAACTACTCAGGATTAAACACTGTCCCCGTGACCATCTCGTTCGATTTCTGAAGCGTTATTGTGCTACGGTACGTTGCTTACGCTTTGATTCTTTTCTAGGCTGATTAACTGCTCTTTCTAGGATCGACCTCAAGGGAACGCAGATCGCTTGACTGTCAAGCAGACTCTGAATGCCCTGTGGCTAGCTTCCTTTACCCTCATAGTATTTTACGCCCTTTTGCGAGTCAGAATTTACCAGGAACCTTGAGGGATCAATATATCAATATTCAAGACGAAGAGTCCTTAAATCTCTTGATATTTATGGGAGATACCGATATTACCCTGTCGTTTGTACGCTCAAAGTATTTAAAATAAAATCTGCAATTCCCCTCCCCCTTGGGCAAAACTATGTCAGTATTTAAGCAATCGCCAGCCATTATTTCTGATAGTCGACTCTAAAAATCGGGTTTTTGCCATAATGAATAACGGGAACTTTCTATTAAGGTCGCTATTGACGCATGAGTACCGGGGCCAGCGAACCCCACCTGAGCTGGAAGCGGCCACCAAACGCAAGAGGTCGTGCGGAGGCAAGCTTAAGCGTGAGAACGATTTGACCTTTCAGTTCTGTATTGCTTTATTTGCATCAGAAGCCTTTGTCCAACAAAAAGCTCGGCAACTGCGACTTCGGCTTGTTCCATCATCATATGCGCACACTCTACGCGCCACAATAATCTACCACAACGTCCTTGACGACCTTTATACTCTTCGATGCCTTAGCCCTTGCTCAGCTTTAGCGTGAAGAAATGTCACATAAATCTAACTCGAGTGGCCGCGTTTTGCAGTCAGAAATTCCCCTACCCTCCACCCATGCCGAGAATCCTCCAATAACGACTCCCTCTCCACTTATTCTGGCGCCGATGGAGCACATGAACCACGACGGGACAAGTCCCAAGGGATTCTGGCTCTTCAAGAGAAATAATACACAACGGAGTACATCCCGAGTTATGTCATCTAAACGCGGCGGAGCCGGAGCCCCGTCATTAGAGCGATCATTGTCTGAACCCAACTCTCCTACCGATCCCACCAGTGCGGGCTTTACTGGTCGGGATAAATCGGAAGGCAGGGTTAACTACATAAACCTAGCTGAGAAGCTGTTGGAAGAGAGCAAAGTGCGGTTTGATGAAAATAGGAAGGCATGGGAGGAGTTCAACGAGAGATTCAAAAAGTGTGGTACATTTACGCTTACTTCGCTACGACGACTTATGATGCCCTCTTCGTTAGTTTGTTTGCCAACGGCAGGCCCGCGGGAGGTAAACTTGTCAAACCTCATACCCCAGTACACGGTGCTCAAGCTGTAGCCAAATCGATCGTTGAGGATATCCAGGTAAATACTCCTAGTTCCCGCTAATTATAACCCACTGACTGGCTCCGAGTAGGCGGCACTTGAAACCATGGATCAGGAAATGTTAGTAGACAATACCTCGACATCTACATCGAACTCGAAGGTGTGTTATACTCGCAAATCTTTCACTAATTCCACTCAGTATATGGATTCAGAAGGATATCCCACCTCTTCAGAAGGACATCCAACCTCCTCAGAAGGGTATCTTGCCTCCTCGCATGTTTACGCCTGAGCCATGGTTTGATTCATCAAATCTTAATCCTGTCAGTGCTCCCGGTTTCACCGCTAGGATCTACTTCTCATATGTAGCTTTTTCGTAGGTTATCTTCGATAAAGTGAACAAGCATAGGTCTATCAATCCTGAAGGTACCTGGCATGGTCATACACGAACCCGGAACGCTGCCGCACGACGAGCTATTCCTGACTTTGGCGCTAATGGTCCCAACAACGGAGTAGTTGGAAGGACGGAACAGGTACACATTCCTTGCCAAACTAGATCAAGTATATAGGACTGATCAGCCGCCTCCTCTAGGTTACCGCGCTCGTCTCAACAAATTTGAATAGTTCCAATCCAGTCCATGCCCAAGACAGGGGCAGCAGCGACAAAGCCGAGACGGGGGAGAGAGAACGCGACCGAGGGAAGGGAAAAGGAAAAGAAGTTGAACGTTACAAGGACTGGGATCGAGAGAGGGACAGAGATGCAGATAGAGCAAACGATAATCATCGAAACATGTCTAGAGAACGAGATGCCGGGTATTATAGAGAGCCAGAACGAGGTCGAAGGGACACTTCTCGTCATCGACGCGATCATCCCCGGCTACTCGAATATCCAACACGTCCTGAGCCACCCTCCCGCGAACGGCAGGTCTCAGACCCAGCAGTGTATACTCGAAGTTCGTATAAGCGACAACCCTCCCCAGAATCCATAGCACCTGCAGTCTACACTCTTGCGGAAGATGTCGAAGTTCGCGACGGCGACTCTTCCACTGATACTGCAGGCGGGAGAAATCTTGCCGGAGTCGGTATACCTCGTGTACCGACCATCGTAAACTATCCCGACGATGATCAGGTTGCGGCATTTGGTAGCTTGAGCCCCAATTTAAATCGCGCCGGACCAAGCACACGCAATGATCTCCGAGCTGGTGGATTTGTGGCCTCTCCCTTGGCTCCCGTTGCTGAAATTCCGATGTCTGGTGTTCCAACAAGTAATAGTGATACCGGAAACAGGAGACGAAGAAGGTCGAGGTCACTGGATGCTGGATTAGATGGAAGAGCTAACAGAGAACGTCCGCGGTCGAGATCCCCTCGCGATCGACCTAGGGCGAGGGATAAGGATAAAGATAGAGATCGCGAATGGGGGAGGCCTAGAGACAAGGGACGAGAGAGAGATGACCGGGATAAAGACCGAGATAGAGACAGGGAGAAAGGAAAGGATAAAGAGCGGGATCGGGATAGACAAAGGGACAAGGAGCGTGACCGGGAGAAGGGGAAGGAAAGAGATAAAGATAGAGAGCGAGAGCGAGACAAGGAGAAGTATCGGGAGAAGGGGAAGGATAAGGATAAAGAACGTGAGAGGGATAGAGACAAGTATGGAAGTACAAGGCTCAGGCACCCTGACGACGAGAGGGAGAGAGAACCCCAGGATTCTGGAGGACGACGTGACAAGGAAAGAGATCGAGACAGAGACAAACCCAGAGACCGCGACCGTGATAGAGAACGTGAACGGGAGAGAGGTAAAGATCGACCAAGGGAGAAAGACAAGAAAAAGGATCGCGAACGAGACAAAGAGAGAGACAGAGATCGAAACCATAAGGATCGTGAACGCAGCCACGACCATATTCGCTCTGAGCGAGAGCGACTGGCGAGCCCTCCCTCTTCGGCTCCGCCTGGCGGGAATTTCATTCTCCCTGATGCTACTACTCCTGACCCTACTATACCTGGAGGATACTTCGATGGTCCGATACCACCTGGACCTACTATCCCTTCTAGGGCTGTTTCCCCATTCCAATCAGCCCCTCCTCAGACTACGTCAAGTTTTCAGCTTGGCGTGCCTGCAACTGGACCACTTCCGCCTAATCCAAATAGCGAGTCCAGATTCATGGAGATATTGACCTCACCGGCCCCGCCGGTGCTCTACAATCTCCCGGGACAATTGTAATGGTACTGTTGTAAAGTTTTCTCTTTACGTTGATTTAAATAGTCATCTGTATGAATTTCAAGTGGATCATATTCGCATTCACCTAGTCAATTATGTTTCCCGCTACGATGTAATTATACCATGCATTCAATGTTATTGTGCTTGTTATAAATGGGCGATGGAGATGAGTTTATGAGCTTACAGACTCTGAGCCTTGTGCTCGGTTGGATTAACAAATATAGTGAGTACTTTCTATTTCCATTTATTTGTGTTTTGTTTTCCATCCTATTTTATCAGCAACCTCTTCTTGTTGTTCACCATCATCACTCGGGTTACTGCGATCTTCCATTTCATCTAATCAGAATTCTGCCAAATTACACATTCTCCTGCATCAATGGGATTGCAACGCATCATGAGCCTTCTTACCGTCAAAACGTGACGACAAATACTGTTTGTCTCATCAAAAAATGCACATAAACCACACTACACGAGGCATCCGACAATGAATAAAAAGGCCATGGGGTTCATTGACAATACGATACGCACACCTCCCATCAGCATCTATCCTCAAAGATCATGTTAGTGGACACAATTCGAATCGTAGCCTCCGACCATCCGGTTACGTCTGTCATGATCCTCAAGTCCTCTAAGGCGGAGGTCTCGAGGAGCTTCAACATGTCTTTGAAAGTATGTAACGGTTATCTCTATTGGTAGAAAGTAATTCATGGATAAAACGAACTCTCTCTCTCCGCACACAAATAGGAGGGCAGGAACAGGGTCACAATCAAGAAACTCCCGACGACAATTGATGTACAGTCTGTACGACTATCTATTCTCAACCTGGACGGAACACCCTCGGAAAACACACATCTTTCTGACATGGTTTGTTCGGCATCTGATGCTCCGAGTTACGATCCCTCAAAGTTAAAACTGCATGCACTGGAAATTAGAAGGAGCGGACTTCTGAGCGAGAAAAAGTTGCTGGATACACAAGCCGAAGTTATGGTTACATATGCCAGGACTTTGACTGGGGAACATACCGGAACCAAGGATATTGATACGTTCCTGGATGCGTTTAGCAACAGAGGAAGAAAGAATATTGAAGCTGTCAGTTTTTACCTCCTGTATCTCTTCACCTGCTTAAAAAGTACTTCAGGTAATGAAAATCGAGGGGCAAATCGCTGAGCTGGACAATCAGATTCAAGAAGAAAACCGAAAGAAAACATTAGTCAAGGGCTCTGTCAATACAGAACTGGGGATCGTGATAGCAGCCGACAACGACACCCAGATCCAATTGAACTTGACATACGGTGAGCTTGTTTTTCGTACCTCGCGCGATAATCCACTTATCTAAGTTATGGATCGATTAGTCGTGAATAATACCAAATGGACTCCTACTTACGAGCTTCATGCTGTGACTGGCGAGGATGGTAAACCCTCTGGCAACGTCTCTCTCCACTACCATGCGTCTATCAAACAAGCAACAGGTGAAGATTGGACGGATGCTTTACTTACGCTTAGCACAGTTGCTACTGACGCAATAGTCAAGAGGATCCCCACACTCGAACCGGCTAAAATATGTGGACCAGGTGCTCAGCCCCCCATCATTATTCATTATGACCGTTCCCGCACTCCTAGTCGCAGTCGCAGTCCTAGTCCTCGTCGTGTTCGAATGCACTCCCCGAGCCCAGATAGGCACCATTATTGCCGTGATCGACGTAGAGAACGCTCCAGATCTCATTCGCCGCCTCAACAGCCATTGATTATACAACCTCCAACTCAAATGGTGGTTCCTTCTTCGTACCCTGGTTCATCCTCGTTCAGAGTTGCACCCAACTTTCAGACTTCGCAAGAGACATCACCTGACGACGTTCTTGTTTTGTCTGATGACGAGGACGCACTGCACGGAGGCGAGAATGCTCGTGGTAGAACAACTGATATGCCCACCAAGCTGGTCACACAGACGCCTATGACCTTGACTTATGCTGTTCGTGGCAAAGTCGATATACCCTCGGATGGAAAAGATCATACAGTTACGATTACTATTCTGACATTCAAAGCAGACATTGAATACATCTCTATCCCGAGGGTTGACCCTCGTGTATTCCTTCAGGTACTTCTACCTTCACTCAGGTACCTTTCTCGCCCTAAAATCAGGGATTATAGTGTAAGGTCAAGAACGATAGCGAATATAGGCTCCTTCCTGGTCCTGTGAGTGTGATTTTAGACAACAACTACGTTTCTAGGACCAAGTTCACCGTACGTACCTATTCAATATGCCGCTGCTTTTTTCTCATGACACTTCGTTTTGTTTCCGGGCCCTATAGGATGTGAACCGGAATGATACTTTCACCTTCACGCTCGGGGACGATCCCTCCATTGGGATTTCATATGAACGCATCACCACGGTTACGAAAGAAGGAACCCATAAATTCGCTGAGGCTATCGACGTCACGACATATACTACTACTGTTACCGCGCAGAACACACACCCCTTCGCGATCGAAAACCTTGCCATTCGGGACGCAGTGCCGATATCTGGGAGTGACAAGCGAATTAAAGTTCTGTTAAGGAAACCCGAGGAACTCGTCGAGGCTAAAGAGGGTGAATTTGTCGAGGTGAAGGACAGTGGTGATGCGGGTGTAGAGTCAAATTTGCTGGTCAAATGGGAGAAGGAACAAGACGGGTTATATGAGTATAGGTGGAAGATTGATGCAAACGATACCGTGAAGTTCGAAACAGTCTTCGATGTGAAGGCGCCGTCCGATATCACTTATTATTTTTCTAACTTTGGTATACACGGCAAGGCTTAACCTTCCGGTACGTTTCGCTGTGCTTGATCAACGATCGGATCCGAGCTCACAGATTATTCAGAGGACATGCACCTTGAAGGTGTGCACTTTATAACAAGACAAGAACCCTTGTTCTCAGATCAAGATATCGGCACCGACATTATTTCAAGTAGTGATTAAGGAACCTTAAATCACACACCAATGCAGTGGAATTATGAATACTATGTCGCCCACATAGACTGTTTGACCGCATTTCCTGATAACTAAATACGGCTTGCATCACTTTCCTCCGAGGTCAGAGTCTGGGGAACGCCAAGGGTTCATGACGGCGACGTCTAGCGACCCCTCATCCACTCATGTCACCGAACTAGAGTAGCGAGGGGTTCGCCACGCTTCTAGTGCAACGCTTCCTGCTTAAGAGGTTAACAGAAGATAAACTGGTGAACGCCACCGTTCAACGTTCAACTGGCCCCGACCCGAGATTGTCGTTGGGGTGTAACCGGTAACCACTGCCGGGATTATTCATTCCACCCTTTCAGGCTCCAGCTTGATGTCGTATGCTCAGGTATGCATACCGTCTCAAAGCAACTGACGTTGCGCTCAGGTTCAGCTACCATGGGAAGACTTCAATTTTGAGTGCTACTCTGTATGTCAGTTGTTATTCCAGGTTCGCGGGAGGAAGTTTTAGGTACCCACGCACACCGATTCAATATGCTGGAATGTTCAGCCACCCAACAAGTTATTTGAACGTGATGAGGATCGATGCCTGATTGAGATACCTGATTTGAACGAAACACACCCGGCTAGAGAGCAATGGGAGCGACGGCGAAATTATTCCTGCTCCAAGCTTGGCAACTTTGACCTCTCTTAACTTTCGTTATCGTTGATAAATGAAAACACCATGTGCTTTGGTAGGTCTAGATGGATAGGTACTGGAGATATTTGGGGTTCTCACAATTTACACAGAGGATGAAGAAACATCAGATATGTATTGACGGTGGGTAGATAATATCATATTATGACCGTTGATAGCGGATTATGTGGGGCCCACTTTTCACTGGGCTTCAGGCCCTGGCCGACACATCACTACTTATCAGCAGGCTCTCCCATTGTTCACCATCATCAATGGGGTTAGTGTGTCCTTTCATTTCGTCTAATCAGAATTCTGTTAAATTACACATTCTCCTGCATCAATGGGATAGCAGCGCATCATGAGCCTTCTTAACGTCAGAACGTGACAACATATATTATTTGTTTCATTAAATGCGCATAAACGATTTCGCACGAGGCATCCGAAATGATTGAAAAGGCCATGGGAATCACTGGCAATACGATACGTACACCTCCTATTAGCATCTATCCTCAAAGATCATGTTAATGGACACAATTCAAATCGTAGCCTCTGACCATCCGATTACGTCTGTGATGATCCTCAAGTCCTCCAAGGCGGAGATCTCGAGGAGCTTCAACGTATCTTTGAAAGTACGTAGCGGTTACACATATCGATAGAAGGTTGCTCATTGGTCAAATGAACTCTCTTTGCGCACAAATAGGAGGGCAGGAACAAAGTCACAATCAAGAAACTCCCGAGGACAATTGATGTACAGTCTGTACGACTGTCCATTCTCAACTCGGACGGAGCGCCCTCGGAAAACACCCACCTTTCCGGCACAGTTTGTTCGGTATCTGACGCTCCGAGCTACGATCCTTCAAAGTCAAAACTGTATGCCCTGGAAATTGAAAGGAGTGGACTTCTGAGCGAGAAAAAATTGCTGGATATGCAGGCCGAAGTTATGGTTACATATGCCAGGACTTGGGCTGGGGAACGTACTGGAATCAAGGATATTGATACGTTCCTGGATGCGTTTAGGAACAAGGGGAGAAAAAGTATTGAAGCCGTCAGTTTTCACCTCATGTATCTCTCCACCTGCTTAAAAAGTATTTCAGGCAATGAAAATCGAAGAGCAAATGGCCGAGTTGGACAGTCAGATTCAAGAAGAAAGGCGAAAAAATACATTAGTTAAAGGCTCCATCAATACAGAATTGGGGATCGTGATAGTAGCTGACAACGACACCCAGATCCAACTGAACTTGACATATCGTGAGCTTGTTTTTCATACTTCACGCTATAATCTACTCATCTGAGCTATACGTCCATTAGTCGTGAATAATACCAAATGGACTCCTACTTATGAGCTTCATGTTGTGACTGGTGAAGATGGTAAACCCTCTAGCAATGTCTCCCTCCACTATCACGCGTCTATCAAACAAGCAACCGGTGAAGACTGGACGGATGCTTCACTTATGCTCAGCACAGCTACTGCTGATGTAATAGTCAGGAGTATCCCCACACTCGAGCCGGTCAAAATATGTGGACCAGCTCCACCCTCCGTGACTACAGTTCCAGGCCCCGCGACTACTCAGCCCGACCGTTCCCGCCCTCCTAGACGCAACCGCAGTCCTAGTCCTAGTCACAATCACAGTCCTAGCCCTCCTAGTCACAATCGCAGTCCTACTCCTCGTCGTGTTCGAACCCTTAGCCCACTGGCAGATAGGTCATACTATGTTCGCCCTAGTTCACCGATTCAAGCACCAACAATGATTATACGACATCCTTCACCTCAAAGTCCACCTCAAACTGTCATTATTCCAAGTTCAACGTACCCCGATTCATCCTCGTTCATAGTTGCACCCGACCTTCAGAGTTTGCAAGAGACACCACCTGACGACGTTCTTGTTCTGTCCGATGACGAGGATACACTGCACGAAGGCGAGAATGCTCAAGATAGAACAACTGATATACCCACCAAACTGGCAACACAGACACCTATGACCTTAACCTATGCTGTTCGTGGCAAAGTCGATATATCCTCGGATGGGAAGAACCATACAGTCACGATTGCTATTCTGACATTCAAAGCAGACATTGAATACATCTCTATCCCGAGGGTTGACCCTCGTGTATTCCTTCAGGTACCTCCACCTCCACTCAGGTATCTTTCTCGCCCTAAAATCAGGGATTATAGTATAAGGTCAAGAACGATAGTGCGTATAGGCTCCTTCCCGGTCCCGTGAGCGTGATTTTAGACAACAACTATGTTTCTAGGACCAAATTCACCGTACGTACTTATTCAATACGCCACAGCTTTTTTCTCATGAGACTTCGTTTTGTTTCCGGGCCCTATAGGATTTGAACCGGAATGATACTTTCACCTTCACGCTCGGGGACGATCCCTCTATTACCATTTCATATGAATGCCTCACCAGGATCGCGAAGGAAGGAACCCATAAATTCGCTGAAGCTATCGACATCACGACATATGCTACCACCGTTACCGCACAGAACACCCACCCCTTCGCAGTCGAAAACCTTATCATTCGAGACGCAGTACCGATGTCTGGAAGTGATGAGCGATTTAAAGTTCTGCTAAGGAAACCTGAAGAACTCGTCGGAGCTAAAGAGGGTGAATTCGTCGAAGTGAAGGACAGTAGCGATGCGGGCGTAGAGGAGTCGAATTTGCTAGTCAAATGGGAGAAGGAGCAAGATGGGTTATATGAGTATAAGTGGAAGATTGATGCAAACGATACCGTGAAGCTCGAAACAGTCTTCGATGTGAAAGCGCCGTCCGACATCACTTATTTATTTTCCAACTTTGGCATACACAGTAAGGCTTAACCTTCCGGTACGTTTCGCTGTGCCTGATCAATGATCCGATCCGAGCTCACAGATTATTCAGGGGAGATGCGCTTGAAAGTGTGCAAGACAAGAACCCCCGCCCCCATATCAAGATATCGGCACCGACATTATTTCAAGTAGTGATTAAGGAACCTTAAATCACACACCAGTGCAGTGGAATCATAAATACCATGTTACTTACATAGACTGTTTGACTGAATTTCCTGGTAACTAATACGGCTTGCATCGCTTTCCTTTGAGGCCAAAGTCTGAGGAAAGTCCAGAGTAGCGAGGGGTTTGCCACACTTCTACTACAACGCTTCCTGCCTAAGAGGTTAACAGAAGATAAAGTGGTGAACGCCACCATTCAACTGGCCCCGACCCGAGATTGTCGTTGGGGTGTAACCGCTGCCGGGGTTATTCATTCCACCCTTTCAGGCTCCAGCTTGATAGTGTATGCTCAGGTATGCATACCGTCTCGAAGCAACTGACGTTGCGCCCAGGTTCAGCTACCGTGGGAAGACTTCTAATTTGAGTGCTTAGTACTCTGTATGTTAGTTGTTATTCCAGGTTCGCGGGAGGAAGTTTTATGTACCCACGCACACCGATTCAATATGCTGGAATGTTCAGCCACCCAACAAGTTATTTGAACGTGATGAGGATCGATGCCTGATTGAGATACCTGGTTTAAACGAAACACACCCGGCTAGAGAACAATGGGAGCGACGGCGAAATTATTCCTGCTCCAAGCTTGGCAACTTTGACCTCTCTTAACTTTCGTTATCGTTGATAAATGAAAACATCATGTGCTTCGGTAGGTCCAGATGGATAGGTACTGGAGATATTTGGGGTTCTCACAATTTACACAGAGGATGAGCCCTGCAAAGCCGACGCTGGGGACAAATAGGGGTTGATTCTGCCGAAGGCAATGAGTAGAGCGATGACCAAATGCCCGTCCGCTCATACCCCCTCGTGTCCAGAGTCCGCTTTTACAGGAAACCCGAACGGATGCATGTCCGCATACGCACAGCCAACAAAGGTAATGAAAATACAGGTCTGAGAGCTGACCAGCGGAATCCTTCGGCAACAGATCCGTAGACGATTTAGTTCTGCTCAATTGCAACCACACACTTACGGCTTTGAGAGTTCCCCGCTCCGACAAAGTCCGTCTATCCGCCGACGGAGGCGTCCTTGTCATATCTATGTCGGGCTGACATTTTGGCGGCGTGCATTAGCATGTCGGTGTCGACCAAGAGAAACTGTCCTTTGGTACCTGTGGCACACTTCCCGCGGAGATATGACAAGTCTTTTCCAGAACTACCTTCCAACATACCTCCTCGAACGATTGGCGCGCCACCACTGATTAGCAATTCAGATGAGATAAAATACCTCTTCCAATTAGGCGCACACGATTTTAGCTCAGATGATGTGCCTCTGAAAGGCAACATCAGTCCGCCGGCTGGGACTCAGCGTCAGTTCGAAGTCAATCCAATGGCACGAGGACTGTTCATGCGTTCTTGTGAAATTCATTCGTACGTAGAGCCTTTGACAGTTATATTCATACCCCATCTATCTTAATTCATTCAAGCAATACCTGATCTGAAGTAGGCTGCGATCAACTGCATTTTGCTTATTCTTTTGCGTCGAAAATGCGAGATAATCGCTGCAAAGCCGAGGCCACTCTTAGATTGGCTAAACCAAGCGGACTTTTTCTAGGTCGTACTCCAGAACCTGACTATAGTAGGTACTAGGTACGTTTCAGACGTCTGATGGCCGTAAAGTACTATGCGGGGAACGCACCATATATACTGGTTTGCCCAATAACCTGCGACCCGGCGAACCAGCCATCTGGTGATATGCGTAATTCAAGGCAATTTTTACGGGATTGCGAGTCTCATGAACACTGAGCGTGTAGTTGGAATGACCGCTGCGTCACTGCCCTGAAGCAAGTCCCAGCGACAAACACCCACAAACCGGACAATGAATACAAAATTAAAAAACGCTGCAGTAATCACTGTAACCGTCCGCTCATGTAAGAACGAGCCAACAAAATGCTCATATTTCCTTAGGAGTACACCAAGGTCCTGGTGCTGTCGGTCACTCTAAGTGAGAAGATGCGGTCCTCGCGAATCGGAATTTGTTGGATGGGGTACCTAGCCAGTGGCACCATCATGGCACGTCTGATATTTCAAAGAATCTAGACCTCCGCCGTTTGCATTTTGATAAGGCTCAGTATCGAAGAGTCTTGGCAACCAACCACTGGCATATCACTGCATTATTCAAGCAGCTAAGCCACGGTAGCCACTGACATTCGAAGAGTACAGGGAATATCACTTCTAGGCTCCCGAACGAGAAACTCCTCGGTTAAGTATGTAGTTGCTCTTAGTACCTTCCGCCACAATGGCGCAATTGATGTTACGACTTAGCACTGCTTGCAAACCGCTCAAAGCTAGCTGACAGTCAGTACTGACATAGCGGTAACCAAGCAAGTAAAAAAAAAACAGACCAGCAAAGAATCTTCAAGTTTTAAGTTTTCCCGAAAAATACAGACTTGCGTACTCAGAAGAGCTGTCATGGGTAGTACCATATGCGAAACTGGCCCTCCTTTTCTTTCGGGTTTTAAGTATATGGCTCTGAGTAACGCCCCAACAAATATCACAGTCCGGGTCCGGGTCCCGCAACCGACCAACATCTGACATCCGAGCTTGACCAGCACTTGAAATACTGGGAAACACCACCAGTGCTTCCTCAGTCAAAAAATTAAAAATCGTCACTCGATAACCAACCAACCATCCAGCCAACAACGCAGCAGTTTTTCTCGACTACCATTACGTTGCAGAAGCTTAAGCATCGCTAAACTTCTAATCAAATACATTTACGCACTGCGCAATTTCATCTAACGGAACCGAACAAGACAGCGAGATCCCTCCTATGCTCCCACAGTCCGGCCTAGAGGGATCAGAGAGACGAATTCCGTGGTGATGCACATCAACATCATGCATCAAAATACCAATCTAATCAATCAAATTTCTTCTTGTATGCTTTTCAATGTGGGGTAACTATGACATCTTCCATGTCACTTCCAAGTGATCGGTGAACAAAGTAATTTGACATAACTTAACTTACTTGCATCGCCAAACATATCTCTACCCTTCATGTATTCATGGGAAGAAGAACTTCATGATGACCGATGTGACGCTTTCCGAGTTCTTCCATCATCTAAGTCGATCATCACGAAATGGCTGTCAAATCGTCCCTACAATGTAGTGCGACCCGACCAAGTTCCTCCTTGTACTTGTTCTCCCGATAGGCAAAAAGTAGTATCATCCAAGCAATTGGCTTGAGATTGGTTCTTTTTTATTGACTACAAAGACAAAACAAAAAATTGCGGGGACAACAACATTTAAACAACAATGCACAACAGCTATGTAACCAATAAACACCGTAAACAAGTTCAAGCCGGGGTATTACAATTACAAAAAATCCAATAACAAACCTTTCCATCCACCACCTGCACGACCCACGGCACCTCAGCCAAATTAATCAAGCCATCCAAGCAAGCGAGAGAGCGAGAGAAGGGAGGCAGGAGGTCGGCGGGGTGTTCTATGCCGAAGCCCGGAAAGGACAGAAGCAAAGGAAAGGAAGCCCGGAAGAGGAAGAAGAAAGATAAACAAAAAAAATGTGGAGCCGGTAAAAAGGGAGATGGGGGAGGGGAGGGGGGACTAAATATATTTCAGGTTATATGAAAATCGCCTGTCGATAGGGAAAAAAGATTTAGAAGAAAAAGGGTCCCAGCATAGAATGAGAACCCCATTCAGGCTGAGCGGTTTCAGGCGGGAGCAAATTTCAGGTAACAAGTACATAGTCAAGTTCGTGACAAGAAAAAAAAAACAAAGAGATACAAGTAGTCGTAAATCGTGGTGACGAGATAGTAGTAAATTGCGATGCTGGGGGGGTATCGTGTGCGGCATTAATTCCATTTGCGAAGAACTATAAGAACCTGTGACCGAGGGAAGTGGCAATATGATGACAAAGACCACAAACAAAGTCATTATATGCGAGGAACACAAATCAGGATTGGGGGGTGTTTGGAGGATGTTTGGGTGGGTGGGAAGAGAAGTAGGGCGTTTTGCTTGCGCCGTGTCGTCGAGCCGAATGTGCGAGTCCGGGGTGAGAAGTAACCGAAGATAGGGGAAGGGGAAGATGGGGGAGGGATGTGATGTTGTTTTCATGGGCGTTTTGGTAAGAGGGTATGCGCGACTTCAGTTCTCCTTTGTATTTTGCGCAACAAGGATTTGCAACATGGGGCCATCAACCATACCTCCACGACTGGCCTCAATCACCTTCCCCTCCGATTGCCACCAATCATCAGCCGCCTCCTCCGCATTATACGCAAACTGATCCACAATCCTCTGCCACTCTTCCCAGCCATCAGACGTCCCATCGTCTGTGGGTATATTAACCTCAAATAGATTCCGACCACCTTGGCCCTTCTCTCTCATCAACGCATTACGAGGTTCGGCGTATTCACGTGGCAGAGTCATGAACTCGACGTCTCCAATTTCCTTTTCGTATGCCCTAATGTCACGTTCTCGACGCACATCTTCGTAAGCTTCGAGGAATGAGGGAATCTGTTCGCTTCGCTTGAGGTGTGAGAAAATACGACCGAGAGCGACGCCATCTTCGAACGCAATAGCTGCTTCTTGTACGGAGCCGGCCTGAGAAAGAAGGGTTCAGTCTTCGCTGATGCGATGCAAGAGGTAGAAAAGCTTACCGCAAGTGGTTGAGCCGCATGGCCAACCAAGGCAAGCGGGCCATCAACGTGATACCAGTCTGGAAGAGGTTTCACCTTATTCACGGTGACAATGTGTGGGTCGCGCGCCCATTCGGCTAACTTACGGAGCCTGAAAAGTGCACATAATCAGTCAACAGGGCCATGCAATGAGGTTTCGCAAAAGGTAGAGCATCAACAGGGTCCTAGGCTCAAGCGAGGAGCCCTTACACCAAGAGCAGGCGCAAAACGGCGAAGATGGCGGAGGAGGGAGGGGGGGTTTAGGAACAATGATAATTCCGAAATGACAATCAAAATGCGGACGGCGGAACACCTGGGAAAAGAAGAGAAAGCCGAGAGGAGAAAATATGATACATACCGAGGCTCGGCATTCTCGAGAAGTTTGAGCATGCGATCTTTTCCGCCCTGTTGTGTCCATCCCGTCGTCTCTCCCTCTGGGGGCCCATACACAACGAGAGCATACTCCGGCCGTTTCTATAACCAAGACCAAAATTAGAAAGATTAGTGTTTGTTTTGATCGACGGCGAATTCGGCAACAGCCGCGAAAAAGAGTATCCCAAAATAATCGCAGAAACTCACACAAGGCCAGCCGAGGACAGCGCATCCATATCCAAACCAGGCAGCATTCAGACCAGGCTATATGCATCGACGATTCCATAACGAGCGAGGCAAAACATATGAAAACAAGAATATCAGACCTCTACGGCGGCCTTGGGCATAAACGATATTTTACGCACCTGAGTATCATCATAAATATCGGCCGTTACGGGATCCGAGCGGATGACCTCCTCTGGTATCGTCGTGCTAGGCAACACAATTCAGTTTCATGAAACTTGAACCAGGACCGGCGGTGCACGGATTTTTTTCTTTTACGAAAGTGGCAACTCACCTATACACATTAAGCAGTGGCTCCTGATCATGATGCGACACAAACAAGGGTCTTGTAATTCCTTCTGCGCCATCGGCGCCAACGATAATATCGCCCGTGTACGTTTGCCCATTTTCCAGCACGATCGTCTTCTCGTACAAATCTACGTCTGCCACTCGACATCCATAATTAAGAACCGCTCCGAGCTCCTCAGCGATGTCATGCAAAAAGCGCACGAAATCACCGTGCTGATCATATAGATGACGAATTAGTAATGGAGAAGGAAAACACAATGAAGACACAAGGTCCACCGAAATGAAAAACGTACATGAGTAAACACGAAATCTCCTCGGGCATCTCTAATCAACTCTTCCTCCCATACATGACGCCCAAATTTCTCTCCCGTCCTCACTATAAGATCATGTCAGCCATTAGGAACCCGTTCCGCTGATGATCGAAAAGGAGAAGCCACTGACATAGTCTAATGTCAATCGCCGTCGACATGAGCGCAGCCTTTTTCAGCCGCCGCTCGTATCCCCAATGATACAAAATCTTGGTGACATTCGGTGGCAACCTAGTACCGCCTGTGATGTCCTGTAAACGAGACGAACGCTTTGAGTGGCGGTGTCCTCGGAGACTCTGAGACTCTCAGAGAGAGGCTGAACAGCATACCGGAGCGACTGAATTCCTCGCCTCAAATACAAATACTTCATGCCCAGCTCTTCTAAACGCAATAGCGGAGGCAAGTCCACCAACATTGGCACCGATAATCAAAACTCGGATCGACGGTCGAGGGGAAGTTGGCGAAAGTGGTGATTGCTGCGTGTGACACAAATCCAAAAATGTCAATTGTCATGTAACAAAAGAATTGATTTACATCGGAGGCGGACAGACTAACCATGGCGGATGAAAGTAAAGGGGGAAAGGGGGAGCGGGGGGGAGGAGATGCGGTAGATGACGGGGAAAAGTGAGGCAGAGGAGAACTATATATGCGCTGAAGGTTCTCGTTAGGGCTGCTGGAGGATGGACGTTCTAAGCGAGAAGCAATTGGCAACTTGTCACAACGCCAGCCCAGGGACACCGCAGATTCCGATCTCTTCTCTACACGTGCAGATCTAAATCGGCTCTTTCCAGATCCCTTCCTTGCCAATTCAGTTTTGGCTTTATCCCACCAACACTCTCACACTCTCATTTCAATAAGTATGTATTGTACATACATCTCAGTCCGCTCCAACGATAGGGTAGTAAATGTCTCCTTGTGCCTAGCTCTAGCAATTTCTGCGCGAATGAACAGCTCATCAGCAACGACGATGAATACCTCGTCGAAGCTCTTCTTCGCTGTTATGGATATAGGGTCATCTCAAGAAAGCTCTTGAGACAAAGAGCAATACGCACCGATATTCAAACATAATCTGCACACCCACAAATAGGCAAGCCACCGCTCCCACGAAAAACTTCCAGCCTAAACAGCCCCAAAAACGAGCAAGCATATGTGCGAGGAAGCGATACATTCGCCGAGAACGAATCCACATCAGAAACCAGAGAAAATACCCCCAGAATCCCCAGGGAGATGAACCGCCCACCAAACCAAATAAATAAATCGAAAAAGGAAAGGAGAATGAATAATAATCAGTAACCCATGATAACGAACCGAGGAGAGATACGAGATTCAAAGCAAACGGCCGACTAACCTTGCGCAGTTCCAGCCAACTCACCCACAAACACCTTCAACCCCTCCGTACCAATCACGAACCCAACCAAATTAGCTCCCATCATCATCAATACATTCCCCACAGCGCCAAGTGCAGCTAAATGTCTATACCACGTTGTATGCCCATACTAAACACAAAAGACACAATCACCATCGCGTCAGAACAGTCATGAATGAAGAGAGAAACGGCGGCCGAGACGAAGATGCGTTTGTTAATACGGTCAGGTGGGTTCGCGCGAAAACCAATAACCGACATCGACCGGGTCCGATAAAGCGTCAGTCGTTTCAAGTCAGCCGCATTCAGTTCGCCGCTTGACGCCCACAGAAAAGAAGCCGGCGGGGATTCAAAAATATAAACAACGAAGCACAAAACAAGTAAAGCCTCGGTGTGTCATCCCAAATCAACACGACAGAGGTCTCGGCAAAGCAAAAAAAAGACAAGAAATCCAAAGAAAACTGCGTTGAGCGGTAAAGGGACTGATAGAAGCCCACCGCATAACGACAACGATAACGACAGAGCACAAGAGGGAAGAAACGAGAATGCTTTTGGGAAGTGTACGTATGATGCGGGGAACATCTCTCTACCTCAACATCAGAACATTGCGGATGGTCCATTCCCCCTCCTCCTCGGAGGTTTGATATTCAAAACATCCCATCTAACCCAAAAAAATCATTCTCGAGACACTAACGTCCCAAGTGTCGGGCAAGACACGGAAATAGCTCCAAGACGAAGAGCTTCCACGACTTCCACCCCCATGTGGCTAAATGGGCAAAGCGAAGCTGCGAGGATGATCAAAGGGTCTCATTTACCCACGCCGACCCGAACCCGCACCCGCACAACCGAAGAGAAAGAGAAGTTTTTAAAAAATGGGGTATGCGGGATTGTGCTGGTTTCGGTAAGGGATGGGGTGAAGGATAAATAATAATTAAAAGGGGGGATAGAAAAGGGTCAAGGAAAAAGGGACAGTAAAAAACTCCACACGCACCTTGGACGAAGGGACAATCCATCGTGCGACCAACTCTGGCATGATGAATAAGCTGACGAGCCATCCCCAAGCGAGCAACCTAAACGTCAGATCATGCCAAAGCGCAACGAACGAAAATACCAATAAGGTATTGACGATCATTCGCTTCGTTCCCCCAAGGGGAACGTAAATGTACCTGCAACCACAAAAATGTCAGCACATGGTCGCATCCAGCACTTCCCACTATTTTACGAAAGGGAAAGCTTAAGAGAGAGAGAAGACAGAAAACAGAATTCAATAAAAGAATCCAAAAAATGTAGGCATCTCGAAGAGACTTCTGGATCAATGCACCAAAATTAGGCAAAGTATAAAAAAAATGAACCATAATAAAAATGGACATCCCTCGGCAAGGAGGTTAAGAAGACCCAAACGCTGATTCGAAGAAAAGACGAATTTAGGCGTAATCAAGAAAGAAGTCGTGCAAACTCATTGCCTCCGTTGTTCTTGTAGGGGCAAGGTAACCACGATATGTCTTCCATGTCTACCACCTGATTCGCGGGAAGTAAGGAAGTACCACCACACAACCCCAATACGACAGGCAAAATTTTCCTCTGGCCCCGCACTTCAGCCATGCTGGGCCTTGCGCAGATCCAAAACAAGGGGCAAAAGCGGAGCCGAACGAGAGCGAACCAATCCCCGGAATCAGATGCGACCGCGGGGGAATATGACGAACGAACGAAGAATCAAAGCGAAAAATTTCGGGGCACGAGTCATAGAAGAACCCGAAACACGCACCGAACAATCCACAGATTATAACTTCTATGCCAACTCCTCCAAAATCCGAGGGTCGAGTAGTTATTCGCCATACATCTCACCATATTCTCAGGCGGATCAACTCCATCCAAAAGCGCCCATAAGCGGAAAAATCGCCACGGTATCAAGAGCTAAGTAGACGGAAATTGAAGCCAATGTTAGTTAACTTTCTGTTGATAACTTTTTGCATCAGACGAAGATAAGGAAATCCAAAATCAAGAGGTAAAAAGAGTGTGAGTTGGATAACGGCACGCTTAGTCAAAAGCTTGCTTGACAAGGAACAAAGGGATAAGGCAATAGGCTGAATCGGCATGGCCGGGAACATGATTAATGAAAGAAAAGTTATAGACGCCTACCAATAGGCTCAAAATCACGCACGGAGCGTGACAAAGAGAACAAGACCAATATGTGTGCGATCAGGAATAGCAACGAATCATCAACCGAGCTTTAATGGGAGCATCTCGTGGAGAGAGAAGCTGAAGCTCGAAGCCGAGAATGGAGAAGAAGGCAAACACTCCCGTTCATCCGGTGGAGAACGAATAGGCATACTCTCGCCGATGGAAAAGTATCAAGAAAACTGTCGCCAGGGGTTGCCAACCATGCTCTACTCCATCACCACCGCAACCGATCCATCCATCCAGCATGCATCAAAGCTCAATATGAAGAGACCCGAAACTCAAAGGGAACACGCAAGAATTGAATCGAATCAAGGTACAAACTCAGAAAGGCACTCACCTTCAGCCACACAATGATCAAATTCCAAAACCCGACCATACTAATCTGCGCAGGTGTATACCCCACCCACGCCTTCCGATCCTTAATCGCAACAACATACATGAAGTGTAGAATACACTCCATAGTAAGTAGAGAGCATAGAAACCGAATGGTATATCCCTTTATCGGCGTTGACGCCGGTGGTTGCTTATTGGGGTATCGGTGCTATAATGAGATATAAGCATACAAGAATCGGGTACTTGGCGATGAATATCAGAAAGATATGTACCTGCCACATAAAGTCATTGAACGTCATGATTGGCCCTGCGAGGTATAGAGGTGGGTATAGAGCGTAGGCTACGAAATTGGAGAAAGAGTAGATTGAATCTGGATGTGAGAGGGCCTGTCGTTGTTTTTCTGATAGTTCCTTGACTCCTTCCAAGTCCTGAAAAATGACGGGGGTCATGAGCATTTCAAGGAACGACGCGTTAGACACTTGTTGACGCGACGTACGTCCAAATCTTTCCCTTTCTTGTTACAAGCCCAGTAATAATCCATCGTGAACGAAACGAGACGCAACATTGTGATATTGAAACTGATGTACCAGCGGTGATAGAGTCCGGCGTGGTCATCCTGCAAGGATGTCGGACCGATATATTAGAAGACAATTGTTGGACATACAAAAAGGACAACGTACCAGCCACGCGAGTCCTTCAAACCACTGGCCTAGCTTCCATCCTTCAAATACTTCATTACCGAAAAGTACGGCACCATTGAAGACCCAAGTCATGATTATACTCGATCTTGATCCTCTCAAGCGCTTAGCTAAGAGATAGTTGATGAAGAGGATCAGAACGATCTTGAGCACATTTATGCCGTGTAGAATTGTCACAGTGATCAACGAGAAGATGAGGTTGAACATCAGGGACGAAGGTGTGTTGAACCTCCTCGCGCGTGATGTCAAGGACGGAGAGTCCGGGGAAAGAGAGGACGCGATGTATTTGACCAAGAGGTGGAGAAGAATTGCAACGCTCAGAACTGGGATATTGTTTCGGAATGTACGGTACTGTGCATCGCTATTGTCCTGTCGCAGAACGTCAGGCAAGAGGTCATTGAGTTTAGACTCTATACTCACCACTAGACGACCGGGGATCCAGCCGTCTTCAAGCTTGTTCCGATAGAATGGAAAGTTAGGGTGAAGTGCTAGGGTGGTATAGTGTCAAATTTTATCAAAGCTTCACGAGAAAAACAAAAAAGGCGTACGAGAACTCAAAGAAACTGGAATCCAAATCATGATCGGCACTACAACCAGAAAAACAGCGTAATAAAGCTTGAATTCAAGCGTCCCCCAACGCGACGGTGCCGGTTGTTTCCCGTTCGTTTGTGAAGAAAGAGAGTGCCGAACAGAAGAAGGAATGTTGACAGTGAGGTCTGTTATGTTAATACCACCATGGGTGGTCGAGTGCTGTGTTGGTGTGCCCATATCTTTCGAAAAATCTGGACTGAGGGGGGTATGTGTTGGTAGGAGCGGTATTTGAGTTTCCTCTTCAGTATTCATGCCAGTAGGAGGCGTTCATGGACAAGACCGCTGTCGTTGCCGTTGGCGATGACCGACAAATGCCAGGAAAAGTAGCGCTGTGACGCGAACATTCGTGACCATTCTATTTTCGAATGTCACCCATTTGTTCGGCACAAGTTCGGCAGCGAAAATGCACCCGATTTTTCGTTCTCTGCATTCTAATTTCTGAGCGGCTACCAGCTTCATCATCGAGCAGGCACGGAGGTAACCACAATGTCTACAACTTTTGCATTTCATGCATACCTATTCGAAACTTTGCGCTACATTGCGAACTACCTCCGGATTACCGCCCGTGATCATGCATGTCGTACGACGCGTTGATGCCCCTTGAGCTCACAAAACGCCTTCAACTCTCAACTCCCATGTCAGAGCCGCGCCCAGCGTTCTCTGTACCGCTATTTGCGGCCTTCCAGGCGCTCATGGTGCTAGGCTATGCGGTACAGCCACACCGGTACCGACCACTCATCTTCATCCCTATCGCCAGCATCTCCTACTACTTGATCTTCCACACGGATGCTGGAGTCGCGGGGTTCGGGATAGGCGATGGGATTGCCGCTCAGACTCTCTACGCTTTTGAATGCCTTGTGCTAATGGACGTTCAGAAAAGTCTATATCGTATCGGTGAAAAGCCTGGACAAATCGAAACCACATCTTTCTCCAAGCGCCTGTCTTGGAGCTGGCATCTGTACAATAGTCCGCGCGGTGTTCGTTGGGCGCACGAGATATCTCATATACCTAAGAATACTCCTGCGCTTGATGCACCGGAGGGCAAGAAGGCCTTCATCCTATCCCGCATTCTCACCACTTGTTCCTGTGTTGCCTTACAAGGGGTCCTTTTCGTCATCAACAGTGCGAATCCAGCATTGGTTCCTGGTGCACCACGACTAATTAATCAGTCGCTGTACATTAGGATACTCAGCCTTGCTGGTCTGGCTATTCCGGCATACGCACAAATCAACGTGCTCCACTGCTTGACAAGTATTATTTGCGTCGCAGCTGGATTCTCGGAACCTGTAGATTGGCCACCTCTGTTTGGCTCGCCTGCTCTTATGTACTCTGTACAAAGTTTTTGGAGGTGAGCAACGCTACCAATCAATAGTAGGAGTTCAGCCACTCACCACAAACAACCACAGAAATGTCTGGCACCAGATGTTGCGTAGGGTGAGCTATTCCTCTCACTTAAAAATGATATTCGCTCTTACTGAACGCTCTCTCTCCATCAGCCTGTTCTCACCATCTCCAATCTCATCCTCCACACCCTCCTCCGTCTTCCCCGCCCCTCCTTAAAATCAAAACCCAACTATTTCACCCAACTCATCGGTCTCCTCAAACTCCACACTGCATTCCTCATCTCCGCCTGTGTACACTTTACTGGCGAATACATGATGCAGGGATACCCCAGCTTTGGAGCTTTCAAGTTCTTTGCCCTACAGTCTTGGGCAATCACCTTCGAGATTATTGTAAAATATCTCATCACTGGATCGACTCGGACTCAGACTCAGAGCGGCGATGGTAACAAGAGTAAAGGGGCAAAGAGTGTGATATGGAGAATATTGGGTTATGCTTGGGTCATCTCGTGGTTTGTTGCTGTCGCACATCATATGCAGCAGCCCATGATTGATGCGGGAATATTTGTCGGATTGGAGGATTCAGAATTGACGAGGAGAGTCGGGAAGTGGTTGGCTTTGGAAGTGATTTAAGAGGAAGTAAAGCGGCTTAATTTTAATATATTCTTCATATTCCACACTTGTGTGTGCTTAAGTAGGCGTACAGTAGCAACCCAGTAGTATCCAAAGTAGCTGAGAGCGGGCCGAAGGTGTATGACGTCACGAGGACACTTGTACCGATCGGCAAAGTTCAAATCAACAGGCTTTGTTTCCGAACAAAAATAAACATGACATACTGGACTAACCCCTCCACCCAAGTCTCCACAAAACAAGCTGCATTTCCTTGAGCAACTTAATTAAAGATCACAAAATACAATACTCCCGTTACGAGATGAAGCGCTATTACCTGATTACATACCGCTCAGCGTGACATGCCAGCGAGAACCCCCGCAGTCACTCTTACATTCGCCCGTCCTGAGTTCTCCTCAAGTTCTCCATGGCGGTCACTCCGGAAACAACCCGCTCACCTTTCCCAATACCTCTTTTCATCCTCCTAGAAAGCCTCATACTCCTCGGGTACGCCCTCCGCCCATCATGGTACCGCCCACTCCTCTTCATCCCAATCCCTTTCATCGTCTACCACCTCGTATTCCACACCACAACCGGCACAATCGCAGATGTTGGACTAGGCAGCACCCTCGTCATTCACTTCTTCTTCGCATTTGATAGACTCGTCTTAACCGACATCCAAAAAACGTTCCACCGCATTGGAGAAAAGCCTGGAGAGATTACCTCTGCGTCTTTCCTCGACCGATTGGCGTGGAGCCTCCATCTACATTGTAGCCCTCGTGGTGTTGGTTGGAATTTCGAAGTACCTCATATTCCTAAAAATCCACCCTCACCCGATGGACCCGGAAAAAGAAAGGCATATGTGGTGTCGCGCTTGGGCACGGTGTTAATTTGTGCGGCAGTACAAGGGGCATCCATGATCATCAATTCTGCGAATCCGGCATTGGTTCCAGGAACTATACCGCTGCATAACCAGCCTCTGTATGTCAGAGTACTTAGCATATTGGGACTGGGTGCTCCTGGGCTCGCGTATTTGAACCTGCAGCATTGTGTTGTGGGCATTTTATTAGTCGGGTCGGGAATTTCTGAGCCTGAGGATTGGCCGCCTTTGTTCGGTTCGTTATCAGGAATGTACAGCGTGCAAAACTTTTGGAGGTGAGTTCGTAAACTCGGCTCGGTTTACTAGGATTCTGATTATACCATGCCATGTTTTCAATTTTATGGATATTATATTTATTTTCGTATTTTATTTCAGAAATGTCTGGCACCAAATGCTTCGCCGAGTGAGTGGCCCCTTCCTCGATCTTTCCTTGATAGAACTTCCCCGCGTATCAATCGCTAAGTCATAATCGGAACAACACCACAACACACAACTTCCGATCACCTATCTATTCTCCATTTGTCACCGACGATCCTCAGAAACCCTGAACTAACCCAGTACTACTCTCCCCCAGATCTTCCTCTCAACGGCAAATTTCATCATTCACACCGTCCTCCGCTTTCCTCACGGTACATCCTCAAAATCTTCTCTCCCCATCGGTCTTCTCAAACTTCACACCGTCTTCCTCGTCTCCGGGATAATCCACTATGCCGGAGAATTTATGATGCTAGGGTATGGCGGAAACGGTGCCCTGTTATTTTTCGTTGTTCAGGCTTGGGCAATTACCCTGGAAGTCGTGGTACGATATCTTATTACCGAGTCTACGCGTGCAAACGCAAGTGAGAAACCACCGACTGGGATACGGCGTCTACTCGGCTATGTATGGGTGTTCTGCTGGTTTGTGGCTGTTACGCCCCTGATTCAACAGCCGATGGTTGAGGCGGGCTTGTTCCTCGGCCATGAGAATTCAGCATTAGCACAAAAGGTCGGGAGGTGGTTGGGCCTAGATGTTATTTGAGTAGGCAAATAACTGTCAGTGTTAGATCATTTGCCTTTGTGCCACTATTCGTCAGAGTCTTTGTGGGAGTATTATTTACCCTTGTAACTATATCGGCTGCCACACATGTCAAGAAACCCTACTCTCGGACTCAGTATAACACCTTTCGCTCGACGTACTTGTTTTACTTCCGTGGTTAATGATAGTGCTCCAGTGTTTGATGCTCTTTTCGCTATTTTGGGAGTAATTCTAGCGCTGCCCTTTAGCAAGGGTCAAGGCGTCGTGCCGTGCCGGCAGAAAAGCCGTTCTTTCAAAGCCCCACACACATCGGCAAGATTATGAACCCACAAACCCTTGCACGCTTTCAAACTCAGCACACCCACATCGCACACAATTTTTTCACTGGCGAGCCTGTGAAGAAGAGAAGAAGCCCGATGATGGGGATTCGATCTCACATGAAAGGAACACCCCTCACCATTGAAATTTCCCCAAAGTCAACGATCGAAGCATCGTAACCACAGTCGGGGACCTACAATACCAAATCATTGACAATGGCTGGGTCAAGAGATCTCCGGAGGCGGAACACATGTTTAGGGGTCGCAGTGTATGGAATTTCGAGAAGCAACGACCTCAACGCTGGGCGTGCCGCTCGGAAGGTTTGTAGATAACAACCTACTAAATGGTTTAAAGATCGGAGTGTGACGCCGCATACTTGAGGGCATCTCGGAGAGGTTTGGGGATAAAGAACTTCGCATCGGGTATAGTTTTTTCGGGGTCACTTGAAATATGCTCGTCCCGGAACTCCCGACTGGCCAATATGTATAGAGCATTTTTTATGTCCGACTATGAAGTATTAGAAGCCCACCCACACTTGTCAGAACATCGGTACCGTGCAGATCCATTCACGGCATACCCCACAGTTCTAGCAGGTTGTCAATATGTTGCTGATGGAGAAAGTATCTTAAGTGGCCTGTGCTAAAATTAGAATGACATACTTCTTGTTTTATTTCGCAAGTTGAAGTTCCAGGGATAACCACGCTCCCCCGCCACTCGGTACGATTAGCCGACGTCACGGTTGACAAGTGCTGCAGGTCTCGAGTAGGTCTTTGATAACCGGGAGAATGCGATATGTTCAAGAACAGAACAAAGCCCCCCGGCCTCTCTCGGCCCTCAGGCTGATCATAAATGAGAGATCCAGAGAGACGGGGGATCAAGCGCTAGAGACACAATGCACTTGTTACTCGCTCGTCGTCCCCTGCCAGTAACATTATATGAGGAGAGCATTAGAGGGGGTTAGTTGCACTTCCGTCAACGCTAGAGCAAAGAGATACAGCATAACGAAAGTCCACATCCTTGATTGACCGTTTGGTGATCTCGGACAATGACTCTAAGAGCGAAAAGCACTTCAAAGAAATCACAACACCGTCATCGATGCTGGGATCTCAAATGAGTAGTGCCATTAAGTGGTGATTGCGAAGCTGAAGTGATGGTGTAGCAAGATTCCCCAGACTACCTATCACGAAAACCCCAACCACCTCATTCATCGCGTCTTTAAATGTCACAGCCAACAGCCGAGCAGTGCATACTGCCGGATACGCCGAACAATAATGCAAACCTTGACCAAGGAGTCTGGGCCTATATTGACCCATCTCTGCCGCTTCAGACCACATTATGGCAGGAGGTCAACTTCCGATCGCGGACTATGCAAATTGCTATTCCGTCCTTTACAGCTATTCCATAGCCAAAGGACAACATCGTGGAGATAGAATCGGTACGTTACGCTCTCCCAACGCCCTTCGAAGGCTGCTCATAATGATCATTAACCACCCAAGGCGATACATGCTTATACCTGGCAGAACGCTAAGACTTATCTCGTTCAGCATTTGCAGCCCATGATGCAGGTCCGTCCATCAATACACCTCTCTTCCTCGTGTAGCATGACTGATGTACTAATATGTCCACAGAAATCGGACACGCTGCAAGATACGGAATTTCTACGACACTACGCCACAGAATGGGACCTGTACACAGATCGTGTGCATTATTACCTCAGTCGAATTTTTGCCTACGTGAATAGGTATCGGTCAAAGGAGTTCTGTCCAGTGAACATAGTGCGTTAACAAGTCATCGTATCACTTTTGTTCTAACATTCTGTGCGTTCGTTGAACTCTATCAGCTCGCTTTGGTTCAATGGAGGGACTCCCACTTCCTAAGACACATTCAGAAAAGTAACCAAAGACTTACCCTTGACATCCTCCACCAGCTCACTCTGGAACGTAACGGCGAGAAAATCGACGAATATCTTATAAAGAAGGTCTTGGTTTCTTTCACTCCCTTGGTGACTTTGAAGATCCCGAACAAAAGCTACTGGTGGTTTACCGTGAGCACTTCGAGTCAGGGTTCCCTCAATTCATCGAAGATCGCTATCTCGCCAAGCCCACGGCTCTGTGGGCTGAAAACCATGTTGGTGACTATATCAGAAAAGCATCTGCGCTGCTCAGAGAAGAAGAGGCGCAGGTCAAGGGATATATCCCTCCACAAGCTCGAGATGTCACACGAAGAAGTGTGAAGATGTACTCTTTCGTGCTCATGCTGACACGATCAAGGAAACATATCTGTCTTTAACTGGGCGCGCGACTGACTGGGAGCTTCAGTGCGTATGGGTTATCGTGCGGGGGTGTTTGGGCTGGAAGCCTGGGGTCTGGCCAGAATCATCTGTTGCACTCTAAGTAGGAAGGAGAGAACGTACTCTTGTAATGCTTACGCGCTCTTAAGTTATTCTAGTCGAATTAAATTTGGTCCAAGAAAATCGTTGCTGTGGCCGGCGTTCACGTTGGAATTCGATGAATTCGTGATAAGCACTATGAAAACAAGATGATGTTACTGGTCGTAAGGGTCGTGAGATATAATGTTACAATGAGTGAGACGAATCAGATGTGAAAGTGGCTTATACAAAGGACAGACTGCTCGAAGAAGATGGAATGAGGATGATAAGTCCACAAGGAAATTCCAATTCCAAGAAATACTGAAAAAGCAGATAGAGCAAGAAGCATTGTTCTATCAAAACAAAAAAAAAGAGAGAACAAAAAACAAGAGGTAAGAAAACGAGCCATATGGATGAATAGATAAGTTAAGATGGAGAGAATCAGGAAGGTGGATATCAAGCATTACTGCCTTGATATTTCTTAATCAGATCTCTCAATCGAGCCTGTCCAAACGCCGTATCGCGCGAGGGTGGTGTTTTAATATCATTACCCCCGCTCGTATTCGAAGAGACAACGACATTGGGCTTTGCATTGTTGATCATGGCGGTGGGGGTCGAAACTAAATCTGGACCATGATTCGAAGGCTTCAATGGTCCCTGCGCTCCGTCGTCATTACCGCCTCGGCTTATACCCTCTTCACCAACCACTCCAAGCCCAGATTTCTTCCTGGCAGCACCACTGTGCTTCACCGCACCATTCAAACCACCACCTCCAGCTCCTCTACCATTCCCGGTCACAGCAGACTTGTAATCCCCTCGTCCAATCCCAGGTAAACCAACAGCGACAGTCGATGTTCTACTACCGCCCCTCCCCACAGGTCGCACCAAAGATGCAGTTGATGATAAAGTAGGAGTTGCGAAGGATGAAGATACCAGTGCAGGCACGGAAGTTGATTTTGCCATTGAAACCGGTATAGGAGCACCTTTCGCTTTCTCCAGTGGACGATTGGGACGGGGTTCATTGGATGGCAACGGGGACTGGGCTATGACAGGCGGAGCAGGCTTAGGTTTGGGTGCAGGTTTTGTTGCGAGTGGCGGCGGCGTCTTAGGTTTCGAGGTCGGCTTTGGAGGCACCGGCTTTGACGATGGAGTAGGCGTCTTTGATTGTGGCCTATTTTTCTCGGCTGTATGTCCACCAGCTGACGACGGGGTAACGAAAGTAGCCGAGGACTTGCGAGGCAATAACATAGGCGGCCCACTCGATTTCTTCGCGTCAGCCACAGTAGTCGAGGGAGGGACAGGTCTACCACGGATCGGGACATCCTTTGCATTAGCAGGGCTTCCACCTATAACAACACCCTTCACGTCCTTCATTACGCCCACAGTTGGCTTGACGGCATTATTCCCAGCACCAGCATTGCCAGCAGCAACAGAAGCCCACAATGACGCGACATGCGTCACCTTTCCACCCCTTCCACCTCTCGCGGACCTCACATCATATTTGCCATCCTCCTGCTGCGGTGGCGGAGGAAAGAGGGGTAATCGCCCGTTCTTCTTTGGAGGTCCATCCTGTGCAGCGTGGGCGCCTGATGGTTTGGGACTAGCACGTGAAGCGACATTGGCATACGAAACTGGACTGGGGGTCAATCTGGTTGTCACAGGTTTATCGCTATCTGCGGCTCTAATCGAAGGAGGGGGTACGGCAGCGGGCTTTGGCTCAACCACCTTCGGTATCGACTTGCTGACATTCCGGACACCACCGCCAGGAGTGTTAGAGGGCGGCGAAACTCTCCTATCCGTCCTAACTGTCTGCGTCTTCGGGGGACTAGGCTTCACAAACGGATAGTGCTGCTCTTTCTTCGCCTTCTTTTCCTCTTCCTGCTTGCCATTCATCCTCGTAGCTGGTGTAGGTGACGAACCCAAAGCTTCGGAGCGAGCAGGCTTTACTGATGGTGAATCTCGCGTCGACTCCTCTGCCCAAATGTCCATCACTCTCCTAGCCTCTTTTACCACCGTCGCTTCTTTACCTATTCCGCCAGCTCTACGCAACATAGACCTCGTCATGGACTTGGTAACTGTGTCCCGCTGAGCTTTCATCGTTTCAATAGGCATGAACCCTGATGATCGCGGATTGGGCGATCCAGCTGCAGCAGGCGAGGGTGTCGTTGTTTCGGCTTGAACAATCTCTGGATGTATGCTATTGCGCAATGGCGTGGATGGTAGTGATTGGGCAGGTGCGGGTGGAGGTGAGGGCGATCGTGAATGTATTTGTGGGTTGAAACGAGGTTGAGACTGAAGGCCACGGAGAGGTTTCTCCTCTTCCTCGTCTACATTGATTGAGTCCCATTCTACGGACCTGACAACACTCGGGCTGGGAGGAATGATTTCTTCCTGAGGTGGTGGCGCATCAGGGTCAATTCCACCCAACCAAGCCGTAACACGTCCTCTTGTTCGCGCGGACTTTTTTGACTTATTCGAAGCCGCCCCTCCAGAATTTTTTGGTGACTCGGTTGATGATGTACCTGTAACCTGCGCTGAAGCCGTCGCTGGCTTGGCGGAAGTGGTAACGGCGATGTGAGAAAGGATGCGAGATTCCGCACCAGCACGTTCGCGCCGATGCTGTTGCTGCTGTTGCGGTTGATGATTACGCGACTGGAAATAACTCTCCACTCCAACAACACTCTTTCCAGCTCTGTGCGTCTTCCCACCATCCACCGATTCTTGTTCCTGCTCCTGTTCATCCCCACTCCCCTCTCTGTCCAACAACCGCTCCTGCACATCCTCTTTATGCCCATCAGCCGCATCAGCATCACCCACACTACTCTGATCCAAAGTCAGGCTCGATATCGCACTCTCATCAGGTAACAGCATCCTCTCAGAGCTAGCGCTAGCACTCTCGTTCCCGCTTTGCACAGCCTTTCCTTCAAGATTCGGTGTCGTTGACGTACTAGGCACGCTACTCTCCGTCCTCATAGACGCTTTCGCCTTCGTAACACCGGCATCCGTAGCATGAGCGGGTGATGAACTTTGACCAACAGCCAAGATATTTCTAACATCGGGCTTCTTCTCCTTCTCCACCTTCCTCGTCCCCACTTGCGCTATAAGTCGTCTCTCCAGCGCGTCTAGACCAGTTTCCACTCCTCCGCCGGGGATAGCGAGTGTAATGGGCAGTCTTGAAGGACGTTTGCACGCTGCGAGAGTAGGCGTAGGTGGTACAGGTGCACTTGGATCTTGTGATGAGATTTGGGGAGAGGAAAGAGGGGAAGGAGGAGTGAAGATGGATGTAAGGGGAGCATCGCCGTTGGATTTATCTACAGCATGCTGTCGGGGTTTAGTCGATGGAGGTGGTACTGGTAGCGTCTTGTTCATGTTCACGTTTACGTTCATGTCAACACCCTCTGACGGCTTCTCCTTTCCTTTCCCCTTTCCTTTATCCTTCGCCTCATCCTTCTCCACCTCCGCAGCTTGAGCATCCAACCCCGCAGCAATCTTCTCCAGCTCCCACACACTCTCGCTCTTCATCACAGGCTTTCCGTTTACGTTCAAATTCGTGAAGGATTGCTTGTGCCGGATTTGTGGTCTTGGCGAGTGTAATATTGGATCACTGCCATCACTGACATTAGCAGTAGGGAGAGCGATTACCGGATCCACACCAACAACAAGCATATCCGCAGAAACACCAGTGCCACCAGAAGGACCAGTAGAAGTGCCCCCAGCGGTTATAGTGTTAACAGCGTGACTGTCGCTAGTGGAAGGATATCCAAATCGGTGTGCAACGGGTGATACACTCCTGCCTCTCCCAACCAAAACTGAAGTTTGCCTCAGATGTCTTGATATGCGAGATGCAACAGCACCCTTTCCTTCCTCTCGCTGTCCCACAACGACAGCTTGAGATGAATCGTCAGAGGTAAGATCCTGATTTTGAGGATGATCAATGTGTTGGTGAAGAGGTGAGGTTCGCAACTGGTTCGAGATCTGAGTGGGGTGTGCAGGAATGTTCGTTCGAGGTGGCGTTTGGGGGTGGGGATGACGACTGGGAAGAGGTAAAAGGACGGGATGTGTATCGCTCGGTGTAAAAGGTAGCCCTGAAATTGGAGAAGCATGACCGCTACTCTGATTGTGCGCCGGTGTAATCGTTAATGGACCAGCACTTGATGGTCGAGGAGGTAGCTGCCTAGGAGGATGATTAAGGTAGGTATAAGTTGGTTGGTTTAGGGGGTATAATGCTGTTTCGTGATGTGGAGGTGGTCGTGAGGCATGAGGACTCAAGTATGCTTGATCGGGAGGATAGTACTGATATTGTGCTGGGGGGATCCAGACTTGTTGTGCGTGTGAGTCAACGTAAGGTTGAATAACAGGTTGCGGAAGAGGGCGGGTATGATTCTGCTGTGGGAGAGATGTGTACTGGGGGTATAGCATCGGTTCGGATGGGATTGGTGGAGGTTGTGGCGGTAGTTCAGGAAGGGCATCAGGGTGGACTATCATAACAGGTATTTCCAGTACAGTTTCCTTTCTAAATAGAAATATGACAATCAGAACTCTGGGTCCAAAGCAAGGGCCTGATTCAGATAGAAAGCTTACCTTCCCAGACCCATAGCAACTTTGACTGCCACAGTTGCTTGGATACTGAACAAGGCCTCACTGGTCGGCTCAGCTTCATCGGTATCTCCTTCATATGTTCCGCCTCTGACACCTTTTGCGTTCGGTGGTACGTCAAACACTAGGTGTGCAACACCTTCGCCACCGGGAGGAAGGGTATACTCAGGACCCTTGAAAGGCACGGTCAGAATTGTATCTGAGATCTGTAGAGGCTTTGAGCTCGAGCTGGAGGGACCAGAAGGGAGAAGAAGCGTCCGATTGAGCTCAAGTGTCAACCCTGTGTTCTATGGTTGATGATAGATTAGCAACTGAAACGAATCCAAAGACGAGCGCCGAACGCACCTTTCGACTGGAGTGGTTTTTGACCTGCAACTCAACACAGGCACTGTCACCAGCGACGAGAATCCCTCCTAAAACACGACCATGCATCCAAAACCTCCCATTTTCTCCCACAACTACCGTTCCTTCCTCAGCTTTGGCCCGACTGCCAGGTCCAAACCCGAAGGGGTCTTCATCGAAACTTTCGAGAACGCTAACTTCATTTTTATCCGTTACCAATTGACGCAAGTCTTTCCAGACAATGCCAACACTCCCTCGGACTTCATAGCGAACTCTTGCGAGTCCATTCGCAAAGTTTATCGACGCAGGTGATGAAAGTGGAAGTGTGATACGAAAAAGAAACGTTGAATGACCTCGTTTGGCTTTATAGTAGTCTTCCGGAAGTGGTGGATCACCTGGAAGAGTATATGCATAAACTGCATTAGAAGGGGGAAGATTTGGTCCCTGGAAAAGCCTCCTCGAGTGAAGGAAGGTCATTCTTGCTGAATGGTCTCGCGAAGTCAACTCTAACATCATGATCAACATCAATACGTCACTTTAAACAAGAGAACTAATCACCTTGGAATGCAAAAAGCTCAACCATAATAATCCCAATCCCCAACTTGTCCGATTTGCACTCCACCTCCATCTTCCCAGTAACATATCGCCCCGCAACGACGCTTTCCCTGGGTAATGTTACAGTGACTCGGATTTTCGAGTGGTTTGTTGTTGCATTCATCGGCTCTGGCGCTGCGAGGGGCGCCATCCTCGCAGTAAAGCCTGCAGTCGCACCGAGCAGGAGTCAGTCGTAGGAGCTCAAGATGTGAGAAAGCGAGACAAGATCAAATTCGGAAACTACCAAAACAGGAAATTACTGTACAATTACATTTAAAGTACCACAATAAACTGGCCTTTGCCAAGTCCCGTTACCACTACCCCTCGATACGCAAAGACTTCCTGAACTATTTAGTAACTACCTTCTGGCTTTTCTATCAGGACCATTACACTTCGCTCCCCCTGGCCAACCCAGATTGGCATCTCCGCTGACTGAGGATTTATCTCCGAATCATAATGGTCAGAAACAAAGGATAGATGTTTGTACTTCCAGTTTTCGTATTCGTTTGGTAATTTGTCCCTAAATGTGAATTCTCTTGGAACTCTTTTGAAGAGTGCTTGGTCCCTTTCAGATGCTGGTTGGAAGCGTAGCAGACCATCTGCATGTGGGTGTTCAGCCTAAAAAGCAAAAATGGCGTTAGATGAGGGCGTCCGCCACTGATATATAGGCATACTAACCATATTATTAACAAGCCATTGCAAAAACCTATGAAGATCCTCGTTTTCAGCCTCGCTAGCCCTCCGGAAGTGACAAAAATTGAACTTGACAAGTGCTTGAAGAATCTCGGCCCTTTTCCCTGCAGGGACTGACATACAGAGGTCAAGATAATTAAGACGTATGAATGTGTATATCGAATACAGGGCTTCTTCGATGCTATTTCCTTGTACCCATTTCAGGTTTGCAAGAGAAAAATCATCATCGCCGAGATCGCAATCTAGGAGAGGGAATGTGAGGGAATTCCAGCAAGAAAGATCAAAACCCACCTTCAAGTTCGCACTTTTCCTGACTAAAATGATTTTTCCAGGAAAGGGCCGTAATAGCGATGTCATAAGTAGCTTGCTCTATGTCCAATATGTCCCGGCCAGATCGAGCAGGATCGAGTAGAAAGTCCTCAAAAGACTTGTGAAAGAATCGGAGATAATTGTTATGAGCGGACTGAGGCAAAGGCACTGCAACAACGGAATGTAGCTTTCGAAGTGCGCCATAAAAGGTATCTTGATCAATGCCGAAAAATGCGGAAATATCGACAGGGGAGCCGTACTGCTCAGGCTCGGTTTCTTTCTTCGTGTTCCGCTTGGAAAAATGATATTTTGGGGATAGGATAGTGAAAGCTAAAATACGCTGAGTAACGGCGGAAACTGATCTGGGAATAGATGAGATGATTTGAAGGTAGAATATGTCCAGTGCGTCAAGCGGATTCATATCAGGATTGTGGTTTCGAACAGACTCGAGGCATAAGAGGCACAGCTCCAGCAGAGAATCAGGGCTGCTATTTCCATCGCCGATGAATCTCAGCACAGTTGCGGCCAGGACCGGGAGCCCTCCAACACTCTGCGCTAGTCGCTGTAGTTTAGTTTCAGATGGCCACTGTTTATGTGCAGTGGGAGGACTGAAATCCCACGATGTCGAGTCTCGGATTTGTTGAAGACCATCTCGAAGAATGTAATAAACATCCTTGAGGTCATCAGCAGCATTGCAGGTGATCTCCTCCCGGCGGTGCCCGATTGGTGGTAGCGTCTGGCCGAGAGTGCGCTTAAGATGCCACTCCGGACGACTGCAAACCAGCCACAAGACGGGAAGTGGACTTGCTTTCAATTGGTCAGCGTGCTCTCCAATGAGCTTGATGAGCTCGCACTGAGCTCGTTCATCGTTACACTCATCCAACCCATCTACAATGATAACCAAAGGCTCTCCAACACTGTTCTCGGCGGTATATTGGGAGGAAAGAATGGCAAAGGGCTCGATAATAAGCCTCTGGAACTGGATGCGGAGCGCCTTGTCAAGAATTGAAGGGTTTCGAGAGAGGATTTCGGTAATGATATGATTATATCTAGCATCGTGGTCGGCGAGCTGGTAAGCAATTGTGGCGATGATGCCGTTCGGACTTTCGCGCTTCTGTAGCCTCGAGAAGAAGAATGAAGCGCCAAGTCTGCCTTTCTCAAGGCAATACTCGGCGAAAGTCTGCGCGACAGCTGTTTTACCTGCGCCAGCGGGTCCCGAAAGCCAGATAAAAGTCCACGGACGGTCAGGGCCCAGCAACCATGAAACAAGTATTTCCCGCAACTCCCGCCGTGTCTCTGGGTGGCATCTGGGAGGAGGATCGCGGTCCGCGGAATCTGCTTCAGCACCAGCAACACGTTTCTTGTCGAGGAGAAGAAGAACTAGATAACACTTGTGAGTAGATAAACTTCAGTTCTCGAGAATCGCAAACAAAACATACCCGCTCCGCCAACATCAAAGCTTTGAAAGTGTCCGACAAAGTCATACTTGAGAGGTTGGTTGATGAACTTATTTTTGACAACTGTTACATTTGTTTGACCGCCGTGGATTACATTCGTCGGGTTATGCGCGTTGTGATATCTGTTCGTTTGATTGCCATGGACCTCGTTGATATTGGAATGGGATATTTCAAAATGATGTGCACCAGCCATGACTCCCTGGAAGCTCTCTGTATAGAGTAGGAAATTGGTCAAGCATCTCTAACCAACCAATACAGGCGTGACATACCAGTATTGTCCTTAGAAGCCGTTGATGGCTCCACTCCTGAAGGTGTTTCAAGGTGCGGCTGGTTCAGAATGTCGAATCGTCTGCTCGAATCATTCGCCGCCATAGCCATCGCACCGCTCACATTCATGGTAGATGTTGCGGCCTGCACACTTTCATTATTACCTGATTTATGCCCTTTTACTCTGCCGGTAAACGACGCCAAAGATGGTGGCTTGGAAGTGGGAGGGGAGCTAGAATCTGAGGGTGGCTTCGAGGAAAAAATGCGACGGAAAAAGTTTTTCTTGCCCTGAGCATGCTTGCGAGGGTTCGACATAGATATCGGCTGAGAAGGGACATCAGACGCCCAAGCACCGAGTGCTGTGTCGTTTTAGAGGAGCACGAAATTGGAATATTCGTTGACAGCCCGGATCACGAGACCATGATACACAGCCAAACTCAACCTAAAGTTTAAACTCACCAAGTTCACCTGGAGGGCCTTAGTGAATAACAAATCACCAGTTAGTCCAGACACAGCTCAGCGCAAATAAAGACTGCCTATAACCAATACTTGGGTTCTAGACTCAATTTGCCCGGTAATGTCCAATAGGCCCACAAGAATCTACTACTATTGCGGAACAAGTAGTAGACAAAAGACCACAATCATACTGACAGAATGCTATCAATCTATACTGTTGAACAGAGTGCCTTCACAGTGGCAGCGACAAGATCCTCGTTGGTGAGAGATGCCCTACGCCCGATTGAGAGGAGAGTCGAGGGAAATAACAAACGAGGAGGTACAGCCCGCAAGGGCTCGTATTTCTTGTTTCTCAATCTAGAATCACGTATAGTCCCAGACATATCTATTCGTGACATCACGATTGAACCTACAAAGGTGTATCAGATACGGGAGTGAAGAATCCGTTCTTGCTGTAAGGGTGGTGCGAAGAATAAAGCTTAAAGAGTGACATATAAGAAATTTGTGATCAAAACTTACTATCAAAGGGGCAAGCTAATCTACAAATACACAATTAAAAGATCACATTTTCTTAGCCTCCTCCAAAGCCTCCAGTCTCGAAACCTGACGATCCCGTACCGCCTCCTGCCATCGCTGTAGCTTCGCAATTTCGTGTACTTGGAAGCCATAGATTTTTGGCCGGTAACGATCGGCTTTGAGGGCAACGTTTGAAGTGACGATCTGATCCCCTCCTCCCTCTGATGGCTCAGGTTCTTCTCTGATACGGTTTCTTCGAATTCGCCCAGCATCTCCTGCACCACCGACACCACCGACACCCGATCCAACACCCCCAGCACCTCCGAGAGAATTTGGTGGGCCGCCAAAGTCTGCTGGGCCGTTCTTTGGTGGAATAAGATTGGGGTAGACGAGAAAGAGGAGGTGAGGAAAGGTTGTGCCAAAATACGCCCCGTCAATGCTTCCGTGACGAGAGGATTTAGGCGAGTATAGGTCTTCACAGCGGCCACAGTAAAGTTTGACGGACTTTTCATAGGGGATATCGGTGAGCCCGACTGGTAGAAGAGCTTGTGAGTTGCACAGTACGCGTGGGCATCGTCCAAAATCTGCCCGTTTGTATTTCTCGATCTAGTTCTGGATTTAGGCACGTCTGCTTGGACATACGAATGCTCGACGTACCATCTTGGCCAATCCTCGTGCCGTAACAATCCAGCGCGCATGAATAAGGCCATACAATAACCTGGCCTGCACATCCAACGACCCTCGCAGACTATCCTGAATGTCATCATCTATTCTCGTATCGAGGGCGCTCAATCAGTCGTCGACGTCAAGATCGACATAAAAAAACTACACACCGAGATTGTCCGTAATCAAATCCAGCGCCTGTGAATAATTTGCAACTTCATTATTTAAGCCTGTGAGGTTGAACCTATCGAGGATAAAATCTTCATCGACTTCGCAAAAGTATTCATTCCCTTTCGAAGAGAGAAACCACGATATCCACTAAGCAAGGTCATTAGTGAGATGGTTTTTGTCATGTGTCACCAAATGGTTTTACAGAGCTGAACATGAGAATTTGTAAGATAAGACACGAGTAAAAGACATTGAAGGACAAAGCACACCTGGAATAGTCAGAATCAGACCCAGTCGAAATTTCTTCCACTAGATCGAGCAAGTTAGTCACAATTTCAAAGCTCGTGTGCACTCGGCGTACTACTCAACAAGACAAAAGCGGCGAAGGCGTAGGGATGAGGGAGAGGAACAAGGTGACGGGGAGCATGTTGTGAGGCACGACGAGGGCCACTATAGTGGTCGATTGATTACATAATAAGACCTCCTGGGTTGAATACCCTTAGTATCACTCTGTCTGCTACTTGACTTCATCCAGTTCCCCCCTTGGCCTGAACCAAAGTTCCAGAAGCCAGCAATTTTTGGTCATTAACGGATGTTTCGACTCTGCTCACACAATAATTCTCCCAAAATGTCTTAGCGAACTGGATGTCATTGAATCTGCGCTCAAAACGAGTTTCGAGGGATTGACATGCGCCCAGAATCGCTCTAGAACTTAATATATATATGATGGCCTCTGCTTTACCTAGAAGAGTCCCCTCGCATAAACAAGCTCCGGTTTCCGATAAGGGCTTAAAGCGAACTCAAGATAGTCGCCAATCCAAGCCTCCATTGATAACGGCGCTGTCCAATCTTCTGTACATTCCAAGAGCAACTCGGAGCTGCTGGATAAATTGTTAGAACTACATGGTAACTTAGGCTCGTTTCACCTCTTGGCGGCGAATGAAGTGGGTGAAGAAGTTTTGTCACACTTGGAACGTTTATTCGAGCACACCCAGGCCGCTCCACCGGCTCCTCCCCAGTCGACTCCGTCGGGTCGCATTTGATTCAGCAGTAGATCCTCACTCTCAAACGACGCCTATTTCTATTGAACCCTGGGGGACTGTTCGCAGCTAATCTTGTCGTGTGGTACTCTCTGCGGCTACATATAACAATATCTTGGAACTGCGTTTCGAGGATCAGGGTATAGTCCCGTTAGTACCAAGTACGAGGCGAGCTGAACACGATCCCTGCCAGACCCGTGGAGGATATTAGCAGTAAATTGAAGGCCCATGATGCTTCTTGTGGATCTCGGCCAGACTTGATAGTCAATTTAGAATATTGGCAGTTAAATCCGGGATAATCACTGTCGACATGATAAGTATTTGCGTCGTGGATCATCCCCGCTTGAATGACAAAGGAGATGCGGTTTCTGGTGAACGACACTCAACCAAGCCTAGGGGTGCAAACGTTCGTGTACATGCGTCATGCATCATGATACCTCACGAACCCACCGAATCAGCAATCACCAGTCTACGAAGCTCATCTCACAATATTCAATCAGCGCACCACTTCGCTGTTTCATCAGCTACGCGCCTTGGTGTTCTCGGATATATCAGTAGAGGAGCCTTGTGGCTACTGGTCGCCTGACTCATAGAAGTAACGATAGATACTCCCTTTTTTCTTTACTCCGGTCTGCGCAAATCAGCCCTTAAAGCCTTATGGTTCCAACGGAGGTGATCGGAGAAAAAGGACTTCTCGAAAACTTGCATTGCAATGGAATACAAAAATGACAGGTCAAACGAAAATCATCTACTACAGCTTCCAGCGAGCGGGGCGGAGCTAGGATAACTCCTTTTATAAATCATAACAATATCATGCTATCATTGTCCGTCATCAACTTCATCAATCTAATCTTCCCTTTGCCTGACAGTGACTTTGAGATGACCATCGAACTTGGGAGCCAGGAAAGCTCTGAATTGCATATCACGTTCACTTTTGAAATTATGAGCAAGGGAAGGAAAATAAAAGGTAAGTCGAACGTACGTAGTACCAGAGTTCTTGAGTTCCAATTTCCTGAAGATGTTACCGAGGATCAAGTAAAGCTCAACCCAACCGAGACTAAGCAACTGTCAGCTGCAGTTACAGCAACATGACAGCAGAATCAGACGTACTTGATACCTGGGCACATGCGAGGGCCACGGGAGAATGCAATGAGGAAGTTGTCGAGCTCCTTGTTGTCCAACCAGCGATTAGGATCAAACTTGTCGGGGTTGGTGAACACTGCTGGGTTTTTGTGCATGAACGTATTGCCCATTGCAACAACAGACTAAAAAAAGGAGAGATCAGATCAATAATTGCTAACTAAAAATAAACGAAGTGAACGTACACCAGCAGGAACCGTGTGTCCCGCAATAATCGATTCAGCTCCAGTAACTCGGGGAAGAGGGCTAACGACACCATGAGAGAACCTCAATGCCTCTTTGATGACAGCAGTCTTTGATGGATGGGCGGTCAGCATAGATGCACGGATTGTGAAGTGGGTTACTCACCAAGTAAGGCAACTTCTCAAGTGCTTGAACACCCATCGGTGTATCCTTCTCAGGCCATGCTTCTTTGATTTCGTTGACGAGTCGCTCGTGGATATCTGGGTTGCTGAGAACATGGAAGATTCCAACAGAGCAAGCGTTTCCAACACTATCACTACCAGCTGCGATGAGAACGCCTCCCTCGTCGAGTAATGATTTTCTCGTCGGGGGTGCTCGGCCATTCTCAGTGCTCAGAAGGTGGTGGTAGATAGTCTCGTGTTCGACGTATTCAAGGGACGAAGGATCAGTGAGCAGTCCATCAACCTGGTTTGCGATACGTCTCGACAGGTTTGCAGCTGCTAGCATTCCAGGGCTCTTGAGGAAATCGGGCATGTGGAAAATGAACGGTGCAAGGAATGGGAAATGATGAATCCAGAAGAAGAGGCCTTCGGTGTCCATGATAGACATAAGAGTCGGGTGCTTGAATTCGGGGTCGTCCAGACATTTGACGGGATTAGCATGGCAATACTGAGTGATGATCTCGACTGTTGTAGAGTGAAGACCAAGATGAAGGTCAGCCGTGCGACCCGAGTCAGCATAGGGACCCAGAGCAGTGATGAGTCGATCAATCTAGAAGGAGTTTAGTTTCTGAAAATGCGACTAGGAGGCGGGAAGTATTTACCGAATGCTGAATTAAGCTCTCAAGCTTAAGGATAGCTCGTCGCGAGAAGAGAGGCAAGATGACGTCCCTGCGCTTCTTAGCCGCCTTGGGGTCTGTGAGGCCGAAAGACGATTCTTGTTCGTGGAAACAGTCATAGAAGGCAGCCCACTTGCTCATCTTCTTGCCCATGCCGTAGATATCGTAGTAGGCTTGAGGGTCACTAAAGTGCACCTAAGAGAATATTAGCGTTAATGCCAGTCGGAATCAAAGAGCTCCGCCCACCATGTTCGGTCTATATCTTACAACAGGACCTAAGCAAGCCTATAGTTAGGCGGGATGACGTCCACTACTATCATCAACCTTACCGTAAATCTTGTGTAGCTTCTCCAGCTGAGGAACGGTTTGACCATTCTTCCAGAGATCAACATAAGTGGCATAATAGTCGGTAACCGCAGCAAGCGGAGGACCAGGGAATTTGGAAAGAGGGTGGAAGTAGAGTCGATAAACGGCCAAAGCTGCAGCACTTAGTCCACCAGCGACAGACAAGGCGAAAGCAGCATCCCAAGTGGTATAGGTGATCATGACCAAAGTTCGTTGTCCGAGACCCAGAGCAAAGGGGGGATGTCATACTCAAGGGTCCAACCGCAGGTTATATAGGCTAGCATTACCTGTTTGACAGTGAGAATGAACCCGAGCGTTAGGGGCGTAATCGGGCATTGGCGTGGCTGTCTGAATGCTTCTTCGTGATGGTGCAAACCTGAAAATACTTGGGACGGCGAGATGAAGAAAAATTGACGTAAGGAGAAGATCCCCGGCCACCCCACCGCTGAATTGCTGGCGTTTCGTCGTTTGATGCATAAGCCCTTGGTAGATCTGACTCGCAGTCGTAACCCGAAGTGATTTCTGTCGATTCTATAAAGTCGACTTTGGTCTATGTAAAAAAATGAGCCATGTGGGACGGTGATATTCTTGTCTTGCGACACCGAGACTGATGACACCGGCCTTCGTTCGGGTCGCACATCAAACCCTTGAAGAGCGAACCGAAGAGGGGAGTTGATTGAATTGTTTGGGTTCATACGAGGTGTCAAACCTCTCAATTTTCCTCCGATTTGATCTCTCGTAGCTTGCATTCGGTGAGTCTGTACAATCTCCACTGGCACTACACGTCATGGAAGGCATGGAACTTACCGCATTTCACAACCTTGTTATCAAGCTCTAAAATCGATGGTAGAAATGCAAACCTGCACCGGCCGAAGACAAACATTTCCCGAATGAGATTGAGGCTCACGATCAGGTGATATCCATGCAAGCTTCTATCGGACAGGCAAGAAGGTTTATTTCCGAGAAGTAATTCCAGCATATGCAACATGAAACAGACGTTGCCTAGCGGGTGTTAGGTGCCTGCCAGAGCAAAGCCAGATGGTTTCAAGGCAAGCTTCGCGCTTTCAGATGGGGACCAAGAGTATAGAACTCCGTGTGGAGTGCGATTGAAGGTGACAGAGGTCGCCTTGTATCAAGCCAATGTCACCAGAACCTGAAAAGAATGGAAGGAACAATGTATAAATAAATGTGATCTCATCTGCTAGCCTGTTAGCCTCATCATCGTCACCCCTACCTCGTTCTTCTGGATTTACGTCCCCTCGCGCGTCTATTTGTTACGATTAACCGGGTTTTTTGGACACAACTGACCTTCGACCCTCCATACACACCTCAAGCCTGGGGGTATGAAAATAAGTCAGTAAATATGGAACAGATACCTGAGGATTTTCTCTTGGCGTCGACGTCAACATGCGATCACTTTAACCGGAGTAATAAAGGACCCATACTTGTCGTTGTCGTCGGATGAGCTGGGCGCACTTGTGACTCCGCAAAAGTGAGCGACGACCGGAGAAGCACCATCAAACACGTCCCTCGAAAAATCAATTCTCTTTTTACTCCGATAGTAATTCAAATGAGGCTTCTGGGCTTCCCGTTAGAAGGTAAAATTGAATGGAGAAGATCTACCTTTGAGCCGATCACGGTATACCCTCACCCGATCTTTCTCACCCACCCTGATCGGTGTCAGCCTAAATCCTCGATAAAGCGGCAGCCTAAGAGACCAAATTCCAGCCCCCTCTCCCCCCGGCCAATTTTCCTGCTCGTCCTCATTTATTCTCCACCACTTGAGCGCCTATTCAACTGGACTATAGTAACACTTAGTTATCATGACACAAGAGTCAACGTCTCTCGCTTAAGTAGCAATCGTCAAAATGTTCTCGAAAACATAAAGTTCACGAATCCCTCAATGCCGCAACACCGCGACTTCACAATGACTGGTCAGAGAAGGAGAGATGGATTCAAGAAGGCAATGCAGGGTCTTTTGGTACGAGGTCACTGTTAACGCTCATCATGCATCATCCCTCATACTTAGCTCTCATAATCTCGGTCAACACCCCACTAGTTTTGCGACGACGTCGAGGGAGCACGTAATATTGTTAGATAACCTAACCACAAACCGGTCAACATCGGGTAGCGGTTATACCCCTACTAGTAAGGGATCGGAGGAAGAGTGGCGCTTCTTGGGTGTCCTTGCTGGAGAAGAGTAACTAGCGTCCTAGTATGCTGTGTCCTCGGGCACCGAAGCCGATATAGATCGGGAAAGGTCGTGGCATTGTTCGATGATCAGTCATTGGGAATGACCCTCGAAATCCCACCAACCAAGCTGCGACAATCGAGCTAGGCATCTGCTGGTCCTTGGAGTTTTGATGCACAGTTTTCCACATTCCCACGTGACCATCGATGTTTCCTGCCTTGCTTGGTCCAGGACCACGTCGAATCGAGGCAAGGGATAACTATTAGAGTTCTAGAGCTCGTTTCAGACAATCAGAAGAAGGTTTGACAGTATCGAGCGTTTCGTCCACTGAATAACGCTCAATTCAAAAACCGCACCGACACTTAATTTCTAACACACGGTGGAATAGGCCCTTACACTCTCGGGCAGGGAACGCCTCCGGTTTGAACTTCGTGAGTGAATCTTTCGCTTAGCAACGCTCCTCCCGAAGCTGACTCAACCTCAAAGAAGCAACCCCAAGGCTCGTATACGTACTTCTCGAGAGCACCTACCACCCGGCGATCAGTCATCCCTCATTAATTATTCGCGGACAGAGTTGATTGCCCAGTGCCTCGAAGTTAACTATCGGTTTTTCGACCCAGAATGCAGTCTATTTTCGCAGTGCTCAGTTCTCGGAATACCTGCTGTCTGCCCGCTGGCGAACAGTTTCTCCTCATCTGTTGCTCAGAGCTACCTCGGACTCTAAACAACTGTCGATCACCTGTCACATTCCTTCCGATCGCCTCTCATCGCGCGGAAGATGATTAGCCTTCGGAGGTTCCTGTTTTTCAAGTCGTGCAAATGGCCAGTGGCTACGCATCTGCCATCCACTTTAGGTTGCCTCCCCAACAAGAAGACTCTAGGCAGCTTTCTTATCCGTTGGTATTTGTATTGAGCCCCGACATGCCGCAGAAGACCAGCCCAGAGCTACTCTTAGACTGATAAAACCACATCGAATCCTGGGCAACAAACATCCTCAACATCTTCAATCCCTTTCCCTGAGCCCCTGGAGTCAACACGAGTCTTCCAGACATCACTTGGACTTATCAAGGCAAGAGAGTGCGGTATTATACAGGTGAGCAGATGACCAACTCAAACACTACACACTTAATAATACCAAGCCCTATCAAGGATGATCGCATCCTCCTGGCAGGCTTGAGTTCAAGATCCCATCATTCGTTCCTACCTCTTCCCCCCATGTTCCCCTGTTACGTGGCGTCGCTTTCTCGTTTTCATTGTTTTATCTTGGATGGTGACATGCGGTCCGGTTCCCCCCCTGAAAAGGCCTCCTGAGGTCACCTGTGAATAACCCGACTCTAGCAGCGATACGTGACTCCGATTCCGTGCTATTCCCTAGCACCTAGATTTCTGATGTCTTCAGCTGTCCGCAATACCAGACCAGGGATGGAGTTGCGTAGGGGCATCCAAAAGCGGTTTTGTGCTCTGATCCTTGGTGATTGTTCGCGAGCACTTGGAGTCGAAAAAAAACTCTCGATCTCAGCAGACGCCACCGAGTTCAGGCTGTTCTGAGTAACACCCTGACCGTTACCTCAATTAACCAAGCTTTTGTATATCCTGACATCTGCTCGCGCGTGCAACGAGGCAAGATAGATAGCATAATGTGCTGTACTTCGTCTTGGGGCTGCAGATAATCGTCTGCTACCATTTGAAGGAACTCCCCATTGCTGTCGATACAATATGGTACCCAGTATAAATATTAAACGACCCCAGTTACGCACCTATATTTCAGCAAGCCTTCCGAAAACGATTCTCGCACTGACCACTCGTATTTTCAGTATTCCTTGACTGGAACCCTTCATGTTTGTCATGAGTGAAATGACCAATGCCCTTGGAGGTGCGATGTTTTGTCAGGTACTTCCATTCCAATGACTTGATACCATGCTGGCGATAGCCCGGTCAGAATGCGCGAAAAGTATAGAGTTTGTAATATAAAAGAGACAGGCCTTTGGAGTACTATATAATCAAACAGCACGGAGACATACATATTACAACCCATATTGACCACAATAAAATTGAGGATAAATTCTCGTGGAGGAAATTGAAGGAGATCATAATCAGGATTGCTGTACACAGCTTTCAAGACTTTGTACTAACTCTTGAATCGTCGGACGATTCTCCGGGGTGATACTAAAACATGGTGATAAAATTGGCCAAAGGCGATCTGCCATTCCAGGAGGGGGACTTGGAAGCTGAAGCGTATTGCCCCCGGTAATGTGCATCATGACACTGTGATCATAGATAATCTCGCTAAATGGCGGTTTGCCTGTCCAAACCTGTTCTCTGGTGAGCATTGGAAGGAACAATCACAATATCCAGCGAATACCGAACCTCGAAAGCCGTTAGACCAAATGCACAAATGTCGCTACACTTGTTCGGGGTAATCGTGACATTGTTCTCAGGAGGAAAAAGCTCCGGAGCTTGGTAACGAGTCGATCCGGCAAATTTGGTCGTGAACCCGCGCGTATAAAGGATCGAGGAGCGGCCGAAATCACATACGAGAGGTTTGTTCTCGTCACTCATTAGAACGTTCGACTAGACGGTCAGAGTATGATGATTTCAGAAACACCGTATATTTTGATGGCAGTCGAACGCTTACAGGCTTTAGGTCTCCATGAATGACATCTTGCTCATGCAGGTATTCCATGCCTCGCGCAACACCTAGGATCTGCGTGCTCCTGTCAGCTCAAACCTATTCATCTTAGCATAACATATTTCACGCGCCAATGACAACCTAGTTTCAATAGGTGGGTTTGAATTCTGAACATAATCTCCCACTGTTCCGTTGGTACAGTAAGGCGAGATAAGAGCTGGACACGCCTCAAAACGTCCGAGGTCGGGTGCAAGTCCAAGGAAACTCAGGACGTTCTCGTGCTTTAGCTTGTGCCAGACTACTGCCTCTCGGTTTAGCCACCTCCTACCGGGAAGGCAGAATGATCAGAAATATTGTCCCTATCAAAAGAATAGGCATTCTCATACTCTATTGTTTTGATATCGCCTGGCTTATCTGTCCCGCGAAAGACTTTGATCGCTACCTTCAAATGTTTTAAGTAGCTATATGCGGATTTCGCCACAAGGAAGGCTACCTTGTAGGATGGATCAGCTACTAGGTGGCCGGTGTAAACATCACAATATCCACCAGTATGTTTTGGAAAAATTTCCTTTGAATGATTGATCTTGCCGGCCAGATCCTGTCTCATTAGACAACCGTACATCAGCTTTCTGGGCAAGTAAAAATCGCCGCACTGGATACACACCAGATAGTCATGTTTTTTGAGCAGTTCTGCCAGGGACTCAATGCGGTTTTCCGGAGGGAGGGAGGGGTCTGATGCCATGAGGTCAATTGATATATTAAGTCTAAGCTCAGGTCAAGCTCAGGCTTGAGAAGTAGGAACTGTGGTAATAAACTCGCTCCTGGGGCCTTAGGGATTTATAGTCCTCCATCGGCAGTCATCAGCGTGCAAATCAGAAACCTATAATAAGTGCATCCAAAGTCAGCATGGAACTTGGTTATTGTACATGAGGGCGTTGTGGACGTTGACGGTTTTAGAAGTTTTGCCTCCACGATGTTGCTTGTGCGGAACATCTTCACCCTTCAAATGCAACTTCGAATGATACTCCGCAATAAATTTAGCGCCGCTACTGGAGCTCGGCGCTTATCGTATGAGCATTAAGATCACCTGAGAAGCCTCATGGTAGTATCCTTCCAGCGACAGATATAACATTCTATTGGAGCTATTTGTGCTTCTCAGAGGACGCACGATCAGGCGAGCCAGCAATAAATCGTTTCAAGTCGGAACAGATACGGATTCCTTTGTGCATGTTCCATTTTCATCACACGTCCTTCCAGTAAGCAAAAAATGTGTACCACGATGTCTTTGACTCACTAATGACGTCTACTATTTAGCGCCTGTCAGAACGCGGCCATGATCTTGGGGTAGCAAGTCCAGCGCAGCCCCTTTCGTTATTTGTTGTTTCCAGTTAGTGATACGCCCAGCCCGCAGCCCCCAAGCGAAGTCCCCCAAAAGTCCGCCGATACCAGCACAAAGAGGTAAAGAGTCGACGAGCAAGTGAAACCGATGGGAGATGATCGATCATCATCGTTTGGTACAATGTGTTGCCCAGTGTAAATATTGAATGAGCCCGACCTATACCCTTCAGAAGCATTGAATTTGGAAATTCCCGTGACGTTACAGTCCAGTCAGAATACATGAAAAGTGTAAAGTGAATAATTGAGAAAGAGATAGGCCCATTGAGTACAGTCAATCGGCTGGAGAAATACAAATTTAAAGCTTCTGTACTAATTCTTTAATCGTCGGACGATTCCCTGGGTGGTACTAAAACATGGCAACAAAATCGGCTAAAGGCGATCCACCATTGCAGGAGAGGGACTCGGAGTTTCGGAAGTGCATCGCCCAAGAACATGTTCATAAGAATAGCGTTTACATTGGGAAGCTCGCTAAACGGCAGATTACCTGTCTATATCTGTTCTCTGGTAAGCAATGGAAGCAACAATCAAGATTTCCGGAGATTGGCGAACCTCGAAAGCCGTTAACCAAATGCACAAACGTCGGTACGCTTGTTCGGGGTAACCGTAACATTACTCCTAGTATAAAGCAGTTCCGGTGCTTGATAGCGAGTTGTTCCGGCGAATCTGGTCGTGAATCCGCGCATAAAAAGGGTCGAGGAGGGGCCGAAATCACATACGAGAGGTATGTTCTTGTCGCTCATTAGAACATTTGACTAGACAGTCAGAGTGGGATAATTCAGAAACAGCGTGAGTTTCATATACTATCAATAGCAGTCAAATTCACCCAGGCTTTAGGTCTCCATGAATGTCATATTGTTCATGCAGGTATTCCAGACTTCGTGTGACACCCAGGATCTGTGTGCCACCGTCGACCCGGACTCATTCATCTCAGTATAACCTATTTCAGGCACCAACGATACCCTAGTTTCAATAAGTGGGTTCGAATTTTGAATGTAATCTCCCACCGTTCCATTGGGATAATAAAGCGGGACCAGGGCACGCCTCCAAACATCCGAGGTCGGGTGCAAGATCGATGAAAACCAGTAGGTTCTCATGCTTGAGCTTGTGCCAGACTGCTGCCTCTCGATTGAGCCACCTACCGGGAAGGCAGAGTGGTCAGAAATATTGCCCCTATCATAAGAATAAGCATCCTCATGCCTTATTATTTCGATCTGGTCTAGCTTATCTGTCACACGAGAGACTTCGATCGCTACCTTCAAATGTTTTAAATAAATATATGGGGATTTCGCCACAAGGAAGACTACCTTGTAGGATGGATCAGCTACTAGGTAGCCAGTGTAAACACCAGAGTATCCACCAGTATGTGCTGGGAGTTTGGTCCTCTGTGCGATTGACCTTGCCGACCAGATTCTGTTCCATTAGAAACCCGCATATGAGCCATTTGACCGATGAGAATCGCCGTACCGGATACACACCAGATGGCCTTGTTTTTCGAGCAGTTCTAGGGATGCAATGTGGTTTGTTAAAGGGAGGGACTTGATGTCATGTGATCAATTGACATATCAAGTCCAAGTTGTCGAGCTTGAGAAGTAGAAACTGCGGTGATAAGCTCGCCCCAGAGGCTTAGAGATTTAGAGCCCTCCATCGGCAGCCAAAGGACTCAAATCAGAAATCTATAATAAGTACATCCAGAGTCGGCATGAAACTCGGTCATTGTACCGATGTGAGGGCACTGTGGACGCTGTTTGGACAGTTTGAAACTCGAGTCATGGTTCTTGCGCATGCGTGGCCTTCCGTGAATAGAACAATGCGATAAACCCGAGCCGGGGAAGATCGCTATGGGCTTTGCACGATACACATCGCCGACTTGCAAATTCAAATACTCGCGTTGAACATAGTGACTTTACGAGGAGCCCAGTCTGATTTAGTTCAACTACCGGCTTACTAGCTGGCAGACCACAGGACTGCAAGTGTCGATGAACATCAGCTAGAATCAATTCCAAGTCAGGGACTACCTGGACCAAGGGTATGAGCCTGCTTGACGGCTTAGAAGCTTTCCCTCCACGGCGTTGCTTGTACAGATCTTCTTCGCCCTTCGAACGCAACTTCGAATGATACTCCGCCATAATTTTAGCGCAGCTACTCGGTGCTAGGGCGCTTAACGTATGAGCATTAAGATTGTCTGAGAAGCTTCGTGGTAGTATCTCTTCAGCGACATCTGGAATTCGAGCGACAGAGTCACAGAGACGGCATTCTGTGGAGGCTGTTCACCCTTCCCAGATGACGCACGATTAGGCGAGCCTGCAATAAGCCGTTTCATAACAAACATGGATTCCTTGGCACGTGACGTTTCTTTTTCATCACACTTCCTTCCAGTAGGGGACACTTAAAGTCGACTAGTTTGGTCAAAGTAATAGAAATTAGATTAAAATACAGTCAAACGATAGATCTCATCAAGGGCTCTCGAATGAGCCCCGAATTATAAATTTCTATCGAGCGGCCGTTCGAGAAATTGGTATTTAAGTAAATGACCCCAAAATTTTGGCAAAATGTCAAAAATCAATAGGAAAATCATGAGTGTATGTGGAATCAACTACTTTTGCAAGTCTGGGCATGATCCCAAGATATCATCCGATTTTATCGAGCCGATATTCCATAATTAAGTGGTTAAGTAATAAAAGGAAGGTGCGAAAGGACATTAGCAACCTTTGAAATCACTCATGGAGACCACTACAACTGGTTGGCATACAGAGCCCACCAGTGGTAGACCCCAATACTGGAAGTCTGTTGGATCATTATACCATCTATCATATACAGAGGTGCCATGTAGACAGAAAATATTGAGTACTCAGGACAGACTGTCGGCGTTGTAATCAGGATTGGGGCTGGTGTAAATACTCCTATAGGTGGCCTCCAGAGAAGACTTCTGAGGAAGCGAATGAGAGGCACTAGACGTCTGTCCTGTTGATGTCATCAGGCGCTTATCAGGCGCTCACGACAATTTATTGCGTTGGTCTCGCGGAGAAAGTTACCAATGCACAGGTTGCAAGCAGAACAATATCGGGCAGCTTTCTGGCAAGTACTAATGGTGGGTTGCGAGGCCAACCCTAAAGTTATATTTCTCTGTTTATGCTCCTGTGAATTTCCGAAATTTTTTGGCAGTGGCCAAAAAGCCGTGGAAATTTTATGAAAACTAAGTTAAAACGCGTCTAAAATCGACTTGAGTCTCATACTAAAAACTTGTGCGAAATTATCGAGTAAATCGTGAGAAACTCGGGTAGTCTGCTTTAAGTGTCCCAGGCTACTGTATCTTGAACTAATGATGTCTGTCAGTTAGTGTACGTTGGCAGAATGCCGCCAAGATCAAGCCAACTCAACGCCTTTCATCGTTGCTTGCTTCCAGCTGTTGATACGTCCAGTTTAAAGTTTCCAAGCAAAGTACCTCCAAAGTCCGCTGATGCTAGCACAAAGAGGTAAAGAGTCGACGATCAAGTGAAATCAGTGTCGCGCCTGAATTAGCCCCCTAGTTTATAAATCAAGTTTTAGTTTGAACTTTAGAGCGTGCACATCTTGAAAATGAAACACCGCTCAGCGCTCAGCAAGGTTATTGGTGCCTGGCCTCAGCGCAAGGATCGATCACAGCTGCAGGGAATCCTGCTGAATGCTCAGTGATACGTACATGCACTTCTCGAGAACATCTACCATCTGGCTGTTGAATCACGTGCGCGTCTATACGCTGCTACAGTATATTAGTGTTCACTCTCAATTATGACATATGCATTCTATTATTAGATACCACTATGTTCACGCACTGATACTTCGTGCGGACGCTACATGTTTTACTATGTGTTTTACTTGTACCCTTTACCATCTCGAAACGATGGTGTAATGTCTCTATTATGGTAGTAACAATACGGACATTTTAGTATAAATACCTTGTATTTTCTGCGATATTCAATAGTCAAATTCTACACTCTCAGTCGCAACTCCATTACAACTCTTACTCCCATAACAGTTTACTGCCTAGCAGAGTAAGTCATCGACTACGTCGTCTACCTTCACCGCTACGCTCCCCATTGCTGCTTCGACACTGGCTACCGAACATCTTTCCATTTATGGACAAAGTTGGATCATTCGTTGCCCGGTGCCTAGAAATTAGCCATCAACTTTTTCACTAGAATGCAGTCTAGTTCCCCGGCACTCAATCCTCAGTATACCCGCTGCCTGCTCGCTGACAAGCAGTTACCCCTCATCGTGTGCTCAGAGCTACCTCGGACTCTCCGAGTCTGAACAACCGTCGATCAACCGTCACATTCCTTCCGACCACCTCTCATCACACGGAAAATGATTAGCCCTTCGGAGGTTTCTGTTTTTCAGGCTGTGCAAACGGACTGTGGCTACGTATCTCACATTCACCTTGGGTTGCCTCCCCGAAGTTCAGCACCAAAATACTGGAATTGAAGGAATTGGGGGGCAGTGCAAAAGATGAGTTGTTCACTATTTTTTGGGATGGTGATGCACCATGTACCTTTGACCATTCGACCCAGGTTGGACTTCAGCTTATATCATTCATTGGTATTTATACAGAAGTTGACATGTCATTAATGATCAATCCGTGGGTACCTCAGATTAGCCGAGGCACATTGAATCTCAGGCAGGAAGCATCTTCCCGAGGTTTCCGTCAACACAAATATTCCAGACATCCTATGGACCAAACGGGGGTGTGCAGCATTATACAGGTGAGCAGGGAACCAATCCAAGCACTACACGCCTAATAAAAAGAGGACATCCACTTATTGATAAAGGTCCCGCTGGTCGGCTAGAAACCTTCTGTCCGGGCTCGGATCAGCCACCATCGTTGGTACCATGCGCTACGCAGTGTAAATGTTTAATAGGCTTGACTTGTACCCTCCAGAAGCACTGAATCTGAAAGTTCCCGTGACGTTTCACGACAATAATCCAGTCAGAATGCATAAAAAGTGTAGAGTGAATAATCGAGAAAGACATAGACCTTTTGAGTATGGTCAATCAGCCAGAGGAATACATATCATTCACATTTACTATAATAGAGCCGAGGATAAATCGTGCGGAGGAAATTGAAGAAGACTGTAATTAGGATTACTGTACATAAGTTTCGAGTTTTTGTACTAATTCTTGAATCACCGGACGATTCTCCGGGGTGGTACTAAAACATGGCGATAAAATTGGCCAAAGGCGATCTGCAAACGCAGGAGAGGGACTTGGAAGCTGAAGCATGTTGCCCTTGATAATGCATACAATGACAGCGGTATCAGAGAGAATCTCACTAAACGGCGGACTACCTGTCCATATCTGTTCTCTGGTAAGTATCGGAAGGAACAATCAGAGTATCCAGCAAATGGCGAACCTCGAAAGCCGTCAAAGCAAAAGCACAAACGTCGGTCTGTTTATTTGGAGTGACAAGACCCTCAACAAGCTCTGGGGCTAGATAACGAGCCGTTCCGGCAGGTTTGGTCGTGAATCCGCGCATATCAAGGACCAAGGAGCGGCCGAAGTCGCATACGAGAGGTACGTTCTTGTCGCTCATTAGAACGTTCGACTAGACAGCCAAATTGGGATGATTGCAGAAACAACGTAAGTTTCATATATCATTAATGACGGTCAGATGCTCACAGGCTTTAGGTCTCCGTGAATGACATTTTGTTCATGCAAGTACTCTAAGCCTCGCGCAACACCTAGGATCTGCGAGTTATTGTCAGCCTAAACTTGTTCATATCAGTATAACATACCTCACGAACCAATGATACCCTAGTTTCAACAGGTGGGTTCGAAATTCGAATGTAATCTCCCACCGTTCCATTGGTACAGTAAGGCGAGATCAGGGCTGGACACGCCTCCAAACGCCCAAGGTCGGGTGCAAGCCCAAGGAAAATCAGGACGTTCTCGTGCTTGAGCTTGTGCCAAACTATTGCCTCTCGATTTAACCACCTCCTAGTACCGGCAAGACAGATTGATCAGAGATACCACCCCAATTACAAGCATAGGTGAATTCGTACCTTATTTTTTCGATATCATCTGGCTTATCCGTCGTGCGAAAGACTTTGATTGCTACCTTTCAATGTTTTAAGTGAATATGTACAGATTCCGCCACAAGGAAGACTACCTTGTAGGATGGATCGGCTACTAGGTAGCCAGTGTAAACATCAGAGTATCCACCAGTATGTGCTGGGAACTTGTCCTCTGTGCGGTTGATCTTGCCCGTCAGATCCTGTCACATTAACAAATCTTATCTCAGCTCTTTTGAGCAAGTGAGAATCGTCGTACTGAATACACACCAGATAACCTTGTTTTTCGAGCAGTTCTGGGGAAGTGATGTGGTTTGGAGGGAGGGAGGAGCCGGATGTCATTTTAGATCGGTCTATTCTTGAGTTTGGGCTTGAGGTTCAGAGTCTGTGCTGATAGGCTCGTCCCACTAGTCGAGGGCTTTATATAGCCGCTCCAGCGCCCACCACGAAAATAACACAAACCGGAAACATAAGTAAAATTGATATGAAACTTGGTCATCAGTGTGTATGGTGTGAGGGCGTTGTGAGCATGAATTTGCGGAGTTTGGGTCCTTCATGGTCCATGTGTGGCCTTTCATGAGTGGAACGATCTGCGAATGCCTTGAGGAAGATACACCACAGACCGGACGGGGCTTCGCACAATACTTGCCACCAACTTGACAACTCATGTTGAACACCATAACTTGCGAGAAATTTGCCTGATTCAATTGACCATTCGCTTGGTTAGTGGACCACAGAATTACAAGTGTCCTTTATATCAGAACATCCCGAGCGGCTGGGTAAGTGCCTGTAAGTGTTGATGAAAACCAACTAGCCCAGCGCTTGCTCAGAGATAACCTGGGCCAAGGGTATGACTTTACCCATCAGTTGGAGAAGTATTGCCTCCACGATGTTCCATATCTTCTCTCTCACACACCGATTAATCCACAATAGTGAGTTTGGCGCTAATACTTGGCGCTTAGTAACTTATGAGCATCGTGAGCACCTGAGTGTCAGATGACATATATCTTTAGTGCAAGCGATAGAGACGGCGTTACAACAAGGCTGTTCGTGCTTCCCAAGCTCGCGATTCGGCAGCGGCAAGTCGTTTCAATGAGCAAACATGACTTCCTTTGCACACGTTCTATTTTTATCACATACTTACCACTGCTTTCCATTATGTGTGCTGCGTTGTCTTTGAGCTAACAATCCAGACTCTGAATAGTGTCTACAAAGATAAATGAATGGTTGAGTCTAAGCCAGTACTCGATGAGAGACGCTTACCTCCGCGGGAAGACAATCAGTAAATAAGGACAAGAGCCATGAGGGGCAGATGGCTCCAAGGTCACTCCAAGCTCCGTCAGGTGAGCATGCAACTTGGGTAAGTGCTCTGCGACATAATCTAGTAAAACGAGTGGGCATGCACGCGAAGGCAACAGTGAGGGCGAGAAGAAACCTTCAGGAAGTATCCTCCCGACAAGGGCAGCGAGCATCCAAAAGGCTTCTTCTTCATCAGCGTGTATCAGAAGGATGGTTGACATGATGAGGTTCATACCTTGACAACAGCCTACAGCTTCCAGCTTCGTCAGCGCTTACTCTGGGCTTGACAGAATGAGACACGAAAGGTTGGGCTGGAGGGACGCGTTAGCGTACCGGACCGCGAAGTGAGGAGCCGCCGGGTGAGCGGGAAACTCGCTTCGTGGATTTGGTTGTGTGTCTCAATATCAAGATTTAATGAGTATCGCTGAATGCTGTGTATTATCGATAGTTTACTATGATATTCCGATAGCGAGGACAATGAAAATCAGACTTTTTATCCCTATACTTGGCTGCAAACAAAAGAACAAGGGGCGGGACGGGCGGGAAAGAAAAGCAGCGGTAAGTGGTTGCGTCGATGTCGTGTCGATTCGCGAGTCACTAGAGGAAGGTGAAGGTGAGGAAAATCATTCGAGCTCCGCTCGCCAGCTGCTCTGCTGGACACTGGGTGCCAGCAACTTCCGTTGTATGGCACCCTTGCTCAAGGATTACGTCTAGATTTTGCCCGTGTCGGTCAGCAATTTGGGACTACCTAAGGATATGGGGAACACGCTCACCGACTGCAAGCCACCAATGCTCTCCTCAACTTGTCAACACCTGCACCATCACCTCCGAAGAAGATATTCAGAGGCATAGTCCTCCCCACATCCTTCTCAATCTCAGAAACAACACTCCCAGGTCCCTCCTCCGCTTTGGCTTCCAGAAGGTCCTTAAACAAGCCCGGTTCCTTGAGCTCAAGGGCCCCATTGCACTCCATCCACGCTTTTAACCTAAAGCAAAGAGGGATCCCATTCCGGACAAATTGATCAACCTCTCGTCGCTCGTCTCGGGCAGAGGAAAGGTCAAGCTGTGCAAAGTTGATCAAGCCTTCTGTATGTCCCAGCTCGTTGGCGTCTTCGTCCTCTACGGAACGGTCGTTAGTGAGCCCAAGATTGATGCCGAGCCCAAGGAGGGCGTTGGTTGGACCAGAGGTTTGAGTAGAAGAACCAGGTTTGTTACTCGCGGCTTTGATCCGTGAACGTTATTAACGAAGACCTTCCACTCCTTCTGCTGGCTTGCCTGTTGTTGATAGTGGATCTCCGTGAGCTGATCAAGAAGCTTGTGGATTGTATTCGCACAAGCATGTCGTGGTGTGTCGTCATTGATGCTCAAAATCGAGGTCGCCAACGAGGTGGTATTATATTCCAATCATTGCGCTTGCTAAAGAGCACTCCGAAAAACGCCTCCACCTCAGCAGACAGGCAGGCGGTCATCACCGATTTCAGGCTGTTCGATATCAATATTTTGAATATCCCCTCGTCTGCTGGCAAGTGCAGTCTGCTTATTGATAATTAATCCCACTGGTCGGCCAGGGCCTTCTAGGATCAGCTACCATCGTTGGCACCATGTGTTACGCAGTGTAAATATTAAATGGGCTTGACTTGTACGCTTCAAAGGCATTGACTCCAGAAATTCCCTTGACATTAAATGTGGGCAACAGTCCAGCCAGAATACATGAAAAGTGTAAAGTGAATAATCGAGAAGGAGATAAACCTTTTGAGTACAGTCAATCAGCTGGAGAAATACAGTTTTCAAGCTTTTGTACCAATTCTTGAATCATTGGACGATCCCGGGGGGCACCACTAAAACATGACAACAAAATTGGCCAAAGGCGATCCGCCAATGCAGGAGGAGGACTTGGAGTCTGAAGTACGTTGCCCCTGATAATGTGTGCAATGACGGCGGTATCAACGAGAATATCGCTAAACGGTGGATTGCCTGTCCATATCTGCTCCGTGTTTTTTTGGTAAGCACTAGAAGGAAAAATCAGAATATCTAGCGAGTGACGAACCTCGAAAGCAGTCAGACCAAATGCACAAACGTCGGTTTGTTTGTTTGGAGTAACAATACCCTCAAGAAGCTCCTGGGCTTGATAGCGAGCCGTTCCGGCATGTTTGGTCGTGAATCCACGCGTACTAAGGACCAAGGAGCGACCGAAGTCGCATACGAGAGGTACATTCTCGTCGCTCATCAAAACGTTCGTCTAGACGGTCAGATTATGATTATTTCAGAAACACCGTCAGGTTTTATATTAATGGCAGTCAAACGCTTACAGGCTTAAGGTCTCCGTGAATGACATCCTGTTCATGCAGGTACGCCAGGCCTCGCGCAACACTCAGGATCTGCGAGTTATTGTCAGTCCAAATTTATTCACATAAGTATAATATATCCCACGAACCAACGATACCCTAATTTCAACAGGTGGGTTCGAAATCCGAATGTAATCTCCCACCGTTCCGTTAGTACAGTAAGGCGAGATCAGGGCTGGACACGCCTCCAAGCGTCCAAGGTCGGGTGCAAGACCAAGGAAACTCAGGACGTTCTCATGTTTGAGCTTGTGCCAGACTATTGCCTCTCGATTTAACCACCTCCTACCGGGAAGACAGATTGATCAAAAATACCGCCCCGATCAAAAGCATAAATTCGTACCTTATTCTCTCGATATCGTCTGGCTTCTCCGTCGTGCGAAATACTTTGATCGCTACCTTTCTGTGTTTTAAGTAATATGTACGATTTTCGTTACATAGGAGACTACCTTGAAGGATGGATCAGCCATTAGGTGGCCGGTGTAAACATCGGAACATCCACCAGTGTGTGCTGGGAATTTGACCTCTGTGCGGTTGATCTTTCCCGTCAGATCCTATTCCATTAGAAAACCGCACATCAGTTCTTTGAGCAAGTGAGAATCGTCGTACTGGATACATACCAAATAACCTTGTTTTTCGAGTAGTTCTGGGGGAGTGATGCGGTTTGGCGGAGGGAGGGAGGGGTTTGATACCATTTTAGATCGGTCTATTCTTGAGTTTAAGCTTGATGTTCAGAGACTGTGCTTATAAACTCGCCCCAGTAGTTGAGGACTTTATATAGCCCCTCCACCGCCCACCACGAAAATAGCACAAACCGGAAACATAAACAGAGTTGGCATGAAACTTGGCCATTGTGCACGGTGTGAGAGCGTTGTGGGCGTGAGTTTGGAGAGTTTGGGTTCCTCATGGTCCATGTGTGGCTTTTCATGAACGGAACGATCTGATGCCTCGAGGAAGATACGCCACAGATCGAACAGGACTTTTGCCCGATAACTGCCATCAACTTGGTAACTCAAAACACTCATGTTAAACGCCATAGTTTTGGGAGAAACTCGCCTGATTTAATTTGACCACTTGCCTAGTTAGCAGATTACAAGTATCGCTCACAGCGTCATAACATCCTGACTGAGTAGGAATCTGCAAGTATCGATGAACACCAATCAGGCACCCATTCAGGGATTATCTGGGCTAAGGGTATGAGCTTTCTCACCAGTTTTAGAAGTATTGCCTTCACGATGTTCCTTGTTTTGGCTCTTAGGCATTGAATGTTCCACAAAAAGATTAGCGCTTATTATTTAGGCGTTTAGAAACTTATGAGCATTGTGAACATCTGGGTGACAGTACCTTTCCAATGACATATATTTTAAGTTCAAGCGACAGAGACGGAGTTGCAATGAGGCTGTTCGTGCTTCTCGAACCTGCGATCTGGCACGAGCTAAGTCAATGACAAGTCATTTGAATGGACGAGCATGTAATTCTTCGCTCACGTTCCAGTCTCATCACACCTCCTAGCCACTATCTTCCAGTAAGTAAACAGAACGTGTGTGCCATGATGCCTCTGAACTAATGATGACTGTCAGGGAGCGCGTCAGAATTCCACCAGGAGTCTTGGGCTTGCAAGTCTAGTTCAGCGTCTTCCGTCGTTTCTTGCTTCCGGCCAGTGGTATCTCTAGCTTGGGGTTTCCAAGAAAAGTCCTTCCCAAGCGCGTCGGTGATAGTCCGAAGGTAAAGAGTCGATGGTCAAGTGAAATCAGTGTCGTAGCTAGCCCTCTAAATTAGGTTTTGGCTTGAGCAACCACAACATCAAATTGAAGTTCCGCTTAGCAGGGGCCTTGGCACCTGGCTCTCAAATATGAAGTGGTGAGGATCGATCACGACTGGAGGGTTCATGCATCTTTAGTACCCGTGAACCTCGCTCAACGTTCGGTGAAGTAGATTCAATTAAAGGACACAAACTCGTTCACAGAAGCTGGAGTTCCAGGCGAGTGCACAAAACAATTATTAGATAGTGATCGTGAGGTGAATAATCTACAAACATGTTAAACCTGGATGATTGACCTTAAAGAATGCCTAGATTAAAAGGATCCATTGCGTAGAAATTTGTACACCGGAACGAAGGGCAAAAAACGAGTTAGAAAATGCAAGCCCACGATGGGTCAGATGGGGAGATACGATATGTCGAGTGTTCAGTTATGGCTATGACATTAATTGAGATAATGTAGCAACGTGTTTATTCCGTTTTGCAGCGATGTCCGAGTGTACGAGGACGGGCCTAAGCTCAGCCTCCGCCTATATGTCGGGGTTGTAACAAATATGTGAGAGAGTAAAAGGAATAGAGACACACCTGTAGGAGTTTATCTGCTTCCCACATTCTCGTCGGTAAATTCTCGAGAGCAACATACACAGCCGGTATCGATTCGCACGAAAGCAACTCTTGTTCATTTCTTCGCAAGATACCTAGCGCTATGCGGAATAGGACATCTAATCCATCAACAAGGAAGACGTCCCAGACTCTGAATAGTGTCTTCAAAGATAGATGAGTGGTTGAGTCCAAGCCGGTATTCGATAAGAGACGCTTACCTCCACGGGAAGACAATCAGTAAATAAGGACAAGAACCATGAGAAACAAATAGCTCCAAGGTCAATTCCAAGCTCCGTCAGGTGAGCATGCAACTTGGGTAAGTGCTCTGCGACATAGTCTAGTAAAACGAGTGGGCATGCACGCGAAGGCAACAGTGAGGGCGAGAAAAAATCTTCGGGAAGTATCTTCTCGACAAGGACAGCGAGCATCCAGAAGGCATCTTCTTCGTCGGCATGGACCAGAAGGATGGTTGACGTGATGAGGTTCATGCCTTGACAATAGCCTACAGCTGGATTACGCCTATATTTTTGCCCGTGTTGGTCAGCGATTTGAGGCTACCTAGGGACACGGGGATACACTCACCGACTATAAGCCACCAAGACTCTCCTCAGCTTGTCAACACCTGCACCATCACCTCCAAAAAAGATGTTCAGTGGCATAGTCCTCCCTACATCCTTCTCAATCTCAGAAACGACACTCCCAGGTCCCTCCTCCGCTTTGGCTTCCAGAAGGTCCTTAAACGAGCCCGGTTCCTTGAGCTCAAGAGCCCCACTACACTCCATCCACACTTTCGACCTGAAGCAAAGAGGGATCCCATTTCGGACTAATCGATCAAACTCTCGTCGCTCTTCTCGAGCAGAGGAATGGCCAAGCTGTGCAAAGTTGATCAAGCCTTCTGTATGTCCCAGTTCGTCGGCATCTTCGTCCTCTACAGAAGGGTCGTTGGTAAGTCCAAGTCCGATACTAAGCCCAAGGAGAGTGTTGGTTGGACCAGAGGTTTGAGTAGAAGAGCCAGGTTTGTTGCTCGTGGCTTTGATCCGTGAACGTTGCTTAACAAAGACCTTCCACTCCTTCTGCTGGGCTGCCTGCTGTTGATCGTGGATCTCCGTGAGCTGATCAAGAAGTTTGCGGATTGTGTTCGCACAAGCATGTCGTGGTGTGTCGTCATTGATGCTCAAAATCGAGGTAGCCAACGAGGTCGATCCAGTGCCACCGGCACTTGAATTCGTACTCGTCAGAGGCGTGGTTTGTGCTGATATAGAACTCCTCTTCCTACTTTTCGACGACGATCGGGACTTGACACTCGACGATTGAACATCTGTAGGTGACTGGAATCCCTCTTCCCCGTCTCCTCTTACCCTCTCACTACTCCCAACACTCTTCACATCCAATTCTCCATCACATAAACACTTCCCCTTAACAATCTCAATACTATCTCTCCCTCTCGTCCTCCCACTCCCACCACTCATACTCGCCTCGTCATCTTCGGGCCAGCTATTATCCTCCTCCCGATCTGCAATTTTGACGCCCGTCAAACACGCAGGCGCACTATTCCCGCACTCTCGTGCACGTATGAGTAACAAGACATCATACAATGCAACGTCGTACATGAACCCATATCTATCTGTCAAAGGTGGTCGACCACCATCGTCGCCTACACCACTATGCACTGAGAATCGCGAAGCGGAATGAGGGTGGGGTGGAGGTACAGCGAAAGGAATGCTGAAGCGGAAATCGCGTGATGTAAGAGGCGTATGTGCGTATGGACGTGAGAGGTAATGCGTTGGAGGTTTAGACGTCGCTGGGATGATAGATTCAAGAGGAACGGATTTAGGTTTACTAGACTTGATTTGTGTAGATGTAGATTGAGCGGTGGTCGCATTGGTGGAGAGTGGAGATTGGAGAGTGGTGGTAATGGGTTGGTTCAAAGAGGATTGAGGAACAGAAGGTTTACGCTGTTGTTGGCGAACGAACGATCCAAAGAGAGGTGATGTGAAGGGTGACGCCACGGCGCGGATACTAGCAGCTCTGCCTTTGGGTTTCTTTGAGCCTTCACTGCTCATGCTCAAAGCACGATTGAGCGACATTGTTGCATCTGTGCCCGATGTGGGGCTTAGGGTGACTACTGGACGGTCGGCGGTGGTCTCCTCCTTCTTCACCGCCGGTGCAACCTCCTTTTTCTCTTTCAAAGGCTTGTCCCTGAAATCGATACCCTCATCGCGAGCATTCTTGATTAACTCCATAGCAAGCTTGGCAATAAGGGTACCGGTGTCGCGTCCTTGATCCGCTAGGATACTACTTGGGTCATTAGTCATCACCCGTGTAGCATGGACAATGGCACGTAAAGTGGCGCCTTGCATAACCACCGTTGGTGGATCGGCGGATGAGGCGGGAACCGACGCCACTGACACGGCTTTGGGGGACTCGTCGAGTGTCGTCGTTAATGTCGGAGCGGCAAGAGTGGGGACAAAAGAGTGTTGGATAGGCGACGATATGGCGGAGGGTGAGACGGAGGGGGCAACAGAGGCATCGACGGACGCCACAACGGACGGAGCTGTTGATCTAGCCGATTCTGTATCGTCTGGTACGATTTGCGCGGGGGTGGGGTTTTCAGGAACTACTCCTCGTTTGGAGGTACTGGCATTGGGGATGGGGTTTAGGATGGAGATGCCTAGGGTACCAAATACGCTCTTGGCTGATTTCCTCCGCCCAGGTGCACGTCCCGGAAGGGTATTGTCACTCGAGGAAGAGCCGGGAGATGTGATGGTCGATTGGCCGTCTTGTACTCGAGAGGATTTAGGTTTACCCCACCAGGTGCCCATCCAGTCACCTACTGCCGATGAACGATCCTGGCGCCGCTTGTTTTCGAGCGGAGGAGATTTGGTATGAGATGGTACTTTCGTGCCCGCAAGAGGTGGCGATAGCAAGTCGTTAGCGGGCTGTCTGTTTTCCTCGGTCGTAGCGACAGATAGATCAGGCGTTGAATCGGAAGGATTGTCGAGTTGGAAAGTGGTCTCTTCGGGCATGGGGGTCATCGGCTTTGGTATACTCCGAGAGAGTGGTACTTCATCCGCGATGGCCTCGCTCAGCGATTCTATCAAAGACTTTCGTACGAGGATGAGTTGGAAAACCCGTCGAGATAACACCGACAACATACCCTAGCACTCTGCTTTCTTCGAACCTGATGGGAGTTTTCATCGTCGTTGGTGAATATGGACTGGATGACCCGTCGAGCGATTTCTCTCTCGGGAGGCTGCAGCTCGTGCAATAGATCATCAGCCCTCTGTTTCCTCGCAGTTTCTTTCTCAAACATCAGACGCCGGTATTCTTCCGTGTCCTGCCGCACATAAGCCATGCTGTGATACGCGGAGGACAAGATGCGCAAGGCCGTGAAATATGGATGGTTGACGACATCGCCAGGCTCCTCTATAGAGGTCAGTTTCGATATTGCACCCTCAAGTGCATCATCTGAGCATTCGTGCCATTTCGTATCCAAGACGTGCTCAGTGACAAGAGGACTATATTGCTCCGAGTGGAATACTTCGGTTATCACGAATTCGGGATCATGTCGTTTTGGCGGAGGGATATAGTCCTTAGATGACCCGACTACGAATATCGGTGGTGGTATGTCCTGTTGCTGTGCGTCCCAAAGTGACACCGCCGAAGGCTTGTCCCTTCCTCGAGCTCCAGAATAATTCCTCTTGTTGAGTTTGTTATATCCTCGTACGCTCCCATCCCAATTTGGGGCACCGGGGGTGTCCTGTTCAAGTTGAGCTTTTAGTGCAAAGTAGTTGGTCGCATTCTTGGATTCGCTACGCGGGGGATCTCTACTTCTCCGGCCACGCGAGGGTAAGTCTTCAGAGGACAGTGGATGGGAATGTGCTGGAGTTTTGAGATGCGACGATGCCATAGTTTGGTTGATATTACGTTGGGCTACAAATGATCATAGTTTACCCAGAGAGATAAAATACGCTCGGTGTCTGAGGATATGCACCAGGTAGAGGACAGTGGATATGGCTTGTCGTCGTCGTGGACGATGTAGAGGACGACTTTAGAATTATGATGGCACATGACCAGAGTAATTCAGGCAGTTATTTCTCACGAAATGATGAATAACTTTATTCAAAGTTCTATAGCCACAAGCCAAAAAAAACTGCATGGAAACACTTTATATATGACGAAAGGAGCAGAATAGCCTTAAGCTACTGGGAACTTGTATATTTTTTTAGGTTTCCTGCGAAATTTAAGACAAGAATACCTGCTACACAACGTTCCTGATGAGAAAGGATCACGTGCCTGATCCTGCATTGCCCTCGGATGGACTTCGAGTTTCAGGACAGTACACTCGCGCTCCACACTTGATTCACCCTCAATTACCATGGGATGGTTCTCGCGTGCCAACAAAACGGAGGAAAACAATGAACCATCACGCCAGAATCGCCAGAAATGCTGGGAAGCCCGGGACGCGTATTTTGGGTGTCTCGACCGAGCCAACGTCGTCAAAGCCGGTGAAGAAGGCAATGCTTGCACAAAAGAAAAGAAAAGATATGAAGACGACTGCGCTAAGAGCTGGGTGCGTTTGTGTCGCAACTATCGTTTCCATTGACTACAACCGCCCATATTCAGATCGAGTACTTCAACCAGCGGCGAATCATAGCCGACGCACAAAAAGAGCGTCTTGCTCAGGCCAAAATGCAGAATGACAATTCCAAACGATAGGTTATTTCAAACGCAGTACGTGATTCAGCCTCCATTCACTGCTGATAGGGCTCTTATCACCGAACACACCAGACTTTGCTGACATGTGTTTAGTGAAACCTCTGCGTTCCCGATGGGCGGAAAAGGCGCGAAACGATCGCACTCCTGTTCTTGCCCGTTCTTCCGCGGTGTATTGAATATACTTCTTCAATCAACGGACTCGCCACGTAGAACACCGCTGTCCATGTCGAGTGCCACCTGTTGTTCAATCATTACGCACAACATGTTCTGCAGATCTCGTTTACCATCTATCAGAATTGATTGGTGTCGTTGACTCGGTTTAGGGCATTGTTCCTCCTCTGGCCATTGTCTGTTGGTCCCATATCGTCGTGAACAATCATTTCATTTGATCTCTTCTAAACCATTTCTGAGCACTAGAAACCCAGTTCCCCGTACACAGCACCACGCTTCTTGACACCACATCACCCCCAAGACGCATTACCCTTTTTATGACGCAGCTAACTCGCTGAATTATTAGACGGGGATCAACTTCTTGCTGATTCCCTCATTCCTGACATAGGTCCTCCTGCATCAAAATCATCCCAAAATAGCGATATCATTAGCTGAGACTCCCGACAATGCGGGCTGGATTCCCACTCCAGATTCGCTCCAGACCGATAGCTACCCCTCCCGCCTCTTTCAATTCGATTTATGCCCGCCCGACGGGGCACCGCGAATGTCGGCATCCGAGTCTAATGGTCTCCCAAATCCGCCAAGTATTCATATGAGCAAAATTGATGCACGTCGGAAATGATCGACCTCACAAAACCCCTGGCATCCGACAACCGACAAGAAAGCACTAAATTTGCCATGATATTTGATTTTCAATCAATCTTACAACCTATACGGGGGCGTAAATGTTTCGATCACCGCCGCATACTCACGAAAGGCTATGACTTGTTGCTGCTGTTCGTTCTACTTCCCGTCTTCTCCCTTTCCTTTTCCGTCTTATCTGTGGAGACTTATTTCCTTATGCTGAAAACCATATTCCAATAATAGACATCTTGGTCGTCGATGGCATGGCCACCAGGAAAGCTTAGCTGATGGGATCTTCCATTCAACGTCTCTTCCCCTGATCACAAGGGTCCGGCGCCAGAACAGATGGTATATATTACCTGAGCTATCTCATCCGAGTTTGGCTTGTCCGAACATTCCCTCCCTCAGATCTGAGTCGTTGGGATTACTCTCGCACCCTCTCTACTTCCCTGTGCGTTTGCGATGCATTCCATCCATGCTCCAGGCTATTCCGACTTCTTTGCTTCAGGCATTCGTCTCGTGTCGAGGCGGATAGCACTGGAGAGCGCACCCAAGCGCGCACCCTCCCCAAAACCTATCCCTCTATCCTTCGACGGCGTTCTCTCTGATTCTGACTCGGAGGACGAGTCTACGAAGCGTAGGGGCCGACGGGTATCCATCTTTAACCCACTTTCCAAGTCAAAGTCCGCCTCCTCGTCTAATGCTGGTCTACGAAGTTCTAGTCGTACATCGAAGCTTAAGAAGCACCGGGCGAGCGCATCTTTCATTTCCAATATTTTCGGAGGCCGAAAATCCCGGCATATCACTCCTACCACGCATGTCATGTCAAATGATGACTCTGGATGGCTCTCTTCTGCATCTAGTGTCGCTTCCGTTGACGACGACATCGACTTCATGGACTTGTCAATTTGGCCGGAGTGTCCTAGTGACGGGTATGTGCATTCGTCCTTGTTTCATGAATCATTTCAAGCTCATTAGCACCTCTACACCATTTTCGTCTCTGACACCTTGTCGTCGTCAACCTGATACTACATTTTCGATCGGATGGGTATACGGTTTCTATCCAGGCTGGAACACCACCCACGCGCAATCACGGAGTTTCACCCTGAGCCGGAACCACTGGACCCTTTCTCATCTTCGCCTAGCTCCAAGTCTTTTTTCGTTGACTTCAGCCTACACGCAAACTCCCCTTGTGCGACTACCGCCGATGGAGCTGTTCCACTTCGTCGTAGCCGTACTACATCCACGAGCTCCTGGTCCAATCGGTTCTCATTCTCATCCATATCCTCCGGCTCTTCCTCGTTCTTCTCGTCCTCGAGAAGAAACTCTGTTCGTTCCAGCTCATTCCTCAGTGTTGGACCGTCTCCTGTCAGTCCACCTGCTGAGACTTCTTTCCTTCATCTCCCCCGGATGTCCAGGGCCAACAAACGGAGCTCGGTGGAGAGGAAGCGGCCAGCCTCTATTCACGTTATGTCGACTACGTCCGTCTCTTCTCCCTGGGCTAATATCGGAGCTACCACCGCCTCCACCTCCGCCACAACCAGGGGCGCTCCTATCAAAGTTGAACGACGACGACACACTCAGCCTGACGTTCCGGCACATTCTTCCCAACTCCCGCTTACACGAAGACAATCATCATCACATACACGACCACGCTCCCTTCTATCGTCACAAGTTCAGACTCAACGATCACTCCGTGCCCGCTCTTTGTTCTTGAATTCGACCAAGCCCCAATCTATCTCAGCTCCTATTCCCGAGTTGAATGATGCTCTCGCTGATAATGGCAATGAGCTTCGGGTGGCTAATGATGAAGCTGGCAACCGCAGCCGTGGTGGCGTGGTGTCTACTCTCGATTTTACCTCGATCTCCAGTCCTGAGTTCCCTGGGGCGCCTGATCAGGTTTCGAAAGTTGATGATGATGCTGATGATGCTGATGATGATGATGATGATATTGTCGTCGTTGAGAAACCACCTTCTGTGAATCTGCTGATCACGGATGATGAAGCGCCTTCATCTGCATCGGATGCGAGAGTGTTCTTTGGGCACGATATGGATGATGATGTTACGAAACGTGTGGACTGGAGGGAGTTTTGCATCGAGGTGTTGGATGGGCATTCGGACACTTAGGGATCAGGAAGCTGATTGCTAGGGTGCAGATGTGACAGCTGCCGTAATCTGGCATGCCAATGTTGAAGTGATAAGTGGTGATTCTTCACCCAAGCTTGTGACTTTTGCTGTTAACTTCGGATGTGCTGGGCGCTTTCGCCGGATGTTGACTCTTGTCATGGGTGCGAATGTCTCGGGGCTGCGACTCTGGACTCGGTGAGAAGACCGAAGACGTGATAGGGGGTTTTGATTTTTTTGTTCTTTATCTGCTTGATTACCATCTCTTATTCCTTGCGCTCTACTTATGTGTTTCCACCATTTTCCACTTTCCATGCGGTTTTCTTGATTCAATCATTCAGACTCACCATTACACTCCAATTAATCCTAAATTGCTTCTCTCTTATTCACATATCCCATGCATTTACTTATAGTTATCTTCCTACCCATCCGTCCATCAACACTTCCCCTGGGACTCTTCTTCCGATCATGGTCTGGTCTGGTATTTATAACTCTTGGTTCGCTGGTACATGTATAACATCTGTCTGATCATTATTTTCAAGTAGCTGGGTATACGTTTGGGCTGTCTGAAGTAGATCAAATCAATGTACTTTACTATATACGCGATCTGTACACTATAACAAAGGCCATTTAACTGACTACGACTCAGTCAGGGATGGCCTAAAAGGCGAAAACGCGGGAATGCACCTTGATCGCATCGGCGAAGACCAACGAGCGTGATTTTTCAATGAGCCCTCTCCGGGCATATCAAGACGAGTGATACCAAGAAAGCGTCTCAGATAGCTCCATCTACTTCTAATCACGCCTCTATCATCCTACCCCCTATCTGCAAAGTTCAACAGGCCACAGTGTTAGACCTGAAAATAGGCACAGGATCTGCTAACTCAAAATGTATTAGTAGCATCAGGTACAGATCTTTTGTTGCACCCACGGCACTTGCATTTCTGACCAAGACGCCTCCTTTATTCCCCAGACCATAATCAAAAACCAACATCCGTGAAGCGATACATTTCATTGGGCTCGCATGACCGAGTGGTGGGATATGTGAACTGGACAAGAAGACCTTGGCTCTGATCGATCCAAGAGAGGGAACTTGGACCGTCTGATCAATGGAGGGTGCATTTCCACTTCAATCGCAGCAATACCATCACGAGATGACTTTTCCCTGACAACGATGCTGAAGTGCATGCGGTGGTACATTACTATGAGGAAATTTGGCTAGAACTTTCGAACTTAGGATCGATTGCGGGCCCACCTGCACTTTAACTCGATGTTCTCGCTACGCCAATCCTCGCGCAATTGCATCTATGCATATTCTCAAGTTCATCGGGGAACCTAGGCATCTCTGTGATGCATGCCGTTCAGCTCCTTTGCTTCCATTCTCTTGCTATCACCCACGAGCAGGGTGCGAAAGAAGCATTTGCTTTCACTGGATCCTGCGAGCGAGAACAGCCAATTCCTGGTTGATCACACATCCTCACTAAGTGCGCCTGTGTGCGAGTTTTTGACGGACCGGAACACCAATCATGTTTATGCTCCCGTGTTGGCTCGTCCGCTGACTACTAGTCGGATAGTAAGCTCCCACATGAACGGTCACGATGGCTCTGAGAGGTTCATCGACATTGTGTACTCCACGCGCAAAGTGAAATCATAAGACCAGCTGCCATCTCCACTTACTGCGTGTCTATCGCTTCTGCTCCAAAATCCCAGCCAATCAAGGTATAAAGTACCTCGCTTTGACAGGCTACCATCTCGACATTGCACTGCGACCATCATATGTCATCCACGATCAGCTATATGGACGAAGAAAAAAGGCTAGATGAATTACATAGACGTGTGCTGAGAAAGCTGGATTGGAACGTCATACCTTGCTTATCCTTTGTGAGCAATTTTTAATTATGGAACTTGTGAGTTACTGACTAATTCCCCTCACTTTCAGCTGTGGCTGGCGAATTTCATCGATCGATCCAACATTGGCAACGCAAGGTGAGCGGGATCGCAGTGACTATTCAGGCCGATACAAATATGAATACGACTTCAGGATTGCTGGGCTCGAGAAAGACCTTCGCCTGCAGGGAACGGAGTTTAATGTTGGCTTGGCCGGTGTGTATCCTTTCAAGTTCCGAATAGTACAGGGATGTTTTACCGTCTGCTGACTGACCGTCTCAGCATTCTTCATTGCGTACGACTATATTGCATCATCTTCTCCAAGAAAAGCACTCAAGTAGCTGACTTCACAGATACATAGTCGTTGAAATACGTAAGACGCCTGAGCAGGACTTGCCCAATCTCTCACGCAAACGTTTTTTGTTGAACCAGCGGCTAATCTACTCTTGAAGAAAGTAAAAGCAAATCGATGGCTGCCTATATTTACCTGTGCATGGGGCCTTTCAACGCTCGGGACTGGCTTTGCGAAGGACTTTTCCGGGCTGGTCGCCGCTCGGTTCTTCCTTGGGTTCTGCGAAGGAAGTCTTTTTCCTTGTATGGTGAGTTATAAAGGAAGAGTAAAAGATCATCTCACCTATCCATACCTTAGATTTTGTACATGAGTACTCTTTACCCCCGACACAAATTGCAGTTCAGGTAAGGAACGAGTAAAACAATATTTTTGAGCTCTCATATAACCCTGTTGGGTCCGAGCAGGATGGGCTCGTTCTACTCGGCGGGTAAGTTGATACTAGATATGATAAAATCGGTCTCCACTCACTCTATCTCTGTCGCACATCACCAAGTTTCCATGTCCGGAGCATTTGGAGGTACTTCTTTACGGATGATTGACTGATACGAGCTAACAGCACAATTTCGGACTAGGTCTCCTTGCAGCCGCAATTTTGAAGATGGACGGGGTTGGCGGCATAGCCGGGTGGCGTTGGATTTTCATTCTGGAGGGTGCTGTCACTGTCGCATTTGGTATGATAGCGGCCATCATATTGCCCGCGGACCTCAGTTCCGCCAGGTTCCTCAGCGAGGAGGAAAGGATGGGATACAGTCAGCATTCCACAATCAGAACTCTGTGTCGGACTCACAAAGCGGGATTTAGTTCGGTTCTATACACGAAAAAACCCTCATGCGTTTGCATTTGCGGTTGAATCCACAACGCCTGACGAGGGGCTTGAGAAGAAAGAAAGCCTTGAGACCACTCCCACAGATTCTACAGCTATTGTAGAAGGTCCAGGCCAAAACGACTTGAAAAACACCTCGGCGGTGGAAGAAGACGAAGTTTTCGAATGGAGAGAGGTTCGAAGAGGTGTGTAGACCAAAAGTTATATCATTCATAGTTCTGATAGGACAATCTTTCAGGTTTATTTGACTTCCAGACCTGGGTCACAGGCATCGTATTCTTTGCGAATATAGTTGCGATCTACTCGTTCAGCCTGTTCCTGTGAGTGAATACTTTGAGCGTGCAGGCCTGACTTAACAATTAAAGTCAGACCTACAATTGTTTTACAACTTGGATTTGAAGGGATACAAGCTCAGATCCACTCAGGTGAATAGCTATCGTTCCCTCGAGACGACCAACCTGATCATGTTCGGAGCAAGTTTACCCCTATATTCCTTCTGCAGCATTAACAGGTGACTAAATATAGAACATTTCTTGGCACATGTCATTAATCATTCGACCATGTGATTGTTTTCAGCCATTGTCGCTTTTGTGAGTGATCGGATGAAAATTCGCGGGCCATTTGTTCTAGGCTTCATGCCGATTGCAATGGCAGGTTAGTTTCATTTCAATGTGGCCCAGTAATCTCGCCGAATTCCCCGATAGAAGCGAACTCATTATTTCTTTTTTTCTGATCTTTCTCCTGCAGGTTTTATCATTGCAATTGTGAGCGAGGGCACCGGAGCACGGTATGCCGCACTCTTTCTAATCGCCATTGGAGCGTATGTTTTTTTCCCCCAGTTATTCAGGGACCGAAGTTCACTGAGACTCGCTGACACTATTCATAGCTTTCCTTGCTCTCCTGGAATTATTTCAACACTCGCGAACAACCACAGCGGCTACTATAAGCGAGCTGCATCGCTTGGCCTCCAAATTGCACTCGGCAACTGTGGGTGCGTATGGTTATGATGTCATCTATCGTTGCCAAGGGCAACCCTAACCGGATTTCATTTTTCTTTGTTCCTGACCAATGACGTCACAGGGGAATTGTAGCGACTTTTGTCTATACCGCAGGTCAGATGAAATTGAATTCGCTTGTGTTTAGCTCCTTTCCACACGCAACTCACATTCTATGAGAATAGATCAAGCACCGCGGTATGTAAAAGGAAATGCTGTTGTGCTGGGCTTATTGGCATTTTCTTGGTTCATGATGGCTTGGAATATGTCAGTCCTTTGAGTGATTATTATTGTTCTTGGCTCCCTTGTCCTAATTTCTGCTCACAGGATTTACTGTTGGCGCGAAAACAAAGCTCGCGCTGAAGGGAAAAGGGAGGATAATCTCACTAAATATAAGCTTCTCGTTGAGTCAGGAAAGACTCGAGCTCCTATCGGAGACCGAGACCCCGCTTTCCGTTATACTCTATGAAGCTCAGAAGCACACTATAAAAAAGAATACATGAAATAATAGTCATACATAGGCATCTCGTCCACAGATATAATAGAAATCAAATGATGTTCAAGATATCTTTCCCCAGAAAGTCCAGACAGCATTCAGTGCTCAAGCAACTATGACGATCGCACACTCTTCCTTGTTCTCGTTCCCCTTCTAACGGGTTCGGGCGCCTTGCTAGCTTTCGGCGGACTCTCCTGACTTTGACTATGGCTCTTCAGAAGGTCCATCAACTTCTTCCGTTCGTCCGCCAGTCCTGGATCTTCATACGTTACACGCATACTCTCCCCCTCTTCTGACAGCCCAACATCCCCCACAGAGCTTCGTGTTCGCCGACCTCCACCAATTTGCCGGCCCGTACCCTTCCTTAATCCCGCAGCAGGTTCGATAACAGGTAGCATGTCACTCTCGGCAATATCGAATGAATCAAAGGGGCTGATCGAAGCTGAACCAAAAGGTATTGCGTCCACCTCCGCCGCCCGGAGTTTTGACGCCGACGTTTGTCTCGATGGAGCCTATAAAGTGTCATCTATTAATAACAATATTTTTTGCAATTCATGGCCAAAGGAGCTCACTTTGTGCCTCTGAGGTCTCTGTCTCTTTGACGTTCGGCCGCCGTTCAGAACTTCATCTTCTTCCGATGTATGCCTCTTTAGAGCTCTCGTTATACTCTCCTGAAGCGCCTTAGTCGCCTCATGATCGATTTTGACAGGAGAAATAGAAGATCGACTTCCAGCTTTCGCCAATTTCATGGGCGAAGGTGTTCGTGACGAGGGAATTTTGGCCGTCAATCGCTCCTGTTCGAGTTCTCGCCAGGATGATTTAGGCCCATCGTTTCCAGTATCACCACCGGTGTCAGATTGAGTGACAGAATCTTGCTGGACGATTTGTTGAATATGAGGTGGAAGTGCGGATGCCGGAGAAAGTGAACCTGATTGTGGCGGTACGGAAGCGATGGAATTAATTCGTGTACGAGGTATTGGTGCGACAAGACCATGCTTTGGCTGACCGAAGGATATAGATGGCGATGAAGATGCAGAGGAGGATGACGAATGACTTGTCTGAGGTTTCACGGGCTGTCGCATGTGGGAGGGTATATTTGCAAGTTGGGGTAGTTCAACAGGAGATTCGGAGCTGTCAGCTGAAAGGTACAAATTCGTGTGAGGTCGCTGTCAAAGGGGTAGCAAGTCAAATTGAGAACATACTATTCGTAATATCGTTCATTGTTGTTCCAGTATCAAGAAGAGGGAGATCTTGTGGCATGGCCTTTGCTTTGCCTTTACCTTTTACATCGATTTCCATGGGCACGCCAAAGTCCAGCTTTGTTATTTCCCTCACTCCAACCGTGCTGCCAGGCACGAGGTGATCTTCCACCGAGGGAACAATGCCAGTGGAAGCCATAGCGGCTAACCAGCTCATCTTCACTACGGGTTTTCCCCACTCGCACGCTTTAGCGAATTTGGGGCCCGTAGCAGACGGACATAGTAAATGGGTCGTGTTTTTCGAGAAGTTGGGAGCAAGCGTGAGCCCGAGAGCGCGAAGGAGTCGACGGAGGCCACAAGACTCAGATTGGTCAAACCCAGAAAAACTCAGGATAATCTTTTCAGCAGCTATTACCATCTGTCAATTCCTGTCGAGCTCGAGGGGATATCAGACATACCAGGAACGGGGGTGTCGATGCCGAGAGGTACGAAGGAAAGATCTTGATCGGGTGGACACACGTGATCTTCGAAGATGCATCGTTCCAACCAACATTCCGTCCTGTACCTGCTCCGAAGAGTGGGGTCGGTTTCCTCTCGGTATAACTTGCTTCCGCTAAGACAATGTTAGGATTGAACGAGATGAAGGAAAGTAGTGAACGTACCTAACCAATCGTACAATGATAAAGTCGACGTTCTCATCGTCTTCCGAAACCATAAGTCCTCCATACGACTCAACTGCATTCTTGACGGCTGCTGTTTTCGCCTCACCAAGCGCGCGGAGTCGATATCCAGTAAACATCATAACGGCACCACTAGATGGTCCCGCACCAGGATCCAGAAATATCGAAGTTGAACTTTCGCCATTCTTCTCCGGTACTGCTGGTAATGGAGTCGCCGACTTTACAAAGATATTCGCACTGGTTGTTGTGCGCCTAAACGGCTGCTTGGAGCCACCAGCACCTTCCTCCTCTTCTAGTTTCGCAGGCACAAATGAACTGGCACGCCTGAATGACGATATTACACTCTTTCCAGGTTCAACTTCGGCAGATGTTTCAGACGTCTGGAATACCGCTGGGGCGGATGCCGTTCGCACGAGCTCAGCACCCGAGATTTGATACCCACGCCTGCTGAGCAAGCTTCCCCAGATTTGAAGAGTGACAGCAGGAAGGACTTTGACTGTAGCTAGTTCACCATCGTCATCCTGGTTTGAAGACGGAGGTTGCTTGGAAGGAACCGATGAAGGTGGAGCCATGGACGTTTCATCTAATTCCGAAGGGAGGTCTGATGGTGGTGGAGAGCTTGCCGCTATTTAGATTATATCAATGAAGATCATTAACATGACGGAGAGACTGAACCCGACCTTCGGGCGGAACCTTCCGTTCTGGTCGTGGGCGACTAACTTCATATCGAGTCTCGTCGAAACGACCTGGAGAACAAGTTGTTCGTTAGGTTCTAACACAGCGGTCGGACAGATAGACAACTTACCACCGAAATCAAGAGAATCCCAAAACCATTCTTCCCAAACTAGGTGTATGACGGCTTCCTTCCTCTCGTTGAACTTCTCGGCGTAACGCATCTTTTCGGTTTCTTCGTCCCCTGAGCATAAGAGATGCGTGACCTTGACTGGTCGCTCCAAGTTCTTGACGTAGGTTCCCCCGTTTTGTGTCACTAGACGGTTGATTTGAACGCGCCTATCCACGTCGGTGATCCCAGAAAGACATAGCACAACGCCGGCGAATATTGGGAGACGGTGGGGTTTAAGACTCTGAAACTAGTCAGTTGAAGATCAGTAGAGTCTAAAGAGTGGACGTACCTCCTCGTAATCAACATCATCTCCGCGCAGCCAAATGTCGTAGCTCTCTTCTACCCAAGAAGGTTTCATTATAGGGATTTTACGTTCCAGAGCGCACTGCGATGGTTAGCTAAGGTTCATGGTGCTGGCTAATGTCTGCTCACCATATACTTTGCCCCACCATGAGTCTCCGCTATCAAGTGCGTTACTCTGTCCGTGAACGCGCTGACATGAGTCGCGCCTAACTCTACGGCTTTCTTGAATAATATAGGCTACTTTATGTTAGGCATTGCTGATTCAAGCCCTGTTTTATCAACCAACCTTGTCTTTGACGCCTGTCGCACACAATACAAGATCTTTGAAAGGTCTTGGGCAAAAATCTGCGACTGTGGTATCGTCACTTCCGGCTTGGCTGTCTTCCACTAGATAATGTTCTGTAATGGTCCGAGACAAGGCTCCAGCTGGGGCAGGTCGTAGCTTGACATTCGGCACCTAAACACTGAAGTTTTAGCAACGTTTTCCCGAATAATTTGAAAGCCATACCTTGCTGGATTTGTTGCTCCTACGTCGCATTTTCAGAAGTCATTAAACGCGACCAAACGTGTTGGAATGTTCAATCGAGATTTAGTTTAGGGCGGGTCATTACGCGGATAGCCCAGAAAGGACATTTGTCCATCGGCAATCAATTTGTAAACCTACATCCGGACTATGATGTTACCGCCCACAGAAATTAGTTTGCTTCGAAACCAGAGGCCGAAAGCGCGTGAAGGTGGAGCTTGCAGGGGTCAGCCGAGCATAAAAGGTAAACTCGATTTCAATCCAGAGTTTCTCCCCCAGCTCTTCCCCTCCTTTCATTTCGGACTGATGAGCGTCAAGGATACCAAAGACCTGGCTGTCGCCACCCACTCCGAGTCGACTCGTTCATTGGGCGGCTCTTCCAAGCACGAACCGATGTTCCTCCAGGACGAGGGCGTCGACGACATCTACGCTCGGAAATGTGATCTTCGTACGTTCTTTCTCCTTGATCAAATTTCTAGGACCGTCGCTGACGGTTTGCCGACAGTCAATGACTGCCTACAAAACGAGTGAGTGCAAGCCCAGAGGTGGGTTTAGCGTTGGGTCTTATCATCGTCCTTCAGGATTGGCTTCGGGCGCTATCAATGGCAGTTGTTCATCCTCACAGGCCTCGGATGGCTGGCTGACAGTGAGGGAAACTTCTCCTATCCCATTACTTCTTTGCTCACTCTCCTTCCCAGACCTATGGCTACAAGGTGTCGCCGTTGTCCTCCCACAAGTCCAGCAAGAACTTCTCCCCAGTCGAGTCGAGTTTGCCACTCTTGCTCTCTACGTTGGCCTCATCCTCGGTGCTACAACGTGGGGAAGCTTGGCTGATCTCATTGGCAGACGACTTTCCTTCAACGTTAGTACCTCCTCGTGTGACAGGTTCTGTGCTATGTATCTCTTTCTCATGCCAAATCCGCATTATCCACGAATACTGACGTATACTCTATCTGCCCCATTCCATTCCTTCGTGTTGTACTTGACAGATCACATTATTTATAGCAGCGGTTTTCGGCTTGGCGGCTGGCGGTGCCCCCAATTTCGTCACATTTGCTTCGCTTGTGGCTTGCACGGGATTCGGCATTGGTGGCAAGTGAGTGTATATCAGAACTTGTGTTGATAACAAGAGGGTTAATATGATGTTTTCTCTCACAGTTTACCGGTTGATGGTGTGTATCATTTATTCTGCGTAGAAGGCGAATAGGGAAACCTAATCTCCATTAGGTGCACTCTATCTCGAACACATTCCTCAGTCCCACCAGGCAAGTTTCTCTAATCCAGCTCACGCAGAGAATCGAACCCCTGACGTTGTCAATTCTCCTTGTAGTGGACATTGACTTTACTTTCGGCATGGTGGGCTGTAGGACAACTCATTGCCTCGGTCATTGCATGGGGATTCATCGGTAACTTTTCATGCTCGGCAGACACTCCGGCAGGCCAATGTCGTAGGGCGGACAATATGGGGTGGAGATACAGTTTGTACGTTGGCTATCTCCATTTCTTCCCAAGAGCGTAGCTAACACTGTATCTAGCTTCATGATGTGGGTGCCGCGATGAGGTCGGACTTTGTGCAATGAGTTCTAACTCGATTTTGACAGGGGTTCTTTGACGTTCCTCATGTTCATCTTCCGGTTCATTATCTTCGACCTCCAAGAGTCCTCCAAGTACCTTATTGCAAAGCAGCGTGACGCAGAAGCAATCCGGGTTCGTACCCCTTGTCAATAGTGTATCGAATTACCAACTGAGCGTATTCCCAGGTCCTTGAACACATCGCTAGGCGAAATGGCAAGACCATCACGCTCAAGCTGGAGCATCTCCAACAGATTAACGCAACTGCTCACCAAGCGAGTATTACAAGGACAACATGGCAGGTCATCAGGTCCTCCTTTTCACATTTCTCACTGTACGTTCAAGAAATTTTGTGTTCCTTGTGCTCTGACGTCATAACGTTCATCCATCAGATCACACGTCCGACCCCTCTTCTCCGGTAAGCGGATGGCGATCAACAGTTCGATTACGATTCTCTCATGGGGTAAGTTGATAATTTACCTCACTCAGTTCATGGATTAAAGACAAAATCTCATGGACAATCTTTTCATTTACAGGACTCATCGGACTCGCATACCCACTCTTCAACTCCTTCTTGCCTCTTTATCTCAGCAGCCGCTTCTCCAGCGACTCAAGCACGAGCGTCGCTTACAGGAACTATGTCATCATTTCGGTCATGGGTATTCCTGGATCATTGATAGCGTGCCTTGTCGTTGACTGGACGAGAAAGACCAATCATGTAGTTGAGGCTCAAGTTGAAGAGGCTAAAGGTGACGAGGAAAAGGAGAAAAAACTTCCTCGTGAAGCTGCGCCAGGGCAATGGAGGTTCTGGCAGGGGATTACGGTTGTGGGAGGGAGGAAGCTTACTATGGCGGTGTCGACGCTACTTACGGGCGTGTTCTTGTTCTTGTTTACGACGAGTCAGAACCAGGCAGCCGTATTGGGATACTCTTGTGCAAGCGGTATTACACAGTATGTCCCTTGGCCTTTCACTGAATCTCCTTGAAATACTCACAATCCTCATAGGAACGCTGTATGTACACTACTTGTCAGAGGTACTTTATTATGATCTCTGACGTAATTTTCTCTCTAGATGTACGGTGTCCTGTACGCTTACACACCCGAGGTCTGTCTTTTACCACCTTCCGAAGCTCCCGTTGATCACTCATCATAATCGTTTTATTTAGGTCTTCCCGGCTCCTCATCGTGGAACGGGTGACGCCCTCGCTAGTAGCTTCAACCGTATCACTGGGATTCTTGCTCCCATTATTAAAATAGTCAGCACCACAGCCACTGGCGCTGGGTCGAACGGAACAGCAAATAGGTACGCCTCTACACCAAACACGTATATCTTGACCAAGTACTCACTTCGTCCTTTTAGCTCCGTTTTCGTCTCGGCTGCTTTGCTGACCGTCACGGCTTTCTTCATGATCTTTTTACCGATCGAGGTAAGCCACCCCGAAAATATCTGGAAGGTATATGTGATGACTGATATGTTTACCGACAGACCGCTGGACGAGCAGCAATGTAAAGTAATGCACAGTTTATGACCCTGTCAAGACGCTATTTACAAGCATACGGTAGGTAGATAATGTACCAATGGTTATATCATAGTATGCTGGTAGTACCTATGTATATATAGTGAAGAACGAACTAGTAATAATTCGTAACCAAAATGATCGCCCAGCGTGCACGCTAGAAATAATGACACTCGAAGCAGTTCAAGAAACCCAATCCATTTTCCGGGTAGCTGGTCTGTATAGTCGAGAGAGAGGGAGAGGGAGAGAGCAAAAAAGATAAGGAAACAGGAGAGAATGAAAAAAGAACTATATACAATAAGAGATAAATCCGGCAAAGCTCTGCCACCACACCCACTACCACCATGATGACCGCGACTCGTAACACAGCCCCGTATCAAGCACAATCAAACCCGTCTTCGTAAACTGCACAATCCTTCCACTCGTCTCATCCACTACAGGTGGATCAGCATCCCACTGTCCAGGATACCCTCTTTCCCGAATAGCAACAGAAGCTCTCAATCTAAATTCCCTATTCCTATTCACCTCATCCTCAATCCACATATAACTAACCGTCGTTGAACTTGAATCTCGATGTCTAAAGAACGCTTTTGATACGCCGAGACTGTATCCCGACTCTGTCGTTGTCTCGTAATCAACTAGTTTGGAAAGCCGTGGTTTGGCTTTCTTGTCTTGGGGAATAGAGATACCGTAAATGCCGTCTTGAGAACAGAGGACGAAACGTGTCATGAGAGATGAGAGATCAAAGTAAACGGGTGAGAGGCCACCGCGATAGAGGCGCGAGCCAGGGCAAGGGAGTTTCCATAGGGGTGCGACTACGTCGTAAACGTCGAGAAGGTTGGCTTGGATAATTTGGAAGGGAGGGATAGGGTAGATGAGCATGCTGGTTTTGGAGAACGCGACGATGCGGTTGTTTTCAACGATACGGAGTTGTTCCTGATATACGATGAGAGGGTATCAGGGCGGGTTATGAGGAGGGTTACTTACGATTCCTTGGTCTACGGGTATTCTGACTCGGGTATGTGTGATAGAGGTGGATTGTTGCCACTTGAGGACTTCGAGGAAGGAGCCATCTTTCGTTCGTCTGGAGCGCGCAAAAAGCTCGCCTGAGATATCGACACTCGTGAACTTTCCAGTTCCGAGCATGGTAAAGGTTGTGAGATGTCTGGCTTTCAGGTGTGCTTCTTTGCCATGGCCTATCAGCTGCACCTTGTAAACGCGTACATGTGCGGGCGTACTTGTCGCCTCTGATTTGAGGGATCAGAAATGTCAGTACAAAATAATTCTCCAAGAATAAGAGACGCGTACCGCGCATGACATTGGTCGTCAAGACCAGGTTAAAGGTCAATGTCCTGATACTTCTGTCGATGTCCACGGCCATCAACAACGTCCGACTGGCATCCAGTTTATGCAAAGGCTCAATGAGGTTGGCCATACTCAGATTCTTCTTATCCAGGTCGTACACTGAGACGCGTCCGATCCCCTCCACGTCCGGTACCAGTAGCCATCGTCCACCTTCAACCAAATGGAAAACTGCTGGCGTTGGACATTTGATTGGTTTATACCGCGTAGGTTCCTGTCTCTCGTTTCGCCATCCAAGTTCGACTGATAAACGTGATAGTAACCAGCGTTCAAGTTCTTCGGGTGAATAGGCTTCGACTGGTTCTTCTGGTGCTGGGTTACGGTTTTGGAACGATGTGAAGCGGGTGACGAGGTTCGCCCAAACCTCACGAGTCTTGGTTGCACGATTCCATGATTTACAGGTCTAGCAGGACATTATTCCATCAGTGCTATCCTTGAAATTATAGGTACGGTCGAGCTTACCCGTCGAACTCTCAAGACTTCTCTCCAATGTAGATGTAGGAGCACCTCGGTTTGGAGTTTAAGCGGAAGATTCTGGAATGAGGGTCTCTCTGGGATATGTTGTTCTACAGGAGGTGCAGGAGCTTGAAAGAGTAGTCAAATTCAAGAACTCCTGGTTATCAAATGTAGAAAATACGTACCTTGAACCTTTTTCGCTTCAAAGTATTGGCTCACAAGCCACCTCAGAAGACGAGCGGTGATAGCAAGCGTCCGCCACGCTATCTCAAGTAGATAAAAGAGTACAGCAGAGAAGTTCATGAAGGGTCGTAAAGCAGAAAGTACATCAAGGCGGAGGTCAGAAACGGTGCACGTTGTACTAAACACACGACCATTCAACCCGAACATTGCCCAAATAAGGTAATCGGCGTTTATTCGACAAAGTGATGCCCTTATAACTCCTCTTGGTTCTTGGACAATTCGACCTCAATCTGAGTCTTCTCCGAGTCGTAACAGCAGGCATCATTATTCCAAGAGCCTCCACAAAACATTAAATGTCATCATCGCACCGATCAGCTTGGGAGGATCTTCCTCCCGAAGTCTTCGAACAAACCCTTGCTTACATGGACGACGACTCCATGTTAACACTGGCCAGAGTCAACCGCTTCTTCAATTACACGGCACTGGACCTGTTCCTTGGTGCCAAAATTATGAACTGTATCTTTCAAGAATCCAAATTCTCAAACGTGCTTTATAAAGGCCTGGCTAGGCCCAAGGCATCTGAGGGCTTGCGGTTATCCCTCCGAGTCCAGCAACTCGAGCACATTCACTTTCGTCCCTCGAACAGAAGCTCGTTGAGCGAGATGCAGAGCTTGAAACCTTTTATCCAAAGAATTTCGGCTCTAAAATCTCTTCAGCTTGAGCTCAGAGAAACTAGATCTGACGATGACGCTGTTGGATTCAATCTCGCACGGGCTGCAGCTGAGCTCTGCGATAGCGCAGTTGCGAAAGGCTGTGAAACCTTAAAGCTAGAGCGTCTCCTGTCCTTCACTCGCCTCACCAAGGACCCATACCCGGTCTCTATACTGTACGCACCAGAAAGCTCTTCTATAACGAGGAATCTCTTCTGCGTACATCTCTGCGGAGCATTCCTTCTATCCCCTCTCCTAACATATACTTCTGGTCTCCTCGGTACTTACTCAACCACAATCCGCCGTCTTCGTTTCGACGCATCAACAATAGTCGTCCCGAAACTCAACTGGGACCAGCTCTTTTCTTCCCTTCACTTGCCCAACCTAGAAACGTTCCTCTTCGACAATCTAGTCCACACTCGATTGGCATCATCCTGTTTAGCTGACTTCCTCTCACGTCATCCGACCATTACGACCCTCCGCATTTACTGTGGACTTCTTAGGACTCACGATATTGCATTACATGCAACAAAACCACCGGTGCTCCCCAACCTCTTGAAAATAGAAGGTAGCCGTGGAATCATCACTTGGCTTTTTCGAGACTCTTCTGCATGTGTAAACGTGCAAGAAGTGGTTATTCCACACGTAGAAGATCCAACGGAAGTGCTACATTCCGTCGTAGGACCCGCCCGGAACCCTTCCGACAGTCTGAAAGTCGTCATCAAACTGAATCCCCTCCTACGCTTATGGTTGGATTGGATGACGAAACAGATCGAAAAGAAGGACAATAGTTTGCGAGACGTCCGACTGGTTAATCTCACTTTCCGATTCGATTGCTCCATCTCAAGTTTAGACCAAAAGTCCATCTGTTGTCTAGCGCAGTTCGTCGCTTTATTCCCTACCCTCCGACATTTCGAAGCAGTGAGACCCTCGGCTGATGCTACTGATGAGGTGGCAATCGCAGAGAAAAATTTGTGTGATAATGTGTTCCAATTTTGTCCCAACCTCCAGACGTTCACCTTCTCTTCATCTGATCCGGATAGCTTCTCTGTATAAATAGTTCCCCTAATCGGACGCCTTTTATCTTGACCTCGCTTATATGTCGCTGCTCTTCCGGGTCGAGGACCTCATAAAACGCAAAGAAAGAAGAAATGAAGCTCGTAAATGCCACAGCGTGAGCAAAGCGACTACCAAACAAACCATGAAAGCAGAGGGAGATGGAGGTATCGAAAGGGTTGTTAGTAACATCAAGCGAGACAATTATACTCCATAATTAATTTGATAAGTGACTGAGGACGGTCCAAACTTGTGGCACAAAAATGAGGAGAGATAACGCAAAAATCGAACAAGCACAAAATGATAGGGGCACATAGATGGTCCCGAGAACGACAGCTTGGCCAGACATCGGAATGTGCTGACGAGCGAGAGGAGTCGGATCCGCATGAGAGCTCCCTTCCCAATATTATAGGGGATGCCCGCTGCTGATCCCTTTGATCGAGGAGAGCCGGGGTAAAAATGTGAGCGTATAGAATTGGGTGCAGCCTTGTTCAAAATGAGGTCTAGTCTGAGCATGTAGGCTGCAGGTCCTGGGCGGTTGTGGGAAAGCTGACAGCCCTACAGTAGATGCCAGCAGCTGCCATCAGCTGCCAGTCGAATGACTGCAGCAGAGGAGTCATCAAGATTTCAAAGCTGTGCCTTGCACACCACCGGGTCGGGTGGCCTCTCCTACGACTGCATTAGCTACTGACTCACATTGATATGCATTCCAATACGCCCCGATCAATACTGTGTACCAGTTATCAGAGAGAAACACATTACATCTATACAAGACATTGGTCACGATCTACTAGTATCTATTACTAGAATAATCTCAATGGCGGAAGCGCTGAGTGACTGAGTCTAGGTTAAATGTGGGTGGTATATGCTCAAATGTGGTGGTAGGGCCGAAAGAGAAATGGGTATGCAACCAGAAGGTATAGATCGTACAATGAAGTTTGCTATGATGAGAAAGAAAGAGGAGATCGACGACATTCCATTGAGAGTACATAGTTGGAGCAGCAAAGCAAAAAAAAAGGTCTACAACGAATCAGGATGGCTCATGAAGGATCGACGAGGATGGAAAAAGCGTTGGGATGAGAACGATAGGATTGGATAATTAGTCGAATTGTGTGAATCTGAGCTGGGTCGCGAATTCACAGGAGGGTTTATTCTTTGTCGGCAGTCTCTTCCTTTGTAGCAGAGTTCGACTGAACCTGTGGTAGGTTATTAGACGCATCCACTGAGCGAGTCTCAACCACATACTTGACGGAGAACACGGTAGACATGATCATAGTCAATGTTGGTGTCAGATCTCGGTATCGTCGCTTCAAGCTCCATCTTGGGACGGTTATCGGCGATGTTAAACTTGACGATCGAGTCTAAGAGCTGGGTGGCTGTTGGGCGGGATTCGGGGGCATACTTCCAGCACGATAGCGCCAACGGCCATACGTAGCTGTCGAATTCGTCCCAGTTCGATAGCGATGCTGCCTGGGGTTTTTCAGGAATGACTTTACCCTGCACGAAAGCAGCAATTAGCTGCCAAGGTTTGTACTCGTGGAATGGTATTAAGCCCGTCGAAACCTAGATATAACTTGATTGGTAAACCGACATGGGCGAGTCAGACTGACCTTACCTCGTAACATGTGCAGGCGAATGCCCAAATGTCACTCTCTTTGGTGGGGGCTGAATTTTCGTCGCGGAACAGCTCGGGGGCCTGCCAGTGGACGGTTCCCATGCTGGTCGTGGTAGAAGTCATAGTCTCTGAAAGTCGGACTGTCCCAAAGTCCGAAAGTAGACCCCGTTGCGTCGCAGAGATAAAAACATTTTTCTGAGATAATGGTCAGATCGCACTTAGTAAGGAGGAATGTGCCCAAACCGCTTTGAGATCGCCATGTACAATACCAAACATATGAAGATACTCCAGCCCATTTATTATATCGTGAAGCTAAAAAGAAACGTGAAAGATGGTTTAGGTCTCGAGCGGAGGAGCTCACAAGCGGTATGCGCGGGATGTCTGGGTTTGCTTGTAAATATTGCACGAGATCGCCATTTTCCATCCAGGGAGATATAAAACATATTCTCTGAACCTTTTCGGTGGAATGATAGATACCTAAAAATGGCAGTATATTCTGGTGGGAGAGGTGAGCCCAGAAAATGAGCTCCCTTGCTTGTGCCTGCCGCAGATTAAGCTTGCTTTAGTCATGGTTAAGGGAGGTCAATGGGAACAACTCACCTTCAGGTTCTGTCGATAGTCCTCGGAATAGCGCATAGCTTTGAAAGAAACGGGCTGGCCTTTATATGTTCCCTTGTAGATGGTTCCAAACCCGCCTTCAGCGACCGGGTGACCAAGTTCGCATCGTGCACCTTGAAGAAAAAGAGATTTTGGGAATACTAAGGCTGATCTGACGAGTCGGGCAAGGAGGTGAAGTGTTTCTTTCATCTTTGTCTGGGAGAGCGTCGCGTCGCCCAATAACTGTAGCACTCCGTTAGTACGATGGGTTTTTTAATGAAGAACCATCAAAGCCTAGGCTGACCTTATTGAGGAAATCTGCCACGGCTTGTGCATCTTCCCCTCGAAGGCCGAGAAGATTTCTTCTGCTCGATGAACTTCCTTCAATTTCCATCAATAAAGTACAACACTTGTCATAATGGACTATGGATTGTTTCGAGGATGTCTCTGACACCTGCTGAGACTATGCCAGTCATGAGTTGCAACTGCTGAAACAGGTTCGGGTACTCACTCGGATCGCCTGCAGAATTCTAAGTACATGGTTATAATCGACCTTTATGCTGGGCTTCTTTACCTTCCGACTATGAACATCTGGCTGACGACGATCCGAAATGTTCAGTTCAGTGAATGAGCGTAATAATTCTTCCGAAGTCGGGCGGCGATCAGGATCATATTCCATGCATTGCTCCACCTTTGACCATGCTTGCTCTTCCAGTGAGCCCCACCGAATTGGCTCTGGCTTCGAACAAACAGCCTCACGGGCCATGAAAGCGCGGATCAATTGTGAAGCGGTCCGGTATTGGTAGAATGGAACATTTCCAGTTAAAACCTAGGGCCCTAAGCACATTTGTCCCGCGATGATCATTAAAGGCCTACCTCATAACAGGTGCAGCCAAATGCCCAGATATCACTCTCTTTCTTGGGAGTGTCATCGTCTTCAAGCAACATCTCGGGAACTAGGTAAGCCGGGGTTCCGGTTGAAAGATGGGACGCGTAAGATGCTAGGGTCACGACAATTCGTGATAACCCAAACTCTGCAAGCATTGCTCGATTTTCCCTCGTGACAACGATATTTCTCTGTGAGTCACAACGTTAGTTCACATCAAATCGGGGAGGGGAAGATCAGACCGGTTTTAAGTCGCCGTGCACGATATCTAACCCGTGTAAATATTGCAGACCAGATATAATATCATGGAGCTAGAGACCTGGGGTAAGAGAATGTAGATACTCTAAAGACCCAAGTCATAGAGCTTACCAGTGAGATGCGTGAGGTATCCGGAAATTCACGTAGATATTGAACAAGGTCGCCATGTTCTATCCACGGCGATACAATACACACCCGCAGAAAACTTTCATGAGTGAAATATAGGCCGTAAAACGGAAGGATGTTTGGATGTGAGAGATAAGTCCTGATAGCAAGCTCCCCAGCATGAGCCTTTCAAAAACAAAAATTTCTTAGGCAAGTCAGTAATTTCGGCGAGGATCGGAAAACCCACCTTGAGCGTGCTTTTTGGGCTAACATCCTGTCGATGGACACGAATAGCTTGAACGCGAACTAGTTGGTTATCATACTTTCCTTTGTAGACGCAACCGGAGTCGTCTACACTGATGGGCTGAGAAAAATCGCACTGCACACTTTCGAGCTCGAGCTCGAGCTGTGCGGACTTCGCCAGGACGGAAAGTGTATGCAGGGTGTCCTTTCTCTCCTGCTCAGAAAGCGCGGTCTGATTATCGAGCAACTACATCCAATACGTTAGGGTAGCTTTGGGAACAATGCAGCTATAAGCTGACCTTGCGGAGGAAAATGGCCATTGTCCGAGCTTCAGAGTCGGTGAGTTCAGCAATTAGCTCCCTTCCAACGACACTGGTTATAACTTCCGTGAACAATATTCGGCATTTGCGATAGAGGTCGATGTTGTCAGCGTCGAAACCTGTTGTAGGAGAAGATGGAACTTGACGAAATAACTTGTGAAAGAAGGGCCTTTTGTACTTTGAGGATTTCATCTCAGGCGTCGAAGAGGCTGATGGTGTAAGAGATGTAAGAGCTCAGTTGGTTCCCACGCTTAAGTCTCTTCAAACTTGGTCATGCCATTGCGATTATGAACGGCCGTTCTGTAGCAAGGCTAAACACTGCATATTAAATCTCAAGCACCACCGCAGAAGCTCGGATTGTTAGACGCAGAGCAAGTTCTTGTTACCGTCAAGCACGGTCTGGAATGGCGAGTATTCATACAGTGTGCCATTCAAGGGCGCTAATGGAGAAGTTCCTTATTGGATGGAATTACGGCCGATTCTATTATTCCCACTTCACGGCGAACATGAGGGCGTTTATCGATAAGGCTGCCCTTTCTTCTTAACTTCAACCTCTGTCACTATGCCTCCTAGTCTATCATTTAAAAGCCCTATCCTTGCCGCTCGTCAGTTTTTCGCAACCCCACGTCTAGACACTAAAAGCTACCAACAATGTCGCACGTTGCTTTCTCAAGTTCTGCCGTTTCTCAGGGATTCGGAGAATGCCAAACAGTACGTTCGTGACGAGGCTCAAGCCCTGGCCAATTTTTTCAGCGAGGTCATCTTTATGCTTTCCTATTCTAGGTAGATGTTGACGACGTACGATCAACTGCCTAGGTATTAGACAACCCAGATACACTTACACCACGCGAGACGAGATACATTCTGAAGTTTCTTACCGAACTTGCGAACTTAGTAAATGTGGTCCCCCGATCCCTCAAACTCGAAGGCGTACAGTGCAACTTGAAAACCCCGATCGATGGTGGCGGGTTTGGTACTATTTACCGAGGAACCCACAAGAAACAAAATATTTGTGTTAAAGTCGTCAATAATTCTTCTAAAATGACACATATGGTGAGTCAAGTGTCCAGATGAGAGATTAATCATTCATTCCCCTACGAAAATTGCCAGGCCCAGCTCAAGGAGCTCATAATCGGGGCTCACTTATCACACCCGAATATCCTCTCGTTCCGTGGGTTCTACTTCTTCGGAGGCGATAACCGGAATTTGGCCATTGTGTCCCCATGGATGCAATTAGGCAACTTACTTAAATTTATGGAGGGTAACCCGACGAGTCCTCGTATGCCACTAGTAAGCTTTCAGCCTTCTGATCCAGCATTGCCTCTATGCTCGTCTCAATTTTCGCTAGCTTCGTTGTATCCTATCTGGGCTACAATATTTACATGGTCTTGAAATTGTGCATGCTGATCTCAAGGCGGTGATTATAATACTTCCAGACTTGAAAATAGGAGTAGCTGACTTTTGTGGCCTCAGATAAATGTTCTTGTTTCCGGGAAAGATCAAGCAATTATTGCAGATTTTGGCATTTCACGGGTTGTGATGACTTTGGCGGGGAAGACTGCCTACGACAACCATGCAACTCTTCGTTGGAAGGCCCCCGAATTGTGTTTCGGAGACACTGAACTTCCCACCAAGGAAAGTGATATTTGGGCCTTCGGCTGTATCTGCTATGAGGTAAAGTCGTTCCTCAAGTTCCAATCCACCCAATCGCCTCACTATGCCAAGGTCGCTACTGGCGGCGAGCCCCCCTTTAACAAATGCAAAAACGAGTTCTTACAAAATGCCCTCGCTACTGGACATGCCTTTTCTTACGAGTCGCCACCGGAGTCCGGCCAAGGGTCGAACGAGGGCGAGTTAAAGGAGATACGCGAACTAGCCAGGATATGCCGGGAATATGACCCTGGCTGCCGCCCGAGTGCTGAAGAGCTTTTAGGCAAAATCGGCCAGCCTGATGTCTCGGGTGATCATGGACAAAGAGAAAACGGCAGGAAGGTCAAGGTTGACTACGAGCAAGTACATAATCTTCTTCAGCGGGTAAGAATTGCGTCTGTCCTACTAGCCATGTCTCACGGATAGCATACAGCTTCAACAAACCAAAGAACCCGCCTCCCTAGTTAAATCAAAGGACCTTTATTCCGAGTGCCGCGCGTTAGTGGAGGAGGTCACAGCGTGCCCGGATACCATGCAGCGCCTTATTGGCCTTGAGCTATCTGAAACCCGGGAAATAGTCGAATTTCTCAGCAAAGTAGGCTCTTAGTTTTACCATTTTAAAAGTTTATAAGTTCATAGAACACAATAAGTTACTCGACGATCACGACTTGTCTGTCTGCAGACATCATGGAGCTATCCTCAAGCTTCTGACCACGCTCGTCGGCTCAGCCAAGATCATCCCGAGTCCTCTTATATTCAAGACTGAAGATTTACGATGCCTCTTGACCGGGCCGCTCGATGGGTACCACGACAGATATCGAGGACTATATAATGGACGATCGGTTCTGGTAAAGACTATCCCTTTGAGTGACAAATCACACTACAATCAAGGCGTCAAAGTATGTAACTCGACTCCCTACTCACAAACAGTACTAACCTGCCACAGGCCAAAGTGAAAGAGCTGACATTTCTGGCACATTCCTCACATACAAACATATACCCGTTTCTTGGTACCGTATTGAGAGACCAGCTTTGCTTTGTTTCTCCCTGGATCGCACAAGAAGGAAAAATCCTTGATTATTTGAAAAAATTGCCAAGCGCTCCACGAATACCCCTGGTGAGTGTAAGTGCTCCGGGCTTTGAACAACATTGAGCTTCTAGATTTACGATATTATCTCGGGCTTGGATTTCCTCCACGAATCCGATATTGTGCATGGTGATCTGATGGCGGTGTGTTGGCATCAGTTTAACTTTGTGAGAAAATCTGATATACATGCTGCAGGCAAACATTGTGATCTGTGGAAGTGGTCGAGTGATGCTCGCAGACATTGCATCATCCTGGTTTGCAGAAACCCTGCAGCATAGGATGACGACTAGAGGTCCTGGACCGGTTCATTGGAAAGCGCCCGAGCTGATGGCACAAGGCCCTAGTAGGGAGGCCGACATTTGGGCATTTGCTTGCACCTGTCATGAGGTGAAAGCAGCCATTACTCCCCTTATACAACTCTGATTAAGCCATTTTCAAGGTTTTCACCGGCTTGCCTCCTTTTAGTACCACCTTCCCCAACATGCTGATTCAAATGTTATTGAGGGGAACTGCCCCCTATGATACCATAACCCTAGAAGACATCCCGTCCAATGAAGCGAAGGAGGATATCGAGAGCGTCTGGTCGGAGGTTCAAAAGTGTTGGAACCAAGAACCCAATGACCGCCCAACAAGCACGGACGTTTTACGCGTCATCGCGGGCCTTATCAACCGGTCTAATTCAAACCAATCGGCTTCAAGTCCCTTGAGTACTGGTAACGTCAGTAGCTCAGCGTCTTCCAATCCTCCGATCGTCAGGAGGGCTAACACCGTCAACATCGATTATCCTCAAGTTTGGGATATCCTCCAACGAGTGGGTGATCAGTACAAAATCTCTTTAAAGTCCTATCTAATAAATACACATAGGTTCAACGGTCAGCTATCCCAGAAGGGCAAACCGAAGAATGAGATGTCGATTAGCTTGTATCTACTAAAGCGTGGCCGCAAGTTTTGGTTTCGCGAACTATATACGTCGTGGAGCCAAACAAGCCGACTGACGATATGACACAAAATACAAACATCGGTTTCCAGCATTGTGCATTCTTGTTTCATGTTTTGCTATTCTTGTCTTTGTCGTATCCATTTTGCTTGCCCAATTAGACCGTACCCTTCATGAGTAATTTCGCTTTATTTCATCTACCGTACGATACATATCGCTTATAAATTCCCGCGTTCTATTTTACGCACCCTGAATCAACGACACCGACGGTATGACTCGGATAAGTTTGAAATTTTTCCAAGGACCTGTCCGAATCAATGACCATTACCAGGGGTATATGTGATCAACACACGAACATATTCACCCGAGAACTCCAGCTGACAATCGCTGAACGTGGTCAATTTGCACAAACTTCTGGCGAATTGATCTTTCCTAGCCAAGGCGGCCATAACGAGTCCGGGAGGGGCCGTGCACTACAGATAGTGGACAAGGAATATTCAAGGGTGAAAATGGGTATACGATGGTGACGGTACGAGACGAAGAAACTCCTATACTATAAATATAGCAAGGCTAGAAACACTAAATTAGGCACTTTCTTCAGCTATCCCAAATCCCGCTGATACACTACTCATACAATACAAGTGCCTAACAGGCGTTGATGTAAAGAGATAAAGATTACCAAGCTCAAAGGGCTTGACCCGGGTGATTCTTGAAAGTAAGGATATTCTCAATATGAGAAATTACATTGCGCACCGCTCTTTTGAATTCCGGATTGATTGTTGTTGTCTCTAGGTCTTCCATGGTCTTCTGGATGTCCTCCAGGTCAAGATGGGAAGTTGATCCAACGATTCCCTCGACTGCAGAGAGATGTGATCTGTTACAGGCTACGCCTGCCTTCAACATCCTCAGTATGCAGCACACAACAGCCTCTCTTGCGTCTGCGAAATGATATAAGTCAAACTTGTGCCGGAGAGAAACATGACTCATTCGTAGGGCGCACCGTTTAAAAACTTGTTTTCCCAGTCATAGCTACTCGCGAGTGGGCAGTCCACATTCTGAAGCCACGAAAGACGGACGGCCGTATGAGGCTGATCGAACGCTGGATCAACCAGTTTATGGATCTCGAGGAAGAGTTTAACTCTCTCCTCCAAGAGAGCCGTTGAATGTCGACCTTGCTCAGTTTTGTCCGCCAGGTGCGCTAAGGTCTGGAAAACGGTTAACTTGTTCTTGAGCTGATCTTGATTTTCTCTCGATGACAGTAATGTCGATGAACGGACGATCGTATCGTAGCGGGGAGTATCGACTTTCGAAAGAATATCACGGAGTTCATTGTGAGTGCTTGCGTCCTGGATACTTTCGTAGAGCGCCTTTGCAAGCCCCTCGCTCTGCATGTAAATCCTTCCTAACCAGTGGAGCCCCCAACCTATTCCGAGAACCCCCGAGTGCTTGAGGTAGCTATACACTCGTAGATCATAATCCAACCAGTCTCGAAGTTTGAGCGCTCCTATATCCGCTCCAGAAGTGTTATTTTGCTTCCGTGTCCAGCAAGTAGATAAATTGATTATAAATTTGATTAAATGATAGAATATCAGGGCTTGAGGGGATTTATATGGACATTGGGAGTAGAACCTGCGGATGAAGAATGCTTGAACGGTGGGAAGCAAAGTCGTAATCAGCAAGAACAAGGATGCAATACCGATGAAAACGGCGGATATAATTGCACAGGTCACGTCAACCTCCACCAGTAGCTCAATGAGTCCTGCGAAAAAGAGTAGTAGAGAAAGGAGGAGAATGAAAGGCAACATTGTGAGGATCTTGAACACGTGCCATTTCTCCAGCCCCTCGTGTCGCATATAATAGGCCCCCAGCTGCTCGCGCTGAGATCCAACGTGACTTCTGCTGTATTCGCGAATCCACTGCAGGCATAAAATTCCACCCATCACAACAGATAAGCTAAGAATAAGGCTCAAGAAATTGTAGATGCCGATTCTTTTAGCTGCAGATGAGATTGGAACCTGCGGGTCGAGGTCAATGGGCAGGTTTGGCTGTGGGTTTGTCGCATTAAGTTGGAGAACCAGGAGGCTTTTGAGAAGCAACACAGTTGTATCTGCAGGATCTTGTTGCAATGCGTGGTACGACTCAACAGCAAAAGAAGCGACGACTGCAGAGAAGAGACCAGCCTGCAAACTTATGAACACACGTCGGCAGAATAGTTAAGTTAATGTCACTCACAAATATAAGCAGCTTGTCTATCTCATCCTTCCATAACCCAACGTCTCCGACATAACGATTAGCAAATTCAATACAGCTTTCCCAGGAATTCTTGGGCTTGACATCAACACCATGGGCTCTTTTTTGCAAAGGTGGATTAAATTTGGGGAGTGCGATATTCAGAGCTGGCCTCTGAGGAGCACCGTCGGGCACTTGGATCGGGGTGTCTGGGGTTAGGGGGATCGGTGCAGCGAACTAAACGAAAGGCGTTTTGTCAGTATCCAGCGTGTGATTCAATCAGGGAAAAATGCTGACTATGATATCCATCTAGGCTAAGGTCCTCGGGCTATATGATATGAAGGACGTACGACGTGGAAGAAGTCAAAGTAGAACACTGGACGTTAATGTTGATTAAGTCGCAGCTTCGTAGCTTGTTGCTCATAAGTCACAGGCCTGTCTTGGAGAATCTTGCACTTCAGCGCAAAACTTGACAGCGCCGCGCTAATCCTTATTAAGTCAAGTGATTTTAGGCGCGTTGGTCAGTTTGATAATTTGGCACATCATATAGTTGTTTGGAAGCTTCTAATCATATATACTAAGGGCTCTGAACTTGTCGTGTCCGGATCCCGGGATGTGATCCGACACATTTTTGTCCAGATTTTGTATAAAACAGTTTATGAGCATTACATACTCGAGGAAACAACGTTCCAGCCTTCTGGCCCGAGCCTGAGCATATACCGAATCGTTAACATCCTAATACCGTCACCACTGATCTCTCCACCCTGTCCTCAAGTATCATTGTGGATTTGGACAATGGGGGGCCTATTTTCTTGCTTTGGGTGCGGATCTGATGTAGAGCCTACTACTAAGCCTGGACCAAATGAAGTGCCTGCTGAGCACCGTGACTCTTGCGTGGTACTATCGCAGCTGGTTTCAAAGCCGACCAAGAGGAACTCGTTGGTTGCCCTTGAAGGAGAAAGCGCCCGACATATGACCAATCTCCTTAGCCAGGCAAGCTTTCTCATGGCTATGTTAATTTCACCATTTACCTCGAGTCTAGGTTCTGGGAGACGGTTCGGAGCGTGCCATGGATTCATCCAGGAGGGAAGTCCTACGGGTCTTGTCTCGCCTGGCGAAATCTACCGAGACCCTACCCACACGCCTTCAGCTTGTGAATGATGTTCAGTGCAAGTTTTCGGATCCAGATCGTTCAGACACCTCAGGTTTTTGCCGCGTCTATGAGGGGACCCTCAGCGGAGGCCAGCCAGACAAAGTATGGGTAAAGGTCGCTGCTATTTTCCCAGCGAATACCCAGAAACGGAAGTCGACCCTTCTCAAGGTGAGCTTCAATTTGACTTAGTTCATTGCTGCCTTTCAAAAATATTCCTCCCCTAGATACTTATAAAGCATGCTATTTTCTCTGCACACGTCTCACATCCGAATATCCTTCCCATCTATGGATTCACCCATCACTCGTCGTACAAAATATGTGTGGTCTCGCCATGGATGGACCACAACCTGAAAGAACACTTAATAGCAAACCAGCCAAAAGCTTCCCCACAGGATCACTTGCTCTTTGTACGCCTCAACCAGATTTTCAATAATCACTACTAATGTCTCTCAGATGCTCGACATCATAACAGGGCTCGAGTACCTACATAACTTACAGATCATCCATAGAGATATTAGAGCTGTACGCCATGCGTAAACCGGCACACACACAAAAAACTGACTTGGTATATTTCAGGAAAATATCTTTGTTTCGCGCGAGGGTCGGGCCTTACTTACTAATTTCGGGGCATCGCGAACAGTAGATTCTACCAATACTCATGATTCTGCCGGTTCCGCCTTCTGGATGGCGCCGGAGCTATATAACCAGGGGAAAGTATCAACCAAAAGCGATATCTGGGCTTTTGCTTGTACCTGCTACGAGGTGAGACAGGTCCTCGCTACACTATAAAACCTTGACACTTGCACTCAACAACATTGAAGATTGTCCAGGGCTCGCCCCCTTTCCGCGTAAATTACCCGACACATTATAAACTAGAATCCTTCTTCCTAGAGGGTGGTAATGTTACCCCGCCGAAACCTGATATCGTAATCAAAACCTGGAGCAAAGAGCAGCAGAAGATCTGGGACCAACTTTTAATGGCAAAATGTTGGCAGCGTCACCCTAATGAACGCCCTGAGGCAAAGACCGTATCTCAGTCCTTTCAGAGGTTAAACATTCCGGACCAACGCAGTGAACCTTCCGGATTCCCCAGACCTCCCAGAATCGACCCTCAGATTGACTATGGGCTCGTTCGCCAGACCCTACTTGAGGTAACATTTCTATTCCTACACGAAATTTGACTTTCAATAACACGTGGAATAGATTCAGAAATCTGCTTGAGGGATGGGTGGCGGTGGCAAACCTGTATGATAGTATGTTTTAGCATTGTACCCATGTCCAGTGATTCATGTTCATATCCAATTTGGACAGGTTTTCTGTATAAATAGTAGTTTCCCGAATCGGTCATCTTTTATCATGGCTCAAACTACATGCTGCTGCTACTCCGGGCCCTCGAGGATCTCACAAAACACCGAAGAAAGAGAGAATGCGACAAATTTACTGGACAGTGTAAGCGAGGCGATTACCGAACAAGCAAGAGTCAGCAAAGCCGCACGAGGGGAGAGAGATGGAGGTATTACAGGCGTCGTGAGCGGGTAAATCATTAGAGACATTTGTTAAGCCCGAGACCAGAGACAAAGGTACTACATGAGCGGAAGGGGCGGGCATATCAAGGATATCAAAACCAGAGCCCAACATTTGAGCATAAGAGGTGCCGAGAAGAGCGGATGCAACATCCGAAGGCACTGCAGCTCGAGGTTGCGAAACTGAAGTCGGTATACCAGGTAGCGAAGAGAGGGTGTCATGATAGATGGTTTTCTTTGTCTTTGTGGTACCCATTTTGCTCGCCCAATTGGACCGTAGTTTTATGAGCTTCGCAGAACCCTAGCCTGCATGTCAGAGGTTCAGCATTGAGTAACATTCGCATGTTAAAGCATGTATGCCTTTGATGGTGCTCATTGATCTGGACGGGTTCTCAGAAATATTCGGGCTTGTCCAGGTCACATCGTCAGCGTTGTACTTATTTGGGAGAAATAAGTGTGAGGTATTTATCTGTCACGTATGCCGTGCATGAAGTTTAGGTGCCCGGAACGCCGAATGCCGGCACGAGCTCGAGACACGAAAGCTTAACGAGAAGTGCAATTTTTCGTATTGGCTTACCGTTTCAATGACTCGACTAAATTATGAGTCCAATCTCGTGGTGAGTACGATTCGGTTACAACACTAAAATTGGGATGAACTGGCCAATCTGACTATTTATTGTATACAATAGAAGTTGCTGATAGTATATATGAAGAGACGTTTACAACAGGGCAAGAGTTTATCAAACTCGGGGGCTTTGACCTGGTCGACCACTCGGATGGATGATCTCCCAATATGATCAACGATACTACTGCACATTATTCTTCGAGCTTCGGGTCAGTTATTCTCCTCCTTCATACCTCAGGCGTCCTCTGGATGTCCCCCGGGTCGAGAATGGAATGTAATGAGCAAGAACATGGACGTAATACCGACGAAGACTGCGGGTATAATTGCACAGGTCACGTCAACTTCCGCCAGTAGCTCCACGAGTCCTGCGAAAAAGAATAATAGAGAAAGGAAGAGAACGAAAGGCAACGCTGCAAGGACCTTGAACACGTGCCATTTCCCCAGTCCCCTGTAGCGCATATAGTAGACCCTCAGCTGCTCACGTTGAGATCCAACGCAATTCCTGCCGAATTTGTGAACCCATTGAAGGCACACAATCCCAACCATTAAAACAGATAAGCTGAGAACCAGGCTCAGAGAATAGTAGAATGCGATTCTCTCGGCTGCAGATGAGGTTGGAGCCCATGGATCGAGGCCAATGGATAGGTTTTGTTGTGGCTTCGTCGCGCCATTGAGGTGGAGATCCAAGAGACTCTTGAGAAGCAACACAGCTTTATCTGCAGGAGCTTGATGCGGCGTACGATACGAAACAAGAGCGAAAGCAGCGAAGACTACAGAGAAGAGACCAGCCTGCGAACTTATGACTACACGTCGGCAGGACAGCTGAGCTAGATGTATACTCACAACTATAAGGAGCTTGTATATCTCCTCCTTCCGTAACCCAACGTCCTTGGTGTAATGCTTGGCGAACTCGAGACAGATTTCCCAGGGATCCTTGGGGTCAACATCAACCCTATATGCGCTTTTTCGCAAAGGCGGGTTGGATCTGGGGGGCGTTATGCTCGGGACCGGCCTCTGAGCAACACCGCCGGGCACTTGGACTGGGCTGTCTGCAGTTGGAGAGATTGGTGCAGTGAACTAAATGGAAGATAGTTCGTCAGCATCCAGTGTACGATTCAATGGGGGGGAAATGCTGACGGGAGTCTCCATCTAGGCTATATGATAGTAAGAAAGGTGTACGAGTTGACGGTGATTGAGTCGACTTCAAGTTTTGTAGCTCGTTCATAAGTCACGTGCCTGTCTTTAAGTTCAGCGCAAAGCTTGACAGCACAGCACTCATGCTTATCAAATCATGCAATTTCTGGCACCAAGTGGACCCACTTACTTACGTCATATTAACAATCTAGCATATACTCAGGGGCCGGGTCGGATTCCGAGATGTGATCCGTTGTCCAGATTTCGCCTAAAACAGTTTTTGGGCATTAGGAGAAAATAACTCAGCTCGAGCGTGTGTGACCGAGTCAAACACACTGTTAGCATCCTAACCCTCACCACTGGTCTCACCGCCCTGTCCTCAAAAATTATCGTGGATTTGAATAGTGGGGAGTCCTTTTTCTAGACTTGTCTCTTGCTTTAGGTGTGGGCCCGATGTGAAGGTTACTCCTGGACTTGGGTCAGGTGAAGTGCCTACTGAGTACTGGGGCTCTTGTATGGTACTATCGCAACTGGTTTCGGACCCGATCAAGAAGGACTCATTGGCTGCACTAGAAGGAGAAAGAGCTCAGCATATGGCCAATTTCCTTAGCCAGGTAAGCTTTCTCGTGGTTATGTTAATTTCACTACTTACCTCGAGCTCAGGCTCTGGGAGACGGCCCAGGGCGTGCCACGGATTCATCTAGGAGGGGTGTCCTACGCGTCTTGTCTCGCCTAACGAAATCTATCGAGACCCTACCCACACGTCTTCAGCTTGCGGATAATCTTCAATGCAGCCTTTCGGATCCAGATCGCTTGGACCCCTCAGGTTTTTGTCGTGTCTATGAAGGAGGCCTCGGTGGAGCCCAGCCAGGCAAAGTACGGGTAAAGGTCGCTGCCATTTCCCTGGCGAATACCCAGGAATGGAATTCGAACCTTCTCAGAGTGAGTTCCCACCGGGATCTGTCATTGTTGTCTTTTTGAAATGCGCTCCCTAGAAACTCATAAAGCATGTAATTTTCTCTGCACATGTCTCTCATCCGAATATCCTTCCTATTTATGGATTCTTCCATCACCCGTCGTACAAGATATGCGTGGTCTCGCCATGGATGGACCACAACCTGAAAGAACACTTATTGAACCAGAGCTATCACACAAAAGTCTCCCCGGAGGATCGCTTGCTCTTTGTACGCCTCAACCAGGTTTTCTATAATCTTTGCTAATATCTCTCAGATGCTCGACATCATATCAGGCCTTGAGTACCTGCATAACTCACAGATCGTCCATAGAGATATTAGAGCCGTGCGCCACGCCATAAACTGACGCACACGAAAAACTGACTTAGTGTATTCAGGAAAATATCTTTGTTTCGCGCGAGGGCAGGGCGTTACTTACTAACTTCGGGGCATCGCGAATACAAGATTTTAACAATCTTCGTCGTTCCACCGGTTCCGCCTTCTGGATGGCGCCGGAGCTATATAACGGGGAGAAACCATCAGCTCAAAGTGATATCTGGGCTTTTGCTTGTACCTGTTACAAGGTGAGACGAACCTTCGTCATACTTGAAAACCTTGACACTTGCATTAAACAAGCACTGAAGATTGTCGTGAGATCGCCCCCTTTCCGCCTAGATTACAAGACGCTGTTTCAAATGGAATCTTTCTTCCTAGAGGGTGGTAAGGTTATCCCGCCGAAACCTGGCGTCATAATCGATACCTGGAGCAAAGGGCAGCAGAAAGTATGGGACCAGGTTTTAATGGCAAAATGTTGGCAACGTCACCCTAACAAACGCCCTGAAACGAGGGCAGTGCGTCGGTCCTTTCAGAAGTTGAATATTCCAGATAAACGCCGCGGACCCTCCAAATTCCTCAAGCCTCCCAGAATCGACTCTCAGATTGACTACGAGCTCGTTCACCAAACCTTACTTGAGGTAATGTTCCTATCCTAATGGTAAAATTGAGTTTCAATAGCGCGTGGGATAGATCCAGGAATCTGCTTGAGGGATGAGTGGTAACTGAAGAGACAAACCTGTATGCTAATATATTTCAGCATTGTACCCGTTTCCGAAGTAATTCTCCGAATTGTGCGTCTTCTATCATGACCTCGCCCAAAGCAAACTACATGTTGCTACTCTCCCTGGTACAAGTTGAGGATCCCACAAAGCACCGAAGAAACAGAATATGCAACGAATGTATTGGACAACGTAAGCAAAACAACTACCAAAACAAGCAAGAATCGGCAAAGCCATGCAAGAGGAGGGGGATGGAGGTATCGCGGGCGTCGTGAGCGGATAAATCATTAGAGTCGTCAAGTCTGACACCGGAGACGAAGATACTACATAAGTAATCAATAGATAAGTGGTTGAAAATGGTCCAGACTTGTGGCATGAAAAATGAGGAGAGATAATGCAACAAAAAAGCATCAAGCAAGCACAAAAAATGATAAGGACCCAAAAATAATCCCGAAAACGACAAGATCGGGAATAGAGCAAAAGTGTCCAAGATCGTCAACTAGCACGCAACGAAGCAATGGAATCTATGGGAAATGCATGGGCACGAGCAAAGCACAGCAGCTCGCAGAATCACCACGATAAGATACACAATTAGCTGGACGGACTCCAGTTATCTTCCAACCCACCAGCCCACGGCATATTCAAGGGCATAAGAGGAGGGCTCGACATCGCACTCGGAGTTGTATTTGTAGCTTTCTCCGGCCCCAAATAAGCCGTACTCGGGCTCTGCAACACGACGCCTTCACTTCCGGCAGAGCCACTACCACTCCCCTCTCTAGACACCGCAAACTCACTTCCATACCCACTCCCGCTCCCGCTACCACTCCCACTACCATCTCGTAACTTATTACCAAAGACAGAGAGAGCAGGCGAGATGGGCCCATGCCCACGTTTGCGACCATCAGAGGTTATGCTACCAGACCTCGCTAATGACTGAGCAAAGGACAAAGCAGCACTACCGCCAGTTCCTGTTGAACGTGCGGCAGAGTGTGCTGATGGGCGCGAGGAGTTGGAGCCGTATGAGAGTTCTCTCCTAGTAGATGCCGCTGCTGATCCTGTTGATCGAGGGGGAGAGGCGGGACTGACGTGTGAGCGCATAGAGTGAAGTGAGCCTTGTTCGGAGGTGAGATCAAGCCCAGGAACGTATGTCGGCTAAATAGTCGCATGGTCAGCTCATTGAACTATATCATTGATAAATAAACGGGTAGAACTTACAAGTCCAAAAGTGGTCCTCCTAGCAATTCGCTCACCATCGCCTCCGCCTGTTGAGGTGGCAGCAGCCATCGAACGCCATCCCTCACCCGCAGCAGGTGGTTCCTCTTCCAAGACGTCGATCGTAATGTCAATACCGGCACCATTCTCCTGATCAACACCATATGACCCAGGTGAAGGCGTATCCTCATTAGACATCTCCGACCACGCTTTCGGTTGCGGTATGGCATCAAGCCCAGGTGGGAATGGATATGTTCTAACACTCGGATAGCCGTTATTGCCGGTATTTCGATTGACAATGGTAGCATCCGACACCGAAGAGGCTTGAAGCGATGGGTTGGAGCCCGTGTTAAAAATGGCGGAAGGAGCGGGCAAATCAAGGATATCAAAACCGGGGCTCAAGGTGTGAGCATATGAAGCACCGGGGGGCGAACCAGCTTGCGAAGGGGGAGATTGATCATAAGGGACCGTATGTGATTGGGAGAGCTGGGAGGGAAGAGAAGGTCTAGAACGAACAGCGGAAGCGGGAGGCGGAAGGAGAGCGGATGTAACATCCGAAGGCGTTGCAGCTCGAGGTTGCAGAGCTGAAGTCGGTGTACCAGGTAATGAAGAAAGGGCGTCATGATAGATGGTTCCGCCAGAGTTTTGGCTCTTCCCACTAACACTTGAAATCGGTCTTGAGCCATCTGGGCCCAAACCAACGTTCATGGTCGGTCGCGCGCTTGTAGTCTCACGCATCTGAGGAACTGGTGGACGAGGCTGCCGTCCTTGTTCAATATCCCGATCGGAAAGCGGCGACGATCCGAGGAGCGGCTGCTGTTGAGATGAACGAGGGCTCTGGCTTCTCCTCCAGCTTAACCTCCCAGCGATGGCTCCAAGACTGCCCAGGAACGAAGAGGTCGAAGGTTTACTCGTGTTTGCTTCATCAGTAACCGGAGAGGAACCAGGGGAGGATCTTGGTCCTAAATCCTCAACCCTAACCCTCCTCGCAGTCAATAAAGTGGCATTTTCGTCCACATCCAAAGGAAGCGATGACCGCTGAGATGACTGCGATGGCTTCTTTGCGAATGGGCGCGGAAGCGTGAAGTCGGCTGAATTCCTTGACGCAGGATCAACTAACTTAGGAGGAGGCAAGAGCGTTTCGACACGGTAGGCGTAAGCTCCAGAGTACTGTCCACCGTTTGGTTCTTGCTGCTCCTCGGGCGGCAAAACAGTCTCTTGATCCAGTCTTTGCAGTTCCTCGGGGGACAGAATCGTCCCACCGCTCATCTCCTGCTCATGCTCCTCCCTAATAGGGCGGATACCAAGAGTGGGTTGTGCAAGTGGCTCACCGTAACCAGAATTGGTTGATGACGAGTTCGAGGAGCCAAGGCTGGTAACAGTCGTAGCTGGTGGTGGTGGAACACGCGGGACATTTTTTGGTGGTGGTTGGGGTGGCCTAGCACCCATCTCCGCGTACTGAGTTGAACTGCCACCTCCGACGGTTTTTTCTGTCGTCTGTGTACCTCCACCTCCTCCGCCGGGGCGTTGGACGAGGAAAGGATCAGCTTCTTCACCACTGTGCCTTGGTGAGCCACCGATGAATAAATAGTCGTCATCAATAGTTGCTCCGGGAGCTCTTGACCGTCGGCGACGCTTGCCCTTGCAGAAGAGGTAGATGGCAAGCACGAGCACGAGGAGGAAGATGAAACCAAGGATGCTGGCAACGATGACACCAACTAGCTGCCCTCGAGTGAGCCCACTTCCGCTAGTGGCTCCATTTGATTGAGTGGGAGTTGGTACAGTTGAACTTGTCGATGATATTACAGGACTGGTGCTTGATGATGAAATTGTTGAGGAAGAGGAAGAGGTCGTAGATGATGATATAGGTATCACAGTCGTGGTAGAGGAGGAGATTGAAGTAGGTATCATAGTCGTAATAGAGGAAGAGGTTGAAGTAGGTATCGCAGTTGTAGTCGGCGTAGAGGTCGACGCAGGAGAAGTCAAACCACCATAAGTCCAATCTGGACCCAACGGTATCTAAACCAATACAATCATATCATAAACGCAATCAGCTATTCGCAGTCCATAGCCCGAGTCCTCATGCACCACTCACACTAGGACCATAGTAGGTCAATGGCAGGAACATCACCGTTGTTGAGGTGGTTATCGGCACTCCGTTCGCATCCTCAATCACCGAAGGTATAGGTGTAAGCCAAGGTGGGTACTGCTGCGTGGGAGCCGCCATTCCTGAAGTCAGCGACGCTCAGAAAGCGCACAGATACAGAGTTTTTGTTATTTATTTTGCTGTCAGAATTGGAAAAAAATGTCGTCAGTAGTGAGCGTGGGTTCTGCGAGTCAATCGTGAGCTCTCATCCCATGTTTGAAACAAAGGGGGAGCGTACAATTCGATATAATGCAGTCAGAGTGCAATATGTGTCAGTATTTTGGAGAAGAAGAGGAGGGAGGAGGAGGGAGCACAAGAGCGGATGGAGGAGAGGAGGAGGATGAAAAGGGAAATGCGGGGTAGACGCCAGTCGGGAATTCGAACTAAGGTCACGTGCATATACAAAGCTCTCAGCGCTTGTTCTCGGCAGTTGTGAACCTTCCTGCTTAATTACCGCAGCTTCCGACCACGAGCAACTGTCTTCCGTGCCGTGGCCTGGACGACGATGGGAAATGCGCAGACACGATGCAGGTGTTTCCAGTTTCTCGTCTCGCTTCGTTTCAGAGGAGATATGACCTTTGACCATCTCAGCCGTTTATTTTTGGATCATGAACATACATCATCGATCAATCGATCACTGATCGCAACCTCGATCGCCCAACAAGTTGAAATTGTCATTCATTTGGATGTGGTCCTGTGAGCGTTGGTTCGAATCATGGAGGTATTAACTGCCTGGACATTTATTTATTACTGCACTGACAGAGGCTTCATACCATGCTATCCGTTTCTGTAATCGTTGTCTTGTCGACTGCCATTTCAACGCAGCGAGGCATAGTTTTCGCCAACACGAGCCCGCAACACGCAGAATCAATATCGACGAAATGGGTTATGGCACCATGATACGAGGAAGTCAATCAATCTCCATCGGTATGTTCTCTCAACTTCATTTCAGGGGAGTTCATCATGACACATGGTGCTTCAAGTTGAGCGTGAGCTTCTGAGCTTCCTGCCACAAAAGCCGCCAGATAGTTAGGAAGCCTTTACGTTTCTCTCCACGCACCCTCTGGCCCTAGTTCCCAACATTCCAAAAACGATCTTGGGGAATGCCATTAATGGCTCGCTCGATCAGGCAGTGAATATGAAACAAAGAAATCTGCAGACCTATGGTGCGGGTCACTTAGACGCCGCTACTTATGTGCAGTGGCCAATTTTGTTGGCTGACCGGGTCCAAAAAAAATATTAATTCCTAGAAAAATTGCAAAATATCAATGAGGCTGTCATTCGAACTCCTGACCAAGGCACAAACGCGAGAATGATCCTGGGTGGAAGGAACAAGAGCACCAGGGCGACAAAAGGTTAATATATTACAAAATTAGATTATTTTCTCTTGATGACTAAGATACCAAAAACAGTAAGACCATACCATATATAGTCAGGCGCTTATGATGGGGCCAATTTCAGGTCGGGCTGAAAGAATAACTCCGTCATTTTTGACCCAATTAATTATCCCTCTGGACAATCAATTCAGCTTGTCAAAAGAAGCACTTTTACCAGAGGAATAAGAAATCGGACTAAATCTTCCAGCGCTTTTTCAGTTGCACAAAAGTAGCGGTGTTTAGGTGACCCGCACCATAGAGTCGGAGTTAATTGCCCTCTTTCAACTGATTGGATGAATGTGAGTGCTCTAGGATTCTTAACACCGCGAAATAGTCCACGTGGTGAATTGCAAAAGAGGCCGAACTTAGCGAAAAATGTAATATAACTTAATCACTCGACCATACCTAAGATCACTCAAAGCCTCCGGTCGGCAACCCAAATTCCAGCAAACAATCAGTTGTGCTCTTCCTTCCGGTCTTTGGTTGGCGATTTGTCAAACCATACCCAGAATCCCCGTCTGTTGGCCCCGTGGAGCGTCTTATTGAAGATGTCACGCACTGTAGTTGAGCGCGCCCTCCCTTTCCTCGCTCTCTCTACACCGACCACTTCAACGCACGATCCGGTAACAAGGCAGGGCGCAGATTTCGTACCTGAAAAAGTATTGCCTACAATTCCAGCATCAAAGTCTCTAAGTAGTAAGGAACTTTCTCGGGTTGTGCATTTATACGAGTGCAGGATGGCTGTGGTAAGAAGTCTCGCCGAGCTGAACACCCACTAAATCTCCTACCAAGCGCCTCGGTGTCTCCTTCTGATGGCGGCTTCGAAGCGGAACAAATCTACCGCATGCAGATCTTTTCGAGTCTATGATCTCCAAAATTGCATACCAGCTTCACCAAGAGCAAATAATGGTTCACAAACTGCATCCTCGATGACCCGTTTCACAAGCATCCGAAACCCCCTGCCTTCTTATTGAATACATAAAGAGTGGCCACCCCGGTATGTGACAAACGTGAAGTTTTCTGAGGTGCTTCAGATACAACTCATCAGTCTCTTTCTAGAAAAAGAACTTTCCATGAAATAAACTGAGTTTCACGAAATTGCCTATAACATTCCCAAAATGTAACCCTCGAGAGAAGTGCAAAATAACACGGGGGGTCTTCTGGGGGGTCTTTTAGAGGGAATACATTAACGAGTGAATAGGTCTTCCTCGGGCAGAGGATACACGAGCTGAAGTTGGGGATCATATATATTAGCGATTTGTATACTATTAGGACTCTGCATTCTTCTACGTCAATCATCATATAGTCCCCTCTGCCATTCCCTAATCATTACCTCGACAGCATCCGGTCCCCTTGCAACTTATTGGCTTGCTTGGCGAAGGATTTGGTAGACACGATCATAATCAATGATAGGATCGGCTTCTCGGCTCTTAGGGGTCTTCAACTCAGGTGGACGATTGTCCTGAGCGTTAAGTTTCGTAAATTCATGTAAGAGTATCTCGGTGGTCGGGCGAAGGCTGCGATCATATTCCCAACATCTTTCCGCCAGAGGCCATACTGCATTCAATTCTTCTGGCGAGGGCGGTTCAGATGGTTTCTTCAAAGCGGCGTCACGGCGTAAAAACGCCGCGAACAATTCCCAGGGTTGTAGTTCACCAAACGGTTCCAAACCAGTCACAGCCTTCAAACATTAACAGTTCACTACTAGATTCTAACCCGGGGATTGTACTCACTTCATAACAAACACAACCGAATGCCCAGATATCACTTTCTTTACTCGAAGTCTTGCCGTCTTTGGTTACCAACATCTCAGGAGCCTTCCAACTAAGAGTCCCAGCACCAGCGTTGGTTGCCGAACTGGCCAAATTGACTGCCACTCGTGTTGTCCCAAAATCAGCGATCATCCCTCGTTTTTGATTTGATATATAAACATTTTTCTACATGTATTCTTGAGGTCGGTTCACAATTACGGGTAAGGCAATGGATTCTTACCCCTTTAAGGTCACCGTGAACGATGTCGAACTCGTGCAGATAATGAAGGCCGGATATGGTATCGTGAAGCTACAAATTCGGATGAAGATGTATAAAGGTGAATGAGGGTGACAACCCACTAAAGGTATGCGAGGGGAATCTGGGAAGCGTCCCAAATACTGAACCAGGTCACCGTTTTCCATCCAAGGAGAGATGAGCGACATTTTATCTGGTATCTCCTCACCAGAGAAATAAATGCCGAGGAACGGGAGTATATTCTGATGGGAGAGATGGGCCCAGATAACAAGCTCCCCGGCTTGGGCCTGCACATTTGAGCCAACACCACGAGATTGTAGTAGAGCTGGAATAACTTACCCTCAGCCTTGGCTTGTAGTCCACTTTTTGTACCGAAATTCGGATGCTCTTGAGGCAAACCGGTTGGTCCTTGTACGTTCCGTGGTAGATGTTTGCGACCCCACCCTCAGCAAAAGGCTGACCAGGACTACAGTGAACGCCTATAAGCTCAGAAGCTTTCGGGAAGACCTGGGCATCCTTGGTAATTTTGGCAACGACTCGCAAAATCAGTTTCTTGTTGAGTGGGGAGAGCGTTATGTTGTGATCGTTGAGGAGCTATCCATGTTGCGTCAGTTTCCATCAACAAAAGGAGGAATAAACATCATACTGACTTTACTGAGGAAGTCAACGACCGATTGGGCATCGGTATCCTTTAGCCCAGTGATTAGATCCGCTCTCTCCACGCTTGTCATTACCCTTTCCGTTAACTCACAACACTGAGCGTATCCATCTCTGTATTGATCCAGAAAAACCTCTGGGAATCCACTGTTGAGAAGCCAATCTTTCCCCTTAGCATCGTTGGTCCAGTGTTGGAAACGCGCATCGATTAATTTCCGGGCTTGGACCATATCCAGAGCAAAGTAGCCAGACCTGCGCTGATCTTGAAGGAAGTTGGGAAATGATGGACTAAAAAACCCGGGGGGTTGCTGAGAGGCGGATTCCAGAGGGTCCATGTTGACGACCGAATGCAGTTTTTGAAGGGCTAAGTCAAAGGTGTCTTCATCGATACCGAGAAAATTTGCTGCATTAAGTGGGCACGTCGCACGGCCGTCCAGAGGGAGAGAAGGGTAAATGATGTAGAAGGAAATAATTAGCTTTGCGCTAGAGAGGACAGGTTCAGGTATTGCTCTCATGATTTGTTGATAGAAATTATCCAGCTCATGAAGGGGATCGATTGAGAGGTCCGACGTGCCACCAGTGGCTGCAAGAGATGCCAAGCATGTTTGAAGTTGCAAACGAGGACTGGCTGCTCCGTTCGCGATGAATTTGAGGATAGTAGAAGCGACAACAGGAAGTCCGCCAACTTTCGAGACGAGTTCCCGAAGTTGTGACTCAGATGGCCAGGTCGTGCCCCCGAATCGAAAGTAGTTATTGATTTTCCGAAGACCATTGCTGAGTATATGGTATATGTCCTCGGCATTGTCGCTGACTTGCTCAAGTTTGTATGGTATCGGAGGATCGGCGATCTTAAACGCATGTTTCAAGTGCCATTCTGAGCGGCCAGAAATGAGCCACAATATCGCAGGTGCCGAAGTTGAGCTCATGTATCGAGCATGTCCACCAATGAGCTCAATAAGCTCAACCTGTGCCTGCTCGCTCGTGCACTCATCCAGTCCATCGATGATAACAACGTAGGGATGTTGAACCCGAACACGAGAAAATGATTCGACGACGAGGATCTGGAACTGGGTCTTGAGGCTCTTGTGAAGGATGGTGCTGTTTCGAGAGAGCACTTCGCCGACAATCTTCTTGTATTCCGGGACCTGGATGGCAAGTTGATGGACAATGGTAGCAACAAAGCCTTCCACATCGGATCGTTTTTGCTTCCTCGAGAAAAAGAAAGCCCCTCCAAGTCGACCTCGACTGATGCATTCCTCAGCAAACGTCTGTGCAACAGCCGACTTTCCGGAACCTGCGGGTCCTGCAAGCCATATAAGATACCATTGGCGTTGGACATCGTCAAGCCATGCACAGAGCTTCTGTCTGATGGCTTCGCATGTCTCTGGATCACATCGAGGGGGTGGATGGCGTTCGAAAGAGTCTGCTTCGGCACTGGGGACGCGCTTTTTGCCAAGTATACGAAACGCTGAGAACCCCAATTAGACATTGATACGTTTTCAACAAGTATAGTGCATTTAAACGCACCCTCTCTTTCGTAGCCTACTTCCAAACGGACAGCCTCCATGCACGACCCAGCTGGTAAGGATTTATTTTCCCCAATGTTCAAAGTACGGCAGGGTATAGATTCTGAACGTAAAACAAAATGTCTATGATCCCTACATCAAGATCACTACTAGAAATAAGAACTTACCATCACTCTCCTTGAGGATCTGGGCTATGTTTGCAGGCAAGCATGGGGACATAGACGGAGTACTGAATGGCGCATCTGTCTCGCTTGACCCCTGACTCTTCGTATCGAAGTCTGACTCCGTTCCCGTCATTGACGACATGTTTGCCCAGGGGGAGGGTTTAAATCCCTGAGTTATACAGGAAGACGTCAAGCCAAGCGTGCGTTCAGGGTTTGGGATAGGGTGAAGTTGCTGGTAGAATTTGAAGGATCGATGGGCGCAACCCTGACGATAGAAGATCCCAAGCTCACTGGGAGCGGCAATATTTGTGTGTGGGATATTGTCACATGCAAAGTATGTTTGCAACGCACCGATGCCGGAACCTGCCGGAGATAACGCAACCCCAACACAGATGGAGATGCTAACCTACCAGACTCATATCAGTAAGAAGGGAGAAATACAGACAACAACCGCGGTAATGCAAAGAGTCATTTCAAATCATGAGCTCGGTGAATCCACGATACTCTCGGTCATCTATCTTTTCACTTTTTCATATCTTGTTGAACACTGTGGGCGCTTATGGGTCGTAGTATACTTGAGTACACAATGCACTAAGCGAGAGTTCAAGGCTTGCGGACAATGAGGAAAATGCACAAGTGATGCTGCGGGGCCAAAGTCAGTGTGACAGCTTGTAGATGAGTGGGGGAGGATAAAATCGTCAGTCTTGCGCGTTTAACCGCCACGCGATACGCGCCTCGAAGCCCCAGTTGCTTACTTGATGGAAGGTCCTGTGGACGCAGTCGTATCAATAGTCACATAGGCCTTTTTTCCTCCGATAGCCAGTAGTAATAATCATGATCGTCCTATTTTCCGCTTTGTAGCCAAGACGTAATAAGATTAGTTTAGGAGACAGGTACATAGTCCAAGTCTATTCCATTCGGTGCTCGCTGGCCTTCCGTTCATTCTCCCGGTTGCGCAAAGGGGATTTCTCGATCTGTTTTCAGAGTATAAGCAGCGATGTCAAGACTCTTCACCACACCGTGACCTCACCATTTGAAGGACCTCATGCACATAACTGTAGTCAATGTTGATCTCGGCTCTCTTTGTCATGGCATGGGTTTGGTCATTGGAAGGACAGCTGTCCATCGTGCTAAGCTCGGTGAATGCACAAAGAAGTGTGTCCGATTTTGGGCGGTGCGTAGGATCATATTTCCAGCACTGTTCCGCCAGCGGCCACACTTGCTCATTTTCGTCTAATCTTGTGCTTAGCTCCGATTCCGGTCTCAGAGGAACAATGCCACCCTTCATAAAAGCACGAATTAATTGTGCGATGTTGCCAAACTGGTAGAATGGCATCTTTCCACTCAAGACCTTAATAGATGAGGAAGCTGAAGAAGTTGTTCGGAAACAAACTTAAAGGAAACTTACCTCATAGCATGTACAGCCAAATGCCCAGATATCACTCTGCTTTTTCGGAGTGGGCTCAGCATCATCCAGAAGCAGCTCCGGGGCCATCCAGTTTGCAGTTCCTCCGCCGAGGTTGGCGGTTGTGGTGGTCAGTGTCATTGACATTCTTGAAAGTCCGAAATCGGCCAGCACTGCTTGTTTTGTTCCTGAGACGAGGATATTTTTCTATGGTTTTAGAACCCAGTTCCGAATAGCATCAGTTTGCAGTTATTCATCAAGGTGGTAGAACTATACCCCTTTGAGGTCACCATGTACAATGTCAAGGTTATGCAGATAATGTAAGCCGGAAATGATGTCATGAAGCTGAAAAAGAGGGGTACAAAATAAGGAACAAAAGCACCTTAATTCATGAGAGCTAAACGTTACCAAAGGTATGCGAGGAGTGTTTGGATGTATGCTGAGAAATTGGAGAAGATCGCCATTCTCCATCCACGGGGAGACAATACACACCCTCGGTATCCCTTCATTGGAGAAATATAGACCACGAAACGGGAGGATATTCTTGTGTGTGAGGTGAGCCCAGGTGATGAGCTCACTAGCTTGAGCCTGCCCATGAGGCAGTCAGATACAAAGAGGGGATAGAAGCTGTATCACGCACTCTGAGCTGTTGCCGATAATTGTTATGTCGTTCTGCAACACGGAGAGTTTTAACGCAGACTGGTTGACCGTCATGCTCTCCTTTGTAGATGTACCCAAATCCACCTTCGGTGATGTGCTGGGTGAGATCACATTCTACGCCTTCCAGCTCAAATGCTTTCGGAAACACATATGCGGATTTGGCAATTTTGGCAAGGAAATGTAGGATGTACTTTCTCTCTCGTTGGGAGTGAGGCGTATCCTGTTCATAGAGAACCTGCTTATATACCTAAGAAACATAGGTTTTGCGGAAATAGTGAGTCACCAACCTTACTGAGTACATCAACTATTGCCTGAGCCTTTGCACCTTTTAGGTCAACAGCTAAATTCTTTTTAGCCACCTTTTTTGCAACTTCCGCCACTATGTTACGACATTCAGAATAGAGATTTGCAGATGACTCGGTGGGTGGACGCTGCAAATCTGTGGTACGTCCATCGTCACTGATAGTCAATGGTAGGGGAGAAAGTTCCTCTTGAAAGCGTTGGCTAGATCGATCGATTACAGTTTCAGGTAGCGGGAGCTGCTGAAGGCAAGCCTCTAGTTTTCGAACGAGCTCCTGGACTACTGGACGCTTTTCGGGAATGGCGTCAGAGCATAAAAACAACGTCGGCCAAAGGTGTTCTGTCATTACGGGACGGGGGTATGGGAGTTGTAATTGGGCTTCCCCAAGGACGTGGCGCAGTATAATCGTAGTATCCATGTGAATCCCGCTGAAAGGCATAATGTCTGTCCAGATCTGTTCCAAAGTGAGCGGAAGTGTCTGATCAGGATGTGTTTAACGACAGACCTCGAATGCCGTCAAACCGAATGTGCAGACATCAGTGCTCTTGTTTGGAGCTGGGACTGTTCCGAATAGAAGCTCTGGAGCCTGGTATCGGACCGTCCCCGCCGGGTTTGTTGTAAATCCACGTACATCAAGGATACAAGAGCGGCCAAAGTCGCAAAGAAGCGGTTCATTGTTGTCGCTGACCAAAACGTTCGACTAGATATTTCGGGGTACGCTTAGGTTCAGTATACGACATCAATGCGTACAAGAGCAATAAGACACTCACGGGTTTAGGGTCTCCATGAATGATTCCCTTCCCATGCAAGTACTCAAGACCTTGTGCAACGCCCAGGATCTTTCAGTTGATAACGGGTTGACCATCAGCATCCCCGGCTCTGAACATACCATCACATACTTACCAGTCGTACCCTCTCTTCGATAGCTGGGTTTGAACGATGGAGATACCCGACTACAGTCCCTTGACGACAGTAAGGTGAGATCAACGCTGGGCAGTCGTACCTCCCAAGATCGTATGCGAGACCGAGAAACCTTAGGATATTCTTGTGTACAAGCTTATGCCAGACAGCTGCCTCTCGACGCAACCGCTTCCTAGGATATGTCTTAGCAATAATAATCGCAACAATGAAAAGTATGAAGTTTACTCTATGCGATCGAGCTCATATGGGTCGTTGCCAGTGCGTAATACCTTGACTGCCACCTTTGTGACAACAAATCAACATTCCGCAATGTATCTGCTGCGCGAGAGCAAAGAGAACGCACCTCCCAGGTGGGATTACCCCAGAGGTAGCCAATGTAAACATCACTATATCCGCCTGCGTGAGAGGGGAAACCATCTCCACTGCGCTTGACTACACCGGTTAAATCCTATCCAAGTGTACATTACTCGGTCAGTTACCCGCAGGCCCGGGGAAGCTGAAACTATCCATACCGTAGTCGAGGGCAGGCGTACAATAGGGTGCCCGGAGGTGGTCCGGGGCAACACAATGAATGCGTCAGTCGCTTTCTCCATACGTTCAACCTGTTGTTCCTTCACGGTAAAAATGTCGAAAACACTGAGGATGAGGCAGAATTGAAAGAGTTGATGAAATGCTGTAGGGCACGAGGCAGATCGAGGCAGTCCTGACTGACCTAATCATCATAAACGCCCACCACTTCAAAGCTATAGATAGCGCCAACAATTGAACGCGGAAAATCATGCATTACAAGCCAACTATCAAGTGAGTATCAGTCTGTCATGATAAATATATCTTGCGAGCATCTATGTATCGTTGTGATTAACCATTGGTCACATGCAACCGGTGAGACTTGAGTTAACAACACATTATCTATTCTCTTCATAATGGTTATATCAGGTGAAGTGAATATCCGATTATGGACCTCAATACAGTCCCTGATCAGACCTGACCAGGCTTGAGCAGATCGACCCAAGTCCATCGTGGTTAAAAGCTCAAATCACGATCTTAGAAATTTCCTGATGTACTTACATGACAATATCAAAACCATCTCCCGCTCAAGGGAAATCTAGGAACTATATGCTTAATCACATAGTACAATGGAACGCCACCGGCAACAACGGTGTGATTTCAAGTACAACACCAAGCTTCCAGAGTTTCGATTGGCAGAGCCACGATCGACATACTATAAGCGATGCGTGACGAATAAATAACACGCCTACAACAAAGAGAAAAGAGGAAAAAATTACATTATTAATCACAAAAATTCAAGACAAGTGACAAAGACAAAAAAAAATGTACCCAACGCTCATCGCGCAAAGAGCGAAATAAATCACTCAAAAAAACCACAAAGCACGCGTTTTGTTTAACAAAGTACTGGGTATACACGAAGAGAAACTACCTCAAAATGGAGAGAAAGAGAAGAATCAAGTTAAAAAAAGATGGGTAGCAGACATATATTGTAGTCGTTATAATGGAGGGGTTTCATGATTCCCACAGAGGGAAGGGAAAACGTAAAACAAGGTAAATAGTGCATACGCGCACGCACGAAAGAAAAGCAAGGCGACAACAAGCACAACATGTACGATGATGACAGCGACAACGACAGCGATAACGACGACAACAGCAAACACGTCGAACAAACTTCAACAACAAGGAAAGCAATGGCACGCAGGAACGAGGACAACACGTTACGACAAAAACGTGATAAATAAAAAGTAGGGACATAATGCTACCGAATCGTGAATAGGAAGATCCTTGGGTCATTGGGGTGGGGAGTAGGGCTATGAGGTGATATAGTTGGGTATGAGGTGCCAATGTGACAATGATGATGATGATGATGATGAGGGAAAAAAAATAATGCAGCACATTGCGAACGAGCGTTTGGGACGAAGATTCCATTCCAGCGAGATTCTAGAACCCCGGATCAGCAGATATTCATTATCAACCGGATCAACCGAGATGACGACGGCGAGAACACACTCACAAGTACGCAAGAAGATAACACCTCCATTCGCCTAGATTCCATTCCAGAAAACAAGAAACCATGTCCAATTCATCCCGAACATCACATCCTCCCACCACCACCCATACCAGCCATCCTCTCACCCATCTCAGGACTCGAACCCCCATCCGACGAAACCTCATCCCTCCCACCACCACCACCACCGCCACCACCCACAGGAGTTAAAAACCCCACTCTCCCCTGCGCAGCATACGAAGGCAACGAAGGCTGTCCGAACGTCGGCGCAGGAGCACGATTAAAGTACATCCCATGATACGACGACGCAATCGGATACGGCAACGTCGCAGGCGTAACAGACTCTTGTTGAACGCCACGCATGGCATTTTGGTGATGTGACATCGGTGGTACAAGGGTCATCGGCGAAGGCGAGCCGGCATGAGGGTGACCTTGATGACGGGGGGAGTGGTGGTGGTGATGTCCGTGCGAAATAGGTACGTTGGAGGAAGAAGGGCCAGCTGAGGCACTAGCGTACATCATCGATCCCCCAACGGGCGCAGAACCTGACATCGGTCGAGTCGAAGGTCCAGGTGAGGAGGCAGGAGAATGACTACCGCCCATATGTGCGGAAACAATTGCAGCGGCTGCAGCTCCACCTGGAGTGATACCAGTCGATCCTGGGATCGAGGGTTGGCCAATCGTAATCCGAGTATAAGGACCACGTTTTCTGCCCCTCTTTGCCGTAGGCGGAGCCTTTTTGCCTCCTGTGGCGGTATCATCTTCCATTTCTTGATCGGGGTCAGAAGATTCTTCCTGGCTGACTCGGTTACCAATCCCACCAGGGAGATCCCGAGTACCGTTGTATGGCGCTGCGTTCCTTCTCTTCCGTCGTCTCTCACGCTTGTAGCCTTCGCCTTTTGAGATATCGAGCGACCAGTAACGACCTTTTCCAGGTTCGGTAATAGGTCTGTCGCATGAACGAAAGACTTGGTTAAGTGAGAGATTGTGCCTAATGGAGTTCTGAAAGAAAAGAAAAAAATTCATCGTGTCACAAGGGCTTTGACAAATATCAGATGACTAGTAGATACGGACCTTCCAAGCAGAGCTCTTTAGTCGAGCAAAGTACTCGAAGCGGTCTTCCAGCGCTTGATAAATCTCTTGCAGTGTGAGCATGCCTCTTTCACAGCCATGTATGGCCAGTTTGACGAGAATGGGAAGGGGCTGTTGAGGCTTGTGACCAGGGGGAGGGTCGGGTAGTGCCCATAAATCGACTCGCGTCCCTTCTGGGATCCCTATCTGATTTCTCAGATACTTATCAGTCTCCAGCCAGTGCTCTGAATGTACAGAGCCGTCCGAGTCGTTGCCATCGTCGGCCGGTGGCTCAGGATGGGATCCCTCTCCCTGCTGGTCTCCGTCTAGCACTGGTGCCGGCATTGGCACCTGAATGGGCTCAGACATACGTTGAGATGCAACTTCAGAGTGGGGAGATGCTCGAGGGGGAGAGGGTGGTAAAGAGGATATCATTTGATGACCAAAGCTTCGCGCGAGACTGGCATTAGAGGAGGCTGGTGAAAGAGAGAGGTCCCGTCGATCATGTATCTGAGGGGCAATGGGAGGCTGGGATATCGCTTGCGAATGATGCATAACTGGCTGATGTACGCGTTGTGGTTGGTATGAAAAGTGTCTTTGGGCTTGTGCGAGAGGCGGTGGAGGATAAAAGCCAGGTGGTATGAATGGACCATCCTGTGTGTAGTCGTAGCCATCGCCGGAGACATACGTAGGCTGTTGTCTGTACTGGGAGGCATAAGCATTATCGTATGAGGGGCCAGCTTGAGCGTGGTGGCCGGGCTAAAGCAAAAAAAGAGAAGAAAAAAAAGTCAGAGGCGAATTCGACCGGCAAGGCGGGTCTAACCAACTGAATACTGACACTGGCAGAAGGGTCTGAGTGACCCGGTACATAGTCTGGCGCAACAGAGTAGTGTAGCGGGCTCGGATTGCCCGTTGGTGCGATCTGTTGCCTGGGTGGGAGATACGGTTCGTCATTGGCAGCAAGAGAGCCTATGGCTGAATCGGCTGAGCCAGCTCTGACAAACGCATCTCCCGACGCAGACGCACCAAAAGGGAAGTTTTCCGAGCCCTCGGAGGAGGAATATCTGTGTCCTGGCACGGCGTTTTCGTTGGGCAACAGCGAGAAACCACTTTGATGGGAGAACATCTGTTGTACGGAAACCCCCGAACGAGCGTGTAAAAAACACGGACCCACAAGGGCAAATGGCGTGATCAGTTAACGCGTGGACACATGACCACCAGCCACACAGCAACAGCAACAACAACAACAACAGCAACAGAAGAGGGGACGAGCATACGTGGATGACGATCAACATAGGAGCATTGAACAACAGCAACAACGTGACCCACCATGTCGTCGTACATGATCATTGATGGCTGCGGACACGAGGCGTACCCTGCAGCAGTAGAGGAGAGCAGAAGAGAGAGTAGAGGAGGACAAGGTAGATGAGGGAGGATGTGGCAGGGGAGGGAATAATACCCGGGAGAAATTTTTCTCGGGGATTTCTTGTTGGATCCATGCCCATGTCGGGGCCCTTTTATCCGGGGCCAAAAAGCGCCGCCTTGATGTCACAGGATCAACGCGCTTATCATGCGGACCCACAGGTTATTCCCATTGCAGGCAAGGGCGGGACACTCGGGGTCTGATGGATTGGGGCGGGCCTGGGTTCTCATGGGAAAGTTTCCACCTCTGCCACTCATTTTTGGCTATCCGCATCAAAATTCCTCGAGATGGCAGGTGGCGGGGGTTGTAGGTGCCCTCCGCCTCTGTGTGTCCCCTGTGTGGCCCCCAATCTGCCTGTTCTATTCCTGGCTCGATTGGCCCGCACCCAGTTTTCTCTCATTGGCTGGACATCAGGTGATCTCCTCCCTCCCGCCATCCTCCCCGCCCTCCCCGCCCTTTCCACATACCCTGATTCGGGATCGCGGGAAGCCCCGACCCAGCTGCGCGGACACGTTTTCTTCCTTTGGCGTTTCTTGTTCTCGGAGGAGCAACACAATCACGGATCTCACGAAAGGAAGATTTTCGGTACCTTTGTGTGCTTGCGCTTGTGTGGTCTGTTGCGAGGGGATCCACGACGACCGACAGGGGTGGGCAACCTCCCCTAGGTCCCGACGTGCTTTACGTAATGATGGCTGGGCTTCTTTTCGGAGTTTAACGCGACGTGACGATGTGCTTCCCATGCATATCTTTGCGTTCATACGGGCACACTGGCTCCATCTACTCTGGCGCTTGCATGCCGGCATCTGATCATCTCACACAAAAATCTTTGCTGGTCATTGAGATTTCGCAAAACACACTTGTCGGCTCCGTTATCCCGGCGCCTTGTTACAAAATCAAAATCCCTCTTGCATTGTCTCTCGTCATCACGCCCTTTCGACGACACACAAACATTGCGAGGGGAAAAAAATACAATGCTCATCGGCTCTCTGGCTGCACAATTTCAAATAAATCACGTCCATACTTGAATAGGAGAGCTAGCATCTTTCATTCATATCAGACCAACAAAGCAAGCAACAAGAAAAATAAGCCACAGGCACGCAAAGCGAAACCCCAAAGGGTTATCACCATGGCGCTCGCCACGCTCAACTCCGCTTCCAAACCAAGTGACTCTGTGACTCGCTGACCTTGCTTTGTCCGTCCCTGTGTCAATCCATCCCTTTTCTGGATCTTTCCCCCGCTTCTTGGTGATATTCTTCTTCACATCTCCGCAATTCACGCCTCTTGACATCTGTAAAATTGGAATTTGCAAACCCATGATGAACGTGTGAAGAGAACATAATGGTCCTTATGTCACAAAATTATTCGCAATTTACTCCAGCCACCCTGGGCCTTATGGATATCGCTTCACAAGGCTATACATACACACGCAGTTCAACGAACCTCAAAGCACGACGGCGCCATAGTAACTCTCCGACACATCATTATCACTTACGAACCCAACCACGGCCTTCTTCCTCCACATCTACTCTCACACTCTCCAAAGCGCCATGCTCTCGGACATCCCAACCCCGCCTAATCAAGTGTGACGATGTCTTCTCTTCCCTTACCCCGCATCAACACATGCCATACCATTACCATTTTCTCTCTCTCTCATCACCTCGGCTCAACACGCGCGGGAGTTGCACCTCCGACTCCATTTCACAGTATCACACACTGTGTCGCGGTGCCGTCTCTTGCTCTTGTTCTTTTTGAGCTTAATCGACACATTTACCCGCACATGCACGTGGTGGTCATTTATTATCACATTTTTTTCTCCGGGATTTTCACCCCTATGTGCTTTCGTAAAACGGTGTTTTCGTGCTTTGGGTGCGTGATAAGCCAATGCGGAGCGCGAAATTCGGAGACCGTTTTGGGAACAAGGAGGGAGGGGAGCCTGACTGGATTATATTTTTTTCGGGCCGTGTGCGTAGAATGCCCCAGTGAAGCAGGCGAAAGTTCGCTCTCGAGTGTGTCTGGCAAACTTCTGGGCTTGTTTTTTGTCCCCTCGGGTTTCGACCTTTGGGCAGTTTTCACAGCGATGGTCCTGCTGCTCAGGACCCCTACGGCTCACCCCCGCGCCCTGTGGGACGCAGTACCAAAATGAACTACTCAAGCCATATTCTGAATATCGATGATTCAAAGTCCGCTCCGTCGCTCATTCCTCTTTTTCCAACGGCAGCTTATCTTTGTCATTTATTCGTTTGCATACCGTGACACAGGCAACGAGGGCCACTGAGTACCTGAGGTTTTCTAGCTTGTCGCGTAAGATATTCAGCTGACGCTGGTATGCGACAGAACTACGAACGTCGGGAAAGCAAATCGGGTTTGGAGTGCAACTACAACTACATACGTGTTGTTGGTGGGTCTTTGGCGTATTTAATGATGTGTTTGGCTTACTTTCTACATCATAATAGGATTTGCCTCTGATAGTGGTTTTTATCAACCAATCTACCTCGCTGTGGACTATGCTTGCTCCTTCCTGTCCTCCTGGCGGGCACTTTTCACGTCATCACCTCAAACCCATCATCTCGTACCAACCCGTCACTCGTCTGTTTGGTCACGGTTCGTTATCGCTGCCTTGGTTTATGAAGATCACATAAATGCGATGGCTCCTGCCTCCGGTGCTCCCCTCTGCACCTGGGCCTTTGCCCAAACCAATACCGACTTCTGTGGTCATTGGGGATCAATATTTGATTCCACGAGGCTGCTACCGCTTCAAGCGCAAGTTAATCTATGACATCCCCGGTACTTGTTTCACTAAAGGAACAATCAGAGAATAAGCAGGAGTTGAAATAGTATTCAAAGGTCAAGAAGGGAATCGCGTATCTCCATGGGCTCACCAATATATATATATATTTATGTGTGTATGTATGTATGTAGTGGAAATCTGGTATGTGAGATGTATGTATGTAGGCTAAAGTATTCCAAATAAGCTACTTACTACTGCTAGCACTCGGGGGATCAAATTCGCAAGGAAGAGTCAACAAACTGAAAATTACTAGAAACTTTATACATCTTGATGGTCTCCCGGGCCGCTATAATTGCGGAGCTTGAATAACATATGGGCGTCTATCAGGATATTTGCTTCAGCTGGCCACTTAAGTCGCTACCACTCTCATCGTCACTATTACTGCAACTTCCGATGAGCCCTTGAGTCCACCAGCCGTAAAATAGGAAATCGTATTGGAGCGTTCACTTGCAAACACGTCCCTTTCCTCGCAATAATTCCAAATACTACCAGCGTCCATTAAGCGTTTCACCGTCACTGTCCCCCAAAAAACCACAAGTAATACTCTGCACGGCTTCAATAATATATTCAATCCGGATAGTATGCTCACCAGTGCCGCCTATGGAGATGCCAATCGGGGTTACGTTGTTCAATCATCATCAAGCGCCGCTGCGGCAGTTCAACAGCTCAACCACTCTCAAATTCGAGAGCAGAGCCCTCTTTCAACGGATCAGGACGGTGACAGAACAGTAGTAGAGGGTCTCGAACGACATGACTATCAATGTTACGCATTGTTAGCAGATGTCATCGCGAGTCCTGCCAGAAAAGCGCTTATCGAAGAACTTGTCGAGGCTGATGCTCAAACCATCGCCAACTTTCTCAGCCAAGTTAGCCTCTCAAAACTTTCCCTTTTGTACCTTTCGTCGACGGCAGCTGAATTTTCTTAGTCGCTCTTTGTGCATGGCGCATTTTCGGCAAAACAGAAAAGAATTGTACTACACCTACTCTCAAAGCTCTCAAAATCAGCTCAGGTTTTTCCAAAAACTCTCCAACTGGAAAATGTTCAATGTGACCTTACTCTGGCTGTTGCTGGAGGTGGCTATGGAAACATTTACAAAGGAAAATACGAGGGAAAACAAGTTTGTGTCAAAGCGCTCCGCATCTATGAGCAAAACAAAAATCTGAAGCAGAAGCTCAGGGTGAGTGATGACACTTGTTTCTGGAAAACCACAGCAAACAAGTTTGAAATTTGACCTATGACAGGCACAAGCCGGTGAGCTCATTATCTGGGCGCATGTTTCGCACCGGAACATTCTCCCGTTTTGCGGCATGTTTTTCTCCGAGGAAAGGGCTCAGAGGGTCTGTATTGTTTCTCCTTGGATGGAAAACGGTGACCTCCTCCAGTACTTGAAAAATTTCCCTAATTCTCCTCGCATTCCTTTCGTAAGAACCACGGCTCTAAGCTCCCGGGGCTTCTCTCTCACATGGATTTCTTCTAGCTCCACGATATTATATCTGGTCTGCACTTCTTACACGAGCTTAATGTCATACATGCCGACCTTAAAGCGGTAATCAGCCACCCATTGCTTCATTATGCTTATGGACTCATGTGAGCAATACTAGAAAAATGTTATTGTCTCCGAGACAAGGCGTGCAATGCTTGCGGACTTCGGAATATCGCGAATACTAATGACCTTAACCACTTCGAGCGACAATATTGCTACTGGAACTGCGCATTGGATGGCTCCTGAGATGTTTCTTGTGGACGATGCATCCCCAAGGAAGGAAGGTGATATATGGGCGTTCGGTTGCATCTGTTACGAGGTAAAGCTTTTTCTATCTACTTAAGCCCAATTCTTTATCTCAGGATCGAAAGATCTTGACCTGTAGGGTGCCATTTGATCAGTTCAAGCTTGTTGCACATCTGATTAACGGATTTACTAAACGTAATGCCGTCTGTGCGAAACCAAAAGTGAATGGGTGGAGCGTGGTCGAGGAAAAGATATGGACGCTGGGAGAACAATGTCGGGACTATGACCCTCAGCTTCGACCAAAAGCTAGTGCACTTCTAGCTGAAATCGCTGAGCTCAATATTTCCGATAGTCGTCTTTTGCACCCCGAGACATGGATGAAGGAAAGGACTGATGTTTCAATCAACCTCAACCATGTCTACGATATCCTTCATCGGGTACGTAAATGAGCCTTCACTATCGCGAGCATGCTTCAATCATCACCGACACCGTATAGATTCAACAGGTCCCAGATATCTTCCCACATGGGTATATGAATCGTTATAAACAATGTTGTACTTTGGTGATGCACTTCACGGCAAGCCAAGTTGGCTGCACGCACCTTACCGAGCTAAAGCTAGAGGATGCCCAGCTCATGGCCGATTTCCTCAGCAAAGTCAGTCTAATATTCAACGAGATGCACGAGCCTCATATAACTCGAACAGCTACTGGACGATCCGGCTTCGCTCTCTGATTCAGAGAAAATAACAGTGCTTCATCTCCTTTCCAAGCTTGTCAAGTCGGCTCAGGTCTTTCCGAGATCTCTTGAGCTCACCAACGTTCAATGCGATTTTTCCAATCCATTCAACGAAGGTGGCTCTGGAAATATTTACCGAGGAATCTGCAAAGGTCAATCAGTTTGCCTTAAAACCGCCCGTGTTTCTGCCCGGAGCGTCAAAACCTTAGATATCGCGCGCGAACTTAGAGTACGTCGAATCACAGTAGTGCCGCGGTTAAGCCTAACTCGTGAAAGATTCATGCAGGGGAGCTCATTATCTGGGCTCATTTGTCACATCAGAACATACTCCCTTTTCTGGGCATCTTTTTCCCCAGCGTAGATGTCCACCGTGTAGCTCTTGTTTCTCCATGGATGGAAAACGGGGGTATTCTCAACTATCTAAACAACTTTCCAGACACTCCACGCATACCTCTTGTAAGTCAGGGACTTACTCCCCTTGAACTCCTTTCCTTTAACAGATGTTTTTTCATAGCTTCGCGATATAATATCTGGCCTGCGGTATTTACATGCGTTCGGTATCATACATGGAGATCTAAAAGCGGTAAGATACTATCTCTCTTACTTTTTTAACCTCAAGGCAATATTCATAAGCCACATCACAGAGAAAAATCTTCATCTCCGAGGCAAAACGGGCAATGATTGCAGACTTTGGGCTATCACACTTTTCAAAGGCAGTGACTAGTTCATTTATCAATAACAGCTCCGAAGCCGTTCTTTGGCAAGCCCCAGAGTTGTTGCGACGCGGCTCAGCTCTGAATGAAGAAACTGATATCTGGGCCTTTGGATGTACCTGTTATGAGGTAAGGCGAGCAACACCTATTTATTCGGGCCAGAGCATTTATCTGCAATATCAAGGTCTTAACTGGATTACCACCATTTCACGAGTATGAGGTCATCTGGGATGTCGCTGCTATCCTTCGCGAGGGTAAAAATGTTATTCCTCGAAAACCGCTACCGGGATCTTTGCCGCATGACAGGTGGATTGAGCTAAACGATAAGATATGGCCATTGGCGGAAAAGTGTTGGGAATGTGATCCTAAGCACCGTCCATCATCGGACCAACTTTTGTGTCTTATCACCTCGCTTAATGTTCCGGACTATCGCTCCACGGATTCCGAAACCCCAAAGGCGAATAAGCACGACGCAGCTGTTGATTATGAACTCGTATATGATCTTCTTCATCAGGTAAGCCAAACACGTCCAATATGACGACCAGAACTCACCGTCTGCTCTCGGTCTACCTATAGATCCAACAAGCTGTTTCCAATGAAACAGAATACATAGTAAAAGACGTACGAGAAGGTTGGGACACTCCCCCGACTTGAGCTTAAATACCTTCCACCAAGAGGAAACCTGGCGACCTTGACATTAACTAGCAGGGATTTTTACGACTTATACTCTATCTGCTAGGGAACAAAAAAGGAACCCGGCATTGAACCAGTATTTATCCGTTATTATTGGTATAAATTGAAATTCTGGCTTCGAACTTTAGGGTCTAGTAAATTTTTGGTCCAGAAAAGTAGGATACAGTAGGTCAGAGTAATACAGCCCAAAGTCTTCAAGTGAGAACCGTGGGAAATGAATTACTTCAAGTTGCTGTTTCCTAAGTTCTTGACGCCCCATCATAGTCACCGCCACGACCCAGGCCGATGCTCTTTTCCCAACTCCACAATAACTCTCTAGGCTCAGATATGTCCCATTCAAGCCCGTCAGCAGGGAAGAACTCATTCTTCAAGAGGTTCTTCTCGCGCGAGCGTAAACCATCAACATCTCATCTCGTCATCGTAAACCCGAGTCCTTTATCCCACCCCTTAGCTCCAGCGGCCACTGTGAAGCAAGCAGGCATTTTGGATCGGACAGACATTTCGAATCAAACAGACGTTGTGAATCAAACAGACATTTTGGATTCCGGCGACTCAGGCCCCTGGTGGAGGAAGGCCGAAGCCGATAACTTTCATATACGTACGTGGTCGCGAATATTTCTATTCAAACACCAGCTAATCTCCTCAAACCAATAGTCCAAACCCACGCTTGCGATTTCCTTGCCATTCAAACGGCCAAGAGTAGCATCGATGTATCAGGTATTCCCTACACCTTCGTGTGAGAGATTAATCCCTAAATCCATATTAGAGTCTGTCCTTGACCTTCTGAATCGCAAGCGAGTCAAAGGTGCCGAGCTTGACTCCTCCGATCGCCACCCTCCCCCTCGTTGTCACCCAAAAACACGCAGGGAAATCAAGAGGGGGCTTTGCTCGTGGCTTGATGATAGTCACCGTCGCTGGCATCTCATTTGGCTCTCTGGTCCTGCAGGAATAGGGAAGTCTGCTCTCATACAGAGTTTCGCCGAGTACTGTGCGGGGTGTTCTCGACTTGGAGCGTCCGTTTTCTTCTCAAAGGTCCAGATGCGTGATAACCTGGCAAATGTTGTTTGCACTATCGCGTATCAACTTGCCATTCGACATGCGGAATACAAAACTTTGGTGACTCAAATTATTGCCAACGACCCTTCTCTTGTCGAGAAGAACCTCCGCACCCAATTTCAGCAGCTCATTTTGCAGCCATTTTCTCGTATTCGCAGTTTTCAACCACTCCTCATCTGTATTGATGGTTTGGACGAATGCACCGGCGGGGGAATGCAGCAGGAGTTTGTTAAGCTCGTCAGCGAATATATCCGGTCATCCCGCGGGACCCATTCCTTACTATGGCTTATTTCCAGCCGCTCAGATTCCCGTACCGAGATTGCTTTTGCAAGGGCCAAGCTTTCCATCGATTACGGGCACCTGCAGCTAACATGCGATGTTGACGACGTATATCATATCCTCAAGGATGGACTTCAAGCCATCAACGACAAATATGGTCTGAGTAATGTAGCGTGGCCAGCCGAATCTATACTTCAGGAACTTTCTTCCCAAGTGGGCGGATTTCCAATCATGGCCTCCTGCCTCCTTCGGTTCATTGGAGATGAAACACACAGTCCTGACTCACAATTGGATTCCTGCATGCAATATTTTAAGGCGACTCGTCGATCCCCCCTTCCCATTAATCCGTTTCAAGAACTCGACACCTGCTACAAACGAATCATGAATGACATTCCCCCTTCTGTTACTTCTATTGTTCGGCTGATTCTTGCGTTTTGCATTCACTTCCAATTCCCGCCACGGGGAAGTCAGTCCGATCCTCTTCGCCGTGTCGCCGAATTTCTTCACCTTGATTGGGAGTCCTTTGATGTTGCCCTTCAACATTTGCGTGCCGTCGTTGACGTCAACCCTCATGACTCTGCTCAACCACCCCTTAAATTTTTCCACATGTCGTTTGTTGACTTCCTCTTGAATCCTGGCCGATCTGGGCATTTTTCACTGGATATGGAACAAGCCCGTGTTCATTTGGACATGCTTTCCGATCATTCACCTGTCAATACTGAGGACAGAGAACAAAATCTCAAAGGGAGAGCTTCAGATTCAACTTTGGAGGCTCAGTGTCGTACGTTATTGGTCAAAATCGCGGCAAGCGTTGGAGAGCAAAGGCAACTTGTCGGGCTTAGGGGCCTAGACGCTCATGCTATGGCTGATTTCCTTAGCAAGGTCAGCATCATGATTTCCACTTACTGAAAGTCGTAATACAATGCTAATAGTATATCTAGTTACTTCGCGATCAGCGTAAATCTCTCCCTACACACGTGAAAAGAACCCTGTTATCCCTTCTCGTAAAACTCGTCAAGTCAGCGCAGGTTTTTCCTAACTCTTTTGAGCTCCAGGACGTCCGGTGCGACCTTCTTCACCCTATTTATGAATCGGGACTGGCGAACATATACCGAGGAGAATACAATCAAATACCAGTTTGCCTCAAAGCCAGCCGCATCTCCAGCAAAACTCACGAGTCCGTAAACAGAGTCAGAGTGAGCTTAGTCTCCCTTAAACACGAACCAATACTGACTCACGACAGGCCCAAGCCGGGGAGTTCATTGTTTGGGCTCATCTGTCCCACCAGAATATACTCCCATTTCTTGGTATCTTCTTCCCCACTACACAGGTTCACCGGGTATCACTTGTTTCTCCGTGGATGAGAGACGGTGACCTTGAGCAATACTTGAATGCTGTTCCGAAAGTTCCACGCATCCCTCTAGTAAGCTCTGTACCTTGGTATATAGAATAATTCAGAAGCGAGTCTCAACCCCCACTCAGCTTTATGACATCATATCTGGCCTACGATATCTCCACGAGCTTGATATTGTGCATGGGGACCTCAAAGCGGTATGACATCATTACCTACACTTCTAACTGCAAGCTAACGACAGTGAACACAGAAAAATATTTTTATCTCTGAAACCAAGCGTGCGATGCTGGCGGACTTTGGGTCATCACGAGTATCGCAGCTCTTGACCACGACTAACAATGGAACTGGAACTACTCACTGGAGGGCCCCTGAACTGTTCCGCAAGTCCACAGTTCCAAATAGAGCCAGTGACGTTTGGGCTTTCGGATGTGTCTGTTACGAGGTGAGGCAAGATCAATTGCTTCAAGCATACTTCGCTGAAATTGTGATACACAGGTCTTGACCGGTTTGACACCGTTCCAGGACCTCGAGGATTGGGAGCTAGGAATAGCATTTTATGAGAGAACGGCGGTCCTTCAGAGACCAGAGCGCGAGGCATTACCAAAGGAAACGTGGATAGAGTTAGAGAAGATATGGCCTATAGCAGAGCGATGCTGGGGCTATGATTCTCAGCTCCGCCCTACGTCCGATGAACTCTTGAACTGCTTAGCATTTCTTAACTCGTCAGACGATCGTTTACCAAACCCTGAAGTTCTCGAGGGGAAAGAGATTGATATAACCATTGATTATGATTGCATCTACAGAATCCTCCACCAGGTAAGTAAATGTGTCTATCTGCAAAGTCGCGACTCACTATTGCAATCTAGATACAAGAGTCTGCGAGCGACTCCCGAGAGAAGATATGAATAACCAACAAATATCTGAATAGCCACAAGGACGACGATTGCAGATCTGGAGAATGTCCGGCGTGGTGTTCGATACAGTGTTCAGTACTATCTTCCTTGCAGCCTAAGTCTCTGCAGCGGTAATGGTTACTATAGGCCTGTTATTTCTCTTTTTCTTTTTTTTTTTCTTTTTTTCTCTCTCTTTCTCTCTCTTTTCTCTCTTTTTTTTTTTTTTTTTTTTTTTTTTGGTGGAGCGTTGTGATCCCGGGCAGCTGACAACCCGCTTGCAAGGTAGACCGGCTTTCCTCGTAGGTCAGCCCCCGTTCTCCGCTATTTGTGTCTTAGGCCTGTTATTTCAACGCAGGGAAACAGTCGACGGACGGAAACCAGTGATATATGGGCCTTTGGGCATACTTTTAGGTTCAGCAGAGTTTCTCTTGATCTGGGAGTGGTTGGTGGGGGTCTTGGTGCCGAGACGAGACTTGTTTTTTGTTCATCCATGTAGGGTGTACTCTAAACGTAATACGCAAAATACACAAAAAAAATGGTGCTTGAACGTAGTCCACCCGAGGCAGGCTACATCTAAAGAGCCCCCTCATCAATATTGCAAACCGTTCCCTGTCATGTCAAAGTTGAAGTCAGGGAACTCGAGACGAGTCTTTCTTTGAGACCTCCACGGGAGGCGGATGGAGTTGAGATGAATGAGTTTCGCCTGGAGGACGGTAATGTCAGAACCCCGACTCCGATGTATCGGGCAGGACTATCCCAGGGATAAGGAAGCGTCCTGACCACGTTCTTTGAGCTGATGGTTAAGTAAGAGGGAGTTTAGAGATGTAGTGCTACGATACAGGGTGGGAGTGAGGTGCCGGGCGCCCTGCTTCATCAACTGAAGGGTGCTAATAAAATTCCAGTCATCGCTCGAGCCAACGGAAGGGAGAGCGTCTTGAACGAACAACGGAGCTTGACCGCTCATAGGCTTGCGGGCGGTCTCGGCAGCTGTGTGCGCTATTGGTGGTGGTGTGTTGATAAGGGTCAACAAGTCGAGCGCCAGGAACGGGTAGCATTCCTTTTTAAGTCATATCGAGTTGGAATCTTGTGCATCGACGCGGCGAGACAAAGGATAGACACTCAAACATATATAGCAAGGTCTACGGAGCGAGAAAGCTTCTGAGGGATGTGGATGATAGATTTGCCGTTGCGAATCTTCGGGGGTATCAGTAACTGATAAATAAAGCAGGAAAGAGGAAGACATACCATGGCGAGCAGTAGCGATGTCAAGATCCACGAGCACCGAGGGAACAGCTCATGGAGCCAAGAGCATCTTGCGCAATGACACATCCAGCGTACGTCGCGTTTGTCTTCATCTTCCTGCGAGAGCACAAGCAGCCCACCGACTGAGTAGTCTATGACCCACGCAGTCCGCCATGGTTGCTTGTATAGCCCACTTTCTGCTGTCTATCGGATGTCCCTTTGAACATCAAGGTCGCCTCCGTGGTACTCCCGATGTAACCGGACACGGAGGAACCACCCGGTTTTCTGACAATTCCTCTGCTGCAGAAAGTAGCACCCGAGCTTTGAGGAAGGTGGATAGAATGAAAGCTGAGGGGAACGCTATAAAAGCGATGGGCAGTCAGTAAGAGCCGATTGGAAATAGAATCACTTACTTGCCAGGTCGACATTACTGATTTTGTTCGTGATCTGATGTGTTTAGGAGAGCGAGATTGCTAGTCAGGTAGGGATGAGAGTCGTCATTGGGTGTGTAGGCACGGTTGCGCAAGATGATTTTAGGTGTAGGATAGTGAGGAGACGGGAACAACGTTTAAGATGGGCGATTGGTACAGGAATCTGCTTCCAGTTGGGGTCATTATAAGAAGGATAATCCGTCCGGAAAGAACCCGCTTCCAATCTGTTATGTCCAACAATGCAAAGAACCGGTCATCAAAACCAGTCCTTGCTCGAACGGTTCCGCTTGACATCACTTCGATACTTCTTGTCCGATTTTCGCCTCTCCTTCTCGGCAGCTTGAAACTTCTCTACTTTCTTCTTCTGCTCTGCCGATGGCTCATTCTTGATAGGTGCCAAGGACGCAGATAAAATAGTCGCGTGGAGCTGCATCAAACGTTCATGTGAGTTATAGTACATGCCAAGAAAAGAATTGAAAATAGGAAGAACGAACCTTTGCCAAGCCATCCTCGACATTCTGGGCCTGCGAACGCGTCGACATTGATGATACCTGAATGCAGTGCGACGAAGAGACATAATAGGGCTATAATTGGTCTCGTTAGAGATCAAGATGGTGGCAGCTCGGAGAAAGGCGATAAGCTCACAGATTTTAGAAGTTCTGACCGAGCCCAGGCCGGAATCCAAGTACTGTTGAGCTGGCACTTGATCACAGCTTTCGTATTGAGTTTGTTCACATTCTGTGAATCGAACCGAACACGTCAGGCCTGGTGTATGTAAGAGTAGAGGACCGTTGCCTGACTTGGCCACCTGGTCCCGAGCTTCTTGCAAATTGCAGTTCAACATGACTCCGAGGGATAGCTACACCTTTGAACTTGGTCGCCCAAGTCCGAGCTTTACTCATGTCTTCTGGATTCTCGAGTACTTTCAGGTCTGGAGGTGCTGGTAGGACGTTGTTGCCATGAATTGCACGAAAGAAGTGAGAGCTATTGGAGACGACTTGTCTGCGGGAGAGAGCGCGTATTATCATTCCACCTGTCGCATTCAGTCAGTATAGAGGAATTTCAGCAAACTATTTCAGAAACAAACCTTTGGACTTGAAAGCGAAACCACCAAAGGCTGATTCGACGCTCGGAATTGAGGCTTATAACAAATACATGTAAATAAATCCCATCAAAATCATCAATTTGTCCAAAATCACAAGCTCAAATCGCAACCCCGACCACAATCACCATGAGTGCCCGTATGCCATTCATGCCTCTCAGCGGCCAGCCAAAAGCCTCGTCTACTCCTGGAAATTCGCCTGCTTTCGCTCCTAATCAGGGCAATCCTTTGCATCGTTCTTCCGCACAGCTCACGAACCCAAACCCGGACACCGCTCCCAGGATCGAGACCGATACTCTGCCCCCCGCAGGACCCATAGGTCCTCCAAAAGCTCACAGAACTTACTCTCATAGCGGTAACTCAGCACCCAAGAATCTCTTTCAGCTTGCTGGTGCAAACCTTAGTCGCCCTCAGACTACCGCTCCTAGCCACAACCCTCTTTCAGGGCCTAGGCAGACGAACAAGTCTCTTGGAATGAACGATGATAATAACGCTCACATTGACAAAATTATATCTCCTGCACCTGTCCGAGTTTCAAGCGAACAGTTACCGATTCTGACATCTCAAGGCCTCATGTTCAAGGCTCCTGCTTTGCCTTCTCACATCAACAACTTCTTGCGGGACACGTCTCCAGACGAGTCTATGAGCGACTCGGGCTTTTCTAATGCGCATATACTCAGCGGTATGCACCCGCAGCACCAGGATGGTGGGACTCCCGTTCGCCAGCAGCCCACCCCAGATTCGTCTGGGGTGTCAAACGAATTGATGCAAGCAGATCACTCCAGTTTATTCAGGACTTCTACCCCTCATAAGCACAGGAACGGACAAACACAGGAAAATATACATGGGTTCGAACCCAGCATGGTCGGCCCACAGAGGGTGTTTCCCCAGACCTATGGTCCAGACGACGCATATAGTCAAATCTATGCACAACAACAACAGGTTTCGACGAACAGAAAGCATACTCGGGACCGCTATGCTACTGACGGGGACCCAGCTCAACCTGCGAAGCGTCAACGGAACTCAGTACTACTCCCCACTCTGCTTTTGTGATGAGTCTTGCTGATAGATCAAAGACTTCTGGACGCTCTATGTACACTTCGGCTTCGAACTCCGGTGACTCTCTCGAGCAATTTCCACGTCCGGTGTCGGCTACGCCTCAAAGCAATACATGGCAAGATCTCTTTGGCTTCGATGGCGACAAAATGCTTCGAGATCAGGCAGAGCACTTTCACAATCGAGTCAGTATCTGGCAAGGCGCGACCGAGGAAGAGTGGATTGCAGGTGGTGAAGGTATTTCGCCATAGTGAACTCAATGCATATGATATTGACCGGTGCACACACGCATCAGAACTTGTTCATCGACTGCAAAACATCCTACAGAAGGTTCTTCCATTCCTATGAGTATTTCGTTCACTAATGGACTGCGCTATCCATTGCGAAGACACAAGATTTTATGAAGTATGTACAACTCTATCCAATCTATTATGGTCGCTAACTCTTGTTCCTAGGCGGAAGCAAGCACTCTTCACGGACCTTGAAGGAAAAGTTATAAAACATCAAGACTTGCTTGAAGATCGCCGAAAAGCGTTGAACACCGCGAGGGACAGTCTCCTCAATGATAGCCAGAGCGTTATCGGAGGGCAAGACCCTAAGTAGGATTCATTTATGAGTGACATCATCGCCGTGCTTGTGCTCTACTCCTGTTGCTCCCGTCGATGCTCTTTAAACTCGCTAGTTCTTTCATTATAGTTCTTTGACGTGTCCCTCGATTGATGCTCGTTCTTTTTGGATGCTCCACCATGTAGAACTGGCTTGTATTTTCCTTTCCACGGTGACAGAACTTCTGCCCATGATGTAGATACGGTGATTCTCACTTGTAATTTGCAATAAGTAGTAGACTACTCAAGTCGCCGATCATTGATTCGATTTGAGAACCCAAGAACACAGTACAACTTCTTAGCCATTCCCACCTTGTTATCAGTCGTCTTCTCGGGTCCTGAAATCACGCAAAAGCTCAAGAGACATGATTATGCTTTGAAAATCGCGTTGATTGTCTGTACGAATGGACTGGGACACCGAAAACTTGTATGATATGTGGAAAATGAGAGCGAGAAGATTCATCGAGAAAGCTAAAGAAATACATCTGACAAGGGAAGAGTGGAACACGACGCTAAAAATAGAAACACGATATGGAGGGCCTGTAATGAAAGGGGGTGGCGACAGAGAGGAGAATGCGGAAAGCTCAAAGAGGAAGCGACCAATGGTCACGAAGGCTAACAGAGGCGAAAGGAGAACAAAAAGAAATGGGGATACTTATGCTATGCTATGTCGAGAGAGTCGAGAGTAAAACGAAATGAAACTGGAGAATGCATGAATGGGGGTGATGTGATAGTGTTGTAGTTGCGATTTAGTGGAAGAGTTCGCCTTCTTTGACTCGTATTTCGACAACTTCGACCTCATAGTCGATGTTGGAGGAGTTGGAGGAGAGGAAACCACGTGCGTTTGGAGGAGAGGTTGAGGCGACGTCTGAGGATTTGATCGAGAGATGGCGTCAAATAAGTGAAAGCGAGTATTTCAAAACAGGGAGTAAACGATGAGAGAAACAGAGAGGCAGGCTATCAGAAATCATTGATGGATATGAGAGACAAGGAACGTACATCTATCCTTAGCATACGGCGGGATGAAGAGATCCTGAAATAATCAAAAGCATTCGAATTCAGACGTGAAATTATCCAGTAACAGTAGACGAAACGTACTTGATTCCAGACGAAACCTTGACTACGATGGATAGTCAAGATAGGCCTCAGTGTATAAGTCGGTTGGCGCTCCTTCTTCCTATGCCTACGTCCCCGGGTCGGCTCGGGCTCAGGATCTACCGCGCGCTGTTTACCCTTGACGTCCTTCTGCGTCTCTTTCTCATTCACAGCAGCTGTACCATCTGGGGCTTTGGCAGAGTCCTCTCCCATATCCATGTTAATATCGTCGTCGCGATGACCAGTAATCTTTCGGTCCCTATTCCCGTTCTCGCTCTCCTCGGAATCGCTAGAATGTTCCAGACGACGATTCTGCTGCGAGTTATTATGATTATAATCCTCGTCATCTTCAGAACAAGAGTCGTCCTCTGAGCAGCTAGAGCTGTAATCGTCGTCATAAGGAATCTCTTCATAGCACGCCCAAGTGGGTGGAGAAGCCGCCCGGCCGATGGTGCGGCGTCGGAAATAGTAAGGGTTGGTCGCTGCGGTGCTCATGAGAAATAATTCGCTAAGGGAAGCTTGAAGGCGGAGTAGGCAAGAATTTTACGAGAATGGAAGCTACTTGAGGTGAAGGATGGAAGTAGACAATGAGGAAGAGGCGAGGTGGTGTGGTGTTTGGTCTGTGCGTTATGGGCGTGATGTCTGTCCGTTTTTGGAAGGTCATGCTGTTTTGGGGAGGTTCGGGAAGGGCTTGGGCAAGCATGACTCGGCTCCATTTGGTGGCGCGTTTATGTGCTGTCAGCGAAAAAGGCTTGGGTTATCAGAGATAACGATGGTTGGCGATGCTTCGTGTTTGTGAATTGAGATTGGGAAGTATAGCGAAGCTTAAATTGAATTTGACGCGACAATGAAGGCAGTCACAGGACCATCGGGCTTAGTGATCCAGGTCCTAGACACCTAGAAGCGGGTGTATGGACTTAAGAGGTTCGGATCCGGAGAGAGGTAGACGCTAGGGTGACACTGATATTAAGGAGCCCTGTAAGGTTGGAACCCAGCGGGTGATTTAACGCGAGGTAAGGATCATTTAGGGCCAATTTATCTTATCTTATCTATAATAGCCTTGCGCACCTATAGGGAGATAAGCAGAGCCACTCATGTTGAGCATTTGGCTGCAGCACCCTACTATCAAAAGTATGAAAGTTGGACTTTGATCGTAGAGTATCGCTGACTTGGTCCTGCTTTTGTTCAAGGGTTCCAGAAGGGCCTCGGAATTAGTACTAAGAGATAATTTCCGTTTTTACCGGATACCAACGGATGGCCAGAATCGAATATGTACAATCTTTTCTTTAAGCGAGCACCCATAAATCCATTGGTACTAAACTGATTTAAACCGCCAAGTACTCAGGATCAGGCCCAGGCCCCGAGCTTAGTATAGCGAGGATTCCATCTTATCATATCTGAAGTAGGTTATCTTGCTATAGCCTTATCTAATCTCTCTCCAATTACATCAGCTGTTTTTCTCGATCAGCGTCATATCTCAGTCAACGATGGCCAACAGCAAGTATGCGTATGTTCGCAATTTCGAACTACCCGATCCCCTCCTCCCAGGTACATTCTTAGTCTTTAGACTAGATGGGCACTCCTTCCACAGGTAAGTCTAGAGCAACGACACACGGCCACCAACAAAAACTGTTCCTAGGTTTTCTGATGCCCACGAGTTTGCCAAACCAAACGATGTACGAGCATTACAATTGATGGATCATGCTGCTCGAGACACTATGGAACTCTACCCAGACATTGTTCTGGCTTTCGGAGAGTCAGACGAATACAGGCACGCCTTGTACTCGCTCAACAGGGCTCCCCATTGATTCCAGACTGTTTGTTTCCAGTTTCCTCCTTAAGAAATCAACTTCCATCTACAACCGTCGACAGTCCAAGATTGTGTCGACTCTGACGTCACAATTCACCTCATCATATGTCTTCTATTGGCCGCGATATTTCCCCAACACACCACTTCAATACCCTCCTTCCTTTGACGGTCGGATTGTCCTATACCCCACGGAGAAAGTTGTCACGGATTACTTTGCCTGGAGACAAGCCGACAGTACGTATTTCCCCCCTTCGCACTTAGGCTCACACCGGTGAATAAATTGCCTCCAGCTCATATAAATAATCTCTATAATACCACCTTTTGGGCCCTGGTTCAACAAGGTGGACAAACGCCGGCCGAAGCCCACGCCACTCTCCGCGTGCGTAAGCTCTTCCCCTTATCTTCTATTGAATCGCCCTTGCTGTTCCCTCCCCTTCTTTCCAAATGATACTCCCTCTCACGTACAGACTATGTTATTTTTAGGGCACTTTTTCTAAAGATAAGAACGAGATTCTCTTCTCCCGCTTCAACATTAACTACAATACCATTGATTCCCGTTTCCGCAAAGGTAGCATTCTAGTGAGAGAAGAAGTCGATGATGATGTATTGCCTTTGGATGTAAAAATACAAGCATCAGGTGAACATGTTCCTCAGCATTCTGGATCACCATCGCGAGTAAGTACCATCTCTCCTCCACTATCTCTTTCTGAGATGGTACTAACGCAACACGTTTTACTCTTCCATTATGATCATCTTCCTATGAACGCTGGATCATATCTCGTCGTTCTAAAACTGAACGGTAATAAAGGCTAAGTCACCCCGTTCGGGAGCGATCGATGCTCCAGGAACTTCGGTTCCTGCTCCGGTCCTGGTCAGCAGTGACCCGAGCAATATGACTAAAGAGACTATCGACTTCGTCGACCATGACCTCGTGCCTAAGAGCCTCGTTTCCCATGAGCCATATTCGGCTTCGGTTGTTTCATCCGGACACCAATCAAATGACCAACCGATTTCTACATCAAATCCCGACAACAGCGAATCCAACGAATCCTCCATACCCGTCCCAACTTCCGAGGTTCATAATCAAGAACCGACCCAAACCATTACCCGCTCCACTACCACTCAACCAACACAGAAAGGCAAGTCAAAGTCAAAGGCGAAGTCGAAGTCGAAGTCGAAAGTAACGAGAATAGTTCTCCTCCATTGCGACATTATTCACGAGGAGTTCTGGAGTAATCGGCCCGAGCTATTATCAGACTGAGCTTGTACCTCTTAGGCTTATGATAAACTTTGTACTGTCGAGCCGATTAGCGGCTTAACAAGATAAACATGACGATGACAATTAACAAGTAGAGTCAGAAGCGTGTAGGCTAGATGTGGAAGGAGATCGCAAGCAAGCGGTTAGTCCGGTGCGAGCTCCTTCCGATTGGGAGATGTTGGTCACGATTTACTGCATTTGATAATATCTGCTACTTCTTGTTGTGCGTTTGTATTCAATAAAGGGGCTTAGGGGGACAAAGATGTATGCCAGTCAGGAACGTCGCGTTACAGAATGGACACACTTATTCAAAAAGTGCTGGAATTGAATCCTGTTTAGAGAGACATGTAAATTTGAACGTGGTATCGGAGATAGCTCAAGTGTATTTGGAAAACCATTCACGGGTAGTCGCAAGTACCCGCGACGAAAGTAGTAACACGCCTAAGGAGCCGAGTGGGAGACTTAAATTAGTGACGATAACCACGAAATAGCACATCGAGTGTATCAAGCATACCATGCGTGTCTAAACGGGATTTAGTAAGAGCAGTTAATCGTTCTTGCGTTCATCATTAGATCCCTCGCACTGCATACCCCTATGCGATAGATAAATTTGCCGCTCGTGATGTATGGACGCGGCGCAATACAATTGAATGCTATTTTTATCCTATACCAAATTGGGGCTTCCCTGGCGTTGCTACAAGGGGAGAGATATAAGAGATATGCCGGAACATAGGTAAAGCAAACCAAAACCAAGGATCTGTAGACTGGGTGACGCTAGTCAACGCATCATCTTGGAAGAAAGGCCCGAAGATGCGTAATCGTGGCTCTTTAGATACTCTGAGCCCATGCGCTTTGGCTCGGAACCGCGGCTCGAGAGACAAGCGATGGTTATCAGGCGCCAATCATTGCCAGTTAAGAAATAAGCTTTCTCGTTGCTGTTACGTACCTGCTGTATTCCTGATGGAGAGAAGTACTTCCGAAAGCTGCTACAGCAATCGATTGCGCAGAACATGCAGAATCCTTGGGCACAGTTGGACTACCTTGATTACGAGGCTACCCAGAGCACGAAAAGCGGCCGTTAAAGTGTCCGCATGAGAGCGTGGCACAATTGTTGTTCGGCATGAGCTAATGGGTCCATGAGCCGGACTATGAAGTGATGTTCGGTGGGTAAGAGACATAAGACGAATAATATGTGTGGTATTAGTGGTTGTACCCGGTGTCGTCACTGAGCAAACTTCAGGGCATTCCGAATGGGCTCGTATTTACTGCTCTTTCATTACCTCCACTGGCAGCTGATAGTCATAAAAAAACCACTCCTACTTACAGAGGAGAGGAGAGCCTTGTGACGAGGTCATGCTGCAGTGCAAGTACGTATGATGTGAGTTGCGGTGTGCGCGGAGTGCATATGACCTTAGGTCACTAAGCCCTTTTCGTGCCTCTGTAGACCGGTCTTATGATGGGTGTTTCACTCTCCACTAAGGTCGTGTCGTACTTAGACCAGTACCACTTCTCAATTATCTCGTGTGGACACAAGGCTTCGGAACCCCAGGAAACGGCGCTCCTTCCAGACTAAGCTTAACCTCCTTCAACCTGAATTCTTGCTGAACCGCCTAAAGACTCCAAGTTTGATATTGATGACAATTTGGCTCCTGTGTCACTTCGCATACCACTTGCAACTCGCACCGTGTATCCGATGGACTGGCAAGGCAATCGCAGAGTTCAGCTCGCGATTTATTTTGCCTCCGAACGTCTCATCCTGCCCTACGCTGAATATTCTTTGCTAAAACCAAGGTAATAGAAACCCCAAGAGGACACCATAGTTGAACCTGCTTTCACATGGTCCTTCAGAGAACAGAGAGCGGCATGTTCAGCCGACGTAACGATACACAAGCGGCGACTCAAAGCTGTTGTTCCGACCCGGGGTCAGGTGTATTTTTCCAACAAGGTCACCACTTTTGCTTCGGAGAAGCTGTTTCTAAATTGGCTCACTGTGATAGGTTACCTAATTAGAATAGCGCCTTCATTGGCACTTGACCAGCTGCCATGAGAGATTCTAGTATAGAGCGAATGATGGTAGACTGAAGATATTCCGAAGTATGCGAACTGTGAACCTCATCCAGGGTGTTCAAACAACCAATAAAAATTAACATCAGAAATCCGGTGGAAGTGACTAGGGAGCGGAAATGTTGATGATAATGTCAGTATAGAGCCCGGCGTGAAGGTAGACAGAGCTCCATTCCTTGTTACTGTATCAATCAATATTGGAATCAAAACGGCTGCCCCAATGTACTAACTTTCAAACAGTCGCCAACAATGCATCTTCAAGCTCTTTCTCCCTTTCTCTCTCTCTCTCTACGCGTTCTCTCTCCCGCTCCCGCTGAAGTTCCCGTTCCCGTTCTTTCTCCCTCTCCTTCTCCCGCCCCTTCTCAAGCTCTCTTTCCTTCTCACGGACGGCTTCTGATTCCCGCATACGAATGTATGACGGTACTATGTTGGGTTTGTAATTCAAGTGCCGTTTGACGTAGAAGAGCATATATGCCGAAGATTGCAGGCATGCCGAGAGGCTCGAATGTGTTACCCTAAACGAAAAAAAGAAGTTTGGGGATATCTAAATCGAAAAAGGAAACGCGTGAACGAGAAGAGAATACGCACTTATCGTCATCAAACTTGAACCATTCATCCTTGAATCTGGCGTAATTGGTGTAGTGGCCATTGTCCAAGTGACCTTCGTGGTTAATTACGGCAAATAGCTCGTATTCATATAGCACATCATGTTCAGATGACCTGGGAATGAACCTAGCGGAAAAGTCAATATAAGTCGACCACGCCACTAGTCTCTCGCTCAATAAGGCACAGATGAGAAGAGGAAATGCCCAAGACGTGATATTTGGGCGTGCCCAAGAACGACACAGGAGTGTGAAACACCGAAAAGCACATGGTCAAGAACCTACCCTTTGCTGTCATTTGTTTTTGAGTGATTATTGGTATTCTCCTTTTCCGTATCCCTCATAACGGAAGTGGTATAGAGCGCCATATTTAGCGTAGCCGGAAATTTGATCTGTGTGTCGATTTTGCGCGCAGATGACTTATCAGCAGTTTTATGCTCGAACCGCTTCAGGCGTCAGATAGGGGGTACAAAGCCATCGAGTAGTAAATTAGGAAGACTCAATGATCAGTTGAAATCCGGGATACCATACCTTAAGCTGGAAAACTAGGACAGGTGGCAGTTTTCGTATGCTCAGCCGTTTACTGGCCTCCTACGAGCACATGATAAACCGAGTGCATTGACCGAGGCGCAATCCATGTGTTTACGTGGGTGACAGTACCAAGCATGCAACCAGAAAGGTCAGGAGAAAGTCAGGGAGAATAACACGAACATACATGGGTTTTACCACATTTCTCGCAGGTGTAATCCTTCAACCCTAGTTTCTCTGGTTGCGTATATCTAATAATAGCAAAAGAACGCATGGTCAACAGGGAGGTCGCTCAGATGAGTAAGAATAGAAACGAATGAATCTGGCATTCAAATATAGTGAGGTATTCACAGCCATGATAAACCGGAAGCTCGGAATAAAGAATAGTCGATAAGAATAATCAGTTATAAATAAGAACGAAGATGGGTGACCAGATGATGGAAAGGGGGAAGTATATTTGTTGGTGCACACCTTCTCAGGCAGGCAGTCAGAGTGTTCTCATTAGGGGAAGCTTCAGTTCCGATACCATTCTTGGATCCGATCGCGCCTTGAACCCCGGTACGTCCGTTATTACTTTTGTTAATTTCAAGGCTAATATCCATCATCGGGTCCACAGTACTTCTGATATTGCTGCAACGTTCGCATTTAACGTCACTCTGTAGTTGACCCGAGAAGGTGGAGTGAACCACGCAATTACAAGATACGTTTGTTGACCCTCGAGACGTTGAGTGAATCTGATTCAACACAGAAATGAAAAATTCATGGGCATCCTGTTGTGCATGTCCTGAGAGCTCCGCCGAAGCCTTCCAAGTTGTAGCGAGAAAATTAACCGGCCCATACGGAACGGTATCGTCCGAGTAAACCTGTGCTCAAATAATCAAACATAGGCTTTTCAAGGATAAAATGGGTATTAACCTCCTCGAAAAGTCTGTCCATCTCGCAGCAGGTACAAGCATCGGTTTTGCACTGCTTGCGGTTATGTTTATCGCTGAGAAAATAATTGCGAACTAAAGGGTTGTGAACCAAGCATTGCAATACAACATTCATGAAACAGGTCTGGCCGAGATTGAGCAGTCCCCGTCGACCTGGTCAACCATGTGATTTATGAGGAAGGTAGGAGATGATCTGGGTGCATCTACCTTGACAAGGTAACGTGGTGGTGTCCTCTAAAGCTATCGATTCTTGTTCATCCGGAATCCAAGCTGTAAAGGATTCTCGGAGCATCTGTGATACTGGACAATATGAGATACAACGGAAGTGCTAAGATATTTGGTAATACCTTGAAATCGCGTCGCTTTTTCCTCGGCATGAAGGACAGAGCCCGTATATAACTGGTCGATTGTTTCATGAAAAATGAAATCGTTGCACTCAATGCAAAACAAGCAACCAGATTTGACATCAAGACCTGAGAGACAGGTACACTTTTAAGCATAATTACCCGAGAGGGTAGACTTGCCTCGATACATACAAAAGGAGTGATTTTCGCGTTGGAGGTGATGTAGAACGTGCTTGGTGGCCCAGCAGCCGACGAAAGAGCATTGTGTGCAAGCGATAGGGCGAGCAAGAGTCGAGCCACAGTCCCCACAGGTCGGGGCAGCAATCTGGATGATGTCAACCGCCGCTACCAGAAGTGCTAGGTGAAACCAGACCTTTCGACGTTTCGTTGGGTGCTTCAAGGTGGATGTTCTGTGCATACTCCACGCTATCATAGATTTGTATTGCTGAATAAATGGTTCTCTTGTGGATATGTCGAGAAGCACGTCTCGTAGATGTGGGCAGTCAATCGATTCCACATCCTGTTCAGCGTTCATGGTTGCTCGGACCTGAATGATTCGGAAGTGAAACTTATCAGCAAAATACAAGAAAACTTAATACAGGGATCCTCAACTATGGTTCGGGCAGGTCAGTCTGGTCGAGGTGCGATGGTGTTGTGATTTTGACTGCAGTCACCGTATTCAATCTTTGACGCGATGCCACATTCAATGCCTGAGAACGCTTGTCACGAAATGTCACTGTCACGCTTCACCCTCAGCAAAGCTTAGCGCTTAGTTTCAGTACGCATTGGTTCGTACATTTCCCCAAAGGCGACCACCAGACCATTAGTCAACCCATTTTCACCTCAAGGCTCTACGGGACTCAAACTCGAACGCTTTCCAGGAACCCTGCCTATGCCAATAATTTTCCGGGATCAAAGAGAATGACTTGCGCGTTTTGCGACATTTCTGCCAGGAAAGGATTTTCCATAATATATGAGGTATCTAATTAGTCATTTCCACTCAAATACCCCTGAGAATATTGTCAGGACGAAAAATTTGTGGCATTTACAGACATCTCCCCCGCAGCGGCCATCCATGCCCAGGTGGTTCCCAAGAAGCACGTTGGTACTTTGCAACACTACTTTCCGGCATTGTTCAGCTTCTAAATTCTTCCTCTATCAGAAAGTGTGCGCTCTTTGGAGCAGAACGACCTCTTGACCTGTAAGTATTCTTTCTGGGCGTCTTGAAATGATTTCACGAGGAATCAGTGAGATCAATGCAAGAAATCGGACATAAAATACTAGACGATCACAGTGTCAGCCCCAACATAAGAAAGTAATGTGTGCCGATTTCTTCTGATGTGTACATTATTCTCTGAATACTGGTCATACATATAGGATGGGATTTCATATACCCCCATTTAACTCAGTTGATCACTTACATCTTCACGTACAAGCGGGACCATACTCCTCGCCGTTTAAGGCCTGGGCTTACCCTATAAGCCGAGGTCGAGGGGTGAACCACAAAGGTTTAAGCTGGTTCGTCGAGGTTAAGCAAGCCATCCAGATCCTGGAGAGTGGCCGTCGAATAGGAATCTTGCCTTGCTGAACCTGATTGTTTTGAATATATCTTCGAGTTCTGGTTGTGGGTTGTTCAGTTTACTTCCCATCACTAATTTTAGAGCATTCGCCGTTCGGTGCCGTGTGTATTTTCAGGGTTACTTGTTACTTGTTCCTAGTCCCAGCAGTGGATGCCGCATCTATCACACTGGTCTGCCGTTTTGATTGCCCTTAACGTCTTCTTTGACATTTTCTCCTTTCCTACCACGGAAGGCTTGCAGCTAGTTGCGTTCCGCCCTTCCGTTTTTACTTTCTTACAGTCTATTCTTTCAGCAGTGGGATTTCACGTCGGTGTATACAGAGCACGATATGCGTAAGTTGTAAAATACACCGTAATACCTTATGAATACCCTACCTTCCAACCACGAGTCTTCTCCTGAAATGGATCCAGGCGATGTGTTAGCACGATTCGTAAATATCTGAATCTGCACCATTTGGATTGCAAAGTGATGAGAATTGCTTTTCATCTTCTTTTGCCACGAGATATTAATACATCACCTATTTTGAGGACCGCTCCGTTATCCGCAATCGACGTGGTCACCTCCGATGGGGGCTTCTCCCAGGCCATGGTTCCTGTGACACGGTGCCCAATTCCCTTCCTCCCAAGGTTCATGGATCCAGTTATATCAGATAATTGTTCACGACGGAAATTAGGTCACTACCATGAAGATAAGCAACGATGTAACCCAGGAAACGCGTTCTACCATTAATCTGATCGAGTATATGAGCTCCTACTGCCTCCGGAATGCCCTGTCTTCTCTACACCAACGACGCCAAATTTTCAGTACTGAGTAGCTACCTCTTTTTTTACTAGGGCCAAAAATAACCTGCCGAATGATCGCAACTGATTGTATCTCGAATTGTGCGATTTCTGGACAACGCCATGACGGGAAATCCCTGGGAGTGACTTACTGATCACTGGTTATATCCAAACGCCGCCTGGTACTGCGGTCTTACTAAGGTTCGATCGGATTCATTGTGAGCGACATCAAGGTGTTCGCCTTCCTTTTCTTGGACCAGTTCATCGCCCATATCGATTTCATTCCCGGCGGTACAAGATACATCCAGTGAGCCCTAAAAACGATGTGCTATTCTTAATCCGAAATCAGCCAGGTGTAAACCAATCTTGCTCCCGAATTGCAAGTGCTTGCATTACATGATCTCTCCGAATTCCTGAACATGAAGCAACCGCTTCTAGAGCAATGGAGCATATGGTTCATTCACAAATACCGACTCAGGGCGGCCCGTATTGCGTCAAGGATTGTAAGGCAGTGTTATGTGACGTAGTACCAGTCATGGTTGTAGCCCAGAGCATCCTGGTCTGAGGTCTCTCTCATAGCAGTTTATTGCATTAATTCAAAGCACGCTTCAAGTATTTAAAGGCTCCAGTTCATAGCATGGTATTCAGCACTCTTCCGTGTGAGTTCCTGTGGATTTCAGATATGATTCGCCTCTCTACCTGCTTTTTCGCTCTCCTCCTCGCCAGTCTCTCGTCTTCCGCTCCCGCGGGGCCGTCTGACTCTGGCAGCTCTGCTGTTCCTTCTGCGACATCTGCTATTCCTTCCGCCACCTCTGTCATTTCGACTGCGAGTGTGCCACTACCATCGTCGGCACCTGGGACTTCATCAGGTGTTGTCACTTCCGCTGTGCCGTCCTCTACCGTGTCAGCGCCAGGCACTGGAACTAGTGGCGCAGTCCCAGCGACTGAGACTGTTCCAACCATTGACCTTGACCCAAATTTTCGGGCATGGAACGAGTCAACACCAGGCGAGAAAGAGCCAGTCCGTGGTTCTCTCGGCGCTCCCGTTATAGGTCCTACTTCGGACGAAGTCATAGATAAACAGAACGCAGATCTTCTCGCCCCTCCAAGCACAGATCATGGAAGCCTGTAAGTAGTCATAGATGCTTTTCTTTTCTTTCAAGGACCAAGACTTACCTCGTCGTGTTCATTTTAACAGTGGCAACGCGAAATGGCCTTTCAGTCTGAGCCATAATCGTCTGCAAACGGGCGGGTGGGCTCGTCAAGAAAATGGTAGGGATTTGTTTTTTCTGTACCGCCTTGTCTAACGGCCTGTCGTGCAGCTAACGTGATGCCTCTCGCCGTCGGTAAGTGGTTCATCCTTCCCACCGGTAAATGCTGAGGCAATTTTAGAAATGTCCAGCGTGAATATGAGGCTGGAAGCTGGTGCTGTTCGGTAAGACAGATTCAAACAAACCAAATAATTTATTCTCACCTCCTGACCAGAGAAATGCATTGGCACAAAACTGCAGAGGTACTCCGTCCCTTCCGTCAAAAACTGCCACGACTGACACATTTATGCAACTGAAGTGGGCCTATGTTCTTAAGGTAGAGTGATCCAGGTGCTTGAAATGACTCGAATCTGAGATATTGTATCACAGGGTACCACGCAGGTGTCTGCCATTGATCCAAACGGGAAGAACTATGTCGCCAACGTTGTAAGTAGATTATCCCGCACTACGCCACCGGACTCACGCAAGAAATTCCAGGGACCTGGAGATCTCTGGTACTTCCCCGCTGGGGTCCCCCATTCACTGCAAGCTACAGGCGATGATCCTGACGGGTCCGAGTTTATCCTGGTGCGTTGATGAATCACAGGCTCTGGCTCCTTTCTTTAAACTCGACCTCTTCTAGGTGTTCGATACTGGTACCTTCAGCGAAGACAGTACTTTCCTTCTCACCGATTGGATGGCTCATATTCCAGTTGAGAGTGAGTTCATGGTTTACAAGTAGGTAGTGGTATCGCTGAACTTGTCCCGGCAGTTATGGCTAAGAACTTCCAAGTGTGAGTATCTATCTGGGATCAGTGAACCATACTTCATAATCTCAATAGCGACGTTAATGCCTTCAAAAACGTTCCGGCTGAGGAGCTGTACATCTTCCCCGCGAGTATGTCCTGTTTATCTCTGGATTTGTGACAAAATGACTCACAATTCATCAGACCTTCCCGAGGCTCCTAGTGATGCTCCCAAGAGCCCCCAGGGCACTGTACCCGATCCATTCTCGTTCCAGTTATCCAAAGTCAAGCCGACACAACTCAGCGGAGGCACGGTGAAGGTGGTAGACTCTTCAACATTCAAGATCTCGAAGACGATCGCGGCCGTTGAGGTGACCGTCGAGCCCGGCGCAATGCGGTGAGTATGGAATTCATGAGAGAGGCCTTCGACTGACTATCCGTACTGGACGACAGCGAACTCCATGTGAGAATTTGTTTTCCCGAATATATTGAGTCTATTTTTGACTTGATTTTCTCAGTGGCACCCGACGCAAGATGAATGGAGTTTCTTCATGTATGGATTCTTTGACCCTTTCTAGAGCAAGCACAGTATCTAATTTATTTCAGTTCGGGAAATGCACGTGTGACAATATTCGCAGCACAATCAAACGCACGTACCTTCGACTATCAAGCAGGCGACATTGGTATGTGCAGTCAGTGTGTACTTTACATGATCGAGGCTGACACTCTGATAGGCTACGTTCCTGGGTCTATGGGTGAGCCATCATGTTCTTGTAACACATCGGGGTACTATTTCTCATGCATTTGCAGGCCATTATGTTGAGAACACTGGCAACACCACCTTGAGATTCCTTGAGATTTTCAGAGACGGTACGATCACGCATCCTACGACTAAGCACAAGGCCTAATGCGAATTTTTCTACAGAAGTGTTCCAGGACGTCAGTTTGAACCAGGTGAGCAATTACTCACGAAAAGACTCTCGAGTAGATCCAGCTAACTGATCCCTAGTGGCTCGCCCTTACACCGCCCGAGCTGGTGAAGGCCCACCTTGGCTTCTCGGACGAGGTCATCGCCAAGTTGACCAAGACGAAGCAGACTGTTGTCGGACCTGCTTAAGTCTTGTAGTTATCTGGTAGTCAATTTCAATAGTCACAGACACTACAAAAGAGTATCAACGAACCATGTATTCTACGAGATTGATGGGGATGAACCCATGACACGAAGTGATGTCTAAATATAACGATTCTGCTATTCTTGTAGTCCAAAACGGCGGGCGGCCATGAGTTCGGTGTAAGTTGAAGGTTTGAACGTGAAACATACCCATCCTATGGCAATCCGCCGCTTTCGTGTTCACGAGAATCACTCCTCGTTTTGAAGGGGGATTGAGTTGGACTGGTACCGAAAATAGACTCTTTTTACACGAGCGGGTCGTCGGAGAAAGGGAAACAACTGTCATCGGAAACCACGTGCCTCGTGTAGGCAAACAACTTAGGAGTTGAGTAAATCTTGATCACCCCCATTAACATTCAATCCTCGACATAAAGGGACATGGCACCCTGCACCAACGATGTTCGGGCCCACAGCTTGGTGGGGACGCTTGTCCGCAGTATTAGAATGGCTGGTATGGTGATAGATTGGGGTAGGCGGGATCGTCAGGGCGGCGGACAACAGGAATGTCCTGCTAGTCCAAGTCAATGTCTGAGTCGGCAAATGGGGTGAGTAGCGGAAGATTACCTGAAAGAACATAGAGCGAGCCCCCATATCCGACAGAACCAGACCTTCTAGTATGATTGATAGCTTCCACTCTTAGATTCACCGAACACCAGCGCAGCGCTCGTGCGTAGGGGCACGGGAAAGCACCTAAACAAGGAGGCGAGCGACGCTTGCTTGGTCGATATAGAACTCTACCAAGGGGAGGATCATGCACAGGGTCTAGCCGGTAGAACCTGGGCGGGCGAGGGAGCGATGAGGATCTCCTAGGCCACTGATTCACGAGTGGTTGGGAGAGGGGATCAGAGGAGGGACGTGATAAGGGTTACCAGGCGCTCAGCGTCGTCGGTCCTTGATCGCCCCTCTCTGTTTGACTGTGGTTTAATAGAACCAGTATTTCTGTTTGTTTGGTAGGGCCTATATTTACGTCTTCGATGTCCGGCCTGAAGATGGTACCACGCTGAAGCCAGTTCTGAAGAAAAAGCCCCGGACAAGTATTGGAAAGCGTTACAAATAGATTTCTCGGAACAAGGCCGGACCTGGAGAACCAACGCAACATTTATATCCATTCCCCATCGCCTGGAGCCCAGGAACATGTGCAACAGATCCCTTGTATTCGATATGTCACCGCAAGACGTCAACCATAATAGGTTCTTGAAAGCTGATCTCTTCGGGACCGGGGATATACTTCATCAAAGACGAAATCATGATCACACCGGACTACCTACTCAAGGACCGAACCGAACGCTAAACCGACTTGTTTGGCTCGACTCATAGATCGCAGGAGGATTCCCTGGGAGAGGCATATGTACTCAAGCTTCCTGGCACCCGACGCACCTCATCAGAAACTACGAAAGCCAACTTTTCTCCCGCTCTAGGTTTAAAAACTCCAATTTGCGTTCTGCAGACTGGATTGATCCTATTGGTCTTTTGACAAGCAGAGGTGAGATGAAAAATCAATGTTTGGTTGGATAGTGCTTATCCACACTCTCCAGCAGCCAGTAGGATTCGTCGAGTCTCTGACATTAACGTGGTGAATCCAGTGCACCATATTCGTTCGGATTCAAACATAGCAACATGATCGGATTCACTGTCCGTTCGATACGCGTAAACTGTTAGACACTGCAGGTTGCCCAAGATTCCAAGATTAGACCCAGGATTTAATATTTGGATGTGGCGTATGCCGAGACAGTTAAAGGCCGAAAAACCAAGAAGAGATTGCCAAGGTAGTATTTCGGGAAGGAATGCAAGATAACTGCCAGGTATGCACATGGTTCGTCCAAGATCCCGACTTCCGTTGAACACTGAACGTAGCAGCTGCTCTCGCGAAAATCGGCCATTAGCGTTTTTGGTAGAGTATCTTCATACATTCCCGCCGGGGCGACTGAAGGCGATCCTCTGGGTAAAGAAGCCCCCAGCGTGATACAGCTTCGTTATATGTTGCATCCTCAAGGAGATCCGCGCCATGCTCGTGTGGTACCAACCTTGTCCTCCGAAGCACAGCGCAGCATCGTTCGACGGATTGAAGCTGGATTGATGGCTTTAACCTAAAGACATGACATCATCTCCTACCGCGATTTTAATTCAGGTAATGGTTCAAACGTTCAAGCAAAACTCTTTTACCTGAAGTTCATACGCACTTGTATCATATTTCCTTGAGCTTTTCTGTTCAGACAATGTTTTGGTACCGAGAGACTCTAAAGTCCGCATCTTTTCGGTGCTGTCGGGGATAGGGCCAGTTTTTGTTTATCACGTGGTTATATGGCGTGCCTACCCTAACCTTGGCCCATTAGACCTTTTTTTTTCTCTTTCCTCCCATCTTTGTTGCTCCCGTTTTCCCGTTCGTTGACCATCGAATCAACCGGTATGTTGTATTTCAGATATCGATAGGATGACACTTTTATCTTCGTCGAGTTTCGTCGAAAAACCTAATCGTCGAGGCTATGTGGCTTTTTTGTCATAGTTACACTGATCGGTTTCTCTCCTTCGATCCTCTATTCGGGAAGCTGACTTCGTCTAGCCCTGTAGGATTTTCGTTGGACGCGTCATGTGAGACTAAGAAGTGCTCAAGATGTGACACCTGTACTGTGCAGGTGAGTGTTTGCCTAGCGTTTATCTTATCCCTACATTTCGCCACACCCACTCTATCCAAAGGATGATCCCAAACTTTCAAACTAGAGTATCTGAGCGTCTCCTTGGAGGCTCATGCTTTGAACGGAACCCATACTGATGTTATTACATTTGTTCTTTCTGTCTTTCTGGAACGTAGCTCAATTTGCTTTCAGGATGCACTTCCTCCTTTGCTCACTCTTAGTTTAGAATACTCAGCTTGGATTGCTAGGTGTGTACTGTATCCTTTTTTCTTTCTTTTTTTCTTCTTCGATGATGATCAAAAGGAGTTACCGCCTGAGCTAGTTTTCTAGTATTGACGACAACTCCATGGCTGTTTTTATACTTTTTTCTGAACCTTTTTCTTTCGAAGCTTTTCCCGTGTTTTGACTGAGGCTTACTCTCTTCTGTAGAATCAATCACTTCTCAGCTTGACCACCAGTTTGTTCAACTGAATCTTCCAGCTGGTGTGTATACATGCTCCATCTTTATCCTTAAATGATGTTCCATCACGACGGTCTTCGTAAAATTGCTGCCGAAAATGCCCGCACAGCTCATATTCTCGGGCAACCCCCTCTGATCTCTTTAATCCTCGTTATCGACTTTCTTCTGATTACAATCTCTTTAGTTCAGTTCGTGTTACGTCCGGTGTCTGCCTAGTCGCAATCAAGTGAGTGTTTGAGTGTTTTCGTTTGCTCTACCCGCTTGTACGATGAATCTTTAATTTTGAAAATCAACTAGAAGCTGTTGATGAACAGCCTCGGCATTGATTATATTTATTTGCCTTCTGACTCTCCTATGCTATTAGTCTTGTTACTGACATTATTCTTCAGGAACAAACAAAAGAAGGTATGTTCTAACTTAGATTTTATGGATATTACATGTGTCTATATATCAATCAATATATCATTATCCACCATCCATTCGGTTCACCACAACTTCACTGTTGGCATAAGAACTACATCCACATGCTCCTTCAGCCAATTCCACGATTTACTATCAGACTGAAAATGGGTATCGAGGATCAGGGAGAGAGGGTGCTTTGGGTGGGAAGTGATGATGCGACATAGTAGGGACGTGTCCGCACTCGGGTCACCACATATAGCTAGGCTCCTGAGGTTGGGCCAGGAATCGGCACGAGGGCTAACAAGATGCCGTAGCAAAGGCTCGGTGGTGGTGCGGATGAGGGCCAGATCTCGCAAATTTGGAAAAGCGGGGAATGGGTCAGGGAGAGAATGTGATAGACCTCGGAGGTCCGTCAAAGTCAACGAACCTAACATCGGGTATCTTTTCACCTTATCTGCAAATGTTAGCACCAGGAACTTCCACTGCTGCCAGGAAATGCCGCGGATAGATAGGGACTGGAGCTGTGGGATCTCAAATGAACCGATAAACTTGGCGAAATCTGACTCGACAACGTCCCACTTGTGTCCCGTGAAACCGATTTCTAGTTTTTTTAATGGTGCCATCTTGAGCGGGAATGAAGGCCTCCCCAGCTCTGACAGTGCTGTCGAAGTGTCGACATTTGATATAGCCATGGTCTGGAGCAGTGGTAATCCAGTGAAAACGGTCATACAGTTAGACCAGTGTGGCCAACGTACATCGTCTAGCTCGAGTGTGAGGATTTTTCGTGCGAAGTTTAAAGAGCGCCAGGCATGATAAAGACTGCATGCCTTGACGCGAAGAGAAGGGGAATTAGGATATGTCTTGGAGCCTGTTCGCGAGTAATGCACCATATCCTGCGATGGCGATGTCGTCGAGATTGAACTATCCTTCACACTGAAGGTGTCCAAAGATGGACAGGAAAACAGACGAGACAGTGTGGCCAGGTGGGAAGATAGACCTTCAGACGTGATGATGTTCAAAGAACGAAGTGAAGGCAGGACGATCGACTGGTCCCCCTGCGGATTTATGTCCCCCAGAACGGTTTCTGATCTGACATGCAATGTTAACTGGCGCAATTCTGTCGACCCTCCAATCAGCTTTTCGAGTGCCTCTTGACCAGGCCAAACACCGTACCCACGGATGTCCAAAGAGTGGAGAGATTTTAATGGGAGCGTGGTAGCCCTCAGCGATACGTTACGGAGGGTCAGGTGCCGTAAAGATGGCAGGTGGTTATCAAACAAATCGGGATCCATAGGGAGGAACTGCTGTGACGAAAAATGGCGAACGTGAAGGGTCTCGAGATGAGGCGCGGGAATGTTATGGAGATAACGAAATACGTCGGTTCCAGGGGTGATGATGGAGAGGGATCTCCATCGCCGTGAATGGGGTAGGAATTGCTCCATGACCTCTTTGGTGTGGCTGGGGTCCCAGAAGCAGTTCAGGTGGATATCGAGGAAGTGACCCCCTGAGCGCTTCAGAAACAGTGGGAGGATGTCTATGAACTGGCCCAAGTTGCCCTGGGAGAGGTGATAATTGCTCCAGAGAGATGGGGTATGGTGCGCAGCTTCTTTCCATCTCCGTGAAATCTGCTCTATTATAGCACGAAATCGGAGGTTGAAGCTCTCTCCTTCGAAGTAACCGGACTCGAATATGCGCGAGAGGATCTCGTTCGGTAGGGAGTCGATTGGATGATATAGTGAAAGATCGCCGGGAAGCGCAATGTTTTGGTTCAATCGCGGGACGTCAGGTATGTCTTCAGGTCTGTCAGATAAGAAATATTCCAATAATGGTCTGTGCATTGTGGTCGGAGTCAGTGAATAGCGCTCGTGTGGGAAGCGGAGTCAACACACCCATGGTCCTCTCCTGATTGGGCAGAGGAAAATGGGGAAGGAATGGGTGTGCGGCCACGATTCATAGTTGATGAGGCGAGAAGAGGAATCGACTAATCCATGCCCAAATTTCGAGGGCCGCATATAAATCCCATGAATCGACGGATGTGGGGGTGGCTATGCGCGGAGTAATGATTGGCACAACAAAGCTTATGCCTATAGCCTGGGAGGCCTTAGGTTGCTCAGCTGGGACATCATTTCCTCCAGCTTTCAACCGCCCACTTAAATTGGAGCCTCGGGGAAGTTTTCAGCACCTGCCATTACCCCAACCTCATGGCAGCCTTCAAGTGATTTAACGAGCTGCAATACACTGCAATACACATCAGCCGTATGCAAACGCAAACATCATCAGCTGACTAAAAAGCGGAACAAAAATCAATTTCGATCTTACACAGCAGCCAATGAGGTAACAAGCAACCACAAATGCGGCCTCAAGGAAACTCCGATCCGATGCAAAGTTGCTCCTAGATCCCCCTAGACGCAATTACTATGTCCGAGTCGCGAACGTTCGCCTGTACGAGGTTCGAATATTTGCAAGGCACCCTCAACGCCTCAATCATACTTCTTTCTCTCCCAGCTCCAAGGCTTCTTTCCAAAGTTGTCCGACTGAAGTCCAGTACCGCTGTGGATCTGCCCTCACATGAGAAACATGTTTCGACTCTTTCCCAAACTTCTCCACAGAAACAGTCAGCCCTATCTCTCTCGCATCCTTCACGTGCTCCTCTACCACGTCGGCTTCAACCAGTTCGTCTCCCTCCGAGTATATGTATAGCCGTGGTGTCCGTTTACTCGTCCATGGCAAAACATTTGGGTCGTTGAGGCTGGATTTCATGGCTTGGAAGTAGGGTTGTTTACGGAAGACGTGCTTCATAAAAAATTGAATGCAGAAAAGGAGCGCGACCATGATCTTGACAAGAAAACGCGCAATGGGATTCGTGATGACACTGGAGAATGCTCGCTGGCTGCCTCTGAAGCTTCCACTTCCTGGGCAAGAATCGAAGATGATGCCACATGTTGTGCTAGCCCCCTCGATCTGGCGTTTTGAGAGGAGTTTTGCTAGGGTTATTAGTTGAAAACAGCCACCTGGAATGGATGTTAGTAATGATACCCATGAAAATCGCGATCGACATACCGTTGCTAAAGACATGGACCAGAACCCGATGCTGTGCAAGAGGTGTTGAATGTTGCAAATCCTTTCTTCGGAAACATCGCTGAGACGGTGGAATACAGCCAACTGCTTCTAGAATTTCGACCACGGGTCCTAAAACCTTGTGCTGCGGGGAGCGAGGGTGCAATAATCAGACTGGACGAGAACTCGACTGTAACCTATAAATAGACTTACTTGCATAAATTCGATGCTCCAGAAGAAGGAAGGTTCAGATTGAACCAGAATTATCGTCGTGTTGGAGTATTGTTTACGATAGACTGATGTGTACTTCTGGAGATGGTGAAGCTTGGCACCCACTACAGTATAGCAGTGCACTGACGTTAGCTCGTTGGGCTCCAATGTTTGAAGAGTATGTAGCGTACTCCATCCAAAAATTAAGATAACGCTAGAATGCAACAGAGTCAGCTTGGATACGGAGATCGACGTCATTAATGACTCGCGTTGGATGGGCCGAGTCAACGGCACCAGGATTCCCAGGCTTGAAGAGGTAAATACCCTTTCCGATAGTCACGAAGGAAGTTTCAAAGGTTGAGAGGGCCATGGAGCAATCCAGATCGCACTGGAAGCGCTTGATCCCCAAAGGCTGAGTTCAAGCGTGAAGCTAGAGTGAAGTTCGGACGTGTTGTGTGAAGCCATCATTATTTGTTTGTGCGATGGATGCAGGGATAGTTCCGTATCGTCCCGCGCGAACATTATGGCAGCAATAGTCAACAGGCGGAGAGTACTTTGATAGTGGCTGCCAGTGTTTTAACGGTTCAAGAATGGGAGTCCTGCGGGGGCGTATTTGGCGACTGATTTTCAGCTGATCTTTGTTGAAGGGAAAAGATCGAAGTCAGTTCAATTGAAATCGTGTATTGAATGGATGACAATGCCAAACAGATGCTAAATTAAGTGCCCTGTGGCCATTTCGGGTCACCCTGATATCAAACCCTCGACTCGGTGGAACTGAACATTGAGCACTATGTCGGATCTTCTACGCTCAGCGATCAGTGCGCGTATATCCAAACTCCCCCAGGGTTTACCGGTCTATAGTCACGATGAAGACGAAGACGAGGAGGCAGAAGCAGCTGAAACTATTGGCGCCCTTCCAGGCAGCGGTATGGGCCCCCCTGCAATGCAAGTGTCGAATTCTTTTGACTTCTTTCAGGACTGGTAAAAATCTCATAATTTCAAATCAATTCATAAAGGCCATCAAGTCGCTCGGGGCAAAGAACCAAGAAAGCACCCAATCCTGAATTTGCCCCAATATCGGCTTCAGATTATTTCAAGGAAGCAGTTCAAGTGGCCGTCTCAGCGAGGAATCTCGATGTCCGGTCGTATTACACCCCGCCCAAGTTCGCTGATGGGTCCGTGATGGTCTGCCATCATGGTGCGGGGTACTCTGGTCTCAGTTTTGCTTGTTTTGCAAAGGAGGTCGTGGACCAGACCAATGGGGAGTGCGGGGTATTGGCGTTAGATGCCCGACGTCACGGTTAGTACGTGGTTATAGGAATCAGAACTTTCCAAGATCTGACCTTTTCCCTTTTATTGCCCTTTATAACATGCGTTTTAGGCAAAACCACTTCTTCAGCGGACGATAGCGATCTATCTATCGAGGTTCTCGTTGATGACCTATTCGAGTTCCTACAGGTCGTCTTCCCAGACCCGGCCTTAGCTCCGACATTACTGGTGAGTCTTGGATTCTTAACATCCTTCCCGCGATCATATCTGGGGGCTGACTGATTGTTGCATCCTACTTTTCGGTATGAATAGCTGGTCGGCCACAGTATGGGTGGATCTGTCGTTGTCCAAGCCTGCCCCAAACTTTTGGAACGGAATTACAAGATCACCGGAGTAGCGGTCCTAGATGTTGTAGAAGGTCCTCTTCTGTTTCTTACACAGTATCATGAATTCATCTCGTGAATACGGCGTCGACACAAGCGCTTACCTATTTATACAGGCTCAGCCATTGAAGCTCTCCCTCATATGCACAGCCTCTTGAATGCGCGACCAGAAGGCTTCGATTCCATCGAAGAGGCCGTAGAGTGGCAGTGAGTCCCATTTCAGACAAGCCCCTGAATCCCCCCATTCCTCTAGCCTCGTGTTATACTCACTTCTCCCAATACTCATCTTGTTCTGTCGCCTGTATCACTGCACTGTGACATGATTTCTCTGGTTATGGAATGATCTAACTCCGTCCTCTTGATACAGTGTGACGACCAATACGATTCGGAATCCTATATCCGCTCGAATTTCCATTCCAGTTATCATCCAACGCGACGATACCGCCGTGCATCCATACCAGTGGCGCACCCCACTCCGCTCGACAGCACCGTATTGGCAAAGTACGTTCTTCATCTAATCTCATTTCATCAACACGAGTCGAAGGACTGAGGCCTGCCTTCCTAAGGCTGGTTCATAGGACTTTCAAACAAGTTCCTCGCAGCCCGCTCGGCCCGACTGCTAGTGCTCGCGGGAACAGATCGCCTCGACAGAGAACTAATGATAGGCCAGATGCAAGGCAAATTTCAGCTGGTTGTCGTTCCTGGGACTGGCCATATGATTCAGGAAGTGCGTGCTACGTTTCTTCGAGCTTCAACATGCCAAATGTGGCCGTTTTCTCGTTATGGGCGTTTTAATGCATCTGCACTACATGGTACTAATGATGGCGGATATGACAGGACGACCCTACCAGATTGGCTGAGATTTTGGTCGAGTTCTGGCGCCGTAATGAACGTGTCGTAGTAGGCATTAAGAAGGTTGGAGATCTATGAAAGTCGTGACCTGATCGCGACTCCTGGAAGAGGATGAATGGGCGCTGTTGCTCTGTCAAGCTCTTTATAGATGATTTTTGTACACAAAATATTTTTGCAAGGATCTTGATTCTATGACCGATCCGTGTGTAACATGAAAGACCCATGCGCATTATAGCATTAATTTAGTATGAGCACGCGAAAATAAAGCTACTTATTCACGAGCCAACCCAATCGATCGGTTAATTTCCGTTACCTGCGTCTTTGTCTTTCATGTATGTTTAGTTCTGGTGCTCATATCCACGGCCTTTGGCAACTCCTAATGCCCAAGTCGCTCAGCCAAGCCATCAAAGGCGTCTCGAGTCTGAAAGATGATTTAGAGCCCCTCCAGTTCCCTGTATTCCAACAGAATTCAATATGATGGTAAATGCATGGTTTCTCCTGGGTAACCATCATGCATCTGCCAGCTTCCTCATCAATGAATAAGGGTATAACATGGAGAGTGCTGTTTCTTGATTGCTTTGCTTTGTTCAAGCAGGAGTTGTGGCGGTACCACGCCCCTTTAACAAAAGCCGAGTGGCGACTTCGCTGTTCTGATATTATGCCAACCAAAATCCATGAGCGTCGATGGATTTTTACAGACTCCGTTTAAGATCTTGAAGTTCTCGTTGTGAGCTTGGCCTCAAGTGCTCCAAAAATGGATGCAGCCTCGTGTTGGCGTTTCTTTTCTCAAGAGAAACGGGAGTGTCCAAGCGCTTTGTTTTTTGCGTGGAGACTTAACGGAGAACCAGGTAGACCTAGTTCGGGTGCAATGGGTAGGGCCTGCAAGCCTTTCATCTGTGAGAGACCTTCGACCATTATAAATTTTGGTTGAGGGATAGCCAGCATTGCTGAGATTTCGATGGCACAACTTGCCAAATACCAGGTGGCGAAGCAGAGGAAAAGCATGCAAATTCCTGCAAGTAAAAGGACATGTTCTCACAAGTACTGATACGTGTTTTTGTAATTCGTTTCTCGTTGTCACTGATTGTCAACCTGCGTTCCAACTTCCGGTGGAGTCAAGTAAGAGGAGAAATTCATGCTGAAAGGCTTCTTATAACCTCGTGATCGTGGCGTGCTGTGGCGCGTGATAGCGCGTCAGTGACAGTGACATTCACGAGGACGACATGGCCCCATCATTCTGATGGTCACAAGGATGAAGTAACGGGTTCATCCCCATGATGTCGAGAGATGCATGCCTCAGCGGAGCATCCAGAAACTACTCAAACATTCTCATCTCTCTCCTCAAAAGTTATTTGCGGCCGACTAGAATCCACGCTACGCACACTGACTTTCCGACCATGGAAAGTCGTTCACTCAGGGAGCTTCTTTTGCGAAGTCTTTGGGTTCGGCGACCCTGAACTATGAACTCGTGACGACCTAGTGGCGACTTCACCTTCGTCGCTTCGCCCACCACGGCCCAAGCTCGTTGCTTACCACATCGCAATTGGAAGCTGTAGGTTCTGATATCTGACCGACGTGGAAGCTTCTTTTTGCCAGGAGTCGGATAGGCTTACTAACTGACTCTCAGCGAAGGCTAGCCGCTATGGCGAAGGTGGTTGGTGCCGATGATAACCCGCTGAGGACTAATCAAGATCACACCCAAAATTCCTCGGTTCCACACGGCCTTAAAGCCGTGGTACCACACGAACAAGACCCAACTTCTTCCAAACCAGCGAGATCGCGCCTCTGGCCTGATTCTCCAACCAAGATGCTGCTCTCAACCTTTCTGATTCTGGCCACGAGCTTAGCTCTTAACAAGTACTCTTTGATTTCGGCAGCAGACCAGGCCTCGCGAGCCAATGTCATTGACCTGGGCTATGCAAAATATCTAGGCAATCGCACGACTACATGGCCCAACACAGTGTCCTACTTGGGATTGCCATACGCGGAACCACCAGTTGGCGATCGCCGCTTCCGGGCACCACTACCATTGGATACAACGCGACTTGCCAGAGAGTCGCATGGAAAGGTCATCGACGCTAGGTCGTACCCCGACTTGTGTATCCAAGGTGCTCTTTCCCGAAGTGAATTCACTACTTGGTTTGCCTCATGCACCTTGCTAAACCTTTAACTAGGCGATCACGGCGGTGCCGGGAGTGAAGACTGTTTGAAGGTCAATGTCTATACTCCAGCAGGTGTTGAGGCGAATGCCAAACGTAAATGGACAGTTCTGGTTCACTTGGAAACGAAGGATCTGATGAGCTTTAACCAGTTCCTGTTCTTGTTTATATCCACGGAGGCGGATATGTCTTTGGCAACCCATCCAACTGGCCTTTCGAGCACTGGATTCAACAAAGCCCCAACGTCGTTATAGTCTCCGTCTACTATCGACTCTCTGGTTTCGGCTTCCTCGCCACACCAGAATTTTCTAGTGGCCAACTCGGTGATCTCAATGCTGGCTTTTTGGATCAGGTTGAGGCTTTGCGTTGGGTTCAGAAGCACATTAGCAAGTTTGGCGGCGATCCCAACAAAGTGACCATCAATGGGGAGAGTGCTGGCGGAGCATCGATTGAATTGCACTTGATTGCAAACGCTGGGAAGGAGGATTTGTTTCACGGGGCGATCGCACAGAGCGTGTACAGAACTCCTTTGCCTACACCTGAGCAACAGCAGGTAAGCTCTCAGCACGGTTGTCGTTCAAAGTTGATTAAATATAAATATGAATGCTCTAGCCCCTGTTTGACGCCCTTGCTGAGAAAACTGGCTGTGGAACTGGCGATTTGGCAGCAAAAATGGCTTGTCTGAGATCTGCTAGTGTTAGCGCGCTCGCTATCGCGCAGGATAATGCCACCGCAACCCTGTATGTATCAGCAATACTTAGCATCCCAGGAGAAATATTAATGCTCCATCAGCCGGGGATATCATGCCTTCCACCCAGTCGTCGACAAAAAGGTTTTGACTGGTTTCCCTACAAGACTGATCCAGAACGGTGTTTTCAGGCGGGTTCCACTCGTAGTTGGGTAAGTTTCATTCTAATCTCGTCGTACATATTCGTTGACGATCGATTCATACTCCAGGGCAACGACTAATGAAACTGTTGCCGGAGGCTCAAGTATCGCCGCTGCTGCTCAAGCATTCGCCCCGTCTGTGAGCGACGAAGGCGTCAATCGTCTTGAACAGGTAAATTTATTTTCGGATCTTAGAATACCCTATTCAACTCATTGATCGAAATCCTCATGTTAGGCTTACCCAAGCTCCGCCTTTGCTTCTGAAGATCTGAGACAACAAACAGTCACAGGTGATTTTTCGCTGAAATGCGCTGTGAGTAAACATTACCCAGGATTTTATACCTTCCTGAAATGTCATTAGCGTACGATCATGGCTTCGGCTTGGAATGAAGCACGCGTGAACACTTGGACGTACCGATACAATCAACCTGATCCCGCTGGCGGCAGTACGGCGACAGCCCATGCTGCTGAGAACTACATGATGTTCCGAGGAACTCATCCAGGGTATGCGAATCCGATCGGCATCATTTACATTCATTGTATCCTGACAATATTTGTAAATTCAGGATAAACGGAACAACAACGTTCTCGACATTCAATCCCTCCGAAATTGCTTTCTCCGAGGAGCTAATTGCTTACTGGTTGTCCTTTGTCCGCACTCTGAACCCGAACACTCACAAGCTCGATCGGGCACCTGCTTGGCCATTGTATAGCGTAGCGAAGAGGAATAGAGTTGTGTTGAATGAGGCACCGGATGGTTCAGATGTTGATACTATTAGTGGGAGTCACGGTGAGATTGAGAGTGAGGAGGAGGTGCAGAGATGCTCGGTTGTTGCTGGTTTGGTAGACCAGATGCAGAACTGATTTAGGGGTGTACGAGCCTGAATTGATGGTCAAAAAGGACTTTTATTGAACGTTGGAAATGGACCTGTACAATGATATTGGGTTGGAAGAAATATAAGTGTTTGCCAGTGTAAATCTCCCGTGCTTTTGGAAATTTGTCCAGTGGACGCTTGGTTATGGTGTGCTATCTCCCTTGCATGAGATTGGGGTCCGGGAGCTCCACACATGAACGACTTATAGTGGGCTTGGTAGGTAACATGGGACGAAGGAAAGTCGCCTTTTTGCAGATTGGGATACTCGTCGATGAGATGCATTTGTGAGTCGTGGTTGGGCGACGTGAAAGAGAGCGATGGTGACTGTGTATCACATTCCCATTAAGAACCTGGAGGAGCGCTAACTGGAACTCCCAATGAACCGGGGAGCTGGGAGCTGCAAGCGATCTTCTACCTTCTAACTGCCAATAGTGCCAGTTTTTCAGCCGTGGTTTGAAGGTACAGGAAAAGCAGATGTGTCTCTGCTGATGTGACCACAGCAGTTTCTTTATATTCTATAGCGAGAACATTTAGAGCTTAGGCGACACCAAGAATAAAGTAGGGGCTGTTTCGGTTGGAAAGCTTTGATGGTGAAAATAACTTGGTGCAACCGCTGAGGAGCATCAGAGAGCCACAGTAAAAGCCGACCTTGTTTCCTCTATGACACGAAACGTTGACCTTCAAAGGCTTCAGAAGCGCTTCAATACCTTTTCTGTTGTTGTCATCATGAGCGTCATGTGGATGCCTTAATCCGACTCGGACAAGCCGCCAAGCCTGTTAGTTGGGAGTGGGCAGACGGTGTCAGGGAAATACTTCAGGCCATCTGATAATGGGATACTCTGTAGCAGGTAACGAATCGATTTTGTGGAAAAAGAGAGGACACATATGACCAAGAGATCGTGAGTCCAACGGAATTCGTTTAATTTCGAGTAAGAGTTACAAAGGAGTAAGCGAGATCCCAAAAGTCTGGCTTATTGATAGCGCTGATGGCATCACGACATTGTCATCAGTCGGAGTTTACGCAGCGGCAGCCTCCTCATCCTAATGATAATCATTACTTGACCATTGATTAACAAAGCCTTTAGGGCTCTGGAGCTCTTTGGAGTTGGGTGTACGAATGTTCGTCGACGCCCTCGATTCTGGCTCCAGACCATGACAGCACCAATAGTCGGAGAAACCGATATGCTCGGTGGTTTGTTCGGCATTGAGCTGCGTTGCCTTTTACGACAATCCAGAAGCCGGTTTTATTTCCAGATGCTACGGATTGGCTTCTAAATCCATTGATCAACTTTAGTGATTAACGTCTAGTATTAGCTATGTCGTAAAGGTGACAGCTGTCCTGAACTCGGTGCCCCATTCTTCCTGTCAAAAGCACAATTCGTCGGTTCCACACGCTTTAAGGCCTTGGTTCCACTCCAGTAAGACGCCTAGCCTCTTCTTTCAAAACTACGTAGGTGGCAGCTCTTGGTTTCGCTCTCCAAGATGCTCTTCGGCAACTTCTTCAATCTCGCAACAAACCTAGTCACAAGGCTAGCTTTCTATCAACGCCCTTTTGCTTCCGAGGCAGTCTCGCATGTTTCGCATGGCAATGTCGTCGACTTGGGATATGCGAGATACCTGGGCAACCAGACGGTTACATGGCCCAACGCTGTAGCCTACCTGGGTTTGCCTTACGCGGAGCCACCATTGGGTGACCTTCGTTTCCGGGCTCCAGTTCCTCTGAACACAGCACGCGTTGCGAAAGAGCTGCAAGGCAACGTGGTTGATGCGAGGTACTATCCCGACTTTTGTATCCAAGGCGCTCATGGCCCAGGTGAATCCGCTTCTTAGTTCATACCATCCGTTCCCGACACTAATTCTATTTCATATAGGTGATCATGGTGGAGCTGGTACTGAAGACTGTTTGAAAATCAACGTTTACGCTCCGGCAGGAGCTAAAGAGGGTGACGATCGTGAGTGCTCCTTTAGGCCCAAAGAATCGCGATCTTAACGCGCGTTGTAATAGTTCCCGTTATGGTTTACATGCACGGAGGTGGATATGTCTTCGGCAACCCAGCCAGCTGGCCTTTCGATCACTGGGTTGAACAAAGCCCGAACGTCATTGCGGTCATCGTCTACTATCGCCTCAACGGTTTCGGTTTCCTCTCTACTCCGGAATTCGCTACCGGCGAGCATGGTGATTTCAACGTCGGCTTTTTGGATCAAGTTGAGGGTCTGCGCTGGGTTCAGGACCACATTACCAAGTTTGGTGGTGATCCCGAGAAAGTGACTATTCATGGCGAGAGTGGAGGTGGATCAGCGATTGAACTGCACTTGGTTGCGAATAATGGCCAAGAGAACCTGTTCCGAGGTGCCATTGCACAGAGTGTTTACAAAACTCCCCTACCTTTGCCCGAACAACAGCAGGTGAGTTGGTTGATTCACTCTACTATTCACAGTCAATCTAAGTGCAGTTTTACCTCCTCTAGTCCTTGTTCGAAGCAGTTGTGCAGAAGGCTGGTTGTGGATCTGGGGATATAAATGCACAAATGACTTGCATGAGGTCTGCCAGTGTTAGTACCCTCGCCATTGCGCAAGATCATGCCACAGCATCTACGTATGTATTCTTGTCATCCTTTCTTTGGGCGAGAGGGGTCCTGACCCTTTACCAGTACGGGCTATAATTCTTTCCACCCAGTTATTGATGGGAAGGTTTTCACCGACTATCCTACACGACTGATCCAGAATGGTCTCTTCAGGAAGGTTCCCCTGATCGTTGGGTATGTGACCATCTTTCCTTCTCTGTATGGTGTTGTTTTTTTGACGTTGGTTTGATTTCCAGTGCGACGAGTAACGAGACCGACACTGGAGGCGTGGGTATTCCCGCTCACGCCAAGCAATACTTCCCGTCTATCAGCGAAAAGAGCATTCAACGCCTCGAAGATGTAAGCTAATTCGTATAGCTCGTAAATTGACATTGGTACTAATCAACTATCTACTCTTGTCAGGCTTATCCACGCTCAGACTATGCTTCTGAAGGTTTGCGTGAACAAAGGCTCTGCAGTGACTATTCCTTTAGTTGCGCTGTAAGTCCTTTAATGGCTCTGTAGACTGGTATGCAAGACTCAAACCCTTCATTAGCGTGCTTTCATGGCTTCTGAATGGAGCAAAGCTGGTATCAACGCCTGGACCTACCGTTACAACCAACCTGATCCCGCCGATGGTGATGCTGGAGCCTTGCACGGTGCTGAGAACTTCATGATGTTCCGTGGTGTTCACACAAGGTACGTATCACGGTTAGCTTTATCGTCAATGCACCTTCTAACCCGAGACCCCGCGATACAGTACCAATGGAACCAAAGCGTTCTCACCACAAAACCCTGTTGAAACCGCTTTCTCTCATGAACTCATCGCCTACTGGGTGTCCTTTGCTCGTTCTTTGGATCCTAATGCCCACAAGCTTGATCGCGCACCCGTTTGGCCTTCGTACAGTGCGGAGAAGAGGAATAGGATCGTGCTGAACGAGGCACCTGCTGGTTCAGATTATCACGCTGTTAGTGGAAGTCATATTGAGGTTGAGAGTGAGACGGATGCGAATAGGTGTTCGCTTATTGCTAGTATGGTTGAAGAGATGCAGAATTGATTTAAAAAAGTACGAGCTGGATGTGGGATTTGGGGATGTGATTGGATGTTCGAGGTGGATTTGTAAAAGCATTTTTTGACTGTTAAAATATGCATCTGGAGTCGATATCTACTCGCTCATAGAAGGACGGTACTGGTACATAGTGACTGTCAATCAAACTTCTTGTTCACATGATGCCTTTTGCGACTTTGCAAGTGTTTATTTTATTTTCAGACGCGATGTTATATCTTCTCTGAACCCTTGATTCGACTTATTGATTAACGTATAGCACCAGTCATGCCGTAATGCCGACTCTTCTGAACTCGGTGCCCATTCTCCCTGTCAAGACCAAATCTCCACTCGAAGCTTCAAGAAAGCGCCCAACCGTTCAACTTCTCCCTCACCACATCGGTGACACCTCTGGGTTTCGCCAGTCAAAATGCTCTTCGGAAATTTCCTCAATCTAGCGAGCAACCTACTAGCTACGAGGCTAGCTTTCTTCCAAAGCCCCTTTACTTCAGAAGTCGTTGAACAGGCTTCAGTACACGGCAACATTGTTGACCTTGGCTACGCGAGATACTTGGGCAATCAGACAACTGCATGGCCCAATGCTGTAGCATATCTGGGTCTACCGTATGCGGAGCCACCATTGGGTGACCTCCGCTTCCGGGCTCCAGTTCCTTTGAACGCGGCGCGCGTCGCGGAGGAATCACAGGGAAATGTGGTTGATGCTAGGTATTACCCCGACTTTTGCGTTCAAGGCTCCGGTGGCATGTGGCGAGGTTAGTTTATCTCATTGTTCATATTATTCGCATTGCTAAACGGTATACAGGCAAATACTCCGGTGCTGGTAGCGAAGACTGCCTGAAGATCAACATTTATGCTCCAGCAGGAGCTCAACAGGGAGCCAATCGTGAGTACATGTGCGCGTTTTCGGGTAGAGGCGCAGACAGTTTGACGTGCTTTGACTAGTCCCCGTCCTCGTTTACTTCCACGAAGGCGAATATGTTTGGGGAAACCCAGCCAGCTGGCCCTTCGATCACTGGATTGAACAAAGCCCCAACTTCATTGCGGCCGTCGTCTACTATCGCCTCGGCAGTTTCGGTTTCCTCTCCACTCCCGAATTCTCTACCAGCGAGCATGGTGATCTGAATGCTGGTTTCCTGGATCAAATTGAGGGTCTTCGCTGGATTCAGAATCATATCAGAAAGTTTGGTGGTGACCCAGAGAAAGTAACTATCAGTGGCCTCAGTGCTGGTGCAGCATCGATTGAACTGCACTTGGTTGCGAACGACGGGAAGGAAGATTTGTTCCGGGGTGCTATTGCACAGAGCATTTACAGGACACCTCTACCTTTACCTGAGCAACAACAGGTGAGCCTTGTTGGTCGTCTTTAGTGTTTGCGGTCAGTAGGCTAAGCAAAGACTGACTTACCATAGACCTTGTTTGATGCATATACCCAAGAAGTCGGCTGTGAATCTGGCGATCTAACAACGAAGATGTCCTGCATGAGGTCTGCCAGTGTTGACACGCTCGCCATTGCGCAAGATTACCTCACTGCGGCTATGTATGTCTCGTTGCCACCCAATCTCCTGAAACAAACATTAACAGCTTGCCAGGAAGGGCTACAACTCCTTCCACCCAGTTGTCGATGGGAAAGTTTTGACCGACTACCCCACAAGGCTCATTCAGAACGGCATTTTCAGGAAGGTTCCCCTGATCGTTGGGTAAGCTACTTATTTTCCTCTCATTGGACCATCGTTACTTGACGCCGGTTCCATCGCTTTAGCGCGACGACCAATGAAACCGATACCGGCGACCTGAGTCTCGCTGCTCATGCTAGGCGGTACTTCCCATCTTTGAGCGACAAAAATATTGATATACTTCAGAAGGTAGGCTCGCTTGCAAGTCTTATATACTAACAGCATGCTGATAAGCCTAAACCATCTTATAGGCTTATCCACGCTCGCTGTTTGCCTCTGAAGACTTGTGGCGACAAACCCTCTGCAGTGACTATTCTTTCAATTGCGCTGTGAGTACTCGACTACTCTGAAAGCTCTCCGATAACTGATGCCTGGTTCCTAATCGTTATCAGCGGGTTTTAATGGCCTCCGAATGGAACAAGGCAGGCGTCAACGCCTGGACCTACAGATATGATCACCCTGATCCTGCCCATGGCCCTGGTGCTGGAGTCTTCCATGCTGCTGAGAATTATATTGTGTTCCGAGGGGTTCATGTAGAGTATGTACCAACATTTGAATCACACGTCAAATTATTATCTGATTTGAAAATTTGCGTTGCAGCATTAACGGAACCCATGCTTTCTCGCAGCAAAGCCCTCCCGAAACCGCTTTCTCTCATGAAATCATCTCCTATTGGTTATCCTTTGTTCGCACTCTGGATCCCAATACCCATAAACTTGACCGGGCACCTGCTTGGCCGGAATATAGCGTGAAAGAGAGGAACAGGGTTGTGTTGAACGTGGCACCTACTGGCTCAGACTACCATGCTGTCAGTGGGAGTCATGTTGAGATTGAGAGTGAAGTGGATGTACAGAGATGTGCGCTTATTACTGGCATGGTTGACGAGATGCAAAACTGATCCAGGCGAATGCGAGTCTGCACCGAGTCCCCGTATAGCTTTGGACTAGGTACTTGAGATAGGCTCGAAAGGCATCTTCCGACTGCTAAAAATGTTTATCTATTTACGTGTTTATAGAAGATCGCAGACAATCGAAGCCTCAGGCACTCTTAGTCACGCCTTTCAAGTAGGGACTTAAGGCCCCACATGCAAGCATGGTAATTTGCCGACGAAGGAATGCAGTTCTCTGGCGAAGTCGGTATATTTGTGTACAAGATGTTCCCGTGATTAGCCGAACCATTCACCAGGTATTCTCTGTATGGACTCCTGCGGCCACTCGTCCGCATCAGGTTATTGGCTTTTTCTTGCGGATCCCCACTTTCGCAGACTATGGAGTTAGGGCATTGCAGAGAGGCCGATTCGTGCGGTGCGAAGGCGGACAAAGTCGCTTGGTTGATGTTGACATCGTGATCAACAATTATCAGATAATCATGACACCTTCAGCAAAGTTCACCTTCTTTTCCTTTCGCAGGCGGGTAGTGGCTGGAGCCAAGGGTAGCTGCGACACACGATGGGTGCTTCTGAACGTCTCTTCCAACGTTCTGCCGAGAAATATCGTTCCTGATGGATTTGTGGATTTGTGCTTGCGTGCATAAAAGCGAAGAAGCAGATGAATGACAAGAGACCCCCACCATTCTGAAGGACGACATCTCAAACTCTTGAGAGGGCTGTCACCCTGGAACTTGATTCCAGGCCAGAGCGAAATGATCTTTCCAAGCTATTATCTCATTTTCCTAGTGACCCTTGCACTCCAGAAATATCCTTTTACTTCATCCTCCCCGAGTCCGGCCTCCCCTAACAGCAATCTCTCAAGAGACCAAAATATCGTCGACTTGGGCTACGTCAGATATCTAGGCAATCATACGACAACTTGGCCCAACTCCGTTTCTTATCTCGGTATACCATATGCTGAACCGCCTCTTGGTGACCGCCGTTACCGTGCTCCTCTTCCACTAGATACTGCACGAGTAACGAGGGAGGCTAACGGAAAGGTGGTGGACACAAGGTCGTATCCGAACTTCTGTATCCAAGGCGCTATTAGTACAAGTAAGCGGTTCCTACTGTTCGTCTCGGTGGTTGTGATCTGATCAAACCAACTTTCACCAGATGACCACGGAGGTGCAGGGAGTGAGGATTGTCTCAAAATCAACGTTTATGCGCCCGTAGGGACCAAGCCCAACGCCAAACGTGAGTAGCGATGTTGAACTTCTCCTTTGGCTTTGGACTGCGATTTACGTTGCAAATCACAGTTCCTGTTCTTGCCTATATTCACGGAGGTGGCTACGTCTTCGGTAACCCAGCAAACTGGCCATTCGAGCACTGGATCCAACAAAGCCCGAACGTCATCATAGTCTCTATCTATTATCGTCTCGACAGCTTCGGTTTTCTCTCCACTCCAGGGCTCGAAGATGGAAAACTCGGCGACCTCAATGCTGGTTTCTTGGACCAGATCGAAGCTTTGCGTTGGGTTCAGAAGCACATCGACAAGTTTGGCGGAGATCCTACCAAAGTGACGATTAATGGACAGAGCGCTGGTGGATCCTCTATCGAGTTGCATCTTATTGCGAGCTCGGGTAAAGAAAAATTATTCAGTGGTGGAATTGGACAGAGCGTGACTAGGACTCCTGTTCCTACTCCTGAACAGCAACAGGTAAACCCTTATATTTATTTTCCCCCGATTTCTAGAGGCGGAAGGACTAAATTTGTTCATTCACAGCCATTGTTCGATGCGTTTACCCAAGGTGCTGGCTGTGGAAGGGGAACTTTAGCCCAAAAGATGGCATGCTTGAGGTCTGCGAGCATCAGTTCACTGGCAATTGCACAGGATAATGTTTCTGCGACACTGTACGCACCAAGTTCTTCGCATTCTCATTCTTGTATTTTAAGCAATTCCTAGGACCGGATACCACTCGTTCCACCCTGTTGTGGACAAGAAAGTGATTACGGACTTCCCGACCAGGCTCATTCAAAACGGGATCTTCAGGAAAGTGCCTATTATCGTCGGGTAAGTGACGACGTGCTTCCTTACTTGTTTCCTCTGACATGGTGCAGGTCAACAACAAACGAAACAAACGCAAGGGGACCGACTATTCCCGACGCCCTCCACACATATTTCCCTTCCATCACTGACGACGCTATCTCGACGCTGGAAGAGGTGCTTAAGTTTGCCATACCCTCCAATTGGCTCATGATAATAACATTTCCGCCTTAGACCTACCCCGTTTCTGCTTTTGCTTCAACCGATCTGAGACAGCAAATACTCACTGGTGACATTTCGTACAGATGCACTGTGAGGTTCAATGTCTAGTCTCATAATCCCTGCACTAAGAGTATTTTTGTGGATATCCTTCAGCGCGCGATCATGGCATCAGCATGGGATGCTGCTGGTGTCAAAGCATACACCTATCGTTATAACCAGCCTGATCCTGCTACAGGCAGTTCAGAGACCGGACATGCCGCAGAAAATTATATGATGTTCCGAGGCACACATACAGGGTGAGCAATAGCATTATCCAGGCTTCAAGCAGCTTATAAGTAAATCAAATACAGGACCAATGGGACAACGGAATTTTCGACATTCGACACCTCAGAAATCGCATTCTCTGAAGAGCTTATTGCCTATTGGTTATCTTTTGTCCGTACTTTTGATCCCAACGTTCATAAACTCGAACGAGCCCCTGTCTGGGGGCGGTATACGGCAGGGGGGAGGAATAGGATCGTATTGAATGAGGCTCCTGACGGAGCGGACGTGAATGCTGTTAGTGGTAGCCATGTGGAAATCGAGGAAGATGAGGCAGCAGAGCGATGTCAAGTTGTTGCTGGGTTGGTCGACGAGATGGAAGATTAGTCGAGGATGATATCCAATAGTTGCATAACGAGTGCACAGTGCTAAGTCAAGTGCTATCAAATATCTCACTTGATCAGGTAACAATAAACAGGCTTGCTTAATGAATGCATGGCGTGTGCTACACAGAAAGCTTTTCCTCCCCTTTCTCCTTGGACGCCCTCACAGGCAGCCCCGAAAACTTGCTCCTAAGAGCCTCGTACTTCCTCTTTTGAGTAGTGCTCACACTCGGTGGAACCTTATCGAGAGCCTTGACAAAATCATCCAAACACACCACGATCTCGTCCTCGGCATGCATATCATCTCCAGTAGAGTTGTCCATAACACCAAGAACACCCAACGTCCGTCTCAATGCAGCAACACCAGCTTCTCTCACCAACGAAGCCAGATCTGCACCAGAGTATCCCTCACACCTGTCACTCTTCACCAACTCCAACAATTCCCTCTTCACTGACTCCTTGTTGTCTACACCGCTATCAATGGTATCTCCTCCCACAAGTCCAGCCGCACTGCCTCCAATGAAACCAAGAGGAAGCTTCCTCGTCATGGTGCTCACGATTTCTACGCGTTCATCGGGTGCTGGAAGGTCGACGTAGAGGAGTTTATCAAGCCTACCCGGGCGGACCATAGCTGGATCGATGATGTCAGGACGGTTGGTTGCTGCAATGACGTAGACGCTTTTTCGGGAGTCGAGCCCATCGAGCTCGGTCAGAAGAGTGTTTACTACTCGAGCCGAGGACTCAGACTGGCAGGAAAAAGAAGCAATTGGCGTTAGGGTTTAGGGACGACGTGGAAGTGGAGAGAAATGGAACGTACGAGGTTATCGTCTCGTCTTGGAACGAGGGCATCGAGTTCGTCGAAGAATATGACACAAGGAGATGATGCACGAGCTCGAGAGAAGACTTGTCGCACGGCACGTTCGCTTTCACCGACATACTAGAAGTCCCATGCTATCAACGCCTGATACGGGGTAAAGACCAACTGAACGCGTACCTTGTTCAATAGTTCGGGACCTTTGACACTGATAAAGTTGGCGCGACTCTCATTTGCAACTGCCTTTGCCAACAGTGTTTTACCGCATCCAGGGGGACCCCATAGCAGCACACCACAAGCGGCGCTAATCCCGACCTTCTTGAATATCTCCGGTCTTTTAATGGGTTGCACTATCGCCATATGCAGCTCCTCCCTGATACCATGGAGCGCACCTACATCCGACCAGGACACATCTGGAACAGTAGCGAATCCCTCACGTTTAGAAGAGGGTTGGACTTGGGATAATGCGAGGGTGAAGTCGGCTGCTGTTATGCAGAGAGGAGAAAGTTGTGTTTCGGTGAGAGGGGAGGGGTGGGCATTTAGGAAATGTGCAATTGAGCCAGGGGTTACGGGGAATGATAAAGTGCGGGGTGTGGATGACGGTTTTGGTGGAGGAGCTGAAGGAGCAGGGGCGGATGTTGGTGTGGACGTAGATGGCGCTGGAGGGTCGACGGCCATTGTCACATCTTGATCTTGTGGAGGATCAGACGTTTGTTCTTGGTCGTTTATTTCAGCATTGTCAGCGGTAGGATCTTCGGGGAGAACAAGTGTCCCCTCAGATAATTGTTTGAATATACGCTTGACAGCAATGATACCCGCGGCACCAGTGAGCGCAGATAAATCAGCACCAACGTAACCAGGTGTAGCTTTTGCAAGTGCGGTGAAATCAAAATCGCCAGAGAGACGAAGCTTGGCACATAGGACGTGCAAAATTCTGGTAACAGCGGTTAGATATATGATAAAGATTGGTTTATTGAATTAGGGTGAAATTAGGACTAAGACGGGAGGTAAATGGGGAAAACATACTTTGCGCGAGCTTCGTCGTCTGGAACCCCCATGCTAATCTCGTGGTCGAAGCGACCCGCGCGGCGAAGTGCGGCGTCGAGGGAGTCTGGGCGATTGGTGGCGCCAATGACAACAACGGGTCTGTTGTCATTTTTCTCCCAAGACATATCTGTTTGATATAAGAGCCGTGTCTCCTGATTCAGGAGTATAGACGCCTACCATCCATGCAAGTTAAGAACTGAGCGACAATTCGCCTCTCCATCTCCCTCTGTGCACTTTCACGCTTCGGAGTGATAGCATCGATTTCGTCAATGAATAATAAGCATGGTGCTACGCGCTAGAAGGATGATAAGCATGTGGCTCATTAGAGGGGCGGTATGGTTTAATTACCTTTGCTTCCTCGAACGTATCCCGCAGTGTTTTCTCTGATTCTCCCGACATGCCGGAGACGATAGAAGGTGCAGAAATGTTGATGAAAGGCACACCGAGTTCCTGGGATCTAATTAGCTGATGTCCTCGGTGAACCAGCTGGAAAAGAGCTCACACCAGCCATCGCGTTCGCTAGCAGGGTTTTACCACAACCTGGGGGACCGTGTAACAAAACACCACGAGGAGGTTGTACACCCGTATGCAGATAAACCTCGGGGTGACATAGGGGCATTGCAACGAGTTCGAGCATTTTCTCAATGCACGCTTCGACACCACCGAGGTCTGACAGACGTGCTGTCGGAGGAGCGTGGTCCTTTGCTATGGACCCAGATGCAGAGGTAGAGGTGGATGAGGAAGAAACTTTTGTCCGCTTTGTGCTTCCCCCTTCTATTGCTCTGCTTGACCGAACTTTGCGCTTCCCAGTCTGAGGCTCAGGAGTCGAGATCTGCACTTCTGCAGCAATAGATGGGTGAGTTTCCGGTGGTGCGGATATTGGAGTGGTCGTAGCAGAAGCAGAGGCATCCTCAGTCGGTGGTGTTGGCACTGGAGAGGCATTCGGTGAAGGTAGAGAGTTTAGATTAATCTTTGTCCGTCTGTGTGTAGTCCAGAGGCCCTGCATAGATCGGTTTAACGTATTTGACCCCTGTCTGCAATTTTTGTAAGATTCCGAAGCGGTGAAAACAACTATACGCACAGGGTAATCCATATTGTGTTGGAGAGTCGATTAGCAGCGAAAGGCAAGTAGAAAATTATCTCGACCCAGATTTGTTTGGCTTTGATGATAAAACCAAATACAGACGGATCAAGCCCTGACATGGAATGGCTAAGGGTCCTGGTGATGAGCTTTGCACCAGAATGGACCTGGCTTCTGCTTCAAGTGGTCCAGAGCTATTCAGAACCCACCCTCGGCGATCTTTCCTCGGATTACCGCATGAATTCTTTCATGTATCATGTAGACCGTCTAATCGGGGCAGGCTACAACCAAGTTCATCCAGCAGACGACTCCTGAACTGAACGCATGGGGACACCTGTATCAGCGTCACCGCCTTTTGGCCGCCTGATGACGCGCTCCGGTCGTTATAAAGAGTCTATACAGCTCATGAAGGCCAATCTCTGGTACTGGTACCTTGGCCTTGCCTCTCAGGACCATCTCTGTTGGCTGTATGGGACCAGAAAAGCCCTTGGATGCGTCCGCCGAGGCCGCTGCCAAACGGAATAGTGATGTCGGCACATTGAATACTGGTACTCAGCAGCCGAAATTTGTGACCGCAGAAGAGGATGCCCGAGTCCTCCGGAAAATCGATCACTAGTACGAGCATTAACTCCTATTCCTGCACCAAATACCTAACGCTCTACCAGCATCATGCCTATCATGTTTGCCATATATTTTCTTCAATGTGAGTCATTACTATCAAGCCCCCATGGCGTCCCACTGAGAGGAACCCCAGATATGGACAAACAAACACTGTCCTTCTCGTCCGTCTTTGGAATAATCCATGACGCACACTTGGTAGGGAGAGAATATTCTGTGTTAGGATCCGCAGTCTAGTATTGCAGCTTCCCTCCATACCTCAAATTTGACATGCCTAACTCACAATTCAGTATAGCACAGCTACTACTTCAGCCAATATCCGCATACTGCCTAGTCAAATTTCCGTTATCGAAATACATACCATTCATTGTCACCTGCTGGGGTGCAATCCTGGCGTGCATGGCTGCTTCCCGAGGGTTCGCTGGACTCCTTGTTGGACGATTCTTCGTAGGTCAACATCCTTCCAAATATTCTTTGATTAATGACGTTTTGATGTACCGAAGCTTGGAGCATTTGAAGCTTCGATTCAACCTGCTTTCATTCTCGTCGGTCAAATCTGGTATCGCCGGCACGAACAAGGATTTCGTGTTGCAGGCAGGTCTACCCCTGGCCATACATTTCACACCTTCGTTCTAAATCCTCATCTGTCTAGTTTGGTACTCAAATAATGGCTGGGGAAATATTTTTGGAAGTCTGATTATGTACGGAATTGGTCACATTCAGTCCAGGGTTTTGTTTCGATACCAGATTATCTTTCTCCTACTTGGCTGTGTAACGTTCCTCGTTGGTATACTGAGGTATTTTTTCTTTGTCACCTGGCCGCGCGAGTCTAACTGACCTACTCTTTCCTAATTAGCTTCTTCGTGTTTCCCGATAACCCTGCGAGATGCAAGTTTTTATCAGATGACGATAAAACTATCGCTGTTGAGGTGATAAAGGCACTTATCTTCGAAGCTTCAACTCTCAGCTAATCGCTGATCATTTAGCGTTTAAGGGATAACAACCAAGGACTCGAGAATAAAACCTTCAAACCACATCAGGCATTTGAAATGATTACAGATTTTAAATCATGGTGTTGGATGACACTCATGTTTTTGATGGCTCTGCCCGCTGGTGGAATTAACACCTTCGGCCCACTAATACTGAAGGGTTTCGGCTTCGACGGGTGCGCTTACTTTACTTTGTTTTGCTCCAGTAATCTGATCGGCCTAGGTTTGGTGTGATGTTATTTAATATACCATTCGGAGTGATGCAAGTTTCTTCTATCTTCACCGCTTTTGTAAGTGAGCTCTACTTTCTCTCTAGAATGCACCCGAAAGCTGATGCTTAATCCAAAGTGGGCAGCAAGACATTTCCGAATGAAATCGCCTGTCATTCTGATTCTCCTCTTGCCTTGTATCGCAGGCGCAGGTGCACCATCTTATCCTCATACACACGGGATCTATCTCACTTACTGACCAAAACCGTATTAAATAGCCCTCCTCTTGTGCCTGGGCCGATCACACGAAGACCTTCCATTCTTATTGATGGCATATTACATGCTAGCATGCCACAGCTCTATCATCCCACTCATTTTCAACTGGCAAAGTACTAATGTCGCGGGGCACACCAAGAAGACAACTGTGCGTTTGGTTAGATTCCCGCTATAAGGCAGAATTCAGGGCTGAGAATCTATCATAGACGACTGCATTTATGACGATGGGAACCGTCAGTGGAAACATAGTACGTTCTCCTTTTAGCGACTTTACTATTATTGAAGACCGTCGTCAGGTGGGCCCATTGTTGTTTAAGCCATGGGACCAGCCTTTATATACACGTGGTATATCACTATCAATCAAGGAGTAACCCCAACCTCTTACAGGCATGCTACAGGTCTCAGTGCAATGCTAGCATGCTATTCTTCCTGTTTCATCATAGCATGCTGCACAGTAATGTATCTCCGCTACCTCAACTCCAGAAACGTGGAAAGAAGAGTATCAGCCGGAAAGAGTACGCTGCTCAAACCCAAGTTATTATTATCATTATTTGGGTTCCAAACTGATGACGGAACAGGCGCAAAGATAATTGACTATTCGATGATGAGTGCTCACGAGGCCGAATTAGCGCGTGCTAGTGCGAGAGATGGTCTCTCTGGGGCCGATCGAAAGGATAGTAGTTTGTCCTCGGCGAAGGAGGGCGTAGCGGCGTTTGAGGATATGACGGATTTACAGAACGATGAGTTCATTGTAAGCTGCTAGTTCACTCCGAGAGAGAAGAACCAGAGTACTGATATAATTTAATCATAGTACGTTTACTAAAGCAAGTCTTGATTTGTCTTTCGCTTGACCTTTATGCAATTGGACGTTATAACGCTGTAGTGGCTCCCTGGCTGTATATTTCTCAATAACGTGTATGAATTTAGAAACATTATCAGACGAGCAAGAAACCTAAGCCGTACAATAAAAACCGGTAATCTAGCTATATAAACCACGAATCAGTTGCTTGGAAGGACATATCCCGCAATACCCTCAAAGACATAATTTGCCCGGGCCGCATTATCCCTCTCGACCACACTCGTCGTATAAATATGGTCCGCCACAATGGAATTATGCAACCTGAACCACGGGACAGCACCACACCTTTCATCGGGGTAAATATACCCATCAATTCCGAAAACTTCATAACCCTGAATAGTAGAAGGGTTCAGAGTGGTGGTATAAAAGTGATCGAAAGTCGTAGAATTATATAAACGGTGAAGGGGCACGGTCCCAGGAACTTGAGTTGGAAAAACCAGTCCAGTTGTGCTTTCGAGGACAAAACCTTGTACGGTTGTGACGTGCTCCACCTCTGCCGAACTGGCGGTGTAGAAGTGGTCTATGATAGAGGCTGCGTAGAGCCGGAAAAGGGGTACTGCTTGTTCGATGGGGGTGCAGATTGGATCCTGAGGTATATGTGCAGTGGTTAGTAACTGGGTCGAGAAGTACAAAATCGCGGCTCACGGTAGTAGTCTGGTTTGGAGTGGTGCGTATAGTTTCACCGGTTGGAATAGCACTGACCATTCCAATGGTCGCACAGAAGAAGCTGAGCAGAGAAATGGTGAACTGCATCGCGACTAACTTGACGTACAACTTTGACGTGCTTGTTTAAATACTGGAAATGTATGGCTTCGACTGACAGATTTGAGAAGGAACACTCTCAGCAAACTTACAGCCCGATTCATTCAACGAATCGCAGGCGAGTCCACAGCAGGTCCCAAGAGAACCACTATCTGGCGCTAGAAATCTTGGCACGTTCCGGGGGGAAAGGGAACTCTCTTTCCACCCTATTGGAGGAGCTATGATCATTGTATGAGCAATAACGCCAAAAATTGCAATCTATCTGCCAATCGAGTGATAGGTTTTCGGGCAAGCGGGATAATGATGATTTTTGGCGCCCATCATCGACTGAATAAGGCTGCACTAATAATCATGCCAAACTGAAGACGGACAATGAACGAGCCCGAAAGATAGGCGCGGAAAGGTGTTCGGCGCTTTTGAGAAATACGTTGTCATCGGCGCTCTGCTTGAGAAGAAGCGCCCACGTATTCATTGGAGTTGGGTATTCCAATCTGCCCCCGAGCACACGGTCACCACTCAGCGCCTATCATGCATGAAGAAGAACCATCCCTTTGGATGATCAAAGGGCGAGACGCAGAAGATCAAAGAATTGATGTTCAAAGAAGCCAACAGGTGCTATGGAATACCATGAGCAAGCCACGCCTGACTCATCTGAACGCCCGAACGAGGACGGCGAGCGAACGCGAACGAGCCCGAATATAGACGTGGAAAGGTGATCGGCGCTTTCGAGAAATACGTTGCGCTCTGTTTGAGAAGAAGCGCATGCATTGGTTTTTCTAGTTTAGCTTATCTCTGAGGACATGGTCACCACCCAGCGCCTAGCACCTATCATGCATGAAGCAGAACGATTCCTTTGGATGATCAGAGAATTGATGTTCAAAGAGATCGTCGACAGGTGCTATGGAATACTATGAGCAAGCCACGCTTGACTCATTTGAGTGCCTCCTCCGACCCATTCACCAACTATTTGAGCCATAGCCGTCTTTGAAGCCCATCCCGAGAGAATGATGAGGGTTGAGAAGAACGGATGAATGTCCAAGATCACTTTTGAAGTTGAGAGTCAGAAATTCATATTGTGTAGAAATGTACATACCTCGAAGGCCAAAACCAGCAGACATGCCACCGAGGATGTTGCGAATCACCCATTCTCGATCGAGCCTATCGTCGTCGAGGACTTTTGAAAGGTCAGAAAGCATAGAGGGTATAGCCGAAGTAGGATCAAAGCGAAGTGTGTTGAACCAACTGGACTGAATTTGAGGATAGGATGCTGGAGAAGGTGGAGGGGAAGGTGAATGGGGCGTCCAGATTGTGAGTAAGAAGAGGAGGAAGAGTTTTGTGAGGGAGGAGTAGAAGAGTGTCAAAGGGATTAATGCGAGATTGAAGTCCGGTGGAGTGGATTCATCACTCGATGGGGCTGATGTAGTGAAGCGGAGACTCGAAAAGAGTTGCTTAAACAAGGAAAGAGCTCGAAGAATCACGAAGCAAGAGAAGAGGATCCCAGAGTGAAAGGCGAGAGTCTCTGCAATCCAAGCTAGTGAGTATCAATCAATTGGGATGCTACGGATAAGACATACCGGCCAGACAGCCACAAAGAACTCGTGCGAAGATTAGGAGTGAATCCTCAGCATACGTGGGGTCAGACGCAGTTTCTGGTCCTACTATTAGGTTTAGTATTTGACAAGCTAAGCGAGGTAAGAAATCATACGAAGATGCGTCCATCGAATAACTACAAAAGCGCTTTAGGCTTGAATATTGTGAAAAGGGTGAGAAATGACTCACACGCGTCGAGAGCGACAAGGCTGATCCCAAGTTTAATCGTCCAAATCCAACGCGCACGAGAGAGATATGACGTATCCGAGTCAAATGCTATATCTTCAGGCTTGGAAGTTGCTCGACGTGGTTTGCTGCCTCTGTTGTACAATAAATGTCTGTATACCCCCCGCTTAAGCAGGATAAGATCCAGCAGGAGAGTTAAGGAGTCGTGTTCAACATAAGGGTCCGCGAATGCGTGGCATTTTCGCTAAATTGCTTGCCATGAGTCATAGTCAGCTTGCAGAGCGCAAAGTAGAAAACGTACACATTTCTCGAGGCGAAGGTTATACGCAGACTCATAGACGGTATAGAGGAAAGGTGTATAGGTCGTGCAGGTTGTGCAGATCGGCATGTTTGACGTGCTTTGATGCGCTTGATGGACATGCATTATTGTCAATTGATAAACAAAAACATCTCAATGCTTGTTTGTATATACCCTTGAGCTTGAAAGTCAATGCTACTTGCATACTACAGTTCCACTTCTACTGACGATTCTTCCAGAGGAATTAAACGGTGATTCAATAAACACGTCTCCCCGGAGCTTTCCGCTCATCAAACTCAATCGTCAGAAGTCATGGGATTGGGCACCAAGTACCTATAGGCCATCGACTCTGCATAAATAAGGCCTGACCACCATCGCCTAACACCAAGACCCCTCCGTCCCACGATCCACTTTATGGCTCAAACACCTCGTACGATTAACCTTGATGCCCCTTCGCAGAGTAAAATTTCGTCTCTTGAGCTCTTCCCTGAATGGGCAGAGGTCACAAGGCGTTTTTCTGTGGACTTGGAAGAAGGAATGACGCAATTGATCATTTCTCGCCTACCCAACTCCCTGAACCTCGACACCCTCAGGTTAGTGTTTTAGCTGACCAAGGAGGCTATAATAATAGTTTCCTCAAAACGATTCGTTTGAGAAAGTGTGGCATACGATAAAGGAACAGGTGCTTCAACGCATGCTATCTCTGTCTCGAAGAGGGAGCAGAGAGAACCCCGAGGTCGTAAAAAGGTCGTGGAACAAGCCTTAGGCCGGTGCAACCATACCAAAATGTCCTTGAACAATTATTTTGGCTCGATCAATCCGGAAACTCTTGTCGGTGGAAGCCTCCAGTATGCTCTAGACAGCTACCGCGCTACTTTCGAAAATACAGTCAAGGAGGAACAAGAGCTCGAAGAAGAGCTAGAAAGTATCCAAGCAAAGGAAAGGGAAGAGAACGGCCGATCGCAGGATCTAATTGTGACTATCACAGTGCATGTCCCACAACCAGGAAAGACAAGCCTATCTGTGATTTATGGTTGGCTCCCCTTCGCCTGCGCTCCATGATAGCTGTCGTTGATTTGTCGTCTCCCTAGCTGCACAAGGAGTGACTTGTCAGGTCAAATATATCATCAACGTTGAAGAGAAGAAGGAAGCTCCCGATGGATGGGCCGACACCGGATCTTTACTATACCTGGCTGCCATAGTCAACAATACTGGGGAGGTGACAATTTGCGCCTCCGCGCACCATTAGCAAAAATCACTGAAGCTCTTGATTTACTCAGCTGTGGGTTAACATGCCCTACATTCGAATTCATACAACATCGCCTGATCTAGTCACTCCAATGAGTCTCGAGAATCAGCTTGGACTTGAGTCCCCTAAGGCTTCGAAGGCGACCATCACAGAGAACACTTTCTTCCTGGATCCAGACAAGCCAGCCCCGATACCGTCAGACGGAAATTATCACGAGTTAACATTGGTAAAAATCGACTTTAAACCCAAATTCACGTTGTTCGTTGCACCTAAATTCGATAATCGGGTTTACTTGAAGGTGAGCCACGAATATGCATCCCAGTATGATTATGTGCTGAATATTCGTGAGGCATCGTTCAAAAACCTCTCCAGCTGGGGCCTCCTCCCAGGAGTGGCAAGAGTCTTCATCTCAAACCACTTCTCGTGTCAAGCCCAAATAAATGAAGTTCATCAGGGAGAGTATTTTGAATGTCCGTTGCGGTAAGTAGTTTTTGGGTCTCCACCGTCCCGACATCTGCTAACTCTAACCAAAGGGTTGAGACAGGCATTCAAGTTTGGACTTCTGAAAGGAGTTCGTCAGAAGGTCCACAACAAGAGGGACACGCTCTATTCAGAGAACGAACTCTTGTTATCAAAAATGAGAGGTCTACCTCCGTGAGGGATCTATGCGTCGTCGATATCGCCAGAGATCTTGGAGAGGAAGGTACGTTGATCGAACCCGCCCTACAACGAGGTACTCGCGAAAGGATCGAATTATATGACGATGACGAACCATTGCGGTCTGTTTATGCTCAGTGGGATGAAAAACTGGAGTTCTCACGTGGGGAGGACATTGTAAAGTCGCTTGACGAGGAGGGCAAGATTAGATGGGTGTGTTCATTGGGCCCTGGGGCTGCGGTTCAATTGAAGTTTGAATGGGCGTGTCGGAATCCCCAGACCTACTGAACATGAATTACGAAGATATTATCGATATCGACGACAGGTTAGGAGTTGTTTTTTTGTTTTTGCTTGTTTTCATCCTTAGAATACTTCTTGAAATAGATTACCGCTGAATTTTTGAGAGACGCTATGACCACAACCTCAAGCCAAGACGGCATTTAATGATGATCGGAATAAAGAGACTTTTTCCCTGCTCTGGTCAAATAGTCAAATAGTAAAATCTGAAGTACCTGAGAGACAGGGGTGTTGTTAGGCCGATTCCAAAGGCGTTCAAAACAAGTCTGGACCTCAACGATACATGCGCCCGTTCAGACCGCTCACCACATGTCTCTCTTCGCAGGTTTTTATAAAACCTCCATCCCCGCTGCGTTCTCTCCAGCTCCCCATTTCCCATCGACGCAGACTATCACTCCTCCAATTCTCCTCCGACTCGGTCCTCGATATTCAACAGCTTGAAGATGATTCCTACTAGGCTTTACTCTCTCGTGGCTCTCAGCTTTGCTCTCGTCGCAACAGCTTCTCCTCGCCCGCACACTTCAAATGTTGCAAAGAAAACCGTCCCGCACACAGTAAAGAAGACTGTCGCACATACTGGGAAGAAGACTGCCCCGAAGAAGGCTCATGTACGAAGCCGTTCTGCGTTCGACAACACTGTCAAAGTATTCAGTGCCGATCATTATTGGTACGCATATATTCTTCTACTTTATTCTCATCATAATCACATATGTATTCATATTCTCTAGCTTGATCCTACCTCGGCAAGTATTTTCTTTTTCGCTCTATGGTTTTGAAAACCTGACGTCGCGTTGAATAGTGATCCCCACGTAAACATTGGAGACAGCGAACACCCAGGAGGAATGCAATCGTTCTGTTCCGCTCCTGCCAGAGACAATGACTCCCAAGGTGTCCTCCCCGAAGACTTCTGGAGCGAATCGGAGTATAAATGGGCTCGTGGACCCCAGGGCGGAAAATACGTCCAATGTGAGTTCATCATCTATCTGTCTGTGGATGGCGATGGTTTAAGAGGCTGACGACTGCTGGGTGGATGTAGTAACAGGATGCATTCGACCTGAAACTATCGACAGATTGAATCGCAATGATGGCGGAGGCCAATATGACTCCAGTGGTGGTGAGGGTGGCAGGGGAAATCCTAGGGACAGCGTTTGCGCAGGGTATGCAATTCCTTCCTATTGGCCTTGAGACTTTACTAATGAACGGAGTAGATTCAATCACTATATTGAGATCATCGAGCCCTCGCAGAAACGTGCTTGCATCAGATGTTGCGAAGACTTCGACGACTGTCCTGTCCATAAAGGTGAGCTTTATCACAAGTCTATCTCTCAAGTGGCCAGAGATGAACGTACGTGATACAGATACTGCCGGCTGCCCCAACGTCATAGAAGGAAACTATTTCCACTGCGCTTAAGCCTTCATTGTATACCCTACCGTTTCATGTACATGCTATCATCTTGCAGACTACCGTATATTTGAGCTTTTATAGTATATCCATTTTATCTATCACATGACGAGCCGTATGTTCATTTCATGATCCTAGAAGTTGGTGCTACCAGAGAAGGCATACAATAGCACAGAGAGCATCAGATCCGAGAGCAAAGTTGCCATTGACTAATTAGTGCTTCTAGATGGGAGAAGGGCTATGAGCAATGAATGGATTAGTCCACTGGGCTCATTTGTTCATGAGTGCTTAGTCCACTTGCGCAAGAGCAATCGTCAATCAGAAGTAAGAGCAAGGACCTGATTTTTTCCGCTGAGTAGAGAATTGGAGCATCAAAAGACTTTAAGGTGTATGGAGTTCCTCTTAAGGAACTATTGCGAGAGCAGTTACTAGCGAACGGCTGTTCCATGTCCGGGGAAAGGGTAAATCAAAGCCACTAGCTCGTGGGGAGTATAGGTTAAGTAGTAGAGTATAGTGGGTGAGTATTGATCAAGGAGTCATTACGTGTTGCAACAGGCGATAAGGGCGAGGATGATGATCAGGAATCTTCGTTTGATTATCTGGTTGGTTAAACGCCTCCCATTCTTCGAGAACGCTCGGGCCGGGTTGCGGGGCTGGGTTATCGTGCACAGAAGCTAGGAGATGGTGGAAGAATCTCGTATTGGTAGTGCATAGTTTGTCATCCCGCACCGAGTAGAAGGGTGGAAGATAGCGGGGAAGCTGTCGAAGGACCAATAGAAAGAATTGACGTTCCAACAACATGAAACGGGAAGAGTTTAACTTGTGCTGCGCGATGCGTGTGATTGATGTAACTTCCTATGCCACGCAATACTGTCGTGATATGAGCTCCACTTGTCAGGTATCGAATGCGAGTGAGGCTTGTGGCTCGGTCGCTTGTGGTCATCATCAGCGCTTCTCCCGTTTAGAGTTTCTCAGTCTGCTGACTCGGAGCCTTGCGGCAGGGTCGAGAATTTGGATATGTATCGGAGCTCTAGTGCATTTGAGTGGCTGTACATGTGGCGAGGAGTGCGTTCTCGGGGCTTCTAATGAGGTCTTCTAATGAGCTGGGTGGAGTCAAGAGCAGGTGTTCAGTCTACCCTTTTAGGCGTCCTGGGATTCTAGTGGGGGTGGATCGCAGTTGTTGTGGAGACAAGGAATGCAGGACTGGGTGATACTGGGTGGCTGCAGGTGTTAGGAGGCATTTTAGCGCTATGGTTCGTGGACCCGGAACCTCGGGGTGCGGTGTTGAGAATCACAGTTTGGTTTTGGGGTTGGAGTCATGGACCGAAGGAAATCCTAGGTTTCATAGAGAAGCTGAGAGAGCACCGCCGATCTGTGAGACTGGCTGGAAAATAATACCGTGCAATCTGCTCATGAGAGACAGAGCAAATGATAGTCAGGATTGTCAACAGAAATGCTTTCTAAATTTGAACGGGCGCATCAAACATTTTGTAGTGCCTGAAGTGATGGCTAAATCGAAATTATTGATTTTTCCACACTTCCACCCTCTAACCCACGAATTCTCAAATGAAGGTTCAGATTCTCCAGAAAAATCCGGGGCGAGCGACCCGCTGATCTCTTTGCGTTGCTTTCCTTTTGCTGAAAATTTCGCGCACACCATGCGTCGTCTCTTGGAGTATTTTTTTTTTCGCATGCGGGCGCTTTCCGTTCAGAGCCAGGATTCGCTATTCAGGGGTTACCTGAGCGGACATACAGGGGGTGCGGCGTAAACGTGCTATCGGAAATTCTTGAATTACACGCTACCTGGACACTGTAACTGCAACTTACAGAAGGACAACGAGAACAATTACTTGGCGCTTTTTCATCTGTCTATCAAATGTCATCGGCGCCCATGCGGCAAGCGACAATCGACCACTGGATCGATTCAAGCACGATTCAAGCATGCAAATAGGCAGCTATGGTCTTCTAGGCTTATTCGTGCCCTCGAAAACAGTTGCCTAGTGCTGGCTCAAGGAAACTTTCTTGGTCAGTCCGCGGTGGCGCTCGGAGTTTCGCCTACTTACAGCCTTATTGCTAGCTCCCAGGAGCTCTACTCCCATGCAGGTCGGAGTCGGAGATTTCGAACATTACGAAAACGTCAAGAGCGATCACACCCGAGCAAGAACGTGCCTTGGGAGGAAACCGAAAATATGTGACCTCGTTGTGCAGATTCCATTATGAAGGTCTCCCAAACAGGAACAAAGTCTATCAAAGGCTGAATCGAAGGAGCGAAGCGAAGTCGACAGACTCCTTCTCTCCTCTTCATTTCACCACCTCCTCCCGTTTCCTTATATTCAAGAGTCTCTAGGCTCCCCTTCCTCAGCTTTCGCCTGAGATTGTCATTCTTTTTCACGTCCTTCCTTATCTCATGACGTCCCCCCTTTGGGTTTTACTCGCCTGGGTGGCCTCTGCGCAGGCGTACTGGCTAATGGGCATCGGTGAGCTTCGCTGTAGTGCTTAGTATTCCACATGTTCGCCTTAACACCCTCTCTGCTCGACAGAGAACTTCATAACCACTGAACGAATGGATCCAGTTGTGAATCCTGGCAAGGTCTCGGGTCACGTGCATTCAGGTATTTAATTCTGGATTCGGACGCTGAACATACGGTTGATCTTCTTTCTAGTGCTCGGGGGTAGCAATTTCAGGTTCAATACCAACACAGAAGCCCTCCGTCAAAGCGAATGTACCTCGATACCCATCCCGGAGGATAAGTCAAGTTACTGGTTCCCTGTAAGTTTTTGTTTCGCAATTTCTCACAATCTCCGAGAAGCTGATGAACTGGCGGCCAGCACCTGTATTTTCAGTACGTTTCACCGTGATCGTCAGGTTTACAACCGTTCATTTATTTCATCAGGTGGGCCAATGGGAGTTTTACCAGCCTTAATGGTGGCGCCGTCATGTGAGTCTTGTCGTTGGTGTCTTCAATTTGTTTGATTCGCTGATGCCTCGCCTTACCTAGCTGTATGTTAGAAGAAACTGTCAGAAAATCAACGACTAAATTCGATCATAGACTACCTGTTCAGCGATACACCTGGAACCACTACCGCATTTCCCGATAATGTGAGATTTTTTTCGAGTCTAACCTTGTCGCTGTTGCTCATGATCTTGTATAGTTCCGTATGCTCAGCGGTATGAAGGGTGTCCTCGTTGCTTTGGAACGTTTCTCATTAATCTCCAGGCGATCCGACTCTTCGAACATACGACCCAAATAACTATGCGCAGCAGGCTATAACCTTCCTGTGTCTGGACTTTAACGGAGTCAGTAGCCGGCATAACGAGCTTCCTGTGAAATCTTGTCCTTCTGGAATCCGAGCACAAATTGTGAGTTATCCTGAAATATTCTCAATGCCGTAGGGCTAATTGAGCTTTTCACAAAAAAGAATTTCCCGAGTTGCTGGGATGGAAAGGTGAATCAGGCATCTCGGATTCTCCTCACGATTCTGATTTTTCGAACAGAATTTGGATTCACCTGACCATAAATCTCATGTGGCTTTCCTATCTGGAGGTCCAGACTCCGGAACCTGTAGTGACCCAAAGTATCCTGTAACCATCCCTCGTATCTTCATCGAAGTAAGCTTCACACTCTCTTGACTATTGTGTCTCCGATCCTTATGTGATTCTTCAGGTCTATTGGGCAAGCAACGAGTTTGAACAGATGAAGTCTCATGCAATGAACCCATCGCAGCCATTTGTGTACGTTGCCCACGCACCTATAATTCTCCCGTTCTGATGATGAATCAACGCAGGTATGCATATGGAGATCCCACTGGTTATGGTTACCATGCAGGTTAGAGCTTGTTCATTTAGCCCGCATAAACATCCTAGGATTGACGTGAGTGTTCGATAGACTTCATCAACGGTTGGGATAAAGGAGTTCTTCAAAACGCCGTTGATAAATGTCACTGCAACGCTTATGGCGACGTAAGCCGCCCTTCTTCCACATGTCCGAAATGGCTGTTTCTGACGCCTATCTATCAGCCAACTTGCTGCGTAGAACAAGGAATATTCCACATGAACAAAGGTCAAAGCTGTCGCATCACGAAATCGATCAACGAACAAAGTACGTGTGTTGATGGAATTTCTGAGGAGCTGTTTTCCTTAGGTGGCTGACGATACGCATTATTAGCGACTGGAACACTTTCGAAACTCCCAGGCAATAACCCAGTACAACCGGGTGGGCGGCGTGCTACCATGTACCCGGACACGACCAGTCCTCAGCTGCTTTCCCCCGTCTACGCCTATACTGGTGATGCTCCTGCCTTAGTAGGATCCATCATTCCAGGAACTGGGGATTCACCGCCGGCTACTACATCGGCATCGGCGTCTTCTTCGTCTGTCCTGAGCGTTCCTTCCTCGAGTGCCCCTGTGCCTGTCCCCTCTTCGAGTGGCTCTGTGCCTATCCCCTCCTCGAGCACCCCTGTGCACGTCCCCTCCTCGAGTGCCTACGTACCTGTCCCCTCATCTTCTAAGCCGGTGCCGAGTCATTCGTCTGCTTCTACTCCTCAGCAGTCTGAGCCCTCTTCGCCTGAAACCTCAACCTCGTCCATTGTTGTTCCCTCTGAAACATCTACAGCACAATCAACGAGCACTCAAGCACCTACATCGGCATCTACTACCGTTGTCCATACACACGGATCATCAACAAGCTCATATGCGCATACCATCCCCGCCACGACGAAAAACCCATTCCCAACTTTTTCTATCCCCTCAATTTCGATCTCTATCCCCTCTTTTCCTATTCCTACTTTCTCGTTTCCTCACATTCCGGGTGTTGGGAACATTCCCCAAGTACCTAGTGGGAATGGGAACGTCCATGTCGGAGCTGGGTCACCAACAACGACACCTAGCAGTGATTGTGACGAGGACGAGGACGATGATACGGGTGTTGATGCGCCTGTGTCAAGTGGACATGATGGTTCTGGTAACACTTCTAATGGGAATGGGAATACTCATACTGGAACCAGTTCGAGTTCCGGGTCGACGCCTCATTACTACAATACTCCGGAAGTTCATACACCCGTGCCTAACGGACATGAAGGCTCGAGTGTTATCAACACCAACAGGCCGTTGACCGACTCGGGCTCAGGTTCTGATGACCACTCTGGAGGACCTTCTTCCTCAAGCTCGAACGCGAAACCTCGTCGATGCCCGAACAGGAAGAGGAACAGGCGTACTTTACTCGAAAGAGAGAGCCTATCGGAGGCTGTCAGTCCTGTTGAAGGCCATGCACAATTGTTAGGCAGACAAGTGGTCCGTCGGCACTCGCATCATCGGCGTCATTCCATGAGGAGTTTCATGGATTGGTAAGTAGGAAATGTTGTGTTGAGTCCTGGCTTGATGCCCTGGTGCTTGATAATATGGCTTCTTTTCTTATAGATGTTTAGCATTGAATGCGTGTTTCCTCCTCCTGTGTAGTTCTATCTATCTCTCTTACTTTGTGATTTTTGCTCTCGCTCTCCTTGTCTGCTGTGTCCTGATAGTTACGATATCCCCTTCCATCTCTCCCCTAGTGGTGCCAGTTCACTACTCATCTTGAATGTATGCACTTGTATCTGTTGACAGATGCCGCTTGGTTTGTCGAGTTTGGTAGACTCTTGTCTTGTACAGTGTCTCGTTGTGTGGCCGCAAGTCGGTATATCACATGCTATGAATATATGTTGTCCCAGGATTGGATTATTCAATCAACTGTCGTCGTGATAAAGGAAACAATGGACGTGCCATCCTCTTTTGGTTCGATTCCTCATTCAGTGCGTTCGCCTGTTTCTTATGCTAGAACAATGTCAAAAAAGTCGCAGTGAATACAAGTAACTTATGTAGTGATAAGCAACATGAAAGCCAGAGAGTCGTGAACATTGTAGAATGAAGTAATTGATATTAATACAGCAATGAATAGAAGAAAAGTTCGTGCTTGAGGTCTCCAGAAAACAAACCAAAAACAAATAATTACTTTGCCCGAAAAGAGGGGGATGCAAGAGGAAAGACAAATTAAACAGGACAAGAAAGAGAGAAGAAAGGTATGCACAGAGAAATACTTAAACCTAACAGCCAAAGGAAACAAAATATGAACAGCAGCAGTGGAGGAAAGATGATTAACTAGGAGCAGTAACCCCTCCCACTCACGCCCTCCAAAAAAACTCACAAAAACAACGGTATAGCACCCCTCGCATGGCGCACCGCTTTCCCCCCGCCCTCACCCGCATCAGCATTCAAAAACTCTAGCCACCCCGGCCTCCCCGGCCCAACCCCACCTCCCCCTCTCGTCCTTCCTCTACCCCCTCCTCTGCTACCAGAAGAAGAGGAACTGGATGTATGAGTGCTCTCGCCACGGTCCGATACCCACTCCCCATTGACTTTAATACTGGCGTGTATGAGCCCACAGCCGATGACGGGACAGCTCCATAAGAATTCTGGTGGTGGAAGTTGCTGTTCTTGTGTGGCTTTAGATTTAGTGGAGCGTTTGATGGTTGTTTGTGCCGATGAGGATGATGATGAGGAGGAGAAGGAGTGGGAAGTGGAGGTAGAGGGAGTAGCAGTGTTGCGTGGACGTAACCGAGATCGAATGCTGTTCATGTTCTCCTCGGGCTCATGTTCGTCTTTCGTTGGTTCTTGATACTCTCCACTACCATCATCCTCTTCCACAGCCTTAGCTTTACCCTTGCCCTTCCTATCGGCAATAACAACAGCATCCGTAGGTTGGCTGACAAGCGCATTCTTCGGAGTCCCGATCTCCTGGAAACATTTCCCATCAATAAGGTGACCACATCGTAAACCCCATATACGCCGGTGTTTTTGGTCTTCAGGGGTAAGGTTGCTGCCTAGGACTAGAGGTCCGAGACAATTCGCGCAGACGAGGGTATGTGTATTGGTTTTGGAAGGTGTTTCGGGATGCAGTTTAGTCGATGATGGTCCTGCATCGGCCCCATCAAGGACAGGCTCATCATCATCAATGACAATAGGCGCAGATTTCGTAGTCATAACAGGTGAAGTAACATCAATAACCTCCACTGGCGATTTGGGCGCGAAATCAAACGTGAAACCAGGTTCAGGAGGACGAGGGTGGGTGTACTCCTTCCTATACGGCACCGACTCTTCTCCACGTGCATTGTTCCGGCGTCGGAGCATTTCACTACGGATAAATGCCCCTGCCGGATTAAACGCCGGATCCCAGCCTACAAATCCTCCCTCACCTCCGTCTTCTGCAAGTAACTGCAGTGCAAGCATGTGGTCTGGGTCAACATCGGCGTCTTGAAGCGGGTCGTCGAGGAAACCAAAGTTGTTGCCGAGAGCTAAGAAATTGACTCCGTTCCGCGGATTTTCACCATCTGGCGCTAAGCCCGGACCGCCAAATATTCGGCGTACACCGCTTCCCACACGATTAAGGAGCGAGTGACCACCAGGTTCGTAAGGAGGATGATGTGCTCGGTGTTGGTTTTGATGTTGGTTTCTAGCACGATTCTGGGCTATGAGTGCGCCGCCGAGGCCTAGGGCAGGAACATGGTGCGATGGAGGTGCTGGCTGGAGAGGTCTGGGAGGGAGGAGGTTGTCGGGGTTGTTAATTCGGGGATTATGGAGTTGAGGGAGTTGGTTTATTTCACTCCGGACTGGAGGTAGTTGTAATCCGGAATGGGGTTGCTGGTGATGCATATTGGCCTCAAATGGAAAAGGTTGATCGTTGGGTCGGACGACGGGAGGTGAGGCTGCGGCTGAAGGTGCATGGCGGCGCATAGGAAGCGAAGTCTGTCCTGCATATCTGTGTGGAACTGGTGGAACTGGAGGGACATAAAACGATAAATTTCGTGGCGGAGGAGACTGCAGTCGAGTCCTCGACGCTAGGATATTCAGAATTTTAATTCATAAGCGCCCTGGGAAAGGAGGTGGTGGGACTGACCTGGTCGCACTCGGGCCCCGGTAATGACTATGTCGTCGTCGTCACTCTCGTCTAGGAGCGATATGATTTCCGAAGGCACAGATAGTCGTCGTCGCTGGGCAGGCCGAGAAGGGCCGGGCTCGGGTGCACGATGGGTCTGGTAGATGTCATCGTCGAGCTCATCGACGTCAATAACCTCGACAGAGTCCCGTCTGCGTCGTCTGGTGGGGATCGTGGTGGTCTGTGTGTCAGGGGGCGCAGGCATAGGACGCTGGAAGACGGTGGCCATGAAAGCTGAGTTCACTTTGTCGCTTTCTTCCCTCCAACTGTACAGTCTGTATGTCCCAGCACGTGATCTCTTCTATCTTGGCGCGTGGCTTTGCGCCTGTTTGTCGCCACCCTTGATCTTCTTTCTTGCCACCCTCGAACGCTTGGAAGCTCGGACCCGGCTCGTGCACACTGATATGCTGTGGCCAATCATTCCGACATATGACCTAGTGCTTGGACCATTGGATTTTTATCACCGCGCAAACAATAACGACGACAAATTTTAAGGAGGCCATGTTTTCTCGGATGCTTTGCCTCTAGTCGATCGCCGGGCTTTTCGCCTAGCTCCTCTGCCAACTGGGTCAATCAAAGCCACAGCAGGACATTGCTATTCTCGTGGCTCGGTATCGTCTACATTCTGCTGTCTACTGAATAAACATATGAGATCGCATTCAAAATGCCTTGGTCCGCGAATTTCGCCCGGCTCACTTTGGACCACTGCCCATTGTTTTCTTCTTCCGTCAAATTCAAAGGGCTCTTGCGCTCCTTTTCTGGTCTTCTCGATTCTACGCAATATTTAACCCCGCCTTATGACAACTGGAGTGCCTCTAACCCCGTCTCTGTCTCTCTTGTTTGCTCACTATCACTATATCTGCATACACCATGTCTCCCCCTATCACTAAACTCACCAATGGTGCCGTTGCCGCTATCATCGACGCCAACAACACCAACGGTATCTTCAGCAAGAAACTCTGCGAAGACTACCCAATGGTGAAAGACCTCGACCCTCGCAAAGGCCAAAACACCTCCCCCCTCCCTCCATTCTACCTCCTCCCCGACCTCGTCGCCGACTGCCCTTACCTCCCTGACCGCAGCCCCCACCAAAAAACCGTCTCTCCCGCATCCGACGAGTGGTTCCTCCACCACGCCCACTACGATGCCACCAAAACTGCTAAACTCTACGGACTCAAAGCTGGCAATCTGACAGCTGCGTGTTACCCCACAGCAGATGAATTTCATCTACGGGCTGTTGCGGATTATTTGAATTGGTTGTTTAATATGGATGATTGGATGGATGATTTGGGTGAGAAGGCGACGGAGAGGATGAAGGAGGTTTGTATGGATGCGATGAGGGAGCCTGAGACGTATGTGACGGATAAGAAAGGTGGTATTATGACTAAATGGTACGCTTCCTCCTCCCTCTATCCTTTTCACCTCACACTAACTCTTGTCCTCTTCTCCTCTCATCAGCTACACCTCACGTCTCCAAAAAACAGCCGGCCCAGGATGCCTTCAGCGCTTCATCGACAACATGTCTCTCTTCTTCGACGCCGTCATCGTCCAATCTTCTGACCGCATGAACGAGAAGACTCCTACACTTGAAGAATACATCGATGTCCGTCGCGATACCAGCGGATGTAAACCTTGTTTCCAGTTGGCGGAGTACGTGGGGAGGTTTGATTTACCTCAAAAGGTGGTTGACAATGAGAGGATTATGAGGATGGAGCAAAGCACCAACGATCTAGTCACTTGGTCTAACGTCAGTATATTCTCCCCGCCTCTTTTGCGTGACGCTGATTTTACAAATGGGACTTACAGGACATCTTTTCATACGACAAAGAACAAATCCGAGACGACACGCATAGCATGATACCCGTCACCATGATTCACTACGGCCTCAACTTACAAGAAGCCGTCAACTTTGTCGGTCAAATGTGTAGTCAAGCTATCCAAAACTTTGCTCACGATCGGAAATGTTTGGAAGAGGAGGCGGAGAAGGAACTTGGGTGGGACAAGGAGGTTATTGAGATGGTGAGGAAATACGCTGATGGTTTGGAACATTGGATTTCTGGTGGGTTTTTTCTTCTTTTTTGTGAGGGTGATATGATGTACTGATGATTATGTTTTAGGTTCGTTGCATTGGTCGTTTGAGACGGAGAGGTATTTCGGGAAGAGAGGGCAGGAGGTTAAGAAGAATAGGATTGTGAATTTGTCGCCCAAGTTGCCTAAAGCCAATACTGCTACCAAGAACGACGACAACAGCGATAGTCTTCCTAACTAGGAGCCGACACATACTGCGTACGATTATTCCGGTTTATGGTTCTGTTCTTCCTTCCCCCCTTCGTTCGTTCGTAGTCAACTGGTCTTTCTGATCCCGATTCTGAATGTGTCTTGTACTTGGTAGCGGGTTCGTTGATGGACAGTGGTTTATATCTTATTGCTGTACATATGTAGCTACACCTGCGATTACTCTTTTCGAGTTCTTGCGTTGGTTTAAATATCGTATAAATTAAAATATATCTTAGATGCGATTTTATTGTTCTGTACTGTACGCTTCAAGTTCTTTGTCAATAAATGTTTCCTGCGAAGTATTTGGTGGAACGTTGAGATCGCTCTCTCCTTTAATCGGTCGAGTTGTTTCCCCAGTTGCATCATCCCTAAGATTGTTAATGTGAATAGTCCACGACTTCAAAGCTGAGAGTGCTGGTAACTCTAGTTCAGTATAGTGACCTCACATTAGTAGGAGCAACAAATTAATCCAAGAAAAGGAATCCAAGACACCCACCAAACTCCCAAGTCACGTCATCCTATCAATAAGCTTGGAATTATCACCCCTAGTGGCAGCTGACATTCAATTCATCTATATATTGCAAAAACATTGTATTCAACTGAAGGGGTTTCGTTCGTTCACTAGGAGACCACGATGCTTACGCCTCGGAGTTGGCACATTTTCGAAACTACTCGACTGTAGCCAACTGGCATTTAGGACCTCGGCCCCGTACACCCCGCATCCGTCAATCTCTCGAATTTAAAATCTGTCGGCTCCACGCCTGTGAGCCTTTACCCGCTGAGCCTAAAAATAATTTATATAGCGAGCCTTTTACTTGTCTTGTTACTACCCGTTGCGGTAGAGTTTTGGTTTTAGCCTTTCTGAGGGCGCAGTCGATAACCGCATATATTCAGTCTCTTTGATAGATGTGCATACGTTGGGCTCCCTGTTCTGCAATGTTGAACAGTGGACATGGTGGTATTTACTTAGGGGGATTTTGTCACATCAGCGCATCAAAAAAAGTCGGTCCCGTCAGATGTCAAGGGGATCTGACGTCGCCACTCTGACGGCGATGCGCGTTTGTGGATGATGTTGACGTTGATGCGGTGATGGATGATGCGACATTGGTGGGATGATCCCTCTGAACCTGTCAAATCATCACCTTTTAAGCGGGTGTTGAATGTGTAATGGAATTTTTTTTTGGTTTTATTTTATTTTATTTTAAGTGAGGGATCAAGGGTAGAGAACTCAAGTTGTAACGAAAGGGTCGATGTTCTCTATTTAACTGACTATTATGAAACGGAGTGGGAGAACTTTGCATGCAGAACTGCCGAAACAGTTCTGTTCGATAACATGTTGCGAAACACGACCGAGAGTCCAGTACTAAACGTTGCCCTCAGAGGCACTACTTGTCGCCTCAGCGCCCCGTATTTATCTCCCATATGCAGAGGCATTGTCTTTTCTTGAAGCTAGGTCTTCACTCATAGCGAGTACGCTCCCAACCTCAGGGTTGAACGCTGTAAGCTACGGCACCCTTATCCTTCCCTCTGGCATCCTACAAGAAGATCGACCTCAGTTCAACCACCATTAAACCCAACACCGTCCCTCCATGCGCTCGCAAGCCACATCTATCCCCTCCACTCTTCTTTCCATCCTCTTCCTCCTCCTCAGTGGGAACGCGGACTCCTTGGGACTCGGCCCATCAGCAGCACCACTCCTAGCCAGCGCAGCAATTATACCAAAGGGGGATACGATAGGTCTCCGACATTCCTTTGCTCGATCAGAATCCAGAATCACACCATAGCACTGGAACGATTCCCCAGCACAAGCAGAAGCCAGAGAATTTGGGTCCGGGGAAAAGGACGTCCAAGGCCCTGCTAGCCATGTGACAATCACATCGAGATTAGTTGAAGGACGAGGGGACGGAGATGGAACAAGGGAAAGGGTAACTCCACTTGAAGGAGAAGGGGAGCGAAGACAACGAGGGCGATACGTCGTGCATAAACGTGTTCACCCGAGGGATTTTCGGATGAGACGGTTTGTGATCGAGGAGTAGGAAATACGGCGTGAGTTGTGTATTGCAACTTTGTGAGGAGTTGGGGATGCGATCACTTCAAGATGGGCACTAAAGTGGATATGAGTGGTTGGTTGAATCGGACTTGGATTTTTGGGGGTAAACCCCGATGAATCGTGTATCGTGATTCGACGGATGACGGAGGGATGTATGTATGTGAAAATTGTTTGATTGCGTGGAGCGAAGAAGCGCTGAAGATCTGATAGAGCTCTGGAAGCAAAATCAGGGATGACGGAGAATGTAGCGGGGGCAGAAAATATAAAGCAGATATTTTGTTAAATCGAACCGGATCGTGATCTTGCCAGGTGTCGAGTATTTTGGGAGCAAATATCCGAGGCGGTGAGGCGAATTGAAGCAACTATGCCTTTTGGGCCATACTGTTAGCGGGAATTTAGAACGCAGAGAAATGAAGTTCCTAGTCTTGTAGATGTCGGAAATTTCTTCCTGAGGGAATAGTGGTGGTGGCTTCTTCTGATCAGTTTCTCGAACGCTCCCGAGACACTGGCAACCATAGTCTTGTCTGACAAGAATGCAAAGCCAAAGTGCGTGAGATTCCGATGATATCAATCACGACGACGGGGAACAAGGCTTTCATGAACACGGATGTTGATGGCTTGGAAGCGCACGGTAATTGCTCAGTCGATGGAACGCAAGCATGGACACATGTATCGCTATCCTCTTTCGCGTGAAAAGCGGAGGATATTACCCAGTTCATGTCGGTTACGATACCGAGAGGAGAGCAGTTTTTGCTAGAGAAGAAGTAACTAGAAAAGGGTCGCCTTGTGTCCTGGGTAGACTCAGTGGTCTTAGGTGGCTTCCCAGCGATACGGCAACCGCTTCATACCACAAGCTTTCCTCCCAACCTGGAGGAGAGTACGGGCCTGTTGACGTTTGATCGCACTACAGGTGTCACAATTTGGCCCATAAGAAACCTAATCAGTTGTAATTGAATCGGATAATGGACAAATAGTTTGACCCCCTCGAAGTATAAGGGCATCCCAAGGTGTATCGGGGCAAAACTGCAATTTAAATGACAGTGCCAGTAGGTGTAGGCTGGTGCAAACATGTACTTCCTATATTCAGGGATTGCCACATAGGTCGATAACGTGCTTTCGGGCATTCTTCTGTTCAGAACCTCCCACACCAGGGACGTCTTCTGGAGCCTCCCCATCCAAATTTAACTAATGGGAATGAGGTTATCAGGCCACACCGCGGTCAAACAGCCTCGGAGGAAACTTACACGACCACGATCTGCACCCGCATTAATCAGGAGAACAGCGGCCTCAGCATGAGCCGAGTCCATTGCAAGGTGCAGAGGTGTATTTCCTATGACAGAAAGAGCCAGATTGTCAGGCATTGATATGATGTGGATCATTGCGGGAGATATACCAATCCGATCGCCGGTATTGAGGCGCAACTTGTTCGAAGCTGTCGACGAATCCAGTAAGAGACGGATAAAACCTACAGAACCTGTTGTGGCTGCACGATGCCTGTGAGAAATGGGGTGAACGGGTGCATGGGAAAGAAGCCTTGAGATGCGTATTTACAGAGGTTGTTGGTTGGCCTTGTCCCTGGCATTTATCTACTCCGTGGTGAGAAGCCCTCGGTCATGAAATATCGCGTCAAGCATACGTACATCGGCGCCCCTAGAAATCAATAGTCTACCAATCTAAGGAGGTCGTCAACACGCGTTTATCCTCTGGTTGGCCGAGCACTAACTTCAATGCGAGACTTGGAAGCAGCGTAGTGCCTACGAAATAGCTGAATACCGGAGCTTGTTTGGGTTTTGAAGGCGAAATACTAACAATGGAGTTAATCCTTTATCATTTTTCCTTCGGACAGTTAAGCGTAACGGGAGAAAATCAGAATTGGGTCCCAAACCTATTCACATCAGCCCCCGCACCAATCAGCTCTTGAGCGACCGTTTCATGTCCAGCACTAGCTGTCAACCCGTGAGCCTTTCAGAATCCCTGGCATAAATGCATAGCGATCTAACCAGCAATATGGAGTGCTGTCCAACCACTATTGTCAGGCCTGTCCACTTCGGCCTTTTGGTCAATAAGGTACCGTACTATGTCAGTCGAGCCTGTTGATGCTGCCCAGTGTAGTGGAGTACGTTCATCCTAGTGGAATGAGTTTTGAATATGTGCACTTTCTTAAAATTAAGGGCATACGACGTCAACTGAATTGACTAGTCCTGGACTTTCAGTGATGAGCGTCCGGAGAAGTGAGAACTGATCTACCATTTGTTAGTGGCTGGCCGAAAGCATGATAACAAATGGAGTAGCTCACTTGTCTGAGCTGCTGAATGCACTGATAGAGACATGATACTTTTTATTTGAAGTATGAAGTGAATGTAGGGGCAAATAGGAACGAGACGGTATCCTCACAAAGCAACAGAATACAGTCACAGCACAATCACTTTCCGAATCTGAATACTTACCGTAAGTGACGCGTCCAGGCCGGATCATGTGAATCCGTCCCGTGATCTCGTTATATATTAGTCAGCAACTCTCGACAATTGAGGTTCGTCATGGTCGGAAGCCGTAACTCTCTTTGATGGCTCTCGATGCCTTCACTACTCAGACAGACGGAACAAGACAAGAAAAATACCCCCCATTCTCTACTCCCATTTCTCCAATCACAATCACAAAATACGCTTACGAGACTTTATCAAAGGCCATCATCATGCCTTTCAATATTCCGGTTATTCTACTCCCTGAAACTATGCCGGTACATTGTCTGATGAATGTACTAGCCTCTTAGCACCTTTGGAAAGGCAAATTGTAATGAATCTCCTCTGGCTTGAGTCTGCCATTGCTGCTTCAACCATGGCTGCTTGGGTTCAGCGCGACGGACGAAAGTAAATATCGGTATTTCATCTCACACTCTCGGGACTTAACATATTAAGCTCGTCTGTAGACTCTACGAAGAATCGCTAGCAAATTTATCTTACTTACACATCCTCCCTAACTCCGCTGCAAAGTTGGCTTTGAATTTCACATTCAAAACAAGTCTTCGTCAAGCGCTGACTGGAGGGTAAAAGGCAAACTCTTTCCCATTTTGTGAGTAATGCTTACATGAATCCACAGTGGGATCAGTGGAAGCTTCGGTGTTCCTGCGGAAAAGGATGACAAGCAGCCCGGTCCAGACATTGAAGCACTCGATAGTTTTGCCCTGGAGCGCTGGGAGGTGCGACTTACAGACCAGGACCTCTCGCCTAATATACTAATGTGCGGATGTCAGACAATATTGCATTATATGGTCTCTTCCGGCACTGGCCAAAACCCAACAAAACCTTCTCAGGGTGTTCTCTTTTTACTTCAGCGCAGCGAATTGATGAACAGCTTCTAGTAGGTTCTGCCATTACTCCTCGAGACGGAAACGAAATTCATATCCTCATTAGCGGGGGTCCTCTACAGATCACATCAGCAGGGTTTCAATTTTTGCTGCATTCTCCGCACGCGCAGCTCTGGGATCTACTTCTTCAGTACCTGCACTTAGCTGAAGTGAGTCCATACACGAACGTAGATTTCTGATGCTTCTGACGTCAATGAATTTCAGGAAAGGCAGATGGACCTTGTTGAAGTGCTAGGGTTTCTATTTATGCTATCAACCATGGATCTCGGACGAGTAATTCGTGTCACTAGATGCCCTAATTTTCGCTGATAGGTTGCTCTCCTGCTCAGGAATATTCGATTGAAAACCTGAGCACCACCCAGAAAGCTATGCTTGAGGACCTCCGTGATTACGGTCTGATTTGGCAACGAAGGGTATATACCATTGTGGAGTTCATGACCGTCCTTCCCTTCTGACTGCCCCTCCCAGCCTAATTCGCGGCGTTTCAGCCCGACTCGACTTGGCACGACACTGACTTCTTCCTCGCCACCGCTTCCCACGACCACCGGTGTAGGCTCCGGACCCAAAGAGGGATTCATCGTTCTTGAAACAAATTATCGAGTATATGCCTATACGGGTCCGTTCGACTCTTTAATCTCCAACAGCGCTGATTTATGACGAGATGTCAGACAACCCTTTACAGACTGCCGTACTAAACCTCTTTGTGTCACTCAAGTATCGCTTTCCTAATCTAGTCGTCGGCATGATTACAAGGGATAGTGTCAAAAAAGCCCTAATGAATGGCATCACCGCCGACCAAGTGCGTGTTCTTCGCCTGCAGTGAAGCAGACACTGAATGCCGTCTTGGAAGATCATCAGCTACCTGATCACTCATGCCCATCCACAAATGCGGAAGAATGTAGGTGTTCGGACGCTCCCTCCCCTCGTTCCGAGCTTATCATGAGTCAGAATCCTCTTCTACCGGTCACTGTCCAGGATCAGATACGGCTTTGGGAATTGGAGAAAAATCGGCTCAAGTCCAGCGAAGGTGAGTGGTTTGAAACTTGCACCGCTTCGTAAGGATGACCAAATGCTCCCATCCTAGGTTATCTATATACTTCCTTTACTTCTCAAGCGGACTATGAGTTGGTTCTGAATTACGCAAAACAGTTGGATGTCATTCTCTGGGAAAACACCGGGAAGCGTTGCTTTTTCGGTAGTTTAGAGGGCCATTCCAGGATCAAGGAATTCATCGAGAGGCGAACGCAAAACCCTAATTCATAATTAGACCCCACGAGTTGTCGTTTATTACCTTCTAGGTAGCCAGTGCATAATTTCATACCATTGTCTTTCCGGTCATTCTCACTTCGCATGTCCATTACACCCACTTTCCGCGGAAACTTGGGTTCATTGGATTCGAGAGGTGGCTGATGACAAGATACGAGAGCAGGAAAAAATGCATGAAATTTTAAGACGACTTTATCAAGGATATTCTAATACATATGTAGGGGTATAGAAAATTAATCGACAGCTTATGTGCAACAGGAAAGCAGAACGATAGCAGAGAGAGCAGCAACCCAGAGAAATACAAGAAATTATGAGCTCCAAGATAAAAGATACTATACATAGGGGTCTCCATGAATGCATTATCACATATCATCAACATTTGCAAAATCCGTCGAGCCCGACATAGCTGTGGAACTAGGGGCATAAGCTGTAGTGTCGTACGAAAGGTTGGCTTGGAGAGCGGCCGGCGCTTCCATAGCCGACGTGTCGGTCGACGACCAAGAAGAACTGTAAGAGTGGCTTGAAGAGTGGTGCTGAGGTTGGTGGTGCGGCTGGTGATAACCCGAATTTGAAAATGGCAGGGTAGGGGAAGGGGTAAAAGACGTGTCAGTGTGGTGGCCCGCGTGGCTCCTGCTGTCTTTCAAACTCTCCACATCGCGCTGATGCCAACTTATGCCGCGATGAGTAGAATTATCACGAGCGCTTTGGCAGTGCGCAGGAAATCGATGGATATAACTTGGCGACATACTCTCGGGATCCCGTCGAATGCTTGCTGCCTCCCCGTAAGGATGACCTGGTGACCGAATCCGTGCTCGCGGTTCAAGATATGGCGATGAATGGCTGCTGGGAACATCATGGGAACCAAGCCATCTGCTCGTCGAGCCACTCAAGCTCGACCATGGCTCAGGAGGGGATAGATGGCTATTATCCCGCCGTCTGGCAATGCTCGGATGGGAAGAGTGAAGGGTGGGTGTCCAAGGTGGTTCCGGACGCACGGTCATGGACGATAGAGAAAAATTCTCAGTTCCTGAGTTGGACCATCTGTCGCTGGCGTTCGAACGTCCGTACATGTTGCTATGGAGGCTATGGCCACCATGGGATAGCGAGTGGACTGGACTCCCTGTGAAGACGTTGTCAACAGGCATCAAAACCGTCGTGCAAGAAATCCAACCAGAAGGATCGGGTACACGGTACACAGGCTCTTCCACCTTGCACTCTGGCGCTGGCAAATCTTCAGCTTCACAGCTACCAATTGGGATCAGGGTTGCGTTGACGGGGGAGAGCAAGCACTTACACTAATCTCGGCTTCCCATCTGGCCCGATCTCTACTTTTGGCGGGACTCTGAAGTTCGTCAATCGGAATATGTGTGGCGGCATGTAGAGGCCCATGATATCTGGACGGGAGGTTGGGCGCTTAAGTGCGCTGTCAGCACTCTGGTCTACTGGGATTTCAATGATGCTCACCTTGAGGAGGCCAGAGCGTATGTCCTCTGACGTATAGTATGAAATAAGGTGAAGGTCAGAACCTTCAATCGTAACGGTTATTGTCTGGTCAATCTATGTTATAGGAAGGCCGACGGAAAGGGGAGCTGCCTGACGCACCTTTTTGATCAAACCGTTTGGCTTGAATGTGCCCTGGTCGTTGCTGGAGTGACCATTGGTAAGGCTTTTATATGACAATTGGTCTGGAGAGCTGCGTCTGGCGAGGTTCCGACCTGAAGGGTCATCCTGGGGGTATGGTTTCTTGTGACCACTGCGGCTGCTCGACCTCTCGTTGATTTCTCGATAGACCTGAAGAGAAAGAATCTGTCAGGAGTCATGCTGAATATTACACGGGAAAGACTGACAAGAAAGTTGCCAACTATACGCGACGGAGACCAGAGGAGACCATCTCAATAGAGGAAGGTTAGAAGGCAGAGCTTACGAGGAGGGATCTATGACTTACCAGTCCAGCGTTTGATTCCACTTTCCTCGACGCTAAACACAAAGACTGCACCGCTCTTGATCATTGTCCTTCGTTCAGAGTCGTTGAGGCGGCGAGTGATGCGTGGAATGACGCCTTGACGTGCAGCATGGATGAGGCGAAGGGCGTGGACGGTGGTCTCGACATAGCCGATGAAAGGAGGTACGTCTGGGTTACTCGTCATTATAGGATGCCTAAGCTTGAGGCTGTTGGACAATTGAGAGTGGTGGGGTGAGCTAGTCGAAAGTTGCCTCCCTTCCTTTATCAAGTCTCTCTCGTGCTGTTCCTTGCATAATCAGAACAATAATTTAGACCGGATCGATGGGAGAGGGAAAGCCACCTGTTCGTATTCAGGCTGCCTTGCGTCGGGCGTCCATTAACCTTCACCCAGGAATGAGAGTACGTGAGCCGAAGCCCGTTAACTTGACATTTATCTGACGCCACTGCTTGTCAACTTGCCGTCTTCTTTTATTTTTGCAACTGAAGCTGATTTAGTCCGACGAAAGGATTCGACCCAAAGTTTGCGCCGGAGACCTCCCTAAAAGGAATACCCTGATTTGCTCAGAAAATACGATATGGGAGATCCGATAATGGTGCCTCCTTCATGTGAAAGAGATCTCGATGCACATACTCAGGGTGATGTGACCCACCCCATTCAGTTCAGGTAATCTAATTAAACCGCCCGTAGTCTCCCTGGGCCGGGGCAGTGCACCGGTCCTTCAAGGATTCAATCGATCTAGTCCATGGACAAGCCTCAAAATGACCATCTCTTTTCCTTCCGAGAATGCGTGAATCTTTTCTGAACAACTCCCTCTCTCCGTGGACGAAGAATCGTCGGTCCGTTTAAGTGAAATTGGGGCCCAACCTTCTTAGGTGGGAGGTACATCATCTCCGGCTGACTCAGAACACCTGGTGTCTTAGGCTCCTAGGTTGAATAGTGATTTGCCATTCTTGATGCTCTCCGAATGGAGTCGCCTTAGCACAAGGTTGCACATGTTGTGATGACATCCAACTCCAGCAGCTGTTGTTTGCCCGCACCATTCCTCAATCCAAATACTCCGAGGCGCGAGCCGAGGAATCTCATTCCCTTGGCAAGAATTACGTATACTTCTTCTCCAGCGCCTTTCGTTGCGAGGTGTATTCCTGCCCATCCCAGAATATCCCAGGATGTGGATGGAAGCCCCGCCTTATTATCTCCTCCCTATGAAAGACATTCAAAACATGCCGCGCTAGCAGCATTCTCTGTCGAGTACTCGCTTGTCCACAATGGGGAAAGCAACAAGGATCGTAGGGATGGTGTTTCAATTAAAAACGTGAATAACAAAGATCAGAACTGTTCAAATGTGATCGTCATAGAGACAGAGGGAGCGCAACAGACATATGGGCATCATAAACAAAGGCATAGGATAATGTATAAAGGAATTACAGGGGGGATAGTGTTGCCCATTCCAAAAACGTTTGACGCAAGGGGCGACTCCGTTAATCAAAGGCCCTGGATATACCATATACATACAACACAACTCCTTCAGACATCCAGAGCTTGGATGTTTCAGGAGAGCTGACAACAAAACAAGGTCGCTGTCAGGCGTCATCGAATACAGATACGTGATCGGTCGAGGTTTTGTACGGTCTCTCAATATAAAGGACTGATCGAGTAGCAGGAGGGCGGCCAGTGAGAGGAGCGACGGTCTTCAACATAGGCTTGGCTTTCGTCACAATAACCTCCCTTTGAAAACCCAGAGGCTGTGAATGATAAATATAGGAGGGAAACCAGGCGAATGACCTCTTGCATCGAACAAAAAAAGTCGTAGTTTCATAGAAAGAGAGATTAGCTTGATCGTGGTACGAAATAGGGAACTTGCTCACCATCCCAGGTCCTTGTACCAAGTTTACCTTCATTCGGTACACTGCGCCAAGTTCCCAGCACGAATGTCCTCGGGAATCTCCAAGTAATACAGGGCATCGAAGATCTATCGTCCAACAACGTTGTCGTATGCCAACTTCCAAGGGAGCGCCGTTATGCTGGGATGGGTCTAACCACGTTCCTTCATCGACGTTAACACTGGTGAGTGTCGGCCCGGATGTGCTATTCAAATGGAGTATGACGAGTCGAAAGACCAACTATCGTCCCGGACCGAATACAGAGCGGTGGTGGTGCGTAGGATAGTGCTTGCTAGGCAACACGACGGCGCTCAGATCCTTCGCAGTAAAGGAGTAAGGAGGAGTAATGCTTACATACAGAGCTCTTGAAGTTCAAGCATTGGCACGCTGAGTCTCACACCCACAGTTATCTCCAGTGAAATGAATCTGTATCAGAAAATTTAACTCCGGCATGTGTGCGCCCCACGGAGGGCGCCCATATACGTTGATTGGAAGCCTCGGTATAGGGATATACAGCCTCTCAAGCTGCACCCATGATTATTGCTGGGACGGGACCGAGAAATGGTGTCACTGATGGCGGGGAACGTTGAAGGTCGATACTAAAATGTATAGACGGAGGATCAGAATCAAAGCAGGGTGGCGAACAGAATATGTTGTAGAATTGAGCTAAGACAAATGAGCAATGTCATTATGAAGCCCGAAATAGTGAACAGTCCTCACCTTTCCAGGAGTCTGCCTAGGAGGAGATGCCTAAAGTCGACGGTCAAGGATGATGGAGGAAAGACGCTCATACTTTCCTCTTTCCTCCGATCACCATCATGCCCGCGATCGAAAAAATCGATTATTTGCTTGGAACAAAAGATATCTTCCACGTGATGGAAGCGTCAGTAAATCGCTCACTCCCTCCCCGACGCATCCGATTTCAACGACAGACTGGCTAACTAAAATGTCGAAAACCTGAGCGGTGTCATAATGTAGTTTTTCAGAGACAATCACACTTCACTCACATAGCAGTGAATGAGACGGATAAGTCGTTCGTATGGACATAGGGAGAGGAGACACAGATCTACACACGAAGGGTTCGGCTATGTGTCCAGAAGATCCCATGCCACAGTGATATTGGTCTGATACTGGTGGCACTGAATCGCTCTGCGGAAATGCCATAAAATGCGTAGATGGTTGTGATCGCCGTTGGCTCCAAGAACAACATCCCGTTGATTGATGGGAATAACACCCCAAGCTCAGTTGACCGAGGCTCGATAGGAGATTCCCCAAGACCCGCCGAATAGTTTTCGCATCACCTTTTAGTTAATGCCCTCATCCAGATTGCGCAAGGCTCGTGTGAGAGCACAGTATACGGCATTTGTATATTCCAATCCCACCACTCGACATCCAGTGGCCTAATCAGATGGGATCTAGAGTTGCTCCTGTGCGAATCGAAGCCTTGTTAGGCCCTTCCTTTCTTCCCTTTGATGGAAATGGAAATGATGGCGATTTGTCCCCCATAATTAGGTAATAAAGGGGTGGTTCCACACTTCGGAACGTTGTAATTCGCTTCAACGTAGGTGAAAGCATTCTTTCAGTTCAAGGACAAGGCCAAAAGAGTTATCTGGATAAAGCAAGTCCGCGTAGAAGAGCGTTAGAGTTGAAAGGTAGTTGTGGCCAGCTCGGACATCAGGATGCTGCATGCCATAAGCAGTTCCCACCCTAAAATAGTTTGATTGTTCACTGAGGTACCATCCGGGACAGACTTGACAAGAAAACGCCGATGCGAACGCTATTCGCTCTAGGCTAGTATACATAAAGAATTCATCCGCTTATCCTTCATTCTCGAAGTCGCGATGAATTGCGAGGAAAGGAAAAATCAGCTTAGAGTGTCCAAAAGATAGATACTGCTGGGCTGCATGAAGAAATTCTTAAATCAGCACCCAGAACTAGTCCGTGCATTGCCCTTTTGACCGGTGCCCCGTTGAATATCTTGTTAATAATCTACCAAATCATGTCTCTGTAAGTACTAAGGGAAGAGGTACTATCCGGTTGAGCAACCGTACCGCTCAGCTAGGATCAGTGATTTGTTCGCAACGGAAGCTCTCTCAACGAGGCTCACAACTAGTAATCTGTCGTCAAGAACACTTCGCGGGAAACGAACAAATAAGCTAGCTGGATTTCTGATCGGTCTTTTGATTCGCGCGAATGTAGAGGATCAGCATCACAAGTAAGCGATAAATCGGGCATTGATATTGATTTTCGTTCCCAGCGAACGCCTGACGTTAGTGCAATCGTCAGTTCTTCAATGTCGCGGAGTTTGATTTTAACTACCCTGAAGTTCACACACTTGAGTACGGCGCACCATAATTGGCCTCAAGTGTAACGATTCTTGAACCAGGAGGTTGGCGTACGAATAAGCTGAAAACTCTAATCATATGAGATCAAAATAAAAGGATGCCCTTTACATTTATGCACCGGAGTATGTTCAGAACTTTGTTTGAAGTCGTGATCACGATCAACACTGATCTGGATCGAGTTAGTGTCTTCCGCGAAGTAATCAATGCCACAGCAGATTATTTACGGATGATGTCAGTTAATTCACGACCTTCTTCTAATTTATTCTATGTTTCAAGGAACAGAGGTTGGGTCCCAGTCCGTAACCAATCCTAATGATGGATGAGGTCATTGTAGGCAGCCTTAGTGAACGGTGACTCGCCTTCGTCGAGGGCATCCAGTTGACTTATCTCTTTGGTGGTAAGCTCAAAATCAAATATATTCGTGTTGGAGATGATCCTCTCCTTGTACGCTGATTTGGGTATGGCGATATAATCCTACAAGCCAATACATGAAAAGGACAGTGTGGCGTGGAGGTGCTACGAACCTTCTGGAGAGAGTATCGGAGAAGAATATGAGCAGGCTGCTTGCGATATTTGCCCGCCAGTGACAGAATCTTTGGATGATTAAATCGCATGCCCCGAACCAGCGGTCCCCAAGCCTGTGCCGTTGAAATTCAGTGCGTCATTCATGTGGGCTGAGGGCTAACAGGATAAGCTCGCGCACCTCAAGGACGATGTCATTTTTCCTCGAGAAGTTCACTATCTCTGTGCGAGCCATGAAAGGATGCAGGTCAATCTAGATCGTTTTCTCGTCAACAGCGTCATATCAAAGGTTAAACTCGAAGTCGGATCATACCTGGTGAACAACTGGCTTGGGGTATTTTTCGGACAAATCTAAAATATCCTGGATATGCGGGATGCCGAAAGTACTGATCCCAACACTCCGGATGAGACCTTCTGCCTGAGCGTCACAAATGGCCTTCCAACTTTCTTGGCGAGCCTCTGGCCCTCCCATGGGCCCATGCATAAGATAAAGGTCGATATACCCAAGCCCACATTTAGCGACCGAGCGATGGATAGCATCCTTAACCTTCGAGTAACCGTTGTTGTTCTTGAGTTTTGTAGTGTAGAATATTTCAGATCGAGCAGTATTGGTTGTTTTACAGAAATCAAGGATCGCCTGGCCTACTTCCTTCTCATTTTCGTACCATTCTGCGGAGTCCTAAAAGATGCCATTTTATGACGGGCCCACCAGATATCGGGAAGAGGTGACAAACAATGAGACGATACCCAGCCTGTAGTAGTCCTATGAGTAATGATACTTGGAGCTGCCTCATGGTTTGGGTCTACCTCCAGCGCCCAGAGTACGGCTTGATAAGCTTCTTCGCGGTCTAATTCATATGTTCCTGGAACAAGGCCACCCAGAACTCAGCCTATGTATAGTGAATTGCTGAAGACACACTGCACCGAAACCAAGTATAGGTACATCATTTCCATCTGCTAGCTGATAAACGTTGCACAGACGAATCGATAACGATCCTGCAATAGAACAAGGGAGGACGTACCCTGATCCTGGAGGAGAAGGTGAGTACGTTGGCAGCTGGAATCGTATTGGCGGGCGACATTGTAGATCGTGATCCCCAGTATAAATCAGTGCTATAGCTCCACACAGCAATCAGGGAATGGAGAGGCTAAGGAAGCACGCTTTGTAAACCGGACCACAAGTTCCAAACTCGGTCATGTTGTCAAGTTCGCGTCACGCTGTTACAGCTGAATGTCTACATCAACCCCGTTTGCTGTGATTGACGTTTCCTTCACAAACTCCGCAGCGCAACTTCACCTATTAGATTGTCGTCGGCTACGGAAAACATACCTATGAGGGAACATGCCCTAACGATAGTCCTATCATGTGGTTTGATAATCCTCGGTTCCAGCCTGAGAGAACTGGACTTGTGGAACCTACATGAGGCTCCTTTGTTTGGCTGATAGACCGTCCATCCTTGAGATCTTAACGGAACTGACGAACCGACGTCAAGGGTAGTCTTGCCGTTATAGCATGTGGCCCCAGTAACAACCGTTACAAGTCAAATCGGGCTTACTCACGATGGAGTATAAAATTAGCCCTTAGGGTCACTCTCGATTGCTTCTATTGAGCCCAGGACATCTCGACTGGTTCTTGGAGAAACGAAACTGGCTGATATTTTCCTCTGTATTGAAGGGTTCAAAGCTCAAGTTGGTCCTCTTACTCCTTGGATAAAAGCGGGCTGATTTGGCCAGCGGAGAACATCAAAAAAGGCAGCTGAGGCCTGGCGCCTTCCCACCAGGGACCCCAGAAGAGAGGGTGAACTCTAAAACCGGACACGGTGCTACGCATCGGAGACTATCACACAAGAAGAAATGCTACATGGCTGAAGGTGTCGCCGCTCGAACTTAGGGAACGTGCCCTCCCCCCATTTGGAACTTTCATTGGGTTTATGGTTCGTGGTTTTCCGTTTTGGACTTGGAGAAGAGGCTTCCTACTACGAAAGCATGTCATTCAATCAGGAACAAGCCTTTTTAACACGTCCTCAGGCTTCATGACAAGACCGCGAGGAAATCGTCTCTCATTTTATGGTCAAACCAACTCGCTGTCAATCATGATTCGACATTGTCTCTGATTTCACGGATATATGGTGACGCTCCTTGGAAATTAGTATTCGACTGTCTTCATTTCCGGGAAGTGCGGTTAACATCTGGGCGTCCGTGTTGGATATATTTCTGTTACTCGTTTCGAGCGACACGAACGTAAGGCTGTTTCTGCACAAAAATCTTTCTGATGCAAAGACACATGTTGACATCATTCCCAAACGTGCGGTATCTCCAAAGAGGCTTAGCTATGCTTAACCAATCCCAATCCTCCTTCATGAATGTCCACACCTTAGTAAAAATGTTCCCAGCATAATTTCAGCTTCCTAGATGTAGGAGTCATGCCAAAAGTGCGGGGAGGGCGAGCACTGCGGTACACAATGTCATAATGGGTGTGTTCTATTTCCTGCTATTGGGGCATGTTGATAACGTCCTGGATCAGGCCTGTTTCCGGAGTCGTGTCAGCTGGGTCACCAACGATCTCGGCTCGAGTCCTATAGTCACACATATTGCAACTTTCAGGCACAAAGCACATCTCAACTTCCCCTAAGCCACGATGATTGTGCTGTCTACCTCTTTGCGATCTGGTATGTGAATCACCCTCACCAGCTGACTTGACTGCCGGCCTCGTGTTGGTTCTGCACTTTCCATCCAGCATCCGTTTCAGGACAAGATACGTGGCCACGATCTTGTGTACCACTTCCTGGAGGTTATTCCAGCGAAGAGTTCCACAGCGGAACATTTTCCTCAACGGTCAACGCACAGCAGACAACGCCTCAGCAGCTGGGCATGACCACACTTCCGAGTCCAGGCGTGTATACATCGCTAGAACTAGTTCAATGCGGTGCATCCAGCAACCACGGGCCAACTGTTATGGCAAAACGGTCGACTGGAGCGGAGTGTAGGACCTTGTGTCTGCCTCGTAGTCGGGATCGTGCAATCTGATAAATTAGAGAAAATTTCACCTATGACATATCGTCCATATCGATTGCGTCGCTATACTATAAACCCCATTCCGGACCGCGCGTCCTTTACTATAACCTAAAGCTTTACAGATCAGGCTTTCTTTCACATTGAAACGGAGCTTATTCCTCTATAGATTTCCGCTCTCAATAATGAGCAATGATTCTGGAAGGCATATTTTTGAAATAGACATGGAAAAACACGATGATGTGGCCATAGAAGCTCATGGGTGCTGCAATGCATATCAAGCTTTTCAATGAAGTCATTCGAAGGCCTTGTATGTTTTCTCCGAGAGATTGTTTAGGAGTATTATTACCACAAGCCAATGGCTTGTGCCCGGCTCTAGGGCCGTGACCACTCGTGATGCTGTGTTTGGTTCTTTCAACGTCACTGATCAACCAAGCTCGCCGTCTCCCGATATGCCCTCATCTGCGCTTCCCTTGAAAGTACCATCTACTCCCGCTAAGAACGGAGAAAACGATAAGGAGAAGACCCCTATGGCAGCTAGCAAGCAGAATACCGCTGCCAAATCCGGGACACTTGTCCCCAGCGATATTTCCAGCCCTCATGAACTCACTGCGTTTGTAAGTATTGAACGGCAGGTATCATGTGCATCTGAGCTCTTGACGAAGCTCAAATGTATGACGATGCCGAAGTCTATTTCAATATGAATGACGTCGTTGACAATGTGGTTTTCTTCACCTCACCCAATAGGTTGAAACGTTACTTGAGCAGCTGGACACAAAGTTCGATGACATGTCAAAACAGATTCTTGAGCGTAGTGCGTCTTCTGGGCCATTATTCCTCCATTAGTGTGTTCATAATTTCTCCTACATAGTGTCTCAAATGTCCAGTCGAGTAGATGCTTTAGAAGCATCCATACAGGACATCATCAACGGCGATATTAGCAGCAACGTCAGTACCAGTGTCCCGCAGTCTCCGTCTCCCGCTGCATCAGCATCTGGTATGCGAAGAAGCGACAGCGGAACGCTCTGAGTGCTGTCGGTGGCTCATACAACGACGGCTGCCTACACAAGTTTGATCATTGATTAAATTATGGAAATTCTTCTGCTTTACTTACGGCCATCATCTGGTGGCAGATGTCCCTTGTTATGGACCGTTCAGTTATCATCCTGTGTCCATGCACCTGGAACACCTTCCGTCCATTCATCTCGATGACTTCTGATGAAGACACAAACAAATCGCATAAAATAATGATACCCGCACCCTCTATACCCAAAGAGAGCGTCAAAATATCTGATTGGATGTCGGTGTGTATGGACATGCCACATGAATACCATTTTTGCATCAATCGACTGCTACGCTTAAATCGACCTCCGCCTTCGGCACCTCAGCATCGAAGGTTCATCAATCCCGCATTCTCTTTGCCCATTTATCCTCGAAATGGATTTTCGATGTGTACAGTCAGTACACATCTGCTTAATCGAACCAGTCAGCTTTATCGCCAGTTTTCGTGATGGTGCCATCAAAACCGACAATTCCTCGTGGGCCTCACAATCTATCGAGCCAAGTATCTGGTTCACTGAACCGCAAGCGCCACCTTCATTCCTCCTCGAGACCCTGTTCATCTCGGCGGGCTCATGTTTAAGGGGTCAGGGAATGCCACCTGGCATCCCGCCGCATGAACTGTCACTCTCCACATCCGCACTTTTCATGATTGACATCACCCGACCTAGGGTTCTTTCTGATGTTTCTCAGCGTGGTCATTGCAGAGAGGACCGTGACATACCTCGAGAAGCCTATGCCGGAAGCGGGAATGAGGCCCTTGACTTGACAGGTTGTCATAGTGGTTTCTCCGATGCAGGCGTCGTTCGGCATTTGATCTTGCCTATCAGGTTGGAAGCTTACCGTTTTGCACGCATGATCTGGGATATACAGGGGTGCCCAGCATCCCTGAGTACTGACTATCTCTCACGTCATACTTATACGAATGCACTCAGTTTCTGCCTTGTATTCCTACCCTTGGCGCCTAACTACTTTCGGGTACGGGAGGCTGGCGTGCTATACTTGCCTGCTCAACGAGAGTAATATACCCGACTCTACCCCACCGATCGATACATTCCACCCTGCCACACTCGCGTGCTCCTCGCGTGGCTACAGGGTACGATCAGAAGGGTGTTTCAAGAATGACCCTATACTAGAGTCACATATAATACCTTTGCTACTGAAACCGTTGTGCTGTGGATGCCAGTGTATGTAATGTTGGTGTAATATGTACGCCTGTGGAACCTAGAAGAGATCGGTGTCTATTCCTTTTGGAAGAAAAACAGCGCAAAATCCTCCCTCAAAATTTGGCGCAATTTTGGGACGGTAGTGACCGAAGAGGCAGTGCCGGCATTAAGTCTGATATTCTGGCGCGTAGCCATTCTAATCTCATTTGACTAACGAGGTTCAAGACAATTATGTTGATTCGCGTCGGGCTCATCGGGCTGGAAGGAAAAGAGTTACACCAGGTCCCCAAGTCTGTCCTTGAGGAGCGCCAGCACTCAAGTTAGGAGGATGAACCAGGCGAGTGTTTCGGCCAGGTCTTTCAATGTAAACTGCAGTGCATAACCCTTGATTACAGACCTGGGCACCGTTCCTCTGGTCCCATGGGAAACCGCACCCCATTTCTAGAGGACAAGAATAGTATCCCTCAGGACGTGGTAGTACTAGGCAATCCATGAACCAGGAACTTGTCTCCCTTTCGGCTTCTTGGCAAGTATGCAAACCCGGGCACCTGCTGATTCCCCGAGCCATATCCACAAGGCTGGCGGCTCAAAGTTGGAGTGTGAAACGGTTTTATCCCCAGTGCATTTTCTGAGGCGTGCTGATTTGATGACACAATGGAATCATTCACTGAAGGGGCACGCTAAATTACGATATGCCAGGAATAGCACGACTCCATACACTGATAGAAATGGTTTGTTGAACGATTGTGGAAGAGTACCAGCCATGCATGTAGTAAATATTCACCGGAATGATTTATGGTCTTTATTGTCGTACAATTCTTCAGACTTTTTTTGGTGTGATGGCAATGCACAGTGGTACGGATCTTCCGCCTGCACCACCCAAAGAAACCCAAAATGTCTCAGTCTCTGAAAATCAAGCGAAAGATAATGCTTCTCCGTCGGCGAATCATCAACAATAAAAGTGGGGCGTGGGTAACTTTGACAAGCGCAAGCGTTCTTTGTGGGTCCCAAAGGTCTAGACCCTCACACATTAAGCGAGGGAAGATCCCATAACAACTTAGCATGATGATGTATTAATTCCGAGTCAACTTCGTAGAGTTTTAAGTAGGTGATGAGATCTTCCAATGTTGCCTACTATATTGCGGGAGAACTTGCGCGGTACTCCGCCGGAATACCCGCGGAACTTGAATTCCCTTCGGCCTGGACCCACAATTTCTTGCGTCATTGAGCAAACGTTATCGTAAAATTTTAGCCTCCTTCTATGGGACCGCTATGGACCCACAAGTGGAGTAGCTGGTTGTCTGCGGGCCGGGTTTGTCATTTGGGAAAAATTAGGTGCTATAACAATTGCCATCGACTAGACGCACAGCTGCGAGCAATCGATAATGATCTTGCACCCTCAAAATAAATTTCACTTGAGGCTTCCTGACGCTAGTGTACAATTCAACAGCAATTGCTCCTTTGATTTATCTCCAGAAATTCATATAAACGACCAGTCCCGGACCCCTGATCCATTTACATCCCGAGTCGGGACCTGAGGAACTCAAAGACTTTGGAATCTGATCGAAAATTAGAACACGGCGCGCCATCCCGGTATGGACTCGTCGAATAGAACTGGCTTAACGTTATACTGCATTTTTTCGGACTTGAGGTGCTAGACCGATCAATCGCCTCAGAACGGTGGGATTGACACAGTGAGGTAGTAACGCCACACTTGAACTTCGTGAAATTCTTTTTGTCACTCTTCGACAGTCTAGTCAATGCAAAAAGTGTTTCCACTCAAGGGTAGACCGACAGGATACATGGAACTTGAAACAATATTCTGACGTCAAGGAGGGTACCTAATGGCGATGTAAGTCAGCGGCCTTGCACCACTTATTAAGAATCTACTACTTCCGAATTTTATTGATGCCCGACTATTGTAGTAACAAGTGTTTTGGGTATAAATACGCCAAAATCCATCCCTTTCCTACATAGAGGTCTCTAGTTCCCGGGCTAGCCGTTGAGTAGTGGCTTTTAGGAAAGACTATAGGGTGAAAGTGATCGACTCGGAGGGATCGATGGGTATACGAAACACTGAATGCCACTGTAGTCTTCACACGGAGAATAAAATATATCAAAACCCAGGAATCATTTTAGTGATAGTGAGGGAGAGAGAAATGGGTATGTAGTTAAACCAGTCAAGTATAAATACGAACTCTTCATCCTCAAGTGATCATTGTCAGTACAAACCTCAAACCAATATCTGATCATATACCGGTTTGAATTGAATACATGTGAATAGAATGTCCTCATCAGACTGCCAGAGCGAATCCATTGTCGATACCAGTCTGACAGGAGAGATACATGAACAATATCGAAATATATTCCCCAGAAATACTGGCAAGAAATGTACCCCAACATATTGTTTTGAGGTTTTTTTTTTTACTGACATGATGACTTGGTGAGCGGGGTGACGGAGGACAAAGCTCGGTATTTCTGGAGAGGCTCAATTATTTCGAGTTTGAGCCTCTTGCTGACATAAATTTCAATGTTCTAAAGTTCACCGTACATGTTTCAACACTCAAACGGCGAGTGTATCGATTCGGAACTGAGGTCATACTACATCGTCGCGCTCGTTGAAGATCCAAACCCGAGGCTTGAGCTTGATCCGTAAACCGTACTACTACCGTACTCATTTACACTCCACTGTAGTAGTAGTAGTATACTATAAACCCCGTCAAACCGCTTTCAGTGGTGTTCGAAGGGTTGAAACCTTCTACTAAGAGACCTGGGTGTAAAGTTTCCGTTCCAAGTATTATTATGCCTAGACTCACCAAAAAGTCGAGACATTAATTAGGTGAAGGTCCTACTGTGGTTGAATACTAGGTAGCTGTAGACAGTAGACCGTAAGTCGATGTCCTGGTAGTAAGCGATTGGTACCACTAGTTTGACACAACATACCCTCCACAATATTTTGAGGACCTAGCAGGGAGGATTGCGGTAGCAATAGTAGTGCTCGATATGTCGATGATCATAAAGTGTTATGGAGATTACTGTGAATAAGCATAAGGATTTTATCAACAACTCCGTTCCAGCCACGTTAATTCGATGTGCAGTGAGATAGCCTGATGCTCCGAAAGGACCGAAACTAGTAGAGAAACGAGACTCGGACTCGGAGCAAAGAGTCACCGACAAAGTCGTAAAAGATCCCATGGCCTCGAGAACCCACATCGCAAGTCACAGCTCTCAGTAACTACAATAAATCAAATTGTCAAACCAGGGAAGTATTACATTCCACTCGGGCTTGTGGCAAACCCGAAGCAAGGAGGAGGGGGGGACTCTGAGTAAAAATGCTGCTAAATAAATCAAAAAAGCCCCCATCATAAAAAAAAGGGACCCACCAAATAAATCCCAACCACCCCCAAAGGCCCAAGCCCCCCTTCATCAATCCATCGTCCCCCCACAACAACAGCAACAACAACTTTGCAACCCCCCCTTCCTCAACAAGTCTCAATTTCTGCTTACATACCCTACGACCTCCAAGCGCTCTCTCTCTCAACTGGATGAAATGACCACTGGCTTTGTTAGCGGCGGCGGTGGCAGCAGCAACAGCAATGGAGGAGGAGGAGGGAGTGGAAGCGGTTATTCACGATTCCACGCTATAATCTCTGCTACACCTACAACCGGAGGATTATCAGGATTACCTCCTCGTCCTCTCATTCCACCTTACACCGCACCCACCACCACCACGGGCCATCCCGTGTCAACTACCACTACGACGCCGTATACTTCAACAACTAGTTTTATTACTACTACTACAACTGCTGTTACACCGGGAGGACAGACCCCCAGTGACTCTGTTGGTGGTGGTGGAACCCCCTCTGAGCAGGATCATTATCAAGTTCATAAGAAGAGAAAGATCACGCATGATGTTGGGAATAGTAGTAGTGCTAGTGCAGGGACAGGGACAGGGCAAGGAGAAGGAATTGCGAAAGCGCTGAGGAATGCGAATAAGAATGAGTCTGTTGCTTCTCGTCAGGTATTGTCCCTCCCCTCCCCTCCTTTGAGTATTATTATTGAAGTTCGTCTTGTATCACAGCGCCCACATAAATATACAACAAAAGCATCTCTCCTCACTGCTCTCGCAGTCGCTTTTCAAAAAAGCGCACATGTGGATTTTCATGGTTGTTTCGAAGAGAATGTGAATGATTTGAGGGATAAACATGGCAATGTTGTTCCACCGCCGAGTCATAAAGCGAGGGTGCAGGCTTTGACGGGGGATATTTGGGAAGCTACAGGGTACAGATTTACGTGCGTACATTTACCTTCCTCCTCTCAAAACATAAATACTCATTATATGATCGTGTTACAGTGTGAAAGACCACCCCCGAATATCGAGCGGTCACAAAACCCGATTCTGGTGCTCACAAGACGAAGCACACCGCTCCAAATCCTCCAAACTCGCACGTCTACCCAACTCAACATCCAAACCTCGAATCTCATCCGCAGGCGAAGCCCTCGCTAAAGCGCGATACGCTTGTCGTTCGAGGCTCCTCATCTCCTCTCGCGATGCCGAGTCAAGCTCTTCAAACGACGTGAATGGGTTGAGGGTGATCACGATCCGAATGCATCATCATGCTACACATGAACCCTATGTTGAGAATTCGTTACCGCCGGAATTGGCACAGGCGGTGTATGAGTATTTTGGATGGTCGAGTGTGGGTGATGTTGCGATTATGCCGTTGCCGTCGTCACATTTGATGACGGCTACTACGGGGATGACGGCGGAGAGTTTGAAAGCGAGGGTGGCTTCTGCGTTTGCTGCGATGGGTGGTGGGAGCTTTAAAGGGTTTGGGACACGTTCTGGTGGTGGTGGAGAGGGAGATGAGGATGGGGAAGGGGAGGTAGTGAATGTAGATACTGGGGGAGGGATGGAGGAGGATGAAGAGGATAGACCAGATCCTGATGCTGATGCCGAGGCGGAAGATGAGTCGCAGTCCCAGCCTGTACCTATGCCTGCACCATCGTCTTCAGACTCTGGGCGACGCCACCACCATCTTACAACCAATAGTACGCGGGCTGGAACTGGCCCAGTATCAGCTCCGCTAGCACGTCCGTCCTTGTCGACCTCGTCTGCCTCGTCGTCGGCTGTACCGGTAGCGGCGTTTGTTGAAATGCATCAGGTGTCAACTAGTCAGATGCACCAGCACCAGCATCAACAGCAGCCACAACCCCAAGCGCACCGACAACAAACGGCGCAGACGATACCTACGCCACCATTATCTGCTGGGTCTTCCTCTGGCTCGCACTATAGTCATCATTACCCTCAACATCAGACGCATACATCCACTTCTGCATCGGGGAATCAGTATCAGAGTGGTCATCAGCCACAACAGCAGCAGCAGGAGCAACAAGAGCGTCAAGAGCGTCGTCTTCATAGTCGGAATATACTAAACAACCAACAACTACCACCTCACATTCAACCATATAGCGGCCCTCACCCTTCACATCCACCGATCCTCCCTGCCTCTCATCACGCTCAAGCATCCGTATCCGTATCTTCCCCTCACGCTTCTTCCTCTTCTACCAGCATGATATCGCCAATCTTGCCACAGATACCGTTACCACCCCTCACCACCACCACCACCCCTTTATCAGCAGCAACACAAGAAGCTGCGGAAATTTATCGCAGACGTATGACGGAGCATATTGCTACGATACGAGATTTTTGTTCGGGGCTGGAGTATCAGTTGCAGTTTAATGATTATAGGATGTTGGATCAGTTGGAGGAGGAGGGAAGGAGGTTTTTGAGGTTGGCGAGGGAGTGTTTGAGGAAGGAGGGGAGGTGGTTTGGTGGCAGTTCTTGAGATTTTAAATTATTGGGCGAGGGTTTCGTGTTTCGTGTTTTTTTTGGGGGGATTATTTGGGTAGCTGTAGGTATCTGTTTATTGGAGGGTAATTGGATTGAATTGGATTTCGTGCTCAGAGAGTTTTTGAGTTTGTATGCTCAACGCGTCACGATCGAGTCTCATTTCCCCAGCTCACAAAAAGTCTCATTTTCTCAACTTTCGATTTAGTCTACTTACTTCACCTCCACAATCACCTCCCACCACGCCCCCAAATGCCCTTACCTCCGAGCTTCCGGCACCTCAAACACCCCAAACTTCTCTTCGCCAACTTCAAAAACGACCTCTTCGCCTCCCTCCTCGAATTCATCGGCACCACTTTCTTCCTCCTCTTCGCATTCGGAGGCGCGCAAGCCACGTCTGCACAAATCGCCGCGTCACCCGCATCAGCAGATAATAAAGTCATACAGGTGTTTTCCATTTCTGCGTCGTTTGGTTTGAGTTTATTGGTCTCGGCATGGATTTGGTTTAGAGTGACGGGGGGGTTGTTTAATCCGGATGTGGCGATGTGTTTGTTTTTTGTGGGTGCGCTTGGGTTTGTGAGGTTTGTGTTGTATGTGGGGGCGGAGTTGGTGGGAGCGATTGTGGCGGCGGCGATTGTGCAGGCGTTGACCAAGGGTCCGTTGTCTATCAAGTAAGCGAGGGTTGTTTTTTTTTTTGGTGTTGTTGTTGGAAGGCTGAATGAGCGAGTGTGTTAGTACGACGTTGGCGCAGGATATTAATAGAACGCAAGGGTTGTTTATGGAGATGTTTGCGACGTGTGGGCTTTGTCTTGTTGTGCTCATGTTGGCGGCGGAGAAGCATAGAGCGACACCGTTTGCGCCTGTTGGGATTGGGTTGACGCTTTTTGCGGGGCAGTTGTGCGTCTTGAATATCATTTTGATGATTTTTTCGGCTGACAAGGAGGAGGATGATAGGTGGTTGACGTTTTATACGGGATGTGCGATGAATACTGCAAGAGCGTTTGGTCCCGCTGTAGTGTCGCAGTTTACGAATTATCATTGGATTGTGAGTAGTGAACTCTTTCTCTTTCGCAGGATTGCTTACCCTGTAGTAGTATTGGCTTGGTCCAGGCTTAGGTTCACTCCTGGCTTCAGCGATTTACGCACTCCTAAAACAGTACGTCTCCTCATCCACGACCCTACCTTCATTCCTACCACTCACCACACACATACAAACTCCCTAGTTATCACTACCTGAAGTTGAATCCCGATCAAGCAGCAGAGAATCCGAAAATGTCGCCCGAGGATCCCGTGAGGAGACTGATGGATGACCATGATGAGAGTGCTCAAGATGGAGGGGGTGGTAGTACGCAGGGAAATTCAAAGGAGAGGGAGAATATTCAGATGACGAATCAGACGGAGATGAATGGTGTTGTTGCTGGGCCGAGTCGGATTGGTGGGGAGGGAAGAACGTCTCAGCCGGGTACTTCTAGTGGTATTCAGATGGTTTGATTCTGATTTTCGATCTTTTTTTTACTTGTTACCCCATACAATGATCTACCCGTGATGAATCCAAGTATTCGAACATTTGACCCGAGGGGTATGCTATATCCAGTATCTCTCTGCTGGGAGTGATTAATGAACCTAAAGAGAGTGTGGCGTAGGTAAATGTGCTAGGTGCATGCGGTACCGGGAGATATCGTGACCTGACCTTGATTTTTGCTTCGACTTCTTGGCTTCTTAAGCGTGGAAGAGTGTCTGTTGGCCCACTTCTGGTCGTTAATGGGATCAAAATGAGATCGCAGGGCTAGGGGAAACGTTCCTTTTAGAGACCTATGATAAGGAAGGATTCGAAACCATTAATCCACTACTATTTCCCGAAGGGTCACCTGTAGTGCTTGGCCTACGACTCATTTGATTACCTCTCTCGAGTGATTTGACCAAACGAGGACGCCTCAGGCGCTGAAGCGCATACACTCCGAGCGTCGATGTGAAGAGGTATTTGCGCCACATCGAGCGTGGCACGTCCTCCATTCCTCTTTTGACTTTTGCACTTCCATTTCCACGGAGATCGTCTCTGTGCTCAATGACTCCCTCTTAAGGCTTTTCCTTCGAATCGCTAGGGAACCTTCTCATCGGTCTCGCAAGCGTGGCTCAGGTGGGGAAGTTAAGAAGTTGGAGACTTCGAAGCGTTGAGCTGACTCACTGAACAGGAACTGTTGTGTGGCGCTGGGGCGATCGTTTTTTCTTTTGGAGACAGGAGCAACGAGATCTAAGTTGTGGCGTGTGCTTGATTTCTCTCTGTGGATTGCGGGGTGCCAGTGATTCATGCATCAGGGACTCTCTTGATTCTGATAGCCCCTAGTAGCTGGTATCGTGATGCAAATGGGTCGCCAGAGGAGAAATTTAAATGAGCAGCAGGGGTGGTCTGGTTTCGAAGTCGACCATCTGTGTTTCGAGCGTCTCTTACCCGTAACTTCAATCCCCTCGATGTGCTCGTTCTTGCGGACCTGGGTCCAAATTTCCTTGGTGCTTTCCTTGGCCACCAATCTTGCAAGAGCTTCTCCCATTGATGTCGATGAAAATGTCGAGCCGTCGATCCAGGACAACAATGACATGCCTTTCGTAAACGTGGAACCGGACCATACGATATCTCTGGGAAAGGGATCCGACTGTTTCCCGGCGATAGGGTTTAGGATGCCTCTAGAGCCACCTTTAACGTTGAACGGATGGTGGTGTAGTATGAGTAGCGAGTACGCTTTCGTCGGGTTTAGTTATGAGGTTTCGGAGTGTGAGTGTAATGGCCTCTTGACGTTACTGTCAATCAACTGATATAAAAACAAAAAGGCCAGAGCTTGAATGAGCTCAAGAGGGACTTTACGGATATCAGACAGCGTTTCCATGGGCGTTACGTCCGTATATATGGAGCTTGTGATAGGCGAGGTTTCTAGTAAGTGCCGAACGGATACTGTGAGGATCAAGAAGACGAATGAACTCAACTTCTTTTTCTCAACAGCGACGATATAATCAATGCGGCATGGCAAGCAGGAATTGGCGTACACGCGCTTATCTGGGTAAGTAGAATAAAACTCGATTTAGATCTCGGGAAGTCTGATTGATGTTTTTGGCGTGGTGGTGGTGGAACCGTTCCGGGGGGTTGCTTCTAGTTCGGATTCGACGGGAGTAATAAATGGGAAGCACGACGTGACGTTTTGATATCCACCCTTCACTCCAACCGATTTGCAAAGTTCGTCGTTCGTGCCTTGCAATTTGGCTCGGAACCGCTTTTCGATGACGTTTTGAGTCTGAATGAGTTGGCACAGCAAGTTCGGGAGGCGAAGGAGCGGCTTTCTGATCTTCACATTCCGGTGACTGTCAGTGACTTGGCGTATTCCTTCCAGAAGGTGAGGGGATGTCAAAAAGGTACCCCGGTCGGAGGCGCATAATTGATCCGTTTTAGAATGGCGGGGCTCGTTCCGTCATCTCCGCAATAGATATTATTGACGCCCATATGCTACCGTTTTTCGCGCAAGACGCGTCGACGGGTGCGTTCCCCCCTCGCCGCTGTGCAGGTATGGGCTGTGCTTACTTTTTGTTCTCGTAGCGAGAAATGCTTGGCCACTTGTTCAAAGGGATTTGGACTGGTTCGTACAGAATGGTCAAGGGAAGAAAATTTACCTTAGCCAGGTGAGCACTGATGTCATCTAAATGTCATGAAATTGTTTTCTCAGCAAATCGTGTTGAAGAACGGTTGGCCGTCAAAGACTTACCCCGGTGTAGAGCCCAACAACAATAGAGCTGTCGCTAATGTCCAGAACGAACATGTGCGTGATTTCATCAAATGCACTGTATGGTCAGCCACGATAACAGGCGACATAGGATTATTATAATCTGCTGGATGCGCATTGTCGGTATCTCAAAGAAGTTGCTGGAGGAGGGGTCGGCTGGTTCGCGCACCTTTACTCCGATAGTCAAGAGCCGGGATATGGTATTTATGGCACAAGGGGAGACTTGAAGTTCCCATTTAACCCTCGTACTGCATGTTAGGTACTAAGATTGTTGCTTCCATTCTCCGTTCTGGCACAATGACAGGCTTTACGTTGTGCGAATTTCCAGTTGTGCGTCTGCATTGCCACAGTCAAGTGACACCGATCTGTGAGGGGTGTTGGTGTAACTGAGCTTCGGCAACGCGCCTCGGTCGACCAGCCGGTTGAATGTGTGTCGAAGTTTGGTTCATGTTGAAAAACTTTTTCAGGGAGATGACAGTTGCAACTCCGGAAATGCGGCTTAAAAAAATATTATTGAATATTTGGACTGAACGGCTGTGGGTAGCACGGATACTCATGCCCGACGTGCAAGCACATGATGCTCCGTGGGCCACTTGACGTTGTGGGTACTGTTCGTAGCTATACACTGCCTTCTCTGCACAAGCATAAAAGACACCTCTGGAACCTATCCCTCAACATTACACCTAGCTCCGAACCGCACCAAACATGAACCTCCCAAACGACTCCCAGATCACTCTTGTTAACCCCGAATTTGAGAGGGAACCTGCCCTCGTTCTGGTATTTAGCAGAGATAACATCAAAGATACTGTGATGAGGCGGAAGGGCGGAAGCAATGAAGTGCTGTACAAGGTTGAATCCGAGACATCGGGGACCAGGACATCGGTTTATCCTTCCACTTCGGATGTTCCTATTGCGATTCTGGAGTTGAAAGGGCTCTTTGGAAGAGATAGGATTACGTTCCAGGGAGAAGAGACCAAGAACATCAGTGATTGGCTATCAGGCTACGGCCCATTGCGAACCTTGTGAGTTTGCTTTCTCAGCATACTTCGAGTACTTACATTGACTCACACATGCCGACTTAAATTTAGCCCTATAGCCTTTGAACATAACGGAAGACGATACAAATGGAAACCAAATTTCATCCGACAATTAGGGTAAAGTCGTAGAAATTCTTTTCTCAATAAATCAAATCTCATTTATCCATATAGTTGTATAGTGACCAGGACACTGTACATCCGATTGCTTGGTTTGAAGGGTATAAATTACGCTTTATTGACGGTTCCTTGAAGGGGTTTAAGGCATTCCTTGCAATGGAAGAGGAGGTGGTAGAAGTTCAGGATCTTGTGGTGCTCAGCTTCCTGATAGCTGAAAATAAGATGAGAAAAGATATGAAGCCTGGCACCATTGAAGGTGGGAGATCGACACTCTCCAGAAAGGAATAGAATAGCTGTGGCCTGTCAATGATAATGATCCTTCAGTCCCATGTTGGAAACCGCGACTACGAACGCTGCTGTCCGATGAGTAAGGACCGGTATCTGAGAATTCCGTTATTGATTAGTACTCAGTATCTTCTTCTGACTCAAAGTTGCTTCAAGCGTGAGCGCTCGCGGTTTGATACCGATGACTACCTCTACAGTTGTAGCTTTACCTTCAGCTATAGCCATCCCACACCGCCTTCTCTACTCAGGGCATGATAAAAAGACGGTCGAGTGATCAGCTCTTCATCACACACACCCCACCACACATGAACTTCTCTAACAACTCACAAACTACTCTGGTTGATGCTGGGTATGAGGGGAGACCTGCCCTCGTCCTGGAACTCAGCAGGTATAACACCACACATACCGTAATGAGGCAAAAGGGCGGAAACGATGAAGCCTTATACAACATTGAATCCGACGAATCGCTGTCAAGGACATCAGTTTTTCATCCCACGACGAATGTCCCGATCGCGGTCCTCGAGTTTAAAAGGCTTCTTGGGAAAGACAAAATCACACTTCAAGGAGAGGAGACCAAGAACATCAGTGATTGGCTATCAGGCTACGGACCACTGCAAACCTTGTGAGTAAGCCTTCTGAGTAGATAGCCTTTTCTTACCTCTATCCCAGCCCTATATCCTTCAAACATAATGGAAGGCAATATTACTGGAAAACGAATTTCGTGAATCAACTAGGGGTAAATCACGTTCGCCTCCCAGTAGATGAACGCCATATCTTACCAATCCTCTAGCTGTATACCGACCAGGACAGCGTGCATCCGGTAGCATGGTTTGAGCGGCACAGATTGTGTGTCATAGACGGAGTTCTGAGAACATTCAATGCTTTCCTTGCAATGGAGGAAGAGGCAGTGGAAATTCGGGATCTCGTGGTCGTTAGTTTTCTGGTAGCCGAACGAGTAGCACATTCTTCAGTCATCTAGATGTAAGCCATGGCAGGCCCGGCCTACAACCAGAACTTTCGCTTCTTGGATGTGATGGCTAGTAAAAGGACCTTGTTAATGTACTCCTATATGGCTGCCTAGGTGGGGTCGAGTACAATAGTACCCCTTTTAAAAGACGCGCGTCCTGTTCACTTCCTCGTCCCTCTCATCTTTACTAGTGAGGGTCGAGTTGGTGTCCTTACATCATATTAATATCCGAAGAATGTCAATTGCTGCGATTGTCATTTAACTTTGAGAGACTGGTGCGAGATTTTGGATCAATAATGGGGGGATAAGATACCTCGGAAGCACTGACGGCGGCTTATACACTGTTTCCTAGATGGAGAGTGTTTGAGACTGGAGTACAGAGAAGAATAACTGCCAAGATGACAAAAATAACTCCGACCACATATTGAATCTCCGACCTTCGCTGAGATGATATCATACTGAGGGTCTGATCTATTGCTTCTAATCCATTATACTTATCACATTTCTCGTCCCTTTCTCCATGTCGGCAAGAGCCCTAAACGCGATTCTCCCTCAGGTTGAAAAATCACCTTATGAAGCCCACCAGAAAGCTCGTACTTTTGCCTCGCGATATGTGAAATCAGGTCAATACGACACTGCGATCGATGTTCTCTTCCAGAGCGCTCGTGAGCTTCTGAAAACAGGCCAAGCTGGTAGCGGCGTTGATCTTGCAGGATTCCTTCTGGAAGTATATGACACAAAAGAGGAGGTTGTCACAGAGGAGAGCAGAGGTCTGCATCTTGTGCATATGTGTCTCCTCGCTATTGAGCATGAAGTTTGGTCTAGGCAGACTAACACAATTGCTCGCTCTTACCGGATCTGAAGGAACATGGAGAAAAACATTGGTAGACAAGGCAATAGCGTGAGTGTAAATCATTTTCTATTTCTTCCTAGCTTATCTGAGGTAGCTGGTCGTCAAAATTTGGCACTTGCCCCTCTGGCGATCCCGATCTGCAACGTTATGTTGGCGAGCTTCTGTATAAAGGTGCAAAAATCGTCGCGTAAATTGATCAAGACACTCAAATCAATGTTTCAGATGGCGATTTTGTTGGCGCAGAACCCCATTTCCTGTCTTCCGGTCAGAGAGATAGTGCTCGCATGCTCGCAGAGATGTTCCTACAGTGGTCAGGTGGAGAGAAACTTGGGTTGTTTGCGCTGAGAGGAACCTTCCCGTGTGTGATCTCGCTGCACAGCCTCCGGTTTCCCGCTCATTACTTGATTCAGCTATTTACTTGACGGAAATATTCTAGCAGCGCGAACATTCATCAAACATTTCGTATCTGGCCTACCCAAGACGTCCTCAACCCCGTCTACCCATGTCATTCAAACTGGTGATAATGACGAAGTCACAATGACCGCGGATTCTCTCATCAACTTTTCTCAGCTTGCTGTGGTTACATGTCAGCGAGCGAACGGTGACCAAAACAAAGTTGCTCGCGAGAGTTGGGTGCGACTTTGCGGCACTTACTTGAGCCAAGGTGGCCCGCTTGCCGCTCCCGAGGTCCGAAAAGTATGTGTTTACCATCTACGGCTCTCTTGGTTCTGAGCTTTTGCGCAGGTCCTGAATGAGATCTCAACTTTGTACTTCGCTATACCTCCGCCTCGAGGTCAAGCCGCTAATCCCTTTGGCGATATGTTTTCCTCTCTCTTTGGGGGAGCTGCTCCCAGTCAGCCAGCTCGACGTGTACTCCAACCTGCAGGCGCTTCATCGACTCCGGGGCTCGATTGAGTTACTTTTATAAACTTGGTTATATACAGGAGGTTGTTCTGTTGGGTACCCATAAGTTGTATCCTTATCACTGAACTCTGGTGCGCCCGAACCTTAAGAGCACAGTAATTTCAATATGAGAATCGCGGTAGGGTGTCACTCTGGAGCCCACAGGTACTACTCATAACGGATGGGCCAAACCTATTTGTGTTATAAAGTCGATTCCTTCCTGCCTGAAGGTATCCTGAGTGATGGTTGCAGGGATGAGGCCATCCCAAAACGTAAGCATTTGGGGGTTTGACGTCGTATACTTTGGCCAGGGGAACAGCCCAAGCCCATTTGGGTCAAGTTTGACGACGAAGTTGATCAAGTAGTTGGTGAGTTCTTCTCCGCCATAAATGTTGAACAAATCAGAGACGTGCATCTAGAGACTGAACTTCAGCATATACTCGGGTTAACCGGTTCATGCTCATGTCTCACCGAGCCAAGGATGGGGTCAGTCTTAAATCGTTTGCTCACTGACGCAGTACATCAATCAGTGCGCCCAGCGTAAAATAAAGGCACGAACAATAAACCCAAGTGTTCTGTTTTCCAGATCGATTCTTCAGGAAGAATCGGCGTGGAGCCTGGAAAACTGCATCGCCTTGAAATGAAGCCAACCTCTTGTATTGTGGCGTCAGGACATTGGTGAAGCCTGTATCATAGGGCGATCCTTGGGTAGCGTCTGCAGTATAAAGAGTAGCGAGGTGATCAACGTCGCTGCTCCCTACACCTTGCCAGAACGTCCCTTGAACGTAATCCCTGAACTGGGATTCAGTTCTGTCCCAGTCTGTCAGGATTAATCGCAATGGACTGGGAAGGACAGCACAACCCACGTAACGTTCAGTGTCGAGAACGAGAATAGAGTCCCTTCATCGTCACAATCGCCTTAAGAGCAAATAGTAAGATATCATTAAGGAAGGATATGTGGATAATGTCTCACCTGTGACAAAAGGAATGTTTGCGACTACGCCCTGCTGAATGAGCTTCTGAGGATTGTCCGTGATGAAGGTCCCATCCGCTCGAGGTGGCCAAGCCAAGCGTAAGGACTATCACAAACAGGTCAAATTACCAAGAATGAATGATTGAGCCGTCGAATTAACCTGGTAGTCAAATATTCCGGGAGATTTATCAATTGCAGCTTTCAACGTAGTGTAGGGAAGATTTCGTAGACAGTCCAGGGTGTCTTGCGAATTTGAACACCCAGTCTCTGAGACGATTGTATCGTACAATTCTTGCCCATTCGTTATATCTCCGACAGGTAAAGGTGATCCTGACTGCATGAAGGCAGCTCGGAATAACCCCTCGGTGTTGCCGTTGTTGGCAAGCATATGCAGAGAGACGGATATCGCCCCCGCGGACTCTCCCCAGCTGAGGATATTGAGGTCAGATTGTACTCAACAGTGGAAGTCAATGTTTGAACCTACATGGTCACCTTGTTAGGGTCCCCGCCAAATGCTCCGATATATTTCTTAACCCAGCGTAGAGCCTGTCTCTCTGCAACAGATCGAATGAACCACTCAATTTCAGACAATTTCAGACATCTAAAAGCCGACCTACGATCTTGAAGGCCGAGATTCCCGATTCCAGCTGCCTTTACCTCCTTGCTAGCAAGGAATCCAAAACCAGTCAGCCTATATGAGATGCCATTAGCCAGGTATAACGTGGTCGAGGCGCCATAGAGAAGGATATCATACCGATAATTCATACTAACGAAAATAATTGGAGTTCCGAGAGCGATAGAGCGACTGACGACCAGACTGCCATCGTACCTAACGTAGGTTTATAAGCATGTATCATGGACGTCGTGAGTCATGCAACTTGAACCTACAACGGGAATGATGCTGTCCCTCGCTCCCAACCCCCTGTGATCTAAAGTCAGGCTTAAAGTCAAGATAACATTTTGCAAGAACGATGAACCTCCGTAGATCCACTTGTAGTATACATATGAGTTTCGGTGAGAGAGAAAGAGGACTCGAACTCACGACAACGACAGGTAACTTGGAACTGGGAGAAGCAATCGCAGGCTTAATGACATTGATAGTGAGACCTATACATTGAAAGAACTGGTGAGCCTCACTCAAATTGGTAACCGATTACGAAAACTTACAATCCTCGTCATCAGGGAAAACTGCATTTATACCTGCGTTGACGATCATGTTGATGGCTTGAGAGGGAAGGCCAGGTGGTATTGGTAAATTAGTATTCTGTTGAGGGCATGCGGGCCCAAACGCTGTCGCCAGATGATTCCCTGTATAAGGCTGTATCTCCTGTGGTAAGCGATACCGTAAGCTTCCAGTCCTAATATCATAAAATATGTAAATTATGGTCGCTCGAAGAATGCCCTGTGGACTAACGGAGGTTGTGCGAACGGGATTCCAAGAAATTGAATCACAGGCCCTGTGGCCAGGCCAGTGAATGTACCATTGTCTAGAGTAACAGTGGTGCCTGCAGCGGATGCGGAGAGTGTGCTGTGGTTTAGGAGAGATAATGCGAGCAAAACGCAGATCTTCATCATCCAGGACTTGGTCGAGGGTCAAACGGTGAACGGGATTCCAAGGCGATGGACGTCTGTAATCCTGGTTTCATAAGTAGGTATGAATAGGCCTAGGTGTTCATCACGAGAGCATATGGCATATGGTAGATTGTCTTCTTTCATGACATATCAGGTTGAGATCCCACGGGATGTACAGTCCTCGACGAGCCAGCAAGAATGGACAGATTGACCCCGACCAATGGTAGTTTGAGACTATCCTTTCGGGTTTGTGAGAGTGTTCTTGAGTGCCGGTCTGTTGCTTCATCACCGTATCATCATATCATATCGACAGATGGTAAAACCATGTATATAATACATAGTTTCGAGGAAAGGGGCGGGGAGGCCCAAGTACGGAACAAACAACGGCAGCTCTCCCGATGCGATTCCAGCTTCTCACTTGCATCAACCATCATATACTCCTGATCTTCTTAACTGATGGGCTCAGCTATCCCGGAGAATCTTTCTCAACTCCCATGCCACCCACGAGCCTGCTTGCACCACACTCACATTGAAAGTCATGTCTACGGTTCATGATGAACTTAATCTCAGTGCCTCACTTGACAGCAAGATAACTAGTGTGACTCTCTACCCAGATTGCGCCCATATTACCAGGTCATTCCATGTAGTACTGAAAGGCGGGACTACGAATGTCAAGCTCTATGGCGGTCTCCCTTATAGTAAAGTCCCGCCAGCCATTGTTAGGTTCGTCGTTCGGGCAATCTGATTATGCGATTCACTGCATGACGTCCTCACCAGAGTCGAGAAAAGTCCAAATGTGGCCTTGAGAGACGTACAGATAACGGAGGACCCCAATCGCATACCTGAGGGAAATATTAAACCTATATCTACAGAAGATCTCGAGGAGGAGAAAGAGCTCCTTCAAAAGTCCCTGTTGCGATGCGAACTTGCCTCAACTCTGCTCGAAGTTTCAATCAGAGCGATAAATACGAGGGAAACTGCAATTCAGTCCGTTGACGATGCTGTTCACCTTTATGTCGAACGGGCAGAAGTGTGGGACAAGAAAATACAGGGCCTTGAGAGAGGAATCCGTGATCTCGAGAGGAGAATTCAAGTGAACCCTCCCCAAGAGAAACAGAACCCTCTTCAAGACACCACGGAAGCTCGGGGCTTGGAGCTTGAAGGACCCAGATTCAGTGATCATATCATTCAGTTCAATCTTAAAGCCGATGCGGGAGGAAGGGTTCAGGCGGAAGTTCGGCTCGTATACGGTGCGCTCGATTGATTCCGAGGAGTGAAGGAATGACACTGACCATTTCCAGTTCAAATGCAAGCCTCGTGGGTTCCAGAGTACGACATATTCGCAACATCAATTAACTCTGAGGACGAGGTCAAGCTTGCTGTTGCCCACAAAGCAATCGTGACAAACGAGACTAAAGAGGTAACGTTTTTTTGTTCCTCCAAGAAACACTCAGAAAGAAACGTACTCACCTGTGTGTTAAATAGGCCTGGAATGGTGTCATCCTCAGGTTTGAAATCCTTTCCCCGCGAGCCGGCAACTTCGGGTTGGGGCCCTGGAAAATCACATAGGAAAATGATCGACGCGACATCGCGAATGCTTCTCATTTTCTTTCCGACAAGGTCTCTATACCGGAAGGAAAACATAAAGTCACCATTCCTCAATTCGAACCGGATGTAGCGCTTAAACGATATTGTACACCAGCTCACGACGGGAGGGTATCTCTGGAGGTACGTTTACCAGTGCCTTGTACTAGTAAGAAGCTTAATGGAGTCGAATATTCCGCAGGCCAAGATTACAAACAATAATGATTTTTCTCTCCGCTCCGGTGACGTCCACATCTACTGTGATGGGAATTACATTCAAACGACACACATCTATGCAAGCAGTCCTGGTGAATATTTCACTATTGATCTTGGGTAAATCCAGCTTCAATCACTCTCCAGAAGTCAGCTGATTTAAATATAGATTCGATCCTAAGATGTCTGTGGTATATCCCTCTCCCATCACAGTCGTGACATCTACTGAGTATCAAAGCACTGAGCATAAGTTCAGTCGACGGGTCAGTGTTCAGAATAATCGAGCCACGACAGTCGCACCCTTCGTGCTCATCGATCAGTACCCTATCGCCAACGAACAAAATATGTTTACCCGCTTGGAACAACCAGAGTTGACGGTCGGAGTTGATATGTCTATCCGATCCTTGGAAAACGTTCCAGAGGGCTGCAGTATAATTGCTACCTGGGATAAATCCCAAATGCCCCCACAGTCTGAGGGTCAAGAAGACCTCGGACGAACGGGTTTGATCAATTGGGTCTGCCAAATTGGCGGCAAGCAGGAAATCAGTATTGACGTTCAATGGGTTGTGTGCCTTCAGGACTTCGGCGGGGTGCAAGACAGATTGGTAGTCTGTAGCTGAACGCAGTGACAGTAATACTTCGTGTTAAGATCTTTGTCAGCGGGGCGGAAAGGAATGAGAAGGAGTCAGAGTAGGCTGTTTGTACAAAGGATATAATCAGCTTTGTTTGATGCGTTATCGTACTGGGATGATCAAAATAATCTATTTGTGCTATCTGAGTGTGCGTGTGAAGCAGGCGAGCTGGGTGAAAGCCAATATTCTGCTCTATGATACCGTCACTTTCAGCAGGAATCAAGTTTTCAGTGAAAACAGATACACCCTACTGCGTTCAGTTGCAGACTGAATAAACTTTAGAAATCGTGTTTGCAGGGCCTCACGGCGTCTCCGAAATGAATTTCCCCACAAGCTTTTTGAACTCCTCTGGCCTGAAGATGGTAGTTGAATCAATTTCTCTATCATCTACAAATCGCTTCTGGGAGTACTTACCGCTCAGCATGCACCAAATGGCCTGTATCCAACGATTCCAGAATATAATTTGGGAAAAACCTCTCAATAAGTGGGATCCCGTGTCGATTGATGTACCTGTCGAAAAGCGTAAGTATAACGAAACCTCTTGAAAGTACCAGGAAGAAACATAAACGCACGCGCTTTTAAGTCCCTTGATAAATAACGTTCGGCCCTTCCATGTCCGCTCTCCAGGTGAATGCGAAAAATCACCTATGTCGGGCGCAGATTTGTGAATTAGATCAATAGGTATTTGGAATTTCGCATAAGGGTGTTGAGATGAAGCTGTTTCAAGGTTGGTCAGGAGAAAGGCTTGTATCGCCGGGTTCTGGGACAAGTTATTGGAGAAAAATGATTCATCGTTGGAAACTATCGTACCTTTTCGTACTCCGAGAGTATCGCTACCGCCTCTTTCCTCGTCCTCACTTTCTCGCCCTCAATACGCCGCATAGCTTCCAGGTACGCCGAGAAATCTGCTGACATTTTAGCTTTGACAGGCGCTATATCAACGACGATTAAATTCTCCAGTATGTCCGTGTGGGTATCGAGGTGAGGATCGAGCGCAATAGCCATAGCGACTTTGCCTCCCCTATTTTTCTCAATGTCAAACGATGGCGAAAGCAGAAGAAGTGGCTTCTTGACATACATTGAATGTCCGATTATTGTCGTTTTCTTCAATTCATGTTTATGGATAAATTCTAGGACATCCTGGGCCATCGCTGCGTAGGTCATTCCGGGTATATGGGGCGAAGTACCATGGTTTCGGAGATCCTAATGAGAACGCGGGGATTATTTCTTCCTCAAAATCATATTATTGTACAAGAAATTTGGAGATCTTACAAGGGTATAGATCGGCTTCTTGAGAGTACCGCTAAACCCTTTGGCCAAGGTGTTCCAGTTCCGCTTCGAACCACTAGTCAAATGAACAGCGCGGATTGAAGTGTAGTTCCAGGTCATCTGTAGATTGGTCCAGCTGTAATATAGGCAATAAAGCCAAGCTGTTGCCTCACAATAGCCCATGTAGGATTAGCACAGGTCCCTCATTTTCGCTGGTTTCGGGTGTCGAGTACTTGTGAAAGTCGAGAGCGACGGTACCAATTGATCTAGTGGTGAATGGCCCTGTACGTCAAAATGAGAAGTAGTCCAGCGAAGGAAAGGACAAGAATACTTCGTGGAATAACACAAGTTAGTATCCGTCGGAGGACAGGCATCATGAGAGACCGACTGCAAACCGAGGTAAGTTGCACTTAACGGGAACTTTCTGCCGGCGGTTTGGTGGGGGCACGTGACAAACCCTGACAACATCGGGATTCGGGTCCCGGGTCCCGTCCAAACTTCGAGCCGAGATTGATATTGAGCGTCCGGGACCTGCAAAACCATTCGCTTTTATTATTTAGGAGGAGGATCGGAGTCAACTTGAAGTGACGAGTTCTCAGCTTGCACTGCGAATTGCCCTCATCCAGGTCACTCACTCCTCAGATCCTGGAATCATTTTACCCTCGAGGAGTCTGAGAGTAAGAACTTCGCGAGATCGCGCAAGGTGCTAGGCAGACCCGCAAGGCTTTGGGAGAAGAACGATACGATCAGGTGCTAACAATGCCCTGAAAAACTAGGTATAAAGTTTGGTACATACAGGTACATATAATGAAACCCTTATTCGGTATTACAAAAAGCCACAGAGTCTGGACCAGTGAATATGTTTTGAAACAAGTCATAATGTGCTTGAAAGCAATGCACTCTCCTAGCCCTTTGCATGAAGTTCTATCCCACCTGCATTCCACTGAATATATCCACCTTTGTCCACCTCCAGCAGAATACACTCCAAGCCAAGAGGTTCTCGGTTTCGCCAGTCTCTCTGAATGCCGAGGACGATCATTGAAAAAATTTCAGCGATAACCAGGACAACCGCCACCCAAAACAGGTGGAAGTTGGTCACAAAAGCTTCGGCCGGCTTCTGTGTCGTTGCATCCACTGGCATCGTGTTGAACATATAGGCCCCTCCATGGGACTCGAGCCTTAATCCATTGGTGAAGGCTTTCGCGACGTAGCTAAACACCTTTGTCATATTTGCTTCTATCTGCTCTAGCGGGAGAACGGAGAAGCCAGTTTGATTGATTTCGTTGTATGGGCGTGCGGCGAATGCTGAATCGTTGAGAAAGGTGACAGCAGAATTGAATGTAAGCATAGTATTGTTGAACGTGATTCTGTTCTCCGGACCAGAATAGTCAAGGAAAACCTCTCGCGACCCAAACACAAACATGTCCCGTATATTTTCGTCCAGGAAATTACCAAGTCGACCTGACATATTCAGGCTCGACTCGATAACCTCGATGGATCCGTTTGGCCAAAATATAGCTTCTCCAGACGAAAGCTGGCGCTGAGGGTCGCAGACCAAGAGCGTGGCAAGGGGCGCAACAGTATGAACTGGATCGGAAAAGTTGCCGTATGAAGGAGGAAGGTAAAACCCTGATGCATTGTACATGGTTGGGACGTTGTTCAATTGAAGGTACGTGTCCGTCTTGGGATCCGGAGGGCCACCGCCTCGAAGGGTGTCGTTCCCTCCGAGGAAGAAAAAGGCGGAGAGTTCCGAGTCTCGCGAGACCTGATCCTGCATATCCGTGAAGACCGGGATGACAACTTCATGACATCAGGGCAAGAAATGCCACGAACAGTGGTCTACTTACCTCCTAGGAATGGCTTGTCAGGATTTACATTTTCAAACCATGACGCAGGATCGTCAAGAAATTTCCATTTGACACCACCGTTACTCATCGTTGCAAAAGATGTAAAATTTGGAGCCTCCCAATGACACTTGAAGTCATAATGAATCACGTCGGAGGGGTATATGACGCGGTAATCAGGAGCATTTCCTGTTGGTACGTGTGGCCATCCAACGATCCAATGCTCCTCCGTATTAAACGCAAAAGTGGACTGTTCACGAGTTTCAATTCGCACAATCATAGCGGCACGCCTTTGTCCAAACTCCACGTCAACACTGCTAATATTTAGCCCCGTGGTCAGGTTGGCGACATTAATTGGGATGGGTGTGCTTAGCAGCACGCTATCAAAAGCGATGGTACCTGGAAGAAGCCCTTTGATTGCAAGGCATATAACCCGGGCGGCCAGTGAAAACCTGAAGCCCCAGGAGCAATTCCCGGCGAGGAAATGTGGGATATAGTCGAGAAACCCGGAAACGTGGGTTGAGACACGATCGGCGCCTGGAAAGAGGTACCCGGTTCTTCGCGTGATGTATTGCCACTCGCTCGCAAAGACATGTTGTATTATCGGTTCGAGTAAAAGGGTGGCAAGGAAATGCCACAGGATGGAGAGTACAGTGAAGAGGGCCTTTCCGTTGGTCAGACTGAGTGTGGACTGAATAGGAAGGGGCTGTTCCAGGCCGAGTCTTGCAAGGCCGAGAAATCCGCCCTCAAGTAGTATGAAGCCAGCGAGTCGAAGGTAAAATTGGTTGCGAGAAAAGGAACGAGATGTTTCTCCCCACTTGATTGCTGTGTATTGCGGTTGTCCTGGGTGCATCAGCGCTCGAGATAGGAATGAGGGGATCCAGTCTTTTAAGAAGCCATGTAATCGCCCTAGCTGGGATCTATCCCATTGACATTGAGTATATGAACCCCAAACCAGTTAGCTCTCGGCAGGGAGCCTCCACAATCAACATGAGGCAACTGAGACGTAATCTCTCGTTTCATCCCCTATTGAGAGACTTGTCAAAGTGAAACATTTGTGACCGGTGGTAAGCGCCTGAGCATTCGAGGAAGCAAATCCAGGGAACTGCAGCTTTTTTTAATCCTTGGTCGGATCTCCTGATTCGTTACCCGATGATATTTGGTGAAGTGCCTTACTTCAATACATCCGTGAGGTGGTAGGGGGCTTTTACGGCCCTACATCTTGATATTTCAAGCACGTCCCATGTAGCCCCGAGTACATCTACCACTTGCTACTTACACTCCTACCCAAATGCAATGGCGGCGCCATTGAGATCCAAAATGTGCACTGCGAGTATTCTGAGGTGTTCAGTCAGTTCAAGACAAAATCCGGTGTAGTATGACTCACTGCTGTTGGATATTCCACTAGAATCGTCTGAACACATGCATCTGAGCCCCGAGACAATTCCTCTAGTCTTTACTTCCAAACTTAACCTCGGCACGCTTTCAGTCCCATCATATACATATTTTGTCGGGAACCTGTTCTTCCGATTGCGCCAAAAATTATGCCTGGCTCGGACGGTTCCTGCCATTAAATAAATACTCCCCCGATTTGTGCCAGTTTTTCTTTGGAATTTGTAGAAGACCCGATAAGTTGCGCAGTGTTGCTCAGGAGGTACTGATAGATCTTGAGAGTCCCTCAAATTGACCTCTATACAAGAAAACCTCGGCAAACTCGGGTCTATAAACTGGTGAAAAAGTCAGTTGGTATGAGCCATATTTATGTATGGAAACACCAAGAGTTTAAGTGCGGACGTGCCGAGAGCCAACCACGACTAGAAAAGGCCTGCTAGCCCAACTGGCATTCTGGTGAGACAATGATATCTGGAGACAAGCTTCCAGTAGAAAAAGCGACGGTAGACAAAGACCTCCAAAGCATCACCCCATCATGTGAGCTTGAGGGTATGCCCCAATCTGGTAGTATCACAGGTGCCGACCTCTAAAAGCACCAAAGCTAACTGATGGTAGAGGGAACAAAAAAAACTGTTAGTCGAGGTATGGGACAATAGAACCTTAAAGGGGAGCGATCAAGCGTGTTACAAGTAAACACTCAACGAATGTCTATAATATTTTAGTAGATCGAATCAGACAGAAGAGACGTCTACAAGACAAAAGGGAAAATAGCCCGCCTCCTAGGGTAATCTTTCCCGAACTCTTTCTTGTAATTCTTGTGTTTCTTGATTGCCCATACAGTCATGATATAACCTGAGAATGCGAGGAAAATCCAGGCTAAAAAAAATACAAAAAATGCGTCACGATTTGAGAGAATAAACCCAGACCAGGGAAACTTACCAGCAATACTGTTCGTCATTACGGCGACGACGGTCCATCCCATGATTTCAAAGAAATAGTTTGGGCATGAGACGAAAGAAAATCCGTATCCGTGGGGAATGGCACGGATGCGAGTACCGGGAGGGCGAAGGGATCGCAGAGTCATGTGGGTGTGGAAGTTTGATAATTCAGCGAACTAATAAAAGGTGAATAAGTCAAAACAAGTCTAAGGAACTGATAAAAGATTACATACGGCCCAGAGTCCTGCAGCAACATATAGGAAATCTTTGTTGTTGCGGTAGGTGTCGACAACAAAGGGCGAGGTAGCAGAGTATTTTGGGCGGTAGATATCGAATGCAAGGAGAAGACCACTGAAGACGTGATAATGGCCAGAGCTGAAGCAGGGAGAGTCAACTAGAGAGAACACATGTGATAACTTGGGAAACGCACTTCTTGAAGATATTCAGAAGGGGCATAGTTCCGTTCGAGAAACGATGAACGCTGGAGTAGATCCTTCAGGACAAAATCGTTGCATGGATGACAGGGATAACATACAAGATCGTTTCAAGTTCCCGCTTGATAAAGTGCAGCATGACGAATGCATACACATACTTCTGCAGCGAGCTATGAACCAGGTCTTTCCCATACCAAAATTTGGGGAAGTAGTAAAAGAGAGGATGAATGAGAAGCGGGCCAACCTAGCAAGCATGTATTCAATGAGCAATGTACCACAGCACAAATATCAGGCTGGTTACTTACGTATTCCACGAAGAAAACGGTTCGCCATCCGACTTGTGGTCCCAAATCCTTCACCTGCAGCTCTGTTCCCTGGAGCTTGTCCCCCAGCACCTCGCTGAGCTTTATGTCATCCGATAACGGCTTACGGTCACCTTTGAGAGAGATCTTCTGTCTCGACTCGTAGAACTATGATATCATGAGGTGCAAGTATTCAGCAAGGTCGGAAATAACGACACCTTCGGGTATTTCGTAGAAATAGCAGCCTTGACATCAGCAATGGTCCCGTCTTCTGGAACGTGAATATGGAGAGGCCAGTTTTTGGCAAATGCAGGAGGCTTCGACGCCGAAGAGATAGTAATGTCCACCATTGCCGGTAAAGTAGCTGAAGGAAAACAGTCGTGACGTGCGAGTTGGAGCCAAACGCGTACATATGTACAAATATCACGGGGTCAATCTCAGGTGACCAGTACTTACTTGCAAGGACCAGCGAGACGTCTACGCCTCTGAGCCAGAACGGACTCGTTTTACTCGCAGTCTTCTACTCGGTAAAATATATACTAGTGCACGAAAATTCACCTTTGACCAATCTACTCCAAGAAATTTATTGGGCGTCTACACAGCATAATTGTCCTCATCACATGAAATGAAGAGAAAAGACTCGAGTTTCGGACAGTATTTGAATATGATGTCATGGAGTGCTTTGTCTACAGAAGCAACGTCAAGAGCAACAGTTGGATCAACTGACGGTCTCACTATCTCCAAATACCGCAAGGCAGGAAATAAAGCAACCCATTGAGCAAAGCAGCGCATGATTTCTTCATCCATGCTAGCAACAACAAAGTCCACATGAAATCCAAGATTGATCATCCAAACATTCCGCAGTCCGCCATCCCTGGCATCACCATCATCATCTTCAATATGTCTCGTCATCCAAGCCGACCAGGAACGGGAGAATAGCCTGATTTTTAGGACAACCTTGTCGGGAGGTCCCTCCCTTTGGGGCCCACCGACAGCAGATAGCGCTTCGTCCAGAAACCTGGCATTTGCTTCACCTTGCTGGATGATCACCTCTTTCACGTTCAGACATGCAGTGCGACTGCGAAACAGCCATGCAATTAACCGCGACTCCGCTTCAATCACCAAAAGGCTCGGGAGCGTTGGCTGTTCCAGATCCCTAAACGGATCTTTGCTGTGATAAAGTCCGCAATTGAGGCGGAGTGTTGTGAGAGTTGGGTGAGAGGAAAGGAAGCTGATAAGGCTTGGGGGTTTGACGCGGGTCATAATTGGGTGGTTGAATAGAAAAGTTTCTAGGTTGGGAAAATACACGGAGCCGAGGATTTTCTCCCAAGTCTCCGCCGCTATGAAAGTGGTGGAGGTATCAAAATGAAGGTGGCGAATTGTTGCTGAATGCGCCTCGAGGAGACTGGACGTATAGGTCGAGAGGGGAGGTATCAGAAATGCTCCACAAATCTGTATAACACGTAGATTTGCTTTCTTAAAAGAACTGTCCACTACGTGGAAGAGTCGGGCCTTTTGCCGGTGCTGCAGACGCTGATAAACCTCCACGAGGCATCCAAGCCTCAGGGACTCGCACCCTTTTGCGACTGCGATGTCGCACAGCTTAGCCATGGCTAACTCGGGCATATAGTCCTCGGGGTAGTAAACCTCTTTCAGGTCAAGATGGAGAGTCTTGAGAGTCGGGATCCTTGCGATGATCAACATCAAGCTTTTAATATCGCTCGAAAAATGCTCGCGTGACAGGCGATGATGGATGTGCTCTAACTGCTGGAGCCATAGGGCCAGTCGTAGAGCTTCAATCGTGCTGACCTCTCCTCCTACACGGGTAGAAGCAGGAATGTTGAAGAATTTCGATGCTCTTAAGAGGTCGTTCATCATTGGTTTACCAAAGAATTGCTCCAGCGCCATGTAATTGAAGAGGCGGTTAACTCTGGCGAGTGTTATGAGGGACGTAGCATCCATATACGTGAGAGTTTGTTCGAAAACCTCCAGAGGGAGGTTTTCCCATGCAGATCGTTTGTCGATGTGGGACGATGGAGCCATGGGTTATGGACAAAGGTGAGCGAGAGGCACACAACCTCGCACAACCATCATGGCATGATGTCACTACTGTTTTGTTGTTGTTTGTACCTGTGCCACAAAAAGCCACGCCTGGGATTTTGGATCATTGTTTGTTCTCGAAATGACAAACTCAGATTGGACTCGTCATTTCTGCAAGTCCTCCAACCTCTATTGACCGGTAAATCAAACATACACAGGGTCCTATCTCGAGAATGAACTTCTGACTCTCGATACCTCCAACGTCAAGAGACTTACCGAACCTCTATATGGTATAGTCGCCTTCATCACATGAAGTGAAGAAAAACGACTCGAGCTTGGGGCAATACTGAAAAACAGTATCATGAAGTGCCTTCTCCCTAGATGCGACATCGACATCGACAGGCGACTTATCTAACGGCCTCACTATTTCCAAATGCCGCAGGGCAGGAAACAAGGCAACCCACTGAGCAAAACAGCGCATGGCTTCTTTATCCATGCGAGGTCGGATGACAGAGTCAACACAAAAAGCGAGGTTGGTTATCCGAACGTTCCGTAGCCCACTAGAGGCTCCTTCAACATCATCTTCAATGTGCCTCGTCATCCAAGTCAACCAGGAACGGGAGTACAGCTTGACTTTTAAGACGATCTTCTCAGGTGCCTCTCTGTCTGGCCTATTAACAGCGCCCAATGCTTCGTCTAAAAATCTGTCATTCTCTGTGCCCTGCCGAATCACCACCTCTCGCACGTTTGGGCACACAGTACGACTCTGAAATAGCCGTGTAATCAGCCGTGGCTCAGCGTCGATTGTTGAAAGGGATGGGAGGTTTGGCTGATCTAGCCCCTTCAATGGATCTTTGCTGCCGCAATACAAGCGGAGTGTCTTGATGGTCGGATGAGATGAAAGAAATTTGACCAAGGTCGTCCCTCTGATGCGGGTCATGACTGGGTGGTTGAATAGAAAGGTTTCTAGGTTGGGAAAATGGACCGAACCTAGGATATTTTCCCAAGTCTCCGCCGCAATGAAAATGGTGGAAGTATCAAAATGAAGGTGGTGAATTGTCGTAGAGCGCGCCTCGAGAAGACTGGACGTATACGTCAAGAAAGGAAATACTAGAAATGCTCCGCAGATCTGTATAACATGCAGATTTGCTCTCTCAAAATAATTGTCCACCACGTGGAAGAGTGCCTCTTGCTGATGCTGGCGACGATGATCGAATTCCACGAGACCGTGACGCCCAAGCTTCAAGGACTCGCATCCCTTTGCGATCGCTACATCGCATAGTCGAGCTATGGCTTGCTCGGGGATGTGGTAGTTGGGGTCGTAAAGCGACTCCTTTGTTTCTCTCAAGTCAAGATGAAGCGTTTTGAAAGTTGGCATCCTTGCGACGATTAATGTCAAGGTCTTGACATCACGGACAAGACCTTGGTGTGTAAAACGATGGTGGACGTGCTCGAGCCGCTCGAGCCAGACGGACAGACGCAAACCTTCTATTGCATCGGGTTTGCCTAGGCCATTCACAGGGAGGTTGGCAAACCTCCCTTCCTCCAGGAGCTTGCCCATCATCGGCTCACCGAAGAATTTTTCCAGTGCCATGTAATTGAAAAGGCGATTAACTTTGGCGAGCGTTAGAAGGGACAAATCACCCATGTATATCAGAGTTTGCTCGAAGACTTCAGGAGGAAGGTCCTCCCACGCAGATCGTTTATCGAGATGTGATGGCGATAACTGCTGAGCCACTGGTGAAGGGCATATTCGTGAACGCAGAGAGGTGAGTGATAGGCGGGGTGTCGTCGTGAGTAGTGACTTGAAAGAGCCCATGGCTGTTTTGTGGGTTCAGATCGACTAGGCTCGATAGCCTTACCACATTGATTGAGGTCCCTCCAGATACGGAGTCGAGGGGTCCGATGATAAGTATATCCGATCGGAGAAAACTGCTGGTAGAAGAGCTGTACTCTACTACTTATATGCTTAATGGCTCATCATTTAACATCCTGTACTACTTGGTTATAAATAACTACAATAGACTAGGCATTTCTGAGTTCCTGACGTCGAAAATCCGGGCTAAAAGGGGAATCGAAAGGAGCGAGGACCTACTACGATGCAGCCGAATAGTACAAGCCGAGTTAGACCTATTCCAGATAATGAACAAAAGGCTCAGCTTGGTCTGACCTTGAGATTATATTTGGCAAGTCCGGCACCAAAGGCATCAATACCGAAACTCCAGAGGTAGAAGCTCATGCTGGCACTACAATGGAGTTTAAGTGGGATGGTAAGGAGTCCTCCGGGTGACCGGGCCCAACCCATCAGTGTGCCGACGACCACGGGAAGTCCAATATTAATCTAAAGGATTGCGCGTCAGTGCAATTATTATAACCCATCAACTGGCACAGCTCAACGCTCCGATGGACTCTAACTCACTAGAAATGGCTCCCGGTCCAAAAGAAGAAAAAGTTTCGACATCGATGCCCAAAGGATGTTCATGGGACGTTCAGAACCATTTCCATGTACTAGTCACTAATGCTCAATATGATGGATTGGGCTCAATTTCCTGCCTCTCCTCTAATCCTTATTCTGGCGATTTTTGAAGGAGTACTATGCGATGAGTTTGACCGAAATGTGTTCTTAACTCTATATTCTTATTCGACATTAGTGGTCCAATGGCATGAGTAGCGTCTAAGTAATCACGTTCCCGTTTACCGACGATGAACGGTATTTATATATCAAGCGCTCGGGGTCGCAGAGATTATAACGAGATCATATTGTTCCCTCGACAGTTTTCTCGAGTGATAGCTCCATCAACAAGATACGATAAACAATAATAATGAATACATGATGACTCGCCGAATTTAACAGTCAGAAGCCAGACAGAATTCGAGGATATACTAGCATCTTCACAAAGCTCGTTAAATTACAGGTCAAAATCTTTGATCTGTTTACCGGAGTACACTAGAACCTGCCACTGCAAGTTCAAATCGATGCTTTCCTTCTCTGCAATCGAGCAAACCCAATTCATCTTCCCATTCGCTCCCAACGAACTCAGGTCATGCAATGTCTCATCGACCATATCCCATCTTGCAAAAACACTGCACGATGTGGGAATACCCTCCACAACTGGCATACCGGTTCTTGCTTGGACCAGGTTCTTGAATCCAGGGGCTGTAGCTTCTGGGTATTTGAGGGGAGGATTGACAAGTTTGATTGAGATATCGATCTCCCCAGTGGTTGGAATACTGTCGATGACTGTCAACGATGAAATGGGGATGTCTCTGGTATTGGTAACGGTGATGGGTTGGGAACAGGAGTAAGTCGCGACCGGTTTGTATGCAAAAGGACTAGGTGATTCAATGGGTGTGGCATCCTTTGTACAGGGATGATATACGGCCTGAATGCCGGGATCGACACTACACAAGTTTATTAATCGTGAACCTGATGTGATGGAGTAAAGTGACACACCCTAAGGCAAGATCGAATGTTTCCCCTACGTTGATAGAGGGTATATAGCTGTTGGATACAAAATCACCATCTAAGTAGACACCAGAGCTCCCCGATACCAAAGGATAACCAGAGGTATTAGTGACCTTGGCCTTGCAACTCTTTTAGCAGTTGTTCCATTAGGAATTTTGGAAATAAATCCACCTTAAGGTAAACGCTACCTGATACTCGAGGAGTGCACAGACGCGAGAACTGGGCTGCCAAAAGGTATCGTCCAATGACGACAGTTTGCCCTTCAGTCTTATCACGGAGAGTTATCTTCTCAGGAAGCGAGATTTCTGTACTGGTCAAGACTTTAGCAGGAGGCCACACTGGAGTTGCGTTCAGGTCATTGAAGTTGTTCCGGAAGGATAGACTCCAAGATTGCAATCTCGCGGCGGTTTTCTGCGGTGCAGTTGATCCAACTTTCAAATCAACGTCTTCCCAGGGCTAGAATGGATTTAGGACACCCGTGCAATGATAGGTCATAAGGGAAATTCACTTCGCCTGTGTTGTTTCTAACAATTGCTTTGTAGACAAGTGTTACCGCCTGGTCATTATCCGAGGTAGCGAGCACATCGTAACCCGCATACCAGGATGCCATGGTCACACCTGGGTCATCGTGCGAGATTGCTGTCAGTTTGATAGATAACAAACCGAAAATGTGATCGACCCACCGTAAGTTAAATTAAAACTGACTGATGTTGGGGTTTCTGTCTTCAATGAAAATGTTATACTAGTACGACTGTATTTCGGGCCATCAGAAGGGTCTGAGGGACCATCAGAATCTTCTTCTGAGTTAATTTTATCGTCTACTTCTCGAATTTCTTTCTTAAGGCTTTCCACCTTCGAATCCCACTTGGCCTGTGTTTCTTCATAGGAGTCCAGGAATCGACCGACATCCAATGGACTCATTTCATTTTCACCATCGAGGGTTGCCTGGGCGTAGTTATCAAGGGCAGTTGTCATTCGTTTGCACCGTTCCAACGATTTTTGTAAAAGCGATTTCTTATCGTAGAGAGCATCAACTTTGGCATAATCGGGATCGGTGTCACTTTTTCCCCAGGGGGTCTTGACATCTCCGAGAACAACACCCTGACCAACGCTGATCCTACCATAGAGTTGTAAATGGGAAGGGACGAGCAACATCAGAATAACACACTTGATCTTAGTCTCGTCAAAAGAAGAAGGCAATCCTGTAGCAATTTTGACTTGAGTAGAGCCAGAGTCAAGCTGACAATGAAAGGTTCTCGTGATGTCAGCTTGATAGGGATAGAGCGTAACTGCTGTTATTTTACTATCCAGCGCAGCATTAAGCTCGAGTTCGCGAGGGGTGGGATTGTTTGCGATCATCGTAGAAGCCGGAGGTGGGGGGAGGGTTCAGATGTTGAAGTAGGACTTCACAGCTTAAATGTCACTGCAAGGCATATATTTTGGATACCCTGACAGCCCAAGCCAAATGTATCTATATCCGTAATGCAGCCCTCCAAGTCCGTTTAAAACTTGATATGAGGAACGATTCTTGTCAACCAATAAGAGAAAAACACATTGCAGATTTCGAAGGAGCCATTGCGGTTTCGCTAAGCCTATTAGCTCAGGCAGCAGAAGGACATACTGAGCCGTTTAAACCTGGTTATTAGAGAACTGGCACAGGCAAGTGGAGAGGAAGGTTCTGCACCAACAACCAAGTGCGACGTGACGCTTGGGCACCACATCTTGGAAACGATCACCGCCGCCGCCTTCCGATTGATGTATTTGATGGAATGTGAAAGTCCGGAGGATCCTCTCTTGATTTTGAGCAAAATATATGAGCTGACACTGCTGTGATAACTTGACTACAACCGGACATTTGGTCCTGTCCACACCAGCGAGAAATCCCCCACGTAATTTTTGTACCGCATTTCTTTGCAAAAAGTGGGTTTGATCTTTGTCATGTCTTGGGAACGACTTTTATCAGTTTTATGGGCATGACTGTCAATCGAAATCACGAATAGGCTTGATTAAACCATTCGCAGACCTAAATATATCATTATGAGCCTGCTCTTGAAAACCGTGAAAAAGTCAGGTAATAATTGTCCAGTTATCAAAGACCAGTGATGTGCTCGAGGATACATCACTGGAACCGAAGAACACTTTTATAAGGGAAAACCGGATCATCAGGTAAAGCCTTGAGGCCTTCCCGTCACAGGATTACTAACGGCACCTTTCGAATGGATTATAGGCACGGAACAGCGGTCCTTATTGGTTCGAAAACCCGGTCAGAAAGGACCGCATTCATCGGAGGCTATTTTGGTCTTGAGCGCCAGTTTTGAGTGGGGAGAATGCTTGCTTAATGACGCTGTGCCGCTATGACATCAATGAGACCCCTGTATTGCACTGGGCTTGGTCTAGGTGGTAGAAGTATTAGGGGACCTGTCGCCTCGCACTTTATGAAGCCGAGTTCCCTGTAGCCGTGTGTCAAACGGAAGACATTTCGTTGTATTGCAGCTGCAACCATATTATGGTGTTCCCCGCTGAGCTTTATGAAACATCATAAATGTTGCTCTTATTATATTTCACGGAGCATACTCACCGGAGGTCTGGAACCCTGCAGCTGGAGAGTCAAAGCCGATGAAAATACAAACCATTGCGGCACAGCTCAGCACTCGAACACCCTCCTTCCCCTTGAACTCATTGAACTTGTGACTGCCGAGTTCTTTGCATCAAACCCTGACGATGAAATCACAAGGCTACAAAAAAACCCGACCTCAAAAGGACCCTTAAAATCGATGCTTATCCCGGAAAAAGGTACCGATGGGGATCAACAGGATCAAATATATAATACCATCACAAGTGAGGTAAAGCATGGACTTCTTTTCGCGCTTCGAGGGCAGGTCTGCTGACTTCGGGGTACACAGCGCGGGCACTGAAAGCCGTTTGTTATTCATGCGGCGTTGACGGTGCGCACATTTGAACCACCAAAGAGGGTGGCCCATGCAGCTACTGTTTTCAGGGCAAATGTTGCTCGGAAAAAGATAAAAAGGCGGGGAAGGTTCAAGTCAAATTCTACGGGGTCCTCCTTTCATTCTCGTACTACCTTTCCGACATCCGACTCATGGCTTTCAAGACTGTCTTTGGGCTGTTAGCACTCGTCGTAGCTAGCGTGTCTGCTACTCCTGCTGTTGGTGTGGAGGAGCTTCACGCTCGTGCTGATCCTGCCCCGGATAACATTGTCTACGTGACCGACGCGCAGAACTTCTGGTCAGTGCTATTCAGCTTTACTGTAATGACATCACGAGTCAACAAGAGGCTAACGCTTGATCGTATCTGTCATTTAGCATGATCATGCCAAGAGATCCCCACACCAATATCGGAGACAGTGAACATCCAGGAGGGATGAAGACGTATTGCTCGCCCTCTGGTCGATACTCAACAACGCAAGGCCAGTTCCCAGCCGACTTCTGGAGTAACGTCGAGTTCAAGACCGGAACGAGTTCGAATGGCGCACGGTTTGCTCAGTGTACGTGTTCTTGTAGTCCTGCTCTAGAATCTGTAAAAACTAACGACTGGTGTAGTGACGGGATGCATTCAACCTGAGAAGCTGACCCGTCTCAACCCTGACGATGGCGGAGGTCAGTATGATTCGAGCGGTGGTGCTGGAGGTAACGGAAACCCAGAGGGAAGCGTCTGCCTCGGGTTCGTCTCTTTCCATCAAGTCGTGACCTGGAACTCATATCATTTTGCAGATACAACCACTACGTGGAATTGGTTGAGCCGGCGGACAGGCGTGCATGTATCAGGTGTTGTGATAGTGCTGCTGATTGTCCCACTAATAAGGACACGCAAGGATGCCCGAACGTTATTTCAGGCAACTACTTCGATTGCAACTGAGATGGACTTAACTATTTACGACATTATGACACTGGATGAACACGGACAGTCTGTTAAATTAATATCTCACGGACATTGAATAGTTGATAGTTGATTTAACTGTGATGATGGTCATTTATCGGAATAATTAACCGCAGTTGTATTCGAGTGAATAGTGCGAGCTAAGGCCTGCAGCGTTTCTCCTGTTCGAAGGAAAACGCACGCAGTTCATGATTGAATGAACTTGACTACAAGATCTTTGAATTCATTGGGCTTCTCTGCGTGAACTACATTTCAGGCTTGTGAGTGAGACCAAAACTTGGAGGTTAGGGAGCATACGTACCCCAGTGGCCAGTATCTAGTGTCGCAACCGAAGAATTAGGGAAAAACTTCTTGAATGATGGTTGATTGTTAGCGTCGATATAACTGTTCAATGGATCAGCTGCTGTGTGTCATTGGATAATCTAGCTTCACTTACGGGCTCCTGAGACCTCGGAATACAAGTGTTTTTCCGTCCCACTGTGGTCGTTTTGGGTCATTAAGATCATGTGGGAATGAGCCTAGCTCAGGTATTGATCGCTTGAGAATGTCGAGCGGGAGACCGAAATGAGGTTTGCTTTGGCTTTGGAGACGACCGGGGAGCACGAGGTTCGTCAGAAGAAACTGGCGGATACTTAGATCCTGAATGGGTGGTATGTCAGAGGAGGAGACACCATATAAAAGCAAAGCTCACCGATTCATGTTTATGAAGTAGATGGTCAACATCTGAGCGCGTTCGCACAGCGCCCAAAGGTAGTGCGTTGACTTCGAGCATCGCGTCGATGTATTTGACGAAGTCGGGTGAGAGGGCAGTTCGTGTAGGCGCGATATCCGACACAAGTAAATGTGATAAAAGGCTTTCTCGTCCTTTGGTGACAAGCAACAAGGCCAAAGCCATAGCGACTTTACCTCCCCTGTGACACTGCGTTTAAGATCAGCGGCTCAAGAACGACGAAAGCTGGCAGGAGAGAACGGACATCGAGTGGCCTAGGAGAGAGACATTCGTTAATCCGTGAGAGTCGAGGTAGTGCAGCACGTCTTCGGCCATAGCGGTGTATGTCATGGGTGAAGCGTGCGGGGATGCTCCATGGTTCCGCAAATCGAGGGTGTGTACTGCGTGTTGTGGTAGAGCACGATGGAGTGCCTTGTGAAGGGATGTCCAGTTCCTCTTTGAACCGCTAAAAGTGGCTTTGTGAGTCAAAGTGTTCAATTTCGAGGTTCATATGGTTCGACTTACAATAGGCCATGAAGAATTACTAGCGAAGAACTTGTGGGTACGCCAGTGGCCGGCTGAGCAACTAAGCTTGCGAGCTCAACGGGATTATCCGCATAGCGTGCAGTAGAAAATCTACGAAGAAGTACAGAAGCTCTGTATAATCCGCGGTGAGCGAATGTGACCCGTAGCATGAACTGAATACAAAGAAGCTCAGAGTCAAAGTTCACATCGTAATGAAATTTGAATCTGTTTGTTTTGATCTGCGGCTCGATGAGCGGCAAATTCGCAGCCCCTTACTCTTCCGACTTCTTTCCCCCCCTACCTCGCTGCTCGTCTTCCTTCTACGATAGTTTTCCTTGTTTATTGATTACAGTGGTGCTTGTTAATTATAGATCTGATGCGAACTTCAAGCTTCATCCTCAGGCGACATATGATATCCACGCACATGAAGGAGGGTGGTTCCAACTTCCCAGGCTTTCAAGAAGAGAGTATCGAAGGTTATAAAGGGCAGGCCACTTTTGGATTCTCTTGCCAAAAGCACACAATTCCTCCATTATGCATTCCTCTGAAGCTGCTCTCCCCACTTTGACGAAACTCGGCCTCAAATCATCTACGTTTGATGGTGTGGATGCACTTAACGTTGCTCAACATTGGCTCAAAGCTTTTGGCTTGGCTTGCGAAGCAAACGACGTTCAAGCTGTTCTTGATTTATTTATCAAATCCGATTTCATTTCCCCGCCCTTATCAAAACCTTCGCCGCCAGCTACTGACCTCAATCAAGACCCGTCCGTATACTGGCGAGATGTTCTTGCCTTGACATGGGACTTTCGGACCTTAGAAGGCACTCAAAACATCCGCCAACTCCTTTTAGATCGCCTCGCAGTCACCGAAATCCACGACGTCAAGATCAACACGACAGACAAGGGCGCGTCTCCCTCGCTTCAGCGACCTTATCCCGATCTCGTTTGGGTGCAAGCGTTGTTCAAATTCGAGACCAAAATAGGGTTTGCATCAGGAGTAGTTCGGCTTGTACCTATCAAGAAAAGTGACACAGTTAAGTGGAAGGCCCACTGTATCTTCACCAATCTCGAAGACTTGAAGGGTTTTCCGGAGAAAATCGGTCACCTGCGCAACCAAGAGTCGGACCATGGGAAGTGGGAGGCCCTCCGCAGTAAAGAACGCGAGTTCGTCGCTGAAGACCCCCTCGTTCTCATCATCGGCGGTGGACAAAGCGGTTTGGACGTAGCGGCTCGCCTCAAGAGCCTCGAACTAACATCACTCATCATCGAGAAGAATGAACGCATCGGCGACAACTGGCGCAATCGATACGATGCACTATGCTTGCACGACACTGTTTGTGCGTACCTTTATTTTTCATTCCAGCGTACTTCACTCACAAAATCGACTAGGGTATGACCATTTACCTTACATACCGTAAGTCTTTTTCTCCGCTTCAGCTCGAGGTTTTCTTTACTGAGTAGATAACAGATTCCCTCCAAATTGGCCGGTGTACACGCCCGCAAGGAAGGTGAGGTTGCCCTCACTATATTTTGCTTGCTGAATCTCAACTATCTCTTCATAGCTGGCCAACTGGCTTGAAGGTTACGCCGAGGCGATGGAACTAAACGTCTGGACATCCTCTACAGTTACTAAGGCAGTTCAAGATTCGACTACAAACCGTTGGCTAGTCACCGTCGAAACCAAGGCTGGCACCGATACTCAAACCCGGGTGTTTAATGTCAAACACCTTATATTCGCTCAAGGGTTTTCCGGTGGCAAGGGATACATACCTCAATATCCTGGAATGGTGTGTTTCATACATATGTCATTTCCGAGGATATTGACCAACCCTTGGACTCACAGGACGTTTTCAAAGGCCCTATCCTTCATTCGCTCCAGCACAACAAGGCTGAAGACCATCTGGGGAAGAGAGTCGTCGTGATAGGCTCATGCACTTCTGGTAGGCATCCATCTTCATATCAGATATCTAATCATATTGAAAAGCCGCTCAGCCCACGATATTAGCGTTGATTATGCGAATCATGATGTTGGTGCGTAGTTCGTTCTTTCGGTTCTCTTCTCTCATCAATGTACGCCCCTAGATGTCACAATGTTCCAGAGAAGTGCTACTTATATTATGAGCGTGAAGCGAGGACTTCGAATGACACTCGACGGTAGAGTTAGATCAAGTGATGCTTCTCCTTGGTACTAACTTCTTCGCGTCAGATTTCTATTCCGAAGATGGCCCCTCAACTGAAGTCGGCGATCTGCTCGTAGCCTCGTATCCTAATCTATTGAATATCGGGATCTCCTATCGCCTGACTCAGAAGATCGCAGAAGCCGACGCGTATGTAGTATTGACGGATCTGCTAAAACTTGATCTAATACTTTCTCAGCGATCTCTTGGATGCTCTCAAGCAATGCGGATTTCGGTTGGGCTGGGGCTTCAAAGACTGTGGTTTCTTGATGTCAGCATGGGCCCGAGCTGGAGGATATTATCTAGGCAAGCTCCGAACACGCACAATCTCCAACTGTAAATTGATGGTCTCTCGTTATCAGATGTCGGAGGCAGTCAATACATTATTGATGGGAAAATAAAGCTGAAGAATGACAGTCAGATCGCGTCTTTCACTGAAACCAGTATTCGCTTTGAGAACGGCTCTGAGCTTCCTGCGGATGTAGTAATTTTCTGCACTGGGTTGGTCAGCCCATTGTTCTTATCGATAATGTCTTGCTGATCCATCTACGTTGACAGGCTTGGGAACGCGCGGGATGGGATACGTGAAATTTGTGGCGATACTGTGGCGGACAATTGTTCCCCTGTCTGGGGAATGGATGAAGAAGGCGAACTTAACGGATGTTGGCGCGATATGGGCTTCGAGGGATTATGGTATATGATGGGTACGCTCTCGGTTCATCCACATTCTTATCATTTTCCTGAACACTTTTTAATCAGGTAATCTTGCTCTTTGTCGCTTCTACTCGAAGCATATTGCCCTTCGTAAGTGAACCTGCCCCAACCGAAGTGAACGGGTGTCTCACGCATATGTACGATATCTTTGTTTTCAGAGATCAAAGCATTAGAGGAGAATCTCTTTGACGGCGTCCGTTACAGCAGAACCAAATAAGGATTATTGTTCACGTTCAAAATGAATGACTTAATCGACCTCTGTCATAGCAATTCGCTACAGTACTTCTTCGTGAGATATCGGACTTCTTTTCGACGGGTCAAAGGCCCGAAGGGAATTGAGCTAGTCACCTGTTCAGTATCTCCAGCGATCCTGATAGATCACTACAGTCTGATAAATCAGCAATCTTGTTGAAGCACTCAAACTAGCCCCTTTTCTTCCCTCACAATGGCCTCCGCCTCACCTCACCCATCCGAAGCATCTTTACCAACATTGAACAAACTGGGAGTTTCATCTCTTCCGGAGAACATTGACGCTCTCAAGATAGCCAGCGAATGGTTCGCTTTGTTCGCAGAAAAGATTACCTCAGGCGATGTCGATGGCATCACGAGCCTCTTGATTCAATCGTCCTTTGACTCCGCTCTACCTGAGACTTACGATCAGCCTTCGGTTTATTGGCGGGATCTCTTGGCGCTTACATGGGATTTTCGTTCATTCGAGGGGACAGCTCGGATTCAGAAATTCCTGACTGATCGACTTCAGAGCGCTAAGATTAGCAAGTTGACTCTGAAAACGACGAATGATGGGGAGGGCTTGGCGCCGGCCTTTGCTCAGCCTTTCCCTGATCTTGCGTGGATTATGGCGTTTTTCACATTCGAGACGGATGTTGGGTTGTGTTCCGGAGTGTTTAGGCTTGTTCCTACTTTGGATAAGCAGCAGCAGGTTCAGTGGAAGGGTCATTCTATTTTCACTAATCTCGAGGAACTGAAGAATTTCCCTGAGAAAGTTGGGAACTTGCGAAACCAAAATTCGGATCATGGGAAGTGGGAGAACCTTAGGGAGAAGGAAAGGAGTTTTGAGGATTCTGATCCTGCTGTTTTGGTCGTTGGAGGTGGTCAGAGTGGATTAGAGGTTGCGGCTCGATTGAAGTTGGTTGATGTGCCGACTTTGGTTATTGAGAGGAATGAGAGGATTGGAGATAATTGGAGAAATCGTTATGAGGCTCTTTGTCTTCACGATCCCGTTTGTGAGTGGGTTTATGACTTTGCACTGGGTTGACTACTGACCCGATGTCTCTAACAGGGTACGACCACATGCCGTATATTCCGTAAGATTTCGTTTTGATGGAATAACACTCCAGAGTCTAATCTAGACGCCTCAGCTTCCCGCCGAACTGGCCGACTTTCTCTCCTGCTAAGAAGGTAATACAACAGAATGCTCCGAGTTGTTCTTTCGACTTAAACGCTGTCAATCTAGCTTGCCAACTGGCTCGAGTTCTACGCAGAGGCAATGGAGGTCAACGTGTGGACGTCAGCGAATGTGGAACATATTAAAAGGGATAAATCTACGGGCTTGTTCACAGTCACTGTACAACGTAAGGAAGGTCAACGCGTCTTTACAGTAAGACATGTTATTTTCGCTACGGGATTCGCTAGCGGAGGATCGTGGTACACGCCGACATACCCTGGAATGGTAAAACCTTTACTTCGATACTTGGGACATTGGGTATTGATGACTCCCTTAGGATAAATTTAAAGGCCAAGTCCTTCATTCTGCGCAACACAAATCAGCAAAAGATCATCTAGGGAAGAAGGTAGTGCTCATTGGATCGTGTACATCCGGTACGATGTTTCAGCAGAAAGTTTTGAACTCTGCATCTCTGATTAGTTGAATCGTAAAGCCCACGATCTCGGCGTGGAATACTATGATCATGGAGTGGGTGAGTTGTAGCCTCCCTTAGCTCACTTGAACTCTGCTTAGTAAATTGATAGATGTCACTATGTACCAACGAGGATCCACTTATGTGATGTCGGTACAGAAAGGCATTAGGATCCTTGTCGCTGGTAAGAAGTCACGGAATCTGTATCAATCATGACTCTCACATCGAGACGAGGCTTATTCGATGAGACCGGGCCTCCGACTGTCGTTGCTGATCGGGTTGCTGCTTCGTTTTCGAATCTTCTGAACATCGGAGTATATTATCGCGTTACATCCGTTGTTGAAGAAGTGGACAAGTGAGTGTAGGCCTTGTCAGTACGGTTTGTGGATCCTGATAGATTTCCTTTGATAGAGAGACTTTAGATGGACTACGTCGAGTCGGTTTCAGACTGAACAGGGGATACAAGGATTCAGGTGTCTTGATGAGTGCATTTACAACTGCCGGAGGCTACTATCTCGGTAAGCCGTATGAATCCATACCTATCCCGGATGTCTCTGATCTTTACTACTCGTCATAGATGTCGGAGGAAGCCAATATGTGATTGACGGTAAAATCAAGTTGAAGAACGACTCGAAGCTGGAGAGTTTTACTGAGACTGGATTGAAATTTGACGATGGAAGTGAACTTCCCGCGGATGTCGTCGTATTCTGCACTGGGTAAATTGCCCCTCTCTGAACCTCAATGAAAGTTACTGACAATGCCCCACCCAGCCTTGGAAAGGCTCGCGATGTGGTCGAAAATCTCGTGGACCCCGAGACGTTCAAGGATGTTGGTGAAATCTGGGGCCTGGACGATGAGGGAGAGTTCAACGGTGTATGGGGTGGCGTGGGGGTACCGAACTTATGGTTCTTGATGGGTAAGAGTCAGACTCGATGAAAGACCTCTTGTGTTTCAAATGGGCTGAATCCTCGACAGGTAACCTTGCCATATGTCGCTTCTACTCCAAGCGAGTCTCGCTCCGTAAGTCTCGATGGTTGACTTTGTTCATTTTTCGGGAATAACACGAAATACAGAAATTAAAGCCATTGAAGAAGGAATTTTCGGCGAAAAGTATAAAGCAAAGGTGTGAACAGAACAAGGAGGTGTCAGTTATCGGAACAAATACCCGGATTTGACGAGCCTAAAATATCCTCTTCATTGTTTTCCTGTCTTCCTACGCCCGGAATATATTCACAAGACCATGTATTCATGGTGAATCAGATATTGGAATCCAACTCCATTACTCGAGGCTGTGGTTCTCCCTTAGAGGTATTGGCTACTGCTTTTAATGAGCGCTAACGGATGGCTAGTTCTGAGATGAAAATAAACAAATAAACCCAGTAGTACAGTAGACGCTTGGCAGTGGCGATCAAGGTGAAGTGCTTGATCAATGGCTGCCTCATCCGGTGAATCTGAAGTACTACAGTACCGGCGAGTTGTACCCTCTGTGACACTGAAAATACCAAATTGAATCTACCAACTGTCACGAGTGGTGCTCGATCACCGACTCGGAGTACCCTTGCCTTCGTCACACGTCAACCCATTGTTTGAGCCACGAGAATTTCAGTATTACATCTGTGTCGATCTCCAGTTTGCCAGCCGTAGTTGCCGAGCATCTGATCACTAGCGTTGCATTATTGCCACGAAGTTGGCGTGGCTCTTTCCGTAGTCGAAAACAATACATATGGCAAACCCATCATTTCTGCTTTAATGTACTTATTTGTATCAATAATGGGCGACAATCACTGTTGCTGCTCATTGATGCTTCTATGTGATGGTAGCACTGCCGCTGTTGACGCACGAGGGCGAGGTCAATGACCTATTTCTGGCGTGGCTCTGATGACGATTGTCACCCTCGCAAGCCATTGTCATCGCTTTCGCACCCCTCACAGCATTGTACATGCTATGGATGGTCTCAAGAAATACACCAACAGAACGGTATAAATGCGAATCAAACTCCTCCTCTGTTACATCAATTCATTGTCCTCTCGTTCATTTAACCTCGTTTCAGGCTTTGAGCTTTCGCTGTCCTCAGTCACCATGTCTTCTAGGCCAAAAGAATTCGAGTAAGTCAATGCATAAATCTCGTTTAAGTCCTCGACTTGACTGTTGCTTTTTTTCTCGTAATTTCTCCAGCCCTAGCATCCCAGCCCCTCCTATGTCACCCATTCAACCCAACTTCCCGCCGATAACATTTCCTCCTCCAAAAAACATAAGTTCAAATGCTAATACCAATCCACCTAAAGCACCCAGAGCTGCGACTAATCGAGGTCAGGGAGGAATGAACATCGTGAGCCTTGTATACGCCACACAGAAAATGAATCTGTCAAAGTCGAGTGAAAACACGAAGTAGCCACTAGAGAATGTGCTAGCAAATGCGCGTACCGGTGACGATATGTAGATTTTTGTACAAACATATCTTAATACGAAAACTATTATTACTTGATGTTTTATTAGCCATGGCTTGAGTTTGTATTTCCTGAACTCCTCGCTGCGAACTCATTCTAGGAGTCTAGTGCGACTGGTCCAGAGAAAGCTTATTAAAAAACTCAAGTACTGAGTTTAGTACTTCGTCGTCGTGGTATCCCCGGTCGAGTTTAGGTGCTTGTATTGTGGCTGGGGTATTCGTCGAGCAACAGTTTCTTATGTGGCCTGTGATCGTTTAGAGGTAATGGGAGTCGTGCGACATCAAACGCCCATGGCTCTGTTTGATCATTAATGCATTGTTTGCGCGAATCTGACAGAGGCTAGTGGTGGGTAGTACCTGTCTGCGGGGCTCCGAACACAGAGGGGAAGGGAGGGGGGATTCTATCAGGCTGTCTTGGGCACTCGACCAGTGGTCATTTCGGACTTGGTCGAGCTAGAAGCACGCGAAGCACGACGTAAGAGGAGGGGCTAGGGAGATTCGCTGTTGCAAATGTCCCATTTGTCAATATCCGTCAAGGCAATGACTGTGATTCCCCAAGCAAATTATTGAGTAGAACTCTGGATCTGTTCTTGACCACTGCCAGTGTCACTGCCCCTATGCGACCAAGATATCAATCGACCGCATTTCGACTGATATTAGAAGGGGTGAGATTAGTAGGTTGGGGGGTAACCACTTTTTCCGAGGGTCGAAGAGATATTAAATCAGGTGGAGGGGCCTTCAGGAAGATATCTGATTTCTTCGGTGTTACACTTGACTACACTCGAGCATATCTTGATTGCTGAACAGGATCGACGACACACGTGATTATCCGCAATTGGAAAGCCGAAAATCGTGTAGAGCATACTGAATGGACACACCAAGATTCAAACGTTCACCGTCTTCCGCAGCCACATCTCGCAGTTTCTCATCGTCGCCTGGATGCTCATCCATGTGCGTGAAGTTTCATATAACACATTCCAGACGCGCAAGAGAAAAAATCAACGAGGACACGTGAAATTTCCTTACACTTCTCTGGTGAGTCTCGTCCTGAAGTCTCGGAACCCCTTTCTCAACATACCGTTTTCGGGCGAAGACAGCGATCATATGGAGATCACAGCGCTTGGCACAAGTATACCTTCTAGGTGTGGTCCAGCCTCTTACCTCGACCGTTTTGTGTATTCATTACTTCATTAAGCAGTCGATTAAATCATGGCATAAGGGCCTATCTTCCTTTCCTCAGGAGTTAAAGCAGGTTCTTAGAGCAAACAGGGCATCGCTTCTGTTCAGTGAGCTCTACAACGGGCGTAAAGTGACACCTGGCTAGCCACACGCCAATCTAGACTGAATGAAACAGATGCCAGGCTAGGACTCGGAGTGGAGCAGATGGCCCACGAGATATGTCACCCCTAAACAGACCCAATAACTGTGGTCACTTTTTAGCAAGGAACATTTTGCTGCCCTGCTCATATACACCTTTCTCGTCCCTCGCCTCCGTACATAGAGCATGGTGACAGGGAGTCTTGCCACTTGGTCGGATCTCCCACCCGAACTCCTTGAAGAGGTCCTCATTTATCTTGACCCACGTTCCCTGCTCACCTTGGGCAAGCTTAATCACTATCTGAACCACCTGGCGCTGGAGACTTTCTTCGGCTATAGTCTCTATCACATTCATCGGAAAATGCTAGTTCCACCCTTCCCACACGACGAAGACTTGCTGCTCAGCGGGTTTTATCTTGCGCTTTGGTTGAATCATGTCACCGAACTCGAACAGAGCATCTATGGTGACGTATATCAATCGATCCGGCAATTTCGCAAACTTATCTCGTTCGTCAAACGACTTCATTCTATGAAGTCCTTGAAATTGCGTATCTTGATCAGTCCTCCCTGCTGGGGATGGCGAGATTATAGGGTAGAAGGCGAGAAATTGATTGCAGAGCTACACGAGCTCGTGGATGTGGCTATGACAAAGGGTTGTGAGACGTTGCAGATTGAGGGAAACTCTCTTCCGCATTGCAGGCTATCTGCATCTGGGATTCGAGCGCTGCGATCGCCAGACCCGGTTACGGTCAGGATGTGGAAGTGGATGAAAGGACGTATGTCGCTTCCCTGCATTTCAACACCCCTTGAGTTCTCGTCATCGCCCACCTCACAAGATGCCAAACGCTTGTCCAGTGCATCTATAACTTCGGATTCCCACATCACCGACTGCGTATTATCAAGACCCGCGCTCCTTGGTGCCAGGGCCCTTCCATATATCGCCAAGTTGTTGAGGCGAAATGCCGAGACAATCACTCATCTCGAGATGAATTGCTTTGGCTTAACCCGCAGCTGGTGGAAAGCAAGAGCTTTATCACTCGCCCTTTTCGATGGAATACACCTCCCACACCTCTCCAAATTAATCCTACATATCCAGGTCTCGACAATATCTACCGGCAGCTTTGCTTGGTTTTTGTCTCGCCATCCCGAGATAACAACCCTTGAGATACATGATCCATCTACCCTTCCGGATGAGACCTCTATAATTCTTACCAGGCACCAACCCCCGTTCAGCCTCCCAAATTTGAGGAGCCTTCGCGTACCAGCTCGAGTCGCTGAGTGGCTCTTGGCCAAGATGACGAACCCGAGCATTGATCTACAGTCATTAGAAATATATGCTCGTCGATATCCAGATGGTCTTGCGAAGCTGGGAGACGCCATCCGCGAGCTCAGGCATCGGAAGGGACGCATTCAAATTCTAACACTTGATGCGAATTGGTGGAAGTACGGCAATGAACTTATGGAGGAGGACAAGGATGATTTGGGAAAGCAGGACGATTCATCCACTTTGCGCGTTCACAGGGTGGTCTTTGCCTTCCAGTATTCCCCTTTTTGGATGTCAACATGTCCTATGAGGCTTTCTGGTGGATTAACGCATGTAATGCGGTTGTTTCCGATGGTAAAAGAACTGGAAATGAGGTCAAACAACTCCAGTATGGAGATATTTGAGGGAGCTGGAGAGGTGAAGAAGAAGATTATGGAACATTGCCCTACTTTATGTGTATTGTCGGTCCAATGTTAAGCTTTGAAGCGCTTCACCAAACCCTTCGTGTTGTCATTGCTCTTAGTGATAGCTTGGTGTCAGGATATTGCGAATTTTTGGTCTCGACTCTCACGTCAACTTCCTATCACAAAATCAAGAACAAGCTGGCCTATCAGACAGCTCGTCAGGGCTCATCTCTTCCATCTTGTTGTTCGGATCTATCCACGCCCCGAGCTCATCGGTCGCGACCTTAGGCACTCAACTCCTGCTGCGGGATAACTGCGAGGATACCTTAATTCCCTATCTCATATCACTTTTCTCAGATGATGTGTTTTGGAAGCTGTATGCGTCAAGAACCAAGATGAACACACGATTGTATACGTTCTCGATGGAAAAAGTAACCAATGGCAGAACGTCAACTATGCATCTGTGACTCATCAGTCGTCCTCGGCCTCCCTGGGGAAACTCGTGTGCAGAGGCTGGTTTCGGCTCATCGTAATTGCTCTGGACAATACGGGCTCAGCCAGCCGCGTGCTGCGCAAAGCCCGAGAACGACCCGAAGACAACTGAACGATGCCTATTCAATGCGGGCTTGACCGCCCGTAAGTAAAATTCCTGTATTTCAGTTTTGAACCATGAACGAGGAAACGGCCGCGAAAATATATCCGATAGCGACCACGGCACGGTTTGTCTTTCCTGATTTTGCGGCTTAACTGAATTGAGATTCGGCAAGAGTCTTCGGTGTTGAGGAGGATCGTTATCATGACCACCCATACAGCTCATTTTAGACCAATAATACTGGGAAAGCTGCAGAATATTTTCTCCCTTACTTTAATCGCAGTTTAATCGTGAGATGGAGACAGTAGTATGTGGAGTGTGGGCTTTTTTTATTCAGGAACATGCTATGCTCGCTAATGAAAAAACTGTTTACAATCACCAATATATTATTGAAAGGCGCCTTCAAGTTTCACTTTCACGTTGACATCGAGCAGTGTGCTATTATGGCCTGAATAATTGTTTCAATTCCAAAGCAGGGGCTCGACCACGAGATTTCAGCCTTCGCTGGACATGACGAAAGCGCTACATAACTCTCATGTTCAGGTATTGCATCGAATTAAGGGGTTCTTCGTACTGACCAAGGTAACAAAGGGTGATACGCAAACTTGAACGTGCCTATGACCTTCGTCAGTTTAAGGCACTGGAAATTCCACATTCGACCCGACCAAACCGATACATGATCTCACTATTGAAATCTGCTCAGATAACATCTCAACAACAAAGGATGATTTATACACTGTTCTAACTTCCATTACTATTAAATTCGATACTTCGAGACTTACGAGGGCGTGTGGGAAAATTTCAATGACTAGTTTTCCTCTTTGTCTGGATTATATTCTCAGCTCCGGCTACTTCGCTGTGGATATACTTCGTGCAGGGACTCAGATGTGTTGAGCGGGGAATATGGCCGCGCTGAACCCCTCCGAAGCGAATTGTTTTGTCGCCTTGGAAGCGAAATGCCAGGGGTGATTCTTTCTCTCGACTGGTCATCAAGCGCCGTGTGATGCAGCCAGCCCTTCGAGACCGGCATCTCAATATATTAGATGGCAGACCACATGGAGCATGTGAACGGAAAGTTTCACTGATGAATCATTCGTCACGTTTGAATTTGATTTTCTCCAACAACTTTGTGTGCTGGCGCCGGCGCTGGAGCGACTCCTTCGACTATCCACAGTGGCTCTCGCGGAGTGAATTCCTGTGCTCAAAAAAGAATTCTTTCGTCGGACAACGCTATAGATCCATCAAATTTAACGTCTTACCTGTCTAAGGGTGATCTGCGTATACCATCAGGGTGATAGTTCCTTTCATGCTGAGATTTTGGCCAAATCTCCACATCATGCTTTCGTTACCTTCTGCTGTGGAGCTGACGAAGATGGACTATTTTGGTGACTGTCATAAATCCATGTGGGGCCGGGGGTATTTTTCCTCAAGACGGTCTCCAAGGCCGCTCTATGGACAGGCTGCTTCTCAAGGTATAAAAGGCCATGGCATTCAAGTAAAGAATTCAAGACTCGGAATTTCTGGGCAACTTCTACTTCCATATCTTGTACCTCTGTTAATCTGACCTTCTTTTACAACATGATTTCCTGGAACTTGATCTCCTTGGCTCTTGCCGCCTCTTTGGTTCAGACTGTTAGCTCTGCAGGTAAGCAACCGCTATTGGACTTCCTCAATTAGAACTCAGCTCAAGGATGCCACTTCAGCTGTTCCTTCATCTTCGGCCGTCTCGAGCGTAGTCGTCCCCACGAGTTCTACTGTAACCGTCTCCGAGCCTACCACAGTCACGGTCCTCCCCACTACTATTGCGTCTAGCACAGCTGTTCCCACTACTACTACAGCTCCGGGAACCACTTCCGCTCCTTCTACCACTACGTTGGTCCCAAGTACCACCGTCCCGATTACCTCGGAGCCTCCTACTTCTACTCCGGTACCTTCATCGTTCCTTCTCCACCCCAACGGGAACACCAATAAGTGTCTTGATGTTCGCGGCGCCATCCTTCAGAACGGGACTCCGGTTCAGATGTATGTATTCTCTGCATCAAACGAGTACAAAGCTAAAATATGATTTTGCACTAGTTTCGACTGTAATGGTACCCCTGCTCAAAACTGGGTCATTGCTCCTGGCCAGGGACACGTCCAACTTGCTGGGACTGGATTCTGTCTCGATGCTGGCGCAAATCCTGCTAATGGCGTTGGGATGAAGATCTGGAACTGCTTCGACAACCTTCCTGCTCAGGATTGGTTCTACACTACCGACGACAGGATTGCCCTGGCCAATCAAGGTATGATACTGGTCGGACCTTTTCTCTCCAAAATCAGGTCTCTGACTATAGTTCAAAGGTTTCTGCCTTGACCTCACCAACGGCAGCACCGCCAATGCTAACCAAGTGCAAATCTGGAAGTGCACTGACAACGATATCTTCCAGGTCTGGACTACTAGCCCTGGAGCTCCGATCAGCACCATTTCTTCTGCTCCTCCCCCCACCACCTCGACCAGCGCATCGCCCAGCACCTCAACCGCGGCCCCAATCACCTCCTCAACCACCGCCGCAGTCACCAGCAGCCTCATCCTCCCTTCAACTTCAGCGTAGATGGTGCGCGGTCCGTACATCAACCTGCTCTAGTCCCTAGATACCCACCCGATTCTTCCTTACATAGGGATAGAGATTTCGCTAGTAGTAGCCTCCGGACAATGAACAATTAAACAGTTAATATTTGCTTGCTCGTTATCTGTTGGATAGTTGACTAAGCAGATTTCGGCGTTATAGAGAGAAAACGTAAATATCATATTTTTAAGACCGCATAGCGCTTGAAGGTGGCAGTGATCTAAAGTGCAAGTTTGCCCGGCTCAGGTGCCTCGCATCATGAAAGCATTCACAAAAGTAAATAAAAAATTCAAAGAACTTGCACTGTGTCGCTCGAAAACCAGAACCGAGTCAAATCAAAATTTCTGAGGCATGGTTCTCCTCCCAGGTGGTCGCGGAGGTACCGAAGATGAGGATTTTTTACCACCCAATCTTAGGCTTATTATCCCAGCTTTATTGGGTTTCTTCGTCAAAACATCCCTGCTCACGGCCTTCCTCTTCATTGATAGATTTCCCTCATTCAGTCGATGCCTCGTTGCTTAACGCCGTCCCGCAATACCGATCATTCTCTTTCGCGGACTTTGGCTGGCCCCGCGATCCAAGACCAAGCCTTACGCTCACCAGATCAACGGCTCGACCAGATCTTCGAGGAGGTAAAACCCATGCTGGGGTAGGTGTCCTGTGGACAGTTACGATATCGCTGCTATCTTGGTCGAGTCGGGGCGATAGTGCAGCCTTGGGTGTGCAGCTTCCGCTTGAGCATTCTGATTCCGACGTCGCTTCAATTACGGGATCGAGCCGTCGCCCATGGAGAGGAGAAGAGAGGCTTCTGGCGTTCCACTGATGAGGGTGATAATGGTGCGAAAGAGTCGAGCCTGAGCTATAGCTTTCCACCAGTGATATCATGTTATCTTCGTTGTCATCCCCGACATTGTCCTCGTTGAGCGGATCGCGCTGCCGCTGGGTGAATATGTAGTGACTACGCAAACTCGCGCGTATCTGTTCCATCTCAGCATGTTCGTTCTTTCCGGCGGCTATCTTTGCATGTTGAGCAGAATCAGACAAAAGTGAGTTTCTATCAGGGCTGATCAATGCGGTGCCGGTTCGTTCAGTTACGTAAATGCCCTTTCGTTTACTAGGTTTGCTTTGACTCTTGGAACGTTGGGAAATCAAGTGGGCAAGTGGGAGATCTCCCGAAGAGTTTGGTTCAGCTTGTGGAGTGTCAGAGTCATCAGAGTATTCAGATCGGCTCAACGACAGTACGTCTTCGTCGGTATCAGAAGACCAGGTGAAATGCTTTTGAACAGGAGTTGCTGTCTTGTGCATGAAGGGTTCGGGGGACACAGCCCCTGGGTTTCGGGCCTGCCTCAACTCCGACGTACAGGAAGATGCCGGTAAATTGCTTGATGAAGAGTTTCTAGGAGCTGGAGTGGGAGTATCATAAGAGTCGTGCCTTGCGTTATGCGAAGACGAGGCTTCCGAGGTAGTCTTGAGAAATGTTGGTGTTACAGGCACTGATGGTGGAGACGAATCTTGGAAATAATCATCCAAGTCAAATACGTAAGGATAGGGCACGTCGGCTACGTCAGAGCTCAAGCTAGTGGAAGGTTGGTGAGCCTTCCCGGATGGACGTGACAGTCGGCGTTGAAACCCAGATGAACACTTCTCCGGAGTCGCGGCTAATCCTTTTTCGTGAAAGCGAGTTAAGATGGCCGTTTGGACGTCGGAAGATAGTGTGATACCCATCGAAAAGGGGAGGCCAACTACATCGATTGAATGCCTATAGTAATCCTTCCCTCCATCGATCCCATCCTTGCCCATTTCGCTGGGAAAGGGAGGGGCGATACCGATGCCATTCCAAAGGGGAGCGAATTTCCTAGTCGTCGTGAGTGGCTGAGAGTGATGCCTCTTAGGTACGGATCGAAGTTTGGTTGACTTCCGTTGCAGATGCTGAAAGACTCGTGTACTCATATGACCCTGGGACCCAGTGAGAGATTTTTTCGTGTTATTTCGTCGAATCGCGCCCTCCGGTATTTCAGCCACTTGAACAGGCCGCAAGACAGTGGAATCGGCTTCGTTTGCAAAGATAGACGATATCTGCAGTAGGTCTAGGATGGAAGAAGATGAGAGGGGTTTCGCCGTGGGCGTAGGAAGAACAAGCCTCGGGAGGGTGGAGCCGTCCAGTTCAGAATTCCGTTCTAGAAGCTTGGAAGATTTTGTGAGACCTGACCGCCGCACTTCTTCATGGCTCTTCTGCAGATGATTCTGTTCTAGGCTGTAATTGAAACGAGGTTGCTTTCGTTTGTTCCCAGTCCCAATGACCACCGTTTTTCGGTTGCCTGAGGTCCTCGAACCACGGTTGGAGCCTAGAGAGGCGGCTGATGGTACAGTCAAAGAGTCTCTACTTGAGCTAGATACCAGTCCCGAGTGAGGCAACGAGGCAGTGATTACCGTCAGAGAATCTGATATAGATATGGGTGGTGTCCCCGGAGAGGGAGGGGTACTCCAGTCTTCGATGCGAATGGTTGGAGGGAGACTGAGATCTTGCGAATATGCATCCGAAGGAGTTCTAGGATATTCCACCGGGAAATCGGAGAACCTGACACGAGGTCCGCTTACTCGCGCATTCTTGTCTAGTGTGTCATCTTGCACGGATTTCCTCTTCAAGCTCGGGGAACGCAGAAAGGCTGCCTTTTGCTTTGCCCATTCATCTATCGATTTGAATTCGATACAACTGGATCCGCAGGGGCAAACGTCGAGGCTCACCCGAGTGGCGTAGGGGCTGACTGTTGTCGGTTTCCTTCTTTGTCGGCTCTGTCATCCAGGTAGGAAGCCTTTCTCCGTATATAATATTTGCTGGTAGGTCAATTCGAGCTTCGATATCGGCTTCTGGTTGTGATTTTTTTGAGAAGATCCAATGGAAAATTCGAAGAAATAATTTGTGAAGTAATTTCAGGAGTTGCCGCAGTGGACCAGGATCGACGGGCATTCCAGAGGGTTTCCGACTGAAGAATCCTTAACAAGGACGAGAGTGCAAAGTCAGAGCTTTGGCTCATGCAAAAAGCGAGAAAGAATAAACAGAACCGCGGGATTGTTCCTTTATCGACGGACATAGAGGCTGACTGTCTTCAACAAAAGTCGTGACGGTAGAGTGATCGATTCAAGAGGCATAATTTAATTATTGATTATTTTTGATATTGTGCTTGTTTTGTTGGTTGTATCCGATATCCCCGATTGTAAGTACCACACCACATGTCTGCCTCGAGGGATCAGTAGGCCGCTGCAGTGCAGTATTTTAATTTTAAGAATACTGGTTATCTATGTACATCACTTGGGGTTGGCCACGTTCACCTCTGGTATTTAAATTACGATGAGCTGTAAGTACCATGAGCCGGATCTTCAACCTGTAGTTCCAGCACTGAAGAGTCTGCTGGCTTGAGCCTTCCAAGTGCTTCCGCCCAGTGCTTGTCTTTTGTTTCAATGGATGCTGAACCTCCAAGGCTCTATAACCGTGAATGGAAAGTTAATAAACCTGTAAGTCGACCGAATTGTCAAAAGATTGGATTGTTAGTTGATGAAGGTCCCGCCCAGTATCTGCCGAAATCAACGTCCCTCCCTCTCTTACGACTGGTACCAGAAGGCAAAGCCATTTTCGTCTGTAAACAATGTGGTTTCTCAAACCTTCTGGTCCCCATGTGCCTTTGGTGCTGCTGGTCGTCAGCTGAGGCTCAACGTGATTTCGAAGCTAGAGCCACGAAAACTCTGCGTAGGGCTGCACGGAGTGCTCCACGTCTCTTCAACAAGCCGATGTTGTCTACTAATTCCCACCAAGGCAGAGAAGTTGGTGCTGGGAAACATCACTGCTCAGAATATCACAGACTGAAAAAAACACGGCCACCACATGGAAGCAGCGAAGCTGCCGTAAAGTCAGCCCATGCCACTATTTCTTCTCCACGTCGAGTGTTCCAACAACCTCCGTGGTTTTTCGTCTCCGGTCGGGGAAACCGAGGGAAAGAGGAGGTGATTAGTGGGCCAAGAAAAGCCCTAATTCACCGGAATCAGGGACCGCGCACCGAATCTGGTATCGATGATTGCGGGACAGGGTCCACCGGAAATAACTATGGTCCTACACGAGCCACAATTGAACATCTGAATTTTAAGACTAACCTCTTGCCCGCAAACCACCAACGAGCTGGCTATCATCATAGGACGGAAAGCGCGACCACTGGGTCTTCGCGTTCTACCCCACTTGATTTTCCACATTGTCCATCGGTCTCTCACCTCCTTCAACCTCGGTTACCATTGTTCAGAAAGCCGCCATTGTCCTCGCCCAGTTTTTCGGTCCACGCACTTCTTGGCAGCGTTATTCCTTCAAAAAGACGCAGACGACGCGAGTCTGTCATTGCAGAATTTGAAAACCTTCGTAGTGAATACGAAGCGTTCGAATTCGAAACTTCCTGCCCCATCGGAACGCTGCCAATACCAGTAGACGCTCCTGCCACTGATACGCGCTGTGACGCCCCTAACGCGTTCTGCCCTAAATTGTCGCCTTGGACCATAACCACCCACAAGAGAACAGTGTCACGCCACGCAGATTTGCCCACAGCTCAGCCAGACCCTCTAATTTGCAATTATCAAGAAATTGTGTCCATGGACGGTGACATTGCTACGGTGATCCATTCCAATCAGGTATGCGGCAGTGGCTTCTGGCTAATGTATATAAGGCCGGCTAATTAATACTTTCTGTTCTTCGTCCAGGCCCCGACTTCTCCAATGAATCATGCAGAAGCTATCACCACCGCGGAGCAGCCTACCAGCTCCGATATGGACATGATGATCGATACGACCATAACGAAGACATGCAAAAAGAGAGCACCTATACCCAGCATTCTGCTCCATCAAGACTCAACTCACACCGATACCCCCATCGCATCTCAAGACCCAGCATCACAGATACCCAACATGTCCGAAACGACGACCCAGGTCCCTCCTTCCCCCGCGAGGCTTTTGAAGAGGAAGAAAAGGCTGTCTCTCATTGCCCTCTCTGGTGCGAATAACAGTGGCCTCGTTCCACCTTGCCGCTCCCCACCACTTTCCCCTCCGCCTCTCGAGTACTGGAGCCCTCCCCCTCAACCCCCACCTACCTTCCCAGTCATCGTCACGCCTCCCGAGTCACCCAGTCAAACTTGCTCGCCTCCCGGAAAATTTTTTTCGCCCAGCATTGTAATCAGTCCTCCCGCATCAATCACACCGATGATGATTGAGCCATCAAGGCCTATTCCCTCTCCGTCAACAACACCAATACAAACACTTCCTCGGATTGGGACGCCTAAACGACCATACTATTCCACGGTTAGAGCGAACAACAGGCCAGCTTCTAGCGTCTCCCCTTTGTCAACGCCGCCTGCTTCCCCGTCTTCTTCATCGTTTTCTGGCGCTGTCAGTGGAGGGTCTCGACTCTCACCTACTTATTGCGGAACGCCCGGTAGTCCGGATCAGTGTGTTCATCTAGACGCTCGTGGCGCACAACGGCCCGTGTCTCTGCTCACGGATACTAGTACTGTGGCTGGAAGAGACGACGCTTCTGGTTCAATGAAGATACACAGGCCTGCTTCCACTTCTGCAATTGATACCGTGCCTCCACTGTCTCCTGTCATGGTTTCCAGTCCTATACCCATCCCAATTCCAGTCCAGATGCGCATGCGACCTTCCTCTCCCGCCAGAAGTATCTTATCGGTTCTGGACCCTGCTCATGGCGACGAGGAGGGCGAATCGGACGATGAAGCGGGTTATAACCAGTTCGGAATGAGTCCAACCCAGCTTGGTAGAATGCTGCGTAAGAGAAAGAGTAGTAATCTGAAGGAGAAGGTTCGAGGAGATGGTAAGGGCTATCACTTCCCACTATCGCTCCCTCTCTCTCTCGGACGAAAACGCGGTCGATTGTCGGATTCAGCTAGCTCGAATTCGGGAAAGGAGAAAGACTTCGCTCCAGCGATGCCGATATTGACTCCAAGTCGAAGTTACAATGGTTTAAGTGGCTTCAGTTTGGGAAGGGGCTGTTCTATGAGCGGTGAAATGGAGATGAAGATGGCTCTAGCTGAGCGAAGCCTTAACGCTAATGGTGGTTCCGGAAGCGGATTAGAGCCTGCCTTCAAGTTCCGCGAGAGTCCGCGACCGAGCTATGACGGAGAGGACTTAGCTCGCAGGAAGAGCACTGGAAAAAGGCTCATGAGGATGCGGAGTACTATTGGGCTATCCTCGAGCTCGTTGACAACCTCTCCGCCCTCGAGTCCCTCGAAGCCGAAGATAGGATCGAAGCTAAAGGAGATGAGCGCTTCATTCCTTGGAAGGTTCCAAGGGGATGGGAACCGTTCTTGAAAGTTTCTAGGTCGAGTTTTTTTTTGATTGATTTGCTTTATCAAATCATACTTTCTCGCTTTCTCGCTGTTTCTCGAATTACGGCTGGGATATACCCTTTAGTCAACCTTTGTCGCTCCTTACACTCGTCCTTTACCCTCGCATTCATTTTTTATCTTTACAATCAACACTTCGGCTGAATTACGGGTTTGTAGCAAAGATAGCATCGGTCTCGCTCTCTGTAGACATAAATCTAGTATATGACAGTCATTCCCTTGGAATTTAGTAATATAATTAGTACGTGCTCGTTTGTAAACAAATTCACCCCTGCATCAAATGACAAACAGTTACTGAAACTAATTGATGCTGCAATCCTCTTCACTTTCCCTATGTCATGACGACCATTACTCGCAACCTTCCTTGGTTCATTAAGGACCTTGGAGTGTCCATTGTAGGAGAAGTGAGTAGTATCCTTAATTCTTGATACTCAGGCCCAAGTAACCAGCTCAAGTGGCTTTCGATAGGAATGCTACACGTCACTCGTTGAGGATCTCCACGTTACAGACGCGAAATGCTTGAAGTATGCTCTTTCAAAAGGGCTAGGAATCGGAATCGTCGTTGGAGGCTCGATTATGAGGCTTCCACAGCTCTTTCTCAGTACGCCGTCCGCGTTTCATTGAGTCTGCCTTCTGACTGACGCCCTCGTGGCTGCGCGCAGTTATCAGTGCACGTTCTGCACGAGGCCTTTCGCTTTCCTCGTTCTCACTTGAAACACTGGCCTATTCTATCAACACAACCTACTCATTCCGCCATGAGTTCCCATTCTCAACTTACGGCGAGAATTTCTTCCTCTCGCTCCAGAATGCTATTATTGTCCTTCTAATCATCCACTACCGACCCTCCCTCTCATTCGACCACAACAAACGACGGCAGCACATATTATTTGCTTCGTTATCCATGTCACTCGGAATCCTCCTGTTATCCGCAATTCCCCACTGGTTACTGGCGTTTTTACAAGCAGCAACGCTCCCACTTGCCGTGTCCGCAAAACTACCGCAAATAATGCAGAACGCACGCGCTAAATCTACAGGTCAACTCTCTGCTTTTGCTGTAGGCGCACAGGTACTTGGCTGCCTTGCAAGACTGTATACGACTGCAATGGAAGTGGGTGATTGGCTCGTGGCTAGTGCATTCGCGATGGCACTCGTCTTAAACGGGATCCTTGGAGTACAACTTTGGAGATACTGGGGGAAAGGCGGTATATACGATGCTGAGGACTATGAGCTGGCTGAACAAGGGGGAGAGCGAGGAAGACCGGAGAAAGTATCGGTTTATCTTGGCGGAGGGGTTGGTAAAGTGAATAGTGGAGTGAACGGAAACGGAACAGGGAGCAGCAGGCCAAGAAGTCCCACTGGTCCCACTAGGATCCGGTTGGGAACACCACCACAGCGGATGAGAAAGGTAGACTAGGGTATTTTCTGTATAATAATGTGAGTACCTGCTTGTATTCAATATTTATCTATTACCTGCCTGTCATCTTCACTCCGAGAACTGGACAATATTGCTGAATGATGTGGCAGATCTGTGAAACATTGAATCTGGGCCTCAGGCATTAAATTTTAAACACAATCGATTGATCTACGGCAGTACAAGGATTTCAATGAAATTATCCTCACACAGGTCATACTCAAACAATCGACCGGGAACGCACCGTCTTGTGAGGTTACCCCACTCACTTATTCTTGGAGGCTTTTCCCACTATGGCGATGAAGAGTCAACCCAAATCCTATGGTATTGATATCGAAGAGATAATAAGAGGTTTCGGGGTTTCAATACATTTTCAATAGCGAACGAGGAGTTGGGTAAAAGAGCACGAAGTCAGATGGTATCCTTTATGAATAGAGTGTAGCTGCCGGACGTTGGTCATGAACCCATCTGTGTGTGCGACTACAAGTATGCCTGGGGCACCCTTCTTTTGCCACCAAATTGGCCGTGAAGCCAAAACTGTTTCAGCGTCCCATTAACATATTCAAAAGAGACTACATACTTGTGCTAATATCAAATAAGCAACGTGTGTGAAAATACAAGATCATATAACTAACATTAATGCGATATGGACAGCATGTGGAGACAAGAATAACAAGCTATGCATATATGAACAACAGTCCAAGAACGATAACACCAAGAAAAGGGTCAACTTAGAATGCAGATGAGAGAGAGTCCATGCTACACCTTCAAATTCGAAAAAGAAATACGACGAGCAATATTTGATGCCATTCTACTAATCACTTTGTTTGGCGACGCAGAGCTGCTCTTTGAGCTGTCGCTTTCGCCCCGAGATCCTGACTCCGAAACATTCGTCAGCGTAATTGGCGATCCGCCTCCTGTCGGATTCACCTTCTTGCGTAAAGTCGACGTCTCCGAAGCCGTCATGAACCCGCTCAACTTCCTGAAGGAAGACTTTGAACGTAGCTCAGGCTGCGCGGTAGCGTACTTCGATCCTCTGTCCTTCCGGCTTCGCCTGAAAGGCCAAAACCCCCCTTTGCGCTTATCAGCACCCCGAGAGTCGTTCGGCTGAAACCTCACAGCCGCACTAGAAGGGGACAAGGCACGATCTTGCGCGTCAAAATCCGCAAGCAGCTCGTGCACATAATCTGGCAGCTCGACTTTGACATTGGCAGGATCAGGGAGTGGAGCTTTAGGGAGTGGTTGGGTAAGGATGGTCGCTGTGCCAGCTTCATCGTCATTGATCGTGAATCGAGCTTGTTGCTCAATGAGTGAATCCGTCACAACGGGTGTTTGAACGTGCATGTCAAGGCTCGTGTCGCTGCTCGTATCCGTGGTCGTACTTTGCATTAATATCCGGGGCGAGCGCGTAGCAATCGTCGGCGAAGCAGCGGGTGCGTCAAGATAGAGGGGCCGGAGGTAGAAGTTGTATAAACGAGAGCGAGAACGGTGATGGAGGGGCGCGACACGTTGGGGGCAACATAAAAAGGTCACGAGGTTATTGTAAGTCCTGTTTTCTAGGGACAGCACCTGATCCTCATGTCCGTCTAATAGCAGCGAGCTTCCAGCACCAGAAGGCATGGGTGCTAGGGAATCAATGGTTTGTTGAAGGGCCTTCATATTCTGTGATATTAAATCTTGGTGACGTTGTGCTTTCCACCGTCGAGACAGTAGTGACTGGTATGACGCCGGATCGAGATTTGCGACTTTAGCGCGGCTAGAGGTCATAGCTGCGAGTTCCTTGGCCTGGAGATGAGAGTCCTCCGCAAAGTGGGCAAGCATTCGTGTCGTTCGTTCCAGCGTCCGTAACTGAAGCTCGTGAGCCGAAGGTTCATCTTTGCAGCTGAGAAAGGACTGAATTAAGCGAGCTTCAGCCTTTCGGTACCGCTCTTCCCTAAGCGCAGGGCCTATTATTGCCGTTGAAGCTGGCCTCCTGTAATGTTACTAATGTCAGCCATTCATGTTGAATTAGATCAAGCTTTTTACCTGGCTGTACGAGAAGAACGAAAAGATGCCACATTTTCAGTAGCTCTCTGTAGCTCCTCCATAAGCTTACTGCTGGCAGTGAAGGTCAAGAAAGAGAGGCCACTACTTACCGAGACCGTCAGTGGCACTGGCATTGTTTCCATGACGTCTACACACTGCCAAAATAGCAAGTTGATGTCCGTTTCGATTAAGCTCCGGTTCGTTTTGAGTCAGAAGGAAGAAAAGACTTTGGTTCGAAGCATCTGGCCTACTGGGTTTCGTATGTTACGATGGAACAAACGAGGTAGCAGAAGGGGAGAGCCAGCGATAAAATGGATGATTATGTTGGGTTTCAAAATTCAGGCCTCAGGTACCTCAATGGCAATTAGGGGGTTCATATTGACGCGACGGATCACATGACAACCTTTGAAATCAAACAAAGAAAAATAAATCGAAACTCTACATATGTACCACAAATTACAATGAGTTCAGAGTCAGCAGCCGCGCTATCGGCTTCGATATACAGGAATGAAGACAACAAGCATAGCCATGAAATGAGATTGTCAAGCAATTCAAAAAAATCACTGCGTGCTTCCCAGCTGCGGCAGTCCAGCAGCTTTGAGATCAGCGTTAATTTCGTCAAGGTGGCTCATGAAGTTTGCCCTCAGGTTATCCCACATCATGGGCTCGTGCTCTATTTGATCATCAGCTCCCGTAGAAAGGTGGCATTACTAGCAAACCTACCGTGTTTGACGCCACTACGGTTCATGGCGTAGTCGGTGATTGTGAGGGGCATACTGGATTCGAACATAATCACTATGAACCGCGTGAGACTCAAATGAAGACAACAGGCCCACGCTTAAACTCACTCAGACTACCCTGAGATATCTTCTCTGGGAGTAGTTCCCCGTGTGATGCAGCGTTCCAGACATCGTAATCAACTGTTGTCAACTGGTCAGGCTCATGACGGCAAGGGGCAAGGACGCAACACACCTCCGTGAGGACAGAACCCAGTCTCGAAACTAGCACCACCTATTGCAATACATTTTGCTTAGCTCTCCGGGAATGATACTATTCAGGTCCAACATACCGGGTAAGAAGCCGTCACTACGGCCAGGATAAGATCCATAAATTAAAGCCAAGAATTCAGAAGCAGAGTTGCGGTGGTAATACTTGAGGCACATTAGTTCAAGTTCATAAAGAAGCAATACTATGAAAAAGGTACTGACAGGTGGGCGGAAAGTGTTGCTAGCGACATCCCACCTCTCGCCAAAGACCAAAAGGTCCGCCAAAGGAATTCCACTCTGCTTTGACTTGGCAGTCAAAATGCAGAAGATAGAGGGATCGATATGGTCGCGAGAAATACTTCCGACAAAGATGAATTTCTCCATGTCATATTTGTAAGGGACGTAACTGAAACCGAGTTCAGTGGCGTTATATCTCCATCGTGCCGGATTGAACTTACTTTCCATGCCATGCTACGACATCGAAAGGCGTGTGTTCCTGGTGGCAGGCATGCAGTTGTCCAGCGACCCTTGTGCAATACATATATCAGCACTCAAATACAATAAACAACACAGAAAACCTCTCACTTGTAGACAATCTCCCAAGAGCTTTGGTCAATCTCGAAACAAGCAATAGGTGTCTCGAAATCTCGCGGATTTGCCAATCCATTTCCACCCAAAGGTCCAAGGTCTGGCAGGCTGAAGTGTGCCCCAAATACCTCTTGAATATCTTAAGATATTAGAGTGATGACATGTCAAGACAGAATACATTTCCAGAAAACGAAGTACACCCACATCCTCGTGATGGTCCGTCCGGAAGAATGACCTAGATTATCAACATCAGCTCGACACGATCACCCAACAACTTTTGGAGCTCTATAGTCATACCTTGAACTTCATTCCTCGTTGAATCACACACAACTCTCCGGGCCTAACCATCATCCTAAAACGGGGTCTCAGCACCTATCAAATGCAGAAACAGCTCCAATAGCAACCCTCTATCCCCAAACAAACATCTCCGCGAACATTCCCAAGAAACACGACAAATAAATGATAACACCGAACAACTCACTTTCCAAATTCCGTTTGGATATCCAAACGGCCTTGTTGAGGAAGAATCAACATGTCCCCATCACCGTTACAAAACGCCCTCTTGTCCATAGACGTATTGGCGAGATACATATGAATAGCCAATCCCTCACGTAGCGTCGGGTCACCATTCCCAGCTACGGTCTTCATCCCCTCCACGAAATCGACCTGCTCATTCTCAGGCGGGAGCTTGAACGGATACCAAGCCAACTGAGTCGCGCTGACGTGCACTTTCGGGTTCAGCGGTAAGAAGCTTGATTCCATCTGATAGAAGGCGGAAGAAATAATCAAGGGCCGTTCCTCCGGGAGATCGAAACATATCAGACACGTACGTCAGGGTTATCCGGCAGACGATTAAATCCTTGGTGTGCGACGGAAGGCCTGATACGATACATCCAGCTGTATAGAGGTCAGCACCATCGAGGGATAATTGTTCGAAACTTGCACTTACGCTTGCAAATTTTCGTTGCGGGGTGCAATGAATGGAGAGCCGGTCATCTGAAGTATGACATCATAAGTTAAGGCAAAGATGAATACTACCACCACCACTCACCCCTTCGTTGTAAAGACCATACTTATTCTTCTGCGGGTTGTTCTGCCCACGAGGGAGAACATCTGGCCTATAATATAGTTCAAGTGAGCTCGAGCAGCATCCGTACAGAATACGGTGCATACAAAGCTTCACTCGCGAAGCGGTTGCCAAAGCCGAGCTGATATTGATAGGGGTCTTTGGGATAGGCTTTCGTAGTGTAGGCTCCTTGAGCAGTGGCACCAGTAGTGGAAGGGGGCATGTTGAGGCTATTGCAATGGATACTCTTGCTATTCAAGTCGCTCTTATATCCTGTACCTACCCTCGATTACAGGATAAACATTTTCTCCTCGAGGAAAGATTCTCTCGTGGCGGGCGCGATCCATCAGGCTTGTCTTGAAACACATGACGAATAGGAGACCAGCGGTGATAACTTTATTCATCCTCGGACTGGCACCAGGACCGTTTTGGCAGAATCTTCGCAGCCTAAGCAGAGAAGGCGGTAGCTGGACGTAAGATCACATAGAAAACGTTCTATTCCATCGATATTGTACACCAATAACGTATTTCTGTTTGCTGATACTCTTCCTTTCAGTTCTTTTCGTGACACACAAATGATCCGTTGAGACGATATGCAGAAGGCATTCACTGGGAGAGTTGCTTGATCTTTAAAATAATGGCTGTAGGCGGTATCCGATCATCGTGAGTAACTAACGGAGCCGTCAAGAAGAAGATACACCTACACTGAGGATCAAGGTTCTGATAGGGAATTTGTTCCCACAAGCCTCCGCATCCTTCCTTAGTAGTTCCCATATAGCCATACTTGGGGGTAAGCTGACGTTCCAAAAGCCAGGTTCCAAATCTAGAACCGAGCTGTAATGAATAGTCAGAATCCGAATGACAAAGCATCAAGTCATCCAACTTACGCCAGTCTTCTGGTTGAACGATTCAACCACCAACACGAATGGTGACGCTCCAACCTTGCGGAGAACCTAGGTGTCGGGTGAGATCATGATGAACAAATGCATGTACAATGATCATACCTGTTCATCAACGACATTAAGCGTGGGTTTATTGATCAATCCCACATCCAACCCCTCCTGACGGCATCGCAAGACGGCATCATAAGACCTATATAACATCTCACCGAAGGAGACAACGTAGCCAGCGGTACCTTCGAGAATAACCTCATCTTTTCCAGGAACAAACTCATAGTCACCCTCGAAATAGCGCGATCCATCCTCCTTCAAGATCCAAGGAACCTTGGACCTCGTCGAAAAGACGAAGCGGATACCGCGTTGGAAAAACACCTTCTTGACAACTGCCACCATCTGAGCAGCATCCGCTGGGAAGTACAGGTAAGAGAGCACATCGGAGAGCCCGTTATCCGCAAACATGTTGTTGACACCTGATGGAATGTAAGGAAAAATGACTGGATGAATGAGAGGAGACCTCACCGAAATGGCATGTGTTATCAGCCTGGGGTGAAAATATCAGATCAATAACAGTATAAACGGATAGAAAAGGTTACTGCGCACCATCTGTAATCAAAACAGGGCAAAGTTGTTAAATGATCAGAGCAGGTCAAGAATACATATCATTTCGAGAGCGCACCTCATCAACTAATAAAAGGTGTGAGTACGTGTTACAACAGATGTACTCCGAACATACCTCCAGCATGGGAGAAATGACTCAAAATATTGCAGTTGTTCAGTCGAGCCATAGTAACCTCAGAGATAACCATCTCCAAGAAGGCAGAGAACGTCGAAAAGACACCGAATTTATCTGGAGCAAAGCCAAATCCAGCGGCTGCAGAGAAGTTGCCACGCTCCATGATACCAGATGGAATGAACACCTCGGGATGCTTCTGATGAATGACCTTCAATCCGGTAGAGCCCTCCAGGTCACCTATCGCTCGTTTATCCAGGGAAGATGTGGAAGCCCAAGCCATATAACTCACTATCGATCACCATGACCTTGCTAGCGGCCTCTTCCTTGCTCAGGCCATCGAGCACCATATTCACCGCTTCACCGAACACAACACGGTTCGCCCCAACCTCCTTGGAAGTACCGAGATAGAGATAGGGAGAGCCCGCTGCCTTGATCTCGCTGTAAAGCGCAGAGTAGTCGGGCAAGCCGCGTTTCTTGAAGTACTCGAGCGCAGCCTTGACAGGAATGACGTCGTGTCCATGGGTGCTGCCCTCGATAACGGGAATACCAGGGGCCATAACACGCTTGCAGACAACTGGTGGTCAAGTCTGAGCAAATCGCGAGGTAGCCTTAAGAGGATTTGCATACCTGCAGCAGGTCCTTGGTGAGCGATCACAGTGCATACAGCTCCCCAAAGAGCCTCGATATTCTCGCCATCGACCTGAACAACTTTCAGGCCATGTCCCTCCAGAGTCTGCGCGACACTATATCCTTTAAGGTACTGAGAGGGATGACCAGCAATTGTGACATCATTGTCGTCGATCAAGAGCTTGACATTCAAGTTCTGGGCTACAGCGAGACGCGCTGCCTCAGCGTCATTACCCTCTTGCTGGGATCCATCGGATCCAAGGCAGAACACAGTCTTGTCTTTGTTCGCTAAGGCAACACCATTCACCATGGGCCTGGGGAACTCGCGTCAAAAGTGGGAGGGTTCTGATTTCATAAATAAACGCACCACATATGGCCCAGGCGGCCCGATGAGAACTTGACACCCGGGGTCAACCCAAGCTCAGGGTGTCCAGGTAATTTCGAGTTGGCTTCGCGGTAATGCATGAGGTGCTCAACGGGAAGTTCTCCATCGAGAGCGGCAAGGAGATACTGTGTCGCAACACGGTGTCCTGATAAAGTATTGTTAGGTTAGGCGGAGAGACAGTATATATGCCACGCGTCCAATGTCGCAAAAATGCGACGAAATGAAGGAGACGCAAGATTGGACGTGTTACTTACCAGCCTCATCAAAGACGACAGGGAAAAAGTCGTTCGAATTTTGGAACAAGGCGAGGAGGATACAGACCTCGGGCACAGTGTCGTAGGCACCGCCTGGTCAGGTCGAATCAACAGGGTGCACGGAAAGGACATCGAAAAAGACTCACCAGTGTGTCCACTGACTCCCCTAGCAGCACCCGTCGCCGTGAACAGAACAATCACATCTCGCAACAATTGGATATTGGCCAATAGTGCAGCCTTCTGATCTTCAGAAAGCTTTGGATTCCGAGGGTCAAGAGAAAGCCTAAAGTCGGTGTTCAGGCGATCAACACGTTAAACGGCCTAGGCGATATGCTTACTTCTTGAACTGTTTGAGATCGATGGGGAATTGGTTAGGCATGTTGGTGGTCGGGAAGAAAATAGGCGTATCGATAAGTTATCCTGGTCCATCTATAGGGGTGGAGCTATAAATATTTCTCCGATCCATTCCTTGGGCCAGCTTTCTGGTGATGGAGCATATGCGGCAAGATGACGCGGTAGCTTGCGTGCGGAAAACCGAGATGTCATCGATTTATCAAGTAATCCGGAATGCATTATCCTGGAAACACTATAGATACAGGTAATCTTGCTAAGCGCGATGGGTGCAAAAATGAAACTGAATTCTCGAGACAAGATCAAAGCGAAAGGCTGCAGAAGAGAGTACATCTGACGGGGAGTAAGTCAGTAAAACGACAGTTACAAGGGCTCAAAATAATCGATGAGAATATCAGAGAACCGGACTCGACAGAGACACCCAAAAAGAGCGTTTCAGACGGCACTTCCTAAGTTTTCGGTTTGAAGATCGTCATGTAGGAGGGGAGGGAGGAATGTGGTCGAGATGTGGCAAGGATAGAATGAAACTCACGACTAAACCAAATATATAGTCACATCCCCGATGTGCTCAGGCCTCGCCCCTTTCCTGCAATGCCGTCCTAGAGATGTCGAAGAAAAAATTTGCATGCACCTCAATTTTGAGCTCATGTTATTTTCAAACTCCGAAACTCCGATATAAAACGCCTTTCCTACTTACTTATATGCTATCGCACCAAACCATCAGTGCATCTGCCATCAGTACACGATACATAGGAATAGCTCAAACTTCAAGCTTCGAGGCTAGAGGAACATCCCTCATGCTAACTTCATAATCGCTACTCGGACCATGGCTATCAGCGAAAGAAGAGATCGCCCGAAATCATCGCTCCGAAGCTACTAAGGGCACCTTATGACCCAGAACTCAATTAATCATTAGAGAATCCGTTGACTATCTCGGACACAAACGAACATCCCAAAAAATACAACCCTAAAAAATCGAAAGCGAAAAGAATGAACTATGGCTACAGTGCGACATCAGGTCAAGCACGAAAAAAAACTACAGGCAGGTCATCATGATAGCAGCATAAATTAAGTGTGACATGGGCAAGTTGGTCCATCAACTAAGCAGTTGGATATGCGTCCAAAAGGACTCCAGGAGGGGGATGCATCTAGCTCCGGGTATGTTGGATTTTTGGCGTGATAAAGAGACGTTTAGATGCAGAATTGCCCACACCCTCTTGCTTCTTCAACCTCCTATCGAGCTTGTCAGCTCGAACTCTAACAAAATGAAATGAGGGTCGAGACTTACAGATTCACGAGCAGAGACGTCTGTAACAACTTCGCTCACAGGGACAGGAGAAGCTGCCGCAAGGATAATCACTAGGGGAAGAATGTCAGCGCTCTACTTGGGGTATGCATTGCGAGCCAATCGGACTTACTGGATGAGACGATGAAAGTGAAGCACAATTTATAGTTCATTGCGATGGATAAATGGATGAGAGTGAGCTACGGACAAATGCAATGAAGAGTAGAGCAGAGCAAGGTAGTAGGAAGCGTTCGCTGCGAGATGACACTCTGAGGGGCCTTGTTTCCCAGAAATCGGCTTACTTTATAACCATCGTCTCTTGTGCCCATGCCTTGCAGGTTCCACTTCAAAGGGACTACCCGAAAGAGTAGTACACCCTTCCCCAAAATCGGCTCTCAGAGGAGTTATCTTAGGGTCGTCATCTTCCAAGAGGAAAATGAATTGGCTGCTATCAAGGTTGTCAGCTTCGACTGATGGCTTTCTGCTGTCTCTGTGTTCGCAACCAGCTTCAAAACTCCAATTTACTTGAATACAATGCCCGGATTTAGATGAGTTTTCCTTTTTTAGCACAAGAGGTTGTGTGTTTTCCTAAAATAACTTATCCCCATTTGGGGTTTGTCTTGTGTTAATATTTACCGTTCGTCGTCAGAGGTCTTCATCCTATACAGCGGCGCACTTGGATAATAACCCCACTTGCACTTCGTTTGTCCGTGTCGTCAGGATTCTCAGATTACCATTCGCTCCCGAGTGATTAATTGCATCACATTCAGATACTGAGTAGTGTACACACACAAAGTCTTTTTTAGCCCTGGCCCAGCCAATGGGGGCCAATATTTTAATTCAGTTGTCCCCTGGTTAGCCCCTGAGGCACAAGTGATCAAGACATGCAAAATGTATCTCCAATGCACTTTCAGTGCCTTGCTGTTACTAAGCCTTTGCTTTTGCTTGACGAAATTCAGGGGGTTAAGAGGACACTACAGTACGCTACCACGACCACACCGATCGAAAATCAAAGGGAATAGCAAATACAGGAGTCTTATCCCATCAGCTGATTTTGATGATTCTATCGGTGAGTCCGGTTCCATAGGTCGTTCTTATCTCTCAAGAAGCACTGGGGGCGAAGTTATTCACCGCTCATTTCTCCAACTTTCGAAGCAAAAAGTTCCCTTTCCACGAGGACAACATCTTATCCACTGAGCATGTGAACACCAACCTAGATGCTTGAAGCACCGGTGCTCGTATGGTTTTGGAGCGACGATGCTATGGAGATGATTCTCTAGAAATGGGTTCTCTTCTTCTCTGTTACCTTCTAGCGCCAGCGGCAATCCGTCAGTGGTGTTCGACGTGTAGTACTGGGATACACGACGAGGAAAAATATCCCGAGACACATTTCTCCTGTCTGAGAGAATGTTTGGCAAACGAGTGACTCAGGAACCTGTCCAACCGCGCGCTGATGCTCCAGATGGTCCTTGCTTGCGCTTGTGGGCTTCCGTGAATAACGAGTATTGATCCTGATGAGAGTAGTGTTTAGATCATAGGCGACTGTGTATCGGCCAGTGCTTTGCTTTTCACATATACCCAAGAAAAAAGTGAAGGTCGTTTCTGAGCCCCCAGCCGACTTAGGCCACAAAGGTGTGGAATATGCAAACGGTCAAGATTTATTAAACAGATGTGGGTCAATATGCGACTTCTCCGCTTTCCGGCATCGTGGTTAATGTTTTCATGCCAGCGGTCAGTGAAACCCTCGAGCGGATCGGAGGTGGTTGTGAAGTGCCGTGGAGCAGGGCAAGGACGACTTCTCCATAGAGGAGTTTCTTGATAGTTCCATTTGTTCTCGCCCAGGCGTTTTGTGTGTATCCGTCCACCATTGCATGAGCATACTGGGTCTCGGATTGCGTTGCTAACAGCCCAGAGAAAAGTCAAATATTGTTCGGAACAGCGCAGAGATGGGTAGACATAAAATTAAGCTCAAGTGTTTCCGACAGATAAACCATGCCATACAGTAGCTCTAGCGACCAGTGCATTTTCTGGAATTATTCCAAAGATACTGAAGGTTGTAATGTTGAGAGTGTGCGATAGGTCCGTATTTACGTCAGCCATCACCGGATAAACCGGGTAAGCAGAGGTAAACAAGACACGAGTTACTCATGATAACCTTGGTAGCGCATTAATCGCAAAATACAACCAGGCCATCAGTTCGTCCTCTTGTTCCCCAAAACACTCTACGAGCACCCGAGGAATAATTCGATGCAAGTCTGAAAAAGCACTACACCCATTGCAACCCCACGAGGTATGTTTCGCATTTTTTACTGTTTGTTTCGCCTACGCTTGCTTCTTTGGAAAACTCGGGGTCGTGAATTTGACGAAATGCTGAAATAAACATTTTTTGCTCAGAAATACAATAGCAGATGGATAATCCTGGCTCTTCTATCCCTAATTCCTCCACCAACCAAGTCTTCTCCAGCGACGGCACTATTGTAGGCCACGTTCCTGAGGCCTCGAGCTCTGCTACGCCAGCCAGCGCACCGCCAACTGCAAATGGTAACCCAGCAGAACCCGTCAAGCGACGCCCTGGACGACCAAAGGGCAGTTCGAAGAAGAATTTGTTGGGTGGACCTCCACCTCCGCCGAAAATCAAACGACCTGTAGGGCGACCTCGTAAAGATGGCTTGCCTGCGGGTTCTGTGGGCCCTGATGGTCCAAAAGTCAAGCGGGATTCTAATCCTTGGGTAGCATCCCAAGGCTTGACAGGGGTTGGGTACCCGCCAATGGGCATGTTTATGCCTGGTGCCCCCCTTCCGCCTCCTCCGATGACGTTTCATATTGATCCCAGCCTGGAGAAAGACGATTGGGCCGATCTTGCTCACGAGAAGCCTAATGCATTCCTTGGGACACTTTTGAACGCCCTCGCAGCCCCAAATCCTGTTTCGAGTGCCGGTCCGACGGTGGAAGAAGCGTTCAAATCTCACCTTGGATCGTTAACGCCCAACCCACAACAATTACAGCCTATACCCTCGCTATATTCAATCTTGAAGACTTTCTGGCTCCCATCATCGCCTGCGTATTTCTCCCTCACTGCCTCAGCTTCGACTGCGCGAACGCCTTCTGAACACCGCTTCTTGTACTGGGACCCTCAGCCGTTGGTTTTCAATGGAATTTCGTGCCCGGCTTGTTCCCAACCCCTCACCAACAAAGGTCGCATCAGCTCCGGTCCCGTCAAAATTTACGATATCGAGAAACCATTCTTCATCATCGGCTGTGAATACGTGTGCAAGAGTTCACAATGTACTAGCTCTGCGGGTCCTGAAGGTCGCAAATTTGCCAGCACCGATGCTTCTATTCTCCGGTCACTGCCTAACAAACTTCAAGACGAATTTCCGGCTCGTTTAATGTACGGGGACACGGATGCTGGAAGTGGTTCCAACATATGGAACTGGAAGGCTCTTGGTGTCTCGCGGTCGCTGTGGAATATGGTTCGGGCGTGTTTGAAGTCGGGATTGAGGAAGGAAGTCATCTTGCATTTGATCTATTCGATTCAACACGGTGTACCAGAAGACGGAGCCCCTTCATCTGCGTCATCTGGTCCTCCTGTAGCAACTACGGCGAACAAAAATGGTATGGACGACGCCGACGCGGAGAGTGTTGAGAACGAGCTACGTACAGGGCATGAGGAAGAAGGTGTAGATGGAACAGCAAATCATGTACGTTCCTTCTTAGTGGCGAAAGAGATCAACCGCTGACAAGGACTGTGCTTTAGAGTTTTGGCGACGCGTATAATGCCGCTTGGAAGGAGAACACGGCCATGACAGAATCAAACAACGTTAATAAAGCGCCCACTCAGACGCCCGCTACTGTTGTCGCTCCTGTTCAGCAACATCCCTATCCACCACCTCCACCTCAGTACCCACCCTATCCTCCACCCGGGCCTTACGCACCATATGCTTTCTTTCCAGCACCTCTTATGAATCCTGCTGGGATGCAATCTCCTGGCAATGGTACCCTCTCTGCTCCTCCTAGCGCCCAATTCACTCCGCCGGAAAATGGAGAGGGTGAGACGCCTCAAAGCAAGCGAAGCCCTCGACATTGTTGTAAGTGCGGTTCGCAAGACTGTAAGGGTAAAGGGGGTCGTACGTTCTGCACAAACCCGTGCCAAGATTGTGGCAAGTTGGATTGTAGAGGGAGGAACAGTCGAAGACCGGACAAGAAGTGCTCGGAGGGTTGGGTGTGATGATTTGGTTTTGTATCTGTTTGAATATCTTGCGCTCGTCATTTCTCATCAATCATTTTTGGACTCTCAAATTCATATTCTGTTGTTACTTTTCGGCCTTTATTATTATGCAAGAATGTTGGAGATGTTCCTGAAAACCCTTGAATTCTGTTCTGCGACGGCCAGACATTTGGTACATGTATGTGTATCGTTTTTGTGCACAAATTCCTACTCTTGAGCTGGCGAAATTGGAGTTATTGGAATACTGGATTTTATGCTGGAATCTAACCTGTCGTGAGCTCTATCTCAGAACAAGATTTTCCAGGCTTAGTTCCGAGCTAAGTATAGCATCTTATCCAGCTTCATAACATACCGTCCTGCCATGAGACAAGGCGGGAGAGGACTGGTCGAGCCGACATATGGTCAAGGAAGCAGCCCATGACGTGTATGACATATAGTATGTTAACGGAGTGATAACGATCACGACGGCAGTTCAATTATGTTTTCCGCCCCGAGGACAAGCTTCGGTTACGTATGTAGCGCAATATTTCGGTAATTGCCGTTCTCTAGCTCGCCCCAAGAAACTATGCCTGCCTTCATTCTCGTGAGTTGACTCTAACCATCTCTGTCTTCCTTCCTCTACACTACCAAAAATGCCGCTATCGCGCGAGATCGTCAATATCCAGGTATGCTCAAGTATTCAAGTGAATGCTTAACGTACTGATTTTCGGAAGGTTGGTCAAGCTGGAAACCAGGTACTTTTCCGATCGATGGTTCCGTGAATCACTCGCTTATTTTTGTGGGTAGTCTGGTGAAAACTTTTGGGAAATGCTGCTAGCAGAGCATGGACTAGATAAATCTGGTGTATGTCGTCGCCGTACTTGGGGATGTTGGCTATCTTCAACTGACTGTCTCATAGCATTATCAGGGCTCAGATCCCTTGCAGCTGCAACGTGTAAAGTCGCTTATTTGCCCTCCATTTTCTTTACGTTGATATAACGCACAACTTAGGCCGATGTGTACTTCGCCGAAGTCCAACATGGATCTCAAACGCGCTATGTTCCACGAAGCGTGCAGGTCGACTTGGAGGCGGGTGTTTGTAACAAAGTGAGGCCTGGAGTCCAATTCACACGTTTAAATCAAGGGCTGAGTGTAGAAAACATAACAGATCAAGAGCGGACCGCTGGGGCCACTGTTCCGCCCTGATACTTTCCTGAGCGCTGACGTTGGCGCGGGGAACAACTGGGCAAAAGGGTGTGCGTAATGCCCATGTCGTATGACAGATACCTTCGGTTAATGACATGATTTCTCTAGACTATACCGAAGGTTTGATCTCCCTTTACTTCGTAACAAGATGGAGCATTGATCAGATTAGGCGCCGAGCTCGTTGATTCAATTCTGGTAAGTCAATAACCGCGCGTTTGCAATACTTTCGTGCTCAGCTGCTTTATTAGGATGTCGTTCGCAAACAAGTCGAGCCCTGCGACTCACTACAAGGTTTCCAACTTCTCCATTCTTTGGGTGGGGGTACGGGCTCTGGTCTAGGAAGCTTGCTCCTTTCCAAGCTACGCGAAGTACGTCGGGAGTTTCTGTCATTCTCTGGATCAGTTAGCTAAATGAACTTCAGGAATACCCTGATCGTATGCTAGCTACGTTCTCGATCCTTCCGTCCCCCAAGGTACGTCAACCTCCTATCAGACTTGCTTAGACTCATGTCTTGACCCACCCGATACAGGTTTCGGAGACAGTCGTAGAAGTAAGGATTCCCTTCTTCCCCTCCGCCTCCCATTCCCTAGCTGATCATCACCCATGCTAGCCATACAATGCTCTGTTATCTCTGCATCAACTCGTGGACAATGGAGACCTTACCGTCTGCATCGATAATGAGGCTCTGTGAGTCTCCACCCTCATCCTTACTGACAATATATTGATTTCACATCAAAGTTATGACATCTGTCAACACACTCTGAAGATCAAGAACCCTACATTTGACAATCTAAACAATGTTCGTATCCGCTTTATGTCTCGAGTTAATCCTCTCACGTATTGTACAGCTGATTTCACGCGTCTTGTGTGGTGTGAGCACGAGTTTACGTTTCCCAGGTCAATTGAATGGGTGAGTGGAACACACTAGTAAACACCGAACCAATCTCGAACTCCCCTCAGAGACTTGCGAAAGCTTGGCATGAACCTTATTCCGTTCCCTCGAGTACGCTGCCGATTTCCCTTCAAAGCTTCATGAACCAATCTTAACAAGGCCTTTTCTTCAGCTCCATTTCCTTATGCCCAGTTATGCGCCCTTCTATGACCCGGGTGCTTCCTCCTATGAGAGTAATGCGATTCCCGAACTGACCAAGGCGTGCGTCTGACTATGTGCTCCTGTCTGCCCAACTCACTGCTCTCTAGGCTCTTTAATCGCAAAAACTTGTTGGTTGCTTGTGACCCTCGCCATGGGTGCGTACGAGTATCATAATATGACGGGAACGACGTTGATATTTTCCCTTAGTCGGTATTTGACGGCCGCGACCATTTTCCGTGGCAAGATCTCTTCTCGAGAGGTGTGTAGTTTCTTCTTTTCATCATGGTATTTATGACTTATCTCGCGGAAACAGGCAGCTGTAAGTTTTACAAGTGAGATTTGACTCGGGAGTCTCTTAACTTGATAATAGGTCTCTGTACATGATCTGCAGAGCAAGAACTCACACTCATTCGTTGAGTGCGTCATCTTTTCCAATATGTCATAAGACTGTAGCTGATCGCCAAGTTAGGTGGATCCCAGATAACGTCTCCGTGTCCCTAGTTACAGTACCCCCGGTTGGCCAAAAAATTGTGAGTGGATTTTTGGCCGCGATTGAGATCTGGTTCAAACATATTAAATGCAGGCCGCGACTGCCCTTGCCAATTCGACGTCGATTCAAGAGCTATTCAAACGCACCCTTGAAACAGTACGTCTACACTTCCTTTCAAGTTTGTCTACGAGCTGACCTTGATTGTTTTTTTAGTTTACTGCAATGTTCAAGCGTCGCGCTTTCCTTCACTGGTTAGTCTGCCCCGGCTTAGATGGTTAAGTTGCTGATTTGCTGTATCAGGTACACTGGAGAAGGAATGGACATCATGGAGTTTTCTGAGGCCGAAAGCAACGCGTATGACTTGATGTGAGTTCTTCATTCGTGAATGATCAATTTCGAATGACTCACCATGTATATGATACTTGTAGTGCTGAGTATCAACAGGTAAGAAACAAAGCCCAAGTCTATATACGTTTCTTCTCGTTACTTACAACCTTCCTTTCAGTACCAAGAAGCCAGCGTCGATGACGAAGAGGTCGAAATTGCTGAGGAAGTCGAAACCGTCGAAGAAGAGGAAGTTATTTACGAGGACGAGCTATGATGCACGCTCGGCTCACATTCTGACTCTGTTTCATGATCTACCATATGGCCTCCATCTAATTGCATCACTGACTAGATTCAAGTCTCATGATCCCTGGCGTTCTCCTTTTGCTATTCATCCTTTGCATCGTGCCGATCACCCTCGTTTGTTTTCATTGGATTCGCAATCCATTCGTCGATTATTCATTCGCTCCCGAATATGTTTTTTGTGGACTTCTTTAATAGATATTCTTCGTGGATTATCGTTGACCCTTGTGGATCCTTAGGAGTGGTACAGCACTTGAATCGGGTCGAAGGGTCGCTGCTCGTTGCCGTACCTGATTCTCTCAGCTCACATGTGATGCAAGCCTCACCCCACTTTCTCTAGTTTCGCAACGAATTTCATGTTCCGGAAAAATATCGGATAAATATACCCCTCAGAACTAAGAATAGGCTTGGGGACAATTCCCATCCCATAACTGCACGGCTTCACGTCCTATAAATACGTGCGTGGTTGATGCAAGTAGCATATCCCAACATCATCTATCGACATGGATAAGAACGGCAACCCATTCCCCCCTCGATTTTTGGAGTTGAAACGCGAGATCGCATCTAGTTTTCCAGATTTTGAAGCGCGTCTTACACAGGCGTGGAAGGAGGTCATTGAAGAGTTGACTACTTTCAGTGAGAGGGTGTCCCAGGCAGGAACTGATGTGAGTCTTTTCAATGATCTTTTGTTCGTTGGATAGAATACTGATCTTGACGCGTACGATACTAGTATATCCCACAAACTAACTACAGGGATCTGGAGAAGTTGAGCACGGAGGAGATAGATGTGATCAAGAGGCGTGGGTGTGTTGTGATTAGAGATATTGTAGATGATGAGAAGGCCATTGCTTGGAGAGAGTCGCTGAGGGAGTTTATAAAGGCTAATCCTGGAGTTGAAGGTCAATATAAGATTATTAGATCGTGAGTGGCTCTTGAAGCTGACCTGATTTCCGGATTTTACTAGGCATCCCGGAGGATGATAAGCAGTTCTTCCAGCTGTAGTGAGTGGCACACCTGCCTCCTTTTGTTTCAAATATCTGACCGTGTAATGCGATAGCTGGACGAAGGCACAGGTTCAAGCAAGGGCTGATCCTGATCTGTTGAAGGCTATTATTTGGCTTAACTATCTCTATCATGACAAGACCAAGAAGAAATCGGAGAATGTTGACCTTTCTGTTCCTTTGACATATGCTGATCGCTTTAGGATCAGGAAGGCGGGTGTGACTTGGGGGGTTCACCCGCCTCATATTGACGGTGAGTAATTCTGTACACAAATCGGTGTTTCCCTGTGTTCTAATCGTGATGCCATACCAGGTGGCTCTATTGAGCGTTGGGAGGACCCTGCGTTTAGGAAGTGTTTCGAGGATATTTTGTCGGGACAGTGGCGACAGCATGATGCTTATGATCTTCAGGGAAGGCTTGATGCTCGTAGCTCGCTGTATGGACGCCCAGGTCAGGTTCGTGTGGTTCCTCCTCCCTGTATTAGCCTTGTGCTCAAGCGACCCGCGATGTAGGCTACTGTTTTCCGAACTTTCCAGGGATGGTTATCCATGAGGTGCGCTTCGAAGACTATTTGAAGCTTTTGGACTTGACATTGACTATCACTAGCGAGACTGGACCCTCCCAGGGAACACTTAAAGTCTTCCCAGATGTGCTGCTGTCCAACGCCTATATCATCCTTCGTCCCTTCTTTAAGCCCCTCGTTCCCATCGAGTCTCCTGACATTCTCGATCCCAAGAACTGGGCACTTAGTGAGTTCTACTCTTTCATACCGCACTCTTCGTCATTCTCATACAATGCAAATCGTCAGATCTCGAGACGGCCGAGTTTCCCGGAATTTGGGGACGAGATGGAGGGTGGGCAGGACCTCATCCGACACCTACCTCTCATCCACATCTATTCCTGGACAAGACCATGACCTCTGTCCCTAAGGTCAAGCCTGGAGATGGAGTTTTCTGGCATTGTGATGTGATTCACTCTGTCGAGGAAGAGCATACAGGGAATGAGGATTCTGCTGGTGAGATAGCTGTTATTTGATTGACATCATCGATGAATGCTTCATGCCTGATTTTAACAGTCATGTATATTCCTGCCGTTCCATTCACGGACAAGAATGCCGATTATGTTCGGAGGCAGAAGGAATGTTTCTTGAAGGGTGAACGTCCCCCCGATTTCCCTAAGGGAGAGGCTGAAGCTGCGTTTATTGGGATTGCCACAGCCAATGACATCGACAATGACCTCGGACGAAAGGCTATGGGTCTGCAGGCTATTACTGTGGCATGAAATGGGACCGCATATGAGGCTTTGAGGATGGGATCATAGACTACATTTGTTACTGATTACATAGATTGTAAAGAAGCGAAGAACTCTTTTCGAGATCATGAACACGTGATTCACATGGGAGCAGGCTCGGCGCCAACTCTTCCACTGACTTGCGGCAGTTCTTTTTGTCTTGTCTCGTTTGAACTTTCTTTCTCAAGTATAATCAACCGCAAGGATACACCATCGACATCTTTATTCCGAATGCGCTCCACTTTATTCAGGCTGGCTGAGAGCGTCACAAAAGCTCCTTTGAACCTTCGTGAAACCAGCGCGACGTTGTTGCCTCCGCTTCCGTACGGGTTTTCAGCATTTGCTACTTCAATACTAAACCTGTTACATCAGGCTGTATAGGATGATCCTGCGCTCGCATAGGAATCTGCCTCCAGAAATGCGCTCTCTTGGGGATGTTTACGTGAAATCTGGTCAGTACGCTCCTAGAAAGCCAAGAGATTATATCTGACCGCCCATCAGAATTTCGTCTCCATAAACAGGTTACCAATCCTGCGCATATAATTGGTTTTCTTTCGCAGTGGAAGATATACTTGGAGCAAATGCCTGATCGTGACGGTGGCAAGTTCTATCGGGGGAAAAGGCTGGATCCCACTGTGTTTGAGAAGGTGTGTAGTGGCGTCTCGTGGACTTAGCGAATCTCTGACAAGCCAATGCAGATGTCAGGAGAACAGCTTGGCCAGCTTTACGAAGTCATGCAATCTACAAAAGAAATTTGGACTTCCTCCTCGGAGAGATCATGATTCGTCAATCTATCACAAATGTCTGACGGATTGTGTGAGCTTTGATCTCTCTCTTGTGTTGAACGAGAGAAAGCTCACGAAGGCCACCGTGTATAGATATTTCCATTAATCATCCTTCATCCCACTGGAATAGATTAGTTCCGTTATCGCACGCTCACTGTCTCAGAAGACCATGAATATCATCACGTGTGAAGGTCTGGCGCAGGTTAGATACCACCATTCGGCTATCCTGTGGAGAGAACGACTATTAAAGCAAACCAGGTTCGCACAATGGGTATACATTCACCTTATCATGTCTCAACCTGCTGTGAGTGGGTTGCCAGCTGAAATTACCGGGGTTTACTCACCTCTTGTAACTAGACTGTCCCCTCCGACAACGCACCTTTGGCTGGGCTTCCTCCCATATGCACCAAGCTTCTGGAAGCTAAAGCCCGTAAAGGTGAGAAGACGCTCTTCGTGCATCTATGCCACAGCTGATTTCTCTGCTTCGCAGGCCTGACTTTTGACCAAATCGCGAAAAAAATCGAAAAGGATGAAGTTTGGGTGGCTTCTGGGTTTTATGGCCAGGTACGTCCAACGTGCTTAACAGTTATGGAAACATACTCATGGATAACATTTAGGCCAAGTTCACCGCTGATCAGCTTCGAAAGATATCAGAGATCTTGGACATCCCTGGTGCAGAGGCTTTGAGTCAGATTGGTGATCATTGGTGGCCAAACCGCGGCATTGGACCTACGCCACCTCAGGATCCCGTCCTTTACCGCCTTTACGAGGCAAGTCGTCCCCCTAGCTATATCATTTTCACGCTAACACTCGGGTCAGAGTGTTCTCGTTTATGGAACTCCAATCAAAGCCGTCATCCACGAGAAGGTAATACCCTTGTTGCAAAGGCATGAGAGATTTTAACATGTCAACCCCCCAGTTCGGTGATGGTATTATGTCCATGATTGACTGTAAAGTTACGGTTGATCGGAAGTCTGATCCCAAGGGAGATCGCGTTGTCTTGACGTTCGAGTGAGTACACTAAACCACCGGTTTCATTCATCTGCTAATTTTATCCAGTGGAAAATTCCTACCCTATGCTACTTGGTAGATTATCCACGATTGTTTACAAATTTCAATTTGAATGCAAGATGTGTCTTAGTTCCGGGCTTCATCTGAACGTGCAATCATCTAAGCGGTTGCTTATGAGCTGATGCAATGCGTTGCTTTTAGAATCCCCCTATTTTCTAGCCTATAAGAAGCTAATACCCATCAGTCAGTCCCCCGTCCAGTTGGCGTTGACCGCCACCCCTTGCACATTTTATTCTTTACAGTCCTTTTATGATCAATTTTCATTTTGCCATTGCTGCGCAATGATGTTCTCTCGTGTTTCAATTGAGTTTGGAACCTCATCTCCTACCTTTTCTTCTCCGCTGGTCGATGATGAAGCAGGCGATATCGGACTTCAGGGCCTATCTACTGATGAAATCAACTGCGTTGGTTACTTTCCGCTGACTGCGGGCCCGGCCCCTCCTGGCGCGTTTTCCTGTACTGTGCATCCATATATTTCAGGTTCATTTCGCTATTTAATCTCGCTTTCCTAGATCTCGTCGCTCCGTGTTCGGGAAGCTCAGAATGTTCCGTTTCTGCCAACCCCTTCCCCCCCGTGTCGATTGACGCCTCAGTCTGATGGCCTAGCGTCCACATGCGCTCGATCTCCCTCCACCTCCATTCAAGTTTCTCATACCTGGTCAATTAATGGACTCTGTATCACCGGGTTGCAATCACCTCCGTCGGTCGTGGCGCCTCACCCTAGCCCAATACGACGCGTTATGATCAATGTGGTCGTGAGTATTTTGATATTCCTCAGTGGCGCACTTTACTAAACCTTTCGCTAGGCGTCAATTAGTCATGAGGAATCCACATCTCCCGGGACCTCTCTATCGGAATATCGACCTGGACATCCCCTCGCCGCTGCCTCGGATGACCCGCCAATCTCATTATGCTTTGTTCCGGATTCTCCTCACCTTGTTATCTCGGAAAGTGAGAGGATTTCGGAAGACTTCGTCAGTGTCCTCAATGTTGGCCACCCCCTTCGCCCCAGTGAGGCGCATCTTAATCTCGCTGGTCTTGGTATCTTAATGGACACGCAGCCCGATGTTAGCTCCTCTCGGCAAATGTCGGAAGACATTGGTTCTATGTCCCCCGACCCGGAAACGTTGTCGGAGAGCCCTGTCTCGTCCGCCTCTTCGCCGCCCCAAAGATTAGACGACATTGCACCGCCGACCGTCGAATATTTCTCAAATTACCGGTTGTTGTTTGTGATAGCTGAGGAGGACGATGAAAACTGACACTCACCTCTTGATCTTGATTGCTGAAGGCAAAATCGTGGGCTTTATGCTTTGCGTTGCCATCGTCGCTGCTCATATCCTTGCTGTTGCAAACTTTGCTGTCAACAAGCTCTCTGCTACCTGGAGATGGAAGGCTAGGACACGAAGCGCAGCTCAGTAGTATGTTCCGAGACCGACGATCGCTCTTACCACAGTGGTTCCTCCTTAGCTGCACGTGTCAGAACTGCTACACGCCCCTTCCTTTCTCAGGCCCTCTTTTTCATATCTCGGCTTTCATTTTTGTTTCCCTTTCCCTGAGCGGTGTTGCTGTTGCTTTCCCTCCTATTTCGGGTACTTCTGCTTAACACAAACTATAGATCCTTTTAGCCTATTTGATAACGTTCCTCGGGACTTTAGATTTAAGGTTTCATTGAGTGTTTGCGTTGTGAGAAACGAGACCCGCCAATAATCTTGTGCTCCAAGGCCAAATACTTAACCAAGGAAAGTCGACCCTCATCATTATTAGTCTCCTCTGTCCCAGTATATCGCTACTCCCCGGCCCGCCATTCCAAGGATCGATCTCAAGACTACAGAATTGCTTTTCCGAATTATTGTTTCTCTGGCCAGACCCGAAACGCCTCGAGTAACAATCACATAGCATAGGCACTTGTAATTGGCCTTCAGGTATCGGGTAGACCGGGATTAGATAGATATTGTATAGGCAGACACATCGACAAGCAATACCAGCCTTGCATTTGAATCGTCTTACTGATTCGACCGCTACGTAATAGGCAAAAATACGATTGTAGGTCATGCGATTAGACATTTTATCTATCGAAGTCGCACTATACACAGGCGCACGAAATGCTAAGCTTCCATAGCGAAGTTGAAAGAACACAATTGAGAGATTTCCTGTGGCCAGCTTAGCTAAAATAGGGAGTTATTTAGTGTAACCAATCGAGGTCCGTGGAAGCGTCTAGATTCTGTGGCCTGCAATTATATACAGAATACTCCACCATGGACTAACCGTGAACCCAAACTGTGGTATCAAGGTTGGGGCATAGAGTACAGCGTAATGTGGAGCGTGAGTGTGCGAGGCCGAACGAGGTCGAAGTCGAGCTGTGGCGTCAAGCTGAATGCAATGATATGAATAGCCTCACGGGCCACCGATCATACCTCCCCCGTGCCCCGCCCGAAACAGTGGATTGAGCGGGGCTCATGCCCGAGAGCGGGTTCATGAAGTAAGTAAGGAAGCAGCAGTCCAGTCATTAATAATCTAGTCGAATGTCGAAAGGCTCAGCTTAAGTAGTAGATCCAACGTATTCTTTCAACTGGTGAAGCTTCCTACTAGTTCAGAGAGAGAAGAGAATACAAACCCCGAACCTTACAAGAGAGTGACCTGCCAAATAATTTCCTTGGGGTGTATGTTATAGTTGAAGCTGAGTTTCCTGAACTCCCAAGTCCACTCGATAAACGTTAATTCAATAAATTGTGCGGTGGTTTTCCCGATGAGGATGACTTTGACTTTCGAAACATGAACAAAAGCAGTTCCTGGCATGGAACGGCTGAGACAAATTGAAGATAAATTTGAAGGCAGCACAAAGCGATATAGACGGCAACGCTTTAGGCTCTCACGTCACTGATACTCTCGAAGGTGTTCTGGCATCTGTGATACGGACAGCCACGCGCCCCCAAGCCCTAGAAACTGCTTAAGCCAGGATTGGGGGGAATTTGTATAAAGCAAAAAGAAACGCTATGATACTCCAACAGTATTGCAACAGATCAAAAAACAACTCCAGATTGTGACTCGTGTGGTCCATTCAACTTGGAAAAAAAGTGATTTCTTGACTGAGCGCAAATCTTCCTCAACATTCAGAGTGTTGTGCCATTCTGTTCCGCCCCCCCCCCCCAGTCATATGTTGATAAGCCCCCAGTCAGAATACTTAAGTGACGTCCATAGCAATCCAGTGAATCGACCGCTTTCATGATTTAAGGTAATGCCAAAATCACGAGCCCAGACTTTTCAGACCCGGGAACCACGTCGAGTGGCAGTCTATCGTATCTTCACCTTGAGCTACCCTCATTTGCAAATCCTCCTTTGTGAGGACATGCCTCTGGTTCAGAAGAGCCTTCGTATGGGAGTATGAGACTTGTTTCCTCGTTGGCTGACTGAGCAACCACAACCTGAGTATAGATACACCCCAAACCTAACCCTACACTCAAGGAGGCAAGGAAGGAAGGACCCTACACGACAACACTATGGGCATGCTTGGTAATAGTTTCCACAGAACGTTTGGGGGGGTGCATGGAGACCAGGCAGCAGGAGTATTATGAATAAGTACTTAACAGGGCATTTGAACTCGGGCTTGCGATCTCTTGGTTCCTCGTGCCGCTCAGGCTGGAAAAGGAGTAAGAAAACGACCATTTTCTGCAGATGAATGCGGCTGGGAGCTAGCGCCACAGAAGGTGATCGTCCCAGTGTTCACGTAACCTCCAGGCCACGGCCGCGCAAAAACGTTGGAATAGACAGTGTGATGACTTGGGGCAATTTAGTTGCATCGCCGAGATTGAGGACAGCCCGTGAACATATTAACAAACTCCGACCAAATACTTAAAAGACCGCTGACTTTAGTACTACGAAGTTTGGGTTCTGAACTCTGAATATATGAATTTTGATCCTGGCCGGGGGTCCACAAACCTTTTGGCCTAACGCTGGGATATTAACACTGGGTACTGTCAGGTGATCTTTGGAAGATCCGCGGGGTTCAAGATATTACCTGGAAACGCAGGATGATGATGCTTAACTAGCTTAACTTGCGAACCCATCATCCTATGAAGCATCCACTGGCCGACTGGAAGGCAAATTCACAACCGAATGTGCTGTGAAGCTCGCATCCGGGTGGGTTTCACTATTCCCTTTTGCCATTATAAATTATCAATCCCGAGCAGGCTCAAAATGTATGATTATACGTCTATAATCGCCAAATCAACCGGACCTTTGACACGTTGCTGACATCCCGATTATTCTTTCAGCGCGTGCAACCCGCATGAAGAGGAAATATCGCACCTCTGTTCTGGAGACATTGAATGTATATCGCAAACGGCATTCTATGGCCCTCATTTCCGGATTTTCTAACCCCGTGAAAGCTCATATCCTGAGCCCTGACTGAAATACTGATATATATTATTCAAGATGTACGCTGAATCGATTATCCCCCGTTCCCTGGCTCATATTTCTCTGCTCAGCTCACAATGGTAGACGCTGCTGTCGATCCCACCCTCAAATACTTGGAAATTGGGTCAATGGTCGCTATGGTCCTGTTTGGCATGTCAACTGTTCAAGTTTACATGTACTTTACGTCCGTGGTCTACCTTATTGACCTTCGTGCGAGTCTAATACGATAATAGAGAGTGCCTCAGCGATCCTAAATGGCTCAAAGTTTTCGTGAGTGTGCCACTGCCAATAGTTTCTATGCCACAGGTCAAAGTCAATCTTGAAGCTCCCAGGTCATTGGCATGTGGTGAAGTCTTACGCTCCCTGCATAACGTTCTTGAATTGACTTTTCCATGCGCAGGCTACTCGAGCTGGCACATACATTCCTCTCTGGCTACTCCATTGTCTCTGTCAGTACATGATTAAACTCTCTTTTCCTTGTTACTCAACTTGAGCTCTCAGTCAACAGTTACCTATAACGGATCTCTGAACATAACCGTACTCCATCGCGCTAACGCACTTTCAGGCTTGTTAGCAAATACGATTACGTTCTGCGCACAGGTGGGTGTCCTGTTACTAAAACTATGACCCTCTGATCATTCGTCTCTAGGTTTGGTTTGCTTATCGACTCCGCAGGCTCTCCGGGCAATTAATCTTCCCATATTTCTGCATGTTTATCTCCCTGGTCAAATGCGTGTCGTTTTATGTAGTGGTCATCTACGAAATCGTGGTCACGGACGCAAACGGAATATGGAGCCAACTGCTCTTGATCCCAAGCATCTTAGCCTGCGCAGGAGATTTGCTAATCGCTGGTGGTCTCATTTGGTGTCTATGGACAAGGCACCAAGAACGTATTTTCAGAAGGTGTGTCTATCCCAGAGTCTCACTGGCACTGGCACTCACTGTCCTCCTCAAGAACCCCTGCAGACAAAATCTTGGTCTGGTGTCTCGGTACTTTCGCCCACTCTATATCTGATCTCAGAGAATGATCTTCTTTCGCCAGAAACCAATTTGCTAACCTGGTATGAGCTTCGAATTTGTACTAGAAGACGCGTCTAAACTCTTGGATAAGTGTTTCAACATCGTTTACCTTTATCTTTGTAAGTCATCGTTGCTGCGGCGGTCATCACCTATTAACCAGGGGAATCGCTAGTTTGAGATCAATAAATCAGTCAAAGTCAACTACATATGGATCCCCCTCTCCTTCGTCACTTGTCGATGTGAGTTTGGATTACCATTACTGTGACTTGGTTTAACCGATCATTCAACAGTATACTCTATGTGTTTCTTTGCCTCGTGAGTTCCATCGGACTTGCGTCGACCGTGGCCCTTACTTGAGTGTAGACTTATCGCAAAGAAACGCTTAGAGAACGAGCGGCGGGTGTTCTATGTTGATTCCGAATTGGCCACAGTAAGAGCATTTTTTTCAATCCCCCAGCTCGACTCACCAATTTTTCCCAGGGTGACTCGAACGGCCATAATATGTTTACGGAACTTGCCTTTCCTCCGAGTCGGACTGCAGGAAGAGTATGAATTTCGACGTTTAATCTAAACAGCAGCATATGTGATCGAATTCTTAACTTCGTTAACACGACGCAACATTAGTAAACGATAGATAATCATAGTTAGAACGCATCATTCTTTCATTAATACAGACATCGATCGTAATTCTCAAATTAGAGTATCAAACTCTGATGATAAGATTAGGCATCGACGAATTGTAATGCTAATGATAGTTGATGCACTTGTGGCCTGATTGATAATCATGGCCATGACGATGTGGCGTTTGCCTAGTGCTGTGAAAAGACGTAAGAGGGCGTGCCGAGGAGACAGGCGGAGGAAACGTACCGATCCGCAGACTGGCTAGCCGACTGGGCTCGATAAGACTTGGGTCGTTTTGTGTGGTGCTTCACCATACGAGACGATCCAGGCGAGCATGCCGAAGGAGCGGAAGTGGAATTGGCTGAGTCTGTCGAGTTTGAAGGGGCAGGGGTCGGAGATAACGGCACATCACTGGGCATCGCGGAGTCTGGAGCGAGCGAGATCGAGGACGAAGATTGAGTTGTGTCCGACGAAGGGCTTGTCAACACTCCAGATCCATTGATGGCTCCCGCAGATGAGGTATTTGAATTGATTAGTTGCTTGCCTTGTGCACTCTCGAATATATCGTCCTGGGCACCGTCTTTGAAGCCGTAGAGATCGTTGTAGACGGGGGGATCAAGGGGACCCTCGAACATCTATGCAAAGAACATCGTAAGTCTTGTATATATACAAAGAAATTAACTACACGAACATTATTGCGCTCTTTCTGGTACCAGTAAAGAGGCTGCTTTGCTCCTATGGTGCAGTTGTTCGGGTTCCCGGAACGTCCGGTGGCAGGATCGTGACCGCATCTGAACAGAAATTAAGCGGCTGCGGTCATCGCGTATATAGCAATCACAAACCTTTTTGCCACCTGCGATTTCGCAAGGGCAGGGGCATCGGGTTTCGCTCCCGTAACATCGCAGTGGAAGCCATTCATATAAACTAGAATAGTGTCAGGTTCGCGTAATAGGAGGCGAAGTGTTGTAGTTACTCTGAGGAGCTCCACTATCGGGAGCATGGATCCAGAAAAAGGCACATGTACACCCGCCTTTAGGGCAAGCGGGCATCTGAGCAGGGACCTAGAAGAGTGAGATAAATATTCCAGCAGTTCGGTGTCAGATACGAAGGCCACCTACGGCGAAATCCGTGAACTTATTCCAGACGCAGGTGTGATTGGCACTAAAGATCACGAAATCCTCCGGATTGACCTTCTTCGCGTCGCTCTTCTGGGCAATGGCAAGGGCACAACCCTCTACGTCCCCCGCGTTCTCCGCATGCCACTGCGTAGACGGGGAACCGGGGCAAGGGGAGTCAGGTTGACCTTTGTTGTCGATGGGGCCGCTGAGGTAACAAGATTGATTCAATATCCAGAGGGATGGAACAATATGAACGTACCCAGATGATGCGTTCCAGCTCGTGTACCCCTTGTGGCAAGTCAGCTGTGACGTTATACTGCCACCTGCGGGGAGGTTGAACACGTCTCCAGCGTTGGGTGGATAAGCGAGATGATCGTGGAACCACCACTTATCAAAAGTGAGGTTCGCAAGAGGGTCGACCGGTCGATTATCACCTTCGGATTGATTAAAACCGTACATGCTGGGGTGCCAAAACGCAATGTGGCCAGCCACGTTCTGCGCTAAGGCAGCACAAACTAGGAAGAGGATCCCGTTCTTCATGGTGAAGGATCGTCGAAGTCGAAGCGAATGAACGGGGGGAGGACCAGCCGGAGTCCCAAAGGCAGTAAAACGAGAAAAAGGTAAATCAAAGTTTTCCTCTCGGTTTTTACTCTTTTATACGATGGAAAAGAAAGTAATGTGTGCTTTTGTTTGATAGTGGACGTAGCCCATCGTTGCTACATAGCTACAGCCGTAGCTTTCACCAGACCATAAAGGTACCTTGCTTGTCAATACCCGCCTGGTTTTGTTGGCCGGTACTGATATTTTCCATGGCCACTCGATCAACTTTCCTTTTTTTCTGATCCGGGCGGAAGATAGGGGAACGACGTGCGACGGTAATTGGCGGGAGCTCTCGATGTGGGGCCTTGGGTGCAAAAATGCAGCTGTGCCGTGTCGGCGGCATTGGCATTGAATTCAAGTGCGGCGGAGGAAAATACTGGCATTTATTGTAGGATTTGAAGGCATGTCCCAAAGACGCAAAGCATTGGCCCAGGAAATGAGACTTGATGATATCACCTTGTAAGCAAGGGTTGTAACAGCAAACCAGTCCCGTGCTAAGCCTTAGACCAGACACTCGCCTGCATCTTCCAATGATCCTTCGCCCATGTATACACTTCCGAACACGGTTGTCCATCCTCCGTGCTATTGAATAATCTCTGGACTACTCTGTCCTCGCCGTTGAACCATCGGTCCTAAGCAGGTTTTCCGATCACACCAGGATCCCGAGGGCCACCTCAAATTTAAGGAAAGAGCCTGAGAATGCAGTTGAAGCGGGGGATTCTCAGCTGCGGCCCGTAGGTCCCTCGCCTTGCCGACAATATTGCGCACAGTGCCAAATAGGGTCGGTAATTCAATAAAATAGCCGGATTGAATCCTCATATAAGGGCTAGTATTAAGCGCGTTGACGGTATGATCTACCCTAGACAGTCAACGTGGTATTGAAATTAGTAAAAGTCTACACTGTAATCGTTCAAAAATGAATAAATAGTGGTCTCACCTCGTCAACCTTCCCGTCAAATGCATACAAGACTCGAGATATTGAGAGCATTGGAACTTACATATATCCCAAAGGCCACCAACCTCTTCCTAAACGGCAATAAGTGGTTGTGTTGGACATAGTTAAACGTTAAACGTTCGATCGGAGCTTGGGTCCTTTGTGGTAGAAGCGTCCCGCCCAGTTGCTTGCTGCGTTTCTACGTCACCAAGTGCATGGATTCAAGAGGATTGGCTGGGTAGGCAGAGTGGGTGTTTTTCAAACGGGCTGCGTTGGGATGTGCCACTTCGCCGAGGTTTCCTTCCTCCAGTGAATACGAAAGGTGTGCGCATCGCCGCCCCTAAGTGATGCAAACCAACACAAAAATCTCGACTACACGATTAAGGTGCTTTCCGAGTCGTTTCTACTTGCGTGAGCAGCGCTACACGGACCCGGGTCCAAACTATAGGTGGGCGGTTTCGTTTGGCGAACACTGGCACATGGAGAACACTTTGCAGATACACGCTTCATATAGTGAGCACTAAGAGGACGAAACTTGCCGAGCTAAGCAGACAACCAATCACGGGTGTTGTCAATGCAGCATTTCTCTGAACTTCCGCTTATTCGGGCTCGAAATTTGAACCTAACTCGACCTCCATTCCACTACCTCAGTCACTGACTTCCCTTTAGGTCTCGTCTCATCAGAACATACCCGTGTCAATATCAGGTATCCGTGACAATTAAATCGTCACCTTACATCACTCTACTGCTCGTAGGCATTGCGGGAAGCGCCCGTACCTCGGCGTTGACGGGGTCAGACGCCTAGTCCCCTGCAAGCCACCAACCCAGCACATGGTGGAATCAGTTGAATTCCTTAAAATAAAATACAAGAACACATAACGGCCGAAGGCACGCAGTATCACCCCTTCACCCCTCCAATTCATATTCAACCTACTTAACCATTCAACCTACTTAACCAGCACTCAGTAGCCAGCCGTATCCTCTGTAGCCTCAACAAGCTTCCTCGCATTATCCGATCGCGGGGTAATAATGCACTTGTACGGCTTCAAATGCAAGACATCAGCTTTTATATAAACCTGCTGCAACTTGATTAAGTTCCCAGCTTCGTCATACGGAAGACCGATATTGAATGACGCCAGGACGGCAGCTATTGATAGCCACGCCTGGATAAGTATATCAGTCGAAAGCTCAGTCAAAGATCCGAGCACCAGCTCATGAGGAACTTACAGTGTTGATAGCGAGGTACCGGCCAGGGCAAAGTCTTTATGGACCTTAGCTAGACTGTCTTGACTGACCAGGGTATGGAGACTACACACCTTCTACCGAATCCGAAAGCGAGTGCGCGCGAATTCTCCCTTAATTCCCCGTTTTCATCAAGGAATCGTTCCGGAATGAATGCCTCCGGATCTTTGAACTTAGTTCTATCGTGTGACATAGCCCTTAAATTCAAAAGCATAATCATTCTTTCATATATCAACCCAAATAAAACAACACAAAGACGCACCAGACATTCGGATAGACAATACTCCCTTTCGACATTGACATTATCAAAATCAGCAAGGCTCTTGAATTGGCTCGATGTTCGGATAACCTCACCTTTCGGGATGAAATACCCCTTGTAAATATCATCTTCCTCTGCCACATGTGGTATCGTCAGGGGAGACGGCGGCAACCACCTCAGCGTTTCTCGGAAAATGGCGTCAATATAGGGTAATGAGTCTTGATCCCCGAATGTAGGGAGCCGATCTGGGCCAATAACACGATCGATTTCTTCTTGAGCTTTCCGCTGCTTCTCCGGAAACAGCGACATCGCGAAGAAGAAACATTCTAGTACCGATACGACCTGCGCATGTCAGTGGACAAGGTAAATATTTTGAAGTAGTGGATGTCGTACTGCGTCCGTTCCGGCTGCGAAGGACGTCGAACAAGATGAGGAGTGAGATGAAAATGAGTAGTGTATTATCATAATGGACACACCAGAGAATGCAGTTCCCCCTATGCCTTTCATGGACTCCTCTCCTAAAACATTCGATTCCAAGAATGATCTAACCAATGATGGTTTGGTATTACCATCATGCTAGTAGAAGAAAAATGAGCACCATAATTTAGTGTGCAGCCCTGTTGCTATCTGCGGACCCACCATGCTTTTCCTGACATACTCAAATGGAATATTAAGCATATCCTTCGTGAACTCCCGACAGTCATCTACGACCTTGTGGAAACTTGTCCCCGGGACCCAGCGGGGAAGATATCGTAATATCGGAAAAACATTGAGTGCCGCTACGGACGGATTGGTCCCGTTATCTATCAGATGGGTGATTGCACGTTCAACGGTCTCGACTATGTGATCATTCTTCGGTTGGGCATCGTATCCATACGCGATTTCGAGTATGATTGCTGCACTGAGCCTGCGGGAGAGGTGAGGGATCAGCATGTAGGAATGACAGTGCGACAAGTGGAAGTCGGCTGACGTTTTGTAGTGATCAGAAAAACTCTCTGGGTCCGTCAGGAGCTGGCGTAGCATAGCATAAATCTTCGTGGTTTGGATCGGCAGGAAACGTGTGACTGATTCCCGTTTGAATGTCTGTTGGAAGAATCTACGCTCATCTCTCCATCTCTCGCTCTTTTGCATTAACCCAACGTTGAACGTCCACCCAGCTCTGGCAGGAATCATTCAGAATAGTTATCATCAGTTTGAACGACACAACTCACAATTCAATCAGTGGTACTCTCGCACGATCGCTGTACATCCCAGCTCTCTTTTCAAGCAGCTCTACTGTGTCTTCGACCGAGTTGAGTATAACTATTCGCTTGCCTGGTAAAGTAAGACTCAGGATTTTGCCTGTGACCCACAACAGGCGGAGATTAGTACACAAATAGCAGGCACGATTTGAAGCTCACTTTGATACACGTCCTCCCAGTTCATGTACAGTAGCCATGGCTCAAGAGCCATAGTATCAAAAATATTCCCGATGAACGGCCAAGGTTTGGGCCCGGGCGGAAAGGGTGCTTGCAGGGGCTTATGGCGCCTTACAAGGGCAATAAAACCGCCGACGAGCAACGTGGTCACGACAATTGTCCAGTAAGGGAGTGCGTCTAGCATCGTTGTAGCAAGCCAGGCCGCCGTCGGAAGTAGCAGGGACAGGCTGAGGTACTGGGACTTGACGAGGGGTATTTTCCTGTTCCTTCATTCATATACCAACCTCCTTATTGCCCGAAATAAAGCAACCGAAGGGAGATGTAGATAATGAAATGTTTAGAAAAGTATAGCGGCGTCTTTTGGAATGCATGCATACTGTGACCGTAGTCATTTAGGTCGTCTTCCTTAAAGGCATTTCCTGAGCGAGGGAACGGTCACTGATAAGAATGGGTCTTCAAACAAAACAAGTAGTAGTGTCGAAACCTTTATGAATGGGCACTTGTCGTTCGCTAGACGCGTAAATGTGAGGTATGTGATCTGATAAAAGCGAATATTGAGCTTGAGTGACCATCTAGGCGCAAGAGCATGAGGACAAAGATGTTCAATCTGGGACCAAAGGAGAATCCAGTGGAAGACCCGGCTGACAGTTTATGTCGTTTGGCCATCAATGCATCACCAGTGGCTGTGTGAAAGGCTGGGGACCCCACTGTCCTCCTTCACACATACCACTTCGCCTCAGCTGTTGAGAATAAATCATCGCATTCTCATATCTCTCTCACAGGCTTTGTAAATTACATGGCTCTCGGAGAGAACAGAGTGGAAATACTCCTCATTGGCATTACCTCTTGGCTCTGGAGGGAAGCACCAGTAGGCAGAACCTTGTGGGCACTGCCGTGCTTGACCTCTTGCTATGTCAGAACAATCCTCAAGCTAATACCAAGGATTAAGTTCTTTGGCTCAGGCCCTCAAAGTGCCAGTTTTGTTCCCACTCAGCAGTAGTCCTCTTCACAATAGAATGCATGCTAAGTTACCACTGGCAGTCACGAAACCTCACAGAGTTTTGCCTTCAACCTTTTGGTATAATTCTCCTTATCTCACTCTACTCGGCTTGAAAGCGATTTCTTATCAGTGTTGATCCGTTCCTTCAGGGAGTGTCTTGAAGGACCTACTGCGACTCGCAATAGCCAAAGCATGCATACATATCACACGACGGCGTTCGGTCTCTCCAAACATTTCAGCGTCGGAGCATCCCCTCTCGGTCATCTCAGGTCCAAAGAGACTTAACTCAATGGAGGCTACACTCTTTGGTCACCCTCTGCATCTGTGAGTGTAGTACAGTGACTGTTTGGGTAACCAGGTAATTAATATATGATGGAGACAGGGCGGCACTGTCAAATCTCAGAGCTTCAACCTGCGACATCGAATCCTTTGTGGCTCTTTTTATACGCTTCCTCAGAGACATTGGCAGCAGAAGCCACTCGCCTTCAAATTCTTGACTTCACTCGACATAACAGAGGCCCGACTCGCTGGAACAATGCCAGATCCACTCGCTTTTTGGACAACTGTTGCAGCCGCGTTGCTCGTGAGCGGCTTCATTGTCTTACTCAAACGTCATAAGTTTCCGAAAGCTCCCCTCCCGCCTGGGCCCAAACCTTGGCCGTTTATTGGTAATACTCTCGACATCGTGGCTCCAGAACCATGGTTATTGTATATGAAGTGGGAGGAAGCGTATCAAAGTGAGCTTCATGTTACGTTTCATTTTCTGCCCTGCTAATTATCATGTGACATGGGCCATAGGCAAAATCTTGACTCTTACTCTACCAGGCAAGCGATTAATTATACTCAACTCGGCCGACGACGCCGTAGAACTTCTCGAGAAAAGAGCCGGATTGTACAGTGACCGTACGAGAATCCCACTGATTGAATTGTGAGCTACTCCTCTTTAGCTCATTTCGAGGCTATTTCGACCATATTTCCATAGAACTGGGTGGTCATTTACTACTGGGATGATGCGAAATAACGATCGATGGAGAAGCGAGCGAAGAGTATTTCAACAAACCTTCAAGCGAGATTCTGTGTCGCGTTTCCTGCCCATCCAGACCACGAAGATTCACGCCATGCTTCGCCAGCTCCTGGCCGATCCAGAGAATTTCTTCGAGCACTACAGGACGTCAGTTTGCCAATTGCCTTTGGCACTCCATCGCTTTCACGCGTTGATTGACCCCTTATAGGCTCAGCGCGGCGATCGTACTCGAAATTGCCTACGGGTATGAGGTCAAACCAAAGAATGACCATGTAGTCGAAGTCGTCGAGCGTGCAGTAGCTCAGTTGATCGAGAACAATGCCAATCCTTCTGTAGCGGCTCTCAATGTGTTTCCTATTTTACAACATCTTCCTCGTTGGGTCCCAGGAACAGGCTTCCACAAGGTTGTGGATGACTGCAGGGAATTTACGAAGGATATGCTCAATATTCCATTTGAGTATGTCAGGAAAGGGATGGTAAGCCAACAGAATAGACTTGCGAAATGAATTGTCTTGCTCATCCCCTTGTACTAGCGCGAAGGTAGCACCAAGCCCTCGTTGGTTAGGTCACTTTTGGAGTCGAGCATCGTTGGAGAGGAGTCCGTGAAGGGGATAGCAGGAACTACATTTTCCGGTGTGTACATTATAACCGTACACTACTCATTTCCTCCGTTCATCTGACTTCCATTTTCCGTTCTCTAGCTGGAGCCGATACAGTACGATATCCATCCCAAGCATGCAAATATTCTCCACTGAGTTATACACAGGTTGTATCGGTTCTAGAATGTTTCTTCTTTGCAATGTCACTCCACCCCGAAAAGCAACGCAAAGCTCAAGAGGAAATCGACCGTGTCATCGGTTCTGACAGACTACCAACATATGCAGATCAAGAGTCATTTCCTTATGTTGACGCCATTTTCCGAGAAACGCTAAGGTGGCTGCCGCCATTTCCACTCTCAGTACCACACATGGCAGAGGAAGACGATATTTACAAGGGATACTTCATACCGAAAGGTAAGCATGCTCTCGAAAATTAACTGGCTCACAAAATTTGCCGACTATAACAATGTCACCTTGAAAAGGGAGCGTCGTCTTCCCGAATGTTTGGTACGTTCTCAGTGTATTTGAGGTTATACCTAGAAGACTGACTGTGGTCTCTAACCAAGGGCTATGTCACACGATAGCACCAAATTTAAGGATCCAGGGACATTCATTCCGGAACGATTCCTCGATGAAAACGGGAAGTTGAAGGAGAGCACGCGCACACTCGCTTTTGGATTCGGTAGAAGGTACGCAGTCTCCATACCTTTGCCAACCAAGTTCGTATGGCTAAAGAACATACAGGCTCTGTCCTGGTCAATACCTCGCTACCAATACCGTACGTTCTCCCCGCTGAATTAGCCAGGGCTTAGATGTTTGATTGACTTTTGATTGATATCTAGGTGTGGCTGACAATGGCGACTGTTCTGGCAGCATTCGACCTAGGCCTCCCATATGACGAATCCGGCAACCCGATCACGTTCCACCAGCTCTATACACAAGCGGACGCTCTCCATCTGAAGCCATACAAATGCTCCATTACACCTCGATCAACCAATGCGAGGAAGCTCGTTGAGTCTACGGAATACACGGCTGGCTACTGAACTTTATTTTGAGCACGCAGTGGTTGGTCTGATATGTACTTTTGAGTATCGGTAATATGCAGCTACACTGTATTTTAAGTATCGCTTTGTTATTCAAGAGTTCTGCCGGTCTCGCTATGTCATGGTCAAATTGGGGGTGTATCAATCAATCGGCATCTTAAGCATTACGATAACATTACGATTGGTCGACAATCATTAATCAAACACGCCTGGCCAGAATCATCTCATCATTCAAAGCTTGATAATCTAAATAGGGAATTACGCAATGTGCGTACATACATGTTAATGAAGGATGGATGAGAAGCAACAAAATGATAATGCCTCGTTTCGAATACTACGTCGTGTTATTGACGTTTGAATCTAATCGTAAGTAGTCTATATCTGAGATGTCGAAGGGGGGTTTCATGACGGAATCCGTGTTTTACTGGCAGGAGCGCTACCCGGAGGGGAGGCAAGTATCGCCAAGGGACTTTGGTCGCTCACACCCTGAGAAACATTGAGTCAATCTGAGAAATTGAAGGGGATGCACCTACTATTGCCAATTCCGAGTCGAGCGAGAACATGGTAGGGCGATCGCGGTCTAAACGCTTCTTCGCGATGAGTCTATACTCAAATGAGGATCGCCATCGAGGCAAATTTGGTGAGGATAAAGCTCACGAGGCAAAGAGACACATGGAATATACTGTTGAACCATACGTTAGGCAGGATCGTAGTATCAATGATTGTAACTCACGTCGACAGTTGACGTAGGAGAGGGTGAGCCAGATATAATTGACTTTGACTCCGGATGTGCTGATCTCGAACTTGGAATATCCTTGGTAAACAAGTGATAGCCATGGTGCGATGTCATCATAACTTACAAAGACGAAGGCAACCGAAACCGAAACACTAGTCCAGGAATCAGAAAGTGTCTTGTGTTAGAACAAAAAGCCAAAGTCCATACCAGGTTAGTAAGTTTGTCTCTGGCGACAATATGAGATCATTTCTCGAGATCAGATAGCTGGTGAACGAGCGTACCCAAGCACCAAACCAAGATTCTGTCTACTGGCGTTCTGAAAATCGGTAGTGAGCTCTAATATCAGAGAGATAATTCGCAAGGAAATCTGTACCTCTGACTGAAAATACGTTCTTTATGCCTTGCCCATAGACACCAAATGAGACCACCGGCGATTAACAAATCTGCTGCACATGCTGCAACACTTGGGATGACGAAGAAGTATTTTGACAACTTGTTCGTGTTTACGGTCACAATCTTGTAGATGGTTAAGACATAGAACGACACGAATTTTACCCCAGAGAGAAACATGCAAAAACAGGGATAGATCTTAAGGTCGGAGAGTTTGAGCAGTCGGTAAGCGAACCAGATCTACCGAAACAAAAGTTGATCAGCGGAACTTTAGTTTCAGCAGAGCGCGCACCTGGGAACAAGATGTGATAGTAGTAGCAACCATACCCGAATACATGCTGACACGATGGAGATGGGCTAATTTCAAAGACCTATCGCTATAAGTGATTGTCGACTGCGGGTACAAGTTGAGGAACAGGAGGAAAGAGAGTTTGACTATGTGCTGACAGAGACAATCGAATAGCCGGAGATGAATGTATGCACTAGCTCGAGTAGCCTGCGTACGGAGAGTCTGCCAAAGCACACTATCCAGAAAATGCGAGATCTCACCACAGGCAAACGACCTAGAAGCCCCGGGCCGATTATGATCTGTGGTTTAATGAAACCTAACAATGATGTACTCACGAAAACCTTGATCCGTTTACGATCGCTACGACACTCTCTGTGAATGGTATGAGACCAATGTTACACAAAAGCCCTCCATACAGAAGACGCACGAGAAGTACATGTAGACCTGGACGGTCGACATACCAAAAAGTACCATGGAAACCATCGCCCCGATTTCCATGTACTCGAGAGTATGATCAATACCAGCGGTCGCCATTTCGAGTTGAGTAAAAAAAAATATGAGCCAGAGGATAGGGGACACCAGTCGACTCGAAGGCAGCTTAGGTAGAGTACGCTGTCTTAAATAATAAAAATATCATCGCCTCAGTCAGGGTTCCGATTAGTTATGAGCTTTGACAGGCCACAGACAAGCCGGAAATGAGACCCATTAACAATCGCATACGACGCGTTTCTTCCAGGTGCTTTGCATGCATGTTAAAAGAATTCTCGGGATATTGCAACGTGCCCACGGCTCCGGATAGATTTGGCAATCATAGACATACGAGCAGGCATTTGAGCCTGATGTTGGGAATAATAAAGACAAAAGGAGCTAATGAGAACCACCTGGCAGGTGCAGCCTTCGGCAGAGTTTTCGGTGGATTTGCCTCTCAGTCGGTGAGGCAAGTGAATACTCCATGGTACGACTTCAACAGCAAGTTAACACCTGTTAACACCGTCCCGTACTTCTTGAAACCTGGCTCGGTTATTACCGTTCGGATCTTGCAAACCTCCAGAAGATGCACGGGGCAGCGCTCATATACTCCCGGCGTCATCCAAAATGCAAGGAGGTTTACGGACGCGCTGAGATCAAGCTTTCGGGACTTCAGGGACAATGAATGTGCGATAGACGGTGATATGGGTCTAGAATCGACCTTTGCGTCACTCTGAAGGCAACGGACTCAACGAGATCGCAATCTTCTTCGCTTGCTTCAGGTTGGGACATATCACTGGATGAGTACTGACGGACCGAGTAGATGGTACAATCTGCCATCTGGTAAGCGATGAAAGCATGGCGCTTGATTAATAGATTACGCTCGACGGAGACCATTACCTCAAAATCGATTCTAAGTTGCTTTCTATTGGTCACGGTTAAAAGCATCGTTTCGTATTAATCACCTTCATTTTTGAAAGTCTGATTTAAGAAGTGTCTCGGCCCTCAGACTTACCACTGCACTTACCTTCGCACTTGAGGTATGAATTGAAAAAACCCCGGATTTTAGCCCTACATTAGCGACTGGCCTATGCCTGTCCAAGTCCAGATGCGTACTGACGCAGGTATTCGAGCCAGGAATGCAAGTAATGTCGCCGAGCTTCACCGGGCTTCTTAAACATTCTTTGGAAGATACTACCCTTGCAGCGTAGATCCTAAAGTGAGCCTGGACTTCGGCTCCAAACTTCAATTCACCAGCGATCGATGATCAACTGCGGCACATGCCTGATCGTATTCCTGAAATATTCATTCGAAAACACGCACGTAAGTGCCTCGAACAAGCAAACTCTTCCTAATCTTGCGGCACACTCGGAAAGAAGGCCCCCCTGTCCTCAATTGCTTCCCGTCACTCATCGGCAAACTCGATAGATTTTACGACTACTTCCTCCTCGAGGCACACAATTGAATATGACTCTTCGAACCATAGATTACGACGAACGAGGTTCGAGATACCGCTCCGCATTTCACACAAAAAGGAATAGTCTGGTCAAAGGTGTAAGCTTGGACGATAGAAGTCCATGATGGGGTAAACTCAAGAGGAACACGACTACCTAAAGGAGATATATCGCCCCAAAGTGTCGGTACGCAGCATTCGATGTGCCTTCCCTCACGCTCACACACGAAGAGAAATGTCAAAGGCGTGTAGGTATGCGATCCACTGGGTGCAGCAAATGTTCAGAAAATATACCGAACAAGAAAATCTACGCTTAATAATACTACAAATCAGTCAGAAAACGAGAGTAGCACTTCTATATCACATACTTTATTCGGACAACATTCTCTGGCAAAGAACAAAAACCCAATCCAACATCTTCAAACCCCAAAATAATGCGAGCGAGCGAGAATCACGTATACGGCATTACGAAGCGTACGTAGCAGAAAGCGTGAACCAAAGCGAAAAAAGGTCGGCAAGGCAAAGCGCGACATAATTCAATCCAAGGCGAAAGCTGAGGCTGCAGCTTTGGAGCTCGAGCGAGTGCCCTTTACCGCGTTGTCCATACTCTTCCGTCCCTCGCTCTGTTTGCCGTTACTGGATTTTCGACTGCCCAACCTTGGCCTGCCACTACCTAAACCTCCGGGGATGGCACCAGACGCTGTGGCTGGCGGAGAACCGAGAGAGGACGATGGTCCATCTCCAGTCGGAGTAGGAGGATTACTTGTGCGTCTCCGCCCGAGGAAATTCAGGCTCCAACGTTTCTTCTTGAGAGAGGGTGGTATGGGAGGAGGGCTGGCTGGTGGTTCCGCCTTGTATTTGGGGTGAATGAGACTGAAGGATCCACCAAAGTTGGAGGGATGACCATCAGCGGGTGGGGGCGGATGGGGTGGGGGCTGAAAGGTACCGTAGGGCGAACCTGGTCGGAAGCAAGGATGGGATGGTAATGAAGATGTCGAATCGGCTGGGGTTTCGGGAAACGGGTATTCAAAAGGCGTATTGGTGTATGCGAAAGGGGTCCCGACGATATTCGTCGAAGGTGAATTAAGAGGAATGTCGGGAAGAGTAGTGCGGAGTCCAGTCATGTTTATGGTTCCAGGCGGGGGCGATCGAGAATGAGCGCGGGACGATGGAGCAGAATCTGAGACGTTAGTCTGGGGGTCGTCGAACGTAGATACCATTGAGTCTTGTTGTTCTACGGGCATATCTTCCGGAGCGATGACGGCGATGACGTTGTGCTCCACTTTTTCATCCGAGGAAGGTGTGTTTTGGGGGGATAAATTCTCTGCGGACATTATTCTGGTATCTGAGGAGAGAAAGATCCAAGTGATGGCCACCCTCTTTTCCCATCTTCCCCTTACGTGTGACCCTGGAAATTGCCCATCCGCCTCTTACCCTGCTGGCTACAGCAACACTTTTCCACCACGTTCAAGATCCCAGCACACGGATGTTATGCCTTTCTGGTCTGCCCAGGCCCGATCCCGTCTACTTTCGTCATAAAGTTTGTCATGTGATATGTCAGAAGATTTTCGTTCGGAAAGTAACGGCAAGTGACGTGTTCTGTGACTGAAATTTCAACATTCTCGACGTGCGCGAGCTACCTTGCTCACAGCATAATATATTCCGTTACCTAGAGCAAGTGACGCGATAAGCAGAGGACGGGGCTAATTGTTAAAGGCGTACTCTTTTGAGTTCGGGTCCAATAGGGGCTATGAGTTTAAAGTTAGGCCCAGACGCGGTCTAGCCGACCAGATTCCAAGATTATCTGGCCGTGAGGATTTGTCCGAGTTCCGAGCAAGGAGCGGACCGCACGGTCAAAGCCGGTGCGCCCTTGATACGGCCGATAACGAGCGGAAAGGCGGGGATGATGGTGAAAGATGGGGATGGAACATGTCGGGAAGGGGTCGCGACGTCGTTGGCTCTTTATACTCATGCAACGACCAAATCTCAGACAAATTGGCCCATTGCTTCCAGCGTCATGGAGGGTCTAGACCCATCACGTGACTATTTCTTTCTTGGCATCCGGCATTAGCTAAATTCAGTGTTGGGCGGATAAAGAAACCGGATTTCTCCATCGCTGAAGTTTTCAGCAGTCAGCTTCCTACTCGTCGTGAACAACTGTGAATAATCAGATGTAGTCAATAGTTGACCTTGAGTGAACTTCAGCCTCATCGAGTCATCCTGCCAATATTAATCAAGGAACTTTCTGCCACCCATCGTCAGGGTGATAAGAATCACTGCTGATCTTATCACAGTTGCCTAACTTTATAAGCTCCCATTCCCAGGACAATGAATAATCACCTTTCTTCTGTTATGATAGGACCATATGCTACCGCCACAAACAGGAAACTCTAGTGGCTTCTCAATGAGGTCATATCCCCAGTATTGCAGGTTTACACACAGACCTAAACTTCCTCTGACAAGAGATTTCTACAACCTAGTTCAGAACTCATCCCCCGTTCATTTAGGACACTCTATCTCTTGCTGCAGCTTCGTATACAGCTCCGACGAGTACCTCAGGCAGGCAACTGAAGTCCCCCTGGCCTCTCAAGGCATCGACAAGCACTGTCCTCTTTCCTGTTTGGTACCAGTCACCTGGTTTATCTTGCCTAACCTCCACGTCACCATCGACATCTATCAAAACGTGTCGTCTCTCGAACAAAATAATTATACCGTTCCGTCTCCGGAGCTCGGATGCTACGTTATCGATGACGAGCTTGAACTCGCAAAACTGTTGCAAATTGTCCTCGTTTACTTGTTCCCTCTGTCAAGCGGAGATCGTACTCTGGCTAATCGCCGAAGCCCACTAGCAATACAGAAATGCCGTCTCGACTCGATGGCTTCTCGATGAAGTAGGGAACGATATCTTGTCAAACCTCAAATCTGTTCTAGGAGCTGCTTTCACAAAAGCCGACCCTCGCCCTCATCATCGTATGTCATTATGAAGCAAAATGCCTCCGGCACGGACAAGATAGCATATTGCCTGGACTGTGCACTCATCTATGAAGCTTTCCAACTGGATCATATCATAATCATACTGGTGCATTCCAGAGCTCATGTCCGCCAGCGCTACACAGTGATCACTTTTCGAAGGCTTGTGACTTCGAGTCAGACACGACGGCCGGGAAACCACTGAAACGTCCTTTCGGCCGGTACTTCCTACCCGATTGACGCATATCCGTGGATGAGAAAGCAGATAAACCCCAATCGCCGTAAATAGTTTAACTTCAAACGAGAGCCGATGGTATCTATGCAGGTCGAGACACCATCAACCCAAATGAAATAGGATCCAGTTGTATCGTCTCCGATCAGCTGGATCTTGCTTTAAGGTTTTAGGCGATTGAAACACTCGCTATGCAGCTAACACAACGGTCATTCTGTGGGTCTATTGAATATATTCTGTTGATGGCAAATCGTAACTTCCCACTCCCTCGCGGGTTCTCGGTCAACATGTTCGGCGGGTTGAACACGAAAACCGAAGTGTTGCCCCTTGTGAGCTCCCCCCTCTCTGGCCTATGTCTTCTCTACTGCCTGCGAGTTCATTTACCTTCAAACTGAATAACACAGGAAGAACAATCATCAAACACATTCGTCTAAAATCCCGTTTATTTCCGCGAAACGCTTCCAGCTTCCAAAACTGACCAAAATATGATGGCAAAATATATTTCCCCGCCCTCATATTCTCCCACTCCCACAATCGTAGCACGTTTCTCGACATGTGATCAATATCACCGTCTTCACTCCTCTTCCCCTCATAAAATCCCACAGCAAGGTGTGAAAACATCAATGAAATTATCCATTCGAGACAAAATTAGCATTGATCACCTATTGTATGTCCCCCGCGTCGTGCCTATTTTCTATCAGATGTTGAGTGTTTACGGGCTATGGCCACCGCCGGCATTAGGGTTGACCAGTAAAGGCATATACTCCACACCAACTCGGAATTCTGTGATTTCAAACATGAGAGAAAGCCCCTGAAACAGGCTTCCAAAGGGTCAGCTAGTACATATAAAGGCGCTTGGACTTCAAGGGATACCTTCTTCCAAGTTTGCGATCACGGGCAGCCATGAGATTCTCTTGGGCTTTCGTAGTCCTATCTTCCTTCTTCGTAACAGCCTATGCAGCTCAACCGACTTCTACGGATCCAATAGTCGACTTGGGGTATGCGAAATACCAAGGAAGTGTGAACAACCAGACCGGAAAAGTCGAATTTTTGGGGATCCGTTTCGCTGCCGCTCCAACAGGTGAGCCAAAGATGAATTGATTCTCCTCCTCCTACATTCTGATTTTCTAATCCAAAATTTGCTCCCGCCATTCACTAAACGTCATCAACCTATCATAAAGGCCCACTTCGTTGGAGAGAACCACAGCCACCACGTCCAACTTCCGGAATCCAAAAGGCTGACACAGCTCCGAATAGATGCTGGGAAGCAGGTCAAGGGAACCAACCTACAGCTCCATTCCATCTCGATAGCCACAATTCGGTCACTAAAAGTCATGCTCGCCATCAAAAGCGCGCAGCGATACCTGACTTCTCAGAAGACTGTCTCTTCCTAAAGTAAGGGTAGGACTATACTCCATTTGGCGCCTTAATGTACTTATGAGTTGACAGCGTTGTAGCACCAGCTTCTGCTCGGCCTGGGAGCCACTTACCGGTTGTCGTTTGGATCCATGGGTTCGTGGTTTCATTCACATTGACATGATGGGTTTAGGGGTCAGCTTACGGTGATATTCCTTCACGGTACCAGAGGTGGTTATATGGCTGGAAGTGCTTCTGGATTTTCCGGCAACGACGTATTCGACGGCGACGATCTGGTTCGCGAAGCAGGCGATGGTGCGGTGGCTGTGATCATCCAATATCGCTTAGGAGTCTTTGGTTTCCTTGCTGGACAAAAAGTACATCAGAGAGGCATCTTAAATGCCGGTTTGTGTAAGTCGTTGATTTTGACGCACATTTTCAATCTCAAGATCTAGGAGACTGATTTTGTGACTGGTTTATTCTGCGTAGATGATCAGCAATTTGCCCTTCAGTGGGTGCAGAGTCACGTAAGGGTCCATTGACATCGCCCAAGTTTCGATGAGTAACAGAATCTTCGATTAAAAACAGATCAGCAAATTTGGCGGGGATCCGGGCAAAGTCACAATCTGGGGTGAATCGGCCGGTAAGTACACGTCGGTCAGTTGTTGGCGGGTATAATTGAAGGTGATTGTCGATCCCTGTCTGATCGGCGCTTTCGGTTCTCCCTTCCAGGTGCCGGGTCCGTCCTCCAACACGTCATTGCAAACAATGGAAATACGCATCCTCCACTTTTCCGAGCTGCGATAACTAGCTCGACTTTCCTTCCCTCTCAATACGCGTACAATGATCGTATTCCCGAGGTATGCGCGATGCCCATCTGTCCTTGTGATACTGATGCATATTTTTATCTTTCGCACTAGCAACTCTACACCGAAGTCGTGAAAGGGACAGGGTAAGTCGTCGGGCGTCGGCGCCCTGAATGAAAGATCTGTGTTTGACAGTTGCCCCTTGTTCTAGCTGTACTTCAGCCGTCGATACTCTTGAGTGTCTGCGCCAAGTCGATGTCGATAATCTACAGGAGGCCAACACCAACATCGGAGATAGTGGTTTCTTTGGAACATTTATCTTTGTGCCCGTCGTGGACGGACGACTCATCACCAAGCGACCGACTCAGCTGATGCGTGAAGGCAGAGTCAATGGGGTAGGTCCTTGCGATCGTTTGCTTGAAGTCTTTTCCAGAACTAAGGGCAATGATATCAGGAAGCTCTACTTGCCGTTACCAACACTTTCGAAGGCGCACTCTTCGTGAACATGAATACATCTTCTACCGTCCAAACGCCATCATATTTAGCGAACCTCTTCCCCGAGTTTCGGGATTCGCAGGTGGAAGAGGGAACCACCCGGTACGCGAATCAAGGCGCGCCGATTGATCAAGCGGTCGCTATCATGGGTGAATGTGAGCAGGTCTCTTGTCGGTAGGGTCATCGAATGAAAACTTAGCCTATCTCCAGCCATATTCATCTGCCCTACTTATTACTTGCTCCGCGCATTCAAGAATAAGGGCTTCAAGGTAAGCTTAAAACTTGCGAAGTTGCGATATTCGGATCAACCCCCCATGCGGATTTCAGGGCGAGTTTGCTATTCCTCCCGGGGGCCACGGTAATGATGTAATCTATTACTTCCCAAAGTTAGTTCTGTCGAACTTCTTATCAGATTAGAGGCACTGACTTGAGGTGGGCAGTCAAACTGCTGGTGTCTTGCCACCTTTCAACAATGATGAATTCTTGAACAACTTTTCTCAGTCGTTTTTGAACTTTGTCATATCGCTAGACCCTAATCACAAGTGGGATCCATCAAATACTGTGCCGCGATGGGACAGGTGGACAGAACAAGGGAAGAACGAGATGCTGTTCAACAAGACAGATGCAAATATTCCAGTATTCCGCTCCATTGCTACCTCCAAGGATCTTCTTTCGCGTTGCGAGTGAGTGATACACCACTCCGACCCTCACATAATCAACTGACACTGCGACTTAGCTTCTGGGAGAGGGCCAGCGCATTCTCTGCTCAGTAGTGGAGTGTCTTTTTGTATTGTAACTTGTGGACTGGAATCTGAATATATTTCGAGTCGGTAGAACAATTGGATATCACGTACATATCGTGTATACTCGGGTCTATGTCGTCAGTCGTTCCAAAGTGTAATAGAGAGAATAAATCGACACCACATCTTATTACCAAGAAAACATCCTTCCCTCCGCATCGGCCACCAGGTGACCCTTGCAAGAAGCTTTTATTTCTGGGCGTCATTTTCTTCCCATACACGTGTTGGTAGGAAGGTCGCAATGACAAGCGCCAGGAGTGAGAGTATGGTCATGAATATATAGACACCATACCCTCCAAGAACATTGCGCTGAACAGAATATGAGAACATTGATGTCGATAAAGCCGGGCCAATCGCGCGAGCGATGGAGACTGTCATCTGCGAAAGACCGTTGGTCGCTCCCAGGGACCGTCTGTTGGGCGCAGATGCAGTAACATACATGAAAACTGACCCTGGGGAGGTGGATGAAGATAGATATCAATTGCGAACAAATCAAAGGTCTCACCATAGGAGATATCCATCACAACCATCAAGAATAACACGAATATAACCAACGACCACACTAAAGGGCCAACACCCCACGTACGAGCACAGATACTCATGACTGGCATCAGCATGAAGGTGGGCGCAAAAATAGTCATTCCAAAGAAGAAGACGCGCTTTTCACCGAAACGTCGAAGAATCTTCGCGAAGAAGAGAATGTTAAATATTCCGGTGGCGGCACCATAGCCGCCCCAGAGGTATCCAATTGTGGGAGGGCTGAAGCCAAGGCCACCAATCTCAACCGGCATGGCAAAAAAGAGGGGTAAAAGGGCATTAAGTATAATGTTTAGGAACGCTAGCGTAACATAGTTGGCAACGGAGATGATCACCGGCCTGACCAAGATTTTGCGAAGAGGGAGCGGAGCATCTTGGTCAATAGCATCTGTGAGAGTGGTTTCGGAGCTCACGGAGGCCACCCGTTTACGCCTCGGCACGGTCTGTCAGGATCAGAATAGTTAGGGTAGTCGTTCCGGCACGATTGTACTCAATCCCACCTCTTTGAAAAGAACAGCTGTGGCCGCGATAGCCACAAGCACGAAGCTCGATGTCGCTAAACATGGGAGGAAGTAAGGATAATCTCTCCAAAACTTATTGTTGAAAACCTTTGGAAAGCGTTTGTGAGGATTCGACAAAGTACCTCCCATAAGGGGCCTGTGCTTTTTTTAGACCAGATCAGGTATAGGAAACGCGCAATTTTGACATACCCCAGTGTCGCCCCCGTGGCCCATACCACAGGCATCAGGGAGAAACCTTCTGCACGATTGGAGGTATCAGTCAATTCACCCATGACGCTTTTCATCACACCTGAGAAAGAAGGCTATCAATTCCAGGATCCAAGCGTTGCCCTGAGACATGAACCCACCGATATTTCCGTTCAAAAGACCACACAGGCATCGGCTGGAGATCCGATAAGCCAGTATCCTGATAAGAAGGGGATTGGAAGACCCTCGTGTGCTCACCTGATGACAAGCGTCCAGAACGACCTGGAAAGCCCAAAGCATAACATAGAGAGCGACGACCCAATCAAACCAGTTAATAGGACAGGTTTACGGCCAATATAATCAGATAGACGACTCCATTGCAGAACAGTCAATGCCTCAGTAGCAAAGAACAGTGATTCCTATGGCGACATTGGAGCATGAGGACCGGGGCTAGCCAAGAAATCATGAGGTGTCAACTGGACTTACAATCAGGCCTGCGTAGTAGCCAACCTTGCGCTCGTCTCCGCCGGTGATGTCGAGTTCACTGACAAGCTGTTATGACACTCAGTTGGAGTTCCCGATAAGTCCCTATGGAAAAAACACACCTGATTGATGTACGGATATATGGACTGACTGGTTAAAGGTTCGCAAAGTTGTAATAATAGGACGATTGCGATCTGAAGCTTTGGTAGGGGGCTAGCTTGACGTTTGGTAGATGTTTCAACTGGTGACGCTAGGAGTGGAGTCTCTTCATCAACATGAGTGGAGTTATGAGTGGTCATACTAAGTTCGTGAGGGGGACTTGTGCAAGACGAAGAGGTGGGGAGAAGGGAAGAGATGCTTCAAGCAAAGACCTACTCAGCAGGGTGGCAGTTTTCTTGATGTAGAATCTTGTCGTGGAAGATCCTGTGGAAGATGTGTCATGAGGTCCCGGGCGGCGCACAGAATTTACTCTTGAGTTGAATGGGGTTGGATACCATTACCATTTTCAATACGGCTCGAAGCGATCGGCTTCAGGGTTGCCTTTGGAGGAACTCGCTGGATTCGGCGGCTGGATCATCGGTGGCTCTAACCCCTGATTGTACTAACATCAAACGCCACGGGATATTCAATCGATCATATTCGCCCCCTGCACTGGGGATGAAGTGTATTCTGAGGACGACGACTCTTCATCAATAAGTAGTAGTACAGTACAAGAAGGCTGACCTATGAAAAAAAAATATGATACATCTAAATCCCTACGACCGGAAATCAATGAGAAGCACAAACGTAAATAAGGGATGAATATACGTCTGAGATGAAAATTTTCTGATGTGCCCGATGAATAAAATAATGCCAAGTCCATTCTGATGCAAAGTCTCTTATGTCCTATCGCGCATACCAGACGGCAGCTGGTTGGACATATAAACACCGACTATAGTAATGGAAAGCAAAAGGATATAAACGAAATGGCCTCCAAGTAGTTGTTTTTGAAGCGAGATGGAGAAAAGCGATGAGGCGAATGAAGGCGCGACAGTTCTTGCAACGGAGCTCATCATCTGGCCTAAGCCATTAACGGCTCCAAGGGTGTTCCTGGTGGGAGCAGCGTCCATAATGAAAAGTTGTGTACAGCCTAGAATGAAGTTAAAATGAGAAGTCAACAAAAGATGAGCAAACAACATACCGTAACCCATGAAAAGGAATGTATAGAATGTCATTTGACAACAGATTGTCAACCAAATTGCAGCTTCTGGGCATGCAGGCCATCGAGCCAAACAGTTGAGGATGGGGAATGCGGAGAAGGTAACCAATAGTGCGGCAAAGCAACGAATATAGAGTTTCCTAGGCCCAAGCATAGCCATGAGTTTCGGGAAACAGGTTACTTGGAATACAGCATTGCAAGCGCCCCAGACACCCATAATCAAACCGATTTGATCTGGGCGAAGACCGAGGCCGCCCAAGTCGATTGAAGTCGAGTACATGAGAGGAAGTAGTGCTTGATGTGCCTGGTCCAAGAAGCACAAGAAGCCATGGTTCGCCAATGCGACCAATAGCGGACGGGTGAGAAGATCCTTCAATGGAACCTCGGGTTCGGCTTCTACTTCTGAAGTTGAGGATGTCGCTTCGGGAGCACTGTCCGTGTCATTCGCGCCATACTGACGCGGGCGTTGGTCTTGAAGAAGAGGTGATTCTTCATCAGAGTCGGAAAATTCAGATTCCGCACTACGAGTACGGATTGAGGCTTTTGCAGATTCTGAGACTTCATTTTCTGGATCATCATCTCGTGAAGGCAATTTTGACGGTAGCGTCTAGTCACTAGATTAATGCACAGGCAACAAGCGGTGGAGAGTACTTACTTCTTTGAGGCCTATATAGGCAATCGCAAGCGAAATGATAGATAGTCCTCCAGTGATCGCACATGGAAGAAAGTAGGGATGAGTTACAAGGAAGTGGGCGGTGTTTGCTAATTCGGGCCATCGGCGCACAGGAAGAGCAAATATTCCTCCAATCAGAGGGCTACGGCCGAAGGTAACGTAAGTACAGATCAACCAGAGTAGGTTAAACTAACTGACCCAAGAGTAATGCCCGAGCTCCACATGACCGGATGCCACGCATAGGCTTGAGCAATGTTGGTATGGTCAGTCATCTATTCGAAATGAATTGTCAGTCTCTCCTGAAACTAAGATCAAATCGCCAAGGTGCTAATCTCACTTCAAACATCATAGTTTTCGTTACACCTGTAAAATCCAAAATAAGAAACCCAACCCCATATTTAGGCCCAGAACGAAGACCCACCCATATTTCCGTTGAAAGCGCCTTGAGCGCAGCGAGCAATCAACAGGACCCAAAAGCTGTTAGAAAGCCCAAAAGTGAACAAAGAAATGGCAAGACCTATTGGCCCGAGAAGGAGTACAGGTCTCCGGCCAATCTGGTCTGAAAGGCGACCCCATTGAAAAACTGTTGTACATTCAGCAAAGAAGAAAACAGATTCCTGGATACGATCAACAAGGGTCAGCCCGATTAGGCCCTTCCTAGAACAAGAAACCGTACTCACCAGGAAGCCAGCGTAGTGTCCAACCTTTCTATCATCTCCACCAGTAATGCCAGTGTCTTTTACGAACTGGTTAACAAAAGGGTAGATCACGGTCGAGGAAATGGGTTCCGCAATCATAACCAGGAGCAGAATGAAAATCTGCATTTTGGGAAGGGGAGTCACTTTTTTCGACTTCCCCACGGGGCGTTCGTTGTTTTCTTGAGACTCGTTCTGCATGATTGACCGCAGTAGAGAGTGCTCCAGAAAAAAATCTGGTGGAGGGATAAAAGAACGGAAGGAGGTTGGATTCTAAGTGGGACCTGGAGAATGCATTTTACCGTACTGGCTGTCTTATGTACCCGGGTACTATTTCGGTTCGGGGCCCAAGAATTTTGATAATCCAACGCCCTTGACAGGGATTATGGACCGGGACAGGGTTGTCACGCTACAAATACGGACACCCTGCGACCCTGAATCTGCTAGAAGCACTGCAATACAGTGACCATTGAGGTTGTCATCACGCCTTCCAGGTATCATCCGAGACGGTGATTTCATCATCTATTTGCTCTGTCAAGTTGCTAGAATCCGCCATACCAGCAAGACTCCATCGGTGTGTGACCGTCGCCCAAATGCCGCTCATATCGCGGTGGCGGTAGATTTGATCCTATGCACAATCGACAGCGGTTTCTCGTCATCTCTGTTTATATGTACGGGGGGGTTTCGAGGCGTCGAGTATAGGAGTAACGTTTTGTGCTAGAGGCGCGCGGAGCGGGCGTCGGGTTTGTCAAATTAACAGTCGATGACATCGAAAATCTGATGGGCGAGGTATAAGGCCTAAGGACGGCAAGACCCTTATGGAAGCTTGTATGCCTTTGTTTATAATTCAAGCTTGACTTGAAGCGAGTAAATCGGCTATGCCGAGGACGTTTCGGACCAGAGACGTGTCACAAATTTCTAATCCACAATCATAAAAGCGAGATCTAGAATCTACTGAGTGCTGCCAACCGGAGACTGTCGTGGCAGGAGTGCGGAAATCATACTGCCCATCACCGTGATGCAGACCAGCACCGCATACAACAAATATCCTCCGAATTTTACTTTAGTATTCAGGGAGAGGGTGTAGATGAGCGACACCATTGGCGGAGCAAACATCCGCGCGGAGGAACCGACTGATTGCCCAATACCGTTGATCGTGCCGAAAGAACTCCTATCTGGTACCGCATCCATAATGAACATCTGGGAACAGCCTACATCACGATGGCGTCAGCATCGAGCTCACAGTTTAACAGGTGATCCAGTGACGTACCGTACGCCATGTAAACAAGGGAGGACATTCCCATGTGAACACTCAATAGACGCTGAACTACAAAACCAGCATCACTAAAATATGTTGCGGCCAAGTGGAGCATAGGGAATGATGCGAAGAAGAATACCATCGAAGATAGACATGTCGCATAAACCTTCTTGGGACCAAAGCGCTGCAGAAGCCATGGGAATAGCAACAGCTGGGCAAGAGTGTTGTAGCTGCCCCATTTCGCCATAATTTTGGTCATGTCCTCTGGTGAAAGACCAAGACCGTACTCTGCAATAGGAGCGGTGTACATCATGGGCAATAAAGTTTGCTGTGCCTGATCGAGGAAGGAGATGAAGGCATAATTTAGGAGTGCGATGATGAGTTGGAGGCTAATGAGCTCCTTAAGGCGTAGTCCATCACGAATCTTATCTGTCGGAAGTAAACCTTCAGCCGTCGAAGAGACCCTTTCAGTGACTACTCCTCGAAGATTACTGACGGCCCCTTCAGCAGCTTCTTCTAACCTGTGAACTGCACCGTAGCCTATGTTCGTTGCCTCCTCGAGTAGAGCAGTAGTTGACGTAGGAATGGGAGGAATCGACGAGAGAACAGCGGATCGTGCCCGATCTCCAATACTCCACAAGACTTTCCAGTCAACCTGGAACTCCGCTGGCAAGGTCTTAGAAGCCGTTAGATGGACACAAGGAAAGACGAGAAGAGAGAAACGTACTTCTTTAAACCCGTGATAAATGAGATGGAAAGAGAAGAACGAGAAGGTGGCTGCGATAGTGCAAGGAATAAAAAGAGGGTGGAGTTGGATAAACGGGATGCGCTCGAGGACTGGGAGCCTCTCGCCCAGGGTCACAAGGGAGTTGCCTACAGAGGATCTGCATTGGATAGGTATATGTACTTGAAAAAAATGAAGGCGAGTCTCATGAAACCTCACCCTATACTTATCCCGACACTCTGTACTAACGGCAAGGCCGCATATGCTCGATGCCGATTACTATTGTCGGTGATCTATTTGCATATTTCCCGTTTTCATGCCACATGTCACTGGGCGCAAATGAGTGGAGACGTACTTCGGCAATAACCGTCTTGGTCGTTTCTGTCGTCGAAATGAATGGATTTACTTCTTGGCTAACCTGGAAAATACAATGGGCTCACCAAGGTTCCCACCGAAAACGCCTTGCATGGAACGTGCGGTGGTTTGTACCCAGGCATTGTCAGTTACACCAAGCGCAATGGTGGATAGACCCAGACCGAGCGGCCCCATCAAGAGAATAGGACGACGGCCCAGCTTATCAGACAGCTTGCCCCATTGATAAACCGTGGCAGCCTTGGCGAGGAAAAGGGAAGACTCCTATCAAAGTGGCTCATCGACATGGTACCCAAGAGTTGATGTTTTTACACTCTTACCAGGAATTGAGAATAAAGCGGAACGTTTGAGGTGTCCTCGTCGGAAAAGCCTTTGCTAGGTTCAGGTATCGCTACTGCATCGTCAAAAGAACGAATGATCGAGTTTGTCAAGGGCTCGGTGAGGAGAACAGTAGCAACGATTAGCAGCTGCTTAATGGGAAGCGGCTTCCGGCCGGTAGACTCCTGGTGTGGTTGGGCATTTGAACTTTCGTTGGAAACAGAGTTAACCTCCATGGCAAAGACAAGGCGAAAAGCAAGAAGAACGGAGCCGAGGAGTCAGAGCCATCGTTGAGCTTGTCAACTATTCTGCACTTAGGCGCCACACCCTAAACTGTACATACACTAGTCCCAAAAAAAGTCTCTGGTATCGATAACCCAATGCCGAGCGCTGGAATCGTGACACTTAATCAAACACGTACACTTCCCATTGCAAAGTCATGCTACGGTGATCCTGAGCCAGTCATAAAAGTACTTAACACTCTGGCTGACCGTGAGGTTGGATGCCGGTTGGATGGCTTGCATGCAATTCACTTGGAGCTCGAGGACAAAACTTGAAATGGCCGGTCGAGGAGCGGAAGCAAGTCGTTCGGATCACGTGTATTTTTCAGGGACGGTTGTGCTCAACTGTCCAAAGTTAGTACTCAACTGAATGCTGCTGACAGCATTACCTTCATCTTCTGAACGGTAAGGTGGTTGCTCATTACCATCAGTCGTGGTTCATTGACTGACTTCGTTGAAGGTTGTACTTCCGGTAAGCTCAAATTCTCTTCCGTAGCATCTTACATGTCTTTGACACGATTCAATAGATCATGACATCCAACGGGGATAACGAACCTGAAGTTATCGACCTCACCACACTTTCAGAATCTTCAAGTGAAGATGAGGATGGCGCAGCTAATGGCTCCTTACGCGCCGAGTCCGATATGTCTGAAGTCGAGATTCATTTAAACGAAGAAACCAGAACACAGCTGAAAAATGTCATCAACACTGTCTCCGCCACGCGACTTCGAGAGGTGCTAGTGGAACTGATAGAAACAGAGCAGGCTATTGAGATTGCCCTCACCAAAGAGTTTATTACGCTCGATCGTGAAAGTCACAAAATCGTTCCGAGATGGGAGACTTGCTCTAATTGTGACGAGGACTATGACGTGAATACTGAAAGAGCAGACGGCGAATGCCAATTCCATCCAGGTGTGCAAGTTGTATCATTCTATGTTGCACATTAGGAAGTTCTAACTCTCACCGTGGCTTTGTCAAAGGGGACCTGGAAGCGGATGAAGACTTTTTTGCGGATCACGATGAGCGTGTTCATGGGCCGATGGATACTGAGGAAAACCGAGCCGAGTTTCCAGAGGGTTTTACATGGACTTGCTGCGAAGGTCGCGGGCATGAGCCCGGTTGCGTCCAGGAACGTCACCAAGCCGCAGTCCCCAGAAAGCGACGTCGTCTTTGAGTTGCTGACTTGGTGGAACTTAGGACCGAAAGGTCAACCGGGAAGCGATGAGAGAGTGAGGATCCTAGCTCAGCGCTTGAGGCCTACATTCCAATCTTTCTGTTTGGACTCTTTTGTTCAATCTTGCTTAACGAGTCTTAACAAGTCTTACCCTCTTTTGTCTCGACCCTTGCTCTCTGTTCCCTTGGCCCAAATAGGATGTCCCAATAGATAATCTTGGCGCGGAAGCCAGGTCCGTTGCTCAGGCCCTCTCGATCAAATCTTGCGCTCTCCGACTACATAAATAGTGACCAAATCACGCTGTGCTTCAATCACCCAACTCGACGCCTCTACACACCGGCCGACTGTGCCCGGATCGGTGGTTGAGTACCTCCAGGCTCCAGCTACACTTCATCTCCGGTGCCGTCATACAACTGATCCCGAACCCTATCGACATCCGGCCTCATTGCACTCCACCCTTGCAAAGGCGAAGTCAAAAACCAGCTTACTACACCCTTGAATCCACCAACCTTCCTTGACTCGTACTTTCAAACACGCTCTTTCACTCGCCATGGATCACCTGCAATCACGTCTGGACGGTCTTTCAGAGCATCAACTGCGCAATATGGTCTTACGCGTCGCCGCCCAGGATCCCTATTTCTGCGATGTGTTCGCCATGGAGCTCGGAGAGGCACTGAATGCCTTTACTGGCGAAGACGTTTCCTGCTCTGTGGCAAAACCTTGCCATCGCCGCACTACGAGACCCCGAACTCTATCAAACACCCTCGTTCACTTTCCTCCCCCACGCGCAGGAACTCCCGAATCAGATCAGGAAGAATATTCATATCACCCTGGTGCGTCCCTTTTCTCTGATGCGAAACTTTGAGTCTAAGAAGAAGAAAAAAACAGGTCGACTCGAAACTGAGGAGTACGAGTTTCTGACTATTACCCAGGAAGGCCGTGAATACCGACAAGTACAAACGGTATCCATGTGGAGTTGCTGCGATGGGGATGACATGAGTACTGGATGCAAAATTATACCTGCCTACACTGTGGTACCTGGCCACCTGGAGTCTCGCCGCCGTCGCACACGTACCAGGTTGAGCAAACAATCCTCATCCAGAGTACGGAGGGCGTAAAGACAACGTTTGACCTTCACATTGAATACCCATTTGTTCCTTGTTTGTTTGTCCCCGCAATTACCCCATTCCGCTCATTCTCGTCCGCAATTGTCTCTGTCAAATACCCATGCTCACACTTCCATTGTGTAACAGTCCTTTATCGTCCACGGCGTCTGTCACTCGCTTTCATAACTCATTGATCTTGTCCCACCAATACCACCCACTCCTTGTTGCAGCATTTCAACGTAACTTTCGTTATTCATCCTGATTGTATATCATCCATTGTATTGCGTCTATGAATACCAATCATGGTTCAACTGTTGGATAGATTCTTGACAGAGAGCGAGGGCACCGGAGATGCTAATAAAATTCAGTAACATAAATATGTCCAGGTGCGATAAAAGGGCGTTATGAATGGTTCCCCATTCAGCAAGCAAAGATACCATCGAACAGATTCCATGAAGCAGGGACCATTCAGGTCAATACGTCCAGAAGAATTTCTAAACACGCTAGACAAACCCTGAGCTCGATAACCTCGTGCTACGAGTACTGTACGTCAGCGCGTCAGCTTTGGCTCAGGGATTAAGTCTGCCCGACGAGCAAGTTGGACCATTACCATGAGTCACTGAACGATTCTCGGCGGCTCGGAGCCCATCTGATGAAGAATTCCTCCATTCTTATCACGGGCGCATGGAAGGACTGGGAAGAACACAGAACGACTAGACCACCTAGGCCTGCCTTCCAGCGGCCTCCGCGAATAACTCTTGTCGCCTCTTGTTGCTCACAATTGTTCTTCTAGATTATTGGCACATGATCGTTATTGCGAATCCCCGCTGCTTCGAGGACCAACATGTTTTGATGGACAATAATTGGTGAGAATTAGGCAAGTTCAAAGGCATCTCAGCGGCCACTTCATCGTGTACACCAAGCTGGGCCACAATCAGTTTTCTAGAAGTCTTTGGTCGAGGAATCCAGACCTCCCTATTAACAGCTCGAAACGAAGAACAAAACAACACACTGCAACTAACCTGCCATTAGTAGTTGTCTCTTCCCACTTCGTGTCATGTTAAGAATATCGTTCCTATACATGCCTCTCTAAATACACTAGAACTAAAAGTGCGATATTTCGTCCACTTCGACTCCCACTGGGTGGCTTCAAACTGATGACAGACTTGGTAGGAACATCATACAGAAATAACCTACTATTGTTATCATTGGTTCTGAAACACGCAAACCCCGCCTCCACATGTGGATCTCCAACACAAGCGCCTTCCAAGTCGAATAACGCTAGATTTCCGCTATACAGCGGCCAAGAAGCGAATTGGTGGAAATAGTGACTAGATACATCCAAAGCCTCAGGTTGATGAAACAAGAAATAAGCCCACACTGCTAGCCTGCCCAGCCTCTGGTTCTACGGTCTCGACGCTTGAACCATAAATTTTAAATACTTAGCTTGGGTTTGAACCCAGAGTGCAATAGACTTGACGAGGGTAGAACTAGTCGGGTGTTCCATCAAATCATCGAGTAGTACGGCCGCCTATTCATCTCCGACTTTCATGGCTCGAGTTTCCGAGTCACTCATTTCGGAGAACTACGTACTTGGCATCGAGCATTTCGCTAGTTAGTCCATCCAATGTATCTCCCGAAAACCCGCTAGAGCTCGCACAATGCTTTCGTCCGACATGGGGCTTATTTGCTGTCTCTTCGGTACGGCCACCCGGCGCACAAGCAGAAGTCGATGACAAATTCAGCCCTGCTTGTCTTTGCTTGCCTTGTTCTTCGTTCCTTAACCTTCAGGCTCAAGAACAAATGTCTTCTTTAATTTAACCCATGTTCTCCTTCATCTTTCTCACTAGATCGGCGGACATCCTGAACATGAGGCCCACAAAGGTGGCCTTGGTCGAAGAGTCCAGGGTTTCGCCTAAGTACTGAGTAGTCGGTTGGCGCGCCTGCCTGAGCCAGCGTCGCTACAAGGTAGGGCACGTTTCTTCAATAAACATGTCGGTAAGTCGCGTCTTCTTTTTGTCCCAGTGCACCCCCCCTCCCCGATTCGGAAGGCTTCCCGCGAAGTCACGCTCGCACCTCCGGAAGGCAGGAATTCAGACATGTCGTGACAGGGCGTATATTTTTGAAAATAGAAAAAGATTAGCGCTAGCTGATTTTCGGGAGTCGAGACTTCGAAAATGCACGAACGCTTTTGGGGTTCGAAAAGAGTTTGCGATTCTTTCGGAAGTGAGTGGTAACGCTCGGATGCCTTCGTTGCTGGAGTTCGAAAGAGCTGAGAGGGGATGAGTATGTAAAGACCCCGGGAGATACTACATACAGAGCAGATGTTGTGTAGCACCCACGATATCAGTGACGCCGTCGTGTGTAGTTCCAACTTCCAAGACCTTCCGAGCAGACGCTACAGGTATAGTCAGGAGAAGTGTTATTCCGTACAACCACGGTGGCGGAGTGATTCTAGTTTGGAAGGAAACAAAGCGGGCGAACCTGACCTCAAGCTCTACTAAGTAGCCTTCACCTTCGCCCAACTAGAAGCCGTCGACGGAATATCGAAGGTGAATAATGCAATGATCGACCGAACGACGATCAGTGTACGAGGATCGGTGGAATATCGGACTTGTCCGATCAATCCCGACAGTGGCTTAGTAACCGTGGCCATGATGACTTTCAAACACACCCCTCAAGATCACAAAACTAAGAAGTGAAACATGCTAGCTTGAGTCTGAGTCTTCGCTGAATTTTCAGCTCATTTCATCTCAATGATTTGCTTGATCCCTGGACCTGGGTAGTCATACTAGTTATGCTGCGATCTTGCTTGCTTTCACACTGGTCAGACAATTCTCCGAGATTTTCCCATGCACTCAAATCAGACAGAGTGACACTGGCAATGTGCGGTACGGCGGTGCGGGGCTATCCTTCGTTCCTTCTTATTCCTTTGCCATGTGGTCCGAGTCGATGATCCGTTGCTTTATCCTTTCCAAGGTCACGGTCCGGATCGTCCATGCCAGTGTAGCAGTGCATTGTAGTAGTCCGATTCTAATGATAAGCAAATCAGTCGATAGCACGTATGCTGTGGCCCAGTACTTGGGGCATTGGGGCAAAGTGCCAAGCTCTGCCGCAGCACCATCGATGATCAGGCAAGAGTGATGAGAGGCTGAAGAGCACAGGATTCCAGTGATGCATTGAATTACTTTAATCCACCACTCTCCTGTAGTGCTGTGCCACATGACCCAACACGATATTGACATCCACCCCCACGTTCCCGGCCATGAGCCAGGCTTCTAGAAGTACTACAAAAAGCTCACATTTAGGCATATCTGGTACTACTCCCAATCACTGCCCACTGGGGCATCATCCCGACATGAAATGAGTAACACTGACACTGACATTGATAAGTTTATAACAACGATATCAAATCCAGCCCTGATAACCCGAATCCTGAGTCCTGAAGCCGGGTTAATGAATTGATGATATCCTCCAATACGAAGCCGTGGATATTGAGCTTATTTCCCCACACGTTTCACTCGGCTTTCATGCTTCACCCCATGGCACATGCGCGCAGCATCATTGAAAAGTCCTGAGTTCACTGACTCTGAAGATCCAGCCGCCCCAACCCCAACTTTTACTTCTAAGTAACCGTACACGTGTTCACCATTCCCGAAAATCCTGTGTCCAGCACGAGGAGGGGGCAGGGCGGGAGGACAATAAAGCGTCACGGCCGTCGCATTAATTACTACATCACATATCGATGACGCAGTGAGGTTTAACTTCCGTTCCGGGTATACGAATGCTCATTCGAGTCAAATTTAGCGTTATTATAACCATGACCGAGTCATAGCTACAGGGCCAGCCAGCGCAGGGTGGCAGCCTTGTTCGCCCCCATCACTGTCCCGGCAACCAGAGTTGACATATCAAAGGGGCCGCCGCATTGAAATGTCAAACCCAAGTGCCTTATGTATTAGTCGTCTTGGTACCTACAAAGAGCAAAAGCACAAGAGAGCCGCGGCGGCGGCGGTATGGTGACGATATACCGCATTGAAAGCTAAAGCAACGTTTGATTATGCCATACAATGTGTATGCGTGTGCCGCCAGTGGCTGCGATCCGTAGTCTTCTAGTACACATATTCCAATATCAGTTAATGGGTTGATTTATTGTGGCGGCGGATTCCCGGCGGGCTGACAAAGTTTGGATAAAGGATTGACGACTTCTCCTCGGACTCGGAGCGAGACCTCGATTTTGAATACAAATACTAACTTAGCTGTAGAATGGCCCAGTGGCGGCATTTGAGCTGAGGTGGGTAATAAGGGGAAAATTTTTGCTGTTAAAAAGTGTCCAATGTCAATGTCCAGCGCGGCGCTAGTAGATTTTTACTCAGCTATATGTGGAATGAAGTCGAAGTGACGGCAGTTCAGGGGGTCATATCACAAAGTATAGACATGGGCGATGTAGCTAGAATGTCCGACTCAGTCATTTATTTCTGTCAAGTAATTAAGAAGCAACAGAAACGATAGCAACAGAAGCGCAGACAACTTGAAGCCTCCATGTCCAGTGGCAAATTTATGAACGAAGTGGCGGATCGCCGCCGCCGGCACACTCGAGAAGTTCATCACAACGACATTATGGCAATAAGAAAATGACTGTTTGATTGGATATTAGATTCAGTACTGTTATTGCAATGATAAGACGACATCCCCTTTACAACTAGACAACGAAAGAGAGAGAAAAGACCCTAAGAGATACAGCATACACTAAAACGGAAAGGAAGAACAAGGACCGAGGAGGACAAGAGGGGTAATGGTACACACAAAGGAGCGAAGACATAGTAATACTAGGTAGGAATATCACCAGGAAAGGAGAGAGGTAGAGTAAAAATAATAATGCCAAGTTTGGCTGGCAAGTGGTTTAAGCACAGAGTCAAGTATAGCACAGAGTAACAAAGTAACAGTGGCTTGATGTTGATACTATTGACAGGTAGGTGCCCTGGCGAGGCGGCAAATTATTCCAGGTAGAACGAAAGCGGGTGGCTGAGATCGATCGATGTCTCGAGAAAAGCGGTGCCGAAAGCTTGGTATGAGCTGTGTGGGTATACACGGGCTCCATGTTGATGAACGAAGTGAGGTGGATGCGTAGATGATGAAGCGCGTGTTGGGGGTATGTGAATGAGGCGATGAACATATGTGATAGGTGAATAAATTAATATGGGGCATGCACGGAGAAAAGCGAGGGCTGAGGTGGGTGATCGAGGTGCGGTGGCCAAGGAACAGGTTAATCCGATTCGTCATCCGAGTCCAGCATCTCCCAATCCTCGGCGGCCATATCGACCCATGAGCTCGACAAACCACTAGAAGCATCTTCGCTTTCAACCATAGTCTCGACAGTCACAGATCTAGCTCCATCCTCGATCATAGCATCATCTCTGCTCTCCTGTTCCGCCACCATTCTCTCCAAGTCTTGTGTAGCTTTGAGTATGGACAACGCCAGCCGGGGCCCCATCTGCAAGATCTTCTGACCTTCGGGGGAATATCGCATGCACGTCTTTATGGCTAGACGGTAAAGGTCCGGCTCAGCTTTTGATCTCGGAAATACTGGTCGGCCAGGAAGCAAGTGACGCTTAGGGGAAAGAGGGGATGATGCTCGGCAAGTTGATGGGACACGGAACGGTGTAGGGTTGCAGGATAATGATGTGGTTGTTGACTCTGCTTTATTAGCAAGGCTGGTTACGTCGAGAAGTGTGGTGGTCCGACTGAGTGAACGACCACTCCTGGACGAAGACTGTGTTGTCGGGGATCCGCGAAAAGGGATAGGTTTGGATGATTGTAGATGGGGTTGGGTGTAGGTACGCTCAAGGCGTGTTTGCATGGTAATGGGTTCTAAGTTCAGGCTGGCGCGCGTAACAGCTTTATGGCGTTGGCGTTGCTCCTTGTAGTACTGCAGAGACTGCTGATAGGGGACGGTAGACCCAGAGGGACGGCATGCGCCTTGGGTACTGATAACTACAACTGAGGTAGATGCAACGGTGGGCAGTGTAAGATATGACTCCGTTCGACGAAGCGGCATTGCTGTTGAATTGCGGGGTGCCTTTGTAGGGCGTGGACTGGCGGCAAGGGAGGTGGATGCAACGGAGAAGGATGCAGTACGTTTGCGCTGGAGGGAACTGGGGAGGAAGTGGTCCGGGACGAGGGGAGTATGGACGAGGGACATAAGGGAGTCCAGCAAAGATGGGGAATCAAGTCGAGGACACGGTATTGCTGCCACTTGATATCCTGGTCAGAATAAAAGCGTTACCCACTGTGACGATCCAATCGGGCATCGTCACGCCTGCCAGATGTGGCATCTAGCCCTGTGGCGGTGCTCACGGATCGGACGCCTCATCGACTCATCCCAGGCTTTTCCAGCGACAGCGCCATCGACATCAACGTTCCGTGTTCCTATCAGTGTCTCAAAACCAACAAAATTTTCATCCAATCAACTATCACTTATATGGCAGATGGAAGTCCAGGAGATTCTGACGCACCACAGTTTTCTAGTTGATACTGTATCTCGTTAGAGGGTTGTTGAGGGTTGTTGACCTACAACGCCGAGTCATCACCTCCTGATGAGCGTCATTCCAATGTTGTGGATATTGTTCGCTTTTAAGACTGCAACCGAGAGGCTGCGGACGCCTGTGACCGGCAACAAAGCAATGCACCGAGTCAGCGTGGGTGGTCGTGCGACCCATTTATGTCAAACAGGAGGCGGCATTTGGGCGCGCCTCATGGGAGCGTAGAGGCGCATCAGATGACCCGACGACGGGAACTTGACATGATGTCCCCATGAGGCTGGGTGCGAACATCCGCCTTGATGCACCCGGTACGAGAATACTCCGGGTAATTTACCCGCGGCGCACCGTGGGCGGCTCATGTACCCACAATTCATCTAAAACCTCAAGCTTTCAAAGCTCAAACACTTGAGCCCAGCTCGGCCTTTTCGAGAGATGTTACACTGGGCAGTGGGCATAACAGGTCCAGATGAGTATAAAGCGTCCTTCGGGTTCTATGAGAGCGCGCAATAAACGAAAATCATCATCCCTTGGTTGGTAAAAGAGCCAAGTCTGTCACATTGCTCAGCGTCCGAGGGGAACAAAAGATGATCTGCTCGCCGTCTTTACAATACACTTCGGGTATGAAATCAAGTCAGGGAAGACGGATAAGAATAAGTCAACAGAAAGGGACCACGAAGGAGGTTGCCAGAGATGGCAGGAAGAAAGCAGGACTGCGTAAGCGGTCAACAATGAAATTAGTATTTTCGCACGCTTACTACTACTCATTCAAACGCCCTTTGTTCTCGTTCCCGTAATCTGCTAGAGCAGGTAGTATAACCACCACATATTCTTTGTGTGCTTTTTGTAAGTCCCCTTTGCTTCATAACAACCATATTTCAAAGCATATCGTATCCTCTGTCAACAGCCAGCTCATCAACAACAAGCCATGAACCTGTTCTGGTCAGCTCTTCAACGGGGGTGCCTTCCCCAGGTACAGCGCAGTGGATCAAGATTGAGAACAACAAATCTACAGTTTAGCGTCTCTTTAGTAACATCAGCAGTAATCCATCGAAGGAACACTCCATTCCTTACCCCAGATTCCGTACGGGGAAATTCCATTCCTAATGAGACTCGATCGAGCATGACAATACTGACCACACTACCCATGTAATTTCGGCTACCGATCAACCAGCTAGCAGCAGAGCCAGAGCCAGAGCCTTGTCCGAAATTATTGTCGTCACAATTCCATGATCGGAAGGCTAAGCAGCAGGCTAGACACCTGAGTTCCGTGGCGCGGGCTGTGGCGCTCAAGGAATTGGAACGGAAATTGAAGCTAACGCTGCACCGAAGGAATCACCATTCAGCATGTGATTCGGTCCGCATTCTGCACCGATAGGAGAGAAGCTATTTCCTCTACTTTGGGTGACTGAGGAATGAAGAAAGCCTGACTCACAATGAAATGTCAGCTCGGTATAGACGACCGTCGACAAGGGTTCATGCGAGGTGTGTTGCTATTCCAATTAGCGGAGGCAATAGAACGCTTTTCTGGCTCTTGACCCAGATGCCGACCTCGGAAGGACAAGAGAACGGACGTTGTGGGATATCATGATTTCATTTCCGAGAGGTTTGTATTTCATGTTCAAACTAAAGGATACCAAGTCAGGAACCTTAACCCGAAATCAATAGACTTGTATAGAACCCCAGACTGCGCCCACATGTCCATTGTGACCACGTAGCTTGGAGACCACTCAGTTCTTTGTACTGTACCCGTGAATTCCGAGACTTACAATTGCGCTCAGAGGTCACAAAACTTCCACCTGACCACTGTCTGCCAAATGGTTGGAGTTGGTGTGAGCTTTTGATTAATGTCAACTCTATTCCTGAAGCTTTGAAGCCTGAAGCCGCGAAACTTAAGTACTGTACTTGGAAACTTCGATTCTCGATCATCGATCATGGAATGGATTTGTTTAAACTTTGCAGGGTTGTCCCACGACGGAACCGCAGCAGATTTTGGATGGTGACAGAGCCCTGGCTCTGGTTCTGGTTATGGAAAACTCCAGTCTCCAGAGCGCTAATGAGGATTCTGGGGTAAGACTACGTCACCTCTCGGTCTCGTCAACATCTCATTTCCAGATCCAACCTCGGGCCTCAAGTTCCGAAACTTGGAGAAAACAACTAGGAGCTGAGATTTAAAAGGTTGAATGAACGGCACCGTGAACGACAGAGTGGTCAAATATATCAAATATATCAATTTACGTGATTGGTCAAGCTTATCTCAACAAAACAATTCCCACACTAAACCACGCTATCTTATCTCTCTCTCCCGGTTGACACGTTTCTCCGGATATCTCACCCGAACAAAATTCCATGGACCACTTGCTACTTCTCCTAAATCGCTCACAGGCCACCGGCTTGAATTGGGGTCTGTGCCTTTACTCCAGAGTCAAAGTCTGAGAGGACTGAACAATGCATCTCTTGCCACGTGAACAGGATAAAATCCTTCTCCATCAGGTTCGTACCTTTCGCTATGCTAAAGATAAGGTCGTACGATCCACAATGATCTCATTTTTGTGGCTTTTTCTTTGTTTTTGTTTTTGTGATAACTTGATTTAGGTTGGCGCACTTGCGCAGAAACGACTCGCGAGAGGTGTCAAGTTGAATCATACGGAAGCTGTTGCGCTTATCGCTTCGGTTCTTCAAGAACGTATTCGGGATGGACATCACTCAGTTGCAGAGTTGATGCAGCATGGAAAGACCTTACTTGGTCGAAGACATGTATTGCCCAATGTGCCGAGTTCTTTACATGAGATTCAAGTAGAAGGCACATTCCTTGATGGGTGAGTCTCCTTCACTGTCTCATCTTGCTATGAAGCCGTTTCTGACCACACCGTACGCTCCAGTGTTTTCTTGGTCACAGTCCATGATCCCATTTGTACCGAAGACGGCAACCTCGAAGCTGCTCTCTATGGGTCCTTCCTCCCTATACCCTCACAAAACCTTTTCCCTATCACACCTGAGTCAGAATACCTCCCAGAGAGGCTCGCAGGTGCAATTGTCGCCAAAAAAGAAGAGATTGTCCTGAACAAAGGAAGAGAAAGGATTCAACTTCGAGTGACCAACAACGGTGACCGACCAATCCAAATTGGCTCGCATTACCACTTCATCGAGACGAACGGTGCCCTCGCATTCGACCGAATGAAGGCCTACGGAAAACGGTTGGATATCGCTGCAGGAACTGCAGTCCGATTCGAACCTGGAGACACTAAAACCGTGACTCTCGTATCAATCGCTGGTAACAAGTTGATCTCTGGTGGAAATAGTTTGGCTACTGGTTATATCGATACGTTGAAGGGTGAAGGAGTACTGGAAAAGATTTTGAAGGGAGGATTCGCACATGTGCCTGAACCGGGGGCTTTGGAGGTTACGGTAGACACGAAGATTGGGAGGGAGACGTACATCTCGATGTTTGGACCCACGGTTGGTGATCGAGTGAGGTTGGGTGATACTGCGCTTTGGATTGAGGTAGAACACGATGAAGTGAGCTCTCTCGAGTCCCGCCATGTTATCGGTGTTGACGCCCTGTAGACAGTTTATGGAGATGAAGTCAAGTTTGGCGGAGGTACGGAGTTCCTTCCTCATGCGCTGCCCGTTATTGACTGGTCGAGCAGGCAAGACGATTCGCGAGGGGATGGGCCAGGCTACCAACCGATCCTCGGAGGAAACACTCGATCTCGTCATTACAAACGCTCTCATCGTGGACTGGTCCGGAATCTACAAGGTCAGGCCACCCATCTAAAGATTGAAATTCTCCTAATCTGAACTTCCATACAGGCGGATATTGGCGTCAAGAACGGTCTCATCTGCGGTATCGGCAAAGCTGGAAATCCCGATGTCATGGCCAACGTTCATCCAGCTCTCATTATCGGTTCCTCGACTGAGGTTATCGCTGGAGAGAAGCTCATTGTCACAGCAGGCGCGCTGGACGTCCATGTACATTACATTTGCCCTCAACAAGTCGAAGAAGCTCTCGCTTCGGGAACTACCACTATGATCGGAGGTGGAACTGGACCTAGCGCCGGAACGAATGCGACCACGTGTACTTCGAGTCCATTTTACATGCAGCATATGCTGGCTGCTACAGATAGTTTGCCAATGAATTTTGGGTTTACGGGTAAGGGTAATGATGCTGGACCAACGGCGGTTGAAGAGATTGTGCGTGCCGGTGCAGCTGGGTTAAAGTTGCATGAGGATTGGGGAACGACACCGGCTGCTATTCGGAATTGTTTGGATGTGGGTGATAAGTATGATGTGCAGGTGAGTTGACGTATAGTTCATTCTTGATGAAAATTTTGTTAATGAACTATATCAATAGGTCAACATTCATACCGACACCTTGAACGAGAGCGGATTTGTCGAAAGTCAGTGCTTCATTGATCTCAATTGACCTCAAATTGACGGTCCTTAATTTGCAGGCACCATTGCTGCCTTCGGCGGAAGAACGATTCATACTTATCACACAGAGGGCGCTGGCGGTGGTCACGCTCCTGATATTATCGTTGTCTGTGGTCAGAACAACGTGCTACCATCTTCAACCAATCCCACTCGTCCATATGCCAAGAATACTCTTGATGAACATCTTGACGTGAGTTTTTGTTTAATTGAGATACGAATGGACCTTTCTGAGCTCGACGATGAAAGATGTTAATGGTTTGCCACCATCTCGACAAATCTATCCCTGAAGATCTTGATTTCGCCGAGTCTCGAATTAGGGCCGAAACGGTTGCAGCTGAAGATGTGCTCCACGACACCGGCGCGATATCTATGATTAGCTCGGACTCGCAAGCCATGGGACGTGTTGGAGAGGTTATCAGTAGGACATGGAGGACAGCGAGTAAGATGAGGGAAGTCCGAGGACCTTTGGCTAGTCTTGGTGATAGCGCTGGAAAGGATAATGGCCGTGTCAAGCGTTACATCGCCAAGTATACAATAAATCCGTACGTTTGTTCCTTCATATCCTTTTTTTCACTGATTCATTGTCGATCTCAATAGCGCTATCACGCACGGTATCAGCCATCTCGTAGGCCACGTCTCTGTCGGCACCCTCGCCGATCTTGTCCTCTGGAAACCCGAAAACTTCGGTTCTCGCCCCGAAATGGTGCTCAAATCCGGTGTAATCGCCTTTTCTCAAATGGGAGATGCTAATGCCTCCATACCTACCGTACAACCATCCTATTCCCGCCCGATGTGGGGTGCCAAACCAGGTTCAGCAGCATTAAATTCTGTGGCGTTTGTCTCGCAAATCTCGATTACGTCGGGTATGATTGCGTCGTATGGGTTGGCGAAGAGGGTTGAGCCTGTGAGGAATTGTAGGAATGTGAATAAAAAAGATATGAAGTGGAATGATGCGACACCAGTTATGAAGGTCGATCCGGAGAGTTATGAAGTGAGGGCGGATGGGGAGTTGATGGATGTGCAGCCGGCTGAGAATTTGCCGTTGACGAGGGCGTATAATTTGTTCTGAGGATCTATGTAGTTTTTTTTGGATGTTCGAGTTGATCTTGTCGATATCTTGTGTCATCTATCACCTATGCTTTATTAAGGCAATGTGTCAGTGTTGTTTTTCTCGGAGTTGCACCTAAGAATGCAAGAGTTAGAAGCTAATCATGCATATCTGCCATGCGCACGCATTTCGCAGCTACAGCCTGTGCCAAGTTTATTCAGGGACGGAGTTTCGATGAGACCGCTTTTGGCTGGAGTGTTTCAGGGAAATTCATTTTCCTTTTCATATTACCATCTTCCTTCCATTACGACTCCCAACTTCGTTTGCTCTCATCTTCGGCCCCATGCATATCACCACAAAATATCACGGGATTTGCACTGATACTCTCCGGAATGGACGTGATTGGAACATTGGTCACGAGCGATCAACAGACGGATCACGAAGTGCACCCATGCTCCGCTGAGTCTCCGACCCCACATCATCGATCATTATTAACTCCACAAACCAGCAACGATATATGTTACCATTGATTCCTTATTCCCTTCATCGCCTTTCCTTTCAGTCAATATCACTTTGAAGTGATGATGGGGCGAGTATTGGACAATTTCAAATCGGCACGAACGATCGCGCATTTGGAGAATACCACAGCCATGGATTAAGCAACAATGCAAAGAACATAGTATCGGTGACTGAGCAAGTACGATGAAACCACGGCAAAACCATTGCCCAGGATAATGGGAGCAGAGACGATCGTCGAAGTTTGCGTGGGGGTGTGTGGTGTGCTGGTTCGACCGTCACCGGAGAGCTTGGACCGTGCACCATCAGGTTCGTCTATCGCATACGTTCTATCACTGCCACTCAAGCGCTCAACATTCAACCTTCAACCTCGGCTCCACATTCTGTGTTGCTGTGCGTCGAATGCATGGACAGAATTCACTAGGCATATATAGTCGGCAGAAGCAAGGCACCTGACTTCAGCGCTTGTTAGTATAGCCCAATGCCGGTGTAAAACGTTCCCAGTGCCATCGATAATCGGCGTCTGTGGGTCAGGCGATGCACTGTGGATGTATCTAGGAACCTCAGTATAACAGTATGCGCTTTCGTTCCCTTGCTCTTGTTCTCCCCTTTCTGACTTCCTACTGCGAACATTGTCCCGTGTTTTCACCTGCACACAATCATCAATGCCCCAGCGCGCTCGCAGCTTTTTTACTAAGCCCCTTCACGTCCTTGAAGAATTCTCCTATCCTCCTCGTCGAGCTGTAGATCCCGATGGCATCGGGAGCCAGGCCTGGACATCTGCGCCTCAACGACTTTCTATGCCTTTGCCCACTCGAGGTACCGCTCCACTGTCTCAACCGGCTATCACCCCCACTGCTCTTCCGCCAGTACCACCTTCTGCAATTTCTACTCCTGCATCTCCTGGTAATGAGCCTCACAATCCAGTGCCTATTCCAGCGCCTTCCTCTTCCCCAGAAACTCCTGTTCCTCATCATCCTACTTCGTCTCCAGCCATCCTGTCCCTTACCCCCTCCTCACAACCACAGTATTTCCATGCATATAAAATGTTCCATAATGCACAAGACTTTACTATCAACAATTCTCAGTTCAATGACGTCTCCCTTGCAGATTCTGGTGAGCTTCACAGTACCTCTGAGCTTGACCGCTGACCTCATGTGATAAATAGGCCTCAAAGAACTCCTCAAGTACTCGATGCCGGGCGCATTCCATGATTCTGGCGCTCGATACCCGCCACCAAAATGCCACCTTGGCACTCGAAAGGACCACATCGAACTCATTATCAACTGGGCGCTGGGGAAGTCAGACCGCAAGGAACCCATTCTCTGGATGCATGGTCCCTTTGGTGTTGGCAAGTCGGCCGTTGCGCAGAGCTGCGCCGAGGCCCTAGAGCCCATGAATAAACTCGCTGGCACCCTCTTCTTCTCTCGTTCCAACGCAGAGCGCAATGACCCTCGACGTGTCTTTACGTCCATCGCATACCAGATCGCTACCACATGCCCCTCATTCCGAGAAATCATCAACAACCGCATGATCGAAGACCCTGTCCTCACGACGAAGTTACTATCAACGCAGTTCAAGGAGCTGCTCGTTCGCCCCCTTGGTCAGGTTAATACTGCAGAGAGTGGTCTTCAAGAGTGTGTCGTGATTATTGATGGGCTGGATGAGTGTCGGGGAACGGCAGAGCAGTGTGAGATTATCAGAATTGTTGCAGCTTCTGTCGACAAACACACAACGCCCTTCCGTTGGTTCTTCACCAGCCGTCCCGAAGACCCTATCATTCGGACCATGAACTCTCATGCTGTATCTCCTGTTCGTTCTCGTATTGAACTTCCCGTATCCCGCGAGATTGATCACGAGATCCTGGTCTACCTGACCAACGAGTTCAAGAAGATCCGTGAGGATCACGGCCTTCCCGAGTTGTGGCCAGGGGAGGAGGCCCTTGCCCTCCTTGTTGAACGCGGTGCTGGGCTTTGGGTCTATGTAGCGACCATCGTTCGTTTCATCAAGGATGAAAACTCTCTTGGCCCCGAAGATCAGATGCTCATTGTACTCAAATTTGCAAAGGATGTCTCTGCTATGATTGGACTGGACAACCCGTTGGTAGAGATGGACTTTTTTTATACCCTTATCATGCAACGAGTCTCACTGAAGGTCAGGACGGTAGTCCAAAAAATCCTCCTGATCCATTCAGCACTCGGCTGGCGTCCAGACTATATTGCTAATGCCCTCCGCCTTTCTCCAGAGCAGCTCCGTCGTGCCTGCACTTCTATCCAGTCGGTCATGGAGCTCCAAGGCTCTGACTCGGATCCTGATTCCATGGTCATAACATTCTATCACGCATCATTCCTCGATTTCATGAGAGATCCCAAACGGTCCAAGGAGCTATGTATTTACGGCGACTTCTTAATTGGGTGTCGACGGGAGATTTTGGGGTGGTTGCATGAAGTTTGCTCTCGCAGTACAGGTATTGTATTTCCCAAGCCCATCTAGTGTTTCTCACTCTGACGGGGGGGCCATGTCACTCGCAGATTCCTCGCACATTGCGTTTCCCTCTGGTACCATTCTTCCAGATGGCGTGTCAGGCGTCCATCACTATCACTGTGTTTTGGGTCAGTTTTGGAAGCTTTCTGAAGTATCCAAGCATCCGCTTGATTTCCAGACTGCTATGTCTCTCACGGAGCTTCCATTCAAGAGAATGCTCAAGTTGTTGGGTCGACACGGTGGGTGGAGGGTCAATGCTGGTAGGGTAAGAGATAATGTAGGTTTCCAATGCCATTTGTTTTCTTGGATTATCACTCATTATGTGACTGGTATTTGCAGTTTCCGGCTGAACTTTGTGACAAGATTGTTCGCAAGGGCAAGTGTCCAATTTCAGGGTGCATGAATGCCGTAGATGTCTGGCTCTTGGGGCATGGAGAGAATGAAATGGTCCCTAGTCAGTCGCAGCAGGTGGATGGCCTTGTGTTGGAGAACAATTACAATGTAAGTAGTAGCTTGCCTTGCAAGTTTACCTGGGTGTTCTGATTGCTTTATCTTAGCCCCCTGATGGTCGATGTCCCTGTGGAGCTCGAATGCGAAAAGAATTGCGGGGGGTGGAAAGGTGATGCTGAGGGTATTGAGGGTATTGACTAGTTTAACAGGTCTAGTATCCTTGACCCGCTAGAGTAGTATGCGAGAGACCAGTGTCTTTCATTCATTTATCTCAGTTAATGACATCACAAGAGCGCTTTGATTGGTTTGCATGGACTGAGAGTTCCCATATCCACCACTACAATAATGAGCATGTCAATTCTTCCGACTCTCCCCCAGGTCGGCATCTCCAAGTCCCCCACTCAGACACCGGGCCTGATTCTGCCTTCCTCTTGTGTTTCAAGCCGCAACCACGGCGAATATCACATCCGGAACAAGCAGGTTGCAAATCTGGGCCATTAGTTTTTCATCCCGTTGGAGGCGATTCATGTAAGTGTACCTGGTATCATTTTGTCTTGTCGTCTGATTGTACTCAATAAGGCTGTTTAGGCTGGAGTCCAAGAGCTTGCCTTTCTACGTCACTGCACACGAGGCTCGCTGCTTATGGGAAGCCCACCCCTCGTTTTGTAGCTCTCGGCGGCCTTTGGTCTCAAACTCACTCTACCTTTGCTCTGCGTCGTCTAGATTGACATGGCATATTCGTATGGCCCAGCGGGGCGTGTCCTTGCACTATACTGGTTTCCGTTGGGAGTGGGTGTACTACTGGATTTAGACACCGGCTTATGCGGCGCGCCGTAACTCGACCAGTCTCGCGTCGTTTAAGTTAGCTATGGCTTTGGACGTAGAAGCTGTACCCCTGCTGCGTATATTGTGATTTGTCTCGCATTTGGCGTATAAGTCTCGGGTTACCAAAATCTTCCTGTTCAAAGGTAGTTACACTATGGCAGCCGGACAAGAGATGCAAAAGAAGGGTATTTTCGCTGAGAACTGGAAGAAAATCGGGTTCCCGGATCACCACACCCTTGCTGAGGTGAGTACCAGAAATGTAATTCCAAATTGTGGACTGTTGACGTTGTATCTCTCTGGAAGAAAAGGATCCGACTGCTAGTGAAAAAACACTTCGACTACAACAAGAAATGGACCGAACAGCCATCCACTAAACGGCAAAATGCATGGAATGAGGTTTGTGTCTTCTCCGCTTATGATTGTTCGGCACCTAATGTCAGTTGAACAGCTGTGCGAATATTTCCCCGATATTGTGATGAACAGCAAAACCCTTCAAAAACCTGTGATTGCGTATATGCAGGCGGTCTTCAGCAACCGCCGTAGTTGGTGGAGAAAGCGTCAGCGAAAGTTGGCCCAGAATGTGGGTGTGAGTGATCACTGAACCCAAAAAAAATTGCTCTTGACTTGGCTCGTAATTTGTAGGTACAAATTAAAGTTGAAGAATCAGAGCCGGAGGAGCCCGCCGCAGAGGTCGACTCTGATTACGATACTGGTGGCAAGGTGCTCGACAACCAGACGTTTCTATTCCAGGGCTCTGTCGTACACAACCTGTTCCTTCCGTCACCTACCACCGAAATCATTCTTCTGAGACTACGACAGGGTGTCTCTTGGTTGTGTTAGTTGCACGAATAAATTTTGTAGAACATGGCTGTACGGTGCGGAACGCGATATTACAATTATGCAAATCTGCGCAAACATATTAACATGATCAATATATCAGCACTTGAGCACTCCGGACTCTGTGCTCGGCTTTGCCTGGGACAAATTTTCCACTTCCAAGGCTTTAAGTATCGATGGCGTGTATGGTAACCACGCAAACACTCATTAAATAGTAGGTACGAGCATCATCTGCCGTTCCTAGACATAAGTTCCATTCGAGAAAATCGTTCCAGCGCCGGGCCTGTTGGAGGAGTGATCTTATTCGTTCGCAGTGGGGAACACGGCTTATTTTTCCAATCACAGCGCTTGGTTAAGCAGCAAATATTGGTGAAGTTGGTTGGTTGAAGCGCACATCAGGCTATTCATCCCAAGTAGATTGGTTGACTCCAGCTAACGAGCCAGAAAAATGTTGCGGTAAGGCCAAAAAGGGGCAACTGCACCCAAGGCTACACGAAAGGGTATCTGCAGTTCTTTTTCGATATTTGAGTTCGTCTTGTCAAATTCGGTATCATCGTGACTATTAATATGCTTCATCAACGGGGCGTGCTATCAGTGTTGCTTTTCTCGAAGTGATCTAGAAGTTGTAGCTGCTGAAGCATGCACGAGTTAGAAGTTAATCATATCTGCCATGTGTGCACACTCCGCAGCTAACAGCCTATGTCACATTTTTAAAGACGGAGTTTCGATGAGACCGCCTTTGGCTGGAGTGATTCAGGGAGATTCATTTACTTTTCATACTACCATCTTCCTTCCATTACGACTCCGAACTTCGTTTGCTCTCATCTTCAGCTCCATTGATGCCACTCTCCGAATCGGATATAATCTGGGTTCAATCCTCCCACTATTTATGGAAAGCCTACCCCTCGCTTTGTCGCTCTCAGCTGCCTCCGATGCCACCGATCTCAAGCTCTTCCTATCGTTGTTCCGCGATGTCTAGATCGACGCGCTTCATTTGTATGGGCCATGGCTCAGTGTGGCGTGTCCTTGTACCATTCTGATTTTCGTTAATCGTTGGGGGTAGCTGTGCTTCTGGATCTAGACGCTGGTTACACCGCGCGCTGAAATTTGACCAGCCTCGCGTCGTTAGCTATGACTATTGGCGTGGGAGCTGTGCTCCTGCTACCTGTGTTGTGATCCGTCTTGCATTCGGCGCATGAGTCCAGGTATCAAACCCTTCTTGTTCAAAGGCAGCCCACACTATGCCAGCCTCAGCAGAGGGGAGAAAGAAGTATAATTTCGCCGAGGCCTGGAAGAAAATCAGGTTTGTGGATCACCAAACCATTGACGAGGTCACGGTGAGCACTAGAGATGCAGGTCCTCGTGGACAAGCATGGTCTAAAACGGTGTCTCTCTGAAAGCAAAGGATCCGACTGCTAGCGAAAAAGCACTTTGACTACAACAAGAAATGGACCGAACAGGCGCCTACTAAACCGCAGGATGCATGGAATGAGGTTTGTCGAGGCCCTATTATCTCAGTTATACTTCTTCAACACCTAACGTCAGCTGAACAGTTGTGTGAATATTTTCCTGAGATTGTGATTCACGGCAAAGCCCTGCAAAAACATACGATTGCGTACATGCGGGCGATCTTCACCAACCGTCGTAGTAAATGGAGAACGCGTCAGCGACGGCTGTCCCAGACTGCGAGTGTGAGGAGCCGCAAAACAAAAACGCGCCCTTGCCTTAGCTCATAATTTGTAGGTTCAAATTAAAATTGAGGAGTTGGAACCGGAGGAAATCGCCGCAGAGGTTGATTGTGACTATGATATTGGTGGTAAGGTACTCAACAACCAGTTGTTTCTGTTTCAGGGCTCTGTTGGAATGCCAATACACGACCAGTTCCTTCCGTCGCCTGCTAAAATAAGTCCTCTGCGATGGGGCGACTCTTGGTTGTGATAGCTGTGAGCTAGATGAGACTCGTGGAACACCATACGCGGTGTTGAGTGCAATATTACAACTATTCAAGTCTATACAGATATATCAACTTTCTGAACACTATATCACGCGAACACTATTTGAAAAAAAGAGGCAGCTGCACTCGCGGCTGCATGGACATAGAATGCGTGGAATGTTTCGATTGCTGCTCTTTTTGCCTTTAGTTACTAAGTATCATGCGTAAACTGGAACTTATGGCCGAGAAGAGATGTTAAGATAGTACATAACGGTACTTGTGACACTGAGCATCAGGTCCTCAAAACAACAATACCAAACAACGCAGTACTGAACTTGAATTGACCTCCATACTCAATTCACGGTTACTTGTAAACTTTCCATACCATTGGGATTAAATGGCACCCAAGGAACTCTCGCGGCACCAACTCTCGTCTAAGCTCGCATACCAGGCTCATGTTCCCGCTTTTCTTCAGAAACTCCAAAATCGTATGGCTGGCGTACCTGACGAACCGTCAGACGAAGATGAACCTCAATATGAGGACGACGAGTTCGAGTATGTGGGAGGTGGACGCCCACCCATCCCTCGACGCCCTCCAATTCCAAAAAGGCCCGCATCTCAGCCTGGGAGTGGTGACGAAGAGGTCGATGATAGAGACGAGGAGGGTGACGAGAAGCCGCAAATCGTTGTCCTGAGGGAAGGAAAGCATTTGAGTGAGAGGGAGGTAGAAAATATCAAGCGGAAAGGTGAGCTTAAATTCTTATGGTATTCGTTTAATGCTCGACTAATTCCGCGATGCCTGGTAGAGAAGGGTCTGCCTCCTCTTCCCGAGGCTACTGAAAGCGCTCAAGAGGGCAATGATGCCCCGGCCTCGTCTGAGAAGTCGAAAGATGATGTTAAATCTTCATCTTCTAAATCCCAAGGTCTCTCCTTTTCTTCTGGAAAGACGACGACCAAAGTCTCGACCAAACGCAAGGCACTTTCTCAGCCGGACTCTGACTCTGAGAACGATCTCGCTAGGAAAATGGGTATAGGCAAGGCAAAGTCAACCTCTGGGGGCAAGGATCGGGAAAAGAGTAAGGAGAAGCCCAAAAAGAAGCCCAAGAAAGAGAGCAAGAAGCTGCTTTCGTTTGGCGACGATGCGTAAATGTGTTGCAATACCCATATGATTGAAGTCAAGGCATACGATTTGTTGTCTCACGTGAGTAATATTAATCCAGTGCAAGATATTCTCTTTTAGAAGCTCACTGTTTTGAAGGAATGACTATACATATGCTGCCACCGGTTCCCCGTCTTTGCGAAGCTCTAATTACCTTGACGGAAGTTGGGAACGGCGCAGTGGTAACCCGACGGAATGTCAAGTCTCATGGCACCTTTGCTGGGACATGGGACGTGTGTCCTTCAATAACGAACGACCCACGATCGGTCAAAGTCAGGCATTTAGGATGCCAGGCCATGGTGATATGGTGCCAATGAAGTACTCTATAGTCGTTTAACAGAAGGGACCGGCTACCTGAATACATACGCAGAACGATTTGATATCTCTTCACCTGGATCTATGCCGGAGTCTTCGTAGGACACTCGATCACGTACGACTTGAGCCTCCTTAACCCAGTCAAAATCTTGCTCTACCATATCGTGGCACCACTTCGACGCTCCCTTTCGCGCCAGCCTGTCGTTCTTTCCATCACCAACTCCGAGCTGTTTTCCACCCTTTGCGTGGGTTCACACAGCTTCAACATCGGTGGCAACACCTGAGTAATATACTGTCAACTATTCCATGCTGGCTACCGGGCGCAGTTGCTGGGTCGGATATTCCTCAGGCTTGGAAAACATCCGATTCGAATTCCTTATGTGATATCCCTGAAGCACCGACGAAGAGGGCCTGAAGCAAAAGCCTGCCATAGTACTTAACTATTTTTCTGCAGAGTGACCCATGCATCCTTGTCAATGTTAGTCGTGTCAGTCAGAAGGTTCAGGTCTTACGAAAATCGGCGCACTCAGCCAGCGGGAGAAGGCTTAACAACGTCGTTCGCGGGAATCGACCCCTTGCTTGTCTAGGTGTGATCTCGAGGACACGTATGTTAGGCCAAGCATGGCCATCTCGGTTGCATGGTTTCGTTCCACGCTCATCGGGCAATATCCGAAAATCCTGACTCGTCCTAACGCTCGAAAGTCACGGAGAGTCGGATCCACATCCTATCACAATGGATCCAAGTCCCGGTAGTAAAGTTGGAAGGACTTCAACGGTTCGAGGTTGCGATGTGGCCTACATGGATTCCTTCAAAATATTCTCTTCGCAGATGAAGGACGCTTTGAGTCGCGACGGACTTGACCCGTTGGAAGAGTCGGAATGAGCGCGTCACGTTCATCATGGCTCCTTCATCGGTTCTAATTTCGAGAGACTCCAAGGCGAGAAAGGAGTGTTCGACCAATTGAAGATGCATTAGCAAATGAACATTTACTAGTGCATCCGGGACTGAGGGATCCCATAGATTACCTAAAACCAGAAGCTCGAGCTTCGGGAGCACAGCGAGGTTGACCAGACTACCGATGCTAGCGTTGTTCGTATACAAACAAGTTAGCCGATCCCACTCACAGCGTGACGGAGCGTTATCCAAGGACGAGAGGCCAAGATTACGAAGCGCATTATCCCCCTGACTCTTGAATGAAAGCCCATTGACTCAAGCGGTCAAGCAAAAAAACGAGGACAGCTCATTGCTACCTTGATGCCAAACCAGCAACGCGAAGTTTGGAAGGAGATACGCAGAGCATAATAGTGGATGTTGGGACGTGCACTTGGCGGCTCATCGATCGTATCGCCGTGATCTTCCAACCTCCCATAGTCGGATGAATGTATCAAGTTGCTAAGACGCGAGTGGAGATAGACGTCGGCCCCTTAGGTTCGTCTGACGAATATCCATATGTGTAATACCCTCCCAGACACATAGACAAAGGCATGCACACCATTGTTCTCACCTGGTCCTTCCTGGTCCAATCAAGATTCAACGGACACATTGAATCTCAATCACCCCAGTTCTTCTCAATTCACCCTAATCTTGACGAACTTCCCCAAGCTCCCGCTGGGAATAGCATCTCATGCCAACCAGATAACATGATTGTCCCGTTGCATCTTCTTAGACAGAAAAAACAATACCCATTTTCTTCTCGCCCTCCTTGGTTGCTTGCCTGAGAATGGCATGCTTTTGTAGGGTGCAAGGAGATCCTTCCAGAAGTGCAGCCTCCAGTGACCAAATTGTGAACAAAGTGCAGGCTATATATTTCTGGCACTAGGAACACTTATTCGCTCGTGTCAATGACAAAAGTGGACGAAGCAAGGCGACTACCATGATAAAAGGGGCACGATGAGAATGACTCTCAGAAATAAATATCCCCCAGCCTGAGCATCTCAGTCGTCTCGTACTATGGCTGAAAACTGCCTCGGAGCCAGAGCATTCAAAGCTCAGCTCGCCCATCACTTGTCACGATACGGCCCAGATTTTATCTCGGGCTATGCAGTGAGTTAAAGGCTCTTGATCGCTTTTGAGGTCAGATGCCTAATTAAATACCTGAACATTCACATTCTCAGGCTTATGCTCGTAAACTCGCGAAAACACAATACAAGGCCTCTATTAGTCCTGCTCAGCAAGCCAAAGTCGAAGACGCAATATGGGAAAAAGTCTCGTTTCTTCCCTCACTGTTTGAGTGTTTAATGTTTACCGCCTTAACCGATTTTTAGATAACAGAGAAATACAATCAGCCAGAGGTTCAGAAAGACACAATACGAGATCCTACAATACGCTACGTCCGGCGGTATATCATTCGCATTCGATGTGAAGCGAAAATGGCGCAGGCTGACAAGGATTACAAGCAACCCGGGCAAGCACGTGTCACTACTTCCCCTCAGATTCGAGTTCCTTCTTCCTGCTCGAACCTGGAGGTTGTCGTGGGTGACAAATCATCGTACCAATGTAGACAAATAACTGATCCCGACTTAAGGTTCCTGTGCGTCAGACACGTCAGACAATCTCCTCCACTGTTCAATCAACAGTGGTAACGGCATCTACTACATCCAGCAGCTCAAATTCTACCTCATCAAGAAATGCTGCCGCATCAACTTCCAGCCGTCGTCCATTCCCCTTGCCTCGACAACCACGGCCGAGGCCTAACACCGCCAACCCTCTAGATGGAGTGGTGGCGTTCCTCTTGAGCTGTGAGCCTGAAATGGATCACAATTTGGGTGCTTTCGAAGCCGTTGGTATCAAGAGTACGGAATATCTTCGAGTGTTAGCGGAATGGCCGGAGGAAGAGCGACAGGACATCTGGAACTCACTGACGAAGGAAGGAGTAAGACCATTCGATCTGAAGGTGTTGCAGAGGCAACTGCGTGGTTGGCATCGTGGCGGACAATAGGGTTCTGTTAAACCTGCATTTTTTGATTCACCTTTTGTATTTAGTCATGTACGTAGAGTACGACAGGGTATGTACTAGTCTTCTACTCAGCATTAGGGATCTCATGCTGCAGGTGCAGTATCATATATTCAACTACAATCGGCCTGATTAATGGTACGTATTCAGAGACAAAAGAAAATAAAGTCAGATAAGATACGTGGTATTAAATGTAGCTGTCCTGTTCGTATATCGATCTCCTCGGAACCAACTTTCTAAACCTGTTTTCCGTCAGTGAGGCCCGAGGAGTGAGACTGTGACGTAGTGTTCTTATTATTTCCAAAGAGTGAAAACCCTTTCTGAAGTTTACGAGAAGAGGTAGAAGCATCCTTGTCTGGGAATCCACCAGGAGGAACACCACTGGTTCCTACCATGGGCCCCGGATTCGCGTCAACATCGACCGGGGCGGTTGGCACGGTTTCTCCTGCAGTCAACCCTGCACCTGGCTTCACCTGTTCTGCATCGTTGGCACTGAGCCTCTGCCCCGTGAACCATGTCCACCTTCTCCGCCCGCTCCCACTATTTCCCGCAGAATGACCATTATGTGGAGGATTCTGCTTCAAAAACTCCTCTCCTCTAATTCTCATAAACTCCTCGAAAAGGGCAGCGTTCCGACTATTTGTCTTGTAGACCGCAACAGCTACATCTCCGACCACAGGAACAAAACCCATGCCTGTGCTCAAGATGTTGTTCACCTCCATGCGATGAACCAGCCACTTTGGGATATCGGCTTCTTTGGTTTTGTAGACGATAAGATAGTGATTAAGGGTCATGTTGGTAATGTCCCCAGCGATTGGGACCATCCCAATGAAAAAATTCCAGCCAAAACGGAAGCCGCAAATATTGAAGCCTTTATCGAGGTAGTGTGCTCGTCGTCGTACAGATTTGAGGATTCGAGCATCTCGCTTCGAGAGACCAGGAGGAAGAGGTCGCTGATGAGGGTAGTTTTGAGTTGGATTCCTCGGTCATTAATGTTGAGAATCCACGTACCTGTCTTCGTTTGGACTGCCCTTTCTCGTTCATGTACGATTCATAGAGAGGGTCTGCCGGGGTATACTGCTCCATATGTTTTTCGAAGAGCTTTTTACCGGCTTTTCCAAGTAAAGCGTTCATTGCAGCGAGAGAACTCAGCGAATGAGGAGGTAGAAGAACAAAAGAGAAAAATGGAGCTGGCTGTAGCCTCACGGTGGGGAGTCCTCTTGTATCCTTTGCCCATGGCACTGGCAGTGACACTGTGGAGGTCCTGAAGACGTCATAGGAAGCCGGGAACTGGATAAATCCATGATCACGTGTAGCACCGCTTTCACTCAAAATAACCTAGTTTTTGATCCGGAGGCCAGTGTTGGGCTATGTACTCGAGCATGTTCGACTGAGGCTGTCGGGTCCAGACTCCCAACAGTAGGTGTGATTGCAGCAGTCATATTCTGAAAGAAGGACACAAAGTAACCGGTAAGTTGACTTTCCGGCACTCCGGTACAAATCTCTCAGCTCTAAGCATGTCTCAAGCAGTGCCGCAGCGTACTGATTTGGGCTGGAAAACACTCGGGAAGGTGGCATGACCATGGAATTCGTAGTTGTCATGAATAAATAAGGCACCATGGGTGTTTATAGCGCTTAAGATTAAAATGAGAATTACAGCTGATGCTGATGAGTATGCAGAGTCGTAAAACGTTGCAGCCATCCAAAGCCTCCAAATGCGCGCGTCAAGAGTCCTACTTAATCCCGATGTTGCAGTTTAGAATTACAAGTACCAGCATCAATCAACGTCAGCCTGAGCTCAATTTTCAAGCTTAATGCCTTACAACATATCTTTCGCAGAGTTGTCACATCAACTTGAATTGACATCGCGTACACTTTCCACAATCCTTACCCTCCTCCCGACTCGGGGGACACCTGAATTTCTCCGCCATGACAAGAACCGGCGGTACCATCGGATCTCTGTCAAGCCAACCAGCCCCACATGCTAACTTGAACGACATCCCAACCACTTGACTTGTATAATGACACCTTCGGCCACGTTCTGAATGGGAAAAAAGGAACCATGGCATGGCATCGGAGACCGCACCACTACCGAATCTCGACAGGAAAGACAGAGACCGGCTCCTGAGAGTGCCGGAACATCGGGAATAGACTCGGGCAGGTGTGAAGTAGCGACAGTCAAACGTTGAACATCAAAGCAAAACGATGTCAAGTGGTGACACCAGCAGCTGAGTCGTACGCCACGAAAAAAAAAACCGGCACACGACCTCTTAAGCGACACTACGTAGCAAGACTAAGGCCGATACGAAAGTCTGGTGATCGGGAGAAAGTTAATTCGCAAAAAGTTCCAAAGTCTTCAAATTGCTCAAGGAGCCCCAACAAGTTAAAGTATTCTCACCTCGCTTAGAAATAGTATAAAATACAACTATATATTCCCAAAGAAATGTTGAGCGCGATACACAGGTAAGAGAGCGATACGGAAAACCATAGTAGAAGAACAACAGAGTACAGCATATGATTACGTTGCAAATGAGGAAGTGAAGAAACAGAACATATATACTTGTATGGTAAAAGAGAACATAGGGGCGAGACAATGGATGGAGGTCGGATTAATGATAAATGAACAGGTTATGTGGATATATGACAGTGAGTGGGTTGAAAAATGCGTATTGAAAGATTTGATACTGCAGGTGGTGATGAGGTAGTTAGATCTGAAAAAGGTATTCGGAGAGAGTGGTGAGTAAGTAGTAGACAATGAAATGAAAGTGAATGGTTTTTGTAGGTAAGGATGTCCACGGTAGTAATGGATCCAAGACAGTCACAGCGGTAAAATAAAAAGACCATGGCGCCGAACCTCCAAATCCAAAACAACCGAATATAACCAGTGAGGTAGTGAACAAGTGAATTGATACAAAGCATAGACAATAGGAAAAGTGGATGCGTAACGATAGAAGAGAAAAAGAAAAGAGTAGCAATCAAACAATAAAACGGCAGAAAAAAATTGCAATTATATGAACATGTAATCCTTGGCAATGCAAGAACGGGTGTGATGCTTGAAATCTTAACCTCCAAGGTTGTACTTGATATATGCGATGAAACGGTTATAAGTATGCAGAGTCAAATCCGTGTGTGCGTGCGTAGGTCCCGGGTTTCCGCTGGTGTGAGGTCCTTTCCAGATGTAGTAGAGCGCGGAATATCCAAGAAAATCCAGTGTCATGCCATCTACGTCACTCGAGGCATTCATTGACGAGAGAAACGGTCCTTCTCCTTCTTGCGCCTTCGTTTCTCCTCCTCATGGCGACGTTCTTCCTCGAGAGCTTCTAGATCCTCCCTCTTGGCAATGCGTGCACTAGAACGAGGTCAAACACCGTCAGAACCAGTCTGATAGAATATATGAATACATTAAGAACTGACCTATACATCTCCTCCCGCTCCAAGGCATCAGCGTCAGCTTCCATATCCTCATCGTCGCTGAACACGTCGATGCCAATATACTTATCTCTCTTTTTACCGAACATACTCCAAATAGCGGAGCTGATATTCTCCGACAGGTCCTCGTCATCCCTAGACGAAGCTCTCCTCTTGGGTGGCGGAGATTCCGAACCACTTTCAGAGCGGGGACGTTTCCTCGAGTGAGCCGAAACAGATGTAGACGGACGAGAGGAGCCATAGCGATCTCGTTCACGCTCCGCGGTGGAGGAGTGCTTCAGAGGGCGGGAGCCTTGGGAAAAAGAGCCTCTCGGTGCCGGGTGCTTATCAAGCGATGCAGCACGGGAAGAATTGGCTGATCGGGCGGATGTTGGCTGAGATGAGGATTTTGGGATTGGTGCTTTCAACGCAGAAGACTTGGCGGGTTTCACAGGCGTAGACGAAGAGTTCAATCTCTTTGCTGTAGCAGAAGACGATGAAGATGGAGCGGCTGCTGAGGCGCCTATGCGATGATCAGCTCATCATGTTTATAACCGCCATACAATGGTGATGAAAACACAACGCACTGTATGTCGGTGTATTGGCACCAGAGCTATTCACTGAATCACTCTGGGCCTGCACCTTCCTCACAGGATCTTTCTTCTTTGTCGAAAACCAATCATCAAAGCTCTTGGCGTCATCCCCATCCAAAATCTTCCCCTCTTTCTTCCTCTGAAGATCGGTCCTAATTTCATCAATAGTCCTCGTATCCCGCTTGACCGTATTGAGCTTCATCAGCATGTTCGGCATCGCAGAGATCCGATCCTTCACACTTTTCCCCTGGAGTGCATCAGAATTACCCTGCTGCGTAGTCTGGATGTCCACTGCTCCACCGGGAAGTCGTCTCCCGGGCTTGGAGTACGAATGTGCTGTAGTAGTCCTTTTCGTTGAGCCATACAGCCTGCGCATTTCTGCCTGCAGTTTCCTTTCCCGAAGTTCCTCCCGTGTGAGGACCAACCCCGAGGGTGAGTCATCATCGTCGTCATCAAGTAATGCCCCTCTCCGCCGCTCTTTAGACCCAGCTCCGCTGCCAGAGGAAGACGAGGAGGATTTCACAGAGGAAGCTTTCTTTGGTCCGTAGAGTAGTGCATCCCGCTGCTCGTCTTTCTTTTTCTGTAGTGCCGCCTCCCGAGCTTTGGCCACCTCTTCCATCCGTTTACGCCGCTCTTGTTCCCGTTTCTCTTCTTCGAAATGCCTTAACCGCATTTTATTCGCCACTTCCCGTTCTTTGGCCTCTCGTTCCGCCTGCTGTTTCCGCTGAAGCTGTTCTTTTCTTTTGCGCTCCTGAATAGCCGTTTGGACCAGATTATTCTGCTCTTGCGTCTTGGACGCACTGAGGGCCATGAGCGCCGTAAACGACGACATATTAGAATAGGAATGAAAGCTCTAGAGACTGGATGCAGTGGGCCCGTAACGTGAGGTGGTGTACAGCAGAGAGGGTAGCGAGAGAACAGAGGTGAAGGGAAGGACAATCGTGGCAGTACACTAAGAGCACATTTGTTTGTCCATGTTTATTGTTCTCCCTCTGCCCTCATTCCGGGGATCCCCAGCTGTGCACACATCAAAAGATGAAAGCTTTTTGTATGGATTGATAAGGATACCTGTGTCTGCAACAATCTAGAAACGTACCCTACACAAAGAGAAAAACGGTATCAAGATGGAAAAGGTTCAACTGCGACTCATCGATGCATCGAGCTCGGCAAAATCGACGCCACGAAGATCGCTACCCCGACAATCAAAACAAGAAGATAATAAACAAGGTATCCACCCATGTAGTTATTGGCAATGGAGAGCGAGAACATCGAATTTGTAGCAGCAGGCCCAATCGCTCGCATTACGCTGACAGCCACCTGTAAGAGAAGCCCATAATTACCGATCAGTTCTCCGCAACCCACGAATCGGAGCGATCAGCACGAACCTGGCATAGGCCATTCGTGGCACCAAGGGATGCCTTGTTCGGGGAGGCAGCTTGGATAAATATGAAAATAGCGCCTGCTCAGATGAACTCGGGTGAGGGATTATCGCAAGTGGTGTTAGGCATAAAGAGCGCACCGTAGGATAAACTTGGCAAGATAGATAAGATGATTTGAAAACCAATGGCAATCCAAAGTTTAGTCGTGTATCCCTCCGTCCGTGCTATGTGGTTGATGACAGGGAAAGACAAGAAGAGGAGAATACCAGACGCGATGCCAGTCATGAAAACTTTCTTAGAACCCCAACGGTCATGAATCCTTGCAAAGAAGAAGATTTGGAAAGCTCCGTTAAGAATCCCAAATGTAGACAGGATGTTACCGATTGTAGGGGGAGGAAGTCCCAAACCACCAAGCTCCACAGGAGTAGAGAAGAACAATGGTTGTATCGCACGGAAGGCAATATCTACTAGAGCCAAAAAGGCGTAATTTGCTGCAGCAATAATAACTGGGAACGTCAAGAGAGATCGTAATGGAAGAGGCTTTTCGTGATCGTCATGTTCGTAAATAGTCGTTTGCGAATCGACTAACTGATCCAACTTCTTTTTCTCTTTGGATTTGAAGAAAATATCCTTCAACGGTATAGGATTCCTGACCGTCTCTTTCAGGAGGAGATATGTGATAAGCCATGCGAAGAGTGTGTACGTCGCTGGAACGGCACAAGGTAAGAAATAGGGGTATTTCTTCAGGAACTCGTTGTTTCCGAAAAGGGAGGGGAATCGTTCAGCTGGCCGAGAAAGCGAGCCACCGATAATTGGGCCAAGCTATTAACAGGGGTTAAAATGCTCAGGTCAATACCACTCCCACGAATTCCGGATCCTGGCTAATAATGCTTACAGTTCCACCCGTAGACCACGCGATAGGCATGTACGCATAAGCCTAAATTGGAAGTCAGCTCCTCGCGTGATAAATATAGCCATGTTTCTTACCTGGGATATGTTGGTTGAGTCAGTCAGCTCTGCCATTATACTGTTCAGAGATCGCATGAGCAAACGTCGTCAATTCGAACCCTAGCTCGCCATCGAGAACACACCTCTTGATGACCCCAATGTTTCCATCTATCAATAACTGATGAGCATCACACATGTCAAGTACACAGGCCCAAGAAACACATACTTAGTGCTCCGTTCAGTGCACGGCTATCAGATTGATATGAGCAGCCGAAACCATGATATAGTTATCTCAACCTCATACCTGAGAACCAGACCCCAAAACGTCGTCGAAAGTCCAAAGCAGTACATTGAGAGGGAAAGGCCAGCCAGGCCGACCAGAATGACGGGCTTACGGCCGACGCGGTCTGATAGCCGACTCCAGTGCAACACTGTGAAGGCTTGCGTGAAGAAGAACAAGGATTGCTGATTGAGCGTCAAACAAGTCAACAATTGATGCTCCAGCATGAGTCAAATCTATACTGACCATAATCCCAACATAATACCCAACCTTGCTCTCATCACCGCCAGTGATGCCCAAGTCGCGAACCAGCTGTACACATCTCAATCAGCATCACGGCTACGCAAAAAGCAAGCGTTAATACTTTACCTGAGGAACAAAAGGATAAATCACTTGAGACGTCAATGGTTCTCCCAGTTGCAGAAACAAAACAAGTGTGAACTGGAACCATGGCAAAGGCGTCCTCTGTTTCAGCGGAGTCTGCAGCAAAGGTGTTTCCTCGTCAGCTTCATGAGTAACCGCCATGACTCAATATCAACTTTGTGAAAAAGGGAGTCAAAGGATATCTAAGAGTCAGAGGTCCACAGGCCGTTGTACCGAGCTAGAAGAAAAGGGAAGGCGTGGGCTAGTCCTCGCTACAGAAACCTCACGCTTTTGAGGTAAAGGTAAAGGGAAGAGGCGGGCGAAAGTTTATACACCGAAAGGAAGAAAGATCCACTTATTTACACCTTCGGGCCCCCGTCCAAATTTAACTATCGGTGGCGCCGCTAACCGACGGCTTACTAAGCACATTTGCTAGCATGCTGCAGCCGCAAAGTTACTCTTTGCGGAGATACAGGAGTAATGTGATGCATAAGCTTCTCTCGGCTGTCCCTCTGCCGAGATGTCCTGATATTCAGTCACCTTCTCAACAGAGACAGATGTGGATGCTTGAGGTTTCGTGGCGGGACGAAGACCACTAGTGAAGCGAAAACCTGAGATTACGGCGACATTGATGGAATGTCGACCACATGAGTATTCATTTCCACTCTTGTGTCTGTCCAGAACGGCACTAGCATTATAAGTAGGGTCAGAGGGTAAGGCATTAAAGCCCCGCCGCACACGAATGACAGTTCAAACGCTCATTTCCCAGCTTAAAGCTGTTCTATCAGAAGAGTTATTGGTCCAGAAAGACACTAAGCACGTACACTCATCCCACGAATACCCTGTCCATCTGATCAACAGCCAAGAAGTTGTTGGCTGAGCAACCGAGAAACAACGATAGAAGCACTACAGTACTTCCCTACCCCAACGAAAACCCAAATTCCAGAAGTCGAAAACACTTGAAGAAACAGTACGGCACTCCCAAGGTTCGCTTGCAGATGACAAGTTAACAGCCCTAAAAACTTCCACTACCCCTATCTGTCGCACCTGCAATTATAACCCTTTTATCTGGTATTGGGTTTGCCTTCGGCATTCTGAATAACAAACGTGATCCGTCGGCGAGTATTCAGTTTGCCCTCAGCCCATGGGAATACTGTGCTCTTGAATATAAGTCTAGAAAGTGATCACTGCTGAATGAAATCTACAAGTGGCGCGCGGTACTACAGCCTTCATCTCCACATTCCCGAGTCCCGACAGGTCCGATCGCTATTGCCGAAATAGTATCCCATCTGCCCCTTAATCCGTCTCATCCAACGAGTATCTCGTCTTTGGCAGAGTCATTTTAGTTCTTCTCTTGGGCTGCGACGAAGCCACTCCCCCAGATCCAGAAGACGAAGGCCCACTCACGCCCGCACCCATCAATGACCCATTCTCATCTCCCTAAGAAAGTAAAGCACATCGCATCGCGTACGGCAATCATCAGCCTCTCGACTCTCAGTCATCGAAAATAAGAATAATCTACTCACCTGGGTCCTCGAAGAACTAGCAGTACCACTCTCAGCTTGCTTCCCCTTTCCTTTTACTCCCACATTCTTATTACCCATACCATGACCCATCCATTTGTCACCAGCAGAACCACCAGGACCACGAGTCAAAACCTTTCCTGTCTGCTTCCCATTCTCCTTATCCATCTCAATCACCCCTCGCATCGCTCTCGTATACATAGACGCTCTCGACATAAATGTATCAATCATATGCGTAAAATCGTCTTCTTGCTCTTCATCCGTCTCCCATTCATCTGATTCTTCTCCCGAATCAAGGCTGTCGCTGTGGTGGACGGTTAGGGTAGGTTTCCTCTGGTTCTTTGAGTTTTTAGACTTTGTGTTCTGTCGTCGTCGTTCCGCCCGTTCTTGTTTACGGTGCTCGTCATAGCGGCATCCTGGACAACTGCTGAAGGACATAGTTCCACGTTGATGTCGTAGTGGTGGGTGTGTGTGATGAGAGTACTTGTGGGTGCTCGTTGATGTTGCTTTGATTGTGTAGCTGAATTGGCATCAATTGTTAATAATACCGGGATTTGAGTAACAAGTTCCGGTGCTTTTACGTGAAGTCTCCAATGGACTCCCCAACAACTGCTGCGGCGACACGAAACATACCTGAGCCCTCACGCCCCTTGCTTACAGGACGATAAGATAAGTATAAAATACAAAGGCCGCACATATTCGATATTCACTCATAATTGCATACTATACAAAAAGCACTTACATACATCCATACCCAAGAAATATACACACATCCCGGAAACACTTCAGCAATTCAGCCACGTCCACTTGAACTTATGTAGAAGAAAAATAAGCCTTCAAATGCCTCCTCAATAGATACAACTCCATCTCCGGCAAAACGTTCAAAATCTCCGGATTCACGCCAATGACCCTCCTCAAAAACTCATCAACCTCGCTGTCCGGCCACTCTGCCACCATACTCAAGTACTTATTACTTCTAAGTCCGAAAGTAATAAACGAGTTAAGCAAGAATTGCATATCAGATTGACAACTGCGTAGGAACGCAGCAACCTCGTCAACCCGATATTCGGATAACGTAGGGATTTGAGGTAGGGCTACAACTGGCGGAACAGGAGTAGACACCAGTGTGATGGATGAACTTTGCGACGTAGTCATGGGACGCGAAATGGTTCCCATGTGCCCAGCGAATGGAAAATCCGCGGGGTCGGCGAGTGAAAGGATGGAAGTAGAGCCTGTAGCGAGAGCCGAACGGGAAGGTGATGGCATTCCAATGGGAAGAATTTCATTACTTGGGCGGGTGCTAGACGAGGTCGCATGCACTACCTCCAAGTGGGTAGGAGTCGGCGGCCTTGAATTTTCCATCGCAGTCGCAGGTCGTGGTATATCCAAATTCTGGGCTGCAGAAGTATGGATGTCATCCTTCTGAGGTTTGACCATTGGGTCGTCATCAGCAAGAGGGGACGGCGATTGTGAAGGGGCACTCCCTCGTATTCTCGTACCTCTCTTAATCCAGGATCAATTTACAGGTTTAGTATTAAGCCATTATAGCAAGACGCACACGAAGGGTAGCTCCACGAACAGCTTTTACCTTGGCTTCAAGTGATTTCTTTTTATAATGCCAGCGGGCCATACCAGAGTACCTCTGCAGGTAAGTCATGATTGCTTTCATCCTCTTCTGACGCGTAGGTCCATCCAGACCAGGGCCTTCGAACACTCCAGGAAAGCTCTTGCTAATCTGTCGCGTAATAATAGGCCCTTAGTAGGTAGAGTACTCATCTAAGAAGCTGAGCATACTCACTTCACTTCGAACTTGGGCGATTCGCTTCGGATCTTGTTTTGACCAACAGACACCCAAGTTGAGATACCCCTGGAGTGCCTCCCTCGCTACAGCCTATAATAGTGACGAAGGCACATGAATACTACAGTCAAGGCGTGCAATGTCAATGACGGGACTCAAAGGCACCTTGATTTCACGGTAGAGAACCGAATTGGGATCGAGATGTAGTACACTCGCGACTTCCGCCGATGATGATCCCTATATGAAAAGGAATGTCAATCTAACTATTCAGTAGACTCGCAGGATAGACACTTACAGCTTGAGAGGTTGACGCCAGGTATTGCTCAGCCTCGAAGGAGACATATCAATAATCAACAAGTGCTCACCATTAGAGTTGCCCATCTAAGTCAAAGTCAACGACACAATAGGACAGTGGCAGTTAGCGGGAGGGATAGCGCCTCTTTTCCTCAAGGCCAATACATCTGGTGAATTATATACTCTCTCAAGTCTGTTGATTCTTCTCCACGGACGCGTCAAGGGGGCGTGATCGACGCGTCTTGTAACATCTGTGTCTCTTTGGAACACTTTTGCTATATCAAGTCGAGGGTTGTCATGAGAAGCTCTGCAGGTGAGTGATATATTTCCGGTCCTGGAAAACATGTGATGGCATTCAAGGCGCGGAGATGAATCCCATGATAAGACGACGAAGGCTTCCTGTGACTGGGATCACCTGAGATTGGTAAGTTCAAAGGTAGCCATACAGAGAAGGTTTCCTGCATGGAAATAATAGGCCTGGCTTTGAGGCGGGAAGAATCCTCAAGTGATATCAATATTCGAGGCCAGCCGGTCCTGGAGGAGGCGAGGCTGCAAGGTGGAGGAGATAGGCTGAGCATGAGGATGCCATACAACAGATCAATCGCCTGGGAATATTTTCATTACTTTCTTATGTGACCGTGACCATCATAAGCTACTAAAATAACATTCTCAGCCACTTCCGCAAGGAGGCAACCTATCGGAGATGTTGTATCATGGTCAGTACAGAAAACCTCTCTCACGTCCTGCCTCCTGAAGGCAGCCTTTTGACGTTGAACCATTACAAGTACCACACGCGCTTCGGAACTAATACATATTTATCCCCCAAAATGTGACCTTACTGTTAAGTGATCAATTTCTGATCCGAAAGATGCCTAGCACAATGACGGAGACACAGGAAACCGTAGTTCTCTAAGATGATTACCGACTCGATCACCGCCAACTGTTCTTGAGTCGTCGGCCGTTGCTAAAAAACGTGACAGGTAAGTATGGACGATGTACGGGACGTCACTCGCCGGACGGACGTCCGACAACGATTTTTAGTTCATTAATCAACTAATCAAAACACGTACTGCCGGAGATTCGAGTATCACTTGGATAGCGGTGACTGTTTTGAAACCAATGAACACCAAGACTGACTAGAAACAATGTCGAGGCTGTTTAGTAAATGGATAGATTGTGCATATCTTCGAGTACCTTCATTAAGCTTCGAAGCCACCTTTTACTACTTACTATCATGCTGTTGTGGAGGCCCAAGTCTAATCTCTTTCAGAAATGGACATAGATTAAGGCTGGCTACGGGTTGGTTCGCAAACACCCAATAGTGCATTGCACATCAGCGTAAGACCAAAAATCCGCTCACCAACACTTCTACAGGTTAGAGCACTTACCTATGCTACACGGAATACGGTTGATACCATGGGGACAAAGCTATGCTTATACGAGTAAAATATAGGGATACAGAATATCTGATGGTTGTTCAACGACATTCCCCAAGTCGGCGGAATGAACGACATAACACCCAAGGAATGGTGGTATTATGATATGCCCGAGGGTAGAGCGAGTCCGCAGCAGTGGGCACATACGAAATTCAAATTGTGTGTGCAACACGTTGTTCGTGGAGATTGCACGATATGCGGTGTCCGATAAATAGACGTGGCGGAATTATCAAAACATGACTCCTATTGTATTATTACCATTGGACCCATCAATACTTACATCGCAAACAAGACAGCAAAGTCTCCAGTGGTTCGATCTATCTCACTTGACGTTTGAGCCAATTGGCCGCGTTCTGGTATCCGTTTCGGAATGACTATTGGAGGGTTTGAAGATTAGCATTGTTGATTATATAAAGCAGCCGTACATGTATAGCTAATAAAAATATTAAGCCACGAATTATGAAAAAGACCGCCCTCGAGCTCCATGGTTAGGCTATTTACCATAGGGGTAAAGCCGAGGGCACCCGGGGCCGAAAACAGTCTTAGCGCTAAGAGCGTCATGCAAACGACCCAAGTTGATCTTCAGAGCCTTTCTGAGGGCTCCAGTCGGGTTGGGGTAGAAGCTTAGAACGGTGTTGTTAACGAAATTCTGGTAGACTTTGCAGAATTCGGTGAGCTGGGCCGAAGTCGGGTCGGGCTGATAGGTGTTCACACCCGCGACATTGCGACCGGGTAGGATGGGGTGAGCAGCCTCGACCAGGTCAAAACCGTCACCACCAATAGGCTTGGGGGCCCTATGGAAGTCATGAGGCATGCGCATATCCTTGAAGAAGCCTAGTGCAACATCCATGTCTAGCTGTCCGTCGTAGTGGCGTCCATCAACGAAGAAATTGATCAGGAAAACGGACTCCGTGTAAGCGGTGTTGTATCGGGGTGAGACAAAGGTGAAGTTGGGGTTTTCCGCGATGGACTGTTGGATACGGTGGTATCGGAGCTCTCCAGCGACCTTTAAGTTGTACTTTCCGCGGCCGTATTTCTTGCTGAAAGCGACGAACTGGTGGGCCAGGTCAACTTATGATTCACACAAGAAGGAGTGAAAAAGACTTGCCTCATCAAACAGAGTCTGGTTGAAACTGTGATTATCTCCAAAGAAGAAATCCCCTGTTATTTGTTTAGAAAAACAGACTTATATGGCTTCAGTCAGAGGTTACTAACCTCGACTCAAGCTAGCATCGCCTTCGAAAGTGGTATGTGTGCTCAAACCACTAACAGATGCAGGAGTATGTGGGTCTGCGCCCGTGTTTGGTGACTTTCCTCCGATGCTGAGCAGATCGGTGACTTGGTTGCCGTTAGAGATGTGACCAAGATATGTCACGAATGTTGCGAAATGAGGATCCATGTTATATCCTAAGATAGACGCATTGATTAGAGTCAATTATCCGGCCGATTCATGCGGGATCATTTACCTTCCTGTACAGCAGCGATGATTTGGGATGGAGAGGCTATCCCATTACGAGGAAGGTACTGTCAATAGAAACGATCAGAACCCAGCGATATGTGCAGATTGGTCATTGCGTACCCCATGAGAAGCGAGGGTGTTCAGCCCAGGACAAGGTCCTCGCATATCCCCGTACCTGAGAGGCTTCCAGGGGTGCTGAGCGTCGTTCACGAGTTTCGTGCCGTTGTTCTTCAAAGGTGGAGGAAGCTTGGCAGGATCACGGACTTGTAGAGTCGGAATAATCCTATCGAGCTCTTCTCGCGGCAATCCCGCCAGAGAAGCATAGGCTGGGAAAGCCATGGCCGACGAGGCAAGAGCGAGGGAGAAAGTGACGAAGCTCACGAAGCTGACCATTTCTGAAAGAGGAGGAATGAGTCGCTGCTTCTTTGTGGCCAGAACTTGCAGGTACTTATACCTCAGCGTCCTGCTGTGCCAGCCCTGTTTAAGTGACTAGTTGAAGTAATTGTTTGTATATCCAATTCACCGACGTTCAAGGCCGTGTTCAGAAAAAAACATGTCCGGAGCAAAATTCGATATCTATCCCAAATTTAAGATAATGATCATATCCCCGAGATCTTTAGGTACCTAGCGATGCGTTTCCAATTAGACAGATATAGAGAAGGGCGGCTATTCCGTTCAGTGCGACCAGTCCGAGCCAGAGGTTCACCACGATCGCTGTCGAATACGTGCTCTGTGCATATCCATTTCCTTCGGCGGCGGCAGGCTCGAGGGATTGAGGACCAGTCCTATTTGCCTTCTCACCAAGGTGTATCTAATCAGTGACAAGATTCCCGTTTACAGAAACGCCGCGCATGTGTCCAAGATCTCATACCCATAACTCATATTAAAAGCTCGACACTGACACCATGACAGTATGCTGTGGTCCATAATAACTGTGAAACAAGACAACCTGTGAAAAAAATGGAAAGTCGTCCATGATTGCTATGGACCATAATATCCTCCTGAGCAGCAGCAGCAGCACTGATGCTCCAAACTAGCATCGCAATGCCCGAACGAGGATTATACTTAGAAGGAATCGTCAGACCTGACTCTTTCTCAAAGGTGGTTAGACGCGCACCATGAACAAGAGTGTTTGGCCTGGTACATTGACGTCTGATATCGCCCTCGGTAACAAAAACTTAAGAATAGTTTTAATTGACGTTGACCTCGAGGAATTTGAATAGATGGGTATATAGAAAATGTTTCCCAGGATCCAGTACAGCTGACGGTTAATTCCGTGTGAGTTTTGTTTGTTCCAAATGATTCCGAGGCTGTAGATGCCACGCCATGTGATGGGTGTGATGTTGACTCGCTAGCAATGCAGGTAGACAGGTTGCCCAATCCGAATTGGAGGTATGCTATGTCATGGAAATGCCGCGCGATACGTCGCCGGAGACAGGGAGACAAGATAGATGAAAGCGATCATCAAGGACAACGAGTCACAGTGAGCAGCGGAATGGTCCTGTCCTTTGTTTGTTGTGTTGGTGAAACGGAGTATCCCATCTGAGTGTCGTGTATACAGGAAAGGTATCACGGATGGCAGGTCAAACTCTAAGCTAGGAGAAGGTTTTTCTCTTGGCAAACGTCAGAGTCTCTTGAAACAATCGCTTTGTTGACAGATAAGCTCTGAGATTCCAACATTGACTGATGATTGAGGTGAATGGCAAGGGGATTACAGGCACCACTGACTCGTCTGCGAGGTTTACCGAGGGTCCCTTGTCGAAAGTCATTGTAAGGAGAGCATTGGACAAATACGTCGTGGGGGTGCTCTGGAACTGGACATCTAAGGTCGGCGACCAGTCGGGGACATCCGAGTCGGATCATACTATTCACGTAAACAATAGCAAACCAGGATCTCCTGGGCCGCTTTGATTCCTCGACTAATTTTTGAACTTACTAGCAATTTTCAGGCTTCGACTATAATCGCATCATAAAGGGAGCCATCAAATGGATTCCTCTTGAGGTCCATAAACTGTCGAAGAATTCAAAGAGTCGGCTCCTTTCGACAACTTGTAAACATTTACATTACGCCCCGAGGAACTAATCATCCTTCGAGGTATTTCACAGCCCTGGAGCCATACCAGGAAGAAGGTGAGGTTTATGACTGCTACATTTAATCGAGCACCTAGATTTTCTAGCTCTCGTCTCGATCACTCTTGGAACAGTTACCATGAGTCCAGTCCCATAATTATTTTTAACAAGGGGAGGAACCTTCACGAAAATTACTAGGAGAATATAATGTTCTCGTATTAATCTGAGCAGAGAGAATGTTGACCGGACTGAATACATGGCGTTTATTCTGAGACTACTAGTACAGCTGAAGATATGAAATGTCGCTCTCTTTCAATGATCACGTATGGCGAACTAGATACGACATCGTGGCCTGCACAATAGAAGCCAGGATTGAGTCTAAAGAACTTCTTACGAAATAATAATTTTTCTTACCGAGGGTGAGTGCCACTTAAGGCCCAATCCACAACCAGTGGGTGTCGATATCGGAGGAGAAACTTGGTTCGATCCTGGTATTTATCTCACCTAGAAAAAAAATGCTAACTGAGCAGGATATGCCGGCGGGGGCACCTGAGGAACTTCACCTAGACTTACTAGTGCTCAGCAAAAGCACCTCAGGTTTGGAATCCCATGTCCACTACGGTATCCCAGGCGGGGAATTCCCGAGCGTTTCAATAGATTTCTTAATGTCCACCTCGATAATGTCAGATTTGCCCAAGACCATTTTAAATTTCTTGACGATGGAGGAATTGAGGAGGGGGTCCATTCCAACTTAAAGGTCACAAAACACGAGGCGCACTCCGGGCCGGAAGTCAGTCTTTAGATTAAAGGAACAAGCAGTCTGTGCTACTTATGAGATAATTATCATCTCGGCCGTATGGCAATCACTGCTCAAATTGTTCCTGGATGGTTTGGCTCGAGAGCCACAAGAATGGGGTATGTCTCACAGGGGGCGGGTATGGCTGCATTCTTGATTAACTGTGGGTGTATATATAGCTTCATTGACCCTCATGTTGTCTACGGAATTCATCAATCATCGTGAACATGTCTATTCTTTTATTAGCTGTCATTGCGGTGCGAGGGCGACTATTGCAGCCTTCCTTGCTTTCGTAGCTCGCCTGTTAATCGTGATTCCGAGCTATTAGACCCCGGACCTTGATCTCATTATCCAATCCGGAAGAATATTCAAGATTTAATTCTCGTAGTTGAGTAATTCAGTGGAAATCGCAAGATGAGAATGGGATTAAGCTAACCTGGAGCTACTTGACATATATATGACTCAGAGGTGCTAGTCTGGGAATCTACTCGTTAGGACATCACACGAAACTGACTTGACATCATGCATCATGCATCATGTCTTGGTCTCAAAGCATTCTCAGCTGCTTCACGTCTATCTCGCAAGGGGTCAACTTATCAGGATGGGGTATCATGGTCCCTGCGACAAACATCTCTACGTGATTTTTCCCCCGGATAGCCCTCTCAACATTGACGCTCATACTCAATACGCGCACCGAGCCCCGGCCGTACTATCATCTTGGCATTATCTACGCCAGTTTCTGTGTGCTTTGATGTGTTCATATCTATACAGGCGCCTCTATATGTCAAATTGCCTACCGCCTACCGATACACTTCAGGGGTTGACACTCTATGCCTCAGGAGCGGTATCAAAATACTGCCTAAAATATCTTTTCAAAATCCACAGATCCATCTCTGGCACCGCGTTTGAGGCCTTGAATCTTGTGGAGTGCTTCAACAGCCTTTTCAACAACTCGTCCATCTCAGCATCATCGAGCTTAGCCACAGTGCCCAGGAATTGCTTATTTCGACAACCGAAAGCAATGAATGCCTCGAGGAAATGATCCATGGCAGGGTCACATCCCCGGAGGAAGTGTAACACCTCATCCACCCGACAGTCAGGCGATGGATTCGTTGAACGAAGGTTTTGATGTGCTTGTGAGATAGATTTCTTCTCAGCGGATGACCGTTGGGTGGAGTTGTTTGCGTTTTCCTGGTAGGGCCTGTTTGTGTAGCCTGAGAGCAGCGTTGGTTTTGTTTCGCTGGGGCTGCTCGGCTGTGCTCTGATTTGGACATGAAGCTTGATGTTCGTCCTCAGATTGGATAACATATTATCGAGCTCAGTACAAACCTGTCTAGTTCTCCAGCGGTCACCATCCTCGGGGCGGGCCCTGAGGTCACAGTGCCTATCAAAATAGATTTCATCGCGTTCGTTGTTTGTGTTGTCGGAATTCATGTCCAATTCAGGTTCCTCTCCGTTAAATCCAACGTACCATCTCCTGACACGATAGAAATAAGACCTTGCATATAAAATAGCAGCCTCTAGTTTCCTCCGTTTCTCAGTCATTCTGAGGCCCGAAGAATCGAAAATATCTGAGAGAAGCTGGATAATCTAGTACCAGTGGGCCATCAGCTACGGGAGTGGAGTAGTGAAAGGGGCACTCTTTGCTTACCTGACGACGAATCTTTGCAAGTGTCTCTTCACGGAGGAAATCTCCGATATACGGTATATATCTTTCTACAATCTTCTGTATTCCAATCTATGGGCAAAAGGGAAGCGGGTGGACGCCAAACTGGTGAAAATATCAAGCCTTCACTTTGGCAATGAGCTCGGGTTGTCCCCGAAGGTCAAGTTCATTGGCGAATCTACCAGTCATATTGATCTAGGCCCATATCAGCTCAGCTAAGGGGACCAAGGGTAGGAGAATTCCCAGTTTTCGGCCTCCTGTCACGGCAGCATAAACATAAGGATATCCTGATAATTTGCAGTTACCAGAAACACCCACCAATCCGCATTATGGCAGGTTCAGTTGAGGGTAAAATACAAGGTCTATAGTTCTGAACTGAGCGGCTTTGTAACGCTTCGGGCTTTATACCCCTTCATCTTCGTTGAACGGGCAGCGACTATTATGTAGCAAGGACATGTTCAGCGTTTTGAAGTTTTAAGTGGTGATTCGAGAACAAGACTTCGTAGCTTGAATACACATGGCAAAAACGCAAACTGCGGGTTTTGGAATTCCTAATAGCAGTAGAGACGGTAACGGCACCACAAGCAGCCCTACTGCCGCGTGTAGACATCGAAGAAATTCTTTTTTGGGCTATGCCTGACTTGGGTTTATTTTTCCGGTATATGGACGCGCCCAACGTCCAATGACCACGAGGTTCCGTATCGGCTGATGACTCGCCACGCGTTCGGTGATCACCTATTTCCTCAAAACCCGTGTCCAGTGGAACATTCTGCACTCTGCAATGTGCTGCTGCGCACATCAAAGAAGCCTCGGGAGGAGGCATTAGAAGACGAACAAGTTCAAGCGAAAGGTAATCAAGTGGTCAATCAACGAACTTAATCGCCGGGTTTTGGTTTGTTTGTCTAAACACCGATGGTCGTCCGATTTCCTATGTCTTATTATGTCGAGGCTCTCACTGGCAGTGACTCGGAGCAGAACATTGCCTTTCACGGCGAATATGGATTTTGGCTTAGTCCTGGTACTTTTTATCATTTGTTTGCTGGGTTAAAGATTCTTAGCAGACCTGAATAGGACAGATGCAATTGGCTGGTTTCTACAAAAGGCTGCAAGTTCAATGTACAAAAATCGGGCATGACATAGTCGTAACCGTAAAAATTTAATCGCAATTATGTACCAAGAATTTCATCCATGCTATTGACCTTGGGTCACTTGCTGCCTTCAGGAGCCAACTGAGATAAAAAGTACCGCTTAAGATGCTTTTTCAATAGCCACACCCACATCTCTGGTACAGTATCCGAGTCCCCGAAAGGTGGAGAGTGACGAATTACCCCCCTCAAAAACTCTTCAATCTCATTGTAATCAAGCTTAGCCACGGCCTCCAAGAATTTACGGTTTCGACAGCCAAATGCCATAAAAGAATCGAAGAGAAATTCCATGGAGGGTTTGCAGCTCTGCAGAAAAGTGGCTACTTCTTCTGGTCTGGAACCATGTTCGGGGGGCTGCTCGAACGTCTGGACCGGAGCTGGTACAGGAGAAGGGAGTTGGGGTGCACTGTGTATGGGGTGCCAGGACAATGACGAGAGTGAGGCATAGGGGTTTGTGGGAGTGACGTTATCTGCGTGTGCCGGAACCGGTTGTGTCGAATATGCTGGTTGATTCTGAGACGGGACAAAGGTATTGGGTGACCGTTTCTGATCATATTCTAGAGTTTCATCACTGTGGTTGTCATCCTCATCGCTATCCTCGTATTTGGATCTTAAGACTTGGAAATAACGTCTCGCATAGTCCATCGCCCGCGCCATTTTCCGATGCCGGCGTGAATTTTTGACAGCTGTATCTTCAAAGATTTCAGGGAATTTCCGGCTAAGCTACAAGGTGATGCGGTTCCACTTAGTGATGTTGATACAGCAGACTCGGCACTTGGACTTACTCCTCCTTTTATCTCGGCAATATCACAACTATCTTGGTTTGAAAAAAACTCGCCGGTATTTAGGTGAGCCTCTACCAGTTCTTGGATTGTGGCCTAGAGGCGATAAAGTAATGAGCGGGAGGGGCAAAGTTCCGATTTCTCGGAATGACACCGAACCTTCACTTTTGCAGCGAGCTTCGGCTTATCTGTCAAACCCATCTCATCAAGGAAAATGCCAGATGTTCGCAACTGTCATAGCACGTCAGCTAGCTGGCTCAGGCAGCAATGAGTACTCAAGTACTCACTTTTCGGCGTCCTACTTTCTGGTAATATTTCGAGCCACTATACGTGTAGTTCTTCGTCATGGTCCAATGCAAAGGCGAGTCTCTCGGTGTAAACGACCTTGATGTTAACTGGGAATCGAAGGAGAGTCTAGCTGTACATATACCCAGAGCTTGTCCACGTCATTCTACGAAACGTGGCGTGCACGGCGATACAAGCTTGCTTTAACTGATATACAGAATTCTAAATCTGACTGGATTGCCACCAGACGCATCGAAAGAACGAGCAAGAAAAACAAGTTCGATTTCGAGCCCCAGGAGAAGACCGCACTGTGAACTTTGCATGAAGCTCGAAGACTTTTCTCCATTTGTCAGGAGAGCGTAGCAATAAGGCGATACTTCCGACAAGATTCGAAGTTGCATGAGGTATTTCCTATCGATTCCCTGAGCGCAGTTAAGCCTGCCAGTTTTTGGTAGGAGTAAGTCGATTCGGGAGTCGGCAGGCCACTTGTATATGTACTCACAATCACCATTTTCGGACTTCGACTCCGATCAACTTGGCTGATCCGGGTTTTTCGTCCGGCTGCTTAAGAAGCGGTTATATTTGGCACCAGCACTCTTCATTTTCTTTTTAGAAGACTTGCCTTTGCTGATTTTTTCCCCGGTAGTGTGCTATAGCTAATCGCCATCTCCTTCTTTGCTTCCTCTCCCTCATTTTGTCAAGGACTTCCGACAGGCCATAGGATGACCGTCGCCAACTCTAATGTCGTTGACGAGGAAACTCCGCTCCTCACTTCTCCAGTCGAGGCCTCCAAAAAACGCCAGGCTAGCCCCCTCCCAAAGCTTCAGATCACAATTGTTCTATTATTACAACTCTGCGAGCCTATAACCAGCCAGTCTATATATCCGTATATCAATCAGGTATGTGTATTTTCTTTTTTATAAGGGTGGTTGAGTGCCTCGCTGAATGTCATGACAGCTTGTCAGTGAATTGGATGTCACAGGTGGAGACGAGCGTAAGGTTGGCTATTACGCAGGCTTGATCGTAAGCCCAATTGATGCTTTTTGAGTTCTTGGCTAGACACCTGATCCCTGTATGTTAACATAGGAATCGCTTTTCTTCGCGACTGAAGCCTTGACTGTTTTACATTGGAGTCGTTTATCTGACTACATCGGCCGAAAACCTATTCTGTTAACTGGCTTGATTGGCTCGGCACTTTCGATGCTATGCTTCGGGCTTTCTAGGACGTTCTGGACGATCGTCATCAGGCTAGTGCATACCAGTCTTTTCCTAGCTCCCCTCTCGTCAAGATACTAATTTGTTGGATCTTCAGCCGATGTCTCTGTGGCCTTTTGAACGGGAACATCGGTGAATCTATTACTCAGTGTCACTTGAGCGCTGGGATTGATATTTTCCCCAGGTGTGATGAAAAGCGTCATGGGCGAGCTGACGGACTCCTCTAATCGTGCAGAGGGTTTCGCCCTCATTCCCGTGGTATGGGCCGTAGGGGCAACAGCAGGGTCCGTCGAATTGCGTGCTCCTTCTATCTTATCTCGTCTAAAAAAAGCACAGGCCGCTTTTAGGAGGTACTTTATCAAATCCTCATGAACGCTTTCCAACAGTTTTCAGAAACGAATTTTGGAAGGAATACCCCTATTTCCTCCCATGTTTAGTGGCATCAAGTTTTTCCTTCGTGACCATCGGTATCACATCTGTCTTTTTCAAGGAGGTGAGTCTGCTTGCAATCATGCTGACGACGTTCATCTAATCTGATCCCGACAGACCGTGCCGAAATCTAAACTAGTGGCTTCGCCGTGCTCCGAAACCCCCATCTTGGGCGCCTTTGATGAAGATGCCCCTCTCCCTCTTCGGAAAGTAATGGTCTGGCCGGTCATCATCTCCGTTGCCAACTACTCTGCACTAGCGTTTCTTGAAATCATGCTCGGCGCTCTCTTACCCCTGTTTTTCGCCATGCCAATTGAGATCGGTGGTCTTGGATTCAGCCCTCCGACCATTGGATATCTTTGGGGTGGCTATGGTGCAGCTGCCGGGATCTTTAACATCCTTTGCTTTGCGAAGTTAATTCGACGATTCGGTGAAAAACGTGTTTTCTTCTTTGGGATGACTATTATTACACCCATCTACATTCTGATGCCAATCATGAGTGTCTGTGCTCGTACGTGGGGTGTTGGACCTTTGGTGTGGTCACTAGTGCTGTTTGAGTTATTCTTAATGGTCGTGATGGATATCTCCTACGGTGAGCCCTTAATCTAACGGCGATTGATATCTATCTTCATCTATCCCCTCAGGCGCTATATTCATGTTTGTCACTGCATCTGCGCCCAACAAACGTTCCCTGGGAGCGACCAATGGACTTTCGCAGATGACGGTTTCGATTGCTCGTGCGATTGGTCCGGCTTTGTCGACGTCGTTATTTTCTTATTCGGTTCAACATAATATTCTTGGAGGATACGGCGTCTATCTGCTCATGATTATCCTCTCGCTTCTTGCGCTGGTCATCGCGACTTTCTTGCCAGCGCATGTCTGGGACTCGGATAAAAGTGATGACCGGAAGTAGTCAAGAGTGACGGCTTGTGAGATTCCCTCTAGGGCGGCTGATGCGGAGGGGGAGAATACTTGGTAGCGATGTGTGACGTCAAGCTAAATCTAGGAGATGTTGGAAGGGTTGGTGACACGGGCTTAATTATGCAACATGTATATGTGATACTGAGATCTCTATGACCTTGAATGTTTCAACCAGGAAGATTGTTTGATACCCAATCTCGTACCTTGACCTCGCGATGACCTCAATTCCGTGAATCGCCTGAGGGCATCCTGTGCGTTATCAGTTTGTGTCGTGCTGTGCATAGTGGAATTGTGAGCGCTCTAGAATACTTATTGTATTGCAGTGTAAATTAAAACCGGGTCAAGATCGAGATCGTTTAGGGAGACAATTACTGGGCCATTGTGCTTTTAGAACCTGGGGACATTACACTTTGCCGACGAGTTTGTTTGTCGCATGTCATACTGATAGAGCAATGACTTCAAACAGGGTAAACCTGTCAACTTAGATTGACTGTTTACCCTTCTTAAAATCAATATTATATCCAAATACAACTTGTAGTAACAATCAGCTCGTCCGTCTAGTAGTAAAGCTCGGACTCCGGGGTGACAGCCCGCTTATTTGCCCTGATTGAAGGGCTTGGACAGGACACGTGTGTAAGAGACATCAACAGTGCCCATTCATAATGAGTTTCAAGTAATTGCGGTGTCGCAGAGTATCGCTCACCGCTGGAAGCCGAGTAATTCCTACGATACAAAACAAATACATTTATGATTCTAGCTAAAACTCATATTTATCTCATATTTACGATAAGATAGCGAAGTACCGCTTGAAATGGTGCTTTAATAACCAAGCATCCATCTCAGACAACCCACCGACAAGGCGAGCAGGCGGGTGTCGGAGGGTAACCGCCTTAATAAATTCCTCGATGTCAATGTCGCCGCACCCCGCCACATATTCCAAATACTCGCGGTTACAACACCCAAAGGCAATAAACGAGTCCAACAGGAAATACATATCCGGGGCACAGCTCTTGAGGAAATGCGCTACCTCATTTGTGCGACGCGTTGGGAATTGGGTAGTACGATGGTACGGACCCGATACTGGTGTGGGAGGGATAGCGGCAGGTACTTCTTCTGTTTTGACTGTAGTGTAACCGGGCGTGGAGGTGGACGATATGGCTTTAATTCGGTCAGAACGGGGCCTCAGTTGGGGCATAGCATTCTGTCGACGAGCCGTAGTGGGCAGGGGATTGTCGTTGTCATCTGAGTCGTCCTGGCAGAGGTCGATGATCTCAACGTCCTATGCAGTCAACAGTAAACGTCGATAGCTAATATTTTTCCCCCCGCAAAATTCAAAACGCACTGGTTTAAACTTGGAAGCCATCTTTGTAGATCTACTCTTGAGTCGTGTCTCCCTCGTCGCAGGACTTGCGTTTCGTGGAGGGCGAAGAAAATCCTTCATATAGGTTACTGCAGTGGACATTCGTTTTTGTCTTTCAGATGGACTGAGATCAGTGTGATCAAAAACATCGGGAAACTTTTTCCTCAGCTGCAACAGTGTAAGTTATTCGTCATGTTTGGGAAGTCATCGTAGGAATAAGAAATGATCTCGCTTACCTTCCCTTCAAATTCAGCCAGGTGAATAGGGTCATGGGCAGACAATGGGAGAGTAGGCGTGAAATGCTCCTTAACTAACCCCTGGATTGTGTACTGTGGGTGCCCGGATCGGGCGAGGTGTAAGGTACGTTACTCCGATGGACGCTGTGGTCACCTTGATTTGCTCCACTAATTTAGCCTTATACTTCAATCCTAGCTGGTTGGCGAATTTGCCGGCCCTGAGAACCTGATTTCGTTAGTTGACATAGAGTGATTTGTTGAGCTGAATAAATGTAGTACCGATCTACACGGGCCAGCCTTGATTTGGGCGTTATCTAGTAGTGTGTGAGGGTTCATGCCGTTGTAAACCGGGGGTTCTATAAGAGACACTTTACCATCCTGGGTTTCGGGCATATAGCAAATGATCGAAGGATTTTGAACGGTGCCTTTGAGTAAAATCGGCATCCGTCTTAAGGAACATCACTGGGAGTCGTGTGGAGTGGATTTTATACTCGAAGTTTGTTGACATCCTGGAATGCACGCGTCGAGGGGGCGTGATCAACGCGTTTTGGTCAAGTGCTTTGGTCAAAGGGGCTGGGGAGAAACCGTGTCAAATGTTCACACCAGAAGCGGACCACGGAAAGCTAGTGACAAGAAAAGTGCAAGGAATGCGTGTATGCTTCTTCTATGTCGGCCTTTAAATAGTCTATGGGTTACTTCTCTGGGTTGTTGATAGCGTCGATGCAAATGGACCATACATAAGCTATCTAAACCTTATGCTGAGGCCCCGATGCATCAGATTGTGAGTGACGACTTTTGAGGTTATGGGTGAAAAGCAAAGGCAAAAGAGGAAATTATGACACCTTTGGTAGTAACAAATCCCCGTGTTGAGTACTTTCCACCCGAAGTAGGAATGCATTTTCGCATTGTAACTTCTGAGGTCAAAGTTCGTAGGAGAATTTGGTATATCACTTGTGATGGGATCCATGTCGTTCCAGTTCTTCCAACGCGCCATCAAGACACATGGTCTAACATCACAAGTTTCTTCGTACTTCCTCCCAGGTTACCCCGACAAGAAGCTATAGCTTTTGATCATTTTCGTCCTAGACGTATATTGAGAAGAAGGTTACGGTGACGAGTGCAAGAAGCAAGAGGATGATCAGGAGCAGAAGGACACCATTTCCACTGGATGGGTGAAACTAAGCTGAGAAGCGATGCCAACGGAACTGAGCCAAGCTCACAGGCAGCGGAGGTCGTCAGCTAGTACAATACACCGTTGGTGACGAGGGCACAAGATTAATCGATACAGCGGAAGCTAATGACCAGAAAAGGACCGGGATAGAGCGAAGACATTCATGTACAAGATGTTTGCTGTTGGGAAGGTATGATGTTCTGAATTAAATACCTCCTGGTAGGAAACCGCTTCCTTGGATTGTTGGTAGTACCATATGCACGAGCCATCTTCTAGTGATCCAAAGCCAATACAGATGGAGAGCAACAACCATCATGGCCATAAGAAGACTCCACAGGAGATGCAAAAGGGGAAATCAAGATGCTTTCGGCACAAAGTAGATCAGGATCATCAGTCTACTTTATGTCATTCTCCAGCATGCACTGATCTCCGCTTACCATTGTTCTTTCATCCATACCCATCCACCATGCCTCAAGCAAAACCGGAACTCAAGCTTTCAGAACCTCTAGTCGAAGAGGCTGACATCTCAGACTTTCATCCTTCCTCCGAAGTTTTTCAATACACTAATAATTTCTCGCTGCCACCATCAACAGCAGCTTCCAGCGCCTCTCCGAGTGTTACGAGCTTGAACGAGAGTTTTCAAGACCTTCCAGAGACACCGCAGCTGCAGAGGAAACAGAGCTTAGGGCACTTGCAGTCGCCTTCGACACCGACGTTCAATTTTAATTCGGTACAGGCATTGGATAGAATCAAGCAACGTCCGGGTCTCCCAAGGTCGTATTCGCTGCCGAGAGTGGACCAGGTGGAAGTGAAGGTGAAGCCGAGAAAGAGGATTGTGGATGTGGAAAGTATCGTGGTTGAGCCTGAGGTTTTGAGGAAGTTGAGAAGGTGGATTATGGGTGTTGCTATTGGTGAGTGTCCGCTTATTGTGTTGTTGCGCGAGGAATTGAGTTGTAAATTTTTCTTTTTTGTAGTGGAATTTGACCTTGACGATGGACCTGTCGTCGATGCTGTTGTGCCGTCGTTGTTTCTGCTGCCCTCAGAGTCGAACAATATGTGCGTCTAATGTCTAGTGGAGCACCCGGAGTTAATCATTAACTTACGTTGTTCGCAGAGCGTTTGCTGCTTTCCCTGATTCTCCGCAATTTGAGCAAGGAGAACAGTGTCATTCCTTTCGCCTACGCGAACAACTGTCATCAGACTATGATATGAAACGGCCTGCTACTAAAGATGGATATATCTATGGATTCTCTCATTTCACTCAAAAACGGGATGAAACTTCGAAGAGGGGCTACAGGCAGGTGAGCGTAATTATGCTACCCAGTTAATACTTGCTGGCTGACTCTTTACACTCTCGTATCACGTAGCGTTCTGTTGTAATCCTGACGCAGCATCAATACCCTGCCCTCTTCACTTCACTCGTCAGTATCCTCGGACCATTGTTCCAAAAGCACGGCTCGCCTATGCTAGAGGCAGCATGTCATAATATCGCTACTTGGTACGATGCTTCATTTGATCTTTACCGCGCCGGACCAATCATGGAGAAGAATAGGTCTAATCCTAAGCCAGGAGAAACCCTGGAACTTGGATTTCTCGGAACAGTTGTACATGTGGAGATCCCACATACGCTCGATCAATTCCAGTTGACTGAGACGTCTTCGTTTAATGAGAAGTACGATCCAAAATTGCATGTTCGTGCTTTGTCCTCCTGAGCAAAGTCCTTGGTGTGTGCTAATCATGATGTTTCAACAGGTGTTGGCTTCATGTACACCCTTCTATCCGCCGCCGTTGTTGCTCTTTGAGGCGTGTTTATCCAATATGTGGTCTATATGGGAGTGTCTTGTGCTTTGTGAGCCGCTACTCGTGTTCGGACAGTCGCCTGCCCAGACGAGCCAGGCGATTTGGTGGCTGAGAGATCTCCTACGTCCCGTGAGTTTTATTACTGGTGTACACCCATTTCCAGACGGGCTTAACTGTATTCCAGATCCCCCTAGCGGGTGATATACGTCCATACTTTACGATGCAGGACGGCGATCATGCTTCACTTGTCAATAAGTTGCCACCGAAAGCAGGGCTGATCATTGGGGTTACGAACCCCTTCTTCGAGAAGTCTTGTGCACATTGGCCGCATGTTCTCAGCTTGGGAAAACAAAATGCGTGTGTACCTCTAGCGCTACATTGACACAGCCCAGCTGAGAGCTAATTCATGTTGTGATCTCCAGGGCGCCAAGCGGCGTGAAGACAGCTGGACCTATCACCGCCTTGAACGGCGCTTCTGCTGGACCATCCCCCGGATGGAAAACCAAGACTCATAGGCGCTATATATCAAAAGACCGTGCACTACTCAAAGAACTTGAGATAGCCGCTCGAGGAGATGATCGTCAAAGTAAGAAGGCTTCTTTATTCCATTGTCTGACATAAATAACGAGCTTCCATTTGTTGTAGAGCTTCGGGCGTCTTTTGCTCTCCGTCGACACTTTTGTTCCCGTACAACTGATCTAATTGCTCCACTTGCAAGATACCTTAATACCTTGATACCCTCACCTCAGGAGGTCGCTCGGGCTCGATCATACAAGAGTACGCTCCGTCTTAAACCATTTAGCTCTGCCAGCTTTTTCGCCTCGCTCAAGGCTAACGGCTGCACGCTTCCCTTCAAGTCTAGTGCCAAGCGTGTGCAGTTTTATGAAAGGTTCGTACAGACGCCAGTGTTGTCAGGTGCGATGGCTGATTCTCGATGGCGTCTAATTGCAGATGGCTGAAGTCACCTAGTTTTGGAATGTGGCTTGCACATCAGGAGTCGATTGTGCAGGATATATTAAACACGCCTGTGAACCTTAGTGCCACGCCGTCTCTTGCATGAGACCTGGCGCTTTTTCTAGACTTATCTAGTGTGATACCCAGAGATGTGGACGTAGATATGAGTGATGTGTGTATATATGCGGACAAACACGGACAAATAACACGCATACAAATTACGAATGGCTGGAGAGCAGCGGAGACATCCTTCTTTTCTCTTCACAACCACCATTACGCACGTCTTCCTCCGTACTGTTTCGAATTGTCCGTTGGAACTCCTGTACCAAGCACCTGTCGCTCTGTGTACATATTCTTCGTCCTGTAAGATGTCTATTCCCCTCCTGTACACTGATTCTTCCATCAGACTCCTCGCCGTATTCGCTGTGTATTTCCTATGTGCATGGAGCAGTTTTTGATGGAAGAGTCTCGTCGAATTTCTGTGGAGGAAAATTGGCTCCCACACACCTCTCCCATGTCATGTCTCTCCTTTTTTATGTTTTTCCCATTCGTCGTCTTTGTCGTCGATTACTCAAATATGTGTTTGTGCTTCTTGACTTTGCAGAGCAACAAAAATTGTTCACGTCCATCTCTCGAGAGTTCGAGAGCTAAACTGTCTGCCCTAGAAGTGTGGTTGTTCTGAGTACCCCTGGAAATTCTCCATTCACGAGCCAGATCATCACGAAGATCTTCCAAACCTAGTACAATGTCTGCCCCAGTAGAAGGCGATTTCGATATTTATGGTGAAGACGAGGGATTTGAGGTTGCTCAACAACATCTCGACGAGGTACGCCCTTTGTGTTTCACGCGCGTCTTTTTTCCCCTTGCTAAGATGATGTCACTTCTGCTCTACCGAACAGGAGCTAGAGTCGTTCGATGATCTTCCAGAGGGAGAAAAAGTTCAAACGGTGACTTCTACTGTTGAACCCTCGACAGGCGACAAACGACCACGCGAAGATGACTCGGAACTGCAGCATATCAATCAACCTCCAGCGACTCGCTCACCCCAGGACAATACTACCGGCGCGGGAAACGGTGCTAGTGTCGCTTATTCTGGCGGTGGTGTTCAGCCTATGGGTGGCGTGCAGATGGGGAACCCTGGTGGGCAAGGGCAAGGTTATGATGCGTTGTATATCGGTGATTTACAATGGGTTCGTGTATTATACTTGCTGTTTCGAGTGCCGTGTGAGATACTGAGATGGAAATATCCCCTCTGGTTTTGTTGTTCTTGTAGTGGACCACCGATGAGGATTTGCGTCAAGTCGCTTTGGATACTGGCGTTGCAATTGCTCACAAGGACATCACGTTCTCCGAACACAAGGTCAACGGAAAGAGCAAAGGGTGCGGTTATCTACTGTGTATTGTTCCTTTCTACATGACCGATGTTCATGGGGCTTCTTCTGTTGCTTTGGATATAGAATTGCATATATTGAATGTCGTGATCATAATGCAGCTCTTGCGTTGAAAAATTGGTTCGATACCAAGTGAGTGAGCTCATCTACATTAATTAATTGTTCATATTGCGGAGCTTGTTTCGGGTATTAATGACTGCTATGCTTCTCTCCCAGCGAATTTCAGAACAGGCGCGCGACAGCAACATTGACCAGTTCACAGCAAGGGAACCCATTCCGTACATTACCTAAAGGTACGCCCCTGATCTCCCCCATCTTATTTCACACCTAAATTCATATCCCCCCGCCAACAGAGCCCCCTCCCCGCGAAAACCGAAACCAAATGCAACAACAACAAACTACGGGAACCGTGGGTCGTGGTGGAGGTGGTTTCCGAGGTCAGCCTGGCGGCCAAAGCGGGGGCTCAATGAACATGGGCATGATGCGCGGTGGAATGATGAACAACCCCATGGCCAACATGGGCATGGGCATGGGCATTCCTGGGATGTTTGGTATGGGTATGTCAGGAATGGGTATGCCCGGTATGGGAGGTATGAATGGTGGAGGTGGAGGTGGCACTGGTGGATTTGTGGGTGGAAGAGGTGCAGGCGGGGGTGGGCATCAGGGAGGATTTGTTGGGAGAGGTGGTGGGATGCCCTCGGGACCGAGAGGGAGGGGAGGGATGATGAATGGTATGGGTACGAGTTTCTAGTTCCCTTCTCTTTCTCTTTCTCTCCTTTGTTCGTGCAGTTTCGGTTTGGGTTTTCGGCTCGGATTATTTGTCTGGTTGATTGGTTGGCTAGCGTTGTTCATGGGACGTATAATATGTCTGTCGTCGCCGGCGTCGCACTTGTCTGCGCTTTTCCTTTCTGTTTCTCCCTTGTTTATATGTTTCCCTTTTTCTCCCATTTGTTGTCAGAACAACCGTGACTTACTGTGGTTTCCTTATATCGCTATCGCTCTCTCTCTCTCTCTCTCTCTCTTATTGCATTACTCTCTCTCTCGCACCGAATTCTCGTGTCATCCCCCGTGGTCATTCTGCAAAACAAACAAATGGTTATTCGTGATGTCATCTCTCGTGCCTGTGAATGGATCTGAAATTCTCGAAACGAATAAACACCAATGCGGTTTCTTTTTCAACATCAACAATATAGGTGGTATGCAAATGGGTCGAGGGGGTGGAGGAGGGGGGTACGGGATGCAACAAGGAGGGCACTTTAATCCTGCGTTTATGCAGACACAACAAGGCCAGGGCGGTGGTGATGGTGGGCCGAGGAAGCGATTCCGCTCGGACGGTGGTAGTGGTTGATCTTGAGGCATAGAGATTTAGTGGTATTGGCTGCATATTTGTGTTTTTTCTTTCTTTATTTGTGGTTGGTTCGTTGGCGAACGACTGGTCGTTAAAATAGCCTTTTGTTTCTTGCTCAGTCTTCCGGTCCGCGTAGGAAACATGTTTGTTGTAATTTTTGAGCCTTTGAGTGGTATCTTATATAGATAGACGATTTTTATAATCTATGCTTATCGTCACACAATCACTCTTGACGAACGAATTCAGGATGACGAAGAAAAGGATTCTATTCAGAATTAGGTAATAAAAAAAGAGGATGTTTACAAGATCATGAGTCAGTTGAAAACGGGCCGAGAATCATTCCAGCAAAGGGCAAAAGAAAAACCACGACAGCAAGGAAGGCCTTGTATGCTTGTCCGTACGTTTAGTATCTGTACCTCGTGGAGTAATCTATTAAGCAGATAGAACAACTCAGTATAATAATTAAAGCGGTCGAATAAGTGGAAGACCGACCTTTGGGCGAAACGACGAGACCACGGCCCTTGGATGCGCCACGGTAGACGGTCTCGATGATGTCGATCATCTGGTTAGGGTCGTCATCAGTTTATCGTACAATTTGGCGAGAGCACAGTAAGATGGCTTACCTCCTGCTTATTATCCATTGGCCAGTTACTATAGGCATTTAAAGGAGGAAGATTCAAAGGTTAACATCGAGTGGCAGTTATAAGAAAGAGAGAAAACATACATCTTATTGTTGTTTCCAGTACCAAGATCAATCATGATGTGCTTATTTCTGTAGTTAATGTGACAATCGTTAGCTTCAGCTGCACTGACAATAAGAAGAGGTGGTACGCACCTATAGAAGAACATGACAGTGCAAGGATCATACAACTCGTACATCTATCACGCAACAGCAAGCGAAAGGATGCGGTCAGTGGCACATTCATAATCACAATCCCGAAAGCAGATACAGATACCAAGACGCACCTTGTTAAAATCCGGAACCTCTTTGATCTCAACCAAGTAAATCACAGCAAAGTTCTGCACCTTTTCGGCGACAGAGTAGAGCGTCTCGTCCATAGTCATACAATCGGGGTCAGAGTCCGAACCGAAACGGAGAACGACCACACGGTCTTCTTCGGACTTGATAGCTTCGTCGACATGCCAGCCAGAGGGGAGATGTGGGAGGAAGTAGGACATTTCTGGAGAATATGGTGAGCGATGAGGCTAAGCTCTGAAGTAGTGATGTTAAGTGCACAGGGATCATGCAATACATCTTTTCGCACGGATCGGATCAACCGGCCTGTTATTCTAAACGACGACTCACAAGTCTGAAAGACGCGAGAATCATTCAGTTCACTATCCAGAGGCTTTCAGCGCGTTTCTCTGCGGCTCTGCCCCGGCCGGCTGTGAAATAATGAGTAGCTTCTCTCCTGCTCAGCGCTGTTTATCAAATACCGAACTTCTGGACCTCATTTATGCCGAAATCTGGTACTCCATACGTTCCAGCAGGAGGGATAAAAGCAGAACTTTGGTGACGCTTGCACAAACTTGCCAGGTTTGGAGCGAAGTTGCTCTGAATTACCTGTGGCGCAACCTTAGGGGAATTTCTCCCCTACTGCGCTGCTTACCAGATTTCTGGAACGTCGTGGATGGAATAGTGGTGAGTGGCATCGAACATTGGTGTGGGGCTTCAAGTTGCCATCAATAACATGTAACGTCTCTTTCCTTACAGACTATCAAACGACCTCTTACAGATGCAGACCGAACAACCTTTGGCAAATACGCACGGCGTGTGCAAACAGTTTTTACCGCGCCTAATAAAGAGACTCCAACCGCCCACCATGCATTGTCGCTCGTGTCTGATGGTTGCATCCTTCCGAACCTCAGGAAGCTTGAATGGAAAGTAACGAACCCAAGCGCATTTTACTATATTCGCCATTACCTCCATCCTCGACTGGAAGAACTCAACGTCATTTTTAACGTTGGCCAACCAGAGCAATTCGACGTCCTTTTCACGATACCCGCCGTTTTCTCATCCAATTTACACTGTCTTCGGATCCTAGACATGCCTGTCATGGCTCGCGCGTTGCAGTATAGTTCGAGCCGCATTTCGCACGCGCTTCCTGCTTGGAATCATTTGTCCGTTTTGGAAATCCCAGATGTCACATTTGACGGTCTTATGTCCGTTGCGCGAATGAGCAAACTTAGGGAATTGAAGATATATCAATTGCGATCATTATGGGTTGGGTCTGATCCAGTAGTCACGGGGCCGGTATATTCAAAACAGCAGAACCACCATGCACTACTGGCACTCAATCCACCCTTTCCTGTCCTCCAAAACTTGCATCTCTGCACACACGAGATAGCAATGCCAGCTGTCACCGACTTGATCAGAACTTTCCAAGCCGCAGAGCTACATAGCCTCAACCTTCGGTTCGCTGGTCTTGAAGACTCCACAAGCGACTTAGCTGACCTTTTCCGAGAGTTGGTGGACCACTGCAACCCCCAGGCACTTAAAGAGTTTCGTTACTCGCACACGCACCTCCGTGAAACATTCTCATCCCTTATCCAGCCGCTGTTTAGCTTCTCCACATTGAAAGTCTTATGGATAAGCAGTGTCCGTCCTTTCAACCTTTCTGAGCAGGAAGCAACACAAATTGTCGAGTCGCTTCCCGACATAGAACAATTCAGTGCCGATAACGGGTGGCAGCGCAGCGGCGACACTCCCTCAAATACACTTTCTGTGCTCATTCCTTTCACCGCATGCAACAAGCTCAAGCACCTATCCATCTCCTTGGACGCGACAGACAAACCACGCGGCAGAGTCTACGCAGGCAAACAAACAGATTTTCCAAGACACGAAATCTTACACTTCAAAGGCTCAGTGTTGGAACATCACCAATCTCCTACAAAGAATTTGTCGCTTCCTTCCTATCCGATATTTTTCCACATCTCGAAGAAATCACATTTTCTTCGATGGCTAGTTCACATGCTAAGCGGTGGTGTTACATCGAAGAAATCTTGTTGCTCATGCTCAGTCGCGCGAGGGAGAGGGAGTATCGTAGGATGGGTGTGGAAACTTCCATTCCGTCGGAGGATTGGACATCAAACTGGGGAAGACGATTGAATGCTGCACTCGAAGAAGAGGATGGAGACTGGTCGGACAAAGAGATGGTTGATGCGCGTCGCAAAGATCTGCAGTCGCTTCGCTATGAGCTTGGAACATCTTGAAAAGCTCTGCAGATTGTTTCGGTTATTGAGCCCTATTTAGCTTCGGTACACCAAAGAAGGTGTAATGGCGCTTTACGCCTTTGCTGAGCAGCAGCAACCAATCCAAAGTACAATGTCACGGCTTGATGTAGAGCCATTTGGTGCTGATCCCTGGATGATTCTGAAGGATTCCTGGCTTCTCTGCCCTATCTGCAATTGATGCTTAGTCGGGCAGGAGACAAGCAGGATCGTAGGGGCATTTAGGCGTCAAGCTTGCCCCGCATGATAAGAAACTACTCAGATGATTAACGAGTCGGGCATGATGGCAACTCGCTAGATCACCAGGGAAGAGGTTGGATGCGTTGCGCAAGAACCCTCGGGCATATTGATTTAAACGTAAAGTGTTGCCTATTTAGCCGGCATTGAGTTCGTCTTTGAATAAAGGGAAGATCAGAATTACTTCATGCCGCGACAAATCGATTTTCTGATTTGTCTGCGTGAAAACGCTTGAAGTGAGCTTCTTAGATTCTTCTGATGCGTCGACTGGTATAATACAGGAAACCAACCAACTTGATATGTGTCACCTCTATTTGCCTCCAGATGCCTCTAGATACCCGATTGACTGTGGGCCGTTTGTCATACATAATCTTGAGGCTCCTGTTCGCTTGGGACCCTAATTTTTTTGGGTCATGATCCCCCATCCTCGATTTCAAAAAAAGTCCAGTATGATGTACTTAATAATAATAACGAATTCTTCAAGTGTGCTGATCACTGAAATCCTTGACCATACGTCTACCAATCACCGCTTCTTAACGGCTCGAAACCTTGACATAACACAGCATAAAGCTCTGCTGTTTGGCAATACCAGATGTCATCCGGAAATCCGACCAGAGGAACTGCCTGGGAAATGATTGTTCAATTTGATCCATGAGGAATTTGAAGTATATGACACAAGTCGGCGGGGTCGAGCTTGAGGTTAACCCTTGAACTTGAACTTGAACGTCAATAAGAACATTCGCTCTATCACACCTGCTTGCAGACATCGTACCACTTACCGTTTGAACCTCCTCTCCTAGCTGATAATCCTTACACAGGATGCACCACTGCTTGTGCATAGCTGAGGTTGTCGACCTTCTTTGTTCTGGGATCGAGCAAGGTTGGCTTCAGGACGCAATTGATGACCCGACTCCGAAACGAACGCTTTTAACTCTTGCGCTAACATGCAAAACTTGGAGCGAGCTTGCCCTTGATCACTTGTGGTACGATATCCATGGTGTGGAACCTCTAGTCCAGTGCATGCCGCCTGATCTATGGCAGTTCAAGGGTAGGCCCATGACGCTGGTCCGTGCGGTTCTGTTCCTTCCATCTCTAGTTTTTCACCCACAACTTTTCAGATTTTGCAACGTCCTATAAGAGCAGCCGATTTTGACGTATTCCGCCATTATGCTCCACGAGTACGGATCTTGCGGCCCTCTGCTCCCCTGGTTCGAGCAGACATATCGCTCTATCGAGCGTTATACGCCCTTTCCAATACCTGCCTTCTGCCAAAACTTCGGCAGCTCTTCTGGGACGTTGATGATCCCCAAATTTTTGAGTTCATTCCTTTGTTTTTGAGCCGTGAGCTGGATTCACTCATGGTTCGCCCCTTCAAGAACCACATTGATCAGCTTAGTTTCCTCTCCACAATTCCCACCACGTTCTCGCCCGCTGTTTCTTGTTTACATATCTACTCCAGTCTGCCGGAACGAGGTTGTGATGCTCAAACGCTATCGGGCGTTCTAACTGCTTGGACCCATCTTACTGACGTGAAAGTGCCGGACGTCACTCTCGAGGGCTTCTTGACCCTCGCCAGAATGCCAAACCTCAGAAGCCTGAGTCTCACCGCTTTGAGGCTGTTGTTGGCGCCTTCGATGGATGGGAGAAACTCATCCGGGGCGTCAAGCCCTGCGCAAAACCCTTTCCCATCTCTGGAGAAACTCATGTTGTCAACCCATTTAGCAATGAGAGAAGTTGTTGGGTTGTTTCAGGCCATCAAAAAGGCCAGGCTTCATACCCTTGCTCTCTCTTTTGACGTAACGGACGACGACTATGACGACATGGCCGAAGATATGACCGAACTTGCGCGCACAGTTGTTCACCATTGCGATACAACACTTCTTACGCACCTCGTGATCCATATCCCCAGGCAGACAGCCCCCTTCTCGGCATTCATAGCTCCACTTCTTGAATTCCATGCATTAGAGGCTTTCTCGTTCGGAGGCTACATTCCCTGGAGCATCTCTGAGCACGAGGCGTCTCAGATTGCATCCTCATGGCCTAATCTTCAGCACTTCGAGAATTTGGTCACACATGGGCTCGTGGATGGTCTTTATATCTCGAATCCTCTGACCTCGCTACTGTCTTTGATTCCTTTCACCCGGTGTACCCAACTCCATTATCTCTCGTTGACAGTTGATGCCTCCGACAAGGCAGCGCGAGATACTATACGGAAGAATCCAGATTTATATCTCAACGCACGAAATAGGTCCCTCAGATATTGGAACGTCGCACACTCACCTATCTCCCACAAAGAAGTTGTAGCGTCCTTCCTTTTCACCCTCTTCCCTGCTCTGGAACACATTGCCTACGAAGGAGTAGATAAATCCTCCTGCAGGCGGTGGCGATATGTGGGTGAAGTGCTCTTGCCTATGTTGAATCGAGCAAGGATGATAGAGTTACGACGAACGGGGAGCTATCATGGAACTCAATTTAGTACAGGCTGGGGCAGAGTGGAACCGAGGACATCAAGATGGTACAGTGGAGTTATTGAAGCACAAGATGGTGAATGGTCGGACGAGGAAGGGATAGATCGAATGCACAGACAGCTGTCCAATAAGTATCTTCCACTTTGACATGAGTAAAACAGGCACATGCTCTAAGTATGAGTAGACTGAACAAACAGGTACTCGTTCTTAGACTCAGGAGAGGTTTGTAACGAGTGTATAAGTTTGCATTAATGGAATTACCAGGCTGTAAAATATCACGATAGTACCGTACTGTATGCTATGTCACAGGTGAATAACTTAAAAAAGCGTCAATAAGGCTAATGAGGGATCTCAACTAGGCGGAGCATCGCCTCCCCACTCTCCTCATCCACAACGTCCTCGACGGTCAGATAAATAACACCCGCCTCTTCCTCACTATCCCATCCACCACCGACACTTCCAATTGGAGATAATGGCAGCGCAATAGGAATTCCATGTCCTTTGGAAGCTCTCCGTGTAGTGACACTAACACTGGTTTGATTCGGGAGCGGAAGTGGTTTAGGCATTCGCTTTGATACAGGGATAGGTGGCATTTCGGGTGGAGGAGAAAGCCTTGGTTTTGACTTTGGGCCACTTGACGCGGCCCGACGACGAGGAGCATCACTCAATGCCTGCACAGCTATTGCCGGAGGGGGAGGGGCATAAAATGCATTGATTTTGCCAAGATCCTCAATACTCAAATCGGGAGCTTGCAAATTGGGAGTTGATCGATTGCGTAAATTTGGACTCGGGAAAACAGCAAGACTGTTGCTATCTTGGAAGCCTTTTTTTGCAGAGGATGGCGTGCGGAGGATTTGACTGGTAGCTTTCTTAGGTGTCGCTGGTTGTGAAATCGGGGAGGGGAATGCCAGTGATGCAGACGATGTTGATGAGGAGGCGGATAATGGCGATGGGGAGGAATGAGTGGAGATAGTCGAAGTAGAAGGCGTTGTGATCTGCACTGGCGCCAATGAAATCGATGGAGACGAGGGAGCTTTGGAACGACTTAAACGCTTCCCGGGCCATTGCCATTGCCATTCCAATTTAGAGCTCCGTAGTGGGGAAGGACAGGGAGAAGGCGCCGTGGACGAAGCTGTTGACGGCCGTTGTCGTTTCTTCAAACTTCCAACCCGGCTCAGGGCGTTACTGGCAGCCAGCTGATCGGTAAATGACATCCAGGATGAGGGAGTCGATGGCGATGTTCCCGGTCGCCGTGTCTTCTTTCTAGAATGCAGTTGACGATCAACAAACCAACCTCGAGAGATCAAGGATAGAAGCTCACCTCGGAGTGCTGTTGTCATTGTGATCTCCACCGTGACCGAAATCCCAGCTTCCGGAGAAACCTGCACTCAACGGAAAATGTGTGATTGATGACCAGAGCTTGTTCCGTTTCCCGCCCGTTGAGGGGCGTTGGTGGTGAGGAACGTCGTCCGTGGAAGGGCACCCTCTAGATTTACTTCCTAGCCCGAAATGGAAAGAGGGAACTGTGCGTAGCGAACGTGTATGATTGCTCGGTCCAGCACTATTCAAACCTTCAACACCCTTTGACGGCGACGATACACCGTTATACACGGGACCCGATACAGAGCGCTGAGTGGGCGATGACGAGTTTGGTGAGTAAGCGCTCTATCACAAGTCGCAGTAGGGTATAGCCAATCAGCCTCGTCATCAAGCTCGGACGTTTGAAAAAGACCTACCTCACTGTAACTTCTCCGCCTTCTGTTTGGTACTAGCCTCGTGTGGTCCTGCGCAGACGTTGACAAGGACGTCGTGGAGGGTGAGGTTGCTGAAGCGCCCTGTACCGACGAAGTCGGTCCCGGAGTTAATGAGGGCGAGAAATTAATTGTGGATGGCGTAAACGTCGGGACCGGCGATGTTTCATCTTCCAGTTCAATGATATATCTACTGTAAGGATGACCGCCCATTGTCCGATCTTTGTCTGAAGAGCCCGGCGTGACTGTCCTCCGAAGATTGCTCCCAGAGACGCTGAGGTCAATGGGGGGTGGAATACTGCGTGTCGCTGAATGCTTCTTCATTATGAAGGATGGCTGCTGAGTTATTTGCAGCGTCCGTCTATCTTATTGATGAAGATCTGGTGTTATTGGGAAAAGTGTGTGCAATGAGTTTATGGACATGAATATATGTACTTGGAGGATGAGCAAAGCCGGATCCTCACCAATTTCAAACACTCGTGACCCTTGATACCCGCGTTCTAATTGGCAATATGTCCTGTACAGCCCTCTACTCGGCTAGGCTGGTGAGCGTTTCAACCAGCACCCTTTGCCAATGGAAGCTCCTTCGAGCGTCCCAAGTTGAATGAGCCCCAGGATATTGAGGCTGGTTTTGGAGCAGACAATACACAGACCAGCAGCAAGTGCTCCGTGCACCCCGGTGTCCAAATTTACCCGGAAAATTCAAAGAGTGGAAAAACCGGCTATTGGAGGGGCACCGTTAAGGTATGACTCCAAAGACTTGGGAGGTCTGGAAGGAGGGAGAGAGGGAAGAATTCGTCAGAATCTGGCTGGGATGAGAGAAGAGAAGAGGAAGCTTCTACTGTACGCGATTAGTGGCATAAATACCCACCTCGACCCTCCAGGCCCAAACCAAAAGTGTCATTTTTGGATCTCCAGTTTGCGCCACTCGGTGTTGGCGAAACTTGATTTAGGTGCCGAGCATCCGATGATCAAAAATGTATGTATTGATGACATAGCGAGTCTTTCCAGTTTTGGCATAGATCAGGTTCATCGGGATTCCAATTCTGGCGCCGGCTGCGGACCGTCCTTGACCAAGGCAGTGTTCTTTTGCTTGCCTCATAACTTTAGCCCTGGAAAACCTCGTGAGGGCCGATGTTACCAGCTGAGAAAATATCTTCTATAAAAACTTCATACTTGGATCCGTCGGGTTTCTGAACGGAGGCCTCTAAATTAGTATGGCTAACGGGAGGGGGTGGCAAATGAATGCCCAAATTTCAAACTTGGCCTGATTCTTCCTGAATACATTTGGTCAGCGGCACATCTTCCAGAAGACCCAAATTCAGACTGACCAGGGTCGCCTCTAGACTTATCAATCAATCACGATTGTAATCTGAGAAGTATGTAAACGTGATAGCTTGGCCTCGTAACTTACTCAACAACACCCCTCAAGTTATTACAAAAGTTGAGGATCAGCACTCACTTGCTAGGCAGCGCCGATGGTCCTAGACGTACACCAGAATGATGAAAGGCTGACAATGCTCGCATCTCGAGTTTGTGTAACTCCCGCTCGATAGGTAGTTCACGGTCATCCCGGTGAAACGAACGAGAGGCCTTTTACGATGACGGCGGCACTATTGATCAAATTGCTAACTGGACGGCGCGAGCCTCGCGTGAAGTTTGAAGTTTGGTCCAATGCATGAGCTCACTTGAAAAACGGCCGATGTCCACTGACCCAATATCTACCTCGACAGACTCGGAGGAGTTACCAACTGAATAGCAAGTGTAAAGTGGGATCCAATGACATGCGCATGTGCTTCCCTAAGTAGGGGCGTCATGGGCGCCGATCATCATCAGGTACCCCGGACTCCACTTTCCGACGCTCATTCCTGAAGCGCAGTTTCCGCTGAGAATTGGGAACAGGGGGTGGTGATATTCGTGTTTGCCAATCTGTCGTCAGCCTGAAGGAGTTTGAGGTTTGAGAATGGATTTCGTCAAGGGATAAGAATTGGCCCCCGCCTATCATTTCAACATTAGCCTGAGGTAGCGGGACCGACGAGTCGGTTTAAAGCCGCGCGCCACATTTTTGGTGATAGTCGACGTCAAAAAGCCAAACGTCCGTCGAATGCTCATCAAAATTGCCTAATTCTTTGACAGTGGATCCAGTATTTATGATAAATAACCATTGATAGGACACGCAACCGAACAATACTTGACTAAAGGTATGGTTTTTGAGCCCTCTAAGTCCAGCCTTGCCAATGTTACTGGGGGCTTTGCTTGGCTTCAACTATGTGCCTCGGTATGTCGATGGGATCAGGCGTGGGAGCACACATGTACTAGCAGATTGAATTATTGGACCAAGGAATTTTCAGTGACTGAGCAAGGTAACCTGGCTAGTGCCGTCGTAAGTGCTTTCGAAACGGAGCTGCTTGCAGATGAGACGACCCATTTCGGCAGTATAGACGATGGCAGCTTTAGGTAGCCGTGAGTAGATTGGTCAGTGAATTAACGCGATCGTGACTGGGAGTTAAGCGGGACAATACTATTACCACCAACCTGAGGCAGGCAACCCATCAATGCATCGTGCTAGTAAAAATGGCCAAACGCCTCTGCAGTCCAGAGAATTTACTTATTGACTTTAGTGTTCAGTAAGACCACGAGAGAGCACTGGAATCCTGTGAGCTGATCAAGGTTAATTGATTTTTTGCAGGCATTGTTGCACTCTAACCACAAAACCCCAACATCATCCATTAATTTCTACATTAATACAGCTGATGAGTCAACTCGTGTCAGACAGAACGAACAGTCGGAAGCAGACTAGTATGCCGTCTAGTTTTTACATTGATAGCTTGAGAACTAATTCCTTCTCCCGAGCTCGCTATAAATTATGTCTCATAGGGAGTGATGAACTCAAGACTACTTCAATCCAAGCCGAATATTTCCCTAATGGAGGGGTATGGCCGAAATAGGATGTCATCGAATACCATATCGGCGGCTGGGGTGTCCGACCACTTATCCCAATGGTCCTCAGATTAGAGTTTGGGAATTCGAGCTGTCTTGCTTTCACTCGGTTTAATACAGATAAGAGTACTGGTCCAATCTCCTGTTGTCGTCGGCAATTTCCTCTCGGGGTTTGCTAGCTGTGATAGTCCTCCGGTGAGATGTTATCAAGAGTAGAGAAATTGATTGAGAGGAATGTTTGATGCAACAGATCCTTTGTGCGACATTAGGAAGGCGTAAGCGTCGAGCGATAGAAGAGACTAGTTTTGTACTCTCGGGACTTTGACACTCTTTTACCAAAGGAATGAGGCGAGCGGACAGGTAGGAATACATGGACAGAGGATCAGACGAAAGAGATCGTCGATACTTTACTCCATTCCTGTTTAGTTGAAGTTTCGACACGACCTTGAAAACACCGTGGCGTCTGTTGCTGAACACCAACTTTGTGCGGAGTGAAAAGAGCTAGAGAATAAAGATCTCGGCAATCTTTTGCCAATGGGATAAGGGAAAGGTGAGAGAAGGGTGAGCATGGCTCTGTCTCCGTCCTTGTTCATGATTAATACTAGCTTATGGACAAGTTTGGCGGCTTGGCGAACAAGCACTGGGTGAGAGGCCAGGCTGGTTCAGTCCGGTGATCTTGGGAAGTGGTGTGATGAACAATGGCAGTGAGATGATGAGTTCATCGTGCAAAGTGCTGGCCGTGTGAGCGAAGCAAATTCGGCGTAACTGCAAGCGCCTGAGAAGCTGGAACAGAGAGATGACTTGGAAGGTTAGAACTGGGAGTCAGAGAGCCTCGAGGTCCCGAAGTGGTCGGGGCAGTTCCAAGGGTTGGTCGAGTGGTGGACCAACGGTATAATTCACGCGATCGGGAGACATTGCTATGCGAGTCGATAGTCGTACGATTTTAAACGCACTGGAGACAGAATAAATGGGTGTTTTCAATATTAATGCATAATTTGAAGCCTACACCAGTAGGAAAATTAGCGCAGAGGAACGCTGGGCTGTCCCCTCATCGCCAGCACATCATGGCAGTGTTGGACACTGACTGGGAACGGAAAAGCGGGACCGCGTGCATTACGTAATGGGAACTATAAATCGATGATCGATCCTACAACTTTATAGTTCCAACCTTCAACCACACACTCATCCCCCACTCACCCGCTCTCTCGGCTTGCTAGTGTCTCGTTTTACGGGTTTCCGTATATCTATTCATTTACTTATCTTACTTACGAGCGATCGCGCATATCGCTCGTTGAGTCACCATTTCAGCGGAAAGACACAGGGACTTGCGTTTGTTGACCCTTGAGTGCGTAAATCCCTTTTCTCTACCCTATCTCTTGTATGGGTTTGGATCTCGGGTTCTGACTGTCATGCTCCCGCTGTGCTCGTTTTACCTAGGTGGTCTTCTGTTCGTGGTGCGTTGCAAATTTTCTCTGTTCACGTGAAGAGCTGGACCCTGATGGCGCTTGGTTTGCTCTCTCAGGTGAACCACCCTAGCAGGAATAAAAAGTAAAGCCAATCCACCACCGTAACTTAACCAAAGCTACACCTTTGGAACCACTTTCACTGGAATCACTCCAAACCCAGGACACTTCGCCCTTCAAGCTTTTTCCTCGCTGTACAGGGAGCGAGGAAACCACCACCGACTGAAAGCACCCAAACCGATTACCGGATCCTTTCCCCGCCCGGCGGATATCCTTTGTTGACCCCCGTGGCGGTTTGGATTTCGGTGATTAACCTTGGGTCATCCAGAAGAAACCACCAGATATTCCTTGACTCAACCAATCAACCAATCCCGTCCTATTTGCTTCCCTCAGCCACCGACTAGTGCTATTTATCGGCTGCACTTTTTCTACATAGATTCCCTACTATCAATGACCGGACTCGCTTACGCTGAACCAACCATTTGGGTTCCACACAACACTCTCGATTTCGAACATCACTCTTCATCTGCAGACACATATGCTGCACTCTCTTACGGCACTGATTTTGACTGGACTCAAGCCTTATCTCGCGAAGATACTGGTGTAGTTTACAAGCGCCCCATATCTTCACACGTTGATACCCAGGATACCCTTATCGCCGATGGTTTCAAGAACAGAAAGCAATTCGACATTCCCGTCGATAGCAGATTTGTCGTCGAATCTGATAAACACCAAAACGAAGGTCATCATCTGTTTAATTTTGATCAGCCAACCGGAGAAACAATTTTCTCTGGCTTACCACCTCTCCATCGCGGTCAACCCAATGTGCACATGCGCAATGGTATTTTGAACGCACGTCAGCTCGCAGCCGCCGGCGAGCCTGATGCTGAAAAGGCCTTTTTCGTGGCCGATTTGGGCGAGGTGTACAAGCAGCATAAGAGGTGGATCGCCTCCTTGCCGGAGATTCAACCCTACTATGGTATGTGATTGAACTCGATTGTTCTTGTTGAAAAGCTCATGATTTTCAGCTGTCAAGTGCAACCCGGATCCATACGTCATTCGACTCCTTGCTTCTCTCGGAGCGGGATTTGACTGCGCCTCCAACGGTGAAATCAATCGAGTTCTCTCGATTGGTGGAGGCGCCATCGATCCTTCTCGCATCATCTTCGCCAACCCGTGCAAGGCTGTCTCTTTCATTCGTGCGGCAGCTAGGGCTAACGTCGACACCATGACGTTTGATAACGCGGACGAGCTTTACAAAGTCGCAAAAGCACACCCACAAGCCAAGTTAGTTATTCGCATCTTAACCGATGACTCGAAGAGCCTCTGCGCCTTCGGCATCAAATTCGGTGCACCGCTTGCGGCTGTTCCGTCACTACTTGCAAAGGCGAAGGAGCTAAACTTGGATGTCATTGGTGTTAGTTTCCACGTCGGGAGTGGATGCTATGATCCCTCCGTTTATCGTGACGCAATCGCTCGCGCAAGGGCTGTGTTTAACATGGCCAAAAATGTTGGTTACGAGTTCACACTTTTAGACGTCGGAGGCGGTTTTGAGGATCGCCTCTTTGAAAATGCAGCCTCGGTCCTGAGGAGCGCGATTAGAGAACATTTCCCCGAGGAAGAGAGGAAGGAGAAGGGTATCAGGCTTATCGCTGAGCCTGGGAGGTACTACGTTTCGACCGCGTTCAGACTCGCCGTCAACGTCATTGCCAGAAGAGCGCCTTTGGATGGAGCAAAGGGATGCGCAGTTCTCAACAAGGATGGAGAGGCACAGCCAGAAGTCATGTGTAGGTCTTGAATGTCAAGGTTCCGACAACTATGGCTGACACCATTTTAGACTACGTTAATGACGGCGTATATGGCGCGTTCAACTGCATCCTATTCGACCATCAGACTCCACTACCTCAAGTCTTGACACTCAACGGCTCACCTTATATTCCATCAGCCTACCCAGACGAACAACTAGCGAGCATCTGGGGACCCACTTGTGACTCGATTGACTGCGTATCCAAAGGACTAATGCTCCCACGCGGCATTCAAGTCGGTGACTGGCTTGGTTTTGAAAACATGGGCGCATACACTGTCTGTGCTGCCAGCCAGTTCAATGGGTTTGAGGTTAGCAATGTGATTTATACCGTCGGCGGTGGCTCGAGCGAGGAAGTGGTTGTGGGCGAGCAGGTCAAGAAAGCGCTCGTCGGTTTTGCGGAGCGCGTTCAAAGAATCGAGTTGGAATGAAATAGACTATTTTTTTTCGTATTTTGAAAAACGTTGGACACTGCCTGATGATTGTGATTTATTCTTGTTTCTTATACTCGGATACGACCTAACCTTCGTCTTACATATTATCGGCAAAGGCTCAAATTTGTTTATCGTATATAGACTAAGAGTGCTCCCAATCTTGTTCATGGAGCACCCTCATCCTGAAACGTATCATAGTGATCTTCGCATTCACCAAGTCTGATTAAATTAATTCCAACATAAAGACCCATCAAAATCGTAGTACGGTTACTTCTAACCAAAGCCAACGTTGCTTAGCGCTCAACGCGTCTATTATGTATGAACTAGTCGAAACCATGCCTCTTTACAGCAGAAGCCCAGGCAGCTCCGCTATACCCAATGTTCCTTGGTATTGGCGAAGGCGGACTTCGAACCCATCTTCGTGTAGCTTCGATATGTTTGACTCGCCGATTATGAGCTTGCACGGTTTCAGGGATCACTGGTCCGTCGTCGGATCGCGCACGGACTTGAGGTTTCTCAATAGCGGGCTCACGCTTTCCGTGACCCTGAGATAAAGCAGGCGAACCATCTGGCCGGGGTTCATGACGGCGTACGACCACACTCATGCCCCTTTTGGAATTGGAGTTGTCACCATTTGAGTTGGATGTATCGGTGGGAGAGGCACCTGGAGCTGTGGTAGATGAAGAGGTGTCTGAGCCTTGTGTTCCTCCGGCTGGAGGAGGAGCGGAATGGCAAGTGTTGCAACGAGGTTCGGGTTTTGTGTTTTGAGGGTGAAGGTGAGGTCCGGAATGTCTGCCGTTGAGATGATTGGGAAGAGCAGTAGTGGTAGTGGAGGCTCGGGGTTGTTTTGGTGAGGAGCGTTTGTAATTGTTGGTGGTGGTGGTGGTAGTGGTAGGAGTGCGAGCATTGAGAGAGCGCTTCTTCATGGAGGTGCCGTCACCGTTAGCGGGAGGGTCATTGCCGTCCTTACCGCCTCCTGGTGGATTTTTGCCTTCGTCGCCTTTGCCTGGTGGGTTGCTCCCACTGGTATCGTCGTCGCAGTCTGGGTCGTTATCACCGGAGCCGTCGCCTCCGTCGCCTCCAGAACCACCAGAACCATCGCCTCCATCACCGCCAGAGTCTCCATCACCGCCACTTCCGTCGCCTCCGTCGCCTCCAGATCCATCACCTCCGGAGCCGCCAGAGCCACCAGATCCGTCGCCCCCGTCGCCACCAGATCCGTCACCGCCAGAGCCGCCGGAACTGTCACCCCCGTCGCCTCCAGAGCCATCACCTCCGTCGCCCCCTGAGCCGTCACCCCCAGAACCATCGTCTCCTCCTGAACCCCCGGATCCATCACCTCCATCACCACCAGAGCCATCGCCCCCTGAGCCCCCAGATCCGCCGGACCCATCACCACCATCGCCCCCGGAGCCTCCAGAACCGTCTCCTCCAGAACTGCCATCACCTCCAGAGCCGTCTCCTCCTGAACCTCCGGAACCATCGCCTCCGTCACCGCCATCACCCCCGGAGCCACCAGAGCCACCAGAACCATCACCTCCAGAGCCATCGCCGCCAGGCGGGGAGGTGCATTGTGGCGGAGCAGTCTGGCAGGGGCAAGGTGCGCTAGGCATGCCGTTACCAGAACCTGTACCACCATCACCCGTCTCAGTGGGGTCCTGGAAGTATTGCTTTCAGTCAGACATGGATGATATGTGTAAGGACGAAGCGGGGAACTTACGGTACGAGCTCGGAGGTTTTCTTCGCGTTTTTCATAGTACTCGTAGTAAACTTTTCTGGGGTAACGGCGGGCTTGGGGCTTGGGTGAACCATTTGCCTCGCGAGGGGTATGTGCTTCACGCTTTACTTCACTTATCGTCACACCTGGAGCAGATCGACGAATGGTGTCTTCGACATTGACCCTCCGCAAAAGATCTGCGGGAGCACTGGAACCGACGTTTCCTCGAGCTTCAAGTTCCGAGGAAGGAGTGATCCTATTTCATCTTCGTGAGTACCAACGTAATAGGCGAATCCTTGCCCATGATTAGCGTACCTTATGGGAGCTCCATAGCCAGAAACTACGTTGAGGAGCAAAGTAGCAATAAGGACGGTGGTAGAAGAAATCATCTTTTTGATCGAAAGAACAACGATTTTGGGGATGATATTAAGATACGTCGATAGCTAGTTTTGTAACCAGTACAAAGTCGTATGTTCACCAGGAACAAAATGCGAAGACGTCGACTTGTGAAAGACGCGTAACTCTAAGGCAACCGGCGCCAAAGAGGAGTAGAGGTGAGCACTGCTGAGGGGACAAGAAAGCTGGAGCCTAAGCTTATATATGGGATGGTCGACTAGGCGTACGGGGTTTGAGCCGAATTTGTTTGGTCGTAAGTGTATGAGATGCGCGCTGCATCAGAGACAGGAATGGTGCCAGTTGAGTACTATAGTGATACAGAATTGGTCTCTTGCATTCCGGAGCTCCATGCATCATGGTTCCTAGGGTATTTCCAATGACTACGAGGGTTGCGAGAGGGATACTGTTCAGGAAGAAATTAAATTAGTTCTTCCGACTACCGAGTGATATCCTGCGTGTTTGAGGGGCTTTCAAGTAGGGCCGGTGCATCAGGCAGTCAGACTCTGGGGTTTGGAGACACCACTGTACTGTTAAGGGTCGGGGGTATCAGCGTCGGAGAGTTTGATTGTGTTTCAGTAGGCGACGAGTCGGTAAGGCTTCCTTCAGCTGCTAGGACTTCCGAGTACACAAGGTGGACAGGGCTGATATCTTGGATAGATCAGAATAATGGACCCAGTATGGAGTAGAGATGGAATAACAGATATTTCTTGGTTCATGTAGATGATGTTGGATGAAATCAGAGTCGGAGATATATCCGAATTCTGTGGTGTTTGTCACCGATACCCTTTTGATGGGACTGTGCCTTGTGAGGACATTATTGCGAGCTCTAAGCTTCTCCAGCTTGACCAGAATAATGCTGAGGCGGATCGTGGAGGTAGTGTATTCGAACTTCGTGATTCAAGGAGAAACGCAAGAGTAAACAAACCACAACTCCGGTTTCCAAGAATCCAAGTTTGGCGGTTGACGAGGTTTCAACTTATACTCTAGTCGTGGAGTCTCCCAGTGGCCCCTCTAACAACTACGGTACAGGTTGATGTACTATTAAGAAGACACTTCCGGGCCTGGACTATCACTCTCATGTTCGAGTTTGGGAAGGAGAACCTGTGAAACAAGCACACCTGCCAGCGAGTCCACGGAGGCTTACGGGTAGCCGTGCTCCGTGAAGAGTACTAGGTCCAGTTTCCTGACAACTGGTGACCATTCAGCCATCCTCGGTGCCCAACACTTATTTCCGAAGAGGATGACTGTTAATAAGTTTTGCAGTGGACAACGCCTCAATAAAACTGAGCCTACTTCCATTTGATTATAGTTTATCCCTTGATGACAGGATTCGGACATTCCTCTGTGGCCAAGACATTGTTTCATGCAAGAACGGGCGAGCCGTGAGATCCTTTGGTGGATATTCTGAAGGGTTTGCCCTGGTGGAGACCCTTCGAAGGCCGTTCGACGCCACAGTGTGTACTATGTTCAAACGTACTATCATATGTCTGGTTAAGCTGATCTGGGTTCATTCAGGTGTAATGTGAAGAATTAGAAGACAGTTTCTCTATGTCAAACGTCTTGGCATCTAATATAAATTATGCTGAATTGCATAGTTGCTCCTCTCCCTGAATGCATTCAATGGCTTCCTGTTCCTCGCCTCGCATTCTACGATTGACCATCCGTTTCCCAAGCTGTCGCCAAGGTCATCAATCCATTGTAGATCAACTTCTACTCTGACCGAACGACGTCGAGTGCATAAGCAATTAGTTGTCATACATCCCTGCACCTTCCGCTCTTCGTTCCCAAATATCCGCGGAAGTCCTGAGGCATGGATAGACACCTTGGTAGCCATTCAATTCGGCCAGTGGGTGACGTTTTGAAGGCGACAAAGGCATTCTCCATGTCTCTATATCTTCAGGCGATCTTTGGGGGATAATGTGTTAACCTGCCTGAAATTCAACTTCTCTCATGTTCTGATATGTGACCCTTCGGTCCTAGACATATTTCCGAGAATGACCTCGGGGACCTACGTGACAAATCCGTGATTGTGACAGATGGATAGTGAGTCCCAAGTCGCCTTATGTCGGATGATTTTCTAAGAAACTGGTGTATGATCTAGGTCTGGAATTGGATACTTTGCTTCATAGTTCCTCGTAAGAAGGGGCGCCAAGGTATACGCAACTAGTGACTTGTAATCATTCGCGAAGTCTACACGCTATTGTGCTAGGTCTACTTGGCGACACAGAACGAAGAAGGGACGAAGGACGCAATCCAAAAACTGGAGGCCGAGGGATTGGCGACGGCTCCCTTCATTAGATCAAACCCAAGTTGGACGACGCTCGTGTTTTTGAAGAATGAAGGCCGCTTGGATATTCTGTGTGTGTGCTCCCAAAGTCCACTTGTGGAACTATTTTTGGTTGATTCCGGCGAGTGAACAGAATGGGAAAGTATGATACGTTCTTCCTGTTCGTACAACGACCAGAGACTAAGATTCAAAATCAGAGCCATTGGTCCCTTCCAATTAACCAAGGATGGATTGTGAGATACCATGGCGATCAACTATGTTGCTCGATCTCAACGGCATAGAGTAGATTTGACGAATCCTTGGACAATTACCTAGGTGTGGGTAAAAATCGTTCTGCTGGAGCATCAGCTCATATGATTGCTATCCCTTGGCATTTTGGCATCATATTTCCTGTTTCCGGTACCTCAAGACACCGCCCATGTCATTGGATATCCGCTGTCCTTCCAAAATAGACATTGCTATTGGCATATGATGCCTAATGACAAGCCATAGTGACAAATTTAATTCTCGGGTCTAGCCTAGCAGGGCATATAGGTCACCCGAGTAACTGCGACCAATTCACGCTCAAGGTTTCACAATCTCTCCATTATGTGGCCATTTGAAAGTCATAGGCGTATATCTGAGGAGGATTTGCGGGACCTGCATGGTAAAGTTATCATTGTAACAGGTGGATAGTGGGTATCAAATTTACTCGTTTCCTAGCCATTTGTTGACTGGTCGTGTTCTGTGCAGCTCAGGAATTGGTTACTGTACGACACAATTCCTCGTTCGGAAGGGTGCCAAGGTACGTTGAGTGCTCATAACAATGCCCGTCATGATTCCGACGTCCGGTTCTGCAGGTGTATCTCGCAACAAGAAATGAACAAGGCACTAAAGATGCCATGGAAAAATTGGAGAAAGAAGGCATCGGCGACGGGACTCTTCACTGGCTAAAGATTGAACTGGATGACCCCCGTTCTGCTAAAAGCGCTGCTGAAGAGTTCCTAAAGAAAGAAGAACGGCTAGACATCTTGAGTGCGTGGTAATCTTTTCATTCTGGTTCCAACAAACATTGACCTCTTATGCAGTCAATAATGCTGGAAAGTGAGACGTCTCCCCGATAAGTTTTATCTAGTTTGTTGACATTCTATCTCAGAGGCAACGGCCCCTTGGGCTTGACGAAGGATGGCTTGCGAGAGTCGATGGCCGTTAAGTATGCACCCTCGAATTCATTCCCGGGCGCCCAGACTCATCACCATTGCCGTGATAGTTATCTAGGGCACTTTGTTTTCACGGAAAATCTGCTGCCCCTACTGATACAAATCTCAAAGCAAGAGGGTTCTGATGTCCGTATCATTAATGTCAGAGAGGCTTCCCGTTTTCGTTATGTTTAAACTGATTTCCTTCTCGCCAATCATTAGGTCTTATCTCAAGGTCATACTATGGTCTCGCCTACCTCGTTCGTTGGCAAAGAGAACTTCAATAAATCCTGGGGGGCATCCTGGACAAGCGATCTCTCCACCTACGGTACATCCTCGACGCACAGTCAACACTCAAAACATATTCTGATCAACATGGTACCAGGTTTATCCAAGTTGGCGAATGTTCTCCACACTAAGCACCTCCAACGTCGTCTCAACGAACAGAAAGTGGACATAATCTGCATGGCTATCCACCCTGGTGCAGTCATGACGCCTAATGTGCAAAAATTCTTGGGCAGCCGGCCGCCTTGGTCGCGACCATTTTTCAGACTATTATTGAATCTGATATTTGTCCCCATGAGATAGGGCGCCATGAACTCAGCCTACACGGCTGCTTCGCCTGAAGTCAAAGCGAAAGCCGAAGCCTTCAAAGGGGCGTATGTCGATCCGGTTGGAAAAATCATTGATCCATCACCTGCTGCGAGGGAAGAGAGGCTGGAGAATGAACTTTATGATACGACGCTGGAAAGTTTGAAGGAGCTGAATATCTGATTTTCTCAATATATGGTCGAGCTAGTAGAAAGTTTGTCATCTGTTTTAAGTTCACTGAATCCAAGTCATGCGATATTAAGAATTTATGGGAGGCCTTGAGGTGTAGTTGGGGGTGTGGCGGAAGTTACCCGTTGCGTTCGAAGGGTTCAAACGTCCATCTCTCCATGAGCAGTCTCACAAGCGGTTTGTTGACCAGAAAGGCTGCGCGTTAGTAAATAAACGCATCGGGCTCGGGTAGAAATTCAGCCAAGGCCATGATACGGTCCCTTGTGCCAAAGATGCCCAGGAGATAGAAGGAGCGAAAGACATCTTGGGGGATTTATGGGTCCCATGGGTAAAGGCGAAAGGCGATATTTTCAAGGGAGCGTATGTTGAACCTGTTAGGAAGATTACGGATGGGTCGATTTTCCCCAAAAATGAGCGTTTGGCTAATGAGTTATATGAGATGATGTTGGGGAATTTGAAGGACTTGGGTGTATAAAAAGTGTTGGAGAATATTCGCTTAAAAATCGTCATGGCTCATTCCTTTTTCCCGTTGATTTCTGACGCTTAGATATGTGCATAAGTATGTATGTAGACGGTGCGGGCCTAGCTTTGGATTTGGATTTGTTTGGGTGTGGGTAAAAATCGCTCTGCCGGAACATCGGTATATGACTGTTATCTTTCGTTATCCCTTGACAGTTTGACATCATACTTCCTGTTCCCAGCACCGCAAAATGCCGCCCATGTCATTGGTTATCCACATTCCCTCCAAAATAGACATTTTCATTGGCGTACAATGCCTAATGGCAAGCCGTGGCGACGAGTTTGCTTCCCAGGTCTAGGCTAGGCCAAAGGCCACCCGAACAACTGTGACCAATTCACGCTCAAGGTCTCACACTCTCTCCACTATGTGGCCATTCGGAAGCCATAGGCATATATCTGAGGAGGACTTAGGGGACCTGCATGGCAAAGTTATCATTGTAACAGGTGGATAGTGGGTATCAGGTTTTCTCATTTCCTAACCCCTCTGTTGACTAGTCGAGTTCTGTGCAGCTCAGGAATTGGTTACTGTACGACACAGTTCCTCGTTCGGAAGGGTGCTAAGGTATGTCAAACGCTCATAACAACGCTCATCGTGAGCTTGACGTCCGGTTTTGCAGGTGTATCTTGCAACAAGAAGTGAGCAAGGCACTAAAGATGCCATGGAAAAATTGGAGAAAGAGGGCATCGGTGAAGGTTCCCTTCACTGGCTAAAGATTGAGCTAGATGACCCCCGCTCCGCTAAAAGCGCTGCTGAAGAATTCCTGAAGAAAGAAGACCGGTTAGACATCTTGAGTGCGTGGTAGTCTTTTCGTTCTGGTTACTACATACATTAACCTTTCAAACAGTCAATAATGCTGGAAAGTGAGGAGTTTTTCCGATAACCTATATCCAGTTCGTTGATATTCTATCTCAGAGCCACTGGTCCCATGGGCATGACGAAGGATGGCTTGCGAGATTCGATGGCCATAAAGTATATCCCTTCAAATTCGTTCCCGGAGTTCAGGCTCATCAACCGTGTTATGATAGTTACTTGGGACATTTTGTTTTCACGGAAAACCTACTGCCCCTATTGATACAAACCTCAAAGCAGGAGGGCTCTGATGTCCGCATCATCAACGTCAGAAACGCTTCCCACTTTCGTGATGCTTAGCCTGATTCCTTCTCGTTAACCATTAGCTTTCGTCTCGAGGTCATACTCTGGTCTCACCTGCCTCATTCGTTGGCAAAGAGAACTTCAATAAGTCCTGGGGGCCATCCTGGACAAACGATTTGTCCACCTATGGTGCGTCCTCGATGCATAACCCAACACTCAAAATATATATCTTAATCAATATGGCATTAGGTTTATCCAAGTTGGCGAATGTTCTCCACACGAAACATCTCCAGCGTCGCCTTGACGAGCAGAAAGCAGACATAATTTGCGTGGCGATCCACCCTGGCGCGGTCATGACGCCTAATATGCAAAAGTTCTTGGATAATAGACCATCTTGGTCGCGACCATTTTTCAGATTCTTGCTGAATCTGATGTTTGGTCCTATGAGAGAGGGCGCCATGAACTCAGCCTATACGGCTGCTTCGCCTGAAGTCAAAGCCAAAGCCAAGGCCTTCAAGGGGGCGTATGTCGATCCGGTTGGAAAGATCGTTGATCCGTCACCTGCTGCGAGGGAGGAGAGGCTGGAGAACGAACTTTATGATACGACGCTGGAAATTTTGAAGGAGCTGAATATTTGATTTTCTCAATATATGGTCGAGCTAGTAGAAAGTTCATCGTCCGTTTAGAGTTTTCATCGAATTCAAATCATGCGGTATTGATTTTTCCTGCGAGGCCCTGAGGTTTGTGTCGGAGGTAACCCATTGCGTTCAAAGGATTTCAACGTTCTTCTCCCGTCTCCACAAGCGCTGTGCGCTGGTAACTAAACGCACCAGGTTCGGATAGAAATCCAGCCAAGGCTTTGATACAGCCTTTTGTGCCAAAGATGTCCGGGAGATAGAGGAAGCAACTAAAAACATCCCAGGATGGACGTAACTAGTCCGTGAATGAGGTTGTTGAGCCTGGGCGAATCTCCAATCAATTCAACCGCTCTGCCTGAATATCTGATAAATAGTTGTAATTAACTGACATCTGCTTTTTTGAATAAACTTTGGTTGTTGGCAGCAGCTTCAGTGTAATCACAAAACGCGAAATTCGGCAACTTATTCCCAGGCCAAGTGGTCGACCCTGACTGGGATCTCTAACCAGTGGATGTCATTCAATATTCTCCTTAGTGCTACCTATGTGGCCATTCGGACGTCAAAGATGTATTTCTGAGGAGGATCTATGAGAATTGCATAGTAAAGTTGCCATCGTGACGGGTGGATAGTGAGTGTTGGGCTAAGTTATCTTTTCCGGGCACCTTTGCTGACTTCTCACGCAGCTCAGGAATCGGTTACTGTACCACACAATTTCTCGTTCGGAAAGGTGCCAAGGTATGTCGTTTGCTACGAAATCCACATGTCATGATTTCGACACCTGCCCTAATAGGTTTATCTCGCCACAAGAAATGGGGAGGGCACCCGAGATGCCATGGAGAAACTGGAGAAAGATGGGATTGGTGACGGCTCCCTTCATTGGCTGAAGATCGAGCTGGATGACCCTCGCTCTGCAAAAGTGCCGCTAAGAAATTCTTGAAGAAGGAGGACCGTTTAGACATTCTGAGTCTGTGATCTCGTCGTTCTTATCAACACAGGCTGGCGCGCGGGGATACAGTAAGCAATGTTGGAAAGTAAGGTACCTCTCGTCTGAGTCATATCCAATTCACAGATGCACTACCGTAGGTCCTTTGGCCCTTTTGGTTTGACGAAGGACGGTTTGCAAGATACTAGGGCCATAAAGTATGTACCTTACTTGGTTTAGAAGCTCATCAGCAGTCCAGGCTCATCGTTCGTGTTACAACAACTATTTGGCACACTTCGTTTTCACGGAAAACCTATTGCCCCTTCTCATACAGGCCTCGAAACAAGAGGGCTCTGATGTTCGCATCATAAATGTCTGCCATTTCCACGATTTTGTTTTGCTTTGACTGATTTCTTCTTGTCCATTATAGGGTCTCCTCTGGAGCTCATACTCTGGCCTCACTTGCATCACTCATTGGTAAGGAGAACTTTAACAAGACCTGGGGTACGTCCTGGATCAGTGAACTGTCCATCTACGGTATGCCTTCGATATAGGATCCATACTCGGAACATATCTTGAGCCGCGCAACACCAGGTTTATCCAAGCTGGCAAATATTCTCCATACGAAACACCTGCAATGCCGCCTCAATGAGCAGAATGCAAACATAATCTGCGTCGCTATCCACCCTGGGACCGCCATAACACCTATTGTGAAAAAGTTCCTGGATAACAGATCGTCTTGGTCACGACCGTTTTTCAGACTCATGTTAACCTGGAGAGCGTTCCGATCAGGTAGGGTGCCATGAACTCGGCATACACAGCTGCTTCATCCGAAGTCAAAGCTAAAGCCCAAGCTTTCAAGGGGGCATATGTCAATCTGGTTGGTAAAATCACCGATCCATCCCCTGCTGCGCGGGAGGCAAGGCTGGAGAATGAACTCTACGATACAACGCTAGAACTCCTAAAGGAGCTGAAGATATAATAGTCCAGATCATGATCACCCGCACGAATGTTTGTTACATGTTCTTTTTGTTTTATTGATTTCAAGTCGTGCGGCCCAACTCGTAGGGTTTGAACTATGCCTCACCAAGACTCGACCCACTCTATTGGCCCAACAATCTTTAAAGCGACAGCACCACCCTCCAAAAGCTCACCAATATGCTTATCGCCTCCCGGATACCCATAGGCCACATTTTCTCAGCTACCGACATGGACTGCCTCTGTATGCTCTGGACAAGGAAATTCATGCTTCTAAGGCACGCATTGCAATGTTATTTAGGGCCTACGATTCCGTTAGGCCGGTCTACCCGGATTAATTTCAGCCTAGATTGACACCTGAGCTTGTGCGCCCATCCACTGATAGAGGTAAAAGTACTCAGCGAGATGATCGGTCCGCAAGGGGGATTCTGATCGCTTGGTTATCCTGAGCCAAGTGTGCCAATCCGCCACTGGGGTTTGATTAGTAGAACCGACTCCTGGCGACCTAGCCAACAATGTCGCAATTTTTCTTATGCCCTCATTATTCAGGCCTACAGGTGCGCATACCAGGACTCGCGCATATGGACCCAACACATGCCATTATCATGTATGTATCTCTCATTTTGGGAGTTTTTTTTTTTGGCATGATACCTCCTTGCACTGCCTCAGATTCCCATCGTTCCGTGAGCCTAGGCCTGTCTACTTGACGAAGCGTGGTAAATGTACGCCATGCTGTACATCAACCTCATACAGTACTGACCTCATAAGCCTTGATTCAGCATTGTTATCAATATTATGGGGAAATATGTTTGCTCCGTTACTGTATCATAGAGCTTTTGACGACGGAAAACAAACCGCAGCTAGTCAATTTGCTATGAGATGCAACAAACACTGGAAGGCCCCCGAAGAGTCAAAACACAATCGTTGAACTGCGCACCACTGCGACGGCCGCTTCGGCTATATAGTTCAACTCTCGAGTTTGTTACTCAATGTGTCATCAAATTTTACAGGGATGCGGGGTGGTCCTTCTTCTTTAAAGACACGGCTACTTTTTTTCATGCGGCCTTAAGAAGAACCTGTTCGATTTTCTTTCCATATGGCTTGAGAAGCCTGAATACAAGGGAAACAGAAACCAAGACTATGTCAACCATCATAATTCCTCACCGAGGCATCGCCGAACTGTTTCTAACAAATAATAGTTCAAGCAGGCCGAGATGAACAGAGCAGCGTCGGTACCTCTTCCGAAATCCCACGTCAATGCCTTTGACCAGATTTTCTGGAGTCATCATGCCAGTCCCCGAACACTCGGAGTATCTAACCCTCCCTTTGCTCTTCAGAGGTTCTCTGTTTAGAAGCAGGAATGGCTAAGTAAAAAAACCCCGGTATGTCTCCCTTGACAGCTTGATTTTGGCAGCCAGTTTGAATGATCGTTGGAGCTATGACAGATTGCGAATAGTGAGTATAGGACTTCCTACTGAGGGAACTTGTTTCGATCAGCCCAACAATAAAATATATGCACTCAACGACAATCATGCGTCCATATTCATTTCCAAAACAGAGTCACCAAACCACCAGCTTGTTGAAGAAGCTGCTGATTTTATCGGAATAATATAGGACCTCTGCATCTTGTCTTGTGGACAGTTGGCACATGCTGGTAGTAATGGTCACGACCCACAGACGCTACGATGGTAGGGTATTACCTTGCATCAGCTTGTCCTGAATTTCTTCCAGCCAACGGTGTTTCCTCAGTTATGACATTCAGGGGACCTCCAGATTGCGACTCTTTCTCTCAGTGTTGCGGCACATCGTGATTGTCATACACACAGGGGTCATGGAACCATCTTTAATCCCACAGTGGCTGATTTGGAGTCAACGGAAGCTTCCTCTCCAACTGCCTCATGCTTCATGCCTTTCCTTACGGAAATACTGCAATTACTAATAATAAAATATGTACATTGGTAAGGTCTTCTTGCTTTGAACTTCAGCGAAGGTGCTGTGAGCCTTTTATTGGCTACCACTCATCTAATCAGGCGGGCCACTATAATTTTCTACCTGCCATGCTGGAACTTTTCCGGCTTTCTACTTTATCATACTACTTGAATTCATTAACGTGTCAAATCCATCACGTATTATTGCTTGCCAAATTTTGCGGATAACTTCCGAGAGGTGGTTGATGAATGACTTTGCCGAAACTCTTCGCGCCTGAGTTCGGCATAATACACATCATTTCGCCAAGGCGATGAGTAAAGAGCATTTTGATTGCTTCACTCACCGAGAGCTTTCGACTCAAGCTTGACTTGAGGTCCGTTGAGCCTTCTAACCTAGCGTGAATGAGTTGACATCGCAAGCATGCATCTGGTATTGTCGGGGTATGTAAACACTCTCGACTATTGGGAGTGATATCATGGACAGCACTCCCACTGCAACCATTGCACCTGCCGGTGGATTGCGTTTTGAGCTGGTAATTTTAGCCAGACGTTGGTGGTCAACTTGAAATATTTTTCCATCATAGTGAATGTACGCAGCAGCATCCATATGGTTGAAAGACTTGATTGATGAACTTTGCGCGTTTGTATATATACATCTACTGTATCGAGCGATTGACATCGTCGTAGATCCCAAACCGTGGGAATGCATGGACCTCTATGCACCTGGTTATTAATAGGTTTTAAGATCAATCGGATCAATGATCGATACTTCGGTTGCAATGATGTTTATCTCTATGTACCATGATCTGTGTTCATGCCTTTGCTACATCTACTACCCCGCAGTTAACAGTGCCAAGCAACCTGTGCATCGACACTCATCCATTTCGCCCACTTACTGTTGAAACTTAGACTGGTGTGTGGCTTGCATAAGAACGAAAATTCCGGGAAGAGCCGGAAATAACTTTTCAAGCGCTTGAAAATGAGAACATGGGGACAATGGTACATAAATCAAACTCGCAGGCAGAAACGGCGCCGAAGTTCTTCGTAAGCCATTTCCCCTCCACTGTACTGGACGGCAGTATTCAGGCTTGGCATGATCGTGCTCGGAGAGTGGCCATCGTTCGCTGCTATCTCTTCAACGCAATGTAGCCAGCGCTCTCCTGTGTTTTACACAGCAGGTTACGTTGAACTTTGCTGCGCGCTACAGGTCCCCGGAGATGCATCACCGTACACCCCGGCCCTGGACAGGTTTCGGGGCTCCTTCGAAAAAGTCCCTTGAACATGGTAATGTCGGTACCTTGGCTGTGCAAATAATCTTTAAGCGAGTTATCCGCCAAAATAAACCGCAGCTGCGCGCCGGGGTTAAAATTGTCCATAAAGCCTCACTGAATAAACCAACGAAAACCAACAACACATTCCCTCTCTCCACAGATGGTCAGCTTTGTGAGCTTCATCACCCTCTCCCTTGCTCTTGCTTCGTCTACACAGGCGTTCCCGGCCTATGGTTCTTTGGCTGGATTGCCACGGGAGGAGCTTGACAGAATTCTTCCAACCTTGAAAGTCCGCGAGCCGGCAAGCCCCCCTCCACCTCTTAAATTCAACGGTACCAAGCTCGTTAACGACGCTCAACACCCTTGGAAGCCCCTCAGACACGGCGATATTCGAGGACCGTGTCCCGGGTTGAACACTCTTGCTTCTCATGGGGTACGCACTCTAATTAGATTTGTGCAGATCATAGAATTATGACTCACTTTATTAACAGTACCTTCCCCGCGATGGGGTTGCCTCCCCGGCACAAATCATCACTGCTGTGCAAGAAGGTCAGTTGTGTCGCGTACCGACTACCAAATCCCTGATACTGACCAGTGGAATGATCTACAGGATTTAACATGGACTCCTTCACCGCACGATTTGTGACCTATGCCGCCCATCTAGTCGATGGCAATGTAGTCACCGACAGGCTCAGCATCGGAGGAAAGTCACAGCACACGGGCCCCGATCCCCCGGCTCCTGCAATCGTTGGGGGCCTGAATACACATTCCGTCTTTGAAGGTGATGCAAGTATGACTCGGGGTCAGTAAATTTTCATTTGATCTGGTAAAACCAGCGAGCTTATTGATTAAATGACAGGGGATGCATTCTTCGGAGACAATCACAGCTTCAACGAAACTTTGTTTGACGAGGTAAGCCCTTTGTGATCCTTCCTGTGCGAATGAAGAGCTGAATTAGCCCACTAGTTCGTCGCTTTCAGCAACCAGTACGGCGGCGGAAAGTACAATTTGACAGTCGCCGGAGAGTACAGGTTCCACCGTATCCAAGAATCCATCGCCACAAACCCGAACTTCTCATTCGTCTCTCCCCGATTCTTCACTGCTTACGCAGAATCGGTTTTCCCCATCAATTTCTTCATCGACGGACGTCAGAACGACACTCAACTGGACTTGGATGTTGCACGCAGCTTTTTCCAGGGAATGCGCATGCCCGATGACTTCCACCGACCTAACAAGCCTGTCGGTGCTGATGGGCTCGATGCCGTCGCTGCCGCTCACCCCATTGAACCTGGTGCCAACGCTGGAGCAGTGAACAGCTATACTCCTGACCCGACCTCAGCCAACTTCAGCACCTTCTGCTTGTTGTACGAGAACTTTGTCAACAAGACCATTGTCGGTCTCTACCCCAACCCGACTGGAGCTCTCAAGAAGGCTTTGAACACTAACTTGGGATTTTTCTATGAACCTATCAGCGACGCCTGCACCCAGGTCTTCCCCTATGGTAAATAGATAGGAAGTCTGTAATGAATGGCCTGTGTACGGACGCTTTCCGTGAACCAGTCGTGATTTACTGTCGTTTATGTTCGTTATTCTGCTAGTATTGTTGATAGTTTATGTTGATAGCGGTGTTCGCGCTTTACTGTGAACGAACTTTTGTTAATCGTATATAAGTATCTGTTACGGCTGTTTAAACTGTGTCAACGACATCCTAATAGATTTTCGGTGACATCAGTATTATTTCCAGCTTCTGAAGAGTACCGTAAGTAGTGCGTAAAGGCAATGAATAGACGGGTCCCTTTCCGTATGAAGCACGTGCGCAAAACACACGATCACGACAGCACAGCGCAGCATGTGCCAAGCCCAACCATCCCCGGAAAACTCACGACTGCGCTGCTATGACACCCCCTTGTCAATGATTGACCTACACACTTATTTATGTTGACGAAAGACTGATCGCGAAAGCGGAACTGTATCAAGCCAAGACGGCATAACGGGGATCTGGCTATACTGGCGACATAAGCGTGATTTGAAGGTTGTGGAGTCAAAATGTCCAGCATCAAACTTCCAAATCCCAGTACACCTCGATAACATCTTCCCGGAAGTCTTCCGGGTCCATTTTGGTGGTGATCTTCGAGAGATGCGGGGATTAAATACCGCAGTAAGTCTCTTGCTGTGCAATGTCGTTCGTTCCTGGGCCCTTCTATGTTCACAAATAGCCTCAATAGTCTCAAATATCTCAAGAGCCAGTGGACATGTTTTCTGCCGAGAGCTTCATCTTGATTTTTTGATCCTTGTTGCGGTGACCTCGGACTCTCGGGCTCCAAATATATAGCCAGACCTACATTTGAACAACTAACTTGATTCCAAGTCATATGGACGCTGGCAGGCGTGGTTACCAAAACCGTTACTTCCTATTGGTTCCCAACGGGCAATGAAGTATGCCGCATTTGTCTGCCACAGCAATTATCCCCTATAAATGTCTATAGCTCACACAACAAATCGCCCAGGCTCATTTTTTTGGGTTCCCCTTTGACATTTCATCGACACCCATGGGTCGTTTTATGAGACTCGTCGCTCTTGCCCTCGTCTCCGTGTCCTTCGCCGGGGCTTTACCAGAGGCCTCGTATCTAGCTCATCGCTCCTTGGCTGGACTTAGTAGGGAACAATTGCATGTAATTCTTCCAAGGCTTCAGGTTGCTCCCCCCGAAAACCCTCCTGGTCCACTCAATGATACATCGACGAAACTGGTCAATGATTATGCCCACCCTTGGAGGGCCCCGTCTCCGAATGATATGCGAGGACCTTGCCCTGGGCTTAACACCCTCGCTTCTCATGGAGTGAGTGCTTCAACCCCTGAAAAGTGTATTCTTTTTACTGACTCGTTGATCAGTATCTCCCTCGGAATGGGATTGCCACCCCCGCCCAGATTATCAATGCTGCCATGGAAGGTGCGCTCTCTCTGAAATTGTTATCTAGAAATTCTCAAAGTCTGATTTCGACCCTTTCAGGTTTCAACATGGAAAACGGCATTGCTAGGTTTGTGACCTATGCGGCATTTTTGGTCGATGGAAATCCTGTCACCAATCTTATGAGTATTGGAGGCAAGAGTTCTGGGACTGGACAAGATCCTCCTCAACCTGCGATCGTCGGTGGTCTGGACACTCATGCAGTTTTTGAAGGTCAGACACAGCATAAATGGTTCTACCAACTGTCATACTAACAGCTATTTACAGGTGATTCAAGTATGACCCGTGCTGATGCTTTCTTCGGAGACAACCACAGTTTCAATCAAACACTATGGGACGAAGTACGTCTCTCCTCCCTCTCCCCTCTCAAATCCCCCACTCACAACTATTTCCCTAGTTCGTCGCCTTAAGCAACGAATTCGGCGGCGGCAAATACAACCTCACCGTCGCTGCAGAACTCCGCATCCGTCGCATCCAAGACTCCATCGCCACCAACCCCACCTTTTCCTTCGTCGCACCCCGCTTCTTCACAGCCTACGCCGAATCCGTCTTCCCCATCAACTTCTTCATCGACGGCCGACAAAAAGGCGGTCAACTCGATCTCGACGACGCTATCAGCTTTTTCCGCGATATGCGATTCCCAGACGGATTCTTCCGCGCTTCTAAACCCTCTGGTGCTGAAAATCTGGATGTTGTCGCAGCTGCTCATCCCATCCCTCCAGGTGCCAATAATGGCACTGTGAATAGCTATACCCCCGATCCGACTTCAGCTGATTTTAACAACTTTTGCTTGCTTTATGTCAATTTTGTGAATCAGACGATTAGAAGCTTGTATCCTAATCCGACGGGTGTATTGAGGGACGCGTTGAATAGGAACTTGGGTTTCTTGTACGATTTTATTGATACCCCTCTCTGCCCGCAGCTATTCCCTTACGGACAGTAGAACCTTGATTATCTATGTACCTGTACATCATTGTAAAAATCAAGGAAAATCGATAAATGGGTTTTTTTTGGGTTTTATTAACGGGACTTTTCAAGAACCGAGAGGGCTATGAGCAAACCCTGAGCAACATCCAACGGGTAAAACACAGCATCAAGGGAATAGCAGCTATATATTATATCTGAGCAACAATCGGACGCGTCAAACTATGTACAGCTGGGTATACGCTGGGAAGAGTAGCAACGTAGGAGGAAACTGTCCAAAAAATATCTATCTATCAGCAGCAGACATAATCGCGTGTGTGAGAGAGTGGAAGCACGATTAAAAAATTACTGACACGACGCTATTTTTAGAACCACGACAAAAGAGTGAATGATTCTCGAAGGAAGCTTCCTAAGCAGATCTCGAAGCTTGGCGAGACCTCTGATCCATCAATCTCGTGCTGCAAGCAATCCCAACCAAAAGAATGGCGTAAATGACCACGTAGACCATGTATCCGCCAAGAATCCCATCTTCAATAGACATCGAGAACAGGGAGGATGCAAAAGTCGGAGCAATGGTACGCATGATGCAGCCTGACATTTGTACGAGACCGTTGATTGATCCAAGTAAGGATTTTGGAGCCGCGTCAGCGATGACAACTTGAATCGAAGCTGGTTGTTGACAAGTCAGTAAGCATAGAAGGTGGAGGTAAGTGTGACGCGTACCATAACCCATATACGCGAAGAACTGGAAAATCAGCTGAAGCGCGATCATCACCCCGGATCCAAACCCGACACCTCCATTTTTCTGAGCGAAATAACTCGACATCGGGAACGTCAGAAGAGAGATCAGGTAACACGCGTACGCGACCTTGTACACGCTAGCCCCACCATACCTCCTAATCGCCTTCCCAACAAGATTAATCTGCACAAAAGCATTGCAGAATCCCCAAACACCCATGATCATACCAATCTGGTAAGGATCAAGGCCCAAACCACCAGTTTCGATGGACGTAGAGTACATCAGTGGCATGAGCACGACGTAACACATGTCTGTGAACATGAGGAAAGTGTAGTTGGCAATGATGAGCTGCATTCGGCTAGATTTGAGTATGGTGCTTAGGGAGGTAGATTCCCAGGTGTTTGCATCTGTGGGTTTTTGCGGCGAGTCGAGGGTGGCTGAAGATGAGGGTGATGGGGCGCGGGTTGAGCTGGAGGTGGCTGTTGTTCCGTAGTCGGGCGTGTCGTTGTGGTCGAGGAGAGCGTCTGTGGAATCACGCCTGCGCTCTTCATCCCTGGTTGAGTTATCGGAGGGAATGCGAGAGGAAAGCGTCTTGGCGAAGATGAGAACTTTGATTCACGCGCTCTTAGGGGTTGGGGGCTTACCTCTTTCAGGCCGACAAAACCAATCACAAACGTGAAGAAAGAAATGATACCCGCGACCAAACAGGGCAAGAAATACGGGTGCTGTACGAAGACAGCAATTTTTCCGAAAACATTTGGCCATCTAGTTGCGGGATTACTCAAGACGCCTCCCATTATCGGACTTTGTAAAGGATGTTAGCACCAACACGAGAGACGGTAGTGATTACGCCTACCCGAGGGTAACGCCAGCACTCCACATGAGTGGCATCATGGAGAAAGCATCACCAATATTGGATGAGTCGGAGAGCTGAAAGTTACTATCAGAATCTGCTTGCAAAGGTAAATTAAATGTCATTTTACCTCAACCATAACAGTTTTGGATACACCTATCGGTACGCGCTTCAGCGAATTTTTGAAGTCTAGAAAATTCTGGAAAACTCACCGATGTTACCGTTGAAGACACCTTGGAAACACCTTGACAATACCATCGGCCAGAAGGATGTAGAGTATCCGAACCTCAACATCGCAAAGGTCAGGCCAAAAGGTCCAAGTAGAAGAATCGGTCTTCTCCCAAAGCGATCGGACAACCATCCCCAAAGAAAGACCGTGGCAGCCTCGGCGAAGAAGAAAGCCGATTCCTGGAATCGAAATGGGACACAACTGTCAGTATATGCGCACTTTCCAATGAAGAATGGAGCACTTACAATGACACCAGCATAATAACCAGTTTTCCTGTCATCTCCCCCGGTGATTCCAGTATCTCGAACGAATTGATTGACGAAAGGATATATGACAACAGCAGTGATGGGCTCCGAGAATTGGATTAGAAGAACGATAAAGAGCTGGAATTTGGGTAATGGTGTCCGCGGCTCCTCAGCGTCTATTGTCTCGCAGTCACCAGCTTGTGCGGCGGCTGTGGTTGATTTTGGAGCCTCATAACGCTCGATTTCTTGGACCACGGGGACATCGGACTGGTTGTTGTCAGTCATGTCAGCTGCGAAAGGAAAGAGCGAGGAGAGATGACTCTGAGCAAAGAGTTGGAGATGAGGGAGGAAAGGAATGTGAGGGTCAAATGCGAACCGATTTTGGTTGGAGGAGAGAGGGAGTTTATAAGCAAGTCTTCTTTTTCATCATTAAGGGCCGAAGTTGGATTGACATTGAGTATGGACCCGAATTACATGCCCGTGACGTGTAACGCGTTGACCAAAGGGATGCAAGTCGAGCGCTAACCCGGAGGACGGCGAGCAAGAGAGCCGCTACAACTCCACTGGTTCACACTTCGTGATCCGAATGCCGGAAAATGTGATTGATCTCCAGTCCATCAACAAAAGGAGTCCGTGGGATTTGTAGTAGGAATAGCCATCTGAACTCCAAGGCAAGGCTCGTCAGAGCTGCTCGAGCATGACAGGCTTTATGGTCACCCAAAAAACACAATGCCTGGCAGCCTGTTGTGTACCTGAATCTTCGAATTCGGTGGTGTTGGATGGCACAAAAGTTTGGGGTGTTCCTATTCGGCCCCTAGGCAGTATTTGTCAGTGCACTGGAAATTGCTAATACTGGGTACATACTGAGCTATCTTCTGTGACCGATAGCCTACCAGGATTGGTCAAACGGTCCGGTTCGTTACAAATAACGACAAGTGACCCCAGTGGGACTCCGCATTCATTAAGCGCAGTAGAACCTAAGGTGGTCTGTGCATTGTGCACCAAGATGCACTCGAATCAGGTAGGTGAGATCGATACGGCGCTGTGGAATAATTGGCGCAGGAGGCATGTCCTAGTTGGAGGTGGGCATGTTTTTGTGCAAGGGGGTGATGAATGGATCGGTCACCGGCGTTTGCCGGTGACATACCCACCCGCTCCAAAATCAAGCTATGTCGCTATTCGCCAGCACACATGACTTTCGGGTGAAAGAACTCGTTAATCATTAATCAATCTCCAATATCAAAAATGTTATCAGCCATGACATGAGCTTTCACGCTATCATACCTCGCACCACTCAGCGCCAATGTTCGGCCAATTTATACATTATGACGACAGGTTCGATGTAACTCTAAAATAGTGTCCTTGGCTCCTCCGGACAGTAATTATAGGTCACTAAGTTATATGAAGCGCGCACCACCTCTCAGCGAGATTTTTTCACCAACTTCTCAAAACTATGTCGACTTCTCCTTGGCCACAGCATCAATCAATCTCCCGCTGAAACCAACAGCAGCCAAGAGAATGGCATATATGACCACATAAACCATATACCCACCAAGAATCTGCCCTTGAATGGATACCGAGAACAACGAAGAAGCAATAATCGGTGCAATGGTACGCATGATGCAAGCCGTCATCTGCGCGAGACCGTTGACAGATCCCAATATCGATTTTGGTGTCGATTCAGCAATGATGACCTGAATTGAGCCTAACAAACACTGTGTATTTAGTCCATATTCGCACATGAAATGATAGATACAAACCATAGCCCGTGGACGCGAAAATCCGGGAGAACAGCTGAATGACGATGACCACCCAAGTACCAAATCCAACACTTCCATTTCGTCGTGCGAGATAATTCGACAAAGGGAACGCCATGAAAACTATCAAGTAGCTGATGCATGCGGCTCTGTATACTGAAGCACCGCCGTACTTCCTGATGGCTTTTCCGAAGAGGTTTATCTGTATAAGAGCGTTAAAGCAGCCCCAGATACCCATGATCAACCCAATTTGGTACGGATTGAAGGCTAGTCCACCGTCTTCAATGGAGGTGGAGAACATTAGTGGCATCAGGACAGCAAAGCTCATTTGTGAGAAGGCTTGGAAGATGTAGTTGATCAGGATGAGCTGCATTATTTTGGATGAGAGAACAGAGCGCAGGGTAGCAGCCTCCAAATTGGAGTTTGAGGGCCCCTGGCATGAGTCCGTGAATGCTTCGGAAGATGCGGATGAAGAGCTGCGGGTTGTAGCAGCCGTTCCGTAGTCTGGATGGTCATTGTGACCCAGAAGGGAGTCTGTTGAGCTAGTTCTTGAGATTTCAGAGCCGCGCCTTTGCTCGCCGCCATTGGTCAAATGCTTAGAAGCAGTGTGAGAGGGATGTGTCTATGTGAAAGATGAGAATCAGATTTAAGCACTCGATTGGGTATTGGTGACTTGCCTCTTTTAGCCCGAGAAAACCAATCACAAACGCGAAGAAGGAAATGGCTCCGGCGGCCAGACAGGGCAGGAAATACGGATGATCTTTGAAGAGAGCAATTTTTCCAAAAACATTTGGCCACCTTTCTGCCGGGCTACTTAAGACGCCACCCAACATCGGGCTTTGAGGGACGTCAATACTGGTATGATGGATGGTTAGGATAGTTTTCACGTACCCGACAGTGATTCCAGTACTCCACATGGGGGGGATTAGTGCAAGGGCATCACCAATACTGCTCGAATCCGTTAGCTGAAGGTTTTGTGTCATAAAACGCTCATAAGGATGAATAGAGTGCAGCCTTACCTCGATAATGACAGCTTTGGATACACCTATCAAGACGTGCTTTAACGACTACTTGAAGCTCAAGGAATCCTGGAAAGCTTACCGATGTTGCCGTTGAAGACGCCTTGAAAAAACCTTGACAGTAACATTATCCAAAAAGACGTGGAATATCCAAAGCTAAGCATCGCGAAGGTGAGGCCAAGGGGTCCAAGCAAGAGGATTGGTCTTCTTCCCAAGCGGTCGGATAGCCACCCCCACTGGAAGACTGTTGCAGCTTCAGCCAAGAAGAATACCGATTCCTGGGATGACGGGATAGTGGAATGGGACACGTCAGTCAGTGGTGTGCGTTCCTCTGGCCAAGCTATGGAACACTTACGATGACGCCAGCATAATAGCCAGTTTTCTTGTCATCTCCCTTGGTGATCCCGGTTTCTCGAACGAATTGGTTGACGAAGGGGTAGATAACAACAGCAGTGATGGGTTCCGAAAAATGTATTAACAGAACAAGGAAGAGCTGGAATTTTGGCAATGGCGTCCGCGGTTGGATCTCTCCCTCGTGCTCTCCGTCTTGAGCGACGATAGGAGTCAATCTTGGAGACCCATGGGGTTCTACTTCTTGGTCCACCTGGGTATTGGGCCGATCTGCCTCGGTCATGTCAGGTGTTAAAGCAAAAGGAAGGGTAGGCTCTGGGCAGCTGGCAAGGACTTGAAAAGAGAAATGTGTGGATTATGGCCAAGCAACCTTGCTGGGGATGATCAGTCCTAGGGTGGACACAAAGGATACGAGACTGGGTTCTTCCTTCCTGGCTGACTTGTAGTACAGGGGGCACTGACTGAACTAAAGGTGTTAGCACCAATGAGTCGTTGAGACAGCCGTCAAGTTGCGGCAAGATGCCTCCAGCGGAACCTGCTCCGGAGTTGATCATATGAATGATTCTATTTCTGACGTCCTGACTCAGTCCTTGATTCTCAACAAGGACGAGTTATTCAAGGAACGTGAGAACACGAATCACCTCGCAAGTCGATTGACCACTCCAAGACCACAAGTTCACCTGAAATTTATGTTATGGAGGAATAAAAGGAATTTGCTGTGAAAATTGAGGACCAATTGGGCGTCAGAGCGTTATTTTGGGATTGGATTAACCCTATGTCGAGAAATGAGCTCAGGATCACCATGGAATTTGGACTAGAATTAATTGCTTACTCGATTCACGCTAAGGATAATCCACTTTTCTGAGCCTCGAAGAAGAAACCAGGCTGATGAAATATGGGCATCCTTGGTTTCTCAGTTTCTTCGTTCATAATCAAATCCGAAGGGCGCTGATAATATCAAAAGGAAGTCGGGAAAAATAGGTAATGTAGAGAAGTGTTGTACTGCTGACTAGTAGTAGTAGTAACTGGGCCAGTTCCAAACTTGCGAACAGCTGTTTGAAGTCGAGGCCCGGCTTATTTGACACTGTTTACGCGTCCTATGCCATATGCACTAGCCCCTGATGCATTAACGTTTAACGCTGACTGACTGGTGCTAATTCCAATGCTCTGACTTGTTAGTATACTCGGAGCCATCTCTGATATTCAGGACAAGGAGCTGGATAATTGACGTGATGGCACCATTCACGGCTCCTCGCGTGGTTATAACAAACCTCAAAGAGAAGGCAGAGTCGTTACATCAGCACGGTACGTCTTCTCTCCCTCTTGCACCGGAACTTCCCAACTGATGTTTGTCTGTTATCTCCTCGTACGTCTGTATTGGTGTATCAATTTTAGGCGACAGACTTTATGTCGGTACGAGTACAGGAAACCTACACATTTACGAAGTGAGCACTACACGAGGTGCGTCGCTGCCTTATTTGTAGGACCATATTCGCTGACGAAGGAGGACACGTACTAGATGCAAGTGCAAATGAGGAACAAACGGTTACACTGCTCGAGACGAAGAAATCGCTCGTCCGGAAGTCGATCGATCAACTGGGGTACATTAAGGAGATTAATTCACTTGTTGTACTTTCTGGTGTGTTTTTTGTAGTCCTTCATACCCCTACTGGCATGGATTCTAACGAATTAGTGTCTTTTCCCTTGTAGAGATGATTGTGACATTATTTCCTCTACCGGGATTTGCACCTCCTACACCTCTAGCTAAAGCCAAGGCCGCATTTTCATTTGGTGTTCATACAAGTGTTCAGCACACACCTCCTACCTCTACTTCAGGCCCAACGCAACCCTCCGGGTCAGAGAAGAACCTCGCTTCCGGTGTACCCCTCACATCGACGCCTTCTGCCCCTGCGACCAATATCACAACCCCAACCATCTCCGGAAGCATCCCGAAGGAGGCGGCTACGTTTGATACCACGAAAGCTACACTTTCAATACCCAGCGTCGTAACGCAGCTTATGGTCGGGTGCAGGCGGAAAGTGGTGATATACACATGGAGAGATGGAGAAGCTCAAGAAGTGAAAGTAAGTCAGCTTTCTTGCTCCTTGCTATAAAACTTCACCAATGAACCGCATAGGAAGCTCCACTACCGCACTCTCCGCGTGCCATTTCTTTCCTTTCGTCAGAAATAGTAGGGTTTGCCTATGCGCCTGACTATGCACTGTTCAATATTTCATCCATGTCGGTGATTGACGTGACTCTCCCACTTCCGGCTGCTACATCCACTGGTATGGGCAGGGGTGCATTTAGCGGGTTGACGGGCTATATGTCTCTCGGTCTCGGCGCGAAAGCTAAACCGACGATTGCACCTGTCGGTGAAGGCGAGATTGTCATAGCCAAAGACAGTATGTATATCTTCAGCCTGTTTTGTGGCAAGGAGCTGACCGATGGGTAGACGAGGGTGTGTTCATCGGCAAGGACGGCAGACCTTCAAGGGAGAAAAACCTGGAATGGGCTGCGTCGCCAGACGAGATTGCGTATATCAAACCCTACATGTTTTCCGTGTTTCCCGGAGGGACTGTGCCTACACAAATCCTCGGTGAATCAACGGACTCAGTTACCGCTCCTGGTACCGCAGGCGCAGCTTCTGGGCAGCAAATGCCCAGTATGATACCCACAAGCGTGATGCAAATCCGGTCCTCGATTTCACCACACATATGCCAAGCTTTCCCCATACCCTTCCCAACGTCTTCTTCACCCACAACCACTATCACTGGTGCTCCAATAGACGACACTGCATCTATTTCGACTACCGCCACTACCGCTCAGCCAACAATTGCACAGAATGCTACTATTCGCATCCCTCTTGCATCCTCGTCGACTAAGTCGCCATTATATCTCATTACTACTCCGATAGATAAGAATGCGGCCGCGATTGAGGGAAGCTCAATATGGCAGATTGTGATGCGTCCTTGGGCGGATCAAATTGATGAGCTTGTGTTGGGTGGATTTTACGCCGATGCTCTACAGCTGTTGGAAGTCATTGAAGATAGCGCACTACCTGATAAGGTATATTGCCTTCCCCGTTCTTGAATTCATGTATATTCACTGACACCAAACCACATAAAGGAACAAAGGCGCACTCGTATCCGTGCACTCAACGCAGTCTCACAATTCCGAGCATCCAAATTTGACGAAGCCATCGATACGTTCTTTAAACTCGACTTCAATCCCGCCAAAGTGATCGCTTTGTACCCTGAAAATGTATCCGGTCGAATGGCGGTCCCGCAACGAGAGTGGATACAGCTATATGGCGGACCTGCTCCTCCAGATGATCCTTCTCCATCGTCGCCGGCTTCTCAAACCGCAAGTAGTGAACAGCACGGCGGCGATGGAGGCAGTGACGAGGGCAATGGAGAGCCGAAACATGAGAGATCGGCAGCGGAGCTTTTCGATGCTGTTGTGCATGCTGGGACTGCTGCTGGTTCGAGCGTTGCTAGCGCAGGTACCGGTACGATTAAAAGGTTGAGAGGGACCGGGTTGGGGTTGTTAGCGGGACAGTTGGGGGGGAATCAAGAGAAGGATGACGACACTGTCTCTGTTCATAGTGTTCGTCGAGGTCCAGTACGCGGTACGTCCCGCCATTTACTCGGAATGCATCCAATTAACTAATACCATATAAACATCAGACGACACCCATCGCTCCATTGAAACCCTCACAGGCTATCTCGTCGACAGGCGAACCAAGCTCGGTACCGCACTTGCTGCAGTGAACATCACACCGCAAAACCAATACGACGAATTCAAACCTCTATCAGAAGTACCGATTTCTGATCTTTTTGCTTTGCCGAATGCACCGCTGAGTGCGTTGACACCAGAGGAGTTGTTGAGGTTTGCGCAGATCGTGGATACGGCGCTGTACAAGTCGTATATTGTGATCAGACCTGGATTGTTGAGTTCGTTTTGTCGGTTGCCTAATTGGTGTGAGGTTAGTGAGGTTGAGGAGGATTTGAGAGGGCATCAGGTACGTCTTGTGCGTTTTGGTTGGATTGGAATCGTAGAGTTGACTTTGGATGGATGCAGAGGTTCTTGGAGTTGAAGGATCTGTATTATGGGAAGAAAATGCATGCCAAGGCGCTACAGCTTCTACGAGAGTACGTGTCACACTAGCTACTCTACCCAACCTGATTGTGTGTCTCATTGAGTCGCTGCGTAGTCTTAGCGAGAAGTCGACCGACATGGAAGACAAACTTCGGCCATCGATTACTTATCTCCAGAAATTAGGCCCGGAATACCTTGACCACATCTTCCAGTTTTCACGATGGATGTTCGAGGTAGACGCAGACATGGCATTCGAGGTGGGTCTCCTCTCTCCATCTAAGTTTACGAGTGCAGTCTTGATGTAAAACCAGGTCTTCCTCTCGGAAGATGTTGAGCTTCCCCACCAAGCCGTCGCCAACTATCTTGAAAGCATAGACCCTAAGATATGCGCGAAATATCTCGAGTTCATCATTGACGAACGACACGAAGACTCTCCGGCCTTCCATGACAGATTGGCCGGGTTGTATATCAACATGACACTAGCTGCGAAGCGTCGAAATGAAGACAGTAAGTAACTTGTCCTGCCCTTCCATGTGCATGGTGACACTGGCGCTCATACATGTATACCTTGGGGTATATAGAGACGAAGAAGGAGGTTTACACTAAGCTGCTGCAGTTTTTGAACACGAACGACAGGATTGGTGTGGAGAGACTGTATGGGCTCTTATCTCCTACAGGTATGCCCATAATGCGCCGTCTCTATTCCTTGTATATGCCAACTAATGTACTATTAGATCTGTATGAAGCTCGTGCAATCTTACTAGGCCGACTAGGAAGACATGACCAAGCACTCGAGCTTTATGTATATCGTCTACACCACTACCTCAAAGCCGAAGAGTAAATCTCCCCTCGCTTTAAATTAGTACAGTAAGGCTCACGTTCGACAGATACTGTAAACGCATATACCAATCAAACTCACCAACATCTTCCGTTTATCTCACCCTCCTTCGCATCTACCTACGACCCAACACGAAGCAGACACAGGCCTCAACTGCAGATTTACTACAGCCAGCACTTGACCTCATATCACGACACAGCCCTCGTCTCGACCCTGTGGAGACTTTGAATTTACTTCCGCCGCTTGTGACTGCACATGACGTCCATGCATTCTTACTTGAGGCACTGAGAGCCCCGGTTTTCGACACGAGAGTTGTCAGGCATATAAGTAAAGCAAGAAACGATATCGTAGCGAGGAAGTTGATGGTGCTGCAGGGGAGGAAGGTTAAGGTGACTGATAGTCGGATGTACGTGTTTTCTTGTTTCTGGTCATCGGTGGGGACAAGGTTGCTAATGAAGTCGTGGATATAGATGTCCGCAGTGTCATAAGAGGATCGGGAACAGCGTCATTGCTGTACATGCTCCTCGCGGTGAAGTCACACATTATCAGTGTCGAGAGGCGTTTTCGCGCAAGTTGAACGAGTCCCGGGTTTAGGTTTTCCTTGATACCTAGGCATGCATACGCTTTACTTTTTACTGTATCCATATTGCAGCTCTCTTTTTTTCTTCAAAGCATGGTTGAACATGAAATGACCCGCGATCCATCCCTCTTGGTGCCTTTTGTTGCGGTTGACCAAGAGCACTGAAGTAGGTACCAATGCGGATGCTAACTATTACCGAATGGCATGCTCTCAGATATTCTACCAGCGCCAGGACTGCTCGTGGCTCAGAGACACACGTGCACCTGTTCGACCTAGATTGAGACACTTATTTACGATAGACGTATGTAAAATATAAAACAACTTGAAAAAGCATTGGTCTGCGGTTTGTCGGATAATGGCCACTCGGGCAAGGCGGATCATGAGAAAATTACCAAGAGGAAGTCGAAGGTGAGCAAGTAATTCAACTAGTCTTTACACAAGAGGCCTATGCGTTCTTAAATATACAGTATAAAAGTTCCTCCTCGCAGCTTTATGGCATGGAAAGCCCCATTCGATGTTAGTATTGGTGGAGTAGACTTTTAACGGGCGATTTGATCGTGTATAAGGGCGAGAGAGACCTGGACCTGAGGCCTAAGGCCTGATGCATATGCCTAAAGCCTTGACGCCCGTGGCTCCTAACTGAAGTACTGAAGCCTCACAGGTAATCAATTGATCAATGTCAGTGGCTAACCATCATTGCCGTCATTTCCACGAATCAATTCCCACGAGTCACGTCCCCAAAGAAAAAGCTCCTGTCTCAGTCCATGCCACCGCTTTGATCTCCCCGTAGAATCAATAACACTACAGACGGCTCGACCTTGTCCATGAAACCCTATCAGAAGTTGTTGTGGTGTTCAAGCCATGACGTCGACGGGCAGTCAACCAGTCATCTGCAACAGAGGCATTTGAATTATCAATGCTTACAATATGATTGGCCAAAAATCGGCTAATTCTCTTCACACCCAGGCTACAGCGTACCTGAGCGTTAGAGGAAAGTGGTAGCCTCATAAAACTGGGGGTGTTATACAAGGTTGTATTGTAGTAACTTTCCTTCGGCTGTCGGTAACTCCCAACCAGTCTCGCGCTGGGAGAACACCATGGCTTGCGAAGGTACCGCAACTGACTTTGGTAACTGGAACGATCCGCTTAGCAATAGCTCCCCATTCCCTTTAACCGGGTTTCTTTCCGGTTTTATGGTAAGCCACCAGCCAACTCACGATCACTCGTACACATCTTGCCCAAACTCAACTGAGGTTCTGACTAGGTCGAGATCTTCCTTTACGGTGAGCAGCTGCCAGACGGCATCTCCTGCTCTTACTGACTCTGTCCAAAAGGCATTAACCTTTCAACCTTTTCTACCGCCGCAATCACTCTGATTTATAACCTCAAATGCTACGTACGATGGATTCTGCTCGCCTTTGCTACAGTCATGTTCTCAATCTCAACGGCGACCGCTTCTTTGAACTTCTATATTTTGTTCGGATATCTGATACGCAAACAACCCGTCCCTTTTCAAATATTCCGGATTAGACAAATTCTTTATCTCGTAAATAAGTAAGCATGTTTTTTACCATATCTCACCATCTAACTCTCCATCCAATACAGCCTGATCGCGGACGTACTCCTTGTGAGTTTTTATGGCTAGGAAGGGGTAGGTATGGAGCCCGAAACTGAAGAGAAACCTGACAGATATATCGCTCTTATGTGATTTGGTCTCATTCAGCCCGCATCATTATTGTGCCTTGTATCTTCCTTTCGGCATCCTTTGGTAAGTCGCTGTTTCTGTCATCCTCGTTGGCTTGGTTTATTGAGATATCTTAAGGCCTGGGGATATTATATATCCAAAGTCCCCTTGCTTGGATCAGAGAGAGGGGATACGTCTATATGTGGTTGACTCTCGCTTTCAATACTATTATCACTGCGCTCAATGGTAAGCTTGGCAGTAAATTTCGTGTTCCATTACAATTGTGAATTTCCCCTCGTCAGCAAGCCGCATCTGGTGGATGGCCCGTGAAGCACGCAAGATTCTTGGGCCGACCTTGGCACAGAGATATTACTCTGCCATGGTTATAATGTGTGTAGTACGAAATTCTTCAGGAACTCAGAGATGTCATCCGGATCTTACATCTAACTGGATAGAATTGAGTCCGGCGCCATCTACTCCCTTTATATCCTGGCTGACCAAGTGATAAAGACTGTTGTAAGTGTTTTTGCCGAGTGCATTTAGTCGTTAAGATCCTGATTTCCTGTTAGGTCAATCAAAATATCACAATCTTGGATGCCGGATTAACTCAGGTCGTGGTCAGTAGCTCTTCAGCTAGCTCGTTGACGTTAGGCTCATAAACTCTCCAAAGGCCATAGCGCCAACTTTGATAATCGTGCAAGTCAGTCTTGACCGTCAGGCACGCGATCTTGAAAGTGCAATCCGAACAAGTCGTGAGACAGAAATCGTCTTCACGACCGTACACTCTCAATAGACGCAAGCCCAATATGCGGCAGCGATCGCCGTGTTTATCTATTCATTGACTTTCCCTAAAAATGACACTACATCGAGATGCTCCAGGGCTGACTGAGTGAAGCTACTCCAAGGGTTACTCCTTGGGTGATTTCACTGCAACTTCCCATCGGAGTGTGCGAGGATTTGTCGCTTCCAGTTCCTTTTCCCTCTTCCCTTTGAACCATCCCCTCAGATCGCCCGGATTGACTGTAGCCGCCGTAAATCCATTCAAATCTGGGTGCGCCAACCGGTCCGACCCCAACCCGAAGATACTCAACACGTAAAGAAGCATCGTTACCAAATGGCTGGAGTACCTAAAACCCTCCGTCCTGTTGACTCATTTTTTAAGCTATCATAAGTGACAGAAAAGCCGCACATCAACCCACCATGTTTACCGCTCGCTAAAGTCAATACAGAGTATGTCGTCATTCAAGCTCAGCTTTGAATTGATTCTCCGTCTTAACAGCACATCACCTCGTCACACTCAGTTGCCGTCGGTTAACGACGTGCGGGGTGGATGATGGGCACCGACTTCTATCGCTTGCGGCTGAGCCAATTATCAAGTATCGCCAAGCTTCGGCGACTGGTTGAGGCCTGAAACACTGCTAAAACTCCTGTCGAACGCTATCCACCTTTCGAGTTTTCAAGACCGGAGCTAGGCCTCGTAGCATGATCACCATTTCATTGCAGCCCGTTGCTCGCTTATAGGACTTATGGCAGGGACAGCATGCATTATTTTCAGTTATGATTACCCGCTTGTTACTTAGGATGTTCATGGACTCGAGGCTGGCTTTGGAGTTAGGTTGTATTCGAAGAAGCGGCGCTCATTCCGAACAGTAGGCCTTTCCAATTCACTCGCCCTGATATCCATACCAATTTATGTTGGTACATGCTACCAATAACGAAAAATGAGTGTCCAAGCACAGAGCCATATTTTGGGTTGGTTTTTTCGTATGCCTAAGATTTTCTTCCTGCCCTGATGCAGCACTGCCGTCATAGCAGATCGGGCAGGGGCACGATATCCACTGTCAACACACAAGCGAGGGAATTTCAAGATAGCCACTAGATTTGGCCAAGACCTGGCACAGATGGCTGCCACTCGAACTGCATCCCACAGAGGCTGACGTTGACTGTGACACAGTCCAGAGATCAAAACTGACAAAGAAAAAGTATCCAAGGGCGATGCTCATGCAACACTTCTCGAGGGAAGTCCATCCCCTAGTCCGACAGAACTATTGACACTGGAACATCGAGTGGGATAATGCGCGGCAAGCTTTGTCACCAGCCTCATTTATCATAAGCGCCGGCGGAAGGCTTCGATGACCGTCATATCGGCAGGGCCAACACTACGAATCTTTTGATCCGGCGTTCCGAGTGATCCGTAACGGGAAAGCCCCACATCCAAATGTCCCCTTATAAAACATCTGAATACTGAAAGGACTCGACCACCAACCCACTGTTTCTACAGTCTCTCTTATCTCGAGGCCCAATACCCTTCATTCTCCTTTTACATTTGCTCTAATGGCTCCCCCTCGTGCTATTCGTATCGGAATCCTCAACTGTGGCCAACTCTCGGGCGCCGTTAAGGAAATTAACGGTGACAACCCTGAAATATTCACCCGCTTTTGGACAAGCACTGCACCCCCGAATGTGAGGCTCCTCGTCGATTGCTGGGATGTGAAGGATATGGAATTCCCCGAAGAGAGACGACTCGACGACTACGACCTTTTCATGGTCACTGGTTCAGGCAAGAACTTTCTCTTTATGTTTCCAGAAAAAGTGAAATAATTCCTATTCTACAGTGGCTTCAGCGCACGACGACACTATTCCATGGGTTAGAAAGCTCGTAATTTTCCTGAGGGACCTCATCAACAATCATCCCAAGGTCAGAGTGACCGGTGAGTTTCAACAACCCACTACCTCGACTTCTTATCTGAAATGGTCCCACGCAAGGTATCTGCTTTGGTCATCAGATTGTAAACCGTGCACTGGGTGGCGGGGCCGAACCCTCCGGAACATGGGAACTTGGTCCAACTACCGTCCACCTGAGTGACGTAGGGAGATCAATCTTCGGAGTTGACCAATTGGTAAATCCATACTCATCCGTCGGCTATCAGATCGAGAACTAATCATCGTTTTCTCCTTTCGTATATTACAGCGCCTCCAAGAAATCCACAAGGATCATGTACCACTGGCATCGCTCTTCAAAAGCTTTGCGTCAGGTGAACTGCGCCTTGTTGGTTCTACTGGTACCACCGTAAACCAGGGGATCCTCAAATTCTATCCCTCTTCTTCAGGGGATGTCGTCAGATCCCCTCGAGACATTCACGTTATGACCCTCCAGGGTCACCCCGAATTTACCGAGTCGATCATGACAGGAATGATCCGACAAAATCTTAACGACTTCAAAGATATTGTCGCTGATTACTGGGGCCCCAAAGGTGGTGACTATGATAATGAGCCCGCTGATAAAGAAGGCACTGGTAGGAGGTGGTACAAGTGCGACACTGATGTTGTCGGTCAGGTATACTGGAAGATGCTCGGTGTTATACCTTGTGTCGATGACTACGGCAAGCCTCAGGGAAAAGAAGGTGCCGCTGGAGTTTCGCCAAACGTTGAGGCACTGCGCTCCTCAATCAAGGTTGAATCCGAGGGGCAGTCACCTTCTGGTGGCAGCACGACATGGCGATGGACGGATAGCTTCAGATTTGTTACGAACCTATTCTGGAGTATGTTGGGCAGGGCATCTCGGTGGTAGATTGTGATATCATGAACTTTTTTAAAACTTACGACGATAATTATGTATTATTATTACCTGTACTGATTTGACGCTTCCCCAAGACGCAGCGTCCATAATTTGTTGGCATTGGCTAGAATATTCGCATCATATATATACCACATGTATTGTACTTAGGATGTTTTGCAAAGATATTTTGAACTCACTCGTACCCTCAGGCAACTGTCCCGTATGCCTCGCATATGACGTTCCGTTCAGATTTTGTTATTTACAGCAAGTACCAGGACTCCCAAATTGTGGTTGTAGCTGGTTCTACCGACCCATCTACCGAGGCATTCTAGAGGTTCAAACAAGCCCTTCACAATTTGGGAATGATACTGGGTGGTCCTGGTGTGGAGATTACATTATATTCGATGTCATTGTTACGTATCGCTCTATGGCGCGTCGTCCTTTATTATCCTTCTCAAGCAAGCTGAATGAGCTCTGGATTTCCGCTCAGCGGTGTGTTTACTACCAGCCATTCGAGCGCATGTAGTTGAAGAAAAACTCACATTCAACCATGACCTCAAGGTAAGTAGCCTCGATACAGACGTCAATGTGGATAGTCCCATCCCACGTGTAGACGACCAAAATAAAAGTAGACGTATGCACAGAAGTAGTGTTACAGGATAGTGGAAATACACAAACTACCAGGACCCTCGGCTTTGTTGCCTCATTTTCTCAAGCTGTCATAGATGGCAGAAAAATCGTACATAAAGTAATATATCACCCGCATACCAGCCGAGACGGTAGTCTTGAACCGTGCAATTCCTTTGAGTTGGGTCCCAATGAACACCCTTACTTGATTGTCCATAGAATGAGTCTTGGCCTCATTAAAGTGAGAAGTGAGCTTCTCATGGTGAACTAGGTATTCAGGATGCGTAGGTGATAACCATTTGTCTGGATAATCTGAGGCGTCCTGGAATTATTGAAATGAGGAAATGAAAGTAAGGAATCATAAATGACGACAAACTTCTGGCACCCCAATAAGGCCTCCCTTGCTATGAAAGCTATCCAGGCCAAGTAGGCGGACTGGAATGTCCTGAATTGCCCCATCATTTTCTAATAGTTGCGCCAGCTCACACGTCTCGTTGCCCTAGATAGTTATGAGTTACTTGGAAGCAGACATAAGAATGGTACGTACAAACAAAAGCCCCAATAGAAATGTTGACATGGGGTCGGAAAAGTGAGTTAAATCGATCTCCATCGCTTTTACCGCATGAGCAATCTTTGGAAGGGGAAGGTTTGGAAGGGATGTCATATTACGGATTTCCTGCGACGCATGGAAATAGAGACTCTGTCGTACGTCAACACGATTGTTGTAGCGCCAAGATAGGATTATATTTTTTGGCGGATAGTGTGTTCGAGATCTAGCTGATGTGATTCGGATTATAAGCTTAAACATATCATTTGAAGGACGCATAGACTCACAGTCCGGTATATCCTGTAAAATCCTATGTGCTCGCACTATATTTCGACGGTTTTCATCGTCCACCGTGCCGAGTGATATTCCCGATCTTTCAGGGTCGAGAATAAATTCGGAGAACGATTTGTGATAAGCTCGGATGCACTGGTTCTTCCCCGATGGGGCATCGGCTGCCACATCGGCAGGCGGAGGGACATAAAGAACGGAATGAAGCTGGCGAAGGGCAGAGTACATGACATTGGGAGGCATTCCCATCCAGTTGCACATAAAACTCAGTGATTTGTTGACCAGACTATTGCCCTGACGGTTTCCGCAATTGATAACAAATGCTAAGATCTCCTCCACATGACGGATATTATCGGAACTGACCTGTGACACGATGTACTGATAGAGTACATCGAGTCGAGCCATTGGGTTGGTATCGGACTGGGATGGAGATGCATCGTCAATGAGACCGAGGATGATTTGAAACCGAGCGATGGGGTCACCGGCACTCAAGTCACCAATGAATCGAATGGCAACCTCTGCATAGATGAAGAGGCCAGACATGACGGCCAAGAACCTCAAAAGCTGATTCTCCGGTGGCCAATTGTCAGGGAGTAACTTAATCAGTGGATCTGAGCTCCGAATCTTGTCCAACTCCGCACGCACAAAGCGCTCAACATCTCGACACGCCTCTGGTGAGTCAATCAGGACTTCTTCCTTATCATAGAAGGCCAGTGGGTCAAGATACGCCGTGATGTGGGCTTCTGGACGGCTAGCGATCACCCAGAGGAGGGGAGCATGGGGATGTTTGTCGGTGAAGTTATGGATGAGGGAAAGGAAGAGGAGCTGTTCTCGCTGTCCTTTGCACTCGTCAAGGCCATCAATGAAAATCAATATTTGCTCTGTGCCCTGGTTTATCCCCTTGGTGGCAAATGGTTCAATAATGAACTCAGTGAACTGAGCCTCAATGGACCTTTCCCAGAGATGGGGGTCGGCTTTAACTTTGGAGCGGATATGATTACGGTATCCCTCGTTCTGCCGGGAAATCTGGTACGCCAAGGTGAAGATAACCTTTGTGGGGTCATTCCGTCCATTCGGCGCGGAGAAGAATAGAGCGGCGAGGAGATATGATGTTTCGCGTTCCAATTCGGCCACTGTCTGCATGATAGCAGATTTTCCTACTCCTGCTGGTCCAACAAGCCACTGCACTCGCTTTGTTGGACTACGGAACCTTGAGCGTAGATGGTCAACAATCTTCACGCGAGTCCCAGGATGGCAGCGCGGTGGAGGATCGCGAGCTGAGGAATCAAGCTCCGCACCTCGTATGGTGTATCCTGAAAATTTCTCCATGACTATCGGGATTTGGAGGTCAGTTAAATGGTACATAAACTCATTTCCAGATGAACTCACAGTCATTGTCGGTAGCGTCGACCATGATGGGGTTGTTAAGAATGAAATCGTGCGCATTTGCAAAGGCTCCTGAAACCTCGGACTGCTTGGCAGTCTCCAAGGGTTTGACTCTCTCTGAGCAAGTAAGGAACCTAAAGACAGATGAGATAGCACTCAAGAAGGGGGACATCGAGACTGGGGGAGAAGAGTTTGGCCCAGAATGGAAGGGGAAGGCAAGGCTGTGATTTGACGCTCAACAGCCGTGGGTGCTCGAGCCCGGGCGACCATAACACCAATTAACATTAGATGGCATCAAGTCTGATAACAAGGAAACTGAGCATCTATGAAGTAACAGACCTGAACGTTTGAACGTTTGTTTGCAAAACAAGGTGATTATTTGTCAGTCAACTACGTATGGAGACAAACAAAGGCGCTTTACCTTGAAGGCTTAATATGTAACTGATCACCCCCTAGATGGTGAGACTAACACGTTCCCCGTGCACGGACACTAAATAAATCCCTAATGTTTTCATAGTGGGCCATCGATTGCATTTGCGACTACTAGATACCAACGAGTCCGAGTCAAACAAGGGCAACGATAAGCATTGTCTGGCTGGGGTCGTCAAGTCAAAGAGGAAGAACATTCTATTTAGGTAGTACTAAAGTCATCATCCTCAATTTTAGACGAAGCTAGGGTGAGCCCCCATATCGGATGAAAGCTGGGTCATCTTTAGGGGTATCCGGATGTAAATGTAATCGTGTGCTATGCGGGTAGCTAGTTTTTCCGTTCCAGGAACTGACTGGAGACAAATGAGTGGGATCAAGGGAACTATCCTGGGTGTGTTTGTCATCTGGCCTAAATAACTTGCCAGCTAAGATACTGGGGGTGAGGGTCAAAAGGCGAGGTAAGCGTGTTGCTTCTTTCTTCAGACGAGCGGACCGACTATCGTCTAGAAATGGTGAACTATGCATACGCCCGCCTCGAATGTTTTCCATGAATTTGAGATTGTCGCGAACATTTATGGGGTCAGGTAACGTCTCCCTGTCGGGACGAGTACTAGGCAGGATGTCCTCCCGTTTGATAAGGCCAAGAATCTGGAAGAATTTCTCGAACGGTCTACTGGGCAAGGAGCGGACGAGTGAACCCAATGGAAGTGATACAAACCCAAGGGCCAATGAGATACCCCATTCCCGCCCGGGAATAGCAGTGACCTCCAAAGCAGCACCACCGACAAAGATGATGAGCGTTTGAATACCCATTTCTTTGAAGCATTTCTCAGTTCATCACTCATATGATACCTAGATCTAAGGCTCACCTATGAGAGTAACTCCTATGATATAGTAATTTCTATGAATTCCTTCAAAAACGTTCAGGTGTCCATCGGGACGACGGCAGTTGATGCAGTTGAAGAGTTGAGCAAAGACAAAAGTGTTAAATAAAAAGGTTTGCATGATTGCGTTACTAGACGCCGAACGGTCGTAACCGAGGATTCTGTCACCGAGGAAGTGAAAGACGAGAATGATGACAATCTGATAGATGCACTGAAACACTATCATCTTGTACATGTCCGTAGAGAGGAGAGGAACATTCCTCCACTCTGGCTTCCGTTTGAGGAACCACTCGGTCGCAGGATCTGTGGCAAGCGCAAGTGCTGCGAAGGTGTCCATGATGATGTTAATCCAAAGAAGCTGAACGGGTGTGAGAACAGACTCCTCTAGCTCAGAGGCGAGAGCAGTAACAAAAGTAATCACGACGGCAGTAATGCTCGCCGTTATCTGGAATTGCAGGAGCTTTCGGACGGAGTCGCAGATACAGCGTCCCCAAATGATAGCCTTGACAACGGTGGAGAAGTTGTCGTCCATGAGAATGATATCTGAGGCCTCCTTTGCAGCCTCGGTGCCAGCGATGCCCATGGAGAAGCCAACATCAGCAGTCTTAAGGGCGGGTCCATCGATGGTTCGACTACCAGTAACACAGACGGTCTCGCCTAATGACTTCAAAGTGTCTACCAGAATCTTTTTGTCCTCTGCTGATGAGCGAGCTAAAACTTGGAGGCGAGGTACAATTTCCACACGTTCAGTCTGTGTGAGTTGGCGGAAGACAGGTCCCTCTATAACGATGCCGCCAGGAGTGAAGATACCACATTGCCTTGCTATTGAACGGGAATTGAACATGCCATCTCCCGTGCACATCTTGACAGTGATGCCTGCGAGGTTGCACTTGGCGATGGACTCTCGAATGCCAGGACGGAGAGGATCTTCAATACCAACGATGCCGATCAGCGTTAGGTCTTGCATGAGCTCTCGAAATGGCATCTAAGTAGAGGTGAAGGGAATCAGTTAGGGAAAGAGTGACGCTAAGGACCTACCTCAGTTTGTTCAGACGGTACCAATCCAGTAGGTACAACAAAGGACCACGACCGGATGTCCTTATAACAAAGAGCCATGAAACGAAGGGGCTGGCTAGCCAAGGAAGCGATGGTGTGAGGAATGCTGTCTAGGGCATCTGCATCCATGAGTCTAGTCTGCACTAAACCACTAGAACCAGAGCTGCCATCCTTGCTGACAACAACATGGTGACTGCACTTGTTGACAAGAATTTCGAATGCACCTTTGACATAAAAACGATAGGTACCATCTAAAAGCCGGACGACGACGCCCATAGCCATTTGTTCACTAGAGAACGGCATCTTTTGGACGATTTCGGCGCTTTCCCGGACTTCACGGAAGCTTCGCCATTGGAGGTTCTTTGCAAATTGAAGTAAGGCTGATTCAACTTTGTTCCCAATGAAAACAAGGTCACCCGTGTCAGGATCGACATCCTCAAATGCGGTAGAGTTGATCGCAATCGCTTCGTTGAGTATTTCCTGAAGTTTGGGTGGTATGATGTTATTGAATTTCGTCCAATCAAAGAAAAAGTTTTCGGGATGCTCTTGAGCTTTCTCGTCTTCAAAAGATTTTAAGTGCATCACAGACTTGTCTGGGTCCCGAACAAACTTCGCACGAATGCCAATTGTGCCTGCGACAACCGTCATTGAGTTCCGAGTCAGGATTCCAGTCCTATCGGTGCAGATAACGGATGCATAGGCCATTTTTTCGTAGGAGCTCTGAGCGCGGACCAACAACTGTTCATGGGCCATCCGTTTCGCGGCAAATGCAAATGCAAAACTAAGAGCAAGTGGAAGACCTCAAAACTAGTTCAACGAGCTGGAATGAGTATACAGATGTACATATCGCATACCTTCAGGAACAGCAATCACAATTAGGATAATGGAGGTCGTAAGGATGTTAATGAAAGCCGTGCCGTTTTCGTTCGGAGATCTGAATGAGGATTAGCAAAAGTTTCAAAACAGTCGCATAGTCGAAGCACCGATGAGGGTTTCCCGTGCCTAGCTGGACGAAGAAGCGAACCATCAGGGCGACAAAGAGTAGAAGGCCAGCTGCTGTGCCAATTTTGGCTATCATCTCCGCAAGATGGTTGAGCTTGATTTGGAGAGGGGCCGCCTCAAAGTCCTCTTGTAATGCTGTTGCAATATCTCAATACCTTAAATGCAAGAAAAGAGAGTACGACATACCGTTCATTATGCGGCCGTTGAAGCTCTTTAAACCAACCGCCACAACCACGTATTCCCCTACACCCTCAAGAACTTTGCTTCCACTGAGGACAAAACAGTCGGCGTGTGCTTCATTACGAGTTTTCTTGAGCTCGAGCACTTCGTCATATGAAACCTTCCGAATAATATCTGGCTCTCCAGAGATCTCAGACTCATCACATCTGACATTATGACCGGAAAGGAATATTCCGTCACAAGGAACGATGTCGCCAGGTTCAAGGAGGGCAATATCACCCACTAGAGCTTCCTGCGGAGAGTGTAAGTAACATTACGAGGAGACGAGGACTAGACATACCTTGATATCAATTACTTTCTCTTGACCGTCTCGGATAACCTTCATAACACGCTCGTCTTTTCTCTTATCCAATTCCTCTAACTGTCGCGCTGTATGCCAATCAATCAACGAGCCGAGAAAAGCCTGCATAACATGGATCGGGTTTGGTTATTAAGAATGCTAAGAATGCAATATATGTACATACCACAATGATGATAGCAACAACGATGGCGGCTCCTTCAACCCAATCAACTTGAGGCTGATTGGGGTCTCGAGGTATGCCAGAATCTTGGAAAAGGCCCAACGCAAGAGAAATAATGGCAGAAATAAAAAGGAGTATCTGTAGGGGAGGAGAGGCTTCAGTTTATCCTTCGTGCTTTTTATGACTGACGTCAGAGGCGTACCCACAGTTTATCCTTCATCGTGAGCCACATAAAGTGGATTAGAGACTTCCGAAACCTCTGAGGAAGTCGATTTTCACCGAATACGCGTCTGCGATCATCAAAGGTGGCGCCGTATGCTGGATGTTCTTGTGTTCTGTACCGCTCTGGAACAGGGAGGTCGCTACTTGTCCGAGTCAAGGTAGCGGAAGCAACATCTGAGAGACCACAATCGGAGTTGCTCCCAAGCCCACGCATCAAACCAGTGATGCCACCGAGGGTCGTGAGTGTATCAAAGTTTTTCGGATCCAACATGCGGGCGAGCTGAATTGGTTTGAATGCAAATGGAGTTGGATCAAAGTCCTCATCCTGAAGTTCTTCCAGCCAAGGGGGTGTCCGGCTGTTTTCACCCACATGACCCTCCTTTTTTTCCACAGAGCCCTCCTTTTCCTCCACAGGGCCCTCTTTTTCCTTTCCCTTTGAGCTGCTTTTATGATTTTCGAAGTTCTAGCAAGTCAAATGTACACGAGAATTAGCAGTCGTTCGTTTCAGTGCAGGGTTCAAGCTTACTTTTGCGCCAGTCTTCATCGCAAGTCTTTCCCTGAGCTTCGACATGGCTGGGGTAGGCCGATGGAAGACCCTAGAATCCCGGTGCTGTCGTCTGGACGATCTTTGTTTGGAGGAGTAATATTGGACTGAATGGAAATGGCAGGGCCACGGGATGCGTAGAGCCAAGAGGCGGAAGCTGATAGAGAACTCTACCTCTGAACATGTGGGGACCACGCTTCACAGCTTCGGGCGTCTTTTCTAGACTTCCATTCGTTGAGAAGTTCCTAGCGCCTACGTGCTCTGCACAATCATGATTGCCACATCAGATGTTTTTCAAGGAGATCAAACATCAGCAAATGGGCCCGAGTGTTGGAACGCGATCATCACATGATCACATCGCACCATAATATCTATGATCGACCGTAGTCACACTACGGTCAGGTCTTAAGCGAGACGAGGAACGACATCGTAGCGAGGAAGTTTATGATGTTAGTACAAGTTGGAGAGGTTTAAGGCGGGTTCCCCAATCGAATACGCATGTTTTAACTCTACGTGCCCCTCGTGCGCGTGATCGGCGGGAGCTCAGTCCTTAATGATATCACGACCATAAATGACTATAGACATCAACAGGATGTAATTGTATGTTCAGTATTGTTCAATAGGCATCGCTCCCTCAATAAAAGGCGTAACAAATGCATATAGACATGAATCTTTCGCTGAGATTTTTTCCCATCTAGAGCCGTCATAACTATCCTACAAAAATGCAACATACAGACAAAAAGTCAGAAGAAACTCGCTTACACCTCAAAAAGGTCCTGTAGCAGAGTATTACTAGTACTAGAAATAGTAGGCTGAAGCAAAAAAGACAATCGATGCTACGAGTTCAATGGTGAAAGAAAATTGCCAAGTGCATATGCAGTGCGATGAGAATGCAAAAAGGAAAAATGCGTGTGTACGGGATGCAAGAGTGGGAATAGCAAAAGGAAGCTAGCAAAAGTGGGGAGAATCGAAGAGAAACACGGAGTGCAAAGCCCGAAGGACTACATACAACTATAGATACAATAATTTACAGTTCACAAAAGGAAGAAGAAATAGTGAGGAATACCGCACGAACAGATAGGCGATAACCTTTTGGGTACCTCTTTTTTAGAGGCTTTCATTATCCAACCAACCAACCATCATTACATTATGTTCATCATCGTCATCGATATCGGCGTTCCTTCAAAGATAAGTCCTCCTCTTGACACCACCAACCACATCCTGCACGATCGAAATCCAATTCACAACCCTATCCACCTCGTCATACGCAGCACGTAACTGTGATTCAACGCGCCTCAACAGCAACCTCCGCATCGTACGTGTCTCATCGTCATCACTATGGTACATCATATCCTGGCCGCGGCCTTGAGCGTGATGACCAGAGATGGTCACATTAGACGTGGTCTTGTTCGATACGGTGAAGATGGAGTTATCAGATGCGGCACTGGCAATGGAAGAGTAGCTTGGTCGAAGAGAGAGTGAGAGCGAGTATCCCAAATATCCAGGTGAGCTGGGTGCGTTGATAGAGGTGGGCGAGCCTTCTGGCGTACGGAGACGCTGCCTTAGGGAAAGGCTGCTACTCCTTGTCGTAAGTTGAGTAGGCGTCGAGGCTCTTGAGCGCGCAAGGTCCTCCATGATTGCACGACGCTTCTATAGAATTCTATCAGTAAACGGCTATCGAAAGGACCGACATCGCGAAGAAAACAAACCTTTAGGGCCCTCTTCAACACTCGATCTATTCTCTCGACACTGGCTTCTGCCCCTTTCAGATACTCCTCCGCGTTCATCAGACACATTTCAATCCTCTCCAGATCCTTCCTCACAGTACCCAAGACAATCGGCATAGTCTTCAGCGCCTTTCCGATCATCCACTCCCCCTGTCTCTCAGCATGCTCAGCTAAAGCAAGCGCACTTTGTCGCTCGATCGACAGTGTGTGTGTTGACACTTGCCCATCACATCCCTCGGGTAGCGCAAGTGAGCTGAGTGACCCCGAGATCCAAGTCGCTGGAGCCTGAAGCTTAGGCTCGCGTCCCACAGGACAGGCATCGGGATCTTGGATATCCCGAACGAGTTCGAGCTTCGTCATCGACGCCGACGAGAGCTTTTCATCTGAGCTCGACTTCGTGCCGCCGGATTTACTCGAATGCGAATAGTGTTCATGCCCGACTATCATCTTCTTCCACCAACTCTTGAGTTTATGAGCTCCCGAGATCGTCCCCTTCTCCTCGCTTTTTGACTTGTCAGCCCACCCAAACTCCCCAGCACTGTTCCCCTCCCATTCAACCGCTTTCTTCTCCTTCTTATCTTTCTTCCTCCGCACCGTCCCAAAATCCTCAGTGTGGATCAACCCCTCAAACCATTCCGCCCACCCTTGTCCATGATGTCCATGAGCTTTGATCGTTCCCTCAAACTCGCGTCTCACAGCCCCAATACCAGTTTGCGTACCAGCGTCAACGTAGATGACCTCATCATCCGAGCTAGAGCTGACACGCGTCATCTGTGAATCTTCAGATTCCCTGTGCGCATGCGTCCAGGGTTTCTTTTTCTTCACCGTTCGCCCTGTAGTCTGCGGCTGACGATGCGCATATAGTGATGCACCCAGGGAACGAGCGCTGGCACAGGCGCTTTCTCTCCTCTTCTTGGCGTTATCCACCTCCTTTTTTGCTGCCATTATCTTGGTGAAGAAATATTTGACTAGGACGTCGGTTATGGCTTCCATCTGGTCCAGAGTGGCTTGTGTCGGTGCAGGTGTGCGCATATATCCTAGCAATGCATGTGTTTTCGCCACAGGATCGATATCGAGAGGATCAGATGGTTCGGCATCCTCTATGGGGACTGGAAACGCAGTTCCGAACTCGTCAACAACAGCCGCCGTCAGCGAAGCGTGTTTCTCCGAGCCTCGGAGAGTATTATCCGACAGCGCTGAAGAAACCGACCCCCTTCTAATAGTGGCCATGTCCATCTTCTCCTTCATAGCAGCGAAAGAGTCCAGAAGCTCCGGCTTGGCAGCAAGATCGACAGCCAAAAGTCCACGCGCGTTTTTCATCTTGGACACACGACCGTCGTTCATTACACGGTCCAGATCCAGAAGAATGTCCATTACGACTTTGCTAGCGCCGTATTCGGCAGCTATGTGTAAACACGTTTCATCGTGCTTGTCTCGCGCGCCTAGAGGTGCACCAAGATCACGCACGAGGTGAGTGACGAAATCCCGAATCTGTTCCTTGACCACTGATGAGATAGTTGACGGGACTGAAGTAGAAGTTTTAGCGAGGATATGGAGAGGGGTGTAGTGTTCCTGTGATGTGAATAATGACACATCGGCACCAGCCAGGTAAAGAATGTCTAGGACTTCAATTTCGGGGATTTTACCCTGGGGTGAGGATGCCTTCGATGGAGAGGAAGAGCCAAATATGGTAAAGGAACAAACGTGATGGATCGCGCTCCATCCCCGCTCATCTGGGCGGTTGACGAGTATAGGTACGGAAAGTGGGTAGAGCGCTGGGGAGGAGGAAGTCGGCAAGGCAGGAGAGAAAAGGAGAGAACGGAGGAAAGAAACGTCAAGAGTATTTGAAAGTGCCGACACAAGCGTCTTGACCGAGCGAGAGAGCGCTGCAGGTGTAAAAACGCTCAAAGGCGGGGGATCAATGAAGGTGTTAGAGGATGTTTTGGTGAGAGATGGGAGCGAACATCGCGCAAGAGAAAGAAGCTCTTCGACTGTACACTCGCTACACGCGTTAATCGAGAGCTTAATGCTATCTGCTGACTTTAGTCGCCTATCAGCGAATTTACCAAAAAGGGAGGCTCAAAGAACCCATACCTGGCTCTCGCGCCAACGGTGACGCCGGAGAACACTCTCACAGACCCACAATATTTGTGGGTGGGGAATCGCGTACTGGATTGACGAGCGGAAATTACAATCCCTGAGATCGGGTCGCGCGCCATGAGAGAGCTGGAACGCCACATCAGGAAGCTGAACAAGAAGACCAGAACACAGGCACCCACGAGAAGCTGGACGACTTGGAGGCTATTATCACGTGAAGCGTCTAGAAAATCCAAAATCACAGTTAGTGGAGGGTGCTCTTTACGGCTCGAACTTTGAAGCGACGTCAAATTAGAAAAATCGAAGTGATAGTACAATTGCACAAGGTACCAACACCGCGAACTTTGAAATGAAAAGTTGATAACCGCTGAGATTGAGGTACGTACACATGAGCGCAGTAGCTCCGTGAGCATCAAGTCCATCTACCGCAACAGTATCTGAGCTTTCTTCAAGTAAAAGCTCGACCAGCCCCGGAAAGTTCAGCCATGCGGCCATACTGAGAGGAATGACGCCGTTTGTCGCCGCGTGAGGCGCGTTCAGGGAATACAGAGTAATTTGAGGGTGGCGGAGCATGATCCGGATGGCATTAAGACGTTTAGGAGTCATGAACGACGCGTCAGACGCGTCAATTTCCTGCCATCTTTGTGGAGACAGTTAGCACATGCTTTATCTCTTATTTTTGTGGCCAGATGAAAGACGTACCGGTCGCCTGCGACCGCACACATGATCGGGGTTCTGCCCTCTTCATCAAGGGCATTGACATCGGCAGCAGTCTCAAGAGCTCGAATCACAGCCTCGTCGTCACCGTTCAGTGCGGCACGATGCAGATCATGGCGGTTTAGATGGGGCGGAGAGGCCATAGACTGGTTGAGGAGAATCGGAAAGAGAGTTGAGGAGACAGGGCTGGAAATACAAGAAAGTGAGTGAGAAAGAAAGTGAAGAGAAAGCAATTGCAGGGAAAGGAAAAGAAGTAAGCGAGGAGTCCGGAGGGATGCATTGGAGTTATAAGGAGAGGTGCAACGAGGCTCAAGCAGGTCAGGGTCCGAGGCAGTGGGAATTCCGGACAATGACCGTTTCGGACAGTCGCACAATCAGCACTTCCACAATGCAGTTCCTTTGTCACACCCTCTCTATTCTCTGAGTTCTTTATTCCGTCACTCTTCCTGCTGAGAATTGCTGTGCTCAATATACCCAAAGAACCCCTCTCCGAGGTCTCCTATGCCTCCGGAACAACCCCTCCGCCGGATGTCACCCCAACTCCCATACGCCATCAGAACGACTGTTAGCGCACAAGGGTCACATCCCGGTTTGACATTTCCTTTGACAAGTATCCGACTGCCATCTCCGTAAAGGAATCCTAGTACAGTACTCCATGTCTAGCTCTCATCGCCTAGTATGGGGCTTCTCTGTCATCCGGCCAATTTTTTTCTCGGAGAGAAAGACGAAAAAAGAACTCTTCTGGATCACATCTGGACGGCCAGCATGTTGATCCTACGATATGAATAAATATTCTCCCCACAGGCCTAGCATCCGCAGCCTTTACCCTTCCTGGCTAATGAAAGCCGCCCACTTCATCTCCCTCTCTGAATTCGGACCGTTTAGCTTCTATACTAAAACACCCATTGCCTGGTTGTTAAAATATGACATCACGACCTCCTATTTCGTATGCCCCTCAAAAGACATTCTCATTCGCCTCAACTCCAGAGGGGCGTTGAGCTCTCGGCTCAGCTCCTTTAATTTTCACGGCTCCAAGCCTCATCGCGCTCGTCAAGCGCAATTACTAACCAAGGGTCCACACAAGGCGCCCGATATTTACTGCACCCGAGGTCCTCTGTGGGCGCCAGGAGACGTTCAAACGAGGCTACGAGCCGGAAAAATCCTTAAGACGATCATGCTACTACCACTCAAATATTTGAACTCAGAGAAAAACTGCCGGAGCATTAGCCCCAAACTAAATTCGCAAATGACCGAGACCATCCCACACCTGCTCACCACAAATTCAAAAAGTCAAGGGTTAAAACATCGACTTCAAGCTCAGTCACGTCAAATGAAGCTCTAAGTAGTTTTTGGTCCAAGCGCTGAGCTGTAAGCCTGAGTAACAATATACGTACCTTCGACCTTTTGAATTCAGCACGCTCCGGAGTCTTTGCACCGGGTCCGAATAAACACAGGGAGCAATACATTGACCACAATCTCAGCTCCAATTGCGCTCCGTACAGTAAGTACAGTAGTGTCCGATAGTGCGAGGCTATGAGCAAAGGGTCAACCACGCGTGGCCAGGTTCATCAAAGGGTTATACATAAGGTTTACTTCGTTGAAAGATACCTCTCCCGCTGAGCGATGTGGATTAAAATAACACGACGGTTCCCAACGCCACAACTACATTTGACTAAGTGCTTGAACATAAAGTTATCACGGAATTCCAACTTTCAAAGCGTTTCACCCTCCTCGGAGATTCGCTGTTGCGCCGTCATTCACGGCCAGCGGCTACTCTGTACTTAGAGCTTCAAGCTTGAGAGAGCACCTGTTATTGCAGAAGTTTAACCCGTACTAAGAGCGATCTGCAACCCGCCAAGCTACTGCTCCACCAACTTGAAGCATTAAACGTTATCTTGATCAATACACTGAACACGAGGCTCTCATCTCTCATCCCACGAGTCCACCACGCGACATCGCTAGTATAATCACTTATCATTCGTATCTTCCAAAGGCGGAGAACGTCCAACACTCCGGCGGAACTTTATCCCAGCACCGTCCTTAGCGCAGCGGCATGCTAAGCACTATATTCAACGGTGAGTCCCGCCCAAGATATTGCAATTTCAAGCGCATTCAGTCCTAAACCAACCCTTCCCGGCTCTCGTGGCACTGGCAACGGCAGTCATTCAAATCCTTTATACTGCTCCCTCGCTCGCCGTTATATTCTTTGTTCCTGTCGCAATAAGTATTCATGCCGAGGACTGGAACAAGAGACTACACCAAGCCTTTTTAGGATCCAAAATGTTCCGTTGCCAACAGCAACGGAACGGGTTCACACCCAGATCCCGAGGACCTCGATGATCGACGCTCACGGAGCTGGGGCCCCAGAAGTCGTCAAATAGCGGCTCAGTTGAGACCGTCTGCAACAAGCATACGTGACACCGAGTGAACTTTTCAGGTTAGGGAAACCGGTGAACAAATCCAAAGTCTATTCCTTGCATCCTGATTTGCCGTCTGTGATAACCGTGATTGTGATGGCGGTGATAATCAAGATACTTCGCTTACTTCTAAACTTCGCTCTGAAAATAAAATAAAAACCACTCCGGCCTCGGACGTTTAGAACGCTCAAGTCTACCGCCAAGCGAAAACTCAAGAGCCTCATTCTCGTTCTCGTTCTCATTCTCTCAGTGACAAGAAGTTCCTGAGCGTCTGAAATCAATGACCAGCAACTACAACACAGGGCAGAGGGCCTACCCAGTGACGAACACGTCCTCTGCGCACATTGAATCCCGAGTACCGCATCGGTTCCTCTCTTACAAATCACATCGCTACCTCAACAATGTTTCTCACCCTCAATTGAGACCCTCTGAACGAACTCGGGCTCCCATCGATTCGCCAAGTTCTTTCACACTCCTTGCCGTCAGACAGTGAGTCGGCATTATGAACTCCTTCAAACTTTGCACTGAATAATGAACTTGAGTCAGCCGACGTCTCTCAGGCTCTCTTCCGCTCGTCCCTGATTCCTGCGACCTGATGCTTGAGTCCCCCATCTGCCTGATAACCTTCTTATATCAACCTGAAACTTTGAAACCCACTGCCCAAGCTGAGGTACCCGATGACCAGTACTGATTTATCCACGAACGTTCTCAGCGTCCAACTTCGTTGAGACGTAATCCTCGCTTGGGTCGCAAATCGCAAAGAATAATTTAATAAAGCCTGGTGAGTGTATTCTACTTACTTTCCTGCTAGTGGCGACTTTTCATCTCCGTCAAAGTTCAAACTAATATCATTGACTCCCAGGGTCAAGTCAGCACTGGGTAACATGCTACGAGGAGGGAATAAACAAGACTATACTGATATTTCGATATCTCGAGAATTCATGTGAGCAGATTAGCAGTTAGGACACACGTTTTTACGTCTTCAGAGTTTAAGCTCCCCAAGAGATGAAAATACCTCGATATCGCCAGCCTACTGGCTCGCTATTCTAGACGATCATTTTCTCACTGACATTGATAAATCTCTTCATTTCCCTGGTCATAGTTGTACTACGTATTAAGTAAGAAAGAATATAACTGCACTGGGTTAACAAAACTCGCTCGCCGAATTCTAGGATCGCCTTTTCTATAAAATCACTCTCCGTCAACTGCTCTACGCCCTTTCAGACACTTCGTTAAGCCCTTCCTCAGAATATTCCTGAGCGCATAGAGACGGAGAAAAAAATAAAGAAATAACCGGCCTTCGGTAAATGAATGTCAGGCCCACCTTCAGGTTCATCTTTTGCGAAGCTCGTAAGTTCGCAGAATTCTGATCAAGCATTCCAGGTGACAAGCGAGAGTGGATGTGATGTATGTAGTGATTTCTGGAATATTTATACGTGTATGTGCTACGATGGATTGTTGTATGTGTTATGTGCTACTTCGAACGAGAATTTGGAGAGGAAGAATAAGATGAAGTTTAAGTATGTAGGGCACCAGCAAAAAAGCAAATAATAGAAGAAGGGGAGGCGACGTGTCCATGTGTAATACTACTGGATATTCAAACAACGGTTCGGAATATAATAGAGGAGTAAAGGGAACAAGAGAGACTGAATCCAAGCGGAAAATGATGGTGGCTGTGACCCTTGTCTGCATCTCAGGCAACGCCGTGGCCCTGGTTTTCCGTATTGAAGAGACTCCTTCCTATCCATGTCCAAATCGACTTCCAGAACTAGAACCCCAATGCCATAATTCTCCGCATCACTTGGTTCCTTGCCGGCGACCCTCACATTCCGCTCCACCGAACAAACAGAATTCCAACTCGAGTAATGTTAGGATGTGATTGGATACGTGCCAATGGGTGGTGAGAGTGTAGGTGTTTGCTTGGACAGGGGAAGGGAAACGGAATAATGGGAATTGCGCATAAAAGGGTGACGAGCTATAGGAAAGCGTCTTTGGGCAGTGTGTCCTTGACTTGTTCAAAATTCGCAATCGCCCTTTCAAAATCCCAGGCATTATTGGTCAAGCAATCGACGGCATAATGTGCATTCAATCGCGTTCGCCCACAGATTCGTAGAACAAGGTCCTGCTGTACTTGAGGCTATGTGATAATTGCTATGAGTAAAGTTCTAGACGAGAACAGTTATCGGACATACTAAGGTCCTGAGCGCCTGTTGTTGTGCCAAGGGTAGGGATGAGGCCGAGAACTCAGCTGATTTCTGAGGGACCTTCGACTTCGCTTCAGCTTGCACTAACATCGGTCCGACCTTCCATGCGATGGGATTTGAAAAGCCTCTTATCGTGAGCTGGTCACACAGGACAACAACGTCCCAGCCACTGAGCTTCGCCCTAAGGACAAAGTGATCAAGACCTGAGCTCAGTTAAACGGTAGAAGAGTACTCACCTCGATCCTTCCGGAGCAGGCAATAGAATGAAAGATCTATCAAAGGAGCGTATCCCTTGTGAAGGTACTATCGACAGAGCGATGAGCCATCAGCGTACCAGTTCGAGTTGTCATATTAACTTACTTTCCATAAATTCACCGTGGAGCGTTAACAAGAGAGCACTACCCTCCCCGTGTGGGACAGGGAATGCGTCCACAACGAATTTGTGCATAGCACCCTGTACATCATGTTTTGTTTTGGGGAGAGCTGCCTGTGCAGCTATGATCTTCGATGCCCCAGTGTGCAGATCCTCAACCATCTTATCAACGTTGACTTGAGGGCGACTGAGATTCCGTGATCCTCCTCCGGAGTTATTCAGCCAGTGCTCCCACGTAAGCTTCCTCTGGTTGGGCATCGTGTTATGAAGATTCTCTATGCGTGCACGTGCGGGTATACTGGTATTGCAACAATAAGAAAAGTTCGCTTGTGGATCATAAACGTCCAATAGCCCACTCCTCTGCGTGTCAAACATTTGGAAGAACCTGAAACTAGTATATGAGATTCCGTCCCTTAGAATGGTGAGGGTGCATACCGGAAGAGGAAGTTGCTAACGAGAGCTCCATCGACACCGGCGATAAAAGGGCTTCCCATCCCGCAAGGAAATGTGGTTGCACTGGGTTTAGGAACAGTTGGCGTTGACCCAGGTGCAGAATCATTGGTAAAGCCAATTTGTGTGATCGCTTCAGAGTCCAGCACCTCCAACGCGGGGAAACGACGAGCGATTTCACTGGTAAAGATATCAGTCACATCAAGAACTTCTAAATGTGTTGAGCTATATACCTCCGATAACGGTCTCCTCGTCCATTTTTGTATTCCATGTCACGTAAAGGTGTCCCAACGAGGACCAACTCCCGAAGATGCTTCATTTTATCCTTCTTGGCTCCGACGGGGTCCAAGTCCCTCCAAGTTTTGATGGAGTTTCCCTGTAGTGATAGATTACGGAGCTTTGGAAGGTACCGATCAAGGTATGCCAAATGGATGCCTAAGATATTGTTGTTCGCCAGCGATAGTGTCTGGACCTAATGAAACATTAGCTTCCTACCACATGACGGGGGGTGTCTCACGACCAACCTCTGGTTTGAGTTGAGCGGCAAGCTTGAAAATTACAGCACCAGTGCGAGCGTCTCCTCCATAGCCGGGTGGAGTAAGAGAATATTTCTTCACGACTTCGTCATCGATCATAGACTATCATGCGCTCAGTAAAACTTGATAACGTCACTGGCAATGAGGCACATACCTCGAGATTGAGAAAACGCGTGTTTGGATCATATCGCTTGTCCACAAGCTGTCTCCATGCATCCACGGTACTCTGTTTCTCTATCCTCACAGGCTCTCCGTCCCTCCGTCGTATCCGTCCGGCGAGTGTAGGGCGCGATGCACCACGTATTGAAAGAGGATCCGAAGGTCCCGCACCACGGGCCGATGACGTCGTTCTGGTGGCGAGCTGAGTCGAGGCATCGGTAAGCGTTTGGTCATCATCTTGTGGAAAAAAGGGAGGGCAACGGGATGCAAGAAGGAATGGATGCCAAGAGCGCTGCACTTTGTGGCGTCAACAGCCCAAGCGTTCCGTGGCCTTCCTGTTGGGAAAGAAGAGAATGAGTAGTGATAATTACCGTCCGTTGTGAAGATCCAAGAGTTTGTTCTTTGGCTGATTCATTTGCGCGTGGTCTTCTCCGGGATTTAGGGGTGATTTTCTTTCCTCCCGGCCTGCCCTTCTCGCCGTCGCGCATGCGGGTGTCTGAATCCATAAGACCTGCCTTACGGAGGGCGCCAGCGGCGATAGTTCTAGACCCAGACGCCGGTGGTGGTGTTGAAAACATGATGATATGGTGGTTGTATGAGGGAGTGGCAAGAATCGTCAAAATACAGATGGTGGTTGACGACAAAGAGTAGTTAATGAGCAGTGGCTGGCCGCGGCTGAGTCAAAAGGCAGTGTGAATCGGCGACTGTATTTTCCCACGCTCTGTAGTCCCGAACCTCTCAACCAATTCGAGCACCCGCGTGATAGATAAGAATGAGTGCTGCAGAACAATGAAATGTATATTGGACTATAACTATCTTATTGAACTAACAACATCCAGTAACGGGGGTGAATGGAATCACAAGGAACGAGGGGAACATCTACTCTTCAGCATCTGAACATTCAGACTCCGAGAGCAGACAAGGTCCTTGATAGACGCCATCGCACTTCAATAGCTCCGGCACAGCCAGGATATTCTCCTTATAGCTAATCACCTCTATGGTGTGAGGACCGGAAGAATCGCCTTGCAGCGTATCAACAGACAGAAACTCTTTCTGCAGGGTCACATCCTCCTTCCAACGACTTTCACCCAAATGTTCCTCCAATTCGGGCTGTCCGTCATCCAGCGAAGCTGTGACTGGAACTATTGTTGCTTGCGATTGCATGTGAGTTTCATGACCACTGTTCCCCATGCACAAGGATGCTTGGGTTGATTCGTTCATGTTGTTTTCTATCAATTGCAATGCATGCGCAAACACATCGGTGTTGCTAGCATGAACAGAGAGAACAACGTCTGTATGCGCAGGCGTCTGTGCAGCTTCAATTGCGTGATCTGTTATTTCAAGAGGCTCCTCGTCTCTGCCCATATCAAGGCCGGCAGCCGGGTCCGAAAAAGGAAGGATCTCGACTGAAAGGTCTTTGAAAGAGGAATCCCAGTGATCTGAACCAGATCCACCACGAAAGTCGCTAAGCATCAGCTCAGAGATATCTTCATCTTCTTGAAAAGCACACGCGCTAGCGATATCGAAATCTAACACCGAAGACACTTTCGTCGCCTCAGAGCTCTCGGCGACAGGGAGAGAAGACGGAGCAAACAGCGTGTAATCCACGGAATCGTCAAGAGGAATGTCGCTCGGGGGAAGATCGCTTTCCAAAGCAGCTAGAAGCTCTTGGAAGTCCTCCTCTTCTCGGCTGAGATCTGATGTCCGATCCATCCTCGACAGACACGGGGAGTCCTTTTGTAAACTCAGTATGATGCCAATCTGCTCCCAAGGATCAGAATAATCCAGTAAATTTGTGGCATTCTGTTCCGGGACACTTCCTGTGTCTCTAGACTTGGTCTCCCCTGCACTTTGTCCAGAGCTCTGTAATGAAGATCTCCGCCCGCTCCTTGCACGATCTTCACAGACCGGAAGGAGTTCTTGGCTGAATTCCTCAATCTCGGAAGACGAAGTTACGTATCGGTTTTTTTCATCATGAGAGGAACCGAGGACGAAGCTCGATAATGGCGAAGACCAACCACCGAGCGACCAATCTGCGCCTTCAGATATCTCCATCTTCTTCCCGATCCCAGAATATCGAGAGGCTGGAGACTGGTTTCTTGAAGCAACGATGTCAAAGGAGCTTCCAATTCTTAGAGGAGGCGTCGGCTTGCTGAGTTCCATGAGATCATTGGAGTGCTGGGATTGTCCGAACGCGAATATAGAAGACACTGGCTCCTCGGAATATGAAAGGGACCCTCGAGAAAAAGCGGAAGAATCTCGGTAGTCAAATCCAGACTCAACAATCAATCAATGAATATGCACGATGAGCGAAACAGAAATAACACAATTACCTGTGAAAAGTAGTCCACAGTTTCCTCCTCTCCGTTTGAGACCTGAACATCCTTTTCATCTGCAATTGAAGAGGACGATCTAGATTTCCGGCCAAAGCATTTCCTTGACGAAGACAAGCCCGAGAGACCAGCCAAATCAGACATAGTGAGAATACAACTGATAGCAGCATTTGAAGAAAACGCTTTGTTCTTTCAGCTGTGGACCAGAACACAGATGTACGAGCCTCTGGGCATGATGAACTCACGCTCGAGAATGTCCAGTTGTTGTAAAAGCTTTGACTTCGTCAGTTTGGAAGAAGTCGAGTTAGCCTTGGTAGCCTTTGAGGGGTTCTCCCTTTTTCGTTTCTCCAAGATAGATGGTGTCGATTGTACCGACTTAGACTCTGGAACAGCGTCCAAGTGTGACGCGGCTTTTCTTGCATGAGTAAAGTCGATAGAAGTGCATGCCGCCGTCGACCTGGAAGTCTTTGCCCTTACAATTTCTTCCCCTGGCCCGAACCGGGGCTGAACGCCCAGTCCTTTTGATAAGAGATTAAGTTTTCGACGCCCAAAAAACTCCCTTTGCGCTTTCCCGGATTTGTCTCTCGTCTTTGCCCTCGCAGCATTGCTGGTGAAACAATGAATCACATATTTTTAGCCTCTTGTCAAAAAAAGATCAAAAACATAGTTGGCGTACCGCCTTCCTCCCATATAATTAGCACCAACCATGCCAGAATTGACCAGTAAATAATGTCAGTTTGTGTTAATGTGCCCTAAGGTAAGTAGAAGATATAGGGCGAGGAACGTGGAAGCTCAAAAGAAGCCGACCATGAGAGCGGAGCCTATCTGCCGAGGTTTGAATACAGTCTTGAAGATAACGTGACCAAATACTACCCAATCGCGCCTCTCAGCCCTCTTTTCTTGAGTCGAAACCCGAAAACATTACAATCGTGTATTCGAGAAAGAATACCGTCTTGGGCTATCTCTCACGGATTCTGCACAGCTCAAAAAGCCACCTCATCTTCTGAGCGTGATCATTTTGCCGTCTTTCTCACTCTGACTTTGTCGACCAATGATAATCAGAGCTCCCGATAGTAGGTATTCATCATCAACCTCTCCTCCCACTTGAACTCCGAGAATACAAACTCGGAAATAACAATCATACGAAACAGTAAATCCCGAATTTATCCAAGGGTAAACGAGCTCTTGCTCAGCAAAGGTATCACTTGAAGTTACTCTAGACTAAAACTCAACCAAGTTCTCAGCCTGCGAATGGACCATAGTAAGACTATAATTAAGTTGCCAATTAAGTTGCACGAGGTGTTCGATACTCCCACCTCCGCACAATCAACACAGTGTATTCGAAATGGCCCGAACTGTCATCGCAAGGAAAAAAATCTTCGCATTAATATTTACCGGTATGCACCTCGCAGTCATCACATCTTTCTGAACTTGAAGACGGCACGGTATACTGCTCGTGACCATGTTCGTCCCTAGAGCGGAAGCATGGTACTTATGGGGCTTATTCATCCGCTATTAAATGAACCCCTTTTCGCCGCATATAGTTCACTAGCTCCCACCATTACAACATAGCACGTTCCGCCCGAGCCTTCTTGTGCTCTCATGCCCAAGGCTGCAGCATTTAAACTGGCCATTAGTCCTTCATGCTCTTTCCTATACCCACGATGCTCCTTAGGCACTTCCAAGGACTTGCCGTCGTCTCCCTCTCGCTCAACTTTGGCGCGAGGGCAGCCGATGACCTCGACATCCGTCTTCGAACAGGTATCTTTCGTGGAACGTCCACTGTAGGCTCCAATGTCGATAAATGGTTCGGTATACCCTTTGCTCAGCCTCCAGTCGGGGAATTGCGATTCAAAGCACCTGTGGCCATAACTGAACGTTCTTCTGCACTCAAGAATGCAACTACCTTTGGAAATGCATGTCCGCAGCCACCTGCAAATCTCGGCGCTCCTATGAGTGAGGACTGCCTCTTTTTGAATGTGTGTGGATATATATAGGCCCTTCTTGAGCTATTTCTGAAGTCTTTCTTTACAGGTTTGGCGCCCGGCGGGGCGGCTGGATAAGAAACTGCCGGTTTTGTTCTGGATTCATGTGAGCTTCTGAAATCATTTCTCAGAGATTTACAGGAGGAATATATTCGTTGATATTTTTTTCATAAAGGGAGGTGCATATACGAACGGGTACGTAGTCGTTTTCCTCATCGGACGAGTCACTTTGCTGATGTTAAGTAGTGCTGCATCAATGCCTGATTACGACGGAACAGGTGCATATAACCACACAAATAAAGTCCATCCACTCCTCATATTGCCCACCAGAACTTGTCCGAAGAAGCGCTGCAATCGGAAAACCCGTCATCTTTGTCTCAACGTACGAAAATCGTCCAGTTCCAGCGGATTGCTCGGACTTTCACTAACGTTGGATACTAGCAACTATCGTGTTAATACTTTCGGCTTTGTTAGTCTTAATTTGTTCTCAGTAGAAGCCGTACTGATAAAAAAAGTAGTTGTCCAGTGCTCATCAACCACCTGAAGATCTTAACGCTGGCCTCCTAGACCAGCGCATGGCTCTTGAATTTGTTCAAGACAACATAGCCGCCTTTGGTGGGGATCCACAGAAGGCATGCCGTTCTCCTCTTTCGCCTCTTTGAAATTCTGACGTTCTGAGGCCACTAGGTTACAATTTGGGGCCAGGTACGATCTAACATCTCGCTGTATCTCTAGGTACACACACATATATATCCCTTGTAGTCAGCTGGAGCTGGAAGTGTGCAGGCCCACTTCATTTATCCCGCGGATCGACCTCTCTTCCGAGCTGGGATAGGCAACTCCCCGACTGGGCCATTGTGAGTAAATCCTATAATATCTTTAAAATCACCATTCCAATGCTGTTATCAGTAAGACCTCTCCCCCAGCCTCAACATACGACAGGCCTGGTTTACCGTTCAACCGTCTTCTGAGTCAAACTGGATGCACAGGCAGCATGAGCCCCGTAGATTGTCTCCGCGCTGTTCCATTCGAGGTACGCGTTTTGTTGAAATTCCAGTCCAGCTTAGGTCGACCTTTTTGGATCTAGACGTTGCTGAACGTGAGCAACACTATGGTCTCATCCACTTTGAATCACCAGTTATGGCAACCGTCTATTGGTCCTGCTGGTAGCATGATGACAGAACTGGCGTCAAGTAAGATTGCTAGGGGAGATTTCCTTTCTCTTCCGTTCATGTCTGGTACCAATGTAAGATCCTATTCAATTGAGTCTATCATCTGCCAAACTAAAATCCTTCAGGTGAATGAGGGCAACGGCTTCAGTACTTCACTCCGAAATCTCCGATTAACGGGCCAAGCACAAGCTAGTGCATTCAACAATTTCATTCGTGCCCTCGTCATTGATAATACCACACTCACTCAAAATGTCTTGGATGAGTTTGACGACCTCTTTCCCGAGAATGACCCCACACTGGGAGCACCATTCAACACTGGAGACTCTCTGTATGATAGGGGAGCAGCGTTTTATACTGATCAGATGTTCCTTTCTGGTAGACGCTTTTTCTTGGAGCACGGTGCTTCCCGTCAACCAATGTTCGCGTACTACTTTAGGGAATTCATCCCTGGTAACGACCCGACGCTTGGAGGTGAGCTACTCTCTATGGTCAAAGGGGTCATCAGGTGTCTGATTTGGAACCTGCCAGTATTCCATGCCTCGGAGCTTCCCTTGTTATTCGGGTCTACTGCATCGTTTCCATCCATTGAAGTTGATTTCGCGACGCAAATGAAGGATTTCTGGATCACATTTGTTAACGATCTTAACCCTGGGAGTGCGTTATCTGATATGTAGTTTTCCCTTGGCAGATCCAGCTAACCACATGGAATAACCCCATCAATTTACAAAGGAGCTTGGCCCCGGTATGAGCTCAAAAACAAGATGGCCATGCAGCTTATGCGGGACAACCTCACGCATATCCGTGATGGTGAGGTGCACACTCCAGATCTATCAGACACCAGCTGACTTACTCCAACTGTGCTAAGACTGGGACGCAGTAAAGACTGATTTCAGTAACACCGAAAGAGTGCGAAGCGAATTCCAAAAATAAGAAGAAAGGAATGCTTCGAAACTTCGATAGGGGATATGTAGCTTGATGATTTCTTCTCGACATTAGCAGCCCTTAAGAATTAATACGTATAACGAAAATTTGAAACGTAGGGGATCTCGTACCTCAGGTGAAATTTCGTTGAGTTCTCAACCTCAATTATGGTATTATCGTCAGCGTGGAATGGTCATTCAATTTGCCTGAGTAAAGCCTTGACTGATGGATAATGGGGTGATATTAAACTGAACGTTCCGACTGACATCGCACTCTAGAACCGCCGCCTTGTGACCGAAAACAGCCACAGACTTCTCTGTTACTCGCATCCTAGAGTTATCATCTGACCATGAACTCTGGATTTTTGACGTCCTCAAACCCTCGACTTGTATGACTTGGTCATTGCCAGCCTAGCTCCAGGCGGCTCTCTGAGCTCAGATGGCTGTTCCTTTGTGATGAATGACTAAGAAAACGTACTGTTTGTTGACCGATTTGGGACTGATCGCACATGGTCGGTTCGGATCACGAAGAATCACTGACTCGTACTCCAATAGTTATTTTTGGATGTCCAATACCCAACCGGCCTATACCTGACTCGTTCAGTGCCAGCAGTAAACGGCCACAGAAGTTCTGTCAATTAGAGCTTGTTTGTAAGTCAATTTTGCGTCAAAACGACTCAATTCTCCCTCAAATTACCAGTGTGCTCTGCTGCAGAGGGGAGGCTTTCCCATCAAATCAAGCTAGATTTCGTTCGCTCAAAATCCGGTTGCAAACAACCTCTATTGCGTTTTCCTCGTCAGAATTCTCATTTGGGTATACTAATATATAGTATTATAGTCGTGATGCCATCAGTTCTAACCACTGCGCAGCCGGCATATCACTGATCCAATTACTTCAGCCCCTTACTGGATGGAGGAAAAGAAGACTTAGCCCTGGCTTCCTGATTTTCACCACTATAAAATCGCTCGCCTCCAGCAAGGTCAGTTGGTCGTCCAATCCACCCATCTTTCCTCCCCCTTGTGTGGAGCCGTCCACTCGCGCCTTCCACCCCATGGCTGATATTTCCGATATTAGACGATCTACCAACGTAGGCCAAGAGATAGAACATCGTCGGCCACTGAAATCGACTTCTGCAGTCACGAGAAACGGCCCAGAGACGATTGACGCTGAAGAGGCACCGCGCACCCCATTACCCAAATTCCAGCTCTTCCTTATTCTTCTGATCCAATTTGCGGAGCCCATCACTGCGGTCGTCATCTATCCCTTCGTCAATCAATTTGTTCGAGATACTGGAATCACTCAAGGAGACGATAGGAAGACTGGTTATTATGCTGGTGTCATCGTAAGATTTTCACTTTTTTTTTGTAAGCACGAGTGGACGCTGAGTGATTTTTTTTGCATTTCAATCATTCAATGCTCCATTACACATGACAGGAATCGGCCTTCTTCTTCGCCGAAGCTGTTACAGTTTTCCATTGGGGGTGGTTATCCGACCGCTTCGGGAGAAGACCGATTCTACTGCTTGGGCCTCTGGGTCTAGCATTTGCGATGATGAGGTTTGGATATTCCACGTCCTTTTGGCCGATGGTTTGGTCAAGATGCATGCAAGGTGTCTTTAACGGCAACATTGGTAAGTTCTCTAGGTTGAATCGCGGTCGAAGTAATTTCTGAGAAGTCTTTGTATAGGGGTTTCAAAAACTGTCATGGTCGAGGTAAGACAGCACTCGATTCGCCTTCATGAGCAAATCGTGACATTAGTCCCCAGCTATCCGACTCAACTAATATTGGCGAGGCTTTTGCCATGATGCCTCTTATGTGGAGTGCCGGAACCACCGTCGCGTACGCACAAACCCTCAGTCCTTTCTTGCTAAGTACTGACATTCTCTCAAGCCCGATAATGGGTGGTGTCTTGAGCAATCCGGCCAAAAGATGGCCAAATATTTTCGGCAAGATTACTCTTTTCAAGGAGCATCCGTATTTCCTTCCCTGTCTGGTTTCGGGGATTCTTTCCTTCTTCACATTTGTTATAGGATTCCTCGGATTGAAAGAGGTAAGTATCTAACGCCCGGTCTAATATGCAGTCCCAGCTTATGTCTTTCACATAGACGCACCCAGCCCTCAGTGCTTCCAAAACCTCAGTCAGTGACAAGGAGCGAAGGCGGGATACAGAAATTTCGAATGTTAGTTCCATAGACACCCTCCTCGGCGGCAATGACACCCTTGACTACGGAACGGTCACTTCAACCCGCTGCCCGTCGCCTGCATCGTCCGAAGCCTCTACAGATTCGGTCAAGAAGCTCGCGGATCCAAACTCGGAATCTGCCACCTTACGTTCTGTGCTTGCATCCAGGAAAATGCAGTTCATCATCATAAACTACATCTTCCTCACCTTCACGGACATGTGCTATACTGTCCTTCTGCCGTTGATATTCTCCACTTCTATAGAGACTGGTGGGCTCAGCCTAACTCCTTATGAGATCGGCTTGACCATGGGTATCTGGGGCGTGATCAACGCTTTCGTGCAGATTTACTGGTTCGGTAAAATCCTCAGGAAGTATGGTGGGCCCTCGTTGTACAAGGTCTCATACACCTGCTACCTTATGTGCCTCTTGACATTCCCCTTGGCGACTTACTTTGCACAGCAAAGCGGGAAAGCCGGGTTCGGGGCTTGGGTAATGATTTTGGTCCAATTACTTTTCCGATTTTTCTCATATATGACCTATGGTTCGTATTCACCGCGTCTTGCACAAACATGTACTGACTCGTGTTCTCTACAAGGCGCAATTCATGTCATCATCGCTGAATCAACTCCAAAGCGTATACTGGGATCTATGAACGGTCTTGTCCAAATGACGGGTTGCATGATGCGCACACTTGCTCCAACGTTTGCTTCCTCGTTGTTCTCGGTATCCATCCAAGAGCAGATTCTAGGCGGGTACTTCGTCTACGTGGTCATCTACGCCATCGTTCTGGTCGGTATTGGTTTCAGTAGAGGACTGACCGATCATAAGCAGAAGGGGAGATCTGCTTAGGAACATCCTTGATTTCTTTCGAAATCGCGCTCCAAAAGCCTCGTTGAGAGGCCATATTTACTCCACGATTTATTCCACGAACTCGTAATGATTCTACGACAGATACCTGGCGGGACGGCCGATTGGTGATCAAAGACCCGTTTGACATAGAGATGTATAGAGCTTGTATCTAATAACTGTAATCTGACCAAACATTGTTCGATTTGAAATGGGTACCCAAGTCGCCTGGTGGTCTCGGACGCAAGCTGTCCATAGAGTACCCTAAGCCACTATTAAAGCGTTTTGGACCAGGTATCTTCAAGTACAAACTCAAGTACAAGCTACAGCTTGGTTAAAATGACAATGGGTTGTATTTACCCGGTCATACAATGCGGAAGCTCGGTTTCTTCACGACGAATAAACAAATCTGCCAGGCCCAAGCTCAACAATTATCAGTTTATGGAAAGCAGCCATCCTGAGAGCAAGCAAGGTTCTACCGAGGCTGCTATGAAACATTAACGAGCATAGCTAAGGTAAGAGGTGTTAAATGGTTGGACTAGTAGGCGACGAAGGCCAGCAAGGCAAACTCAATCTTAGCTTGCCTATAATCGTTTGCTTAAAGACAAATTCGGTCATGAGGCGTATAGCTTGGGTATTCATATTATGCGATAGTATAACAAGAAGAGTGACCAAGATTAGGCCACAAGAGGTAGATAGTGATAAGTGTCCAGAGATCACTGATTCCAAGCCTCAATGACAAAAGCAGCACCTCTCTCTCCAACAGTGTACGCTGGTGACTGAGTATGCGCGGCAGGTACACGAGGCTAAATCAACCATAAGTAATCCAATTAACTGCTAGTTGGCTGTGAAACACTCACCAATACACTAAGATCGATAATCCTGAGGCCACTCACACCCTTGACGGTCAAATCAGGATCAACAACACCCCAATCTGCGCCAACGGGGGACATGGACGCCGTGGCAACAGGATGCCAAATTGTGCCAGTGTTCATCCTGACGTATTGACCCAACTGTTCATCAGTACCGGCCATGGTAGTGTTATCAGTTCCGTTGAAGGGGCCAATGATATAATCATTCCATGCTGGACCAGCAACGAATCGTTGAGAGCTACGGACGGCGTATTTCATGGTTTCAAAGTCGAATTGCGACTCCAAGAAGCCAGGGTGGATGAGGGGTTGTTGGAAAGGGTTGGAGGTGTTAATCATGATCCAACCACCTGTGAAAGAGATCAGGTAACTGGTAACTAATTCTTTTTATTTAACATACGAGATGACGGAGAGACAACAACGTTAATGATGTTGAAGAAGCTACCAGTGGGCGGGAGGGGGACTGCTCCGGGAACAATACCGTTCTGCGAGGTTATTTGTCAGTGTCACGATCAACCAACAAATCAAGACTGTACTCACGCTAAACAGCATCTCATAATGAGCCGTCTCGTCTCCAGCCGCCGGGTCTTCGAAATCGGGTCCGAACATCGACCAAAAGTCAGTGGCATTTTCTGGTACCCTCAAGAAAGCAACGTGGTTGGTGAACGAGTCAACCAAAGGACCCGTTCCATCCTCCCATTGATCAAATTGCTCATCAGCGAGCGTCTCATTTCTTTGGGCGGCTTCGAAAGTCTCGTTCGAGTTTGCAAACCAAAGGTTGGTAAGACGCGGGTGGTCTGACAGATTTCGGCCAACGGATGGGTTGTCAAGAACAACGGGGATGTTCAAAGAGTCGAGCAGCTCCTTGTCACCGATACCTGACAGTTGAAGGAGTTGGGGAGTGTTCACTGAACCAGCAGACAGAATGAGCTCTTTTGTAGCGTTCACGGTGAAGGTTTGGGCTGGTGAGGGGAGAGAAATGGTAAGCATTCATCGTTGACAATATGAATATAGCACATACTGGTGTTAAGGGTATTAACAAACTCAACACCAAGAATCTCCGGCTTGCCATCATTTGTTCCTGTAGTGACCAGGCGGGTGACCCTGGCGTGCAAGAGTACATTGAGGTTCTGACGTGCGACGAATTCAGGACCGAGGTAAGAAGTCGCGGCGCTGCTTCTTCTGCCACGCGAATCGATGCTAGATTGACTCCAACCTGAAGGGAAAGGGCAGAACATCAGTTGGTGGGCCTTTCACCAAAAAAAAATAGTCAGCCATACCAAGTCCCAATTCATTTCCAGAATTGTAATCCAAAGAGAACGGGAACTCGTCTGGAAGATCTTGGGTGGTCTGAATAATCCTCGGGTCGATATTTGGGAGGGCGTATCCAGCGAGGGAAATTGAGGTAATCCCAGTCGTGTTGTGCAGGGCGGGATTGTATTGGCCAGTGGTATTATGGTTGTCTGCTGGTGCAACCCACTTTTCATTCTGTTTACACGCCGAACGTCAGCAATGGTTATGTGCAGATGAAGTTCAGAAACGTGCCCTCAAGATGTAAGGGAAGACATTTTCCCAGTTCCATGCATCGTCTCCAGAGATATCTGCGTAACGATCCCAGTCCTGGGATGCACCACGAGTGAAGGTCATGTAATCTGAAATACGGGAGCTACCATCAATTCCGATTCCTTGAACAGTGTATAAACTAAAGGGGTGTTAACTTACTGACGGAACTCGTTCCACCAAGAAGATGGCCTCTGGGATAGGCAATCGAGCGATTGTTAAGACCAGGTTGAATGGTGGTTGTGTAGTTCCAATCCCATGGCGTAAATGGCACGACCGAGTCAGAGAAGAATGGAACTATAGCATCGAGCACGTTGTCGTTTCTGCACAATAATCAAAAATATTAGTAGCCGTACGTGAGGACGTGTAAGCGAAGAACGCACGACACGCCTGCTTCGAGGACCAATACATTATAGTTGGGATTTTCGGTCAAACGATTGGCGACGACGCTGCCAGCATTACCACCTGTACCACGAATGAGTATTCCCAGAACCAGTTTGCATGAGATGGAAGCTCACCCCCGATGACAACAAAGTCGAATGGCGTCTCCTGTGGGACCTCATCGAAGCTATTATAAATAGCACCGTGAACGAGGGGTGTGAGCGCCAACGCGACCAGGGAGCTCAACGCGTTCTTGTTCATCATGATGATGTTTTGGCAAGCAGCCTACCCTCCAGCGTCTCAAGCCTTGTCCTTAAGTACTCTACTAGGACCTCGGTTTGACAACCGCCCATGTCGACATCGCTTTGATGGCTTCATGGCCGTTTTGGAGTGCCGTTTCAGGCTATGCTAACTCGGGGCAGCATGAATTGAACATTGACAGATGCGTCCCACCATCAGGATCTAAAGCTGGCATTGGGTTGACACCAAGCATGGCCAGGGATGAGCTAGAATTGGCTTAGTGGAAGTTACGGAGAAGACTGCAAAGCGCGTTTCATGCCGTCAGGGTGATCGGGCCGCTCAAATCGGCGGCTTAGAAGAACTGTACGGCCGAGGATTCTTTACTGTGACGTCGACTTCGCCTTCTGTGGCGGTAATTTTCCACGCCGGCTTCTACCGCAAGCCGCCCGTAAACTGACGCAAACCAGGCCTGGTGGTTGGGCTCATCAAAGGGATTGCTTCTGGAGGATCAACGAGAACTCCTCTTCTGCGAGGACCTCTCCGGGGCCAAGAACTGCCGTCGGTGTTGTACCTGAACGTTGACTCAGCAGCTCTACCTTGGAGCGGTTGAGTGTCGCATAACAAGGTGGGGCTCGATTTGATTGAAGAGAATCTAGGGAAGTGATGTCTCGAACGAACAACACGACAATCGTGACAGTATCTCGCTAAGCCACCCCGGCATCACATCCGTCACAACCGTTGGCAAGAATAATTTTCTCCAGAGGCTCCTTCCCTAGTCGGTTAAGTTCGTCAACGGGAACAATGAAGAAGAGATGGGTAATGGGGAGTATCAGTCGTTTCACGATGTGCGTGGGATCGAGGATAATTCCTTCACCGAGAAGGATTGAAGTTTTACGACAAGCTGTTATGTGATGGAAGTGAAATAATCGTCCCGCCTGTTCGGACAAAAGAATAACGATGCGCCGAGCTTTCTTGAATAGTCAAGGCATTCGTCACATGACTACCTAAGCGATGACGAGTTATCCGACGCGGCCAAACAATTGTGATCCGAGTGTTCGTGAGGGCTGAAAACTCCGTTCTCGACTCGTCCGAAGCGGTCCAGTGAGGTCGTCTCTGGGGCAGGAGGGTAACAGTCACGAGAGGACGTGTCTCGCCTTGCCGGAATTTGAATTCCCTGGCAGCTTCTGCACGCCTAAGCAACAGGATCAATATGTACTTGGTATGGTAATAATTTGGCTCGCTAATCCTTTACCTGATTTGCTGCGGCCAGGCTGGTTAATCATAATGACGCCTGTGACGTCGCGAATGAAGGCTCGATCTGCAAGCGAAAGCCTCGTATGGAGATCAGGGCTTCAGGAGGCAATGATACGTAGTGATAAGGAGTAAAGAATGAATGGAGTAAGGCGTGCCTGTTGATTGCCGATACACTGCCAAAGCGCTGGCCGTCCAAACTGCGCGCCTTACCGGTGAAAGGTGTTGACTGTTGAAAAGTAGTTGGCGAGACGTATAAGCTAGATTATTCACGGTAAACACTGGAGACTTACCTTAACCAATAACTTCCGAAGATTCGCCTTTCTACCCGACACAGAGTTTTCGTATTGTAATCCCTGACAACGAAAGGGCTCAATGCAAGTTGGCCTGGAATGCTGGTCCGATGACGGAATGAAAATAGGAGGTGCTGTGGTTGAATATGGAGGTCTAGATTTATCCCGGAATACCTGTGCTCTAGAACTTGTCCAGATGCTGTATTAACCGGGTACACTAACGAGCGGGAGACAGCTGAACTTGAGTTGGACCAGAACACTGTAAGTGATCAAGCCCGAGAGTGGAGGTCTGTTTTGAAGAGGGAGATTTTAAAGCCAAAAGTCAGGAGCATCGATGAATATTGAATTGATTCTAGCATAGGTACGTATTCCGACATAGAACGACCTGGCCGGTAAGCAAATGCGTAATGCATGGATGGTCAAAGGGGGGAAAAACATACTAGTGTTTACTGAGGGTATGCATAGCAATATGACGCACAAACAAAGGGAAGAGGAAACCTTTATCGCCGCAGCCTAGCAAAATTTGTAAGGGATATAATGAATGCTCGAATAGTGACTTACAAAGCCCTCAACCTGGTCCTTCCCTCACCTCTCCCTTCTTCATCCACACCAAGTTCCCAGCTGATTTTCATACAATAATGGGGTCAAAAGGGCCTTCACCCACACCTCTAACCACCACCAGCCCACCCAAAAGAACACTATGCAGGCCCACGAATATCCTCAACGAGACCCATTTCACATATACCACGACGGAAGGCAAAGAGGGTTTCAGTGCGCACACACAATGACAGGGCCACAGTATTATGAGGATCAAAGCATCTTCCACGAGGCCATCCTGGACACCATATAGATGCAATAGCACAGAATTAAGTACAGGACGTCCAAGTGTGTCCATACGGACGATGTACAAAGGCACAAGTAATTTTTAGTCATCAAAGTTTGCAATTAGTGGGCAAGGGGGTTGCATTGAGAGAAGAGAAACTAGACAGATTTGCTCGACAGTTCGGGTCCGTCGGATTAGTGTTTCCAATCATGATGCATGACCTTTGAGTGGTTCACATCCGAGGGTGGACGTGCGCAAACTCATCATCCTAAATCGTTGGAATTGTACGTCTTGTCCGTATTTTCCACCTAAAAACAGCAACGGTTGCGTCATTCCTCCCCTTGAACTGAACAAAATCGAGACCTTAGCCGCAGCATCGTTGCTGAGTGATAGAGAAATAAGAACAGGAGGAGCAAGGAGAGACAGTATGCTGAACATGGTCCAAAATCGAACCGTCATCCTAGATTCAAAGAAAAAATGGTAGACGCTCGATGATCAATCACGGCGATCAGCGACTTTGAATAGTATTGATTGATTGATTGATGGTTTTGATCGAAGTAATTGCGCGGTCATATTTATCGTCGCCGGTCAACCGATCAACAAGAATGGGTCGTCGAATGCTCAGATCATCAGAGCCTGATAGTGATAGTGTGGAGTGTCCTGTTGATATCGCGCATGGTGAAAGAGGTACTCCTCGGGCCTTGATAACCGGTACCGTCGATGAAAATACATCCGAGTGCAAAAACAACTCGGTCACATCCCCCTGTGCCTATCCCAGCATACCTACGGCGCTCGTGAGACTAGTCACATCAATGTCAAAACGCCAAAACTCGAAAGGTGTCGGTGTCACTGATCAAATACGACTTCAAGTACTTGTAGGCAGTCGCGCCCAGACTACAAGTAGACATCTCCTACTATGACGCTAATCAACTCCTAACTTTCGGGGTGGTCAAACTATTCCTCGAGTTCTCTAGTACGACCAGTCGTGCTCGCATGAAGAAAATCAAGAAGCCACGGCGAATCTCAATCCACTCAGACCGTAGAAGCTGAAAAACACCACCACCATCAACGGCCCTTCGGTTCCCCTTGTTCTGAAGTTGGGAAGTGAAGTTCGGTATGATGCAAGCCGAGAAGAAAGTAAAAGACAATAAAAACTCTGAGAGTGGTACTTACGACACAATATGATCAAGATCCACTCAAATTACTAAACAAACCAGAAGCCTCCCAACATCGATCGTTCGGCACGGTGTAATCAAACCACGAATACTGTAGCACGATCATCAGAAGTATACACGATTCTTCGCAGCCTTAACTAGAAGATCGGAATGCGCGATGGACGCCTCTTGTAGGTTAGTGAGGTAATAGAGAACTTGGAGGACAGTTATGACGGTCTGGGCCTGACCTGGCCAGTGACACAGGGTGAGATGAATATTATGTGGGGCTCGTGCGGTACCATTCATCCTGTTGTGCCCTGCTTCATGCGCCTTCTTTGACGTTAGAAGGCTGGCACGAAGTGGGGTTAGTGAGACGACATAAGAAACGAAACCCGAAATTAGACTACTTGACTGATAGTCATCATGCGTCACGCACGGCCATTACTCTCCTCCTGCCAACATCGCAACATATTCATCCAAGAGATGATGTTTATTTCTTATCCTACTACAGTACGGCGCGACAAGAGAAATACTGATCACCATTTATGGCAGTTTTCCTGTCCCCCTATCAGACTCATTCATGTATGACTCGTACTCAAGAACTATGAGTCTAACGTACATTCTAGTTAACGAACCATCTGCAGCAAGTTGCACGAGCTTCTAGTCCGGCCTATTTATCATAGAAGTATCTTTAAGAATCCAGGAAATGAATGGAGGTCAAATTTGCTAGAAGAACATTCTCGGAGTCCGGCACCCATCCAGTACCCTACGGCTTCTCCCCGTCGATGAACCTCACTATTGACACGCGAAAGGTAATTCACAGCCTTCTACTCAGAAAGTGGTGTCGGTATGTTCGAAGAATTACCGGTGTGCCCGGATATTCATATAGACTCGTTACTACCGTCAGCGAATGGGGACTCGTGCGGGGACGCAAAACAAGATTCCGAGGTACACAGTGATTCGAACAGAAAACGAGTTGCAGTTCCCGTGTCACCTTGCCTTCGTTCTTCTTCCATTGAGTCAATCCCAAATCCTCGGGAAACGACCTGGGTGGCGGCGCCCAGTATTAACCCCAACGAATGACAGCTAATATCTGAGGCTGGCATCTCACGAGACTTAAATGTTTGAACAGCCTGGAATGCGTCCGCAGTGCAACGGTATTGGCAGCTTGTCACATCGTCGTAACACTGCATTTTTTTTTAATTTTCGATAATTAAAGCTGGAACATAGATGAGGGGTCTCCCGATTTTGAAGTGATATGGATCCATCATCTCGAGTGGACACAACACAGCGCTCCTCAACCATATTTGTCGAGTGCAGATACACGATTTCAGCTGTCTGCCCTTTTTTAAGTTTACCATTTCCAGAGTTGAGTATCGTTGAGGGGGGATGATAGTATATTAGTTTTGGTATCGGTACATGATTCTCTGTGCGAGTATGGGCTGAGTGGTATATATGTGATTGAAAGGAAGCACGAAATTGAGAGCAGCGATAGCAATACAGAAAACACTGAGAGGAGGGAGGGTATTCAAACACGTTATCACAGAAAACCTATCTGTGCCCGTCAGCCCAGCGACCCAAAAAATCAAGTCCCTGAAGTACTCACCTCAATCGGCTAGGTTACTCAACATACAACTTTTCATCAACAATAAACTCTGCAACACTTGGAACTACAAACTTCCCCCATACCTTCCTTCCTTCCTCACCTACGCCCAATTCCTTCACGAGTTTCCGTACATTGGTAGAACTAAACGTGCTCTCATCAGCACCGATATCCATGAGCTTTATCCGGCCTGTCTGGATGAACTCTCTCGCTGGTTTCAGAGTGTCCTCAGCTGCGCCAGCATCGTCGCCCTCGTTCCCTACGTTCCGGCGTGCGCATACGACGATAGAGTTGTCGCACTGAGGGGATAAGAAACGGTTGAGCGACTCCATCATAGATTCTTCGGAAGTATAGTAACGAGGTGCGACGAGTCGTTCGAGAGTGTCCATGCCGACTATGAATGAAAGTTCAAAGAGTGGCGTTTCAGGGACACAAGGGCGAAGGAAGGAGAGTAGCGAGGCGGACTTTGCGACAAAAGTCGGTTGGTTGGTTATGCCTATCGCGACATTCGCAGAGGAGGGACGGACATGACCAGCCAATAAGCGCATCATCTCCAACCTTTGAATATACGTCGCATCGGTGGCTTTTAGCGTCTTATCTGCATTCTTCACAGAAAGCAACAACAACCGCGCATCATAGTCTTCTCCTTCTCCTTTTCCAGGTATTAAAGAATTAATCAAAGCCAAATGCGCAAGTGTGGGTGGGTTGAACGAAGAATCGAGAACCGATATCCTTAGTGGCCTTGGACTTGTTAAAATTTTGGTACTTGGAAGAGGCCATAGAGGATGTGGTACATGTACGAGCTCGGTATGCGATAAGCCTGCCTGGACACGAGCAAGGAGGGAGTGTGCAGTGGTGCGAAATGTCATGTCATGGTCCATGGGCGCTAAAGAAGAAAGGCTCGCTTATTTATTTGATGGCAATTTTGATTTGTGATTCTATATCGAGGTGCTTGCTCCTGACAACTCTCATCTCAATCATGCAGAAAGACGCTGACGGTTTCTTTGGTGCGCTGCGTCTGCATTTCTATCCCAGATTCTATGATACTAACGCAGTTTCGCGTTTTGACCAGTTGATCCAGCAGACGAAGGCAAAGGCAAAGGCAAAGCCGTGGCTGAGACGCCAATGAAGAAAGATGGAGAGGAGAAGGATCAGGCTAAAGGTGCGTCACCCCTTTCACGCTCTGCTCATTGCATAACTGACGATAAATTAGACACAGAAGCCAACGATTTGATCAACTCCACCTTTGATGTTTCCGTACGCACATTCCCTCTTCTTTGTCCTGTTCAGGGCCTGATAACACCTCGATGTTAGGTCACACTCGCAGACCAACAAGCAGATCCAAATTCACCACTGTACAGTGCAAAGACATTTGAGGAACTCGGCCTGTGCGTTTTCCTTTTATCTTTGCCACCATAACATTAACCGCGTGTATATACAAACAGACATACAGATTTGTTAAAGGGGATATACGATATGGGCTTCTCCAAACCTTCAAAGATCCAAGAACGCGCTTTACCTCTACTCCTTTCCAGCCCGTACGTTCGATTTTTTATGTTCTGCTAAAGCCTACGATGACCGCGTGCTGCTACAGACCAACAAACATGATCGGACAATCACAGTCTGGTACCGGAAAGACTGCAGCATTCGTATTGACAATGTTGAGCCGTGTGGACTTCAACGTCCAAAAACCCCAAGTACGTCCCCTTCTCTCCTTCTCGTACCCCTCTTTCACATATACACCTTACCTACCCTTTAGGCCCTCTGCCTCGCCCCCTCTCGCGAGCTCGCCCGCCAAATCATGTCCGTCGTCGTCCAAATGGGTAAATTCACCTCTGTACAAACAGAATACGCGATCAAAGACAATCTCCCTCGTGACGCCACAAGTATCTCTGCGCAGATCATTGTCGGGACTCCTGGTACCATGACGGATCTGATTAGGAGGAAGGTTATCAACGTTAGCGAGGTCAAGGTGTTTGTGCTTGATGAGGCGGATAATATGCTTGATCAGGATGGGTTGGGTGATCAGACTTTGAGGGTTAAAAAGTGCGTGTGTAGATGTGATTCGATTTTTTTTTGTCGGTTTGCTTACTTTGTGTGCAGTATGCTTCCACGCACAAAAATGCAAATCATCCTCTTCTCTGCTACATTCCCCGACCACGTCCGTAAATTCGCATCGAAATTCGCTCCTGACGCGAATAAGATCGAATTGCAAAGGAATGAACTTAGCGTCGAGGGGATACGGCAGTTTTATATGGATTGTAGGGATGAAGAACATAAATATGATATTTTGGTGTCGTTGTATAGTTTGTTGACGATCGGTCAGAGTATCATATTCTGCAAGGTGAGTTTTCAGGACATACTGATCTCTTGGTTGGTGGGCTAATGTCCGTTTTTATTTAATTCATTGATAGCATCGGCATACGGCGGATAGGATATCTCAACGCATGACGGCGGAAGGACATAAAGTCGCTTCACTACATGGAGCGAAAGACGCATCGGAGCGTGATACTATCATCGATGCTTTCCGACAAGGTAAAGACAAGGTACTCTCCCCCTCTCCCTCTCTCTCTTCCTCGGAATTCTGACGTTTTTATAGGTCTTGATCACAACAAACGTGATAGCTCGCGGAATCGACATCATGCAAGTTAACATGGTGGTCAACTATGATCTCCCGTTAATGAACGAACGCGGACCAGGTGGAGATGATAGACCGGACGTGGAGACTTATTTACATCGTATCGGTGCGTTCACCTTCTCCCTTTCCGTATTCGAAACTCACCGCTTACTTACTCGTATGTTGAAACCACCTACTAGGTCGTACTGGGCGCTTTGGGCGTAAAGGAATCTCGATCAATTTCGTTCATAATCAACAGACTTGGCAGCAGATGGATCAGATTGAGAAAGCGTTGGGGAGGAAGATTATTAGGATTGAGACGGACGATCTGGATGAGATGGAAGAGGTGAGTGAATTGTGTTTGGTTTTTTTTGGGTGGTGTTGATGGGTGATCCGTTTGTAGAAAATGAAGAAGGCGTTGAAGTAGACCACTTTCGTTCTGCCTCTCCCTCGGACGTTTTGTATTTTTCTTGTACTATCACATTTTGTGCGCTGCGATCCATGCGCTCCGATTGACGACTGCGCTACTCAAACACTTGAAACAAATGAGTGTCCATTAGCACGAGTCCAGGTATCATACACTATGTTACATTACATATCAAAAAGCCCATACATACGCTATTCATACAATTCAGATATCAGGTAAAACTCCACCCGAACGACCAGACAACGCCGATTCTTGTGTCATTGGTCTGGTACCCGCACTCGCATTCACGCTGGGCGTGACAGTGATGGTGGTGGCGGTACGAGCATACCTCGCCGCCGGAGTCTCCCCCTCTGCCATAACTGCACCGGATGCCTCAACATCCTCCGGTAACACTCCCAATCCAGTTCTCTTCCTCACCACAGCCTGCCCACGGTCATGATGCAGTTTTTCATGATCATGACCATGACCTGGCGATTCTGAATGCAACTCAGACTCGGCCCCTACAACAACCCCTGAATCAAAGTTTTGCCCAGAAACAAGCGCAGGTCTCGTAAACTTGAATAACAACACGTTGAAGAGCCCAGATAGTTGAAATACGATGCTGGCAAAGATGATTCCGCCGGGGGAGATAGTCGTTGGACTTGAGGAGGAGTTGGTGAAATCGATCCAGCGGACTATGCTGACTGGGAGAACACAGGCGATGTAGATTGCTGGATAGCTGGTGTGTTCATTATTATTAGTATTCAGGTTGTAGTGTAGAGAGGGAAAAGGGGGAGACCTACAATAGCATCATATTTGCAATTTCTTTATTCTCTCTCTCATCTTCCGAATCCTGCGAATGCGATCGCGATTCATCGACATCATATCCCACCTCTCGTGGTTTCTCGCTGTTAGCACTCCGGAATCGAAGCCGACGACCTTCAGCAACGAGTGAGCCGTGCATCACGAGTGCGATTATGCCATATAAAATGAGCATGAGGAGAGCTGCTGTCCACATCCATAAATACTCAAGTGCGATGCGGTAAGGTGTGTATGTTGCTGAGATCCAGCACCCTTCAAATAAGAGGCATTTCAGAAAGTGTTTGATGAGGAAAGAGAAGGGGTCTTACAGTAACCGGTGTTTCCGATGTAAGCAGGACTCTTTCCATGGTTGATCCCACTTCCGATCGCGACAACGAGAACAATGAAAAGGCAGATACCGATGAGACCGCCTAGACTGACGGCTCTGGATGCGCGCCAGCTAAATACGAGCATGAAGAATGTGTCAAAGGCAATGAAGAGTGAGCTATTATTATGTATCATTTGGTATCGTTAGGAACGAGGGGAGTTGAGAGGATGAGGAAGCCTACAATAGTGCGACTCCTACGTCTCCGATTTGTTTCAAGTGACCTTGGGCTTCGCAGAGCGATCCTTCAGTTATGAACTACACGTCGTAATCATGGAGAGCAGTCAGTGTTTGTATAGAGGACTAGTCAAGGAAGGGGAAGGACTTACACCGTCAACGACCCATCGCATGTTCAATAACCCGCCCAAAGCTTGGATCAATTCCGCGAACATGAGCCCGACAAAGCCTAGGGAATCAGTCGCGTCGATCGGTGGTAGGACGATACCCGAGTGGAGTTTTTTGATCGCCTGACGTGCTCGGAGCTTCATGATGAGCTTGTGCTAATACCGGAGCCGTTAGTATGTTGGCTGTTAATGATGGCGACGACTTACGCCTGTATAACATAGGACAACCGATGCAGAGACTGCTGATAATCTGCATGGACAAAGTAATGGATGAATGACTGTTCGACGAGCTGGTTGCGTTTCCGACTTACAGTGCAGCTTCGAAAGACAGAAAGATGCCCAGCCGAGTACCGAATCCGAATGCATTTTCACTACTGGAGGAAGAGGGAGACAAGTTTGACATCGTTCCTGCAGACCAGAAAATGCGGGGAACGAATAGGTAAGGATGGCTAGACGATCACCTTGTTCCAGAGGGGTTTTAACTGGATAATTAATGCCAGGCACATGAGCGCTTGACCCCTGGCAAAGTCGTCTGTGGGCAGTGTAGGCAGTGCAGAAATATCAGGAGGGCCAAGGGGAGGTAGATCATCTCCACCATCACTGTACTTGGCAGGATGTTATCTCTTGTCGTGCACCGCCTCTTACTAGCAATGTTGAACCCATCACAGTTCCTAGATTGAGAACAAATCCAAGTTGAGGTCTCTAAAGGCTAGGGCTTATACGTCTCTGGGGAGTTCGAGAGTGAGTCCGCTGGTGTTTGTACAATTATTTCCCTCGAGCCTTGGATATTGATTATCGTTCCACTTTCTTGACTTCAGCGCGCTTTGGACTTTGGTAGTAGATATGCCAGAGTAATCACGACTTCAAGAGATGCCACCAGGGTGTCAAGGAATATATACGAGGACGGGTTTGACGAGGCATGCAGTGCAGAACCCCCAAAAGTAGCACATGATACCAGGCAGAAGGTAGTTGAAATAGCGGAATGAAGGCTAATGCTAAGCACTAAAGCAGGAGTTGCGATCAATGCTCCGTTTGGTTTCCGACTTGAACAAATCCCACGACCCTGAACGTCACAGGTGAGATCGTAAACTGTGATGCCACCATGATGGACTCAAGGTATGGACATAGCCTCGTATGTTTATCAAGGAGAGGTCAGCAGGTCACTACTGTGCAGCTGACATGGGTAAAGGCCGGTAAAGGGCACCATTTGGAATTCTAAGTGTTTGAATGAATGCCAAGATGAATCGTGTAAGTAGCTGCACTGATTACCGTTGACCGGTACCTTGTCGGCCACGAACGAAATGTCTTCAGAAAACTTGTAGTTTCTAGTCCAACGATATCGGCCGGCCCGGGTGAGAGTCCGGCATCGAGTGTTGATCACTTCTATACATGCACTATTTTGGCTGCTTCGTTAACAGCAGTTGACGTATTTCCATCCACTCGATTAACAGCTCCTTTCTTCCTCACACAGTCTTACGCCGCGATGTCACCTTTTTCCAACGCCCATGATTTCCAAGTGAAGGACTCGTTACTCGTTGACCAATCCTCCACCCAGATTACCAATGTCAAAACTATCATCAAGCAACCGGGCCAGTCCAGAGTTGGTAAGAGTTATTAGGCTGTTAGCGAGCCAAACGGCTACTGTACAAGTGTTAACGGTGGTCCTTAGGCTTACAAAAGCTGTTAGAGAATTCAGTTCCCGGAGCAAGCCACGATTCTTCTGATCGCTACCCTCCCCCCCTTTGTCACCCTGGTACAAGAGAGGATTACATCGCATGGATTGAGGACTGGGCTCTCAACCCCAGTGGTCATTCAGACCGTATTATGTGGGTCAAAGGCCCCGCCGGCGTCGGAAAATCCGCCATAGCTCAATCCTGTGCCGAACGTCTGGCCATTTCAACGAAGCTGGGCGCATCGTTCTTCTTCTCTCGTCCGCACAGGAGAGACGACCCCAAACGCTTTTTTACCTCTATCGCATATCAACTTGCCGTAAAATATAGATCTTATGGCGAGCTCCTTGACGAAGCCATTCACCTCGATCCCACTCTCCTAAAGAAATCACTACCCTCGCAGTTCAATTCCCTCCTCGTCGCTCCTATAGATGAGCTCAAACTCCAAGGAAAGGATACCCCGGAGAAGGTTATTATTGTAGATGGTCTCGATGAGTGCGACGGCGTGGATGCCCAGCGAGATATCGTCAAGGTCGTTGCGCAGTCCGTTCAAGATCAGACTACGCCGTACCTTTGGATCTTCTTCAGTCGCCTCGAGCCTCACCTTGTAATGACGTTTGATTCGCCAAGGATTGATCCTCTCACAGCTCGTGTAGAGCTTACCATTTCTCGAGACATCGACCAACAAATTTTGTTATTCCTCCGCGACAAACTCCACGAGATAGGTCTGGAACACGGGTTGGGGGAATGGCCCTCAGACCGAGATATCTTAATTCTCGTGGACCTCTCTTCAGGTCTCTTCGCTTATGCTTCTACAGTAACCCGTTTCATTGAAGAATTGGATTCCAGCGGGCCTCAGGATCAGCTTGACCTCGTTCTTCGCTTGGCGAGGCACAAAACACCAATCGGGCACAAACATCCCTTGTCTTCGCTAGATCTCCTTTACATGCTTATTTTGGAACGCCTTCCACCAAAGAAACTCCAGCTTGCCCAGTGGATCTTCATTGCCTATCGGTTAAACCCATGTTCCAGTGCGGCAAGTGCTGCAGAATGCGCTAATTTGCTTCGTCAATCTGAGCAGCACGTCCGCAACGCATGTCAACCGCTTCACTCCGTGATGTTCATTAATAAAGAGCTCAGCCTCCAATTCTATCATACATCCTTTCTTGAATTTCTTGAGGACCCGGCCCGATCAAACGACCACTGTATATGGTCTACTAGAAGTGTCCTGACATTCTTGGATCATCTACTGGATACTTTGACCGATCACATTTATACCTTCAGGTGCTTTGGTGAGTTGCTAACCTGGTTGCTCTTCGCTTTTTGCATGCTGAGGAATGACAATTGCACCTGTAGATGGGCTATACCCGTACCACCCCTCAACTTGGGAAACTCTGCTCGTCCCTCCCATAGATAACTACACAAAGATTGTTTATGTGCTCTTCCGAATCTTGCAGTTGGCTCCTTTGGCCGGCCACACAGCACGAGTTCATGCACTACAAACCTTCGATTTCAGGAGAGCCGCTTTAAATTCAGTCGATCTTCATTCGATGAAGGTTAAGCATTTACTTCAAAATGTGAGTCCTCAGAACGTATTCGCCAGAAGAAACTAACATAATGGGTAAAGCTACGCGACACAAATCTTATCCAACCTTGTAGATTCAGGAATGTGATCGAGACCACACGGAAGATGTTCACCAAAAAGAAAAGGTCTACTAGGCATTATACCATTGGTCATGGAGACAAGAAAGCATTGCTGAGCGAAGAGGACATTGGTAATGATCTGCATAATCTATGGATAAAACCATACTCCGCACGCCAGACTACAAACCTCAGGCGCCAGCTACCTGATTTTGTGCATGAAGACGATCTTAGCCGTTTCCATGCGAGTACTCCTTCCCTCCGCCATTGCGATTAAAGCCGTCACTTGAACATCGCCTATTACAATGTATACCCGGCGAAAGGCTTGTTAGACACCTTCGCTAAATCCCACACGAATTCAATGAAGAGGGACATTCGATGATATGGCACCATATTCTTGACACGACGACATTTCGTGGAAATTAGAAAGTAATATTTCGAAGAATAAACCTATATCTCGCTCCATCCATCCCCCACACAGTATCCTACGAATGCCCTTTTAATCTAACGCATCATAATCATACAAATTCCGCTCCATCAAGTCGTCCCTTCCAATATGCACCTTAGGCTTTAGGTTTCCTTCCTTGCCAGCTGACTTGTTACCCTCGTGCTTAATCACCTTTGACCATGGCTTGTGCTTGGGTTTCCCAACGCAGCTGGCTGGAGTGGCATGCACGGTCTTTACAACAGTAACACGCCCGTCTTTTCCCTTCTCTGTCCTTATTTGGGTTTTTGGATGTCCATGTGGACGAATGGAGGCGCCTGCCTTTGGGGTAGGTGTGATATGAACCCCTGGATCGGAATGGGTTGTCACAGACCCAGAGGATCTGGGAGGGATAGGTTGTCCATGTGCTGTTGTGGTAGTGGCTCCCTTCGTGACAGACGGGGGTTCAGCGGAAGAGATTGGTGCTCCTCTCGCCCTAGTTCTTGCCATAGCTGTGGATTGAGAGGTCACAGTGCCTGTTACGTTTGGGATCCGGTCTCCAATCATGGTCCCGGGGTTAAAAACTGGAGCTGATGGTGTAGATGGGTGTGGGGATGAGACCGACTGCTGGGCAGGGCCCGGTAACTTCGAACCAGGCAGCGACACCTTCCGTGCGATAAGCTCATCATCAACCCGAGATGATATAAATTCTCGTGCTTCAAAGTCCATAAACTCTGAGGCCATGTCAATGTCGCGTTCAGCCATATCCACCATGTTCTCCGCATCAGGTCTGTGAAAAATAAATTAGAGGCACATAGATTAGTGCATGTAAGGTGGTCTGTAACATACCTTGTTGGTAGAGCCAAGCTTGACAATGCCATTACAGCGAGCGTGAGAGTGGGTGCAAGTCGCTGAACCATCTTTAAATGTTTTCTGAGAGTACCTCTGACTTTTGGAAATAACAACGAGACGTAAGGGGTAAGTCGTGAGTGTGAGTGTGTTGGTAAGATTTGATAGTAGAGTGTTCAACAAACGTCCTGCGCTGTTGAAGCTGAATGGATGAAATGAGACCAGCTGAAGAACCATTATGTTGTGTTGGCCCGGTTTTTAAGCAGTCCCAGGCACGAGTATTATTAGATGTTGAATAGATCCAGTAATCTGAGGGTGCAACCAGAATGGTCGCGTCAGTGGTTATGCAACATGTCCAAGTGCAGCGGCAACCGTGTCTATGTCCATCGAGTTGCATACTCGTAACTTGGAGCGTCGAATAGTGTATCGAAACTGTAAGACTCCAGTTCATGTATCGGACAGGACTCTAGAGAATCATTATAATCAAGTTACCATGACCCAAAGGAGGTGCAGCAAGGCTTTAGCTCTTGATTCAACTGTCGAGAAGACAACGATTTCGCCGGGCACCCGACCGTAGCAATACCTGTACCCTCTTGATCACGAATCACTGATCGGAAGTGACTAACCTGATGTCTAAAGTTTCCTGCTATAGCTCGCTGGATACGAGTTACCGAGAAGCACACTCTCCAAGTACGTGAAAGGCCACAGTTCAAGTTCCCCACTGTTTGACCATGACAAAATAATATTCACTGCGGCTGGATCAACGCCGCCTCAGACTCGGAATGCTTTTGGGTTGCTACCACTGGGCTGTTACACCAGCTCAGAGAGTGGCTTTTTGGTTGTAGTGACACTATCCATAGAAACAACTATTGAGGTTGATTTGTTTCCCGTAGGGTAGCAATTGAGTCACAAAGCATTAACACTTAAGTACGCACCTCATGGCATGAAAAAAAGGAAAGCCAACTTGTCCTCCCAGGCTCTACTTATGATGATAGTCGGTCGACCGAGCACAAAGGAACTGAGTTATGACAGGATCTTACTGCTGAAAGGACCAACTGGGACAAAAGAGACCGGTCATCCCACTCAGATAAGCGAATTTCATTTCCATACTGAAGATTGTATTCCAGTGAAATGTGATAAAATTTGAACGAGACTATTATTGTTCAACATTATGTCGCACTTCAAAACAGGGAAGTTATAGTAACTAGTTTAGGCAGCCTGTTATCAGAGGTGGCCCTTGGGATATATGATACAGCGAGCATTAGGCAGGATAAGATTAACGGGGGTGAACTCTAAACATCTGGGAGCGCCTGGTTATCCGGGGGTATTGAGAATACTACTATCTGGATCGGAATGTTTGTATGGGTATGGCACAATATGTATCATGTGTGTCATGGCGAGGTAGTGTCATGGCAGCCGTGCCCAGTTACCGGGCTGAGCGTGAAGGTTGGCATCGCGAGCGATTCTGGCACACTCGGGAACACTCTTCCACTTGTTACTTGATGTATGATTAGCAAAGGGGATAACACCTAGTACATTGTGTATGTCAGCCAAAATCCTTTGATTTGAATGGACCTACTTGCCTGAAGCTGTGTTAATAGGAATGGCATCATAACCAACGAAGGGGACCTCTTGGAATATGCCACCAGATAATACATCGCAAATGATGATACTAGCACGGCTGATTCAAACAGCATAACAACAATACCGTTGTACCCGATATGGCGTTGACCCGTTGCCTTCTGCATAAAGCAATGATAGGCCAGTAGGCGGGCCGATATCAAGGACGTTGAAGTCCACACAAGGGCGACAGACAGTGATGCCCAGATTATCAACCAGTCTTTTGATAACAGGGATGCTGGAAGCCTCGAGGGAGCAATGATTTGTAGTAAAAAGATCACACCTGTCGCTTGAAAGTGTAACAGAAGAAAAGTCGGAAAGCGAGCACCATGGTTAGACGATATGGAGAAGGACATACATGTCGATGCGGCAAATAGACAGACGGGGAAAAACACAGCAACTGCCCATGCCGGAATTCTATCACCGAAGAAGTATCGAGGTGAGGATCTATAAATAACTAAGCAACGCCACAGCTGCAATCAAGAACAACATGTGAGCTGAGAACACGACAGTTGAACTTAGGTACACACCAGCAACCCAGCCGACCACCAGTGACAAAGTACTAGATTGACATATATTGGTTTGGTCGTTGTAATGTTTACGAAAACGCTGTTGTAGAGATATACCGAGGGGCCCTCTGGCCCACTTCGCAACCCGACAAAGGCGCTTTTGGCGACGATTATCTCAAGTACGATATTGGAGGTCGCGAATGCAAAAAGTGCGAGAGAATAGAGGAACGAAAATATTTCCCAACGATTTCGGCTGTAACGAGTAGCGACATTGTTCCTGTTGAGAGACGCATGGTGATAGAGAAGGTTGGCGCAGTTCAAGAAGAGTGTGGCATTGATGCCATATGCAATGCTTGCAAGTATGATGCTGTAGAACCAGTATCTCTCGCTCTGTCGTGCAAGGCTTGAGTTATCGGGGTACGGAAGGGACATCAAATGACCAGGCCAAGAAACGGCTGAGTTCAAAGTATCAGTAAACCAGTAGGTCTGCTTTATAAAGTGCAAGCAAACGGCAGAGGGCCCATTAGAAACGGTTCAAGTATGTTCCTAGAGTTGAAACCAGTCGGTAGCACTTTCCCCGAGCATTTCGAACTACTATTAGAAGCCATTCCACCATTGCGCGGCTAGTAAGATGAACTACTAGCCCAGGATTACAAATCCATTTGTCAATTAAGGGGTGTATTGCGGTTGCAGCACTATCTGGACTTGGAGCGCTTAGTAGTGAACCTTTTGTATATAATTGGTGCCGAGTGGAGTACGCATTTTCTGCTCCAAGTTGAGATCAACGCGGATAGGAAGTTCGATGGAAAGATGAGAGGGCGTGGCCAAATTCAAATGTTGCCGTGTCGGGCCGAGTCTCCAGTGATCGAAGCAAAGATCCCAGGGGCCAGGAGCGTCAAGATCATTCCTCGGAGGCTGATGGCATGAACATGGGGTGCTTCTTGCCCACTGAGGCTGCTTGCTGTGTATAGACATGCCGCTCAACGTCATATTTCGGCAAGTTGAGAACGGGGATTCTGGAAAGAAGACGCCGGACGGCATCAATGACTCTTTCATCAAGTTCAATGGTGCTTTTACTTGGCATTGTGCAGAAGCCTAATGCTGTATTATAAGACAAAACCTGTCGGCGGACCCACTTCATTATAGTCATTGGGGGCTTATCAGCAGCTCTTGTTTCTTACTTGTTGTAATGCCATCTGCTGTTATAAGGGTGGGAGTAATTACTAGGTCAGGGCAATACCATTAGAATAATTGCCCAAACGTTCATCAAGCTTCAAGTTCGAGGCAGAACTATTGTACCATGATTCTGAGATCTCAAACCTCAGAAAGATCCGATGACTTCGTTCGCTACTGCGGTGAATAAGGTTGACCGACATGGAAGATTTTAGCGATGTAGTGGACTGTACAGCGCTACCACGGCTAGCGCATTGAGTCATTCTGTGTGCAGGGCGTCGATTAATAACGTAGCCAACTAATCGTCATCTTCGTCTCCACTCTCCTCTTCGTCGCTCTGGACACCCACGACACCGCCTCCTTCCTTTGTGTCCTTTTCTTTCAATATTCTGCCCGCGTCGCGCAGCTTGTCCCCGAAAGCTTTGCGAGCACCGAAATTAGCACCGACGTCCCAGATTTGTAACTTAGCTTTGGAACCAGCAGAAGCAAGAGTAAGGGGGTCATCAGGAGACCAAATGGTGGAAAATACTTTGCCCTAAGTAACCGTGTTGCGTCAGTATTGGGTACTTCTACCGGATAACGAGGATCCGTACAACACCGAGATCTCTTGAAGTGACCAGGCTGACATTTCGTCTTCCGGTGTTTTGATCATCCACAACATTCCAGACCTTGACCATCTTGTCGGTACCTCCCGTGACAATGCAGCCTTTAATATGAGGGTTAACATCAATAGATGAGACGGCGCCGTCGTGGGCCGAGACCGTGAACCGTGCGGGAGAAGGTTGGTCAAGGCTTGACGGGAGGGTTCGAGCGTCAAAGTTGAGTACGAGTCCATTTTCGAGGGAGACCTATAGTAGTGTTAATGGTGGACACCCTGGATGAAAGGTTGACATACATAAAACCCATAACTTTCCCAAGGGTCCCATCTAAGAGCCTCCACATCGCTACCAAGGGCAGCACCAACACCACCTTCCGGAGCCCTCGAGTCGAACGTCCGTACAGTTCGATCAAAGCTGCCGGTTAATAAGACGCTTGGCTCCTTCTCATTCCATTGCACTGCCTGAACCTTGTCCTTGTGGGCATCGAAGCTCCTGATGGCTCCCGAGCCTTCGCCAGAAGTAGGATCTCTTGTGAGATCCCACAACTTTACGGTTCTGTCGGCACTACAACTGGCGAGAAGATTTCTTTGTGTTTTGTTCCAGCTGAGACCGAGTACTGCGTCCACATGGTAGCCTTTCTCTATGGTTCTGTGTTTTTGCTTTTTACGCTTTTTCTTCCCTGTTCCAAGGGGAATGGGCACATGCGCTTTCGTTTCATCTGGGCGGCCAAGAATAGAGGTCGGATACATGGCTTCTACGACGTCCAGAGACCAGATCTCAATCTCGGGGTCGAGAGTCCCAACGGCAATAAAATTACCAAAGCCAGGATTTGAGGAATTCTTCAACGCGGGTGGAGTGGAAGCAGAGGAGGACGTGACAGGTGGGAAATCGAGCCATTCAAGGCAGAGAGGGAAATTGGGAAGCATAAGGTCGTGATGCACGTAAAGATTTTCTTGGGATTCATCATAGACGTAGACTTCAAGTTGTGAAATCTCGTCTTCAGTTTTGGCAGTGACGATAAGATTGTCTGTCGGATAGATTTCGAGTTCTTCGCGCTCATCATCATCTGTGTCTTCCTTGAGGGAGAGTCTGTATGTGCACCTCTATGATATCATTCTGATCACGTACATCGTTTAGGGTGATGAATGGATCTTCAGAATTGTCTTTATAATATGTGAGGCCTTTAATGTTGCTAAACGGTCCAAGTGCTGGTATACTATGTAAGCTCGTAAGAACAGACTAGTCGGAAGAAATGCTCACTCGAAGATTTCGTATCTTCGTCATAGTCCCCAAGATTATATTCCGCCAAGTCATCTGGATTACTCTTTGGTGTAGGGCCAGAGTCGACATCCATGGCATCACCATTGGCATCTCCGGCGTCATCATCTTCACTGTGCGTGAAAAATCAAACTAACGATCAATTATCCATTTCTGCTTCACCAGAGAAAACGAGGCTGGAAGGACTGACTCAACCCAATTTGCATCTCCGTCCTCCTCCTCGACATCTTCCCCGTTCACCGTAATGTCATCAGCCTCGTCTCCTTCAGCACCTTTTCCCATTTCCTGTGCGGCCTTGTGTGCTCGTTCCATTTCGACGCGGGCATCCTCGAGTTCAATTCGTGCAAGCGCACTGACGCGTTGGAGTTCGTTGTCATCGAGAACATATTTTTGAGGGTGTTGAATAGCTGCGCCGCGCTTCACCCAGGCAACGGCTGAGATGAGGTTGCTCATCGCCCTTGAACGTTGTCGTCGTTTCTTGGAGTTGAGGATTTTTTATTTCTTTATTTTGGTTATCTTAGAACTTCCGAATGGGGGAAGCCAATCACACGGAGCTCGGGTACTGTCCCTTATAGGGAAACGTGTCACCTAACGATACAGCGAGTACTACAGCTGTAAACTTCAGGTCACTACTTTATGATATGCATTATTTGATGCCCTGGCATGTATTCTAAGTACTAAATCTGCTTTTGCGATTTTTGGAGCTGGGTTGGGGTAGTAGTGAATATTTTAAAACGACTGATCTAAAAAAGGTAGGTGTGACAGAGTGATTAGGGAAACGTGCCACGGCCGGTAATCAATCAATCACCGGCAAATTGATACCAGACTGATACCATCAGTCATTTCTTCCCTGCTTGCTAGTGTCCCTAATGCACGTCGGGCCATAACTTCTTTTGATGAGCTCTGGGATATGCCAGTTTTTGTACAGGGACTGTTAACAGTATAATACACGTTCTCTATGTGTTATACTTGTATGAAAGTGATTCAGTGAGGCGATGATTAACGTACAAAAGAGGATCATAAAATAGCCACCCTCTGGATATGAGCATAATATCTCTACAATCGGTGTTGTTAGAAATCGGATAAAGTGGTTACATGATAGAAGTACATGTAACTTGCGTACATGAAGAGTAATGGGGCTCCAGGGTGAGCGTGTGAGTAGCACTCCAGCATGTAGCAATTGGTCATAAGACTGACCTATATATTTGGTCATCCGGATTGGATCCTGTCTCAGGTGAGATCCTAGCTACATATTTACATTCAATTAGCATCAACGTGCAGCCAGAAATTCCGGCTTTCTGGCAAGATAAGAAACATGTATCCTACTCCAACATACAATATGATATCACTTGAATCAACTCAAGGCCTTAGCATCACCTAAGCATTTTGGCCATTTGATGCAACGAATCAGTACTCCAACCTCATTATCGTCACTCTTGCTCAGCGGAATCACATATAAACTTGGATACATCAATAAAACATAATGTACTATGTATGTACCAAGTTTGAAACCAAACGGCTTATCTGGTCAGGAGATATTCGCTCGGTGACACGGTTCCCGGTGTGACACGTTAGGGGCTAAGTGACAGTATCACCGGCCCGTCAGCCGGGCTCAAATAACTGGGTGTGCTTTCATCCCTGCTGTATCTCGTCTGGGCACATATTGGAAGAATTAATTCCCTTACACTGCAGTCACACAAAACTTGGCAGCCTAACACCGACCCAATATGCAAAAGCGTGTTTATGTCAAACCCAAGCTTCAAATTGCACCGTTGATGCAGGCCACTAACCGATCCGTTCCGCCGTGTTTACTGGCAGCAACGGGTGAACGCACGAGTTTCTCAACTGATATATTGGAATGTCGAGACATAGGAGCAAAATTTCGCTAAATTCAAGTCTGTGCGCAGATTCCAGCCTGTCCGAGATTCCACCCGGTTTTTACGCCCGTATTTTCATCCAGCCCGAACTTGTTCCCCACGCCTCCATGAAAACTATCCGCAAGTGTCGGTCGTACCGTCAATAGATGTTTTGGGGTGAGCCACACATTGGTATTACTTATTTGACGCGATGTCTGGCCTTGTCATGCAAGGTTTTCGAAGCTTCCGAAGCTAAGGGACGAAATCTGATTATTACTCCTACAAGTAATTTACTCGTTTGGACGTATTCATAATATATAAGGTGCATATAAGTGTCCTCTACAAACGCATTAAAATAACTTATACTAAACAATGCGTGTAGAATGGTGACCATCAAAGCAGATAGAAGAATCCGCCCATTGGGGGCAAAACTGAATACTGTGTCACCACATCTACTCGTCCTTCCCATACGGGAAGACCTGGGTACAGTTGCCACCCGTGGACTGATAGAACAAGTCCAGGTTCCTGTTTAGTGCATCCCTCAACACTCCGGTCGGGCTGGGGTAGAGGCTGACCACCGCATTGTTGACGAAGTCCTCGTAGAACTTGCAGCCATCAGAGTCGTCAAGGAGGCTCGGAGCATTTGGATCTGGAGTGTAGGTATTGACTCCGTTGACATTGCGGCCAGGTAATATTTGGTGAGCGGCGATGACCTGCTCGATTCCTTCAGCGGTCATCGGCTTGCTTGCTCTGTGGAAGTCGTCAGGCATCCGACCGTCCTGGAAGAAGCCGCGTGCAACGTCTAAATCCAACTGGCCATCCCCTTGGCGTCCATCAACGAAGAAATTGACAGGGAAAACCATTTCCGCAAATCCCGCAAGATAATTGGGCGGAACAAACGAAAACTCTGGGTTGGTTGCAATGGAGTCTTGAACCCTCCTATATCTAAGCTCACCGCCGACGGTGTAGTTATATTTGCCAGCACCATACTGATTGCTGTAGTCCACGAGCTACGAAAGATTAGTATTAGCGCATGCAGGAGTGATAAAAATGGCGCACCTCTTGGAAAAGGGTCTCGTTGAAACTATGGTTGTCTCCGAAGTAGGCATCCCCTTATTTCAGAGCGTGAGTACAGATTCTGTCGAAATTGCATAGTTGCTGGACTTACCGCGAGTAATACTTGCATCGCCCTCAAGCGGACCGTGTGTGTTGAGGCCGGCGACGGTGGCTGGTGCTGGTGGGTCTTCTCCGGTCAACGAGCTCTTACCGCCAATGCTGAGCAGGTTTGTGACAACGTTTCCATCCACGAGGATGCCAGTATATACCACGTTTAAAGCCAAAAAGTATTCCATATTGAACCCTGCCATCCGACACGGTAAGCATTTCAAACATCTACATGAGGAATCGTAGCGCTGACCTTCCTGGACTGCACTAATCAATTGCTCAGGCGTAGCTATACCATTTCGAGGAATATACTGCGGGAGGGGGATTAGAACCGACTTTTTCTCAAGCTCACATAGGCCCACGTACGCCATGATTAGCAAGTGTGTTCAGTCCTGGGCATGGTCCACGCATATCTCCCTCTTGAGGGGCCTGGTAGGGGTGCTCGGCATCATTAACGAGCTTGGTACCGTTGTATGCAATTGGAGGAGGAGGATCCGCTGCCCTCCGATATTTGAGAGTGGGCACGATGGCGTCTAGTTGGTCCCTCGACAAGCCTGCCAGTGAACCATATGTGGGAAATGCAGCGGCAGACGAGGTAAGCGCGAGAGCAAGAGTCACGAAGTTGACGAAAGAAACCATCTGAGGGCAGAAAGAGAAGTACGTTGGGAAGCTGGTGGGTAAAATTCTGTGCGTCTTTATAGGGCTCGCGTACTACTGCTGCGGTTGACAAAGGTGGATCTTGCACCAGAATCTTTGCATAGCCAAGCTCAAGCTGCTACACTGTACCTTTGCGCGCACATCTAAGATTGACTGAATTGTCATCGCTAAGAATAGCAACAAAACGCCAGCGACATTTTACGCAATAAAGTTCATAGTATTTTCCTCGTTTGTAACGTTATAGCAGTACTCAACAGTACACCTAAAACTGCAGATTTAAACCTTGTTACGCCGTAGTCCAGAGATCAATGAAAGCCTCTGGCTCTCGGCCGGTGAGCAAGAGTGTCATTTTTTAGGAGGAATTACTAAATACATAGCTCCTCGAGACCACATCATGGAGGTTTCGGCTCCTGAGTTTGTTTTGGGACGCCCTAGAATCATGAACACGACGTCAGCAAGAGTTGCCAAGCCCCACTGTGGTACGCCTCGGTCAATATGACGATCCTTGCGGCAATGGCAGAGGTTTGGAGCATATTACAGTATGGAAAGGCTATCCTTACTGAGGCTATAACTCCGAGCCTCCTGGAACTTCGGCATCGTTCGCGGCCCGAGAGACTAAATACCCTGTCAAGGGAACATTTGCGAACGTCCAAGTTATTTTAATTGCCTCTCAGGTGTAATGATGCATATCATAACGTAAATTTTGTATTCTGAGAGGTGCATCGATCTTCTATGGATGATAATGATATTACACAGACCTCTTGTTATTGGTGGTCTTTGGACATGGTACTCTGACTCTGACTCACATTGGGAGCATTATTCGGGAGCGTCAGCTCTCCACCAATTCTTGACCACGAAACAAAATCAGTGCGGCCACGCTGGAGCGCTCAAGACCGATGGTATCGGGTACGATTTGGGCCTTCACTGCCCATTACGAGACGCTCCTACGACTTCATAGCCACATTTCCTGGTGTTGGTGGTTGTCCATGCGAATAGACGGAAAATGCTGCGGTGGTTCACTGTGCCTTGGGATATTCATCTGGGTCTGACTTTCTCCCCGAATTGTTCCCCAGCAACAAGCATGTGGGCGAGAATCGTCCAGAGAGAGGCGCCAATTATAGACTTTCCTCGCTTCGAAATACAGTTCACGAGTACATCCAATCAACATACTCATGGAATGACATTTAAGTAGCTCGTTCAATTTCATTTTTGAGTGCTCGGGTTATGCCTTGAAACGAAAGAATAACACCCTTTCGGACATCCGCCGTCAGGGGACCAAGTAAATGAGAGATGCCTTACCCGACAGCTTCGATTTTATTTTATTCCACAGAAAAAAAAAGGTATCTGTGCGAATCGTGGAATAACTTAATGTGAAACTGGGAGCATGAGTGAATTCAAAAAAAAATGGACCGGTGGTCTCAAGGGCAGAAGAGAGGGTCGTATCTGTTGCAGTATATCTTCTAGAGGTGTTGCTCAGAGCCATAGCGTGCCATTCCAGTTTCAGAGGCAAGGGGTGGATTGAAGGTTCAAGGCCTTCTTACACGAACATGTCTCGGATGTTCCGGACTGTAAGGAAAACCGTGAGAGGGCGCATGAACACAGAAGATCCGTCGTACCGACTACAACTAGTTATTTTCGTGAAAGCTGCGGCCAGAGTCGAAATGTCCATTAGGTGGTTCAAGCCGACTCGGACCTGGAACAGGCGCAGTTTTCATCTACCCTTTGGTAACGCCAGAGACGTAGTTACGACCACAATCAAACCGCTCTTGTCCCACAAACTTCTGAATATTGAAACAAGTCTAGGCGATCCAGGCGGCGTTTGGCTGTGAACAAACCCATTGAATTTAGACCAGCTCTCCTAAAGTCCTTTAAAAAGGCCGTTTCCAGCGATACCATCCAGTCCAGTCTGGGCAAATTTTCATCGAGGCGGAAAAATTCCAGATGTACGGACATCCTGCTAATCAACCTGCTATGAACCACGAGAGTGCGCCAACAAGTTATAACACCGTGAAGCTGTTACAATGTTTTACCTTGCTTGACTAGTGGCAGTAACAAGTCACTGGGATTGCAGTGTATTTTGAGTAGATTCTATCACCTTCATTCATGAGTCAGGGTCATCGATATATCACGGACCAGCGCAGCATGATGAAGTAGGACCCGAACTCGGAAAGTAGCCGAAGTTCGAAGGCTGATAGCTATGCTTGGTGATGTCTGAGTACAGAACAACCAGGTAGGTGGACCTCGGGCTGGACAGTAAGCATGGAGAGGGGTCAACTCAGTTCGAGCTATTCACTATTAACCGGGAATGCGATATCAGCGATCCCTTGTGAGTCAACGGGTATCCCTGCGATTAGGATAACTTATTGATCTATTATTCCCACGGGATTGCGAAGCGTTCGGACTTGGTTCAACAATACCAATGGGTCTTCTTGTGATGAAGTGGATGGTCAAGTGAGACTTCACACTGACTCGAGAAAGAGATCAGACGTCGAGATGGGCGCTTATATGTCATCCCGTGTAGGCGCCAAAACACTCGTGGACATGTTTATCACGAGGCACTGCCAATCCTTGCAAATCCCTAGCACATGGCATACAAAGTCATTGCCCTGATCATTAACAAGCGTTAGATATAGAGATGATGAAACTAAGGTATAAATATATGGCCTCTAGAAATCCCTCTGTTCCACTTCCTCAGTCTACTTTCTCCTCCTATACGAGATCATTCGAGGAGTTTTGGGTAGTGTGATCATGGTCTAAAGAGTACCTGTAAGTTCCCATCTCGAACACAATAACTAAATATATGAAATATACTGACGTGGTAGTTATGCTCGGGCACCTGATCAATTTTAATCTCCATATGCCTCACAATTGTCGCAATAATCGTTCCCAGTTGCAGATATGCAAACTGCTCGCCGATACAGCGATGCTTACCAGCACCGAAAGGTTGGTATGGACTCTCCGTGCCCTTGCTAACAGCACCAAAGCCATAATCGATCTTCTCGCCTTGTGCATCCTCGTAGGTCTTGTAAGCCTGAGCAGCAACACCTTCAGGATCACTCCATCGTGTTGGCTCCCATTTATCGGCGTCTTTCCAGATTTGAGGATCGAGTTGGCTGACAAGAGGGGAAGCGAGGACGTAGTGTCCTTTGGGGACTACGTAGGTGGAATCTTTTTGAGGAGCGGCAAGTGTACCAGGAATGGGCATATCATCACGGACATAACGCATGATACTATGGATGGGAGGGTGAATACGGAGGGTTTCGCGAATGATAGAGTCCATGATAGGGAGTTGGCGGAGTTCTTCAAAGGTCATAGAACGGAGAGTTCCGTCGGGATTGCTGAAGTACTTCACTTGTTCTTGGTAAAGAGCCTCGCTGGATTATTGTCAGAATAAACAAAGATAGGTACACAGTCAATCGGCATACCTAATGTCAGGGCGTTCAGCAATGTGGAGGAGAGCCCAGGAGCCTGTTGCAGAACTAGTATGTTGACCGGCCATGAGAAGAGCAATCATGATGTGAGCAATTTCGTGATCCTTCAGGGGACGTCCGTCGCGGTAGTTTTGTTGCATGAGAGCAGCAATCATGTCGTGTTCGTGCTGGAAGGAATTGAGTAAATGTACTAAGACTGAGACTGAGAAGACTCACATCCGTAGTGCTACCGTTCCTTCGTTGTTGAATAATATTCACGTAGAAGTCACTAATCTTCTTATGGGCGATATCTCTCTTCCTGTAGCTGGGCAGCGGCAAGTTCGGGAACAAAAAGTTGAGAGGAGTGAAGCCACCGTCCAGATCGTTGTAAATTTCGGCGAAAGACTTGTCCATGCCCTCGCGAACTTCTTGACCCTGAAGTGTCTTCGAGGCAGTAAGAATAGTGATGGCTTGTAGGGCCTTGAGTGCATCGAACTGTCCCCATTCGTTAACGTCTCCGGACTGGAAGGCGGAGAAGGCAGTGTCGGTCCTCAAGAATTCCTCAACTTCCTCCTCGATCATCCCGACGTAGGCACGAAGGTTATCCGTTGAAAGACCAACTTTGACGAATTTCTTTTGCTCCATGAAAATTTCATTGGGGACATCATAGACGACATCCTTGCCGAATACGGGGGTCGTGAGATGCTGCAGGGGGAATAATGTTAGAATTCTGTATAACGTCAGAGCAGACACTACTCACTGTATAGGCATCCTCGGCATTGAAGACGATAGACTTTCCACCCAACACGAAATTATTACCCTTAGACCCGAGAGCGACTGTGATGCGACGACCAAAAAGGATGAAAGTGAACACGTCGCCATACTAAACGAGCGAAGCGGTCAGCATGACGTGAATAGGGATTTTAATGCGATTACTGGACGCACCTTCTCGCGACACTTGAAGAAAAAGTTGAGGGGGTCGTTACCGTACCCAGCAGCTGAACCAATGATAGGTAACCAATGAAATACGACTGGAGGTTCATTGGGCTTGCGAGGAAGTACCTATGCGAGCAGTGATTCAGTCACAAGTACAGAAACAAAGAACCAGGTTAACGCACCAATTGCCTCAAAATATTGAGCACGATTGCCAAAACTGGTAAATTCACCAAAAGTAACAGAACGACTCTCGTGTTCAACGGGCTGAGCTGGGACTGAGCGCGAATTAGATACCCAGACCAGACATCAGAGAAGGGCATCGTGCCGTTGGCGACGATGGACATGGAAGGCAGACGGAGAACTAAAAAGTGGGAGGAATGTGTTCTGTGTTCTGGCGCCATTGCTTTTATAAATTTAACCCCTTTCCCAAGCCCTTCCCAAAATGGAAGTGTCACCGAAAATCGAACCACTCCTCTTTTCGCTGCAGTGGGATACATCGTCGACGCGTCATTTGGGTGAAATAAAGCTAGTCTGACCACATTAACGAGTGGGGTGTGTCTACTCCAGAAATTACAATTATTAATACAATATCGTGCTTGGACCGGCTATCGTTGTAAGGAGAGATCCTAATGAGTCTAAATATTACCAAAATCTACCCGTTCACTGCGTCTGGCCTTTGTCCACTAGCTCCTGCTTCCGTCGACTTTGAGCACCATGGTAGGCTTAACACCCAGGTTAATGTTGTGAATTCGCACAGGCATACTCGTTCCAATTTCCGGATAACCCAGGCGCTTCAATGTGGATTCCGAAAGGTACTCTTTTATTCCCAGCTTTGGTATTTGAATTTGTGCCTGCGTTTCAGTCGTCAACCGGTTGAGTTTTGGCATTGACACGAAATAGCCCTCCAAGTCCTGTAACGGGTCTTCAATCGGTTGTCCGCTCTCGTCCTTCGGCCATAAGTCTTTATTCTTCCCATCTGCGAACATCTCCTGCCATCGCTTGATGTACAGGAGTGCCCAGTACCTGGTATGACGACGTTGGGTACCCTTGAGGAACTGCTCCTTCACTGCAACCGACGTCGCAAACTTTTCTATGAACTCTTGGTCATACAACCCCTTCACCGTTTGACCCCTCTTTTCTTGTAGAAGTGCCCGATGAATCTGCCAGTGGGCTAACAGATCACAATATCTTCTCAAAGGCGAAGTTACACGAACATAGCCTTGCCCTTCAGGTACTCCCACCCCCCAATGCATCCCAGGCACTGTCGCGTAAAACGCCGCAGGCTGATAGATAACGTGTTTGAGCATTTGTTGTTCATTGATGAAGCCATAGCTGTTCCTCGCGCTCAGAAGGAGCTCAATCGACTCTTCGGAGGCGGGAACCATAGGATTGGAACAACGGCGTATCATGGGGATATTCCTTTCGAGAAACCACATGGAAGCTACTCGACAAGCAAGTTTCATCGATTCCGCAATCATGTTCCGAGCCCCCTCTTTCATATCAGTCTCGGTCGTCGCGAGTGCGTATGTTAATTGAGGAAAACCCCGGTGGAACAGAGCCTCGTTGGTGAACGAGTCCACGTCGGGAGGGAAGGTATTTGCACGCTGTAACACAGATTTTGTGCGATTGAATGAGAACCAGTTCATTGCTAGTCGCTTTTCTGCTTGCCGCTTCGCGTATTCATTGACGATTTTCAGGTCTTGAATCGCTCTGGGATCGAGATCCATGTCGCGCTGCTTGATGGGGGCACCACCAAAAGGATGAGTAGGTGGCTGGTATTCAGTTCCGAGTTTGGCGTCCACAGAATCGTAATTGATGACCTTGACGTTTCGTATCAATCCAGCCCGTACAGTAAAATCAGCGATCTCGCCGTTTGAGTCAACTTTGGCACTGAACGTAATGACGTTCTCGGGACTGCCATTCCGCGACCGCTGGCCCATTGAGAGTCCGCGTGTTGGGTGGTGGATAATGGCTTTCGGGAAGAGAGGGAAAGACTTGGGTATCGTATACCAGGTTTCATGTTGAGCGGCGGCTTTCTGGGCAAGGAAATTCGTTGGGGGGATGAGGGATGCTGGATCGGCGATGTGGACGTGTATCCAAGCATTTCCGGGCTCAGAAGGTATGGGTTCGACAGAGATACCATCATCGAGTTCCTCAGCTGTCACATCGTCAATGACGTAGACTGGCATATCACCCCAGTCGTGCCGTACTGACGACAACGGATCCACTGAGTAGAAGTCTTCGGGGTGAATAGGATTGGTATCCTTGGAATTTTCCAATGCCCGTAGGATATTATTTTCTCGCTCCATGAGCACTGAGGGGTTCGTCTCCAAGTCGAGCTTGTTCCTCCGGTCGTGGATAATGAGGTCTTGCCATGGCGCTAGTACACCGATATCAACCAGGAATCGATGGACGTAGTCATCAGCATGAGTGACCACATTTAAGCCATAGATGCGCCTGACAATGAAGCCAAGGGGTACGGAGTAAGGATCCATCTGGACAGCTCGTGTATGTCGCAACGACGCCTTCAAAAACCGAATGATTGTCAGGTCATTCGCAGTCCACTTGTGCTCCGCAGGTACAGTACTTGGTGCCTCTCCCATGCTCTCCTCTGCCATCCGTCTCTGCGCTTTGGCAACTTCCAGACCTTTGGTCACAAATTCGTTGATCACTGGGCTCTTATCCCGGACCCAATCCTGAACTTTCAGCAAGTCCTCAACCTCCTCCCGAGGGCGCACAGACAGAATCTGAGACACTGGGTACGAGCTAGTTACGACGAATCTGGCTGTGGCGTTCATCATCACTCTGTGAGTTGCATAAATCTCGACCGCGGTTGGGTTCTTGTGGCATGTCTTTGCAACCTCCGATACGGTAACCTCTGACCACTCCCTGGGGATTCTGGCGCGAACGGTATCGTAAATCGAGTCCAGTTTTCTTGAGATGCCAACCGTGGCGTTCTCAACCTCATTTTGGAGCGTCCGTAATCGCTTGAGAACTTCAATGCGGGCATAAAGCTGTGTTCCGTTTACAGGTTTGCTGTCCATGCCGCAACGAGTCGCGAGATCCGCCGGACAGAGGGAGGGGATAGTGAAGAAACAATCTTCTTTGAGGACCGCCCACGACTCGCCGGATGAAGTCAATACGGACATTTGCCATTGACGATCTTTGAAACCACTGCCTATCACAACACCACTTTCAGTGACATCATTCCTATTTCAAAAAACAAACTTCAGTCAAATAATTTCTTTAAAGCGGTAGCTACTCACCGTCTGACTTCGACAAACGAACCGAGAGGGGCCTCTGGTGTATACCTAACCTCCTCACTCTCATCCATTTCCGCCACGTCAGGTGAGTTGAAAGCCTCCTTCTCCCTTGACGGATATGACTCTTCCAGCTTTACAGCAGCGGCAGACCGCAGCCTGTTAAATGCCGGGGTGCGCGCCGCCTTCGTTGACCTTTCTGCACCCTCCTTCACTTGCTGCTTCAACCTCATCTCATCCCCTCGTAGGGAACGTATATGTTTCCACCCTCTCTCGTCTTTGGGACGAGCCTTTGCCACGAGTTTATCTGTGAAGCGTGAAAAGTCGCTTCTTTCATGAATATACGTTTTGGGTGCTGGTGGGGGACCCTCTTCCGCTTTAGATTTGCCTTTGCGCTTCAACGAAGGAGCAGTGCCATCATTTGCTGTAGAGGATGCATAACGGGCTTGGTTGATACAGAGGCGAGGTGCAGAGACTCGCACAACTGTTCTGTGCATGGTGGAAGGAATGGAATGAAAGGGGCGTATTATTTTTTGAGTTGCATAATTGCCGGTCCGGTCAATTTCTATTTTTGTAACAGAAGAAAGCACTCCTTCGAATTCATTGAATCGGATCGTTCAACGTAGTACAGTCCATTTCTGCACCGCGAACAGGCGTACGAGTTGTCTGCGTCGTATGGTCGTGATTCGAAAATCTCGTATTTTACTCCCTTCAAAAAATTGTCCCCTGGCCCATGTCACTCCGGTGCGCCGTTCTCAAATAGTCAGCGCCGTTTCTTTATGCCCATTCTTGTTTTTCGACAACCTCATCATCGACCCACCACTCATGACAATCATTGAAGGGTTGGATGAGTGTAGTAGCAAGAGGGCCCAATGCAAGATCTTGGACCCCGCAGTCAGCAATAATGGCACTCTTCTGTGGATGATCGCCACTGGCAGTAGCCCATAGTGGCATATCCAACAGGTCCTCGCATGAGTCGATTTCAAGGTTCACTATAACTAGAAAGTTTTTCTGTGGTGCGGCAAAATGTTCAGAAGACGTGCACCCCGTCCTCCGAGATGACCTTTCCGATATTTGGGCCAGATAATCCTGGCACTTCAGCAGGCGATCCCGAGCCACAACTCGGGCTTTGCCTTTCTTTCCTCGAAAAACCGCCTGAAACAATTGCACTCCATCTATTACCGCATGCTTTTGACATACTCTACCGTCATATCATGTTATGTCTTCAATCTCCCGTCACTCTCACTACAACCAAGCGTGTCCTTTCTTCCTATGTTCCGGGGAGTACCCTCGTGGCTCACCTTTCGATGTTTCCTGAAGTGTGGTCCTGGTACATCACCCTTTGTATCGCAAGTGGTCCCAGATGACCCAACTGATTATCGAATAGGTTTGAACCAAAAACTCTCGTCGACGAATTATTGATCCAGGAATACAAAGCCAAGTTCAGACCTATTCCTAATTACAGTTCCTCGTCTTGCAGTGGTCACGATAAACAAAGGACTCAGTCGAAATTTCAGTTGTATTTGTACACCGACGAACTCAGACGCGTGAATGAGTAGTACACCGGTTCATTATTTATCCAGATATGTTCGAGTGTAATTTGAGGTTCTTTGGGGCTCGAACGCTCGGGGTGCAGATGGGATTGGCGAGCGCCATTCTAATAGACTGCCGAGCCGGCAAGACTCCCCATTACCATTTTCGTCCTTGGATATTTTCCCTCATCATGTTCAAACGCGTCGAAAAGCGTCTCAAGAGAAAACAGCGCGAGGATGAACTCGGCTTAGATGACGATATGAAAGAAGTCTTAGGACTCAATGATACAGACTCTGACGAATCGGACTCAGACGACAACTCTGACGATGCCTCGGCCGAGGATGATTTACTGGGAGACGAAGACGATGAAGACATTGAGCTCCACGACTCAGAAGATGGCCTTATCTCTGGAATGGATGACGACGAACAAGAAGATGACGAAGGCGGAGATGAGCGTGCCCTCATAACTGTCTCTGAAGCGTTGGATAATCCTATCTTCATCGTCTCTCTTGACCCGGACGTCAAAGAATGCATCGTTTGCCCTGGAAAACTGCTCAAGGGCACAGTCATGGTTGACAAGCATAAATCATCTAATGCATGTACGCTTCCTCTTTCGTCAAATTCACGTACACAACTAAATAAGCTCACTCATACAGGCCCATGAACGACGATTCAAACAATTTCAGAAATTAGCCGCATCTGCAAACTCGAAGACAAGTGCGCAAGAACTAGTTCAAACAGTGATAGATGAGAGACGTCCACAAACATCTACACCTTCGGGGACATCCAAGCGGGCAGAGAAGAAAGTAGGTCACCTTTACCCACTTATACATACGAAGATTACTCATTTAACCCAGCACATCACCCAAGAGAAGCGTAGGATCAAGCGTGAAAAGTTCAAGGCCCGCCAGAGAGCCAAGAAAGCAGCCCTGACCAAGAAAGAACCAGGCGAATCCAAGGAGAAAGAGCCGGCGGATAGTGTGAAGACTGCCAGGAAAGACCAAAGAGGAAAGCGGGTGACAGGGATTATAAAAGAAAAAAGTTTAGTAGAGAAGGTGAAGAGAAAAGCAAAACCTTCAGTCCTAGAGGCAACTTCTTCAGTGCCCCATAGCACTACAAAGTTCACGAAGCGTGACGATGACCACCCTCCTGTGCCACCGAAGAAGAAACGGAAAACTTCTATCACCTCACCGGCTTCCACCTTCACTCTTAGTCCCGACCCCACTACGTTATCTACCACAAAAAGCACGAAGTCGATCACATCATCTACGATTAAACCAAAATCGAGATCTTCACCGGTTACTGAAGAATCTCCCGCGGTTATTCACGAACTCCAGTCTCAAGTCAAAGATATCATCAAATCTGCTTCCAGTCTTGCCAAGGCCGTTCGTGCCCGTGCTCTGAGCGGTGATGGTGAAGGTGAAGAAAAAACGTCTTCGGCCAAGAAGCGAAAACCTTTATCTACGAAGAAGAAAGCACAGAAATCATAATTGTAGTGCCATTCAAATCTGTATTCTATCATGAATATATGCTAGATCAATTTCTTGGTTAGTACAGTATGATACATCCTACGCAACTCTCCCACTCAAACTGCATCCATTGCATGAACAAGCACCGGTAATTTCCTCCAGGGAAAAAGAGACAAAAGTATACATTCGCCTTCGTAAGTGATCAAATTACGGGCAAAAAAAGAAGGGTAGAGCAACCCAAACCAGCACTTTGGAGTGTCTGCATTGATGGGCCAGGTACATCCATCGCATCTCGTCCATTGAAGGAGGACACTGGCCCATTCGTATGATTACTCCGAGAAAGACTGTGGGGTGCTGTGGGGCAGCAGTGGGTGGTGGACACCCCGGAAGCCTGCACATCCACTCGCCGACTTGAAGCCTTTAGGGACTAATCAATGACTCGCAGGTACTACCACGAAAGATAACCCATATTAAGTACTTGATGTCAGAATTAGCGGTATGTATTTATAGTCTTTGTTACCAATGGATGAACCAACTGATTGTTTAGCGACGGTTAACCCGCTAACAACCTGGAAGGGTAAGATAAATATCCGAAGAGCAAGGAATGAAGTCGTCGCTGTTCTATTTGTGGCGGTCGGCACTGGAGAGGAGATGGGGGGGAAAACACACATAAGCATGAGGCACTGCTAGTTATCGTGCCAAGTAGGAACTACGTTTATAGAACTCCTTTAAGAAAGCCCTGAAGGTGAAATGTAGCACACCAGTGCGCCAGAACGTGCTGCTAGGACTCTCATTAGATCAAATGCCCACACAATTCCCTGTAACCGAGGGTGGTTGAAGACCTACTAGTACACCAGAGGAACTTCATTTTCCTGTTTTAGCCTTAATGCCCAATAATAGACGGTGAGACTATGATCAGTCTTGTAATGTATCCATAAGGACCTATAGAAAATAAGCCAATCGAGACGACTCTCGCTACGAAAAAAAGGGGATCTTACAAGCTGCCGCTGTGCGAGAAGTCATCAGAGGAAAGTTGAGCATCGGCCATTCAGATGAAGAAAGGGTCCAATAGCTCAATTGCCTTGATACAGCCGACCAATACAACGTTTTCGGTCTTGATTGTAGACAGCATTTCTCCCGGTCGAAAGGAATCGAGCCAGGTATTCAGATGGAAAGCATCTGGCATCTAAGCCTCTCCTGAAATGCTCAGGGAGCAATATCATGCCCGAACTACTGTCTTGACTACTCTGTTGATTCGCCATATCATCCGGTGATCAGGACAACTATCGTTACTGGTACCCGGTCGGGATACTGATAGATGAGTGTGAGTGAAATGATTCATACAGTTACTACCCGTGTTCAGAGCCAGAGAGTGCGAAAGAGACAGAACAATTCTCAGCTGGCAACCCAGAAAGTCCGAACAGCCGAGTGTATTACCAGGAACCGAAATTTACAGTCAACTCGATCCGCGAAAAGAGAAAGACCAATTCAGGTCGCCCCGCTCCGTCCCGGAAAACTTCTGGCTGGGGATTTTATAGTCAAGCAGACAGCGACAAATAGTCTTGTGCTCGAAACATCCATGAGGACAGGACATTTAGCGGTCGGTGTGCACGGCATTCCTTTTGGCATCTGGCAGATCGAGAACACGATTTGACAGACATCAAGGTCCCACAGTCTAAGCCAAGCCATTTCCGGAGTGGCGAGCACCCCGTGACCATTGGAGACCTGAGCACATTGTCAAAGCTATTGAACGGAACGGATTAATTGCTCGGCTTCTCGTAAGACCATCAACTTCCAGACAGTATTTGACGGTATGATACTGTATCTTTCCTTGGCTGGTACTGGAGTAGAGCCTGAAAATTCATTTTAGTTTGTCAGCCGACCTGACAATGTACTACATACTTAGTGCTGATCAGCCAACGAGTGACATTTTTACTCCTAGTCAAAAGAAGACTAGACTATTTTTGTTTTGCGTTTCAATCATGATGCTGATGATCTTAGAATTGAAATCAAGGTTCGCTGAACCATGACGCCCAACGTGGGTTTCGCGTCGCCAGGAGCGGATAATTGGAGTATATTTGTCGTAAAGGTGTAGTTCTAGCCGTTATACATAAGGAGAGGTGTCATTTCGAAACACCGGGTACGCAGTGCGCACATTTACCACCTTGAACGGCCGTCATGGTCGACGACTTCCCCTCCATCCTTCAAGACCAGGGCAGCGCATCGGTCCCCGCTTTCCGACACTGGGTTCATGGATTCACGCTCCAGACTCTTGTCTATGGCATCAATACCATCCTCTTCCTCATGTCCCTATGGGTCCTCATTATCCACATCTTGAAGGGCTCAACGGGAAATCGATTTCATCGGCACCATCTCTTGCAGAATTGCATTCTGCTAATCTATGTAATGGGGATGTTTATTCTTTCTTCTGTCTTTATGGGACATCAAGGGATCATGGCGGAGGACACATGGACCCGATTCCTTAGCGCGAATAGTCAGAGTAGTCCAGCGAATGTTGTACAGCAAGTGTTTTCGGATCGGGCGCCGCTGCAGAGGGCATGCAATGCAATCCTCAATTTGGTGAATTGGGGAACTGTATCTCTTCTCGTGAGTGCTCTTTGTAGGCTTCGGCTAGGACTTTCACTTAACACCCCGATTGGCTTAGCTATGGCGTTGTGCACTTCATTACAAGGTTCGCTCGGTCATTCCTTGTCGGGTGATGGGCGTGCCCTACTTGTTATTTGCCTCCAACATTGGTGAGTCGTCGGAGAGGTCATGGAGATTCCAGCTCCAGAGTTTGATCACACACACATCTAGCAACCGGCCTGCTGCGCATCATTAACGAATCCTCACCACAAATACTACCTCGATCAGCGCAGACCAAGGATTGGGCACTGATAAATTGGGGTATCGCAACTGCGCTTTATTACTTGTTGTCAATCCTCATCGTCGCACGAGTCATCTACCACCGTCACATTATCGGACGGGAAGTTGGGGAATCTGAAATCGGCCATTTCGCAAGTATACTCACCATCTTCTACGAGTCTGGCGCGATTGTGCTCGCATTTTCAACTGCCTACCTTGTCGTTCTCGCGAGATTTTCCTATCTCATGCACATCTTCCAGTCAACCACGGTACAGGTCCAGGCAAGTTGTTTATCGGAAATCAGCATTTACGCGATGGTAACGAATAATCTCAGGTCATGCTTTCGCTGATCATTGTACAACGCCTTACCGTAGGGAAGGCCTGGTCAGGAAAAACGATCGACTGGTTACTCCATTCAGAATCTAGACACGAAACGAGACACGAAGAAGTATCAACCATGGGTTTTAATCCCAATGCGGAGCTTTCAGGTACACAGAACGATTATACATCAGACAACGGCTTGGATACCAAAGGACGACACGATCTGACCATGGAGCTACAAGAGGTGATACGTACTAAAGTGTAGGACTAGCTTAATAATGAACCACATCTATTATACCCATGTTGTATACTTATAACCATCATTTACACACTGAGATTAGACGTCAGCTCAAATATCTAACTGCCAACAGGGTATGAACAGGGTAAGGGTTGTTTCGGATCCACAAGCTTCTTTAGGTGGATATCGTTGCCCGGTTACATCGGCTGAAGTGATTTGTGCAGAGATCATGACTCCGGATATCTAGCCCAAACATCTTGGCAAGTGGTTACATGCAGGAAGCATGTTTAGTATGTGATTAGCGCATGATCCTGGAAAATATTCTAGACGAGTTACATATATAGCGGGAACCGAGAGCCAAGGCATACATAAATACAAATGTCCAATATTATGACTCCACCCTTGGTATCAAGCAAGATTTTGTAGTACACGATCTGTCATCTCGATGACCTAAAATAAAGTGTATCATCAGTACAACCAGCACCCGAAAATCTCGCAGTAAATCACGAAACTAAGAGCTCACCTGATGAATATCTGGTCGGTCTTTAGGGTTAACTTTTAACATGGCATCGATGAGTGACTTCAGTCCTTGGGAGTAAGCCGACTCCGGGTGTTTGTACTGAGCGTTTAGTACAGCCATTGCTATTGAGCCACCTTGCTCCGTAGTCTGGGTATTTTCAAAAGGAGAGTGCGAATAGGCTAGGGCGTATAATGTGCACCCTAGTGACTGGAAAGTGTGGTGCAACGTCAGTTGGAGATGATATGTGAAAAGATGCGTAGTCAACGTACCCAGATATCTACCTTCTCATCCAACATATGCCCTGTTTTTACATCAAATAATTCTGGGGCACGATAGGCCATGGTACTTTGCTCTGCGGCAATATCTTGCTGCACAAGCGCCTGTGTCCGAGTCTCGACATTGATTCTTGCTTTCACTGTACTCCCGAAATCCATGAGGATAGGGGTGATGTCATCGTCAGCGATCATAATGTTCCTGAAAGGATTTATTATTTCTGCGTCGGAGAAAGAGGACAGAGTAGAGTTACCCAGGTTTCAAATCCCTGTGTGCATACGGCACAATTTCCCCAGTGCCACTGCTACTTGAGCCGGCAATCTCGGCCGCTTCCTCGTCGCCGTCAAAAACGACTTCCCCTTCCTCCTCGACGCTCTTTTTTGTGACCAGCGGGACTGATGCTCCATCGTATGAATATCCGCCGTCTGCATCACCATCAGGTTGCGGAAGTCGTTCGTCATCGTCCTCGTCATCAGAGTGATTGCTGTGTTCTGCCGTATTTCTCCTTGGAGGTTTAGCACCAGAAGGTGAAGCAGAACCGTTTTGCTTGCCGGTGGGCGGAAGAGCTGCAGAACGTGGGGAGGGGCGGTAGGTGTGCATCGCTCGCACGGCTTCGCAGGCCCCTTTGAACAGGCGGACCATCTTTTGCTCGGGAAAGTGTTGCCCATTGACAACGTTGGCGTTGATGGCATCCTGTAAATTTCCGCGCTGTGGTCGAATAGCGTGTCAAATTGAACCCTCAAGAGTTAGGAGAGCCATTCGTACCTTGTATAATGGCAGGAAGAGGTAGACGATTTGCCCTTCACCTTCTGGGTCTTGTACGACTGCTGAATCCTTTATGACGTAGCAGTGATCAGAATTGTAACTGCCCCCAGAGGCGAGGGGACGTACCAGTATCCGGATGATGTTCGGGTGTCTGCAATAATCGAGCTCAGCATCCTCTTAGGTTACGCATTGTTTCCGCTCTTACTTGAATCGTCTGTAAGCTTCTACCTCCCTCATAGCCTCCTTCACGCCTTCCCTACCTGTAGGGCATCGAATCTTTTTCAGCGCAAATTGCCTCTATGGTTTCAGAATGAATGATGTATCAACTGATTCAGAGAACTCATTCTAGACGTACCCCGTTGTGGTCGTCCTGCGCTAGATACACGAATGAGAACCCGCCCTCCCCAAGAACCTTAACAATCTTGACTGAACGAGCACAGCAACACCATTCGTAGGCATAAGTATGGCTGATAACATGTCCTCGAATAACTCACATGTTCGTCCATTTATCTTCACTGACGGGGTCTGTTGACACAGACACGAGGAGAGTGCCCAGAATGCGTCCCGCGCCTGATCCTTGAGAGTATCAATCGCATTCGATAGCTGCGACGGTAGTGCCATATTTCTAGGATGTATCGTCTCGACCGTTATGCCACTAAGGACTCAGAGAAGAAGATTGACGTCTCGTCTTGACCTTTGCAGTGCCTGTACCAGTGTTATGCGGTTCATCACGTTCTGCAACGGGAAGTTACACGGCCCGTGGGAACTTATCCAGAAATTATTTGATCGGCAGAGTCAGGGCTGACAGACGCGACCTCAACGTTTTAAACCATCGTATTGCCCTCAAGGCTCAAATGCTAGTCGTCTACCAATGTTCAACACACCAATTTTTTTTTCTTGCGAGCCACCGTACAAATTGAACCCGTACTTCTTCGACAGTGATAATACTACATTTCCACATCATCAAACCCCATCAATAAAGAAGTACCAAATCACTTTTTTCCAGTGTCCTCTGTGCTACTTCTCTTCCGGAACAACAAGCGTGCCTTCGTGTCTGGAAGAGAGTATAGAGTAACCCACTGGTTATCTGGCTTCTTACCATCTACTAGAGCAATGTCATAATTCAACAAGATTTGCGCCAGTATCACTTTAATTTCATGCGCAGCGAAAAACCTAACCGGAAAGGCATCATCAGATGCATTCAAGACCCAAACAACTGCAGAAAAAAGTAACTTACCGCCCCGGACATGCGTGTCTACCGACTCCCCAAAATAACCAGTTTGGGGCCAAGGAAGAAAAGGCATGTTTCAGCTGGTACTCTTCTCCATCCAGGCCCGACTTTCTCAGGTTGTAGAATCTGGCCCCGTCAAAAGTATCGGGATCATCATAGAAGGCTGCATCGTTGTGGATTGCATCGCTAATGACTGATACAGAGGCTCCGTGTGGCAAAGTGATCCCGTTGGAAAACCTGAATCCGTTGGGGTCAGTGACTTTGCGCACGCTTGTGACTAACATCGACGATTGTGAATTTCTCCTGACTAACATCCAAACACCACGTACTTCCGCTTAAGCTTGTAAATCTCCCAGACTCCTTTATGAAACTGTCAATTCTGTACATCCTCGCCACGGCACTTTTCGACCACCCTTCGGACTCGGTTATGTCTTGGGCTTCTTGTCGAAGAGGTTCTATGTACTCAGGGCGAGCTGCTAGGTCAAGCAAGAAACTGGACGTGACCTTGTTTCTGAAATCAGGTACAAGCGCTCAGAGATACCACCTGGGGCGCTCACCAGTGCCGTATTGTGCATGGCCGCGAAGCTGACGAACAGGACTCTCATGGCTATGTTTTCGACCTTTGCATCTTCTCCTTGAGCTTCATCTATCATCCAGGACAACATATCGTCCTAAAAATTGGCGTATCAGTCCCAGATTCCTCGTCGTCGACTACTCTAATATATACTCACCGGTTTCCCTGCCCAGTCATTGCCATATTCCTCAATCATCTTGAGCCTCTCTTCGATCACGGGGCGAAGATGTTTCAAGGCCAACTGCTTATGCTTCTCGTACGAGGATAACCATGGGCCAATGATACTGTTCTCGCAGAGTCAACAATGGTTCCCAACTCTCCAATTCAACTGGGTCACATCAACTCACGGACGTAGTGGGCCGGGAATTAAGCCAATCATGGTCCCGGATACCATAATGTTCCAGGAAAACCCTATACACAACTGCAAAAATTCTGAATCCCGACACAATGGAAGACCGACGAGAACGCGACAACCCATTCTCCCAACGAGGTTAATGAGGGTATCCCACAGCAGCACATTCTTCCAGTCTAAATTTCTCAAGATGCGCATTTCATTGCGAAGGTCGAGGACACTCACCTCTGTCTGTCGTTTGGATAAGATCCTGCATCGCCATAATACATTCGTCGTGTAGGTCTTCACTTTTTGGCAAAACAGTATTTATTACCTGGTCGATAGATGATACTATCAGCAACAAAGGACTCACCAGTACGGTCCAAATGACGTCATTCTGGTTTTAACAAACTTCAAGTGGTATGTACTGTGCTCGATATTCGATTTTACTGTATAATCAAGCCTCATGCGCTAAACACAGCGCACATTGTTCGGAAAAGGCATCAACAATCATCATCGCTCACAGTTTGTTTTCTGAAAGCTCACCTCCACGATCGCTTCATGAAAGTCGACTTCACGATCCCCCGCTCGTTTCAAATCTTCGAGCGATTCTCCTCCAGCGACGATGTACTCCCATCGATCTATACCAGGAACTTTGAAAATCCCGCTGGGGTTTAGGGCGTACCCCTTTTGAAGCATCTCCCTTCCATGGCTGAATAGCTTGATTACGGAGAGGAACGACGTTAATCGCCCAGAATGGCCAATTGTTGGGACATGCTCAGGCTGTAAGCATGATGAGCCACCATAACGTGGTACAATTCTAGTAGAATTCCCTACCTGAGCTCGGTATTTATTGAGATACGCTTTACATAATGATGCTGCGAGGACAAGGAGAGAGACGCAGTATACGCTCTCTTTTGGGGTGAACTCTGCAAGAGACGATATGATCATGTTGGCCGGTGGAAGGAGAACACGGTGTAAACTGCCTATCTTATACAATCCAGGTATTCCCCAGATGCTTCCAAAAGGCACTAGCAGTTTATTAAATGTAATGAAACTAAGCAGTTGGCTTCTAGTGCGAAGTTACTGATATTTTTACATCCTGCGCCGACAAGACCGCCAGCCAGTGAAAGTTTCTCTCAGGTTCATTTCATTTGACAAATTCCCCCGAGTCCACATCGCTTGGCAACATTGATGATACCCTTATCTTGGGTGGTAGCCCACTACAGGTCACAAAGTCGTCAATCCAGCTTCACTCCAACGGCTACTGGGAAAGCTTTGGGTGTATGTCATTAACGTATCGTGCCTCATTTACCGAGACCGATTGGAGTACTACATGATAATGATGCTTCTCGATGGCCAACAAGCTTCAGCACAATTCCGGATCACCCGGTGCTTGAATAACTGTGGCTCACCTCAGTTTACAAAAACGAACGCTTCCGGACTTTCTGAAACTACATACCTCTCGTAATCTCTTTGACATATCGGTGAGTCAAAAAGGTGCCCAGTCCTTTCTTGACCTCTTTGATCAGGAGCCTTGTTGGTCTGCCGCTGGGTCTGTCCCTCAGCACCATAAACTCCCCAAAAGAAAATCTATCATATAATACACCAGAAACAGATGCTTGAGAGAACTGTTCGCCAAAATATAGCGCAAACGACTCCAAACGTGGGTTTTTCTGAATGACAATCTGGCCTTTGGAAGTCATTGACACACTGTCCAATGGTCGGTACGCCCCTCCCGCCAAAGTTAATGACCGAAGATGGACAGCCTTTCGCGAGATAGCTGCAATTTCTGCCTGATGCTATCTCAGTCAAACAGCAATCAATGAAACCAGGTGATGCTCACATAATTTGACAAGCTATCGCGAAACCGTAATTCCAAATGGACTAGCAAAGGACATACGTCAAAAATACTCTGACACATAACCTTCACCATCCCCTGATGCTCATCCACGATCAGTCCTAGCCTTGTGATTGCCCCAAATCGCCTGAGGATACCCGAAAAATTAGCAGAATCCACAAATAAATCAGTCAAGAACACGCTCTTCAGGCACGGCAGAGATTCTGCTGCTTTGAGATGAACGTTTCGCCCTCGGAAATATGCAAGCTTCGTGAGTGATGGACAACTATGAACCATTTCATGACTTGCCCAATGGGCGGCACCAGTAAACCGTAACTCGCGGAGGTTTTGGTGTCTTCCCATGAATCTCAAGATGGCAGTTGCTTCCTCTGCCGCCGGACGTTTTGCCTTGAAGTATTTGACCATGCCAAGCGAGAGTGACTGGAGTTCGGGCCATGTACCCTCGAGAATTGGCCAGGTATCCCATATGCTTTGCTCTGGACAGCTCCCGTCGAAAGTAAGCTGTCGGAGGCGGGGACAGTGCTCAACAAGCATTTCATACAACGCTAAAGGAATGCAATTGCCGTCCAGCGCCACTCTAACTTGATCTGTAGTGAATGCCATGATAAGCAAGACACCGAGACAACTACATTTCAGCTCGGTTTGCGGAGCTCACTGGGATGATGATAGCGGTATACGCCATGGGTTGTCAAATGAAAACCAATTAGGTCGCGAAATTTCATTATCTGGATATTCAACCACAGGTATGTCACTGTGGCGCTATATATGAGGCTGAGATTCTACTCACAGAGCTGTCAGGTTCAATTGTCAAATTGTCTGGACCACGACGAATGCCGATGTCCTTCAATAAAGGACAGCTAGAAGTTCACCTAAGACCAATGACCCGAACGAAAACCAAGCTAATCGAACTCACTTCTTGTGAAGGCTTGCCCACATCTGATCCACTGGTGCTTTCTTGCAAAACCACCAGAACCTGGTCATATTCACTAGATATCCTTGATTTGATAACTGGATAATGGTGCCCGCGGTCACGACGGAAAGTTTTGAATTCTCAGTCATTGCAACGTCCATTCCAAGTATCAAACTCTTAATCAATAAACCTCTTTCTGGCTTTAATTGTAACGCTTTGCTGAGGTCTCCAATCTGCCTCTCGGGATTAACGCCGTCTCGTGTGTCGATATCAGACCAAATGAGTGGCAGGATGATTCCATAAGTGGATTTATTCTGCGTATGTGGTGTAAAGTTCCATGTATGTCAATCTACACCATCCGAGAACTTGAACTTGAAGCTCTCACCAGGAGTAGAAGCCTTTGAAGATGATAGGTGTCCAGATAATGCGCAAGTTCGTATAGGACGTCATCCGGTACTTGCAGATGTTCGCGGCCCTCGCCATCGAGATTTTGAACCTAAAGTTACACTCTCATTGAGGGGATGTGCGCAGCGCCAACCAATCCAAACACCACACCTGTCTCGTGGTATTTCCCGCGTTCGAAGATCCAACGGCAAGACGACCCGCTGCCTTCTGGGAAAGATGATTGACTCGGTGGCGCAAAGCTTTCATACTGCCGAGTGTCCGTGAATCTGCCTTCCCATATGTTGCGAAAGGTGAAAAGGCAGGCCGCAGCGATGTGGACCGCATCTGAGCTACTATTTTTAGTTGCTCATTCACTACATCACGAGTACACAGTGATGACTACCAGTAGCCGCCTGCCAGGTGGAAGTAACTTGCTGTAAGGAGGTGATATGCCGGAGACGGTACATTTTCTATCAACCCTGGCTAATCGGACAGTTCAAAGTATAGCGCTACAGCTCAGAATAGCTTCAGCGATTCAGCGGGGATCGTGAGCTTGAGTCAGTGGAGAAAGCCTATCAACCGATGAGCCCAGATACTTTTCATGAGAGGCATAAGAATACTTACCTTGGACCGGGGACCTGATATAGCCTCTTCATGAGGGGTCAAATTTGCGATACATTTGCCCACCGATAAGAACATGATCCCTTCACCTCAACCTTGCCGAGTGTCTGCCGTTGAACGACCATTTCCATCATCAATTGTTACCTCGGGGACGTGACTCTCAGAAGTCAAATCGCCGAATCTGTGATGGCTTCTTAAATACCACAAGCCCTTTTAGTAATATTGGAACGGTTTCGTCTTCAAGGTCGAGTCAACAGACGGTCATCTGCAGCAAGAATGGCCGTACGCACTTATCTGTCGGCGGTCCATCTGAACGGTCTTTCTTCTAGAATACACTATAAAATACATACAAGGGGGGAGCGAATCATCGACATACAGAATACAAGTCCCGTAGAAGTCATAATCTAAAATGATCGTAACAGCCTTCTAAGAATTCGAAGATAAGTGGTGGGAAAAGTAAGCTTTTCATGAGATTAATCAAATAGCTTGTCCTTCCACAGGAATACGAGGAGGCCCAGTAAACATAGCGTGAAACCAAAATCATATAGTTGATGTGTCGTATCCGGGTATGCCCAATAGTAGGCCCAATGTTCACAAAGAGCGGCGTGCTGTCGACAAATGTTTTGTCAGAGGTGGAAATGATACAAGCGAAACGAATTTAGAACGGGGGGAACTTACAGCTTTAGTCCTGTCCAAAATCATCCGCTTCGTGTTGCACCACCGCGACAAGGTATCTTTATCACTTTCATCAAGCTCAGCGAGCTCTCGTAGGTAAGCCTCTACAACGGGCTTATAGAACCAGATCGTTCCGCTATTTCCAGACTTGGGTTCTGTTACGGATCAAAGTACCTTCGATCAGAACGACGGTGCATCAGATCTCAGAATTTGAAGTGGTTCCACGTACTAGGATACACGATATACAGGAATATCGTTTCTGGTTTTGGGATGTCAAGGGTCTTTGGGAGGAGAAGAACCAATTCGTCCATCCTCAAGAAGCTATTACCAATATTCCAGAAAACTGCCTGAGATAGCTATGTGAAAGGACACCTACCATTTTGGAATGCATTTCTTGCAAGATCGGATACGACAGCTCCAGAGCACATCTTGCACTCGGGGTGCCAGACAGAGCTACATGAAAGATTGTTTGATTAGCTGTCGCTTGGGGGGAAAGTTGTCAGGCCCGATGCCCACATGACAGTGCTGGTCGAAAGCCAAATTGGCATATTGAGGTTCAGAGAGGTCGGATGGGCAGCAGGGAAGCCCTTCAGCGTTTGACAGGGCGGATTTCCAAGCGAAGCGCGCGTCGCGTGTCATAAGCAGTTGGCGGAGCCGACGTGTCGATCTTGCAAGGCTCAGTACGTCTTGCGGGTGAAGATACCTGATGATCTGAAAGGGGTCTTGAGTTCACGAGTGACCAAGGCGCGCGAGATGAATGGGTCTGTACTTCATAGAAGACATCAACAGGTAGTAGGGTGAAGCAGGAAAGCGAGCCTTCCTTCCCCTTTCGAAGAATTGATTTCTTTTTGTTGTAAGATTGTTGGAGTTGTAGACGCTCGTAGTGAATGTAGGCTGCATCAAGATGAAAAGGTGGATGAGGTGGTTGCCATGAGAGGGGATACTTGTGTCGCTTGGAGGAGAGGAGAGTGGACGTCATAGTGCACAAGAGGAGTATAAATGTTAGGAAAGAGCAGGAAGGGAGCTATGGAGGCGTAAGCATGAGTGCTGGGTGTATGTATAGTGTTGAACGCGCAGGTGAAGCTTCGGGCCACATGTGACACTTCGCTTAGATCTCAGATCATCAACTCCAGTTATTGTGCTCCTAAACCGGCGTCATCAGTGTCATATGTTTGTAAACAGTTCCAAGCTTGACATAGGGTCGTAGCTATGAGCTTTGATCGAGGAGAGCTCAGAGTTATCTCTGAAAGCTGATGCTGTGCCAGTGCCAACCCTAAATCACGTCAGAGATCCAACTAATGGTAGCTATACGGCCAACATGATGATGAACTAATTTACAGTGGTTATCGACAAAATGCAGCCATAGTGCGACAAAGAAAATGGGTGGAAAGCATGCCATACTCGGCTGTTCAATCTTCACAATATCCCATCTCCCTATCCCTCTTCATCCGCTTCAAGTCTTTCTTCTCCGCCTCCGACAGGGCCAGCCACTCCGTTACGCCCCCAATCTCCTCAATAATCTCCTCTTCCCACCGTTCTTCCAGCTCTTGTTCTTTCTTACTCTTTTTCTTTGGTGGTGGCGGGGGTTTTGGCGGTGGTGGCGTCCTTCGGTTAGGGTGCAAGGGAGCGATCCGTGAAAGACTTCGGCGTGACGATTTCAACAAGGGTGAATACACCGACCGAGCTAGAGGGGAGCCACGCCTGCTAGGGGTGACAAATGGAGAGTTGACGTGTGAGCTGGCACGTCGAATGAGCTCAGACATGCCCGATGTTTGACTCTTTGGAGCAATAGTATATCTTGACGCTAAACTTGGGTATTTACCCATGGAAGGTGTTTCGTGGCGTTGCTGGGGTGCGAGCTCAGTATCACCATCAGGTGGGCTATCTCGGGCTTTAGTTGCCTGTATATGTTTGAATCCAGGTATCAGCACACATATAACCATGAGAGCAGCCGTGACCTACCCTTAGTATATTCCGATCATCTTGGAGATGATCTGCAACCTTTGCGGCGTCACCTTCAGTCGACAGTTTGCCACTTTCCTTCTGATGCTCTTCAGGCTCCGGGAACGGGGCTTGGGGATCTTCCACAATGGGATCACCGTTGCCATCGTCTTCATCATCTGAGGCAATAATCATCCTCCTTTTACCCTTACCCGCCTTAGCTGCCCGAGTGGGATCAATGTTGTCATCCTTGTCGGGTTCTTCGCCGCCTTTCCTTCCTTTTTTTGATGTTCTCTTAGGAGGAACAGTAAGCCCCTCGTCAAAACCGTCCTCTAGGCCTTCGACTTCGGAAGGCTGAGGAATCTTTTTCTTCTTCCGAGAGACGGCGGTGAGAGGAGGATTCTTGTCAGAATCCTCAATAACTTTGCGCTTCTTGCCCTTGCGCTTGTCGGCCTTTGAAGGTTTCTCAATGGTATCATTATAATCAAAGTTATCCAAACTCTCCTGGACCGGCAGATCCTTGTTCTCTAGCGATTGCGAGGGGCGTTCAGCAGGTACCTCGGTAATAGGGTCAAGCTGACCGGGTCGAATGTTGAGCTCGTCCTCTTCCATTGGATCATCAAGGACCAGCTTTCGTTTGCGTTTCTTGGCAGTTGGTAGAGCATCCTCAAGGTCGGCCACGGCAGGAGGGGGAAGAGGAATCTCGACGGTGACCTGATTTGTCCTTACTTTTCCTTTCTTCTTGTGACTGCCGGCCTGGGGTGCCTCAGCAGTACCAGGGTCTGCATCTCCAGATTCTCCTTTCTTCTTACGGGGTTTCCGGGGTTTCTTAGCCTTAGACCCGGTACTAGGATCGGGTGCACCTATGGAAGGTGCCAAAGCGGTACTTGGAATGTCGGTAAGGTCAACTACGTCAACCGGTGGGGGCGGAGGGAGGTGAGGAGTGGGCACTGCCGGTGGCGGAAGAGAGGAGGAACCAGTGAAGAAAGTGGGAGGGGGAGGTGGTAAGACAGCACCATAGTCGTCGTCCAGCTGATCACGGCGATTGGATACTTGTAGTTCATCCACATTTCCCCCAGGCTGGGAGGAAGGTAGCGGGGTATCGGTGTCATCTGGAGGAGGTAGAAATTCAATGGGAGGTAGTCGTGTGTCTTTGTCTGGACCTAGAGAGCTTGTCAGAGGTGGGTCGGAAGGAGGTATGTCATAGCGAGACGAGTTGACTGTGAAGTGATTTGGTGGAGGATGGAAGGGAGAGGTTGGAACAGGCAGGGTGGCCTGCGAAGTTCGATCATGTTGAGGAGTCTGAGGTGGTAGCGGAGTCCTCTTGACTGGCCTAGGTCGAACCTTATTCCTAGCATTGATCAACGGGGCATTCTCAACTCCACTATTTTGTGGCGCTGAGATAGAATCCGAGTCGGTAGCCTGATGGCTGTCGGCAAGGTCCTTCGTGGGCTTCTCCTTGGTTTTCTTCTTGGGTTTGCTAGGTAGTGGTTTCAAGGCAAACTCATCATCATCCGTAAGTTCAAGTACATCTTGCGGTAGTTTCTCCTTTGGTTTCCGTTTGCGTGTTTTCGCACGCTCTGCAATCGAAGGAATTGGGAGGAATATGTCGTCCTGAAAGCCAGCAAAATAGTCTATTTGATCATTGGGTATGCTGGGAGGAACCTGCGAGCGCATAAGTTACTGTCACAGTTGTGTAAGGTGCTCAATACCGGCTCGAGGGTATCAATATTAGGGAGTAGTCCACTCTTGCTCATGGATACTTCTAAAGCATACGGTTCTTGTGAATGCTTGAAGTTCCAAAGAAGTGGACAACGTACTGTCCCTATCTTTAGCGAAAGCTTTTAATCCCTCGTCTTCGCTGTCGGCAATAACTTCGTCAACGTCGATGTCAGATAAAGGACTGTCCATTGAACAGGCGTATGTGGTATTGGTCGGGGAAGAGTGTGATAATGCGCTTGTGACAGGGCAGGTGACCACACGCGGCGCGTGACGAGTCGCGTTATGCCTGCATCATTCTTAGCGATTCTGAGTCAGGCGTGCTGACTACCTCTGAGTTCTGCGTCTGACTAAAATATTGCCAGGGTCTCGAATTATTCGTTCATATGTGGAACAAAATTGAGCTCGCATACAGAAGCTCTAGCCTAAGGGTGGAAGAGGAGATGATTTACAGATGTCATGATAATGTGAGAATATCATGATTAGATGGCCTCCTGACTTGTAAGGCCATATTCTTCCCTGGGCAGCATGCTCATTCCACCACCGATAGTACATGATTTCATTCGAAATCAGCATTAGCCCTCTCAAGGTTATATCTTAAGTAGCGATCAAGAAATCAGTGGGATTCTTAAGGAGTACCTTGACCTATGCGTCTGGTCGAGGCGGCAAAGCCAGCTTTGAAAGTAGACTCATGGACTCGACAAAATATGGCCTAAGCTCGTTGATTTCCATCGCACTGAGGTTAGGTAACTGCAATGCATTTCTTAAGTACTTGAGATTAACACGCAGAAAATATTGAGATACGCACACTCAGTTCACTATGATCGAGTTGTTTCAGACCCTCTCGACTCTTTGCCTGGCGTGCCTCGCGCAGGTCCTTCAGTAGGGATCGTAGCTTATCTGGATGTTCTAGGTCATCAGATGCACTTTCAAATGCGAGAAAAAAGAGTATATCAGTATGATCGACCAGTGAAGAGGAGAAGGGCGACGCACACATCCAGAAGTACCTTAGAAATCTCCATATATCGAAAGGGAAGCTCGCTGAACGCTGGGTTGGACGTTTCGAGTGAGAGGCGCTCTTGCAGATACTCTGGCGGGTATCTGAGGAGTGAAATCATAGATAACGAGGAGAGACGGAGCTACGCACCCACAGTAAGCCAATTTGGGGCTACGATGTGGCATTTGCGCTTCTGCTTAAGGTTGAGTGCAATCCAAAGTGGCACTTTCGCCTTGTTTGGAGGGCGAAGGGGCCCGTATACTCCCTACGACCAAACAACCGAAGACCAACGAATAGTTTGAGTAATGAAGTAGGTATTTTGAAGATTAGAAGTGAACGGCACTACGTGTTTGGTATTTGTTCGAGGGAAATGAGGATGGGCGTTCAATCACGTACTGAAATAAAGACAGTCTTCTCCATTGAGACGAGGGGAACAATTTCAATGAGCTGCTGGGTTGCTATCAGCTCGAGCTCTGGGGGTGTGATCGAGGCACGAAGCGCGGCTGGAAGGGACATTATATGAAGATAGGAGCGAGATCACAAGCTCCAGCACCCCCATTTGATGCGCCTCGGGAAAGTGACAGACCTGTGACAGACATTTGGCTCTACAGCAAGTGGCGACATCGGGGTCATCCTCACGAAAGCCACTCAGATGCCTTCAATTTGAACAGTAGAACAGTCTATTCGTGATTATACGGTAGTACAGAATCCCAATTACAGACAAGAAAACATGGCGGAAAAATGTGACGAGTGATAATGCAGCGATAATATGACAAATTTCTATGGATATGGGTATAGCGATGGAAGAACTACAAATTATGCGGAAGTAGCTTGAGCAAATGCGATGGCAACAGTCTAGGATTTTTTTGAGTACGTGTTCACACAAACATGTCAAGCTACTGACCTCAGAGTGGCTCAATGAAATCAAGACCTTGGCGACTCCCCTTTCTTCGGCTTTCTGCTTGGCCTCGCCGTGGAGATGAACACAAGGAACGCCGTCGGTATTATTGAGGATCTCGATGTCCTTCAAAGGTGCAGCAGCTCCCGACGATTGAACACCAAGAGACTTGAATACAGCTTCTTTGCCTGCCCAACGAGCAGCGAAGGAGGACGCAGGCGAAGGTTGAGCACGACAGTATGTGATTTCTGTGTCTGTGAAGTTGCGCGAGACGAAGGTAGGGTTGTATGAAGGAACAGAGGTGATGAGTTCTGAGGCTCTCGTTAGCTCGTGTTTGGAAAATAAATAAAGGATATATCACCTTGATCAACACCGACGCCAATAACGTTGCCACCCACACTGGATGACAGTGTGCTGGAAGTAATCTCGAGATTTGCAAGGTCCACGGGGGCTTCCTGGACAAGCTTGCCCTTGAAGGAGTATTCGCTTGTCTTGGGGTCATATGACACGCGTGCCATCGAGTTTAATAGAACTTGTCGCTCGTTCTCGGGCGTGAACGGCGGATGATCCTTAATCTTGACAAGGGAGTTCTTGATCATCATGTCACTCATAGCCTTGTAAGATTGTAAAGCACGGATACGGTTGCGCTCCTTGTACTGTTCATAGAATTCATGCTCGAGGGCGCCAAAGAGATAGCGCGAGTGGACAACGAGGGCAGTACCACCAACTTGACCGAAACCGAAGGAAGACATCACGCCAGCACGGACGCCGTCAGTATGGATTGTCTTGGAAGGGAACATGAGGAGCCGGCGATCTTGGAAATTTGAGTCGATGTTACTGCGAATATGTTGGTCATTGAATGGCGGTTGGAACATCAGGAAACTTACTCGCTATTGCGGTTACCAGGAATGATACCAGAATTGACATATTGAAGGAGACCAGCCATTTGCCAGGCGGCAGATCCACCCTTGGAGTGACCAAGGAGACTCTTCTGTGCGACGATAGGAACAGCATTGCCTGGGCTACGAGAAATAGTAGTGAAGATGTCATTCCAGATGCGAGTCTCGTTCTCTTCGTTAGCACCCGTGCTAGTACCGTGAATAGAAAGAACACCGATGTCATCGGCGGTCAAACCCCATACAGCTAGCGCACGACGAAGGGGAGCGACACGAGGATCAGAGCCTTCAAGCATTCCGTACATGGCGAGAGCATCTTTCTCTTGACGGGCGGCCTCCTTTTCGAAGTTGGCGACACGGGCAGCGATATAGTCGTCTTCGACCTTCTCTCCCTGCTCTTTGCGGAAGGAAATCTCTGCTTGAAGCTCGGAATGTTCATGGCTAAGCCACTGAGAGATCTGAGAACGACGGAAGGCCAATTGACGGGAGCGATAGGCGACATCGAGGATGGGGAGAGGATGCTTGGAAGGAACTTCACGAGCAACTGTCAAGGCACCTTTTCCTGGAGCGGGAACAGAGCGTCCAGCTTTGTCACTGCATAGAGTACGTCAACCTCGGTCAAATCAAGGAATGAGGAAAACTTACGTTGAAGTTGAAGTGAATGCGAGGATACCACGGATAGGTGCGCCGATCTCGAGGGCCGTCTTAGCATTCATGACAATGTGGACACCAGTACCTTGTGCCTCCATGAAACCGGCACGAGAGGTCGTTGCGGGACGAGACATCTCAGTAGGCTCACGGCCCATAGCAAATTCAGTCTCCGCGTTACTTGTTGCTTTCATGTTGGCGAATTCATACGAGCCTTCCTCGCTGATATCGTCAAAGCCTCCAGCGATCATGACCTTGGCCTTGCCGGACAGAATGGTGTCACAAGCAATCTCAATGGATTGTAGGGCCGTGGCGCTGTAGGCGAATAAGAGCTGGCAACGGAAAGATGCTTTGACCACTCACCAAGCACCAACAGGGATCTTAACGGGACCACTTGAGGACATGAGGAGCAGATTGATCCAGCCAGCTGTTGTGTTGATGAAACTTGTTCATCATTAGTGCGGTCATTATCAGAGATAAAATCAAGCAGGCTCACGTCTCTTGCAAGATGTCGTTTTGAACTTCGCGCTCGTCACGACGATCCTTGAACATTTTCGCCATACTCGTGACACCACCCATGCCAGATCCAAGCGAGGTACCAACTTCGGATGGGTGCATGTACTTGTAGAGCTCGTAAGGGTCAGTAACGCCAGAGCTATTGAGAGCCTCTGCCGTACAGACGAGGGCCCAGAGCGTGAGACGATCAGTTTGAGCAATGATATCTTCAGGAATGCCATAACGTCCAGCGTGCCAACCGGTAGGAACTTGACCTGCGACAGTTCGGCTGAATTTGAAGGCCTTAGGAACGAAGACGCAGGCACCCTTTTTCAGTTTGGCAAACCACTGCCCGTCTTCTCCCGCCCAAATGTCACACTTGTCACCGTGCTGAAGCTTGAATTTCTGCGCTTCGGCGTCCGAAACCTCAATCGGTTCAAGATCATGGATGAGCTCGATCTCTTGGTTAAAGACTTTCTTGTTAGGATCGTAGCCGCGGAAAAGTTCAGGTTCTGAGGGGAAAAATTAGACTGGCGCAAATATTGCAAAAATAAATGAATAAACATACCGATCAAGCGAACTCCAGCGTGTGTCAAGATATCCTTCTCGTAACGTCCCTTGACATCCTTGTCATCAACGGGCTCCCCGCTCGTACTATCTACCCAGCCGACGTAGAGAGAGCCATCTTTCAGACGGCCATCAAAGTGCTTAATGTGTCCCATCATCCATGCCATCTCAATACAACCCTCGATAGTCAGTTCACCACGAGCTTCCATCTCCCAGCGAGTACGAGAACTACCCCAAGGACCCATCTCAGCAAAGCCTGTTACGACGACGACCTTCTCAAGATCAATCAAACCCCGTAATTGAGATACATCGGACAGTGACTCGACGGATTCCAGCTTGGGGAACTCGAAGCGGAAGTTGGCGCGAGGGAGGACATCAACGGTTTGTAGAAGACGCTCAGCCTCCACGCCGTTAATGATCTTGAAGTCGGCAGCATTGTCCTTAGCAATGGCGCGACGAAGGTCGGCCTTCTTGTGCAAACTCGTGCGAATGCGGGTGGTGATGTCAGCAAGATCAGGGAGGCGATCCATACCGCCGTTGAGATCAGCCCAGATGGGTTCAACTTGAGTAATGCTAAAGAGCAAGGGGTGCATCAAGCCGAGGATGTTGAAAGCCATTTCCTTTGCGGAGAAGGTCCTGACCCCGTAGCCTTCAAGCTCATGAGCAACCATATTGGTGGGGGCCATGAGCCCGGTACCGCGCGTCCATCTGAAAAAAATCAGTAAGCTTGATCAATATGAAAGAAAGCGAACACACCCGATGACGGCGCCAGCCAAGCATAAGTATTCACCCCAGCTCTCAGAAGCCCACCTCTGGAAGAGGGTCTCAAGGGAGATCTTGGACTCTGAGTAGAGGCCATCATTGCCAAACAAGCCGTGGTTGGGAGAGAGGGGAAGGATGACTTGAGTAGGTCGTGTAACAATGCGCCTGCTAGCTTTCTTGTTCTTGACGCAGCCAAGAATACGGAGGAGGTTGACGAGCATCATCCGATGAGCAAGCTCGGAGCGATCGTCGAGACCGTCTATCTCACGACCGTTTTCTGGGATTCCTGCAAAAGGCATGATGTAGTCGAGATCCATGTTTAGAGTATTGTAGATGTAGTCGACGAGAGCCTCGACGTCTTGCTTGGAGGCTTGATTGAAAGGTACAACGGTGAGAGCGGACCCGCGACTGCCGAAGGATTGGAAGATGGACTGATAGTACTCGACAGTCTTGCGGTTATAACTAGAGGTGGTGATGACGACATGAGCACCACCAGAGAGAAGTCCCTTAACGACTTCAACCCCAATAGAGCCCTTACCGACACCAGTACACAGAGCATTCTTGCCTTCGAAGGTAGTGCCGGATGTAGCGATTTCATGAAGGATGTCGAGATAAACACCGGTGAGATTACTGCTGTATTCCCACGTAGTTCCGACTTTGCGTTTGAGATGAAGGAGAGGAATCTTGTCAGCAGAGACGGGCGTGGCACCGGCATTTTGAGGACGGAGGAATTGAGAAGAGGAGCGACGACTGCGAGGTTGGACACGAGCACGAGGGTCAGGGCCCTTATGGAGGGTTCGGACGACACCCTCGTACAAAGCCTTGATACGATTCTTCTGTTCTTGATTGATTTCGGGGAGGGACTTGACGACAGTCCAGAGCTTAAGAACGTCATCTTGTACCTTCTGAGTGTTCACGGGCCCAGCAGCACCGTCACCGCTTGCCATTTCTTCGACATATGCCTCAAGCTTGCGAACGTTCTCACGAACAACCTCGGAGTAGATGATGTCACCCTTAGAGGTGACTTCGGTGTGCGGAGCAGTGGGGAAAGTGACTAGGGCAAAATAAGTGCAAGGGCAAAAACAAGATCAAGAGATTTAACCTACCATCTTTATAAACAGGGGGCTTGCCTAACACCTCGCGCGTATTGTCAATCAATTGTTGGCCGAACTCCTTAGCAAGTTTGTATGTTTCGCCCTTCGAAGGGTCAAGCTTATTGATGTGGTACTCCATATACTGGAGCATGTCAGGGTCGGCACGGTTGAGGAGGGCAATGCAGCGAGCGGTGATGTCACGGTCAACAGTAGTGAGGCGGCCAAAGATAATATCGTAGTACATGAGAAGAGCATCCTGTCGAACCCAGTTCCATGATGAATCAAAACGACGAGCTTTCAGGGGATCGAAGCGAGGCTGAATGCCGTCAACATAAGAGTCACCGTGCTCGCGGGTAATGCTATCAAGCCTGGCCTGAAGTGCAGCGCTGTTGGCCTTCTCGCGATCGAATGAGATCTCCCCAGCACGGGAGTCCTTCTTGAGGTAGCGCATGTAGAGCTCGATATGTTGCTGGACGAATTTGTTTTGATCACTCTGGAACTTGAGGAACTCTTCACTGTTGATGGTAGCACCACCAGCACCACCAGCACCGGCACCGGCGGCACCAGGAGCAGCGAGGGAAATGCCTGAGCGTTGAGCATAAGTCTGGACGACACCGTCGAGCCAACTCTTTGCTTCAACTTCGGATGCGAGACGTTTTGGAGGTTCAAGGGTGGTAGCAAGGAGAAGAACACCATCGGAGCGCGAGGGGCCGAGACCCCAGGTCTTATTAAGATATGAACGAATAGACGAAGCATTGAAACCACCGGGCATCTTTCCACCAACGAGACGAGCGACAAGACCAGTACTGTACTTGCCGAGAGCGCCGCTGAAACCGGTACCCAAGGCGGAGCCGAGTTCCTCAAGGGGAAGCTCCTCTCCTTTCTCGGGCGCGGAAGAGAATTCTTGCTGAAGATCACCAAGGATTTCATTCTGGAGAGTGGATTTGCCACCGACGAGGTCTTTGATAGATTTGGAGAGAGGAACTTCGTCAACGCGTTTCTTCAACTTCTGAGCGACAATGACAGTAAGGATCTCAATTGCTTTGATAGGTGCATCCTCGACGGCCGCGACAGGTCCCGTGGGGGCGGCGACGGCGACGGGAGCAGCTAGAGGAACAGGTGCGGCGGTTGCTGCAGGAGCAGCCTCGGTAGTAGGGGGAGCTTCTGTGGGAGCCTCAGGCTCATCCTCGTACTGATAATAAACCTCCTTTGTGTTCTTTGCATGGCAGAGGATGACGCGAGTGCAGGAGACGGAGTCGTCAGAGGACTCATACTTGGCTTTCAACGTACGAGTGGCCATGCCAGTGAGAGTAGGTGAGGGACCCAATTCAATGAGACGTTCGAAGCTGAAGTCAGTGAAAAGAAGATCCTGGGTCTGGATCCAACGGACGGGGGAAGCAAATTGATATGCAAGGAGCTCGACGAGAATGATATATGCAAGCTTTTGACGGTTCTCAGGGTTCTCCCAATCGTCCTCCTCCCACTTCTTTAGGACTTTCTCAAGACGAGGAGATTGGGTCTGGTTGTAGATGATGTCGGCGTACGCACGGGAGACTTCGAAGGGTTGAGCGATGAGGTTGGGAATGTACTTGCCGACGAGCATGTCAGGGTTAAGGTGAGTGGGATTGATCTTCTTCGAGAGGTCTTAAAACAACAATCAGCAATGAAGCACAATGTGCATGAAACAGTACTTACATGCTCGGAACGGCAAAACACCTGCCCACAAGTAACGGGAATGGAAGGGCACATCAATACCAGGAAGAGGAATTGTAGCGAAACCACGCTCAAGAGCGATCTTGCCGCCTTGAGTCTCTTGTTGTTCCTTTGCACGTTCGAAGCAAGAGCCGATGATCTGACTGAGCATTTCCTTGACCTTCTCCTCCGACAATGTTTTGCGAAGCTGCCAAATAATCAACAACACCAACCCGAACGAAAATCAGATATACAAACCTCAACAACATCCACCTTCTTGACCTTGAGGTAGTTGAGGACGTTGGTCATAGTTTGAAGGGCAAGGAGTTCTCCAGCGCAGACGTATTGTTGGCCCTATCACATAAATGAGCTCGAAGTGTTCATACTATATTGAACAAGAAGGAAACTTACCTCGACGTTGAAGTTAACAATTTGAAGAAGTAAATCTGTCTGAGCGGAAATCATGTCGACGACCACACGTAAGGCGGCGTCACTGAAAGTAGGGGATATACGTGAAGGGTTAACAGCACACATAGCATAGTTGGAACGATTCTGTGCATCACGTTCAACGGCACGCTGCATAGTAATACCACGATAGAAGACGACATCGACGAGAGCAGATATATGAAGGACGTCGGCGATGGAAGCAAGAGCGGAGTATTCACCCAGAGAGTGACCGGCAAAGGCACAGTCCTTCTGAACGAAACCCTTAGAGCGCATGTCTTCAAAAGCAGCCTTCTCCGTGACGACGAGAGCGATTTGAGCAAATTGAGTGGCGAAAAGAAGACCATTAGGATGACTGAATGTATAACGGGGAGTGCGGTTGTCGATGTCGGCGAAGAGAGGAAGAGTCTTGACGTTACCCTCCTTGTCGAGGGTGTCGTATGTCATGTCCATGTAGCGTTGGCGAATAGCTTGACCTTGAATACCACCGAAGTAGATGGTCTTTTCCTTAGGGTTGTCCCTGACGATCTCGATGATGGAGAAGCCATAAGTGGCGAGCAAGTGAGCATCAGCTCCATCCCAAACGGCACGAGCGGCAGGTGAAGAGTTATAGAGGTCCATGCCCATACCAGGCTCCTGAGAACCCTGGCCGGTGAAGACATAGACGGTAGTAGGCTGCTTGACTTCAGCAGATCCTGTGAGGACCTTCTCGCCGCGGGTGTTGGTGGTTTCAATGCTAACGACGATATTACCATCGCGCATGCCAGTATGTCTGAGCTTAACAGCCAGCTCATCTCCGGGGAGAACCATGCCGACGAAAGAGACGTTGTAAGCGAGGACACGATCAGGAAGACCTTTAGCAACGACATTCTCGACGTAGCGACGAGTGGCAGCACTGGACCACATGCCGTGAGTGATGGTGGTGGGGAGGGAAGCGTAGTCGGAAAAGTAAGGGTTGACGTGAATAGGATTGAAATCGCCAGAAATTTTGGAATAGGGTTCATTGGTGAGTGGAGCATTAAAGATAGTCGAGCCCTCGACATTCTTGAGAGTGTAACCCTCATTGGCAAGAGGAGTAGGAAGACCTTGGGGACTACCGTGACGCTGGAGGTATGCGAGCACAGGGTTACCCTGGCAGTCATCCTGCTGGAACTCGACGTTGCCAACTTTGACGAGAACTTTCAACTGATTGCGAACGAAGACATCACCGGTAATAGAAACATTGCGGAAAACACCTCGATCCTTGAATGATACAGACGATTGAATACGGAAGATAAGAGAAGTGCCGGCAAGAAGAGGAGTCGATTCATTTTCCCATACAAACCACTCCTTGGACTGAAGAACACCAACTTGTGCATCTGTCTCGAGAGGGACGAGGTAGTCGGGCTCCTCTGTGGTCTCGAAGGTATTTTCATAGTCGGTGAAGCGACCACGGTAGAGGAAGGCAGAGACGACCTCAATGACCTGCTGACCATCACGATAGACGTGACCTTTGACCTTGACGATCTTTCCTTCGGGAGCATTGACGACAGAAACGATACGAGCCTCAGACTTGCAAACATCTCCGACCTTGAGAGGGGTCGTCCCCTCGATCATACGGAAACCATTGGAGAGATGGACGAGCTTGAGCAGGTCGCCATCAATGCTGGAAGGGAAGATAGATTTCATGATAGCCTACAAGGGATCATCAGCATGGAGCCGGAGATTGAAATTAGAAATTTGCTTACCTGCCAGCCGGTGACGATAGCGAAATCCATAGGCGCTTGCGCCGTATCAGTCCTAACACTCTTGAATGACTCTCCTTGATTTCCAACAACAGCACAGAACTCCTCGACCTCCTCCGACGTAATAGTAACCTCAGGACCAACAAACTTCTCCTTGATATCAATAGTCGGCAGAACCTCATTGTCACCATACCACAACTTCCAGTAGAATTGCTTAATGCGCTCATTACGACCAGCAGCGATTTCATGAATGGGCATATACCCTTGCGAAGGCTTGTAGGCAAACTGGAGACTGAGGGGAACGGCAGCTTCACGACGCTCTTCGAAGATGGTGATGTCGATGAGTTGAGTGGACTTGGTGTACTTGATTTCAACAGCCTTAAATCCAGAAATATGAGTGCCATAGGAGCGAGCAGCACCGTAGACGGTGACGGAGACAGGAGCCGAATGTTCATAACCAATTACGACGCGTTGGCCGACACGGGGAGCAAGGAGACGACGAATGGGATTGTCGATGTAGGAAGTGCCTTGAAGAATGGTCTTTGAGGCGACGAGAGCACGAAGCCATGTCAACTCGGCACCACCGAGAGTCTCAAGCCAAGCATCGGTGCTAGGCAGATTTTTGCCAAACTGATAAACGACATCATTGGTCCTCTGGGTGCGAGTGACATCAGAAAGGGTGGGAGCGACGGAAGGCTTAGCAGCAAGGTAGTCGACGGTAGGGATAGCAGACTCGTCACCAGAGTATTTCCACTCAAGGACCTTAGAAATGAGGGAAGAGTTGATGTTGCCGAGGAGATCCTTAATTGGCTCATCCTTGACGATTGACCATTTAGCTGCGACGGGACCCTGAAGGATACACACGCGTTGAGGGTCTTGGTCAAAAACAGCCTCAATATCTTCGGCGGCCCAGAGAGAATCCTGTAATCATTGGGGGAGAAAGCAATTCCTAATCAGCACCGAACGTTATGATTTCAGAGATATATAAGCTGACCTTCTTGAACCACACCTCAAACGACGCGTCCAATACCGGGATGAAAGGAACGGGCTTCTGTCCTGGCCTTTGCGCGATAGCAAGGAAATACGCCGCATCTTCGGCAGCAAGCAATTGTTCGGCGGCAAGTGGATAGGCTTCAAAGAATGACGTGACGAAGGCGGAGGGTTCATCAAGGGAGTTGTAGGATTGGAGAAGAGAGGGGTTGTTGCCAGCACCATTAACGCCAGCGAACCGCTCCTCGACGCGTCTCAACCAGTCACCCGTTAGGTTACGGAGCGACTTGTCAACCCAGCGCTTCTCGTGGGCAACGAACATCAACCTAATCATACGCAATACCGTCTCCTCGTAAGTCATATCACCTAGTTCCTTTGCAACACTTCCATCCTTCTTCCATCCAAACCAGGGCTTAGCGAAATTCTTGTTCAACTTCTCGATGACTTCGTCACGACGCTCTGCCAACCATGCAACACGCTTCTCCTTCGGCAACTTAAAGACAGTATCGTCGAACTCCTTCCACAACTTCACTCCACGAGTGGCAACCTTGTGGATGGGCTCGCCGAGCTCAGAACGAACAGTCAAGATTCCACCAGTAGGCTTCGTGTAAGTACCTTCCCACTGCTCATCACCAACACCAGAAGCACCGACGATCAGGTCCTTCACAGATGACGAGGTATGTGCTTCCTTGGCAACCATGACGCGACTTGCGAACAGGAAACCGTCAAAGGGCATCGGCTGAACACCGAATCGATCGACGGACCACTGTCCAGACAAGTATGGCCAAATATCATCAGCACTACCGAAACCAGAACCACCAACGAGAACTATGTTGGACTGCTGACGAATAGAGCGATACGTGGCGAGGATCGGTTGGTGGAAATCTTCAAAGGAGTGGTGACCACCAGCACGACCACCAGTCCATTGGAGGATGATGGGGAAGTCGGGATTAGCGGTGGCGATGTTGACGACTTGGCGAATGCCGTCCACGGAACCTGGTTTGAAAGAGACGTGCTTAATACCGGCTGTTCTGAGACCGTCGATGATCTCAACCGCCTTCTCGGTGGTCGGAATACCAGCAGCGACACAGAAACCTTCGATGGGAACACCCTCCCTACGCATCTCTTGCCACAACGGGAGCTGGAAGGTGAACTGGCGCGGGTTGATGTAGAGTGCGTTAAGAGTAAGACCGACACCAGCGGGAATCTTGGCTTGAATCTCTGCGACCTTTGCGCGAAGGGCATTGGCATTATAATGACCACCACCGGCCAACTCGACGTGGTAGCCAGCATCAAGAATTGAGCTGACGAAACCACCTTTGACAGTGGTAGGAGTCATACCAGCTACCATGATGGGAGCTTTGCCGAGGAGACGAGACATGGGGGTATCAAGATGAATGGTACCATCACTGCAGGAAAGATTAGATTCATGGGACAACTATGCTTCAATCGTGACTTACCTGGTGCGTATCAAGCTAGGAGCGTATTCCTTGCTCCACCAATCCTCATACTTGACGTTCAACGAATCATACAGTTCAGCATCACCCTTTCCTCTGTCACCCACGACGATCACACGGACACCACGACCATCCAAATTACGTGCAGTAAGAGGACCAATACCGCTGAGACCCCCAGGACCAAAGTCAATGGCATGGGTGGCGGTCTCAGGGAAGTCAGTAGCCTTGGACCAATGAATTGGCGCTATGCAAATCTGTTCACACAAAGAACGCGTGATCGAACCCTCGGAGTCGCGCATGTCAACACCTAGAAAGTTAAATCACGTCAATATGACCCTGATACGCGTTATGCGTTCAATTAACGCACCAGTTTCCGTGTGGTACACGGGAATCTTCAAATCAGATGGCTCCCACAATTCTTCCTCCAAATCCTCATCCACGACGATATCTGCGACGTTACGGAGGTAATCACTGTGGTAGGGGACACCAACCACCAAAAAGCGAACAGAAAAGACGGGCTTGCGTTGAGAGAAGGGAATCTTGCTTTGATCAGCACCGCTGGGTGCTTTGACCTTTCTGAGATTGGTGACGAGGCCGTGAAGAGCACGAGCTGGACCAGTGACAACAAAGGCACGCGGTCCGTTGAACAAGGAAATGGCAAGTTGAGAGTTTTCAGGGAGATGAGAGTTGGTTTTCGTAATATGTGCGTCGAGATCCTTAAGGGAGAGACCGGTGACGGACAGCATAGGGGAAGGGGTGCCTTCACCACCATCGAGGGTGTCTTGGACGAGGCTGGGCTCGACAGCAACGGGAGGAAATGCTTGTTGACCACGAAGGCCACAGTAGAAGAGCCAACGAAGGGCCTTGCGCGAGTTTGCAGTGAGATCATTAAAAGTCTCAGAGGTACTGATGACAACGGCAGAGACAATACCCTGCGAGTGGCCAGTGGCACCAGAGATACGATCACGAACCTGACCAGGGGTGAGGTTCGCAGCGCGGCACGCGATCAGATATTGAACGAGCTGGGTTAGCCCGATGAGTGGTAACGAAATAGGGACTGATGCAAGATAAGAAATGGAGGGACGCTCGATGGCACCGGACAGCCATGAGATAACATCCAATCCATATGTGAAGTAGGAACTCTCGACTTCCTCCTCGGCGAGTTCGATAAGATCGGCGACGATAACTTTCAAAAACGGGGCTACGTAGGGCTGATAGATATCGTAGAGGTTCTGCAATTCATCAAAATAAACCTCGTTGGTTCCTTGACCTCCAAATAAGGCGAAGATCGAGGCCTTGCCCGAAACGGCAGCATTCAGAAGAGCCGATTCTGGTTGGCGTGGAATGGAGGAAACTCCCTTGTTCTCAAGGGCAGCGACAGCGTGGAAGTACGCGGCGAGGACGGTCTTGCGTGTGTCGGTTACGTAGGACGCACAGAGGGAGTGAATATCCTGGGTGGCAAGATATGATGACGTAAAGTATTTGAGCACGTTGAGGAGTAGATGTATGCGTGCTTCGGTGGATTGCGAGTCGTTATCGATGTGAGATGCAACGTGTGCTAGAAATTTGGCGGCCAATTCTACGGTGGCCTCGGCCTTGTTTTCAAGTTCAGCAGTGATTTCGACTGCATCCTGGGACTGTATATGGACGAAATCGTCACGCAGAACTTCTGCGGCGATCCATTCGTCGGGTTTTGTGGAGACGGGGATTGAAATCTTTTCAAGACGTAAATTACAGACCAGAGCACTCAGGAAAACGACAACATACTCTAATTTGCCCTTGGGCAATGACGAGGGGACGTGTAGCAATGGCTGTAGGAGCGGCGTGACCGTTGGGAACCGCCATCTTTTTGGAGTTGGTGTGGGGAGTGGCGGGGAAAACTGTAGAGTGGCTCTACAGTAGAAAGCTAAGAACGGCATCAATCTACTTACCAGTTGTTATATATGCCCCTGACCCCAAACACGCTTCCCCAACGAATTTTTTTGACTGGAGAGCATCACGTGACCGTATGCGATATTAATGGCTAGGAAAGTTTTTATATCACCTTGCGGGTACCCATTCTATTGATCTGATGGCGGCTTGTTCGCAGCAAGCATGCTACGATGTGGCGCGACTTCATGCTGAAGCGGTAACACTGCGCAACCTATTCCCAACCTTCCTTATGGGTATAGTAATCAAGTATATACTTAAGCAGTATTTCTAGTAGACATTCAAAACTCGTCACAAAGTCATAACGTCATATCTGAACAGAGAGCTCAATTCCCTGCGATTCATCCCCCTTCCCTCGTCTCCTTCTCAACGTCGCAAATCTCCTGCACACCTTCCCTGAAAAACACCACGTTGTACTCTAGTAATCCCCGTCGTCCCTCATACACAGACGTTGGCACCAAGGCCAGCAGCGCAAGCGACGACGTAATCTCATGGTAGGTCAGGGTTGTCCCAGGTGTTGAGGGATGTAATGATGTTGCAGCGCTAGGGTAGAACATCTCTTTCGGGTGTTTTTTGCTGGACTGGGGAGGCACGCCTGTTGATGTTGTTGGGGATGGGGTTAACGAGGCGCCATTGGATGATAACAACTGAGGGTCTTCGGAAGTCGTGGGTGGGGAATGACGAGATGTGCTAGCGGTCGACCTTATTTCGTCAGGTAAGCACTACTTGGCATCTCACCATATTAGCATCCTTACTTGTACAAAGTGCCAAACGAGGTAAGCATTTCCAGGTAATCACAGCACAAATTGTGGGTCGCGGTGTCCACAGGGGATGCGTCCGTAGCGACGTATAGCCGCGACTTTGTGTCGAAGAGAAATGCCTTCGGCGATTGGGAGTTCTGATCCCAGATGAGTTAATAATAAATTTAATGACGCCAAACGCAGACGCACAGCACAAAACACGTTAAGCATGTCTTCTAGGTATGGAAGGGAGTCAATCAATTTGTGAAGCACGCGCGAGAAGGCCTCATGAAGAGAATGATCATAGATCGAGGTCAGGTAGAAGTTGGGCTGGATATTCTCGTATTCTGGTGCGAGGTCGAGTAACCGGTCCGTAACTCGTTCTTGTATGTGCCTAAAATTTTCTTTACAACGAGTGAGCAGTGGAGCATAAGTTGCCACGAGCAACGCACCAATCTTGTCATCCTCCTGTAGCTTCTCCGACTTGTGCACGAACACTTCAATGTTGATGTCCGGATTCGACTGATACGCCGCTGTCACAAAGCTCACGAGCTTGGTGATAGGTTGGTTATACAAGTCCTAGTTAACCCATCCTTCACATTAGATCCAGCCCACCTTAGATAAATGACTCGTACGCACCCGTATGTCGATAACGAAGATCAGACTCCGAAACTGGCCGATAGGTATACCGATAGATTCAGGCGTCGCATGCCCCGGAGTATCCCATAGCTCAAGGGGGACAACTGTACTAAAGCGTCAACACAAGGTTCATGGCGTCAGCAACCAGAATGGCGTACGCAGGAGATACGGTGCAGGTCCAATACGCACTCTATCTGAGTCTTAACAATACGATATGTTGGTTCCAGGTAGAAAGATTGTTTCGGCGGCAAATTATTAAACAGGACTTGCTGAATGGAAGACTTTCCAGACCTGCGAGCGCCCAAGCAGTCAGCTGCACCGGATCGGAATACCCTATCGGATAACACACACCTACGCAGCCCGAGTACAAGGACTTTCGTGCGCTGTATTGACGACGAAGAGTGCCTGGAGCCATTCAAAGGTGGCCTTGATGCACGGCCATTACTGGAGGTGGCATCGTAAGAAACATGATTAGCGGCCATGGCCAGTTCAGAGAGAAACACACAGGACAAGCCTGGGTCGTGTCGAAAATAGCCTTGGGCACGTGGCATTTCCCGAAGAGGAACGTAATAAGAGGAGATCAACCATTTCATCATCGACGCCTGGCCCTACCTTCCTTGGCGCACGTTCGTCGGCTCTCTGTCTGCGGCTCCCGCGACAAAATATCTTGGTCCTTTCATTCTCTTCCCTCCCTTTTCCCTATTACTCGACCATGAAGTTCGGCACAAAGATTAGCGTACGTCTGTGGCTACCTCCTGAGCGCCCGACTGACATGTTTGTCCCAGACTGATCTGTATAGCGAATGGCGGCCCTTTTACATTGACTATAACCACCTTAAACGTGAGCTCAAGGTTAGTTGTCCTACTTGTTTACATTTCTGGAGTTTCAACCTCATATTCTCATACTCAGACGCGGACGACAGGTCGGACATGGACCGAAAAGGATGAAACCGAGTTCAAGAACATGCTTGAGGCTGAGCTCGACAAGGTTCACGATTTCCAAAAAGACAAGGTTAGCTTGATCTCCTTTTTTTTCTCTGTGTTTCTTCCCTTTCGTATCCTCCCGGCCTCTTCACCATCACTGGAACCAGACACCTCCCGACGGTGAAGCACACATTACCCAGAGTCATTCTCTTCGCAGACGTAAATTTCTGGCTTCTCCAGACCCTCATACTCTCAACGTCTATGATTCGTCATCATCTTCTTTTCATCTCCACCCGAGGATCGTACTTCGCATTACTTTTTTCGGGGCGGTGATGGCAGCTTTGATACTTCGTATGGATCCGCTATAGCTTCGGTCTATCGCTCATTCAACGATACTAAAAAGTCAACCCGATGCCCTTTTTTTGACATCAGGTGCATCACGAAGGCGTCATATCCGAACTTTGCTCCATTTAATTGGATCGTCGGATTGTAGTCGTGTGCTGCTAATCACGCGCCACTATTGGCTCTCTCGTGGCTTTGCCTCAACATTTAACTTGGCTGTCCATTCCGTTGCACTCCTATCAGTCGTCACCTTGACCGTCCTCGGCGTTAAGGACACCGTCTACACCTCCTATCAAACCCGGCTTCTGCATTCATCTAATCCTTCTTTTTTCACCTCTTTGATTTATCATCAAAACATACCCTATAGAGAATCACTAATCACGCCGTCAAATTAGACCACGGAGCTATCCATTCGCATCCGCGATGCAGAGAAGGACGTACAACGTCTAGTCGCCGAAGACGTCGATAACAACGAGTCTAGACGTAATTCTCGTCATTCCACAAGCGATCCAGAAGTTCAGCAGCAGCGACACAATGAATATGCCCATGATGAGGGTTCCGATGACGACCTTGACGATGACGAGGATAATTTGACTGAAGAGTCCTTTGATGCACTTGAAGAGCGGTTCCATGCCTTGGAAGAAGAGGTTGCTGTTCTCGTTGCCGATGTGCATGATCTCGCGCTCTATACCAAACTTAATATTACGGGATTCATGAAAATCCTTAAAGTGGGTTCGCTCATTTATCCCAATAAGAATATATGCCTAATGTCTACATGTCATGATACAGAAACATGATGTAAGCTTCTCATCTACTCCAACTCGCTGCACTGGACTGACTTGCGATGATAGAAACAAACTGCAATACCCCTCAAGACGTCATTCGTTCAATTCTATCTCGAAAAACGTCCATTCTATAAATACAACTGGGATGCTCTCATCGTCAAGCTTTCTAAGTTATACGACCTTGTTCGTACCCGTGGACACCCTGCCCAAGGTGATTCAAGTGCTGGAGGCAACCAGAGTGCCTTCGTTCGACAAACTACAAAGTATTGGGTACGCTTAATTGACCTAATTATCTCTTTGAAAATAGGCTCACGATGCCGATTAGGTACATCCGGACAACCTTTTGCCTCTGAAGTTGGCAATTCTGCGCCATCTACCCGTGTTGGGTGAGCACTGACGACCTCTGGCTCAATCATGACTTTAATGTTTCGTAATTCAGTGTTCAATCCTGACAAGGAGTTCGAACGCAAAGATTCTGGTATCCCAAGTCATTCCTCGAAGTTGACAGACTCCTGATTATACTTTTCATCAGCCATTACTTCCATATACTTCGATAACGAAGACCTTGAGCTGTACCTCGGACGCTTAGAAAAGACAGAAGGTGCCGAAGCTATTCGTTTGCGTTGGTATGGGGATGTTGATAACAAGACTGTACGCCTCACCGCCGTTACATCTGTACCTGATGCTAAAACGTATCTTTCAGATTTTCGTGGAGCGTAAAACGCATCGTGAGGATTGGACTGGCGAAAAATCTGTCAAAGCCCGGTTCCCTCTCAAAGAACATCTTATCAATCCCTTCCTTCGTGGAGAATATACAGTTGACGCGGACTTCCAGCAACTTGTGAAGAAAGGGAAGAAGACTCAAGCTGAAGTCGACTCGATGATTCAGTTGGCCAATGAAGTCCAATACGCCATCCTCACCAAGAAGTTGCAGCCAGGTTTGTATATTTCCCAATGTTACTTGAATGGCATATCCAGACATATTTCCTGTTAGTTATCCGCTCCTTCTACAACCGGACGGCTTTCCAGCTTCCTGGCGATGCCCGCGTCCGTATCTCTCTCGATACCGAACTCGCCCTAATTAGAGAAGACAACTGGGATGGCAAATCTCGCGCGGGCGATAACTGGCGTCGAGGGGATATTGGGATTGATCACCCATTTGATCAAGTTGCCCCGAGGATAAAGAGCTGTTCAAATATGGCGTTTTGGAAGTGAAATTGCAGACGCAATTTGGCCAACAACCACCAGAGTGGGTTACTGATTTGGTGCAATCCCATTTGGTAGAAGCTGTTCCCAAGTTCAGGTGAGTGAGATGGTCTAATGATATATTCTGGGCCACTAATAGGACTTACATACAGTAAATTCATTCATGGATGTGCGATGCTGTTACCTACTCGCGTCGATCTTGTGCCCTTCTGGCTACCTCAAAGTTGGTGGCATCCTTCTCTGATTTTGGCCAACTCTAACAAATTTCAAACAGTGGACGTTAACATTCAGAAGCCTGATACTGGGTATCTTAGTGTCATCGAGCGCCCAAGCACAAAGGGTAGTAACAGTACTACCCGCCAGCCCTCAACTGGTTCTCAATCCCCAGAATTTGAAGTCTACGCTGAGCCCTTGTCTGAGGGTGAAGACGAAGAGACGAATGTTGCACCTGCCAAGAACGAAGGAGAGCATACTGGGCTGAGCGGTGCTGTCGTCGAAGAAGCTATAGCATTCCGAGAAAAGATGCTCAAACAACGCCAGGAGGAGGGTGAGCAGACGGGAGAGGCTGCTGTCAATGGCAAAGGCCCGACCAATGGTGGTCTTGCGGTATCACTAGAGGATGACGAGCGTGAGGAAGGATCTAGCACAGGTGGGCGCCCTCGCCATAGGAAATGGTATTCTTTCGGTAGCGACATGAAGTCGCGCGCATTGTCAATCAATCCTCTTGCACCTTCGACTGCATTTGACGAAACCCTCAAGAATAAGCTTCACGCAACCCAGCAGGCTCGAAGTGGGTCAGACAGGACGGGCCGCGATGAAACAACTGAAGATGACGAGACTGACCCAGATGATCTCAACGGTGCTCCGTCAGGTGATGATAGGATCATGGTCAAGGGCTGGCGTGCTCCCGCCGGGAAGCGAATCTCAGTTCCTGTCCGCATTGAGCCCAAGGTTTACTTTGCTGCTGAACGCACCTTTTTGGCAAGTCATCCTCATTCCAATGCATCATCATTCACTTTCTAACATTAACCCCGATCCATCGTAGAAATGGCTCAATACTTCAGTCTTCATAGGTACCATCGCAACGACTCTCCTCAACTTCGTTCCTGCCGACGATCAAAGGGGTCTCATCAGCGCTGCCTTCTTTACCTTGGCAGCGTTGCTTGCCATTGCTTATTCCGCCGGAATCTTCGTGTACCGATCGTTTAGAATGCGTGATAGACGTGCCTCGGGGTTGTACTATGATAAGTACGGACCGACAGCGCTCTGTGTGGTTCTATTCCTGGCTTTGGCGACGAACGTTGGCCTCCGTTTTTCTGAAATGTGATTCATGATCGTGACACAGACATTCTCATGCTCTGCCCGTGATCTGACTTCCATCATCCATTGCATTGGTTGTTGCTCTTGTTGTGTTATGTAGCACTTAAACTTTTATCCCTTTTGCTCGAACCCCCTTTCTTGTTTTCTGCGACACTCCACTATCCGTCATGCTTTTTATCTCTCTGATCTGTTTGATTTATTTTCATCTTAGCTCCCTATTGCTCCCTGGGTGACATTCCGCGAGATCAGCAATTTATCAGTCTGCTGATCGTACCGCGTGCCTCAGCTCTTACTTTTTGGGTTTTCCTGTCTGTTTCGGATGCTTGTACGTCTCCGTCTTGTCGTTCTTTGCGACGATGGCTTCCTGTAATGTAGTTAAAGTGACACGGTTTTACCTAGTTTGACTCTCTATCTTGCCCTCTCTTCTATGTATTTCTTGGCGCAGTTGCTTGGTCTGATCGCGTCTGTCGGCCCCTGCGCCACAATCCGGTGCTTCCAATGTTTCTCTAAGACTGGCGCATGACACTGCAATATGGCTTGAAGTTCTTTTTCAGCGCTCAAAACTCAATGGCAGACTCGTTTCTACGCCAACACCAACGTCAAAAACACACCTTGTGCTATCTGCAATATCGTGTGTAATTTCCAGATAGCGTTCTCACATAATCTGTAAGAAGCATTGATCTCAACACCGTCAATCCAACATCTACCTATCCGTGAAGTTCTTGATGCTCATAAATAATCGCTCCAACTGAACATCTCGACGTGAGGAACGCTGGAAGTCAACAATAGAAGCTTCCTTCTTATAGTGGAGTGTGATATTTCGTGTCCAACTTTGAGTGACTTCTCGGGAGATTCTATTGCCTTATGATGCGTCCCAAGTCTGCTATGAGAGTCCGAGATCGCCTTATTAAGTTGAACGGTCAATCTTCTCTCCTGATGCTACCAGATTTGATAGAAGTTTATGTAGTACATTATTTGCGAGGATGACGGAGGTTGTGTGCCCCACATACTTCCGAAGTGCTAAGAACGTACAGGCAGGCCCTGTACTACATCACACTCAGCTACCAGCTAAACCGACTAAGACTTCATCGGAAGGGTCGTCATACATAATGAGGTATGCCTCCTTGACAGTCGCGATCGAACTTCGGCGCTTCGGTGCAGCTGCGGAGAATGACGAGGATCGATCTTGAAGAGAGGGTTCAACGTTCAGTACTCAGTGCCCGACCCACAGATAGACATTGATCCACGGCCTTTGCGCTAATCTAGAAGTTAAGAGCCTTCCCCAGGTCCTAACAGGTCGCAAGTAATGCACTGGACACTTCTCACCGGTAATCTAAGGGTTAGCCGCCACCACCCCTCAGTAGTCTACTTCCAGCGAAGCGCCAAAGGGACGTAGATTGCGCGGGTGTAACTTAAAGATGAAAGTCTCGATGACCGGCTCATTCTTATGTCTTCGTAAAACCTTCTTATGCAGGGATTCAGACAACGAATACCTCACAATGAAAATGAAGAAAACATGGCTGGAAATGCAAACTGGGGGAGAGGCTGTAGGATTCCTTGTGGTATCCCGGTGGAAGCTGCGTGAGATCCCGTTCGGATAACTGGCCACTTTCCGGATCACACGGAGAGAGGAAGGCTCACGAGCAAATCGGTATATTAGGGTCTCATATCGTGACCTCAAAATCCTGCTATTTCTGGGAGACGTAGACATATGCCATATGACTCTGTGATGAGATGATGGCTGAAGACATCGTCATAACCCTCTAGTCGAATGACCACAACTTGGAGAGTAGAATCATGAATTAATTTTGAAAATTTTTGAGAGCTACACATGAGGGGAATCTGGTCCGAAGAGTTCGAGCAGCGAGGTAATAACGGGCCGTAATGATGAATTCAAGCATTCGCCCCTTCAATGGCTTTCATTTAATGGTGTTCTGAATGGATATTGCCCTGGTGAGACCTGTGGAGCATCTGGCAAAATAAACCCGAAATCACTGTCAAACAACCAAAGGAGGCCACTATCTGGAATCATCTGGAATCATCTTGACTGACTGGGGACAATAGGGATGGATGTATGAAAGAGGAACGAATGTTCGTTTTGATGACTAGGACCTAGTAGCATCGGTTGTGCCGGAGTTCCGAAATAGATGCGCCGAGAGGGGAGTGATAGATCCCAGATGTAGGACCTTGGTTTCCAGGGACCCTAGTGGTGAAACGTGGAAGTCGTCGCATCTAGGCATCAGGATTGTCCTCGTGCGTGATAGTAATGCTACGATGTGTATTCGCGAGTCATACAGACCGGGGATGCAGAACCTCGTTGTGATTTTGGAGTTGTGTTTTTTTTGAACTCCTCGTGGAGACAAGTGTTAGCGTAGAGTCGCCTCATCAGATACCCTCAATCCTGGTTCCACAGTTCCCTCAGAGACCCCAGAAGTATGAAGATCCAGGTCGAGAAGATGGCTTAGCAGGGTTAGAGCTCGTTTTCAGGTGTAGCTGGGGATGGTAATCAGCGTGGGAACCATTTGATTGAACCTTCGTGGTTGTCGGAGAGGGCGAAAGGCGAGATAGGCCACAAGGGAACGAGATCGCTAGAGCTTCCTTTTCTACCATGACGTGAGAAGCTTCTTCGTTGAACGAAGAAAATATTGATTTCCAAAATCCCAAGCTTGAAGATAATCGGTAATGAGCACCTTGTTGGGGCGTTTTATATCGGCGTTTAATCGCTGGGCGCGAATCAATCAAGGCTGTGCGGAAGTTGCGATACGAAGACCAAGCACGATACAAGGCACAGAGTCTCTCGTCGTTCAACGAGTAACTGGGTCCACTCTCTGGCCAGAAAAGACGAGTGGGAAATGGGACTGGGGAGCCATGATGCCAATCATACCTTGTAAGAGACCTTCGACAAATCAATCCTGTCCTGTAAGATCTTCAGTAATCCAGGAGGTTCAGGAGTATGAGTAGCTTTAACCACTGAAGATTGGGTGCTGGGGGGTGAGTGTCAGGTTCTAGGGGCAGAGTAGTGGTGAAGCGTGATATGAGGGTTTAAGTATACGAATCAACTGGGCGCTGGCGCCCGTGGAATGGGCGTGATGTTGTGGGCTGACCGGGAGATGAATGAGTGGTTATAGCATAAGCACTGCCTCGGAAAGGTGAGAGTTGAAAGAGAAGAAGGAATGTTCGGTCTGGGCTCGAAGCACTAATAAAAGTTTGGGCGGCCTCTCACGTGGTCCGGCGGTCCCGCCAATTTGAATTTCTGAGGTCTATAAAGGTCAATGAGCCCCTCCTGGACTCGAGTTGAGAGTAAGAGACCCTTGAAATCTATCCTGAGCGCTGCCAGGCGCTGCCTGGGCGCAATTATGCACATCCAAAGCCTCCGATAAATGTGCGCCCATTGCCTGAATCGTCTGGCGTCTTGAGCGGCATTTGCTGATAACAGTGCCGTGAGGTCATGTGCGCCATCACAGTTGCCTTATTTGGGAATAGTCACAAGAAAACGATTCCCGGCGCAACCGGTATAAACTTGACAACGAGCCACCTCGCGCCCAGACTCTGTTCTCCTTCCCTCTACTTTCGCCGCCCACAGTTTCTCAACAAAGGACAAATGCTATTAATCTGCACTTCTACTTGGTATATATACCCTCAGCCTTAGTCCAGCCCGCCCTATCATACCCCAATTTCCCGGTCTCAACGGTGAATCCTCATACCCCGATGCTCAACTTTGCGCGCCAGAACCGGAATTCATTACGCTATTACCACAAAGTGCGCACTTGTATCCCTCTCCTCTTTTCCATCCATATATTTATGTGATTCTAGCAGGCTCTAACATGATCCTGGCCGTTCGACGAACGCTCGTAGGGGCCCTCGCAGCGTTGGCAAGGCCTTGTCAAGGCGGCTCTGCACCAGTCACAATTGGGCGCTCATCAGGACAACTTGGGCGCTGGTAACTATGAATCACTGCAAGCATGATCCCATCAAAGCAATGAAAAATAGGTGAATAAATTCAGTGCTATCCCTAAAAATACAATATCTAATAATTATGCTCTTTGGTATGCAATACAGTGACCGGTATATACTGTGAGTAGTAAGTCATTATATACGTTGTAATAACTAACTGACGAGAAAACGAAAAGGGAAAACGCAACAGGGAATAGATCAAATCAAAAGAAGTCGTAGGTTTTTCTCCTGCACCATCTCTGGCAGTGATACACCGCCAGGCAGCACGTTGATATCTCGCTTCTGCCATAGTATTTCCATAAGAGCTCTTGCCGGCATGAGGTTTCCGATACTCTCGTTCTGCGCTTCGAACCTTCCTCTCAGGAAATCACGCTGAGCCGAGTCATTGGTCATGCACCCAGCAAGTGTAATTGGCAAGACTACGCCCCGCTCCACTTCTGATGGCGACGGCCCCAAGGATTGCATAATATTTCGAACACACTTTCCAATCTCAGTAACACCTGGCAAGACCGTTAGCCCTAGTTTGATGACCGCATGCACACAGAGACTTACCAGGACAAGGGCCGTTCAAGACTGTGTGAAGATAAAGGACTGCTGCTTCTCTAAAGAGATCAGCAACCACGGCGCGCGCGTCGTCACTTGGAAACGCCACGTCAGGCTCGCCCACGGTCTCGTTTGGAATCAACTTCAGGTTGACGTCGTTGATTAGCCTCGTGTCTGTTATGCTCTGCTTCAGGCGCTGCTCGATGACATCTCCTCTTCGAATCAGCTCTCGATAGCTCAGGGTCCCCTCGCGCTGGGCATTTGCCTTCCACTGGGCCAAAGCGGAAACATCCGCCATCATCAACAATGCTTCATCCGGGCACCCTATCAGGGTATCCATCCGAAGACCTCGCTGAAATGGCATACTGTTCTGGTCCCAATACGTCCCTCGTTCCCCGAGTAGACGTTTCCAGAGGCCGAAAAATCTTGGCCCCCGCCCTGTCGTGACACTAGCGAGAATATCAATCCACTAAAAATCAATCGACTGTCAGAAGTTGTAAATTTCCTCCGGCGATAGCTTACTCACAAGAGCTCCCTTTACGGCAAGGCGGCCTGCGGCAGACATTTCCTGGAAGAATAACCAAGGTTCTTCAGTCGATGTTAACCCTATTTGTGCAAGCCAATCGCAGAGGATGGCAAAGGGTTCGTCCCAGTCGGCGAAACAGCCCCCGAGTTGGGAGAAAAGAATGAGGTAGAAAGCGGCAACGGCATCGGCTTCGGACAGTCGGCGTTGCAAATCCTTGTTTCCTTTGATTTGCATCAGAGCCTCATTGCGATAATAGAATGCTGGTGAACGTTCAGGTCTGGTATCGGATTCCATGCCCTGCGAGACACGCATCCTCTTCTGATGGAGCTGGCCCAATGCCCTGGCCGCTTTGGTCACAGGACCTGCTGGATCTTGTTTGATCAACTGGAATAATAGCTTTTCATCAACCCTCGTTCCCCGGAGACAAACATGGCTACTCACGTTGAACGTTATGGTAGAGACAATCCCATATGCATCAAATCTGAAAAGCATTCGACGGGCGTTGTTGAACTCGAAGAGAACTTGATCAATGTTGATCGTTTGTTGGCTAGGTGAATACTGTGGGGGAGGCGGTTCTGAAAAAACGTCACTAGGAAACGACGCAAAATTAGGCTGGGTTTCGAAGGCTAATGCGGAGCTTGACAGTGATTGCAGTGAAAGCTCGGCAGGATACATCTCATTCATGGGTGCCATCACCATCCCATTATGGTCCGCTGAAACTCCATAAAACATGTTGTTGAACGTGGAGCTCGAGGCACCTAAAAGCAAGATATGAAAACTTAGAATCGCCTTGCACAGCATCACCGTTTGAAGAAACATACCGGGCATTTCGGGGAAAGGATAAGGCTCATTGGAGTTGAAGATGGGATCGGCGAAAAAGAGGAGCTCCTCGTGGCTGTTGTTGGGAACGAGCCCTAAGGATGATTGTGTGGCGGGGGGGACCTCGGGGGCTGAGGCTCGATGGTGGATAGGGGGACGCGGCGGTGCTGCCCCTGCTGCTGCAATTGCTGCACGAGAGGGAGGGCCACGACCGAGTAGTTGAGATCGAGGCTGTCCGCGGATTAGGCCCGCTCGGTTAAGCTGCTCCTTGATTCCAGCCTTGTATTCATCAACTGCTCGCTTGTCCTACAGAATACGTCAGTATGACTTTGATGGCGACGAGCACTCAGTACCAACCCGCATCCACTCTGGACGCCTCGCACCCCATCCCAAACACTTTATTGTGAGGCGCTTGCACGTTTGGCACGTATCGCCCTCGCGTTGCTCGTCACATTTCTATTCGGCCCTATCGTTAGTTGAAAGGTTGGATGTTTATGTCAGCAGAGCGAACCTTTCGGCGAAGCCGACATGTCCTATGAGGTCGATCGTCAGCACGGGTTACCTGGTGCACTGTGAAGTGCGACTTACCAGCAGCCCCCTTTGCTAGCTGTCTGTGTTCGAGGGAGATCAATTGAGGAGTGACTCGGCGTGCTGCGGGCACTCTGGGACGACTCTGCCTGAGCGTGCATGGAAGAGGGGTCTAGGCAGGTTGGTGGCGTTTCCGGGCTGGAGGTTGAGGAGGAGGACGTGGAGGGGGAAGGGCTTCCACTAGGGGAGGTGGTGGTAGTAGTTCCGTAGGACATTCGCCGCGAAGTGTCGAAATAATTGGGAGGCTAAATGTAAAGAGTGTTTGGAGGGGAGTGTCAATGTATTTGTTGAAGAAAAGGCAAGTTGCATCGGAGTAATTTCTTCGACGTGATCTTATGAGGAAAGGGTCCGTAGGAAAACCGGAGGCAAACCCGCGGTCTGTCTAGTTTTGGAAAGATAATAATAAGCTGGAGAAGAGATGAGGCAACGTGATGGACTGTTTCCAAGGAGTCCTGTGTTGGAATATAGCTGGAAAGAGTTCCTCGACCTGTCCTTGAACCTGTCAGGTTCTATCTCCGTGCGGAGATCACAGAACCAGATTCAAGGATAAGATGCCCACCCCCTACCTCATCGGACGATCAACATTAGCGACCCACGGCACACATTTGGTGCCGAATCCTTACCTATCCTTACATCCACATGGCCTGCCCTTGCCTGCCATGGTTGGGCTAGCCAGGGTTCTCCGACTCTCGCTGTGAGCTCTTTGGACATCATATTTCTCCAAGTTTTTTCTCCGAATTTCTTACATAAACATTCGACAATCTCGCAATCCAAGGATTCCAATGCCCACGTCTCTTACCATTTAAGGAAAATTAAAAGAAGGGACAACACGGGGAACCCCGAACCTGAATGATCCATTTAATCCGACCTTTGCCTCCCAAACCCGCGTTCCCTCTCTCTCTGGCCCTTGAGCTTCATGTACATCCGTGACGTGAAGAATAAATATAATATCTCTCCTCATTGTGTATGAAAATTTCGCCACGCCTCTCATCTCAGAATCTTGTCCAAGAAGCGAGTACTACTGGCATACCAAAATATGACTTCATGAATAATCAATCACACTGGTAAAGCTGCCGGAACTGCATAAGATTCTATCTGCGATGAGTTTATCTGAATCATAGTTCCTTCCATGTTCGTGGCGCACAACAGTACAAACTAGGACATACTTATCTACTATGCCCTGAACGCATTACTGTTTTAATGAACTTGGGAACCAACGCAAGGATCTCGAATACGGTACATCGAGTGAGGGTAAAGGGGAGATTGGATATCAATAGGTGTTCAAGTCATAGATATAAGGGTTCCGGTCATTGTACGTGTATGCGGAACCCAGACCGATGGTCCCAATGTGCCGGTTACACGCGTCGAGAGGGAAAACAGCCTAGACGTTCATTTTCTCGCGTGGCGGTACTTCGCATTGGTAAACGCTTACGACTACTCTTGGGCCAACTATACAGTCATTAGTCGAGGTTCTCCGAACGGACTAACGCTCTTGGGAGATACGACAGAGCGTCGTTAAGACGACTGGAAGGACAGGTATTAAAAGTACTAATACAAAGGCCTTGACGGCCTTGGCCAATACTAGTCCGTATCACCACGATTGCTTCGCACCTCCAATGTTGGAAGAGATAGTAAGGACCTCGAGTAGTTACCTGAGGAATCCCAGGATTTCAGCTGGTCATCATCAGCGACGTCGGAAGATAAAAACAGAACCCACTGAATGATATCACTTTGTCCTTCCACCTGGTCAACCCCATACCTGCTGCTATGCTATGCGGGGATCTTGTCCCTTCTTTTGACAAGCCACCAGACCTGCTTAAGTTAGCTTCCTGGCTGATGAAAATGTTGATGGCATGCTTATTTCTGTAACATTAATTTTCATAATCACCTTCTGGTTTCATCAACAGACAGAAAAGAAGACTGTGGCACGATCTAGAAACAGAATAGCTAATCCAGCTAATCAGCCGAGTGTAGTATAGTCTACAAGGTCGATCGAAGCGTACGGCAACTTAGAGATCATGAAATTTTCACCTTTCGACGACTACTCACCGTCATTGGTTTCGGTCTAGCGGGATGAAATGCTCATAACGGTGCGGGATTTCATCTCCTTGTTTTTCGATCGTGTATGCCTGAGTTGAGGTTTGATGTTCGACTGAGTCGACGGAACGTAAGGATATTCTCTGTTGAGTCTTTACTTACTTGAAGAGGTGTCCAGACGTCTGGGCCACCGTCACCTCGCGCATGAGCTTTTCTCTCTTTATATACCACAAGTTCAGTATACACTAAGCGACCTTCACGTGGAATGGGACAATCACTCAGGAATTCGGGCATGCAATCGCCACACCGAAGAATCATCCTCAACGTCCCGCCTGTCGAACCTTTACGATCTGACTAAGAATCCGAGTAAAGAAGACTGCCTCGGCCACGTTTTGTTTAACGATGCGATACCACACATGGCCTGGCATATGTTCAATGAGCCTCACGAGGATGGGAGATCCATTTCGCCTGCTCCAAAGTGACCATCATAAGCGCCAGACTCCGAAACTGTTGAGCTGGAATGTTCAGGGACATCCAAGGAGTCTTATCTTCCAGGCGTCGGCCCTTATTCTGGGAATATTTCTGATTCTATATTCTCCAAGACTTTATTGGCGTTGTCGGCCTGAAATCCGGATGTTCACCCTTAGAAAGGAGCCTCCATCTCATCTCCCTCGATCCTGCCAGCCCTGCCACAACTTGAAGCCAAAATTCCATGTACTAGGAGCATGTATAATACTACGGTGCTTAATGCTCCGGACTATCTCGCTTGCAAAGTACAATAAACGAAGATGCGTAGTACAGCTGTCGTCTTATAATAACAAAGTTGTAGCACAGGTGAAGTGCCATCATTCACACCTGTCGGTGAGTAAAGGTGAGTCAAAAATCCTTGTTTTGGAAATTCCGGGGTCGGCTGCTCCGAAGTCCGACACCGGAACGATACAATCGCCATCATTCCGCTCCTACTCCTTTTTGGGAAAAGAAGTTTCTTTGAAGGAGTTTTGATCATCATGATGATCGAGTGATCGCTCATTTCGAGCTTCCAAGGGGACTGCGACTTGCGTTTATTAGCGGGTCCTCTCTCTCTCGAACATTGTTAACCACACTTAAACCCGATATTGGAGCATTTTGGGGGAGTGCTTCAAGTGCACCACTGTTCCTGTGGACTCGTTTTTCTGATGTTACACAGACCCACATCCAGAGTACGGGTTGGAGATGTAAAAAAGCCTAAGTATGTCTTTATGAAAGGGGCTGAAGCGCCACAGTCAATACAAGAGTGATCGGCGATGCAGTAAGTCCTTGAACCTGTAACCCCGTTGAATGTTTTGATGCGAATTGCTTTGTTAATGTTTGATCACAGTAATACATACATACGTGAACGGGCTGGAATAGAGTCTGGGGGCTGGTCCCTATCTCCATTAACACATCGTTAGTAAGACCGAGAATGTTAATGCATGTACGGGCCCCGACATTGCCCCACCATCGCCACATCCTCCAGTGCGTAAAGATCCCATAAAAGTTCAAGAAGATTCTAAGCGAACAATGAAACGAGCCCACCTCGGGATCGAGCGGTCGCGGAGAAGTTTCAGGTGCTTTCACCTCCATACTTGGGTCGTCATCCAATACACATGATACCCAGATAAAGGCTGGGGTCATAAGGTAGGGTAGAGGTAACACTCCCGATAAATTGGAGTAAACAACTTAACTCTCGGTGAGCCTGTGTATCATGGCAAGTAACAATTATTAGCGGAAACACGATCAAAAAGAACACCTACAACGGTTCAAGAGAAGGAGATACAATACAGCGTACTGCGGGGCCTTTCATTTTACTGGTATTCCTCAAACAACGACGATCCTCCAAGAAGCGCCAGTAAGCCTACGTCGCGTTTCACTGGGCAAAGTAAGCTAAACTATCTTAGTTGATAGATGATTCATTCTTCAAACTCCTAAGTCTACTCCCACGGATATCTTAAGTCCTAAAGTACCTCAGGCTCACTGATAAGCGCGGCATATCATTGATAGGTCAGATACTCTGGATGACCCTTCGCTAGTCACGTACTATAGTTGCGTCGAAAGCGTGGCCGAGTCGCAAGAAAGTGATATTCGTATCGCAGCACCGTTTAGCGTTTGTTTCATCCACCCAGAACACATGTTACACTGGTCTAATATGGAATAAAGGACAACGGATCACTGTTATACATCAGCTCAGGAAATCCTTGAACAACTTTTGTGATCCCGAAGGCGACTCCTATCCGAATCCCAAAGGCTCAGACTTCAAAACTCAGGGGGATGGGGGCGGCGCATGACAGGGCACCTATCCCTCATGGGTTTCGGTTCCTTTTCTTTTCGTTTGTCGGATTTCTTGAGCTCAAGTACAAAGCCTGAATTCATGAACTTGCCCAAAATTTAATAAATCAAAGACATCATCATTTCTGTACTTTAAAGTACATTAAATACCAAACCAAACGATCGCGTCAAGTACATTTCGTCGAGTCAAAAAGGCTAAACTTGGAAATAAAAAGTAGAAACAGAAAAACTCTGCATGTATGTACTCGCTGCGCTGCGCGTATATGATAAGGGAAAATTCGTAAGCGGAATGTGGATGTGTAAGTGCGTATATACATGATATGAGGATGAGGTTGATGCGTGGCTATGAACATATGAAACACGTGCGTCGGCGTGCATGAGTTATTTCGTTTCTCTTGACGGTCTAGTCAAGATGAACCGGCGTAATGATGACAAGAGTTCGTGATGGTAGTGTTTGAATGATACAACGCGAGATGACCCTCGCGTGGATCAGGATGCAGAGACGTAAAAGCACAGAGAGATAGAGCACAGAGAGAAAAGAGATATTGACGTAGAATGTGTATGTGTGAGAAACGAGCTTGAGCCGGAACTTGAAAACGGTCGTTATTCGGGAGCATAGAGAGAAAAACGAGCTATTTGAATAGTTTGTCGCCTGTCGATTTCGATTCGATTTTGGATTCTTGGTCTCCCTAGTGCAGGAAGCACCGGAAGCGCGGTTCTAGATGGTCCATATTCAACAACGTCAACACCGACTCCAACCGTCTGCCGCAGCGCACCCATCCCAACCCCAACCCCAAGCCCGACCTACCCGACACCAACTACCACAGCCGTCCGTCCTTACACCAACAAAATCGACTCCGCCGGCTGCCTCCTCATCAACTTCTCCCTCCACATCACCTCATCCCTACACTGATGATGATGGCCACCCCTAGCCCTATCCCTCTCCGACCAAATCTGTATCAAAATCTCCATCGTCACTTTACAGTTCCCCATGACCGCCCCCGCCTCCTCCATCAAATAGTCCCTAATCGTCTTCCTATATTTCTCATTATCCGTCAACGCTCCCGTGATATAAAACGCAAACACCGTGCTGCGGATCACGGTCCTATGTATCTCTTTGTCCTCTGGTTTAGAGGGTTTCGGCGGAATACGTCTGATCCACCGCATCACTTCTTCTACAGCGAGGTGAATCTGAGGGACATTCGGGTAGCCGCCGTTGACGACGGCATGGAGGTAGAGAAGAGCTGATGCGCGGAAGATGTTGGACGCGAGGTATCGAGAGTAGGATATCGTGTTCGGAAAATCAGGAAAATCACTTGCGATTTTCACCAAGGTGGGCTTCATCTCCAGTTCTTTCTCGATTTCCTTTGATTGGAGGACTAGGTCTGTAACGGATAGTTTTCCTCGTTCTTTTTGCTGGCGTTTCCAAGTTGCGAGAGAGGAAATTTCTGCTAGAGCCCAAAGGACGCGGTTTTCGCAACCCATGGGTGACATCATGGATGTTTTGTCATCGCCCGATAGCCCGGCATGGCTGGATTCAGGGGAAGCGCTACCGTTGCTGAGAGAGCGAGTGTAGTCACCGCCCAGCACGGCTGCTGCGGCTGCAATGTTGGAGAGTTCGGTGAGACCTGATTGGTTGGGTTTGAAGAGGGATCGGACAATGTCCATGAGGAATGGTGGTTCGTTGGTGGTTACGCTAGCAAGGACGTCGAACCAGATGGCGGTCTTGACGATGAAGGCGTCTTTATCATCTAGCTTTCTGAGCTCTTCAATCCCGTTGTTGAATTTCGTCATCCCTCGCATCTTGCCTTTGACATAGTTGGCAGCAAAAGTCAGGTATTCGCGCCACTTGCCACTATAACCTCCGTCAAAGAGGATAACGGAAATCAGATGTAGAGCAGCCATGGCGTCTTCCGATTTCGGTGACGATGCACTTTGGTTCAAGAGGTTTTCAACCTCGAAGAGCTGAAGCCGAACATTTGTATCCGACTGGAGGACGAGTTGCTCAGGCGGGCGAGAGAAGCGGAGGAAATGGACTCGGGAAAGGAGAGCGGCAGCTTGTTGTTCACTTGTGAGCTCTTCGCTCGTGATGGTGTTTGCTATATAGTCGCGAATGACCTTCGTTCCCAGGAGGTATTGCACGGTGACAACCTCGGTTGTGTATCGTTGGTAGAAAGAGATGACGTCGTGAAGCCGGAAAGGCGAATTCACGTTCATCGGGATATCAAAAATAAATTGTGTGGTGCCTTGAGCGCCTTGTAGCATGCCATAGGCGTCTGTCGCTCCAACATAAGCGCTGTCATTAGGTTCACTCCAACTTAAGGCGGTCTGAGCCGAATTGAATTGGCCGTCTTGCGTAAAGAATGCCATATCCATCATTCCGGCCATTTCGTTATCACCCCAATTGTAGCTTGGGCTCAAACCGCTGGCTTTGGAAGGGGTCCAGTTTGGTAGGTGGTGGACTGGGACCGGGTTTGGGCGTTGATAATGTCCATTCCGGTAAGGGTGGTGGCGATTGTGGCGGTGAGTGTTTCGCACTAGAAAAACAAAAGAAAACAAAGCCGAAAGCAAAGCAAGGCCCCAATGTTAATTACTACATTAATTTACAATATTCAATAGTACATCTCACATGGTTGGACTAGACTATGAGGGGGAGGAGACGGGATCGTAGGAGGAAAGTCGATAGATTGCGGAGACGTCGAGCGGTGATAATCCGAGCCATGAGTGGCATAGTGTCCTGAGACCGACATAATTTAATTTACCATTTACAATCAGGGCGCAAGTGACAAACCGTTGCTGTGTCGGTAAGATTGTTCCATGGCAGGGGGAGCCCAGTTGCCGCGAGCATTGGAGGTCTGATGGTGGTGTCTTGGTTGAGGCACATAGTCCTCATTAGACAAGGTTTGGGAGCGGCTAGGCGGGCTGGAAGAAGAGCCACTATGATAAGGAGAATTGTCATCATTGAGAGTGAGACGAAGGATAGTCGGCTGTTCCGACGATCTCGCGCCAGAGCCCGAGTGTCCTTTAATCATGCCCTGAGAAGCCAGGAAGCTCTTGATCTTATCCCTCAGCTGCAGCACATTACGATTCTCCTAGACGAAGGCAAGAACAAGAGAGGGGATAGGGCATCAGATCCGACGCCATCTACGAAGAGCGAGGAAAAAGTGGGCGCACCCTCAGCCAGTCAGGGCGCTTGGCACCGAAGCCCAAGCATTCAAGACGGAGGCGAACACAAGTGGAGCAGTGACCCTGGTCATTGGGCTGCTCATCACATTTCTGTCGAGACGCGAAAAACAAACATGATGAGAACTGGCGTCTATCAGCAAGAAGCATAACGGTTGGCAGACCTTTCGGCGGATCCTGCAGGTGTAGCAGCCCGACTTGGCGCGGACAGCACCCTTGGCCTTTGGCGCTCCGGAGCGCTTACTGGCAGCCGAAGGGAGTGCAGCAGACTGCGGAGACTTGGGAGCAGGAGGCATTAGGATTAGGGTATTCGGCGTGGGGGAATATTAACGGAGAAGTTGTGGAAGGGGAGGAAGGGTATGGGGTAGAGTGTCAGTTGGGGAAGAGGACCATGGATGGCGGAGGGAGAGTTGTCCAACTTATGTATCTGCTTGTTCGGACACTCTCGACCTAGCAAGAACAGAGCCAAACCATAAAGACCCACAAGTCCAATTCATCCGTCACGTTCCAAGGCGTCACACTTCATCTTTCGTAACCAGAAGGACCCCGATCACCAGCCCGCTGGATGCCGCATGTCGAATCTTGGCCCTGTCCCCGAGTCAACTCCTTCACAAACCGAGGCTGGCTGTGACGCTGCCTCGACACCAGAAATAGTTTCTAGTTTCCCGGCCGTACACGAGTTCGACAGCACATACAGGACTGCGTGTACTCTCCTCCTCGGTCCTTACCAGCACAAACCACCTACCCAGCACCAAAGGAGCTCGGTTCACGGGCAGGCAGGCAAGCACCACAACAACAACAACAACAACAAAACAAGCTTCCTTCATCCCCAATCTCGGCCTCTCAAGTATCCCCGGCCCTGTGCGCGCTAACCCTTTTTAGGCCAGATTAACACTCACGAGCGCAGCTTTCCCCCGCGCTTAACGGCCCCCTCTTTGATTTTTTTAAAAAAGAGTGCCTCCTTGCAAGCTCACCACAAAACTATTGTAGTTCTTTGAAGCTGTTGCTGAACCGAATTCCGACTCAAGGCGGACAATCATAAAACAATACCCCTCGCCATCACGGTGAGACAAACTGGTCACTGATGTGCCCCACATACACATTATCGCATGTAGAGAGCATCACCATTCCAGCTGTCGCGTTCCGTCGATCACCCACCCCTCCTGCCTATTCGCGTCTAATCTCTTCGCCGCGTCTGTCCTCACTTTCCCCTTGTCCTTGTTCCACTTCCGGCGCCATGCTCCAAGGGCTCCCCTTCCTCCATAGAGCTAAAACTAAAATCTGGCGGTACAATCGCCATCTTTCCCTTGCCCGTTGAAGCTTGTCTGACAATTAGCATGTTCTAACTGATCATCATCATCATCAAACTCGTCATATTTATCATATTAAAACCGAGAAGCAGAAGATACGAATTTTTGTCACCACCCGAAACTCGATACAGTAAGTATGTATTCCGATAAAACACCACAATGGCCTTAGCCAACACGACAACACAAAACGCCGTAAGTCTTCATCCCGTTAAACCGGACCCAAAACTCCAGGGCCAGGCCTTGGTCTCCACTCCAACCATCTTGACAGACGACAGTACTGCCGGTATACATGGCTATCTGATAATATATCATAAAACTAAATGAAATCTGTTCAAATTTACCACCCAACTAAGTCAGTCTGGAACTCTCAAACCGTAAGGAGTGAACCATTTCAACTCGTAACAGCCTTGATCCAAGGAGCCGACGACCGGCGCCACAGTGCAGTGCAATGCATAACAAACCCACTAAGTTATGTGGGAACCCAAAAAGAACCTTAATCCCCCACTCACCCCATGACCAAAGTCTACTTTGCCTGTCAGTCTCTCAGAAGAAGGAAACTTCACTCAGGGCAGGACCGTGGACCGATCGTAAGTAATAAGGTTACTAAATAGCATTTTTTTACGTAGCCGTGGGTACCACGCACACCCCCATGATGGCAAATCGGGTTCTTTCTTTCGCTTTCTTGTCTGATTGAGTTACGCAGAATGTACCCTCTTTTCACCAACCTGCGTCATCACCTCAGTAAGTATATAGAAAGCAAGCACAAGCGCAATTATATTCACATACAGTACCGGACGGTATGTCTGTAAACCCGGTACCTTGCATTTAATACGTGCAAGCTTCAAGTCTCGTGGCGTGGTACTTACTTATTCACTGCATGTTAATTGTGCAGGGGAGACATGAAATCACCGGAAGACCGTAATAGAAACCTTTTGACAAAAGAAGGGAATTTCCACAAAATGGAGCTTGAGCATAACGAAATTGTCTTGTCAAGTTCAAATCAATCACACGAAAATGAACTCTGAGCATACTCGAAGGGGCCGAAGAAACGAAAAGTCTATTCCTACCCGCATCAACCTATCCAGTGAACATACCATAATGATAGTAGTATTGTTTTACAACAAACCAGAGAAAAAGACCGTACCGAAATGCTTAAAAGGAAGGAAATGTCCCCTCAACCGTTGAAGGTTGCGCGAGGAAGAACAGAAGCCAGCGAAATACCAACCTCTCGCACCTGCGGAAGCGATGCGGAGACGAGAATCTGCGATATGACACAAAGAACAAAAAAAGAACGTCAAACATCCAAGAAGAAACACGAAAAGAAGCAAGTCCCGCAGAGAAGGCTGATAAGAGATACCGAAATGTAAAAGGTCCATGCGAGCAGATCCAGATTTTGCAGGCTTTCCCGCATAGGGACGCCTATAGACACTTTCATGGTCCTGGTGTGAGGTGGGATTGAAATAAAATGAAAGATACCGCCGATGAATACAAACTAGTGCGCATCGCGGGATTCATCTCCCATCGCACCCTGCGCACCGCCCCCTGTCACCATAGCGGTAGTCGCACTCGTCGTGCTCGACTTCCCACCCCCGCCACCAAGTACACCGGCACCCGCACTCAACCTCCTCACTTTGCTCTTAATCCCTCCGCCTCCCGCTCCCGAGGACACAGTAGCACCTGCAGCACTCTCGCCACCTGGTTGACCAGCCATAGATGATCCTGGCACCTGCTGCTGCTGGGCTTGCAACCCAACAGGCCCACCAGCGGTTCTCCTCGCAATCAAAGCTCTCACAGCTCCTAACCACTTGATCTCATCCTCCTCACTCGGCGCACAAAGCAACAAATTCCTCTTCGTCATCACAATCTTGAATGTAAAATTCCTTCCTTGCTGTGCTTCAGCACCCAAATCGCTTGCTGCACCTGCGGTAGAAGGCATTGGGCCAGAGGCAAGACTTGAAGTTGTCCCAACGCTGGTACCGAGTACACCTTCGCCACCTCCCCCGGAGGAGAGGTGAGAGGGTGGGGAAGATGTCGAAAGGGAAGATGCGAGACCGGTCGTTGCGTGTCCGTGTCCGTGGTGGTGAGATCGGTGTGTTGGTAGATCATAGTCCATGGCGTCTAGGATGTCCGAGAACGAGAACACGCGATGTGGTTTTGTATCCTGGATAAACCAATTGTGGTCAATAATTTCCGATAGATATAATATATTCGTCGGGCACCTACCATATGGCTCCTCGAATAAAACAACTTCTCAGCCGTCAGTACAAACCACCTCTTCCTCCAATTCCTCCTCTTCGATCCGCATTTCATCAAATATCCCGATAAAATAATTTTGGATGGCGCCGACACATCCCTTGGACCCAGCGACACGGGGGATGGCGTCACCTGAGGCTTATTCGGTGACACTGAAAACGTCACATTTGTAGGTGATGGAGCGACAAGCCCGCTTCCCCCTCTATCTACCCCGCCGCCGCCGCCACCAATAGGTGGAGGAGGCGCCAATTGTGACATTGCATCCTCAGAGTCGGATGAACTGACGACTTGAGCAAGTGTGTTTGGATTCTGCTGCTGCTGCGGGGAGACTGATATGGGTGGCGGGCGTGTTGCGATGTTTGTGCCGGTAGTGGAAGTGCGAGGGATAGGGATTGGCATGGAGCCGTTGTTACCTGAATTTTGCGTTGATGTAGCCATGAGCGTTTGCCGTGCGTCCTCGATAGCTTCTACCCAATTGTGCACATCTTGTGCAGATCCCGCCTGAAGGTAATACGTGCGCTTAGGGAGGATCAGACCGAAAACATGGGTGTGGCGTTTGAGCTGGACCGGAATGCAAGAGTGCACGTCGTTCAAGTCAAGTAGGCGTAAGAGCTTGTATTCGGCTTCGGTTTTGTAGAACGCGATATGCGTTGGGCGAAGGACGAACCAGCGTTTCTTCCACGTCTAAACGTCAAAACATAGAAAGTCAAAATAAGCTCCTAAGGACATGTCAAAGTCAGAAATAGAAACCATGACAGACCTTTCTCCGTTCGCCCTTCTTTGACAAGTATCCAGACTTGAGCACTACGTCCGCTGTTCTCGTTTGGCCGGTAGCATCGGGGACACTACCGCCCACTCTAGCGCCTTCAGTGACGACTCTCCAACCTGCACCATTGTCGTCTTCTTCGTCTGAGTCCTCACCTCCGCTGCCTGGAGATCGTTCAGCGATGCTCGATAGCGGTGGTTGCATGATTGATGTGGAAGTTAGATTGAAGCCCGTGTGTGTAGATGCGATATCTGGAGTCAGAATTGAATCTGAATCGGATTCAGTTCCAGAGATGAGGCCTCCGCCTGCACCCGTAGTTCCCCAGCTAGTTCCAGGAGCGACTGCATTGCTGATGTTACTGAGACTAGGCCCGCCAATTGTAGATGTTGTCGAAGGCTACATTTTGAAACGAAATCAGAGTCAGTTTCGGCTTTGGTTTCATGGAGGTAAGATGTCAAGTAGCAAAAGCTAGGTAAGGATGAGGTGAGGTATCGGCGTGGATCACAGACGCCAAGGCCTTCAGCCTTCGAGCCTCGTGGGGATGGTTCGCGAACAATTAGTGCCCAAGCGATGATACGGATATGTTCAGGAATGAGGACAGGGGTGTATGAGATTCTTTACCTTGTTACGAGTAGCGGAGTGGACAGAGAGCTTACGGTGGATCTCCTGAGGTGTTGGGGGAGCGACTGAAGGTGCCATTAAGCAGATGGAGAAGCAGATGGAGGAGTAGGGAGAGGAAGTGAGTTGGCCACCGCAGACTCTCGTCCGGAAGGACTTCCCCATCATCAGAACACGTGCGCGCACCGCGTCACACACTTGAGTCTACCTCCCAAACCCCTCTGGTTGCGCTTCTCGCGCTTGAGACCGCCGTCTTTGCGCGCCAGAAATGCATTTAAGCTCTACATAGCGCACACGCTCAAATATGATATCACAGACCCCTGCGCGGAATAGAACATTGCACTACAATCACAGGTTATTGGCAAGACAAATATATGTCAACATCAAATCAGATGGCAACAGGGATGACGTAACCCCAACGTTGCAAGCGCGCGCCTCACCAGGCTGCAGACGCACAGAGGCCTTGCGCTTGCCGTTCAAATGCCAGACAACTACGGAGCTCCTCAACTGAGGAGAGACAAAATGTTTTTTGTGCCAATAGTCACATAGAATCGGTCGACGGAGAACCAGGTTGTACTGTTACACAGCTGCAGAAGCGAGATCCAGTTAGGGGCTTGACATGTCCAAATCGGGAATCTCATCGATTTACACAGGCGACTTCGCTAGCGAAGGGGATATCAGTTCACTCTCTCTTACTCTCACCTCATCTTACCCGTCCTTCACCCAGATCCAATACCATGTCTCAAGCCAAGTTCGAGAAAGCTGTCTCTATCGTCAACTCTCTCCCTAAAGATGGCCCTGTCAAGCCCACCCAAGACGATCAGCTCTACGTGAGTAACAGCATCATCTTATCTTATCACCGCTTCTCGCGCCTTAGGGCGCTGGGCGTTTTTCTCGTTATGAGGAAACTGACGCCATGCTTCCTTTCTTCCATGTCTTCTGCTACTACGGCTGAACACGCGCATTTCAAACTGAATTGCTATTAATCTGCAATTCTGGAATGCAATGGCACATAACATGTTGGCCTTTAATCTCCACTTCTTTGGGCACTCTAATGACATCAACACGACTGCCCCGTTGCCTCTGCATTCTATCTGATGCAACTCTTCTCCCCCTTATGACACGATTCTCCACTTTCTCTCATTCGGCCAATGAAACGGTTCAACCTTGTCCTCTTCTTCCGGTGCTCATTCAAATATGAACACAAATGACGATTTGGGACTCGAACGGCCACTATATTACAAACCACTCCCAACTTGATACACGAACCGGATCTCATATGCATAGTTCTACGCCCGTTACAAACAAGGTCCGTCCAGAGAAACAGCTGTTCCACCCCAGGTCGCTTATCAATTTTAACTCAAATCACATTACACTACATTAATATTGCCGCATGGCTTTTGGAACTCAGCGACTGTTGGGGATGTGAACACCACAAGACCCGGTATGCTCGATTTCGTCGGCAAAGCTAAATGGTGCGTGTCTCTTATCTACCATACACAAAAGTCAGTTTGACCTGAGAAAGCTGGACGATTTGATTTCATTCAAACTGTTGATACTTTGGAAACTTTCGGGTTTCTCTGCCTTCGTTCGTTTTTATTCTCACAGGGACGCGTGGAACGAGATCAAGGAAAAGTCAAAGGAAGATGCGATGGCAGAATATGTTGCAAGGCTCATTGAGGTGAGGGTCGATTCTTCCCCCAATCTCCAATCCCTTCTTCAGGGCGCTATCCTGGATTCGATGAAAAAATCTTTCTCTTTCCGTTTCACCTTCTGCCTCTTTCCTTCTGAGCGTCTCGAACCTCATCTGACATCCCTTCTCCAACCAACAGCTATTGAAGAAGGCTGGTGACTCGGACTCCCTGGCTCGTGTCAAGGAGATCGAAGAGGCTTAACCCTAAATCTTTCCTCAAATGTTCATCCGTCCATATTTGGTCTTGGCATTTCCTGTAACGCATAGCCCAGAATGCCATTCCGTATGTGCCTTGCTAGTTTGGAAAATGCTACATACATCGATGCGTGACGATATCCAATCTGATCGCTTGAACTTGAAGTTCAAGCCGTTCGGGGTCCTTTCGTTCAAAAGCTTCTTCCCCCTGGTCGGCACTGTCAGGCTGTATACACACAGAGTCACAGCACATCCGTATACTTCAAACCTTTAAATCATGAGACAAGCCGAGTACATCACGGATATTTAGCAGCTTGACACCCACCATGACCTTGTTGTTCCGTGATTCTTTCCCCATCAGCTCATATGCTCAAGGTTAAGTATAGTATATCAAAGATCACTCCCTCCATGAGCAGCTAGTGTCTCGGGAAGACGGAACAAAATGTGGTTGGTTGATCGTAACCAAGGATGTGGTGTAATGTGAGAAGGTGGACTCTTCCTGCACTCAAATTGCGGACTGGAGATAGTGGGATTAGAGGGTGTTTTATTATTCATTTGGTTTTGGGGAACAGACTCCTGCCCAGTCGTCGCTTACATGAAGTATATCAACAACTGCTAGGTAGAGTCAGTGAGGGAACTTGCTTTTGCCTGCATAACGGCCCAGCCTGGCAGGTGGGGAATTTAATGCTCACCTCCGAGGTCGGTAACTATGCGATTTGCTTCGGCGGGCTAGGCCTTGGTATCAATCTGATTCTCGCTGCAAGAATCGGCCCGTGATCAGCACAATACTACCACTGGCCCTCTATAGAACGGATGGAGAAAGTGTCATCTCCACCGTCCTGCATACATAGGGGTGACCCCTTTCTGAACCAAGTGCAGAGATTAATTGCTTGCTTGAAGGCCCAAACTCCTACTGAGATTATGATCAGTGAGATTGATGATTCTTGTGCTTCAAAGTCTACCTCTTCAATGTCATGATCAATTTCCATCATCCCGGAACCGGACTTTTCATTTCATTACCTTGGTACTGAACTTACTTTTCTAGACTTTAGAGGCTTTCAAACTAAATACTCTTGGAAGGTACAATCGACTTATTATTTCGTATAATCCGCGGTACTGAGACGGATTGGTGAGTTTCTCATACTTATTTTTGAAAGTCGCACGAGACCCTACCGCCGCCACCGCAACTAGTCATTACATTTCCGTACCTAGCGCACCGTTGGTAACCATATACTCATACTCATGCCAATAACTCGAGCAAGTTTTTCCCCCTTAGTGATCTACCACGTTCCGAGCTTCAACTTCCAATGACTTCAGGCACTGAATGTCGCCTAGTTGAACAGCATCATCATTCTTCCCTTTCAAGTTGGACCGCCGTGGCAGTGGAAGCCTTACATCCAAGTTCATTAGGTTCGACTTTTCCTTATCTGTTCCGGTGGGTAGTCGGACGCAATAGGTAAAGGTGAATGTACCTAGATTATGATATGATGCCTTGATGGTGCTTGTGCATGGCGGTGGAGGTGTCGATATTTCTGCATAGTCTTGATACATTAAATTACTGATGGGGCAGTTGCGACTCGGAAGAGCCGTAATTTACAACAGCATTCTTTTAAGCTCCCAGGTTTTGAGTCCATCACGCACATAATTTTGTGGATGCTGCTAGGTGTTGCTCGTATAAGAACTTAAAACGAGGGTCCTGTTTGTGGGACTTGTGATCATCACAAAGCACTAGTACGCCGATCATTCCTTAGTCAGGGCCATCCACGATAAATCAGGGATCACCACTACAGTGACAAAGTTTCAGCACAAGCCAATTGATAACGATTTCCCTCGGTGCCCTTGTTCCTTCTTGATTTTTGGCATGTAGTGTATCTGATATTCCACTCCTCATGTTTCGTTGCGATGGATAGTATCAAATGGCGGAAGGTGAACCCAGGCTTGTCATCCCTTTTAGCAGTGATCGTCCTTATTGGCGCCGATAAACTGGCCGTATCTTGATCTACATCAAGAAAACATACTCACATCCCCATAAATCAACATGTCCCCATGGTTCGCGAAGCCAAACTGATGTCCACGGACGTCTACATGCCCCATGGTTTATATATATTATTCAAATCTCACCAACATCCGAAGCGGGACCCCTCAAATCGTCATCGTCGAGCCAAGGCGTGCGGGGAAAAGCTTTGAAGTCAATGCCAGGACACCATGTGTTTAGACCACACCCACGCACCCCGCACCGGACAATGAATGGGCTCAAGAATAGGTCCCCATATGTAGTCATCAGAAGTTTAGAAACGTGATGATGCTCCGACAATGCCAATAAGCTGACCGAGAAGAGAACGTGGTAAAAGAGCTGTGTTGGACTAATATACCCACGAGCAGTAGTAACTATAGGTACTCATCTACCCCCTCCACTCCGAGGATACAGCGCATCGTCGTGGCTCGTTGGTGAGTTTCATCTCGAGTTCCCCGTTGCGATGCACCAAACTCTACTATTTTCCGTGAGACCGGAACTCGATGACAAAACGCCACCAAGTTCTTGAATACAGTGACGTCGTACAACAATAACCTGTGAGAGTGTGTCCCCGTTATTCTGGCTTCTTCGTGACAGTTGCTGGTAGTGTTCTATTTTGAGCGATAGTAGCACGTATGGCTTAGCACTGCATACGTTTGCCTCGAGGCCGGACAAGTTGCAGAATGTGGACATCGATGTTCAAGAAAGAACTCGAAGCCATCAATGTAGTATTGCGCCAAGTGTGAAAAAAATATCCAAGCTTAGTCTAATGGTAGCACCTCCGCAATATTACAAAGAAATGTTAAGTTCATGGTACCACTTATAGCACCTATTTGACGCTTCTCGATGATGAGGAAGTCGTAGAAGGAAGAGGTTGTCACGGACACAGAAGCTTAACCCTTCTTTTGGCGCTACCCAAGACAGCAATTCTGTCAAACATCTGCATTCTACTCGCTTCTGGCTCGATGGCCGGCCATTTTTTGACAGGCTGTGTCAGCGCCTGACTAGTCGCTCAACCTGAACGGAGAATGATATTTTAGACAAACCTCAGGTTTGTCTGAAAAGGGAGTGCGATTTGAGCGCTGGTTTGGCGGTTTCTATAAATTTACGGAGATCATGTATGTAACTAAACATAAGAACCCGACTCGATTTGTCGCGTGGTTCTCATGATGTTCCCATGTCGCGGGACGGGAACAGATAGGAGCCAATGATTACATCGGACAGTGACTGCCGCCCAAAGTCTTCCAGCAGGGTATACACTTCAATCAAGAAAGCGGTGTCGGCGGCAAACATTTCCGGTCTTCTTTGCGAGCGCGGTCTTCCAGGAATCGAGCACTGGGGGCGCTTGCTGGTTCATTATATGAGGTGGCTGAGTTGATGAATTATTTTCAGGGTCAAGAGGGGTCGTTACCAGTTCGGAGGTCGTGGGTGTTTGTTTAATTCTTCGCGGGCTGATCAACGAAGCGGAAGAGATATCCTGTGTATGTTTATGAGGATAATGACATGTGCAGGGTATGCTCTGCAGCTAAAGGGCGTTGTGGGGTTCTGCTGTACAAATTCTGGGGTTCATTGAACTGCTTTAGCTCTCTTAGCCGAGTTCCGACCCCAAGCCCACCCTTCGCTGTGTCTTGAAGGGGCCTCGTGTTAAGCGAACATAGAGTTCAGCTTATCGCATTCACAGCGTAATACAAGTATATTTGAGTGTTACCGTACACATGACCTTATAGAAACTCGGCGGCAGTGTAGCCGACTCGGCGGTAATACTTCTAACATTGGTAGAGTCTACTGACACGATCGATCGTGGCCGACTGAATGAGGCGAAATTGAAACCGAAGACCCGAATGTAACAAAGAGTGGAGAATATTCAGGTAGGTGTCCCACAAGCGACGAACGGGAAAGGGACAAGTTACAAGGGCAGACGCCACGACAGGACTTAGTGAAAGCAGGTGGCAGACTAAGCTCCATAGCAGCACATTCAATCATCCCGATCCATATCCTTGAACACGGAACTCTGGTTTCTATTCTGTCGTTCTGTTCTCAGTTCGGTCCTCTATGACGCCTCTGACATAAGTACGCTAAGCTCCCTTTGGGCGGCAATTAATTCCTAAGTAGATGCAGATATAGCTTACATACATAGTACATAGTGCCAAACCCATCCGTCCGTGTCCTGTATCAGTGTATGTAAGAGAAGGATTTTGGGCGCCCTTTTCTATTGATGCTGTCGCATTCGACCAACTCGTCGATTCAATTGATGTTGGATTGGGTGATGTGCGAGAGTGATCGAGATCGTGCTGGGACCCCGAAAACCATGTGACAGAGCCAAATGTCGAACCGCCCCACATATTACCACAGTCAGGGTCCGTTAAGCTGTAACTTTTGCTCGGCCAATGGTTCAGAACGTGAAGGAAGGTCCTGGGCGACATTCGAGAAACTGCTTGTATGTCTTGCTTTATGGGCCTGTGCAGACGTGACTTTTCTTTTGTTGGTGTGCTCCTCACTGCTACACTTGCTCTTTGGTTTTTTCTGGACAAATCTATGGTGGAGTCGATCCCTGATAATTCGCGACTGATACGGCGCTCCCCGTCTCATCTGTGCTTTTTTTGTCCCGGACATTGATATGAGCGGCAAGCTAGTAGCCGCTCGCTTTATGATTCCGAAAAAGCTGGACTCTTTTCCTTCAGTACTCTGGGTCTGGGCACTGGAGGCCTCTCCGACATGGTGTCTTCATCAGTATATTCCTCAGAAAGTCCCGAAACCTGGGCCGAGAGGCGCCCTGTGCACAGTTTGATATGAAGATAATGATGCGCCATTGTCGATATCTTGCCTTGGGCTTCGGACATGCAACATTCCGCCCGCCCATCAGTCGGGCCTCATCTGTTCAACTTTCGAATTAACCTATGGAATGTCATCGTGGGTAGATTGATCGTTTCAAAAAGGTTAAGTGAAAGGTGTGTGAGATGGCAGACTTACCAGGGAAAGGGTCTAAACACCTCAGTTAGTAGTATAAGTGCCCTTGGACTCCATATATTTGTTTGCGCTGCCTCGTACTAATGCTCAAGAAGGTATCTTCGACCATCGTATTTCCCAAATGCTCGGATAAAGGGTGACTGTTGAGGTGACCGTTTCAGCGAGATCGACCCGGTCCATGGGCACTTGGTCGCACAAATTAGTCTCGTTCCCTAGCAATGAAACGCATGAGAAACAAGGCCGCTGGATATGTATTAGCGCCAATGATCAATCTGAAATATTATCTTTCACCTGATGTTTGAGAGTCATCGAATAAGCTGTACTTAGTACGACTAGTGTGGCTTCGGGCCCCAGGGTTCAAAAGCTTGTGGTCCCTGAGGCTGACAAGATGACTCCTAAAAGTGTGAACTGACGGCAATCTTCGGAATTTATCCCAAAAGGTGAATATGTAGGTAATCCACTATCTCGGCCTTAGACACTCGGCTGGGTTGGGTTCAAAAACTGTCCACTTCAGCGAGATGAAAGTAATGACTGAGGTGGCTAAGAGCTTTACCTGCCAAACCTCCTCGCCCTGGCCATTCATTAGATTATTTGTTTCAGGAAACACTAATATAAAATTTAGGCATCAGAGGGAAAATAGCGACACCTATGCAGCATGCGCCCGCATGGTGTCTTCCCCGCATCAAGTGAAAGCATTTACTCTCTGGGGAACAGACACGAGTGATTTGCCACCCCGAAACGTTGCAAGAACCCGGGAGATCGTACCCATTCGACTCCCCACCCATAAGCGACGTTTTTGAGAATAGCCGTCCTGTCGGATTACAGTTTATATCTTCATATCCTGGGCTGTAGATCGTCAAGTTAGATCTCTGGCCTCAGTTACGAGCTGACAGTCATGTTCGCCGTGGGGTGTCAGTGCACCGGTAGCAGATAACTACCCTACACTGTTTCGGAGTAGCTGCCTTAGCCTGAAGAGAAGGCTGAAAGTAGTGTGAAGGAGACCGCATCTCGGAATCACAGATCATCAGAAAATTAGTAACATAAAAAGTACATTTGAGGTCTTCACCCTACAACGCTGCCTTGATCATTCAGTGATCTGAACTCTGCACCCTATGGGGGTAAATGCTCATAATCTGATGAGAAAAGAGTTGCGGGAGGGCATGCCTCCCTGTTTCCTGTCTTTCCAACTGAGGCCACGGAGCTTCGCTGTCAAAGAGCCAACAGAATTCATGGCCCGATTCAACTTCCCTTCTTTATGATTCCGGCCCATGTCGGTGCTCACGTACAGCGCCACAAACCTTAGCCTTTTTCCATCGAATCGGCTCGATTCACTGGAGATTGAACGCTCACGGTAGTGGGGCCACTGTTTGCCACATTTTCGGGGTACATATGTTCTTATGACGCGTCTTGAAACATAGATCGTATTAAGGAAGTCCCGCCTCCTGTACCTCGACTCGGCGATGTATTCACACCTTAGCGCAGGGCTGGCGCGGGGGTGGGGGTTCGGTGAAATTTCGTGCACTCAAAAGGTTCATCGCTGAGCCGCAGCAGATACTGGTCTGCATCCCGTCTGAAATAAGGCAAGTGAGATTCATGCTGAAAGTGTGGTGCTCCTTTCCCATACGGTGGTCTGACCATGGGTATTAGCATAACCGCGGTGCTCAGGACTGATTGTCAAGCAGGTCACCTCCCATGGACCCTCAAGGTAAATTAGATAACTCATCCAGACACGATGGCCAGCCATTGTCTGCTCCTTCTTGCCCCAAAGTATACAAATTCTGGACTAACATGGTTGGCAAAAGCCCATTAATTTTTTCAAGTCACGGGGATTTAACGGCTGGGCACGGTCGGATTGAAGCTGAAAGTGGTAAGTGCATGACTTGAGTATATTTGATTGCGAACGACACTCGATTGCCTTCAGAGCTCAAATTCAAACCCAGCGAACCGCTTGTGCCGACTCGGTGCTGCTCAATAACATCCGCTTAGGGTCATACATACTTTATTCAATTCTCGAGAACACGCGGTGGCACCATGGAAAATGGGCGGTCTGGTGGACAATAGTTTACACTTTCCAGGGTTGTGGCGCGATGCGGGGACTCGCGGAAGCACGAAACCCTAAGCCTTATATGATGTTTACAGTTTATCCAGCCATTCATCTTCTGATCAACCGGGGGCATTGAATGGCGAGACTGATTAACCCAACTCTGAATTTCAAGTCACAGCTAAAATCATCAGTAGCACGCCACGACTCATCGTGACTAGAGGTGCCTACACCTAGAACGAGGTCAATACCTGTCATTTACACAACTGAACTCCTCTTCGGAATATAGGAGCTTAGTCCGGGGCTATTGTCTCACACTCCCGACAATACGTTCCGTAAAAGCGCAACGCTATAATAGAGGCTGAAATAACCTTGTGTCTCATTCTGGTATGAGTGGCTCAAACTTCCGACTCTATGATTGAGCTTTGTGGGTCCCAAACATTTGAACTGTTTTGAGCCAATTGTTTTCCTTCCTGTCTCAAGGGAACATTGTCATACTCTGGGTACACCATGCGCTCGTGCTGTGGCCGAACCTCTTTTCTCGGAGTCGCCGCCGAGTCGGCGTCAAATCCGGTCTGCATACACATACGCCCACATCACATGAACAATTAGAAGCGCGCCAAACCGACACCTGGGAACATGATTCATCACGGCTCCTAAACTTTGGCGCCGTCTGTTTGGTGGGTAGTGATTAGTTAAGGATACGGTACTTCCATTTTCCCTGACTGCGTGCATGAAAAATGTAATGTGACTATTCTGCCACTGCCGTCTTTCCTAGGATCAGAGCTTGCTTTCGATCGCTTCTAGGATAAAGGCCTGGGTACTTTCAAAAGTTCCAACAACTTCTCAAAGTCTATCCAATGGAGTCAAGACATTGTCTACTCATTTTTGGATCATAAAAATATTGACGCGCATGCACGGTGAATTAATTATCTTGGGAGACGAAAAGAGAATAGAAAATCAGAACAATGGTTTATCCCCCTCAGGAATCCCCACACTTTCGCGGGAACGTTCCCGATTTGAACTTTACCTTATAAACACCCGAAATTCCAATTACTTGAATTCATCCACGCAGGTCCTGTGTTAGGATGAGGTCCACTCATATCCCCATTGAATCCTCGCACCATCTATTGACTCGTGGACATGATGTTCTGACTTCATAGGATTGGTATACTACTCGCCCTTCAATAACTCTATTAACTTTATATGGTTTGGTCTATTTGTCGCTAAGTGTGTGGCTTCAGTTCAAGCAGCGCCTGTTCCAGCGGTTGGCCGGAGCTGAAGTTGAGATTTCCTTCAAGGCTGGCTTGTGTTTGTGTCGATTCTATGGGCATATTGTGCCTCGGAAATCGTCCATCTTTCTGCTAGCATACAGTCGCTCCTAGTGTGAACAAGATTTAAGCAATTAAGCGTGGTAAACCTATATGGACTTGTCATCAGGAGTTTCGCAGTGAGATCGTGTTATGTATACTGTATATCGATCAAGAAAGCATGGTATGTAGAACCATGAGGGCCGCTTGTTCACCATCTGAAGCAACTTCTGATTCAAAGCTTAGCTGGAATTTCTCATACAACCACAAAGTAAAGATGGCTATTTCTAACACAAATATGCACGACGATCATGAAAAAAAAAATACAAGAAATGAGAGAAAATAGTACCCGTAGTTATTCGTGGCAAGTCGTAAAGAGTTTATAAATATATAAAAATCGTTCCATATCCTACTTAGTAGCAACAATGCAGCAAACAGGTACCGTCCAGAATGAAAAATAACACAATGTAGTGATTCATCGAGTCCATGCAGAGGTGATGCGTGAGAGACAATAACAGGCAACGAAGAGAACATGCTGAATCAGAAGGACGCAATTCATTTATGAATCACTGGAGCCGGAGTTCCGTTTATCTGGATTGGCAACGAATAAGTTTGGTCGCGGAACAAAGCCATAGTCCACTGAAACTCGACTCTTCTTCGGGGATCGTTCTTCACGTTGCCTGGTATTGGTCGGAAGGATTTGTTCTTGATCCTGTGACAGCCTGCGTTCATACATCCGTACGCGGGCAGTCACAGAGGGTCCTGATACAGGACTATCAAGATTTGCAGAAGATGAGGATGGGGATGACGTCTCAGAGGTGCGCGTTCTATCCACAGGTGTAGTTGGACCGTCTGATGACTGTGAGTGTTTGTTCGTGAATTTCTGATCCGTGGATGGGGAGAAAAGGGATACAGGAGGTGCCGAGGTTGGTGAGCGAAGAGTTGGCGTTCCTGACAGATCGTTGGGGTACGGCGACCTTACGGATGAGGTGATGTCGCCAAAGTCGTCCTGCTTGCCACTGTCATGGCTTGTGGCTCGGGTATCAGTGCTAACCCCACTACTGACGCTTCCCGTTGTTCTCTGGCTACGCATCCGTACACGTTGTACAACATCCATAGCCCCAGCCATCCTTTCGATGCGCTCTGTATCAGCAGTCCGCAGCGATGTCATAGAGTTTCCAAGGTCAGCTGCGTATATGTTGGATTTGGACGCCGGAGATTGTTCATCGACTGAAGGTTGGGTAGGACTTTCGTTGATAGGATCGAGAGGCGGTGGTGGATTTGGATCACGGAACTCCGATATTGCTGAAGAGCGGAATGCTGAACCGCGGTCTAGAAAACTGGTTCGATAGAACTTTGACCACCATGAATCGCTTCTCCGGATATTCGCCGATGTAACGCTCGCGGGGATGATGGTTGAGGGAATGGATGTAGGGGATCCAGGAGCATCAACGAATGACTTGGTCATGAACTTAGGTGGAGGGGATTCATTCGTTACTTGCAACGTGGTGTTTGATGTCATTGTTTCCGCTGGGGTTCCGCTGGAACTAAGCAGAGACGAGGAGATGGTATGGTCGTTCGAAGTCGAGGGAAGGCTGGATTTGGAGGTGTGTTCAGAAAGTGGACTTAATGGATGTCCGCTCGCTAATACAGGAGGGACCGTGCGTATGGTGGAGAGGGGAGGGGGGTATCGCGAAACTGCATTAACGGCCGATGTGGGCTCATACTCGTCCGTGTCATGAATGTTAACTTTTTCATCGACAGGATCGGCAAAGGGATCGAGGAAACTGTAGCTACTTGTACTGAGATAGCTTGTTTCTCGCCTGTTGTGGGGGCGACCGCTTGCTTCTAAGCCAGGAGTCCCTGGCTCTTGACCGTGCACTAGAGATGTACCATCAGAGAAAGGATCGGTTTTCTCTTGGCGGTGACCGCCGCTCCCGCGACTATAGGTACTCGGCTCACGACTCCTGAAACGAGCACCAAGAATACTTCTCAACGAGAATGAGCTTCCCGTAGTTCCATCTCGCCGCCTAGCGTTGTACCATTCCCCAAAATCCCTCGTGTCTTCGTCTGCCAACATGTCCCGGCGCTGATAAGCATTCCGCGTGTTGCGCAACTTCGCCGCAGCGGTTATTGTTCCTGCGATTCCAAAAGCCGTGCCCAGCAGCCCGTTCCCCCATCTACTAGCACTCGTAGCACCATTTCCAGAATACATGGTGGCAACTGGAATAGTTGGTCCAGCGTGCAAGCTACTGTTTCCTCCGTCTTCATCATCTCCAATGAGCAAGAAGGATCCTTCGCGCTCCCTCCTCTGCTGCCTACGCTTATAGAGGACAACAACAATAACTGCAGCGACAGCGCCAAGAACTCCTAGGGTTACACCCACGGCAATACCGACTGCGGGCTTTGTTTTGTGCTCGCCGTCGCCGGGAGAAATTGTGGCTGTAGGATCGGCAATTGCACCTGACGATGTGGGGGTTCCAGGATGGTGGCTTCCCGTTCCTGCTGGTGCTCCCGTTGGTGCTCCGGTTTCTCCTGGAAGCGTTTGAGTGGGAGTGGTAGTCGGCGGAGGGGGTGTATAAGAGGGGAGGTAAGCGTTGTTGGAGGGATCAAAGATTTGTAAATTTGCAGGTGCTGGCCCAGAGTTCAAGTAACCTAGCTTTCAAGTAAGTACAGATCGAATCAGAAAGTTCCACAGCAATTCTCACCGAAGCCAAAAATGACCAGCCCATTTGAGCAAACGGCAAAGTGATCACGGCGGGGCCCTATCTGCGATAATTGTTCAACGGGAGTCCAGACTGCGGGACTTCGTGATGTATCGAGGATCCATCCATCATCCATGTTATTCTGTAGGCTAGCGTCGCTGCCACCTTGAATGAGTATTTTCCCTTGTCCGATTGCAGTTGCGGCGAACGCTCTTCGTGGTGCTGGGAGAGAGCTATTATCGACTTGTAGTTGCGACCATGCAAGTGTTTCCTTTGAGGTGTCTAAAACCCACGCGCTTGAGAATGGGATTAAAGAACCTTCAGAGGCACCACCAAACGCAATTAGTCTTCCCTCCACGGACATGATTGAAGTGTGACCGTAGAGTGCTGGGGGTCCGTTCTCAGCCGGTAGCTGGGAGAAGGCGAGGTTTTGAGGATTAAAGGCATAATGGTCAGAAAACCCAATTTCAGAGCCATCCGCCTTTTGTCCTCCAATGATATACACGACACCGGATGGCGCTGTAGCAGAAGAGTGGTATACCCTCCGTACCGGTTCTCCACCCCAGGATGCAGCCTGATTGTGCCAAACAGGCTGCGAAATATCTGACAGGTCTAGGAGAGTGGCTGAATCGGCTCCGTTCACAGTGGGAGGCTCAGAGTTAGGTCCAGGTTCTCCTCCAAAGAGTAAAGCACCGGAAGTGTTGAATGCGGAAAGCGTATGCCAAGCTAAGACAGGCCCTTGAGAGGCCGACGACCTACTGGAGCTGCTCAACAGCTGCCATGGTGGGTTCGTCGCCTCAAAAGCCTGGGAAAGAGGAAGGTACAGAAGGTCATCGTTATTTGGAGCGGAGGTATATGAGTACGAGTTGAATGGGTCGGTCTTCCCTCCATAGACAAATAGCGCATCATTGATTACAACGGTTGCCTGCGCCCATCTGCCAATATTGACATTTATTCGGTTTAGTTTAGACGCACTCGGACCTAGCGCACTAACGCTCACCGTGCTTCTGGAGTCAATGCGGCTGCGAATATACCAGAAAAGAGAAAAACAAGGAGTAGGCTTGGTAAGGGTCTTTTGAACTGTCGGGAATGACGCAAGTTCATCTATGTTATACGTTCGAGAGTGGATAGATATCGTTTAGATCGATAGTGTCGTTGTTGGTAGGAGACAAGTTTTCATGGGGTATGTTCTCGTTAGTAGTCGTGGATTTCGTGGACAATGGAGTGTGCTCGGTGGAGTAGATTACACTGGCTTCAGTAAGTACTGCAGTGGAAACGCGCAGTGGGAGTCTTCATCACAGCCACCAAAGGCACCCCACTCAACATTGCCTTATCTGGAATGTGATTGACACTTGGCTAAAATTAGGCCTCGCCCCTTTTGAGCGCTTACACAGGCGAAAATCAGTCTAAGTGTGTTGCGGATGGCGACTGGAAATTCAGGGAGTGTCCTCCCAATAGACCAGCATAACATTGTTCCGGAGTGATTAGCAGTATAAATCATTCCTAATATCTTGCGGCAGGCTGCTTTAAACTTGCCACCTAAATCGCCGTCAAGCGAAAATCAGGGTTGGGACTCATTGCTGCAGAGGTTGAGAGATATATAGACCGATCTCTGAGGGGGACTACCATATATACAGAGTCTATCTACTTCATAGGCTCTTATACTTCAATCCACGACCGGGTCGTCAATGTAGCCTTGAATATATTGATAGCGGAGCGCCGGACGGCGCGAGGACGCGGGTCGAGGTGAGGCCGTTAAAAGTGGCCCTACTGGTGGATCTCTAATCACTGAAACGTCGAAGGTGTGTCAGTAGTTGTGTCTCAACATAAAGATGGAAGGACCCATCCATAGAAGGATAAATGGGTACGACAGGGTCTTGCAAGTCGGACGATTTCTCTAGGACATGTCAGATGAGCCAGGTGTTTGAAGGAGTCTGTCATGATATTAGAACCCAAAGAACCTTGCAGATCCATTGTCGAGCGAGTGTGATCCACTCTACAAAGTGGGAAGATCTCGATGAATTCTGATGCCTAAATTTTTCTGGATTGCAGGTGTATTCTCAACCTCAGGTGCGCTGAGAGCCCGGATAGCCCGGCGCTGCCTGCCAAACATCAATTGTTGGGTACCTCAGAAGACGACCGTCAGGTTTGCAAAACCCTGGTACGGTTTTACAATTGATGACAAGGATTCATGGGATTGTCTGTGGCTCCAAGATTGACTTGCTGCTTTGAGCCATGGAGCCTGGGCCAATACTCTGGGACGGTTAAACCTCCTTATTCCCTGAGTTTGAATCTCGTGTTAGATCTACGCCTTTTTGTAGAAAGGACAAAGGCTCAACTTGGCATCTAATACTCGAGTCAATTGATAGGTGATAGCCTGTGCCAGGTGAGACGAAACGAGTCAAGATGTAAGTGGTATCATCCCGGTTGGGGCCTCTTTAATTGTCAGAAAGTGCTCGTAAATCCTATAATCGAGGTCGCAAAGGTTCAACGACCGACGCTTTGTTCTGCATCTAGTAGGCGGGGACCGCTCGGATTGTCTCCGAGTGCAAGCGCCCAGCTAAGACCTATCAGCGGTCAGATGCTCATACAGCTGTTATAAAAATAGATTACCATATACATCGGTCTGTGAAATCGGCGATGTTTCATGTCTTTGGTAACCTTCACAACTACTCAAGCACACGAACGTTAGTCCGCGACAGAATTTGTACAAGGGCCCTATCAGCTAGGTAGTTTGAGATTAAACATGCGGAACGTCACCACAATTGGACTGGTCACCACAATTGGACTGGACACCACGGGATCGGTGTCTGGTCTATGACAGCGACTCATGGTTGAGACTGTCGACCTCTCAGAGTCCACATATGCATATCTGACAGTTGTTTGAGACGTTGGCCGAGAGATAACCCGGAAATGAGTTCATATATTTTGAGAAGCCTGCCAAGGGGGTGGAGATCACGGGGACAGGAAGACATACCCCATAACGTACACTTCATAATTTTGGATTCACGAGTTTGATGATTGCTCATCGTGCTGCAAGAGAGCCGAAAAGAGATCTGTTCCCCGTAAAGTCGAGGGATCGAGCAGCTACGCCATCCCTTGTTGAGAACTGGTGATAAGACAACAGGGCATCTGAGGAAAAGTTTTCCAGGAAATGAAGCCCGAGGCCTGAGATATGGCTGGGGTTGTCTAGCACCCTGAGAGACCAGTAGTCCCCAGCTTCTTCAGTGGCAGCCAGCGACAAAGAAGGACAATAGCAAAGGCCCAGAATTTGTTCATTATGAAAGACGATATGAATTCACGTTGTATACACGCAGTCAGGCTTTTAGTCTTCTGAATAGAAAGTCCCTCTCGGGCATCGATGGCTTAGTTATAGAGTATATGTCTGTTTAGAAAAGTCGAAGGTTCGGATGTGTGCGTGATGGTGTAGTAGAACGCCAGGGAACACCTGGTAGGAGCGGATTGAGGAAATGATGGCTGCGATCTCTGTCAGCGCGTGGGATTTTTACGGAACAGAACAAGTTGCAATCACTCTGGAGTCTGGACATGTTGCTTCCGATTTGGTTTGTTATATATCGGTCTCCCCCGCCGTATGTCCCACACCTCTGTTTAAGTTAGTCTGTATGTAGGTAGCCCCGCACCGAATGCAACTGGTACAAAGACAAGGCAATTTGATTGACCCTCCAACCAAAGAGTTAGCATCTTAACCCAAGGACCCAACGCAATCACGAAGAGAACTCGCGAACTCAAGCATTCTTTGGACTTCCAACATTCCTGGTATTGCTTCGCATGCCCGATGATGTTATCTTGCTTCCCATCATTGCCTCAAAAAAACCTTGACCTACCTCGTTCGAATTGATCATACCAGATAAGCCGAAGCTATTGCTGGCGGGCCTAGTTGCCGAATGACCACATTATTTTCCAGAATGATTCTCCGGTAGGAAGAGCACTGTCCACTCGGATTGGAACAGATTGTTCATCGACCATGCCTGTTAACGAGATACAGGAGTCCTCCTGATCAGTCGCCCTGTTTTGGCTTGAGTTTCTACTAAGCCCGACGGAGCGCCACCCGCTTTCGGGGCATCCTCGAGGGCTTGTCCTGTCACAACGTGGACCACATGAGGTGTGCGATGACGGGATATTAGCGAAATGAAATTGATCATCCTTCTGTTTACCAGGTTAGCTCAAACTTAGAATATTGAAGGCTTGCGTTCTATTGTTGGAAACATGCTGGATCGACCGTGGACCTGTCCAAGGGAAAAAGATATAAAGAGATGGATAGCGAGGCTTAGTCCTCCCTGAGCCTTTCCCCTCGGGCTTGTGCAGTACAGAAGATCCTTCTCAGTGAGAACCCGACGGCCGACAGTATGTCCGCAAGGAGAGACTGCCATTATATTCTCGGTATACCGCCAAATGCAACAATGAAAGAAATCAAACAGGCGTACAAAGCAATGGTGAGAGTGATATTTCGATCTTGGAAGCTTGACGCTCAAGTACTCGTGGGCACGCAGGCATTACAATGGCACCCTGATCGCCATCCGAATGACGCTGAACACGCGACACGCCGCTTTCTTGAGGTCAATTGAAAGGTCGCTTATGCAACGTCGCTCATTCTCTCCGTAGGTTCAAGACGCCTACCAGATGTTGATGCGGGAATGCTATCCCTGGGATTCGGCTATCTCTTCTCCGGTGCACCAGCGAGCCGAGAGTACCTCGACCTACCAGTCTGGGTCGTGTTTCTCCTCATCAGCCTCTACACTTGGTTCATTTATCCATGTCTCTGCTTCGAGCATGGATTCCTTAGTGACCCCTGCATCTACTATTAAGAGCAGCACATCGTCGGACAAATCATACCCATCAGATTCACAATGGTTTGGCGGGAGCCAGCCTACCGTCGATTCTCATCCCCCACAATATGCTAAAGATGACCATATACGACGAACCCATTTTCCATCCATGTCGCCACTTGGGCGGATGCGTGCCAGCCATAGCTCCGAGAATCTGCGGCATAATTCAAATATGTGGTCAAATTACACTCCACCATCGCTTCCCAAGTACAGTACGACCAGGACCTCGAGGGATTCGTGAGTCCCCAAAATGCAAGTTGCTTCGCACCCTGACCTAGAGCCTGAACTAGCCATACATTCACCATTGTTCCCCCCTCGCGTCAGCACCATTCTCCGCCGCCAGCGTCTTCTTGGGATCACTATCGGCTCCACGAAAATCATCAGGCTTTGTCCTTACGTTCCCTTGGCATTGGTCCAGCGAAAGAATGGATGTACAGCCTAGGACTCAGCCTCGAAGAACTACTGAACGGGAAACATTGCACCTTCTCCTTATCTCGAAACCTTATTTCGGGTAAGAGCCAAAACGTTGTGCTTGAGGTTGAGATTCCTCCTGGCTGCCGTGAGGGAGTAAGAATTTTTTGTCGCGGGGTTGGTCACGAGCGAAAAGATGGTACACGACAGGCTATTGCGTTTATCATTGAAGAACTTGGTCATGAACATTTTTCACGAACCAACGACGACCTATTTTTAGACGTGAAGATCCCTTGGAACGACTCCTTGCGCCGTCAAGCAGCAGATTTTGCGGTTGAAGGGCTTGATAGGCAGAAACACCGCTTCCGTATCGACTACCCTAAGGACCGGATGCTGAAAGGGAAGTCTGTGATTAGGGGAGCCGGCATGCCGATCAGAAGTCGAGGGAAGGTCGTAGGAAGGGGCAGTCTCTTCGTCCAGTATGTTCTTATGACGCTCCTATCAAGCTCATAGCTAAGAAACTCGCAGATGGGAAATTATACCGCATCATCCGAGGGTACTTAACTTCGTGAAGCGGTTTATGCACTTTCGAAAGTGAACTTCAGAGTTTAGCCGGGGAAATGGTTAGACTTGGGACCCCCTTCAAGCCTGCTATCGTGTTCTGTGCATTCGATGTAACCCAAAGTCTATCTTTATCATAATTAGCCTTTACGTGAATCCGTTCAGAGTCCTTCCATCTTTCACACGTTAGGTTCTCAGAGGAGCGCCACCATCAATGTTCAGACGCTCGCGTTCAACCTCCTTCAGCAGCTCCATGTTCATCCTGGCTACGCCAGCCCCACAGTATATTTTATTCGCAGGGATAGGAGCGAATATGTATGCCCGGATGCGTATCGACTCCGCTCTCGGTTGCTCTTCCAGCAAAGAATTGGCTTCCTGAGAAATGATGATCTCACGCGCGTCGGAAGATACCCCAGAAAACATATGACTTCGCTTGCTCGAGGAATGTGATTTCCAGCATGGTCATCAAGGGTTTGCTCCAAGCTTGATTCTTCCCAAGCTTGTGTCTAAATTCCACCAAGCTCTCGTTAGTTGATGCTCAGACGCCGTTTTACACGTCAGCTCTCAGCTCTCGCCCTCTTTGCCATCTCCCTCGTTTCTTTTCGACGCGCTCGCGCCTTGCCTCTCGGACCACGTAATAAATTTCTTTGGATATCGACCATTACAATGGCTTTCATGCTGCGTCAAATCATGCAGAGTACCTCCTCTAAACTGGTGACCGATCATTCAAAGATTGGAAAGAAAGTAGGAGACACGAAGAATGTGGATTTCGATGAGTATGACTTTGTGATTGTAGGTGGTGGTATGTCTTTCTCTTTCAAGTTCATTCGATGATGCTTATGAGGTATAGGAACCGCTGGCTGTGTTTTGGCTGCCCGCCTTACAGAGGATCCTTCAGTCCGCGTCCTGGTACTTGAGTCTGGTGGAAGGTGAGGCTTCATGTGATGTATCCTCACCCTGGTTGTCCTGACTGCTTTGTGATTGAAAGTGGAAGGAGCCTCATGTTCACGAGAATACCCATAGCGTTCGCCCTCCTCCTTCGTACCAAGCATGTTTACCAGCTCTATACCGAACCTCAGTCGGATGCTAAGAAGCAGAGGAAATTTTGGCCTAGGGCGAGGATGCTGGGAGGATGTGAGTTTTGACTTTGGCTTCATGAAGAAATAACACATTGACAACTGCTGTCTAGGTTCATCCATCAACGCTGAAATGTAATTTACTTGCTCTGGTTCGCGTTCTGCACTCATCTCTTGAGCGATATAGGGCCCAATATGGTTCTCCTCAAGACTACGATGAGTGGGGTAAGATCATTAATGATGAGGCCTGGTCTTGGAAGAACTTGAGCAAGTGGGTAGAGTCTGCATCTGTCTCCGTTCAGCTAGCTAACACTGCCAATTGGTTAGATACTTCTCTAAGTTTGAGAGATACGAGGATGATGCTAGATACCCTGATGTGAACAGTGGTATCAAGGGAAAGGGCCCCGTTCGTGTGGGCTACTTTAGTGACCTTCAAAACGTGTGCCGAGACTTTGTTCAAGCCTGCACGAAGATTGGCGTGCCTCTATGCCATGACTTCAATACTCACGCCGGTACGAAAGGTGTCAATCGCGTATGTTCTTCCTCTACTCGCTTGAATCACGTCTCAACTTTACCCTTAGATGAGTGAGTCTTTCTCAGGTCCTTCTCGGAGTACAGGATCTGAGCTTGTGCAGTGACCTACATCGATGAAAACCGAACTCGTGTCTCTGCTGAGACAGCATACCTGACTGAGGATGTTCTGAATCGGCCCAATTTGAAGATTGCGATAAATGCTACTGTCACGAAAATTCTCTTCGAGAAGAACGGTGATGAAACGAAGGCCATTGGCGTCGAGTTTGCGAAAACTAAGAATGGGCAACGCTACACCGTTCGTGCAAAGAAAGAGGTCCTCGTGACGTAGGTGGCGCCTCTTATACTCGGTTTCCTGCCTGACATGCCTTTTAGCGCCGGTGCAATCCATTCTCCTCATGTAGGCATTCTCGATAGAGCTGTGGAACGGTTCCTGACGCTTCACCCCTCCAGATATTGATGCTCTCCGGCGTTGGTCCAGCAGACCACCTCAAGAGTAAGAACATCCCAGTTGTCCGCGATCTCCCGGGTGTCGGCGCAAACCTAGCCGACCATCCTGTCGTCGACCTATACTTTAAAGACAAACATAACAAAAGCGTGAAACATGTCAAGCCCACCACTATTGGTGACATTCCTAAATTTCTCGGCTCTCTATTCGAATATCTCTTGCACAAAAGCGGACCTTTAACAGGAAACGTGAGTTGAATTCTTCGGGCTTCTTCGCATGCTAAGCAATGGTAATGTCAGGTTGGCGAAGCTGCAGCATTCATTCGCACCGATGATCCTTCTCTCTTCCCCGACAGTGATTTCAAAAACAAGGTCAAGGATACTACCTCGGGAGAAAATGGACCAGATCTTGAGATTTTCATCAGTCCGATGGGATACAAGGTATGCAGTCTGGATAAAGATATGGCTATGTTGCTCAAGCGAGCTTTAGGAGCACGCCAGGTACATTTTCCCCATGCACACTTTCTCTGTTCATTGCTGCCTGGTTCGGTAAGTCCTTTGAAACGAATTTGAGGGCATATTTCACTCAACTCTTCCAGACCCGCGAGTAAAGGGACTTTGACCCTGAAAACGACCAATCCCTTTGACCTCCCTGCTGTGGATCCCAAGTGCGCAACTCTTTGTTCATTCTCCAGACTCTTGCTGAATCTATCACCATAGGTACCTCTCAGCTCCTGAAGACATTGAGAAGATCCGTCGTGGCCTACGCTTCATTCTCAAGGTTGCAAAGCAGGAACCTCTCTCGGGTCATGTTGACTACACTTACAAGAACAAACTCCTCGACACTGATCGCGAAAAGGCTACTGATGAAGAGCTCGAGGAGATCATTCGGGAAAGAGTCGAAACGTTGTACCATCCCGCTTGCACATGTCGTATGGCCCCTGAAGCCGATAAGGGCGTTGTCGACTCTCACTTGAAGGTCTATGGCATCAAAGGGTTGAGAGTTGCAGATGCTTCGGTGTTCCCGGAAATCGTTTCTGGCCATACTGTGAGTTATATTTTGTTTGGGGATCTCGGTGTGGTACCTGACAAGTGATATGCAGACCGGTGCTTGCTATGCTATAGCCGAGCATGCTGCCGATATCATCAAGGCCGAATATAATCTCAACTCCAAAGCCTAAGATAGTTTTTACTACGCTTCGTTTTCTATCATTACTGGAGGCGGATAGAAAGATTAGCTTATACTTATACCCATGTCTTGTTATCAAAATGGAAGTTTTGTATGTCCAGGTCCATAGTTCATTCAGGTGACAGATACCACATATCAGGCAAGGATAGTCTGAGGTCATAGGGAAGATATATTCGTCCGACACTATACTCGAGTACAATCCGACTGGCTGAACCAGTGGTCAACACTGGAAGAACTGAGGTCTCGGATGGGAAAAGACAAGAAGACATGGAACACAGAAGCAGGAAGCATTAGAGATTAAATCAAAAGGAAATGATCGGAGGATGGTTTGGATTATGCTGTTCGATGAAAATCATGATGTTCGTTAATCAAATCTGATGGGCTCGACCCTCTTTGGAGAGGGAAGTGCCGGTGGGAGAGCAGATCGCTTAGTAGGAGTACCAGGTTGGGATTGTGGAGGGTGGCGTGGCGTACGACGACCAGAGTTTGGAGCAGATGCCTGTTGGGCTGCGGCAGCCGCAAGCTGAGGGTTCTTGCAAAGTGCTGCCGGAGGAAAACCGATCAGGCGGGACACAGTGTATGGAAGTTCATAGCCTGCTTGGATGGCGTGGTTGATGTAACGGGAGAGTTCGAGATGAAGGGTAGGATAGTACGCCGCGGAAGCTTTACGAGCGATCTAGGATAACCACTTATGTGAAACCCAGTTGATGGATGATTGTAAGAGCTACTCACGAGGATGATACGTTCAAGACCGGACAGGAAGAGGTCTTGGTGGAAACGATACGCAGAGAAATCGTGTTCCTTCGCCATACCCAAAGACGCGACGCTTTGGGCAATTGCATTGAGTAATTTAATGTGCGCTGTCTTCATTTAGGTGATGAGCAGTGTAAGGGATATCAGTATCCAAGTAAATGGGGAGCTCACCAGGTAACCCATAGCCTCAAACTCAACGCCACCCGTCATACCACCAGGCGCCCGAGGTTTCTCCACTTTGGTGTCGTCAGTCTCAGAAAGGACCCATATAGTATTGTTGGGATGGCAGAATACCCAGAAAAAGTCTCTGCAGATATCTGACAGTTCTTGGAGGTATGTTCTATAGATTCTGGGTTTATGAAGATTTTCAATGAAAGCATGAGGAGAAATCGGGGTTTTGGGACATTCAGATGGCGGAGGGGCAGGAGTAAGCAGTAAAGCACGGATGAGAGAGAACATATTTTTGTGGGGAGTAGGAAGAACGATAAGGTTTGACGTCGGTAAGGAACTCTCGCTTTCCCATGCTTCACGTTGTCGACGAGACGAGCCGGAAGGTAGTGAGGAGGGAGGATACAGTTCGAAGAGCAGGAGAAGTAGGTCAACGATCAGTTGGCGAGTAGCAACCTCGCCCGGCTTTTTGTCTGAATACAATAGAGAAACGAGTTGGATGAAAGGAGTCGGGCATGAGCTACGCAAGGCGAAACAACCAATAGACGACGTTGACAGGGCTTTGAAACATCGCAGTAATTCATGGAGGACGCGATCATCATGTTGTTCTTCTCTACGAGGAAGTGAGTCGTTGAAGGGTCAAATGCAAAGGCTCGAAGCTCACCTCCATTCGACCTCGAGAATTTCGTTCAGCCTAGTTAGAAGGGCAGAGTATCCCCCCAGCCTCAAGAACTCCTGCGACCAGCTAAGTGGGGTTTCAGCATGGTATTTCATCAAATCTAGTCTGAGTGCCTCACCTGGCAGATTCATTGCGTAAGAGCAATCGCAGCTTTTTTACGTCTTCAATATCAAGCTGCAAGCTTGATGTACCAGTCAAGATGCTACAAAACTTGGTTGGCGAAATGTTCTTTGCTCGTACAGTGCCCTTATCCTTGGCACTCAGAGGTCCAGGGGCTAAAGTCAAATCTGCTGATGAGTCTGTGGCGAGGTTGACCTGGCTTCGAGAAAAGAGTCGTTGAGCATCAAAAGATAGACCGCGGCTGTGACTGCCGCTCGCTTTCCGAGGCGAGGACGCCGAGAGATAGGGTGAATGATGGGCAGAGACCTGACCACCGGCAAATGGTGGATGAGGCGGTTCGAAGGCATCTCTATCGGTGCCAAGATTTTGCAAAGGAGACCCAAGGGACTCTGTGGACACTGCACGCCTGAGGGTACCCCTTGGCGTACCGGGGAGGACAGATGGAATTTCTCTAGGTTGCTTGGCAAGGATGGTTGACGACTTGAGCATGGCAGCCTTCACCGTAGAGTCCATGCCCACGAGTTTGGGCCGCAAAGTTGACGGTATTTGAAGGTCATTCTGAGGTTCAAATAATTGAGACGACTTAGTCTGCCCCTTAATTAGTCTAGCACTTACGAGGAGCTGATCGAAAGCACTATCCATTTCGACTTGATCAGCAGATGAGGAAGGAGTCTGATCTCTGTTATTGCTCTCGGAGCGCTTCTTCTTGTCGTTTGAGTTTGTGCCAGTCTTGCCACTGTGAAGAGTATTCTTCATGCTCCGGTTCATTGGCTGCTGCCCCCCGCCAAAGCTTGGGTAGTTCTCCTTCGCTGTATTCGAAACATCCTGCAAGCTCGTGACCATGGTAAAGTCAGTCGAAGGGGGTCTTCGAGACGGCAGAATACTCTTGAACATAGTAGTTGTTGTGGTCGAGGTCGCGCTGTCAGGAGCCAACTGAGTTCAACTTCTAAATCGGGGAGTAGTTCGAACCAGCACGCGTCTAATCACGTGGTATGTCACGCGATATATAATTTCGGCAAGAGTAGACCGTCCGGTGGATCGGGATTCGGCCTGGCGGACGCTAAGCGCCAAATGTGGTTCAATGTTGTCCATTTTTGGCCCACCAATCAGCGTTAACGGTTGCTGTGCCGGGAGGTCCAAATTTAGGCAGTTGCCAAAGGGGCACCGCAAACGAGAACGCACTGCGCTTGTGTCGTTTCAACCTTGATCGTTACTTCCACTCTTCCTCTCTCTCTGTGATTTTTCACGAACTCTCAAAAGACTCAAATGCAAGCTTACAGAGATAATCCATTCGGTGACCCACGATCGAATCCTAGCTATGACAACGGACCCGTGAGTATGGCTTGCAGGTGATCTGCTGAGCTTTCTGCGGATCACTGCCGCATCATATTACCGTTCAAGTCGCAAACTTACGAGTATAAAATGTACAGACGGGTCACCAATATGACGGCCACGACGCTTCACAAGGCTACCCAGGAATCCCTCTTAGCGGTCAAGGCGACTACCGCAACGTCGCAACCATGTCACAGCCTGATTTAGGTAGCAATGTGGACCGACCGACCTCGACTTCGCAATGGGATAGCTCGCGCTATAATCAAGGATCGACTTGGGTGAATGAACAAGAAAAACAGACCCGACGCTCAAAGATTGTGGTAAGTGGCACGCCCAAATCTCAAGCCCTCATAAAGGGCCATCGCTGAAGCAAGTGCAGGTCATTGCTGGGGTGGTTGTCCTTGTCATCATCATTGCAGTGTCTGTATCCGTTGGCGTTACAGTTGGCCGAAGGAACTCTAGCCACAATAACAATAGCAATTCCCCATCATCGTCTGGCGTGTCGAATCCTGATGCAGTCAACCAGACCGATCCTAATGATCCCAGCACTTTCGTGAAGGACCCTAACTTGCATCAGGCCTTCTATGGAATCGCGTATACTCCAGTAGGATCGCAGTTGCCTGACTGTGGAAATAGCCTAGGTAAGTCATCTTTTAGCCATATTCCGCGATACCCGTTTCTTATGGAATTGGTACAGCCGCTGTCATCCAAGACATTCAAGTAAGCTTTCTCAAACATTATCATTTCTTAGATGCTGATAGACGATTGCGCTACAGCTTCTTTCCCAAATAACTAAGGTACCCCTCCTCTGTCGTGTCTTCAACCTCGATCCTCACCATAATCCTAGCGAGTTCGACTCTACGGTGCAGACTGTAATCAGAGCGCTTTGGTGGTCAGCCTTTTCGCAGTTACTACAAGATCGAACAACCACTGACAATTTCACAGCTAGAGGCTATTAAACAAACAAAAGTCGATATGACGGTTTATCTCGGGAATTATCCAATTCCTACCGACGGCGGCGCTGCCTATGCCCGACAAAAGGACATACTTAAGCAAGCTATTGAAACGTATGGTGCAGGTCCTATTGGCGGTGTCACTGTTGGCAACGAATTTATGCTCAAGTACGCTGTTTACCTTATTCTCCGCTGCGCTCAACACAGCTGATGACGATTTGCAAATTTTCCAGTTGGCTCAACGATAACGGTGGTGGTGAGGCGAACTCTCCCGTCGGCGCTCAGGGTGCTCAGCTCCTCATCTCTAACATTTCTGATACCAAAACTATGCTCAATGGCATGAGTTTGAGCAAGTCCATACCCGTTGGTAATGCAGACGCAGGTGCTTTCTTCAACAATGACGTACTAGCAGCCGTTGAGTATGGGGTAAGCTATCTCTTCTCGCCGGCAGATTATGTATTGGTATGCTCAGCAGCTCCTTACCAGATGGCAAATGTCCACCCATGGTTTGCAAATCAAACTATAGATGCTGCAGCATCTTGGACGATGCAATTTTTCCAAGAAAACAATGTCGCTATAGCCAACGCCTTGGCCAACAAGCCCATTATGTCCATTGCCGAGACTGGTGAGTTTAGTTTGCCTCATGTTACAACTTTCGAGCTGACTACCTCATGAAACAACCAGGCTGGCCGACGGTATGTAATAGCCCGTTTCTTGCATAACTACGCTCTCATCCGCTTCATTAGAAATCCTCTGATGCTGGAAATGCCAACAACGGCGCCTCAGTGGCATCAATACCCAACCTCCAAAAGTTCATCGATACCTTCGTCTGTCAAGCTAACTCTGCAGGCGTGGAATATTACTTCTTCGAATTTGCTGACGAAGACTGGAAAGACAAGCAATTTGGCGGTGTTGAGGGTTGGTGGGGTCTATTCAACCAAAAGTAAGTCATACTCCTAATCAACCACACACACCTGATTACTCATCATACGGTATGTTCAAAGCCGCACTTTGAAGAGTGGTATTACAATACCCACTTGCCAAGCTCCCTGAGAGGGCTTTTTTGGCCGCTTGCCGTGATACCTCATCTCGTTCACGCATCTTTGATGCTTTCGGACCTTTGATTTTACCCACCTTGACGATCAGACTGAGCTCCCTCCGCGTTATATCTTATGTTGAATTACCCCTCGCATCTAACCTGACGATTGTTATATCACCGGACTGAAGGACTGCAGATATCTTTGACGTTTTTGTATTGAACTATTACTTATTGTTTTGCTAGCTTACCACCGTCTCCTACGTAGTCTTTTTTATATAAAAAGAGTCGGTCTTTGGACCTAAACCTTCGATCCAGTGGTATCGGAATTGGCCCGCAAGACCATTGAGGCTCTGCGGTTTTCGAGTCAACGGTGCTAGAACACCGTGTGTGCAAGCGATTGTCATGGGAGGCGGGGCTGATCTTAGGGCCGGAAATTCGAGAGACGAGATAGACCGAAAGCTTTTGTTCATACGATTAGGTGACTAATTGCTTGTGTTACAGAAGCTCATAATGAATGAAGAGAATTATATTCAAGGGAGTAGACATGCTCATAATTCATATATTGAACGCAATCGCAATTCACTGGAGCTGTCAACTGTGGGCATCCACCAGCGATGGACGAGCTCCGATAGTACGGAGAGGTGAAACAAAGAGGAGTACAGGCGATGATCCCCTCCCACCAGATAACAAATAAAAGATAGTAGCCATTCCTCCGGAGGTCTAGGGATCCAGCAAACCGTCCAGGAGAAAGGATAATTAAGGCAGAAAGAACTGTGGTATTGGTAATTTGCCGCGTGCTAGTTAAGGGTAACCGTTGACAAGTTCCACACCTCGGAACGTTGACACTGTAGATTTTTCCCAAGGGTATGAGAGCGACCTAGAACGCCGGCTATTGACTTAGGTGTAGCTTATCTCGTCCAATTATCGCCCTGGTTTTACGTATGAGATCGATAGAAGCACATAGACAAAACCTTGTAGACAGTAACAGCGGAACGGTCTACCAGGCGAAGACACATTCGTTCAGGATTTGTAGGTTTATCGTCTTCGCCGCAAGCGGCGCCGGGTCTGGAGAGGAAGAACTGGCAAGAGTCATCCTCACCAGCGCTCCGTCAATACGGATGTTTCAAACTAACACGACTGGGCTCTCAAGTCCGGTGATGATGTATGGTTTTCAGCGGCAATCTTGACAACCTCAATTGACAGAAGCAGGTCGGCCAGTAAGTGTCATAGACTAGCTGATATCTTAATCTAGGAACATATGCTGATGCTGTTTTTCCAGTCGAAGATCCAATGCATATAATCAAAACAAGGCAGGAGGCCCGTAAGAACAGCGCTCTGATCACAAGATGCTCCTTGAGGCCTTGAGGGCTTGAAGATTCCTACCAAAGACGATTGTTCCCGAAAGTGCCATAGTTATCTTAGTCAACTTCTTTCTTAGGCTTCTTCGCCACAGTCACAGTGATGGGGTCGGCTGCATGGTACTGCCTATTACTTTGGAGCGAGAAGATTTAGCCACAGTCAATGCATACTTGAGACCACCAACAACGAGCGATCCGATTGTAGTGAAAGACTCTGATAATCATGTTCCGGAGAGGCAAAATTGAAGAAAGATCAAATGGGCGAAGGAGCCTGGGGGGAGCGCATTGGCTGGAGCCTGGCGTTGACAGATGCCATCCTCATGATCAGTGAGTTTCCACCAATTGGGATATGTGATAGGCGGGCTATCTACGGTACAAACATAACGAGATGATCAGATGGCACCAAGCGCTCGCGCAATGGCAAGGATCACCGGCGCATCACACCTGATCATGACCATTGTTTCTCGTCAGCTCAGCCATCTCTTTACTGCTACCTCAACTGGGCCCACAGGAACCAGCAACTGGATTGTTGGACCTGTTTCCACAATCCATCTATGTCGCATCTGTATCGATCAGGCAACTTGCAGAAGACGGGAGAACTTTATTTTAGATACTCATCATGATGTTGATGCTGGTGTGAGTCTATATCAGCATCCACCGAGCCATGTCATCAAGTGTGAGTGTTTTACTACTAGTAGTGGCAGGGAGTATTTTTGTTACGAGTTATATCTTTCCAGCGACTACTTATACATAAAGCGAGTACCGTGTCATCTCGTCAGGTACAATGGCCACCATAGCTGACAGCCCTACCTTGGATCCCGCCCTTCGTCACTGGATTCACGGCTTCATGCTTCAGACCATCATCTATGGAATTAACGTCGTTATATTCCTGATGTCAACATGGGTCCTCTCTATCCACATTATAAAAGGCCTATACCCTGAGCCGTTCCATAAGCATCACTTACTGCAGAACTCATGCCTCCTGCTGTATTCTGTTGTGATGTTTGCCCTTTCATCTATCCTTATGGCTCGTCAAGGGGAAATAGCGGGGTACACCTGGTCCATGTTCCTCGATTTGAAGATTCAGGATGACGCAGCGGCCATGGCAAATACCATGCAGAATATCATGAAGACGGCGTTCGGAGATCCTGCCAGTTTTCAGAGAGCATGTAGTGTGACTCTCGTCCTGGTGAATTGGGGGGCTGTCGGTATGCTGGTAAGAGTGTTTTTTGGGGATTTTCACTGATTGCAGTAAACTCATTGTCTCGAACTCTAGCTATGGCGTTGTGTCCTTCATTGGAAAGTTCGCTCTATTTTCCCTTTCGAGATCATGATTATTCCTTTCTTGGCTTTTGCTGCATCTATTGGTAAGTTTTCTGGACCTTTATGTCATCATATAACCCTAAATAAACGACTGCAGCAACTGGTTTGTTGCACATTATTCATGACATGGGACTGGGCGGTCTATCCACTTCAGCCCAAAACAAGGACTGGAAGCTGATATATTGGTCCATCTCGACTGGTCTATATTATCTACTGGCAATCATGATCACCGTTCGCGTCCTTTACCATCGCTCTATCATTCAGAAGGAATTCGATGCCAAGGACGTCAATAAATTCGCTGGCTACCTCTCCATCGCTTACGACTCTGGTATTGTGGTCTTGCCATTTGCCACAGCATATCTGATTGCATTGGCGAGGCTTCCCCATCTCATCTATGTTTTCCAGATGACGGTGGCGCAGAACCAGGTGGGGCAGTGTTTTGTGATGTCGATTAATTCATCACTGATAAATCTCAGGTTATGCTCTCTCTACTAATCGTGCAGCGTCTTGGCGCGGGAAGGTCTTGGACCGGAAAAACCATTGATTGTATCCTGAATACACGACGAAAAGCAATTGAGCCCGTAACAAAGCATGTTGAAGAGGTCACCACCATGGGGTTCAACCCAAATACGGAGATCTCATCGACCCAGAATGATGTCGACTCGGAGCGATCAAGAAAGAGACGTGATCGCGATCTTGCCTCAGGGTTTCAGGAAGCAGTAGTGAGCGAAGTATAACTCAAATAATAATATATCTATTCTCAGTATTGGACACACTTGATTGTATTTTTGCTACCTAACGACTTACTTCAAACGGGATATATCATTATCAACCTAGTCAGAGCTGGCCACTGTCGTATTGCTACCCAGTGGGAGTTGTCCAGTATGAACTGGTGTAGAAGTGATGGTTCTTTTCGTTTGACCTTGGGGACCTAAGGGCAGTGTTCGAACTTCATCATGATGATCATAATCGCATCACAGTATGAGCGCATCCCTACATATAAGGAGTGTGTGTGATGAAAATGGATTCACCTATGGCTCCCTTCCCGACCGACCCTTCCTTTTTCACTCGTAGCGAGAGGTATTGGTTTCGCGGAATCATCCTCGCAAGCGTTGGGTACGGGATTGGTATCTGTCTCTACCTTGCCTGTGCCAATGTCCTCATCTCCCGAATCACGGGGTCCGGGCCCGTTCCAATACCCCTCACACGTACACGCAAGCGATGGGACGTATTCTCATTGGTCTACATAACATTCATGGTTGCTTGTTCAACAGCAAGCATTCTTGCTGAAGGGATAACAGGAGAGCATGCCTATGTCGATTTTCGGCAGTCAACAGGAGGTCCTCCGCTATACTTGTACAGCCATACATTCCGCAATGTGACAACATTGAAGGCTGCCTACATTAGTTTTGTTTTGTGTAACTGGGGTGCTACTGGGCTGATGGTGAGGGGCATACCACGGGATCGTCGTTTTAACAGCCGTTCATGGTGCAAATATAGATGTGGCGCTGTTTTGTCATCTATAAGTGCTCATTGGGAACCCGGATTGTCAACACATATGTCCCTAGATGGGTACTGTACATGACAATCCCTATACTGCTATCTCTTGCTTCAATAGGTAGGCCCGAATCTAACTCACGTTGAGTAGGCGGACGACACTAATTCACCTACTATACAGCATGTGGCACTATTTTTCTCGTCCAGGCACTCTCCCCGCTTCAGCTTCCAGCCACGATGCGCTCGCTCGAATGGACAATCATCTGGGGCAGCATTGCGGTTGCATTGATGTGGACATTGACGGGTATGATTACCCTGAGACTCGTCTTGCACCGGCAAGAAATGAAAAAGATCGTCGGCGAGAAATACTGCTTGAATTACACCAGCATCGCAACCATGCTTATCGAATCCTCTGGAATCCTGTCCACATTTTCCGTCTTTTATTTAGTCAGTTTTGCTGTGGAGGCACCAATTATGGTACTGCTGCCATTCTTGTTGACCCACCTGCAGGTGAGGTCTCGAATCAGTCAACCTGGTAGGATATGGAAGAGGAGACTGACCTCGATCCATCCAGGTGATCTCTCCGCTGTTGATAATATACAGGGTTGCCAGTGGTCGAGCTTGGACACGTCATGCTATTCCTAGCTTGGAATCACTTCCGGCATTTGCCTCACCAGATTCAGGAGCTATTTCAGGCTCTACCCTTCGACCGGCAGCATCCACGACTGCCCTTGACTTTCACGAAGAAGCAGACACCCAAGATCGCCCAAAACCTAGAGAAACCCAGCCTGGGCCGTTAACAGAGAAACTCAACAAGCTGGTAGTTATACAACATGAACCTTTCGATCCTGGGGAAGTATTTTCTGCTTGTCGACATGACTCGGAAGTTGGAGAGGATAGCTGCGAATGTCCTACAGAGCTCAGCAGTAATGCGCAGATCGGACATTAGCTAGGGACCTTGGGTCTATGTCAGAGACAAATTATTTATTAACAATTGTCGAATATACCAAACTTGTGGCAATTCTCAGAATTCCGTACGAAGTAGCAGATGGGAGCATTAAGTTTAGTCATAAAGCTTGAAGAGTGCACAAACACGAGTCATAGTGCGGTAAGTATAGTATAGGACGCCTATGATTGTCATTGATCACAGCTCCAGTATGTGACAGGAGACTATGATCGATAATCGGGTTATGGCGACATCATCCAGATGATGTAGCATATGATTATATTAATCTTTCGACCTTATACTTAGGTAGGTTACTTCCATCATTGAAGCTGACGATTTGGAGTGTTCAGTGATCCATGCAATGCTCCGATTAACCCTCAATACTCCCCGTCGTTTTCAAGGAATACCGGCAACTAGTCTTCATTATCAACCGAGATCGGGCACAGGCACTACAGTCGGGACTCGGATCAAAACCGCACTTACCGCTTTGGGCGACGGTACGCTCAAAGGCTCGTTCGGGTGGCCACATGCGCCGTCAAATACCCTCGTGAAGAAGTTAAGATGCAGGACAGCGCCCAAGCGTCCCCAGGGCGCCGCTGCGGAATACATGGCTGCCATACGACTCCCCTCGGTACTAAAGCTAAACCTGGGCCGCGGCCAATTGTGCCGGACTAGATACATTGTCTCTTCGGGGCTTGATTATTTGTGACCACGCCCCGGCCTGATAACAGAAGCATTCGATACGTCCGACAGAGAAAATGCTGTTGTGGTTCATGGTTGATCTCGCCGTGCTGAGGCCCCACCATCCGGCTCCGCGGTATTCGCTGACAGGGAATTTCCGCACAGGTATGTTCATACTTCATTGTCCTAGCGGGTACACATATCTCAACCACTCACAAGTCCAAAAATTTTTCATCAGCTGATCTCTGAGGCCGCAAGTTGGCGGATTGACAGTCTCGATCGCGTAACATCTTTTGACTGACGTGCTTATTGTTCTACTTATGCAAACGATCTTCCATTTTCGCGGTCCATGTTCGTGCATGTCTAATTTCTCCTCTTTCATTTACTCTTTGGCTCTAAAACCCAGATCTCAAGCTCATTATTTTGGTTGGTAGTAGATCAAGTTGATTTACGTTCGGGCCCGGGCTGGGTGCTGTGGCTATGTTGCTCTCCTCGGTGGAGTCCATTAACATTGCTGTTCCAGGATCGACCTTGGATGTCTCATTTGAGTCAAGAGCACTAGGCAGGTATCTGGTGTAATTCGACAGAGTCGGCGACAGACCTTGGCGGACCCATTTTCGTATCCAACGCTCTATGGCATAAACTCGAGTTTGATTGAGGTAGCAGCAAAAGTCGAGATTTTATGTTGCGGTCCTAAGTTTCCTGGTAGGGGCCGTCCGAAATAAAGGTTGACCGCCATCATCCCGGGCGTGCAAGTTCGTGCATGAGAAATTGGCAAATCGGCCCCCAATACTCAAGTACTCAGCATTCGAATTCAAACTCGTTGATGCTCTCTATCGCCCATAAAAACTCGAGGCACCTTGTTTATCCTCACGACAGGGAGGGTTTAGCATCGTTTCCCCGGTGCTGCCATATGTTTCAATGCAACTAGAAAGTTTGCCGAGTCATAGCCGAGTCTGCAGAGTTTCCTCGAACTGCAATGACATAGTGTCAAGTGCGCGCTATGAGCGACAGAAGTTTTTAACCTACTAGATTAAGAAGTCATCGTCAGATTGCTTTATGTTCTCGCGCGCCGAAAACCACACGTCGGGGAGCAAGGTGAACGTCGTAATAAATTCGGAACACGGGTAAAAGTGCCATGTTTTGCCTCCGTTGCTAGAAACCACCCGATGGTACGATTCTCAGAAAATGTACTGACATTTATAAAGGACGGCTGAGTGAACTTAGATTTTACCCTCCTCGATGCGCCTCCTTGATTTCTCAGACCCCGATTTCGTTCAACAGAGCGAGGGATACTGGTTTTTAGGCATCATCCTCGCGGGTGTTGACTATGGAATCAACATCACCCTCCTCGTCATATGCGCCAATTTCCTCCGCCGCCGAATCCTTGAACACAGGAGGGACCGTTTGGACCCAGGTCAATACCGATGGGATGTCATCTCACTGTGTTACGTGCTCGTCATGTTCGGGTTTGCAACATCGAGCATGGTACTGGAAATCCGAGTAACCGAAGACGCTTTTGTTGAGCTTCGAGATTTACCCGGTGGGCCGTCGTTTTATCTGTGTAAAAGGGTTTTTGGACGGATCACGACACTTCGGGCGGGATATGTAACTTTGGTCCTATGTCATTGCTGTGCGGAAGGATTACTGGTGAGCCGCCGGGTTTAGATTGTCCTTCCTTAGGATGGATAACTGATCCTATAATTGCAACTGGCAGATGTGGCGCTGCCTGATCATTTATAGATCAACAACTGGCTGTTTCTGTCTGTATGGGCATCGCATTCCGCTTTGGTCATTGGTCATGATCTTCCCATCCGGTCTATTCGTAGCCTCATCAGGTGAGCAATTTTCATGAAAAAAAAAATCAAATGCTCACCTCCCGGCGATGGGTCTAATTTTGTGCTGCAATCTAGTTGCAGGAACAATCCTCATCATTCAGGTACTCGACTCTTCAAAGCTTCCACCCATCCTGGTATCGGCTCCTTGGATAGTGATCTGGGGAGCGATAGCCGTGGCTTCATCGTGGACCCTTACCGGTCTCATCATCGGTCGCATAATAGCATTTTGCTACGGAGCGCGAAAAACGACTGGCAGCAAAAGGTATTGTTTGAAGTATATAGGCATAGTGGCCATGCTTTTTGAATCAGCTGCATTGACGTCGTCATTCGCCTCGTATTTCATGGTGGCTCTCCTCGCAAAGTTCCCTTCATTGGCGATGATGCCTTTCTTGTTGACGCAGATTCAGGTGAGTACTACCCCTCAAATGATCGAGCATGGTGACCTAATCCATCACCTACAGGTTACCTCGCCTTTATTAACAATATATCATATAACGAGCGGCAAGATCGCTTCAAGAGACGTACAAACCTTAACGAACCTCAGATTTATAGACGTTCATACGGCTAACGCCGAGGCGGCTGGGTCCGGCAATGTAGTTGCCGGTTAAACGCTGGAGAGATGTGGTGATTGCACTGCCGCGAATCGTTCTCGTCTGAGCCTTTCTCTTCATGTGTAGAATCCAAGGGACCTAGATCGCAAGTTTAGGTCACGGACAAATACTAGAACAATGATCATAAATAATCTTAAACTTTACACGATTTATATAATTATGTTTTTAGTTGATTTGTATTCTGCTTTCATGTCATCTGCCAGTTTCTCGGCGATAACATAGCATCCACCAGCCTAGATCGAGCTATTCAACGTTCGGTCCGAAATGAGAATCGGTATTGTACGCACCGTGTGCCCAGAAATAATTTTTGGGAAAGTGGAAGCATCGCACACCCTCAAGCCGTTGATACCGTAAACCTTCAACTTATTATCTACGACACCGCCCTCTTCTCTGGGGGCCATCCTGCACGTTGATGTCGGATGGTAAACTGTTTCTACGCGGTCCTTAACCAGCTCTACAATCTCCGCGTCGGACTTAAGATGAAGCTGATGATCAAGATCTTCACGGGTACTTGTGTGATCGAGATATCCAGCGAGGGGCTCGGCATGAGCAATGTCAAGGAGAGCTCGAACGCCACGAACAAGCTTCCACATATCCTCTGTATTTTGTAGGTAGCTGGGAAGGTAATTAGGTAATTGAATCATATCAGGAATTAGTGCTCACTTCGGGTTAACGCTCGGCAGCTGCCAGGGATCATTGGACTTGAGGAGGACAGCACCAGTGCTCATGGGTCTTTTTAATGGTTATGAGTGGACGAATTCTTGCGCATAAATGTTTCAGAGGGTACCTGACGAGGTAACAGTGAAGAGCGAAAGTATGAACATCGAACCAAATGGCACCGTGTTCCTGATTCCCAGTTTAATAAATCATTATTACTCGTAACAAAGGCATGCATACCTTATAGGCGAATGGTGTGGTGAAGAATTCTAGGTCGGGGCTGTCCTTGGCCGAAGTGCTATCTGTGAGTTGTTGTGGGTATTTCGAAGGAGGGAACAATTTGGGGTCATCTGAGCGGACAAAGGCGGCCGATTCACCAAACTATCCTTCCAGTGAGTTTAAGTTTTGCGAAGGAGCGAGTGACACTCACGTTGGTTGCCAAAGGGCCACCACTGCCAAAGGCAAAATAGCGCACCATGGCACTAATCAACTTGGCCGTATCTCCGAATGTTTTGGGCCTCATCCATTTAGCAGAAGCATTATGTTTATCCTTGAAATATAGGTCCACGACCGGGTGATCAACGAGATTTTGACCAACCATGGGATGGTCAAGTACAACGGGAACATTGTGGGATCGGAGATGCTCGGCCGGACCAACACCAGAAAGCATCAGAATCTAGCGGGAATTGGAGTCGATGTCGACAGACAAAACATCGGAAGACTCACATGAGGAGAATGAACAGCACCAGCACTTTGGTAGAATACTCATCAGAAGGGGCAGCAACTCATAGAAATGTGCATGATATTCACCTGAGGACAACGTCTCGCTTTGCCCTCGCCCGATACATCTGTCCATTCTTCTCCCTGGCAAACTCTACACCTACCGCATGAACTTCACCCTTCACCTCCTCGAAGATGATGCGACTCACTGTCGCGTTTGTAGCAACAGTGAGGTTCTTTCTCGCAAGGACATTAGGTGTCAGATATGCGGACTCTGAGGAAACACGCCGGTACTTGTCGTCCACATAAGTCACTGAAAGATTCGTCGGGACAAGGCTATAATTTTTTTTAGGAAACAACATACTGATCTATTATGCAGAATTCGATTTCAGTATTCTATTTCCTACATTGCAGATTTGACTCACTCGGCTGACACCCAGGGTACCTCGGGGTCCATTGAAATCCGGGGTGAAGGGAATACCAACACGAATACAACTCTTGATAAAAGCGGCGCTCGGCTTTGAAACGTAATTGTTGTAGCCAACTCGAACTGGTCCACTGTTGCCACGGGCAGATGCATCGACGAGAGGATAATCTGGATGAGGAATGTACGTTTCATACTTATTGAAGTACCTTGAGACCAGTCAGTATGCGTGGATCTGGAGAAGGATACCAGGTAGAAACTTGCCGTCGTAAATTCTTCCAAGACCACGACTCGTCGCCGATTACTCGGGCCCACTCATCAAAGTCGCCTGGTGCGCCGTATTGCGCCCTGTGAGATGACGTATGAGCAGATAGCCGGAGAAGAGGGGATAGAAGGACCCATACATCTGTGCATTGATGGATGAACCTGGAGAAATTTAGAATCACATGCACCGGCAAAGATAAAGGACTCACATCCGCCCAGCATTTTAGCTGCCTTTGGTTCAGCGAAAAGTTCATGAATGATGTTCGACACATACCACGAGGCCAAAAGTTCGTCTTCCCTCTCGCGAAAACTTGGGGTTCAGTTCTCAGCTTGTGAACATGTTCCGTGATGAAAAGTCTGCCGAACATAGAAGGTGTGCGGCTCTCAACAAGAGCTGTACCGCTAATAGCCATCAAATGTGTTTAGTCCCCCCGTTCGAGCTATTTGAGAGTTATAGAGGAGATTACATACCTCCCTCCTGCCTCAAGCAATAAGACGCGAATGTTTGTGTCCTCGCTTAGTCTTGCTGCGAGAGCACACCCTGACGTCCCTACATACCCAGATTTATCCTGTCCGTCATATATATCCACTTTTTGGATCGTACCTCCTCCAATAATTATGACATCGTAGGTATTCCAAGAATCCTTATTCTCGCTAGTGCTCCCTACCTGCGAGAGATATGAGACGAATACACCTGGTAGACATATTAGGATTAACCTTGCTCAAGTCCTCGACATAGTACCCTCCACGAGTCGCGCGCCTTGCGTTTTTGACACGCAAGTACTTGATGATAAAGGCAAGGAGTCCACCAGATACAAGAAGTAGCCGAGTTCGTGGGGAAAGGGATGATAGGTATTGGAGAACCGTGTCTACATGAGGGATGGAAGGAACAGATAGTGATCCAGCTAGTGTGCTTTGGATAGGCATGGCCGTTCAATAAGTTGAAATGAGAGGGCGCGTTAGGGGAGTGTGAATGTTTGCGCTGGTATGTGCTTTCTCTAGGAGGGACTGCAGGTGCTGGTACGTGTTGAAGTTAAGGAACCAAGGCGATGTGCTGCGAGGTACCCATCGCGGATTCTATAAGGAATTAAGTCCGTTTTACATATGTGATTGAATGGATTCCGTGATATCTAAAAAGGTCCAGCTCGGAAACCCCCGTTTGTCCTCAGCAATATCCGTGAACTTCAAGCGACCAAATCTTTCATCCGATCCAAGAGACTGTTCCTTCACCATAGTTGATAACTTTAAGTTCAAGTGTCGATTCGCGCTTTTGGGAAAAAGGCTTGAAGAAGAAGCCCAGGCATGGCAAGGCGTGGGATAAGCGAGTTGATCAGACAGTGATGCGCTGGTGGTGTGATGCATGTGATAAAACTTGGAATGACGACAATAAGTTCAAGAACTCATTCCAATGCAACTCGCTGGGGCTATCATTTTGCAGTCGAAACTCGACAAATCTCTGCTTACACACGAAGTAGCAGTATCGACACGTGCCGCTGACCCTATCTTGCCCATCCGAACTCTGATGACAGCAACGTCACTCCTTTTGCCCCCACAATGAGTTTGGCCTGACTAGCTAAAACACTAGTCCGACGCTACAGACATTGCACTATATTTTCGGCGTTTCGTAAGTCCTTTTCTACTGGTTGACCGAAGCTTTGTTGAACTACTTTTGGTCAAAGATACTCCGAGAAGGTCTCTCCAGGTCAACGATTTCAACTACAATTTCCCGGTACATCGATGAAGATTAGCTACCTGCTAGTCCCAAATGTCAACGCTATTGCCATCGTTGTATTCGATCAAAATTCGACCTTGCACAGAAGTCGTTGGCGCTAAAGGGCTGAAACATGTTACAAACGGCCTTGGTATGAGCTGCGACAAAAATACACACAGGAGCATGGCGATACGGTTCATTGATTGTTATCTGATACAACCCTCTTTACGGGCCGTCGAGCAAACGTCTCTTTCTATCATGCTTGGAAGTGCCATGAAATACTTAGCCCTCGTCATTTCTCCGCACTAATTTAAAAGGAAGCCTCCCTAGCGCCGAAGCAAACATGCACCCTATAAACAAACCACCTGACCAGTCCTATAGTTCATTCTTCCGAATCCCCACCATGGCCCCCTCTTATATGTCAGAGAACCAATACATCAACGAAAAGTCATTTCTCTACGGTGCTTGCCTGGCTACTATCACATATGGTGTCGTCGCTACCATCTCAGGAATTTGTCTCTCTGTCTTACGAGGGAAGCGAATACCCATCCGACATCGGCGTGCCCAGTTCTTTTATGTTTTGCTGTTGTTCACTTTGAGCACGCTTGGATTGGGTTTTCAAGTGAAGATTACTCAAGCTGGGTTTATCGAGCAAAGAGATTTTGATAAAGGAACTGCGGGATATGATGGTCCGGCTGCTTATCTTGGCAAGCGGTTTGATCATGCTACGGACCTTGAATTTAAAGGGTGGATGTCATGTCTTGTGATCACGAATTGGCTCTGTGATGGTATTCTGGTTAGTGGTCTCCACTCCTATGCTCAGTTTTGCATTGGTTTAACCGGTTCAATAGCTCTGGCGCTGTATGGTGCTATACCAGGATAACCGTTTCTGGCCGAAATTCTTCCGCTACTTACCTGCATGTCTGCTAACTGCCTCCTTTGGTAATTATCCCATCCATTCTCTCCAACCTACTACACAACTGATCATAAAAATAGTCAGTGGAATTCTTCACCTCAAACAAATCACAGCACCTGATACTTCGTCATGGGCAACTGCAAACTTTCCCTTCAATTTTACGATTCTCTATGGCATCGTGGCGCTCTTGGTCAACATCACATTGACCACTTTGATTGCCACTCGGTTATACATCCACCGCCGACGAGCTGTACGAGCTCTCGGAAACCAACATGGATCGGAATTTACGAGTGTCATCTCAATGTTAATCGAATCTGCGGTTCTTGTCGATATTTTCGTTATTGCTTTTTTAGTACCGTATGCCCTCCGACATTGGTTCTGTAATATCATCATCCAACCTCTTATTCAAATCCAGGTAAGAAGTATCATCTATAATTTCTCGGTATCTAATTAACCAACTACAACGTATAGGCAATTGCACCCCTCCTTATAATCTACCGTGTCGCACAAGGCAAAGCGTGGTCATCCTCGGCTCAACACGCTCACTCCAGCTCAAGCCAAAGTCGACGTACTCTTTCGGGTCTAGGGCTTGGTGCTGGTTCTGGGTTCGGTCATCACCGTCGAACGTCATCCGAAGTCCCGATCATACACATCAGCCAAAATAACAGTAGCAGCACCAGTCAAGGAGTATCCACAGCGGGTATGGAGTTGGATGGTCGTCAATTCGAATCGTCATCCTATGTTCCTTATTATCATTCCTTCCCTAGATCAACGTCTACACCGAAACTCGAGTCTGGAAATCTTATCTGATTCTTCAATATCCCCGGGATATGGACGCGTGGAACGTGGATATGATTACGAACTTGTACCGACGAGCGGTGCTTAAGGGCGTGCGCGCGCGCGCTGAGGACGGGCTGAGAGGTGGTAGTGTTCGGTCGAGTCGGCTATGATGAGCGCCCTGATTTCCGAAATCGGCAGCATCAATAGCTTCGGGTCCAATAAAACGTTCAAAGAAGGCTGACGTATTGTCGATTCAGCTCTTTCAATGGTGCTTTCAACAAAGTTTCCAGTGCCCCCGACGTCATCACGCTTTATCTCTCGACTCCACTTGAAAGTTCAGAACATACACACATCCCTGGAGAAAATAACTCGACGAAAATCAGAGTAGCTCCACAATTTTGAGCACACTTATCTACACAAACTTGCAATGGAATTATACCCAATTCTGGATTTCGACGTATCATCAACATTCCCCTACATTTACGGCCATGAAATCGCCGTGTTTAGTAGCAAGCTCTCCTCTCCTTCTAATGTCTTTTTCTAGACTTCGGTCCTATTTGGTTATGGTATGATATCATTTAAGCTTTTCGGTTGTTGGGTTGTGAACATGTTTAATATTATTGGGTTCTGTTCTTGGCGTGGATGATCGATGACCTGTCCTTGAGATTAGATTGGTCAATCATGGAGACGTTTCGTTCCTGCACTTTGCTTGAGTCTGTTATCATCCTTGGAGCCCAGTCACGTACTGCGTTCTCGCAGTCCGATCCATGTCTGAGTGAGTACTTATATCCTCTACATACCGGCGGTGACGCCGCAGTAAGAAAGAACGGAGGTGCGTCAACACTTAGGCTATAGCCTATGTAAGGCTATGGTCTATGTAACTCCTTTCCTTCCGGGGAGTCTGGGCAAAGATAATGAAAAAGGTCTCCCTACCCCGCACACATGACGTAGTGCGGGTTCGGCTAAGCACCAAGGGGGAACACTTGCCACCGTTATTGATTAGGGTTTTCAGTCACCCCCGCATTGTGACCCTGTGAGTCAGGTTTATGCTCGGAATTGCCTGGGGTGTGATACCAGGATAGGATGGTGCTCATCGGCGGCGGACTTGGAATTTATGACTATCCACTTGTCCACTTGTTGACTCGGCGGTGACAGTATCTTTGGGTCATCCAAACAATCTAAATATTTTTTGTTAAATGACTCTGAGCGCTGAGCATTTATTCGGTGATTGTCAACGAAAGCTACACAGCCAAGTAGCCACGGTATCAGCGATGCGTATGTGGTTACACCTGGTGACGGTGACGTATGGAGGCTGGTTGACTGCTCAGCGCTCATGGAGATACGTGACTTGGGGATCCTGGAGGAACGACGGTTGACAGCGGCTGGAATTTGACAAATGTAACAAGCGAGAACCGAGAACCTGACGTTTTTTGGGGGAGGCGACATCAACGTATGTACGTTTGTTTGAATGCCGAATGCCGAGCGCGCAAGGGCTTACAGTCCTCGGGTAAGGCTCTAGGTTGGAATGGGTCGTCTGCGTAGAAATAATCCGACAGAAGCGAGGATTTATGATTTGTGGCGGTTGTTGATGTCGATGACATGTTTCGGCTAGTGGTGCTTGCAGTAGGCCAATATTTAGAGTGTCGTCATTGTGATTTGTATTTTATACAGCGAGAGAGACTCCGCTATTAAGGACACAAGATGAATCGGAAATGAAATAGCGTGCCCATGACAAAGCTCGGAGGCACGAATGTTAGTAAAGGGTTCTAGAGTACTCGGTTGGCCAGGGAATGGAATGGAATGTAGATGTTCATGAGCATCGCCCAGATGTGGAAATGAGCTTTAACGAGCTGTAAAGTCAACGACTCCCATGGGCTGTGTTTGCACAGTCAATTGCTCTAGCTAAATTTGAGTCAAGATGCTCCATGCATAATACTCTAGGCAAGGAGGATTTCCACAAAACCATGGAGATTCGCAAAGCAAGAAAAGCGAAGATCATGTAAACACATGACGATGACGATGTTTGAGAAAAAGCGGAGTGGGTGTAAGGTGGGGCGACGGACCAACGGAGCAGGAAGGTGGCTGTGCCAAATGGCCCATTATGCGGGTCAGCTTGGCCGTGATGGGGAAACGGCGCACGGACGTCTGAGAAGGGAAGGCCATAAGTGGAGGCTGGGGGGCGTGGCGTGCGGGTAGATACACGAGGGGGCCACCGTGCAGAAGAGTCAGCAGGCCAGTGCTCGTAGAAACATGAGGAGGAACGAAAGAGGGTGACAGAATGAGTGACAACTCCTCTGATGGTTGCTTCGGCTGTAAACCAGAGTAGAACTTTACTTTTCTTCTCTCCTCCACTCCACTCACTAGCTTTTCCGTCCCTCACAATACCTTCCCCGACGCCCGCCCGTAAATTCACTGCGCTGTTCGCCTTTAACCGCCGTCGTAAGAACACGCAAGTTGACAGCCCACCTTTACCTGTGCGGACGGCTCTTGCCCAGGGGGACGGTGTTATAAATAATACTTGTCCATCTCCAGACTTGCTTTCCTCCCCATCCCAACAGCCCCACACTCATCCTACCATGCTTTCCGCTCATCCACAGTCTCCCCATCTCCATCCTCCTCCGCCTCAACCCACAAAGGCCAGCCTCAAGGCTTGGTGGAACCACTTTACATTTGTCCAGCGCGCAAAGAAGGAGCCCAGCTATGTCCGCGAGTACGAGAAAGGTTTGTTCTACTACTTTACTCTCTACTCTCCTGATTTCACTCTCCTGACTTCTTCTCCCTCCCTTGCCAGGCTCTGCCGCAGATCACCCTGTCTTCGGTAAACCCCTCGTCGAAAGCCTCAAGTACGCGTCCGTCCCAATATCAACTGCAAACCAAACTGGAGATCTATACGTTTGGGGTTATGTGCCAGTCGTCGTTGCCAAGTGGTGTGTGCTTTCTTCTCACTCTCCTTCGTGCTGTCGCCCATCGTCTCTCACAGCGGGCTGTATCTTAAAGAGAATGGTACGCCTCATCATCACCGCGCCCATCGCACCGCCCATCCCGAGATCTCACCTCTTCCTTTCCTCAGCAACCGAGGTACCAGGTACCTTTCGTGTCAATGGGTCAAACAAGCGCATGCGCGAACTCCAGCAGCAATTCGAGACACCACCCAAGGTCTGCCCTCATTCTAATAGTGATTAACTCTCAATTAAACCTCCCCTCTTTACTCCCCCCTCGCCTCCCAGTATGGTAAAAACCTCGACTGGAAACAGGAGACCTACACCACCCATGACGTTGCCAGTGTCTTCCGCAGATACCTCACCCAAATGCCTGTGCGTCCTACGATCCCTCAATCTCCTCGCCCTCCCCGCATCTACGCCAGCCTCCTAACACTTGCGATTTTCCTACAGGAACCTGTGATACCTCACAGACTTTACCATAATGTACGTTTTTCGCTCCCCGACCGAGGCATCAAAGTCTAATAGTATCAAATCCTCTCTCTTCGGTGATCCCTTTTGGTGCGAATCATGATACATCTCCAATCATGCAATACAAACATCATTCCATCAGTTTCGGGATGCCTTGGGTGAGTTGCTTTCCACATGGGGCGGATGACCCGTGCACGAGACCTCTTGTTAACCACTAGTCTATTCCTTCTTGTCAGCCAGAGCACCTCATAATCAGGACGCCGTTATTGCGGAATACAAAGCCTTGATCAGGCAGATGTCACAAGCACATCAATACCTCCTCCTTTACGTGCTCGATCTCTTGTCTGTCTTTGCACGCAAGAGTGACAAGAACCTCATGACCGCTCAGAGTGAGTGACGCCCCTGCCCATTTGTTCCTTTTATGACTTTACGACATTTCATTTCTGCCCCTTTGTTTTCTTTCTGTGCTTCTTTCGGGCTTCACTGACCAACCTCCTAAACTGCCTTTTTCAGACCTCGCCGTGATCTTCCGACCAGGAATTCTATCACATCCGTCACACGAGATGCTTCCGGCAGAACACGCGCTGAGTCAACAAGTCCTAGAATTCCTAATCGCCAACCAGGATTGGTTCATGCTCGATACACCTGCTCCCAACCCTTCACTCGTCTCTCCACCTCTATCAAATTCGAACCCGACAACTACACAGGCGCCAACATCACACTCGGCACCATTACACCATCCCTCACCACCTTCCGCATATATCAATCGTGGAGCTTCGCCTACACCACACACTACAACGGCTTCTGGTGGGATTGGGATTCATTGGAGAGGTGTCTCATCTGACCGGGAGGACGAGAAAGGGTGGAAAAGCGCTGGTGTACCGATGATGACGGAGAAAGAGATTCAGAGAGAACAAGAGAGGATTAAGATGATGAGAAGAAGAACTACTTTGGAAAGAGGAGGTACGTTTCTAATTGTTCTCGTATACCACGTGTTTCTTACGGAATACTCGTAGAACCTGGGATTTACGGAACATTGGAAGAACCGAATATGGATGGTGACAGTCCAACAACAACATCATATAACAATCCTATACTCTCAACTGGCCCTGTGAGTGTTGTACGGAGTAGAACATTACCCAGTTCGAGATCTCGAAGAGGAGGGCCAGGAGAATCAGGAGGAGCGACAGAGTCGAACCCAAATGTCAATGTTGCTACGAATACCCCTGCTACTGCGACAGAGAAGAAAGAAGAGAGGGAACGTTCGAGGTTGTTGAAGAAACAGAAACGGGCGTCGATGGTGACGCCGTCGCAGGCTTCATCTTCGAATGAGAGGCAGGCACAGCGGCGGACGTCGCAGATTATGGAAGGGTCGAGTGCATAGCACGCGTGTGTGTACTGAATTTGTCCGCGCTGTTTCCTAGAGACGATTTAGATGCTGTGGACTTTTCTTTGATTATGATGGTGTATATTTCTTTTTCGTTTGTCTTGACTTCTTTTGTTGGATTATTTAGTAGTGGTATTGTCTCGTCGATTAATTCCTCCTCTCCTCCCCTGCCCTCTTTCCTGCCAAACCCTTACCTGCATATGTACCTTTCGCCCACCCCCCATTCCCTTCTCTTACCATCCCGTGACTCCAACTCGCATCAACCCCTCTTCCCTACCCCTCTACGCGTACCCTCTCACCTTTACTCTCACCCTCTTGAAACAATTCTCAACGTTCAGCACTTTTATGGCATAACTTTCAGCATGCATACGTACGTACGTACACATATATATAAGTACACGATCCTTCCTTCTCTCCCCTTTCTTTTGGTTTATGGTTTTTTTTTGTGACGTACATATGGTTAGTGCGTAACATACATGTGGTCTCTTTATGATTCTCGATTTTTTACTTTGTTCTTTTTTTTGTGTATTGTATATGATATATGTGGTGGTTCGAGTGAACTCTTGAACTCTTTTGCTATTTTGCTTGTGTGTTTGGTGTGGATTAGCTTACTTTGTTTGATTTTTGAGGATCTAATTGGATGAACGATTGATAGTGTGTACTGCCAGTTTTTAGTGAATGTTGGATGGATTTGCGTCTGTGGATCGTCAGGAACCGATTCGGAATAATTAACTTCGGCTCGTTCACGAAGAGTCTCCCGGTAGACTTGATTCCATACTTTAAGTAGATGAGGCGGACTCCGTTTCTCGATATTCTTGTTCTCAGTGCCTGTTTGTCTATTCTAAGCATGCAACGTGTTCTCGCTGCGGTATTCTCAAAATTGGTCGACTCCACACATTCCGAGTATATATGATTGTCTCAAGTCGACAATCCAGCATTGAATCACATTGGAGTCCATTGATCACCACGATATCTAATTTCAAAAGGTTATTTCGACACTGGATTTGTCCATACTAAGTGCATAGTGCCTGTGACAGTCCCTGAATCCTCTTCCTTCCTTGTACACATGAAAGAAGTTTGTGGCGGATCGCGCGTCGACTCCTGGCCCATTTTTGGATGTACATTGCATGTGCATGTTCAGTTTCAAGCACGATTCTTGGGATGTATAAATACCGTTCGGTATCCGGGCCTGCAATATATATATACATCATGATACCGTCGATAAGTAGTTAGATACCTCGAGCTCTCGATCCGAGTCCCTGGATGTTCTGATGTAGGTGGTCACTTGTGCGATGCGACTATTCTAGTAATGGCTTGAGCCTTTCGCATTGCTCCTGAGGCTAGTCGCAGCTGAGTGCTGAGTGCTGTGCTGTCATCGAATGGCCGCTGGTGTATCGCCAGTGACTTTGCAAAAATGGAACTTGGGTAGGGACAAATCCTCCAAGTAAAAATCTCCAGGTTGTGGCTGTACACCTGTGGGATTTTGCAGCATGCAACTTTATTGCGTCCGTGTCCAAGGACGTAGGCGCCAGCCGTGCACCGGCAATGGCTAAGGGGCTTGTGCAGGTAAGAGAAGATCCTGAACTTCCACAAAGCATCTCCCGGTCGAGCTATTTTGCCGCGGAATTTTCTAGGCAGCTGAGGGAATGGAATCAGAGAACGAATCAAGGTATCGGGTGTCATTTACCTGTTTTCTTAATCTCTCTGGATCCAAGTCTTGATTTCCAAAATGAGGATACGAGTGCCGGAGAATCCCAGGTAGCAAACCGAACTGAATAGTCACTAGCTTTGAAGCGGTCGAGTCCTTCACAGGATAGAAGTTTTCGCAAAGATTGAATAACACCTTTATGCGATAGGACAGAATGAACAGCTGAGGTTCTTCTTTCGTTGAGTCCAGCGAAGAAAAGTTCGTTTCGATGGGGTCTCCTGTTTAATGATCGATGAGGCTGAGCCAAGATAATTGATTTGGGCAACTCACTAATACCAATACCAGATGCCATTGCACCATTCAAGCTATCCAACAGCTCTGACCGAGCAAAATCGATGACATCATCCCGGTGGATGGAGAACCTTGTGGACCGCTTCACATCTTGCATAAAATCCATGAAGGATGCATGATGGAATTTAATGCTTGTAGAGTCGCCGTCGGGGTTTTCAAGCTCCAGAACCGAATGAAGAAAACTGCAGATGTGTTGGAATTGAGGTTGATCAAGGCCGAGGACATTGGCAATCCGGGTACCGTCGAGGACAAAGGGAAGATTAAGGGAACGAAGTAGGAGGATTCTTTGCATCACGGGTAATAATTCAAGAGGCACTTGCTCCATTATAAGCGTATAAAATAGGTCGAGTTCATGCAATGGATGGGCTGTATATCCCCTCTCCCTAGCGTTGGATGCAAGGCGGAGTACAGTCCGTAGCTGAGAGACTGGACCAAGCGAATTTTCCATGTGCACAAATCGTTCGATTGTAGCCGCATATATGAACAAGCCGGCACACAAGTTGACAAGGGTTTGGATATCATCCTCGGAAAACCATGAGGACGGTAAAGATGCGGCTCGCCCTATTTCTTTGAATTTGTCGTTCAGAAAACAGAGTATTTCGTGGTCAATGTCACGAGAGACAGGAACCTCCTTCCGAAACGTGAGACTATGGAAGTCTCTTTTGAACAGGGCCACGATCTGGGGCTCAGCGCGGCTAAAAACGATCCAACGAAAGGGAAGTGTTTGTCCTTGAACTGACTTCGTAACAGCGTCGAGGATGCGGCGCTGGGCATCTGACGATTCACATTCGTCTAGGCCATCGATAATAACGACAAAATACCTAGCATACATAGTGCGCACCCCATGGGCCCAAGCTTCTTCAAGAGGTTTGACGACCAATTCTTGAAGTTGCTCGTGGATTGCTCGTGAGGGAAGGGTAGGGTCGTTGCGGATCCTACGATCAAGGATGTCGCGATATTCCCTGCATTTGGTGGATAATTGAAAGGCTATGGAGGGGACCAGGTGCCTCGCCTTGTCTCGATGGTTTGGGCGGGAAAAGAAGTATGCAGCACCGAGCTTCTCCCCATCAGCGAATAGCTCTGCACAACTTTGTGCTACTGCTGATTTCCCAACACCAGCAGGCCCGTATACCCACATAATATGTTCAGAGCGCTCAGAAGCCCCGGCGGCCCATTGTTCAATTCCGCAGACGAGCTCTCGCCGAGTACCAGGATGGCATCGCGGGGGTGGGTCTCGGGCATAAGAGTTGTGGAAGGCGTCTGGATTTGATTCCTTTAAAAGTATTTGAATTCCTTCTAGTCAATCATTAGTTATTTTGCCTTCAAAAGCTCGAGGTATGTGGGGTAACCTACCCGGGAGCTTTTCGTCCTGTACGTTTGGGACAGGGTTATGGACTTCGACATGAGCCAAGTTCTCAATGACAAAGTTGCTAGAGCCTTGGAAAAATCCTGTGGTCGACATTATACTTCGGAGTTGGAAGTAAGCTGTTAGATAGTGGTGCTGTGTCTATGCGAGCCTGATGGCTATAATAGGTTCAGTCCCTCCCGATTTGTGAGATCACGTGCGCGATCGAATTGCTTTATATGGTAATAGGTGAAAAGGTCAACCTGTGTTTGGGACGCGACTGAAATCAGACTCTTACTAAGTGTGTTACACCAAATATCACAAAAACACATTAGCTGAGTCTGACTACGGGAGACTAGGCTGGCTCAACATCTTATCCCGACAATAAGCAATAGGCCATTTCCAGGTTGTTCTATGCTGAGATTGATTTCACATTAGTCCCGCCAAACAGTCGAGATAAGCATTCATTTTACATTTCCTTAGTCAAACTTTGGTATTTTCATTCCATTGTAAGTCGGCACATCAAAGTAAACATTGCTGAATCGATGAGAAACTTGGTATGTCGAAAGACAATATAGAAAAGGGTTTACATTAATCGTAGCATTGATGGTGTAGCGGTAACATTGGGTCTTCCCATGGCCTAGCTCCGGGTTCGACTCCCGGTCAATGCATTTTAATTGGTCCGGGTATTTTTTATCCCCTCCGCCGGCTCATTGATTGGTAGGAGACCATGATTCCAGATAATTGAAAACCAATCAGACACGGTAGTCTCTAGTCCACTTAACTTGGATTCGGTTTATGACGCTTGTCTGATCAATTTCCGAAGCAGACACATCATGGCTCCTTACCACAAACGCTCAACAACTCGTCTTCCTCAGAGTCTTTTGGAGGATATAAGAGAAAATGAAGGTCCGTCCAACTCGCTCACTCTTTCTTCGTTTTCCTTTAATACAGAATTATTGCTTGGGAGTAGGTCAAGATCATGGTAATGGTCCGAGATCGAAAAATTCACGAAAGCGAGGTTTGAGTAGGAAGGAGATGCGAAAACAGGGACGCGCGGAACAGAAACAGCGGAAAGCAACGTTTTTCTCTGCTAGCAGAAAGCGAGGTGTTGAAGATGGAGAACCTCGTGATGGATCCCCACCTCGGAAGAGAGCTCGAGCGGATGATGTTGCTTCTGGTAGGAAATCGCGGGACAAGTTTGTACCGATGTCGGGCGACATGCTTTCTCATGGCGACATAAAAACCCAACAAGATGGGGTAGCGAAGGTTGCTGTGACCAAAAGCAGCAAGCAAGGCCAGAACGGGAAGAACAATAAAGTGGAGGAGAAAGGCAAAGGGAAGGAGAAAGTGATCACCGTGGCCCCACCGCGTAGTCGTGTTGAGGAGGAAGAGGACACCTATATCGCATACCTTGAAAATAAACTGGGTTATGGGATAGGAAGGCAGAAGAAAAAGAAGAGCTCGCTTGAGGAGGATGGGTTGGATGGTGAGTTCGTTATCTATTGTGCCTAGCTCGCTTGATTTGATTGTTGTTACTCGCTAGATCTCTTGGACTGGGCCGACTCGCTTGCACTCCCAACAGCGGTGCGTTTGAAAGGACTATTCGACACTTTGGAATACTCAACCCCCTGCTTAGATTGACCAAGCTTCTGATGGAGAGGAACACAAGTCTGATAGTGACGATGAGGAGAGCGACTTCGAGTCTGATTACGAGAGTCCCGACGACGAGGAAGGTGAAGAAGAGGAGGGCGAAAGAGACGAAGAAGAAGAATGGGAAGGTATTGCTTCTGCGAGTGACGGCGAGTCGCATGAGCAGACCGAACAACACTTGGACGACTCTGCCAAGTCTCAACCTCAAGCTTCTGCGTCTACCTCCACCAGTATGTTCGTTTCTACGTATGCGATGCCCAATTGATTGATACACATCCGGTGATCCAGCCACTCGTTATATACCGCCTCATCTAAGAAAAAATCAAGATGAACCCGAGTCTGAAGCTATCATACGACTCAAGAAGCAGTTAAAGGGCTTACTCAACAGGTGCGTGGGCCTTGCCTATATTCCGTTCTGCTTGGTGACAGCCTGCCAAGGATGAGTGAACAAAACCTTTCTTCGATAATAGAAAGTATTGAAGAGCTGTACCGGAATAACCGCAGACATGGTGTGTAGTTCTCTCCAGACTTGAAGAGCGCGATTAACAGATTCGTAGATGTAACGTCTAGCATAACAAATCTCATCGTTGAAGGCATCTCTTCTCATTCAATGCTGCTTGATTCTTATGTCGTTCTCCACGCGGCGCTCATTTCAAGCCTGCATAAGATTATCGGCATTGAATTTGGTATGATTGCATTTGGCCATGTGTTTTATATGCTCATCAGATATACAGCCGCTTATTTCTTGCAAAACGTCGTGAGAGATTACGAGCGTCATCATTCAGAATTGGCGGACTCTGGAAGTGCCGCCCCTGCTGAAACGCAGCCCCAAGTCCAGGAACAGGAGACCAGAGGGAAAGAGTGCTCAAATCTCATGGTATTGCTGTCTGAGTTATACAACTTTCAAGTGATATCATCCATACTCGTCTTCGACCTCGTTCGCCAACTGCTTGAAGATGATCTATCCGAGTTCAACGTAGAGCTTTTGCTCAAGCTCATGCGCAGTACGTAGTTATGGCATTGCCTGGGTTCCTACTCATAGTTTTATCAGATTCTGGTCAGCAGCTGCGCCAGGATGACCCTTCTGCATTGAAGGATATCATCGACATTGTGCAGAAGAAAGTCGTTGGAGGGGATGAAAAGACATTGAGGTGTGTCCCATCTGGAAATCTTCCTGTGCAGGTTACTAAGTGTCATTCTATCATAGCTCTCGGACACGTTTCATGATCGAGACTTTAATCAATCTCAATAACAACAAACTCAAGCGAAATGTCACTCAAAACCAGGGTAGTGAGGCGGTCGAGCGGATGAAAAAGTTTCTGGCTAACCTGTCTAAACAGAAGCACGGTAAGCGTTTTACCCCTCCGTCGTTTTCAGTGATCTAAGGCTACCCAAAGTCCTGGCGCATGATGCTCTCCGAGTTTCTCTGGAAGATCTACATTCAGCTGAAAGCAAAGGAAAATGGTGGCTCGTAGGTGCCGCATGGGGTGGTAACCCTCTTGTCGAAGCTCAAGAGAATATGGCAGATGTGCAAGTGAACGGCCAGACCACAACGACTGCCAATGACCCCACGAGCGATCTGCTCAAGTTAGCACGAAAACAAGGGATGAATACTGATATTAGGCGGAGTATCTTCGTCGTTCTGATGAGCAGTGACGTGAATCTTGCTCTAAATCATCGTCGTCAATCCGGTTTCTGAGCATTTTTTCTAGGACTACGTCGATGCTTGTGAACGACTTTCACAGCTCAATTTGACTGAGGTACAACAACGAGAAATTGTACGGGTGCTCCTTCACTGTTGTGGCAATGTAATGTTCCTTCCCTTCCCCTCTTTCCTCTACGATCTGACATCGGAACAGGAGAAAACGTACAATCCATATTATGCTCTCGTCTGCCAACAATTGTGCCGACAATCACACTCCTACAAGATCACTCTGCAGTTTTGCTTGTGGGACTTTCTACGGGATATGGGTGAAGCTAGTGTCGGCGGAGCAGAGGTGGTAAAAAATGCGAAGGATGACAGTGCTGGCTTTGATCTGAAGAAAATATCGAGCTCGAGAATGCGCAACGTGGCGAAGGCTTATGCATGGTGGATTTCAAAGGACGTCGTGAATCTGAATATCTTCAAGGTAATTTGGACGAACAACCACTTTCAAAGGTTATGTGCTGATACTTTCATCACAGGCAGTAGATTTCACGATTATCAAGCCTCAGAGCCAGCAATTCCTCCGGGAACTCCTTCTACAAACGTTCATCAGCAGCCAATCCGCAACACCGCTCATCGATCCCAGCCAGCTGCCGACGACACGCAACCGCGCCGCGATCGAAGAGACTTTCGTGAAAGCTACACGAATAGAAAATCTTGCCATGGGCTTGGCCTACTTCCTAACCAATGCCTTCTCGAAACACTCATACGGAGATGATAAAGTCGCGAAGTTCGCGAAATGGGCTAGCGTTCTGGCTTTGGATACACTTCGGACAGGTATGGACGTAATTCCGTCATTGTGATGTGATGTACTCTGGGAAACATTGTAGTCTGTTGTTATACTGGCCTGCGGAATGCTACACTGGAAACGCTACTGCCTGTGTGACCACCAAAGCTGAATGTGGGATGTTGTATGCGGGAGCTAGGAAACGTGCATCAGAAGGGTTCAGAAGGGTAGAAGAGAATCGACCCGGCTCACTGGTATATAAGTCCCGTTTCTTCGGTGACAAAACTCTGCTTAAGCTCTTCCTCTGTGAAGTTGCAGGCTAGAACAAGGGGGTAATTAGCCCATGCCTAGATTCGTTCCTAAAGCGGGTCTTACATGTGATGAGGAAGATCCCGCCTGGTTTGAGCAGTCGTGCAACACGAGCGGGGTACCGTGCCGCAGGCGACTTTCCTGTTTCATCCTTGCGCCCTAGAGCTATGGCATCATATGTCCCCTTGTCCAGGATGAGGTCCCAGCAAGCCAGAGGATTTGTGTTTTCCATGCTTGGTAAAAGGGATGGATCATCCTCGAGGAAGTCGCACTCCGTAAAGGTTACCTCAGCTGCATCCCGAGTTTGAGCGACGTTTCTTGCTAGATTCACGGCATCTCCACTATAGTCAATACCGGAGAGAAGCTTTTGGGTGTAGCCAGCTTCTGCGAGGGCGAATAGAAGTGTTCCATTTCCGCTGCCAACCTCGAGGACGGATGGATTCAATGAGGGAGGTACATGTTCGAGTGACCAGTCGACCATCTTTTCGACTGATTCTTCACCAAACCTAGTTTCCTTCCAAATGAGTCCAAAATTCATGGTAGATAAGGTAGATGAGATAGCCGACCAGATCTCTCCTTCATCGCCGATTTCCTGGAAATTGGTGAGTTCCTCGGCGTAGACTTGGTTCCAGCTGTTGGTAATGTGAGTTTGAGATGGAGTTTGGTCCTCATGTTGACGTACTGCTCCTTCGTGCCAAGTTTTGACGGTTGGAGCTCCGTGCTCATCGTTTCGCTGCGAGAGACTCTGTGAGGGAAGAGAAAATATTGCTTAGTCAGAGGGATGATATCATCGGTATTCTAAGTCTCGCGCAGACATGGTAGGATGAAGTCGGCACGGTAGACAAGGATTTGATACGTTCAATAGTCATGAGAGGAGGTGTATTAGGTTGTTGCAGTCTATTAAGGGGATATAAGACTTCATGAACATGAAGTTATAAAGTACAGCAGAGTGAGAATCTGGTGCAATGTACTTCGTCAGTCACAAGCACGTTAGGTTGGGACGTACTAGCTCACCAACTAGTCTAAGTTTGATTGTGTCACCGACCACGCCCTTCCGTCTTTTCGAGGAGATCTTTGGCTTCGTTAATTTTACTGGCAAGGTATGGTGAGCCCCCACGATCGGGATGGTTGGCAAGCATAATTTGGCGGTGTGCGTCCTTTAATTTGGTTCGCAGCATCGGACCATCCCTATTGGACTTCGGTTAATTCTATTTTACAGAAAAGAAATAATTCAAATTAGACGCACTTTAGACCTAGAATTTGAATTGCCTCTTTTCGGTCCATCTTGGCTTTGAATCCTCCCTTTACCCATTGTTCTGCGGCTGCTCCTCCGCCAATGACACCGCGTCGAATGAGTGTTCGGCCGGCTAGAGCAGCCGCTATGGCACCAATGCCAAGAATCACTGGAGTGGACATGTGGAAGAGGGAGGAGATGGTCTGGGATTCGGCGACACGGAGGCTGGAGGTTCCCAATTTGCGAAAACGGCCAAAAGTGTCACAGCCACCCAGTATCACGTGGAGAAAATGCGTTATGCGCGCCTACGTTCGAATGCATTATGCCACCTGGTACTTGCTCTCATCGGCCTGGAGTGGGAAGATCTTGCTAGTTCTACACATCGGGACACGTATGACTACAAAATGATCGTTTCCGTTCTCTCCGGTAGGAAGAACCTGATCACGTCCCTCGACAAGGTTGAAGAAGCAGGGACGAAGATGCTCTGGCCCCACTGTGACCGTTGTAGTGCTGCTGTGTTCCATCCACGATCGGCCAACTTCAGCCAGTGCTTAAACTAGTTAGCATTGACAGATCCGTAACTTCTACCCCTCGCTTCAGCTGCAGGTAATGGCGAATTCTTGTGCTACCTTCACTGTCAGGCCTACAATCTTTCTTCGACAAACTGGAGATGTTGTGGTCACTCCAGTACACGAGGATCACTTATCGTTAACCAATCTCAAAGCTTTTCTGGCCTCTGTTGGTGACGGGATGATCGGCCTTGCCCCCACCTATGACGAGCTGGAGAGGCTCAACTGTATTGCCTTTGCGTCGCAGGACCGTGTCCTAACTGTCAAGTTTTCTCCAAACTGTCGCTTTGCTTCGCAGAAGCGTGTAATGCTCCAGAATTTGATCCTTCTGAACACTTCCTACAAAAAGTATGCATTTCGGATGGATAAACTGGCCGCATCCCTGTTCCGTGATTACTCGATGCGCATTAAAGAAGCCATCGACATTCTCTCTGGCTCGCGTCAAGCCCGACACCTTCTCCTGACGATAGTCGAACTCTTGGGAGGCGAATGGAGAGTGGACAGAGTAAGCATCCAACAATTATTCCGAAAGGAAGAATCTTCCAAGGGGGACCGCTCGATTTCCGCTACTCAGGCTTGGGCAGCCTACCAAGCTGCCCTAGTTCAGCCGATCTTCGCTGTCCCGAACGTCATTGATACAACAAAATTCTCCTCCGAAGTATTGACCCGTTAGTTTCGTGCCTGAAGATATACTAACCAATGCCATCAGGAACTCGACTTTCTTTCCAAGACGATCCGTGACGCGGAGCTACTCAGAGGTCTCAAGCCAGCCGCTGTGAGAAATGACATTGAGGGTAGTTTTGAGATATCGCAAGATAAGCTCAGCGTCCAATCTTCTCGTTATAAGACACGAATCATGCGTCCTGGCTCTAACCAGGTAATTTATATGCTTCAGCACCCTCTCCTTTTTGATTCAGATCCTTTTAGGTGCTTCAGGTGGAAATGACTCGTGACGGCCACATGTCTACTTTGAATGCTCGTTTGGCACATCTCAAGGGGCGCATGGCTCAGTTAGATATCTCAGGCGCTGCACGAGCCGAGAAATTGTCTATCTGCACAATTGGTCGCGAGGACCCGACTGCGGCCGAGGCACTCCGTACTACTATCCTCCTCAAAGCTATTCAAAATATAGACACATTTCTCACACTTCCATTTGTCCAGGATATATGGTTTCCGAAGCCAACGACCAAGTCTCCATATTCCATACCTCTTAATTCCATTAAAATAGCTTTTGATCACCGCCCTCTGAATGGCTCCCAGAGGACCGCGGTCAAGGCGATTTTATCTGACGAGCCTTCAAAACGATTTGTTCTCATCCAGGGACCACCAGGAACCGGGAAGACTACTGTGATTGCTGCTGCCGTTCTCAGCATCATGTCATCTCCGGGTTCTGACCACAACCTTTGGCTGGTAGCCCAATCAAATGTTGCGGTGAAGAACATCGCTGAAAAGCTTGCTGATGTTAACTTTTTTGATTTCAAGCTCCTCGTATCCAAGGACTTTCACTTTGACTGGTATGAACGTCGCACGTACCCTTTCATGGACTGGTCTAACGTAGTACATACAGGCATGAGCACCTTTACACAAAGATCAATGATAATGTCATACGATCCGACGATTTTCCAGATTCCACAATTGCAGCAGAGAGACTCTTGCTTGGCTCCAAAGTTATACTCTGCACACTCAGCATGCTCTCAAACGATCGCATTGCCATATTTACCCGACTAGTTCCTCCGACACTATTCATTTTTGACGAGGCCAGTCAGATCGAGGTTGGCGACTATGTTCCAATGCTCCATCGCTATCAGAATACGACGCGGAAACTGGTCTTCATTGGTGATGATAAACAGTGTACGTATGTATCTTTCCTTCGACGAAGTTTATATGTCTTAAGCCTTTTTAGTGCCCCCGTATGGGCAGAGCGACATCGAAAACCTCCGGAGTGTTTTCGAACTGCCTCATTTACGTCGACACGCATTATTTCTCGACACTCAATGTACACCTTCGTCCCTTTTCCTTATTTCAGGCAGGAAAATTCACTGACAGTGATCATCGGACAGACCGTATGCCTGTGCCGATCGGAACCATTGTATCGCACCATGTTTACAACGATCGTTTGAAGTCTGTTCACCGCATTACAACAAAGACGTGTTGTCGTTTCGTTGACGTACCTCATGGCCGGGAAGAATTTCGAGGACGAAGCTGGGTTGTGAGTAGCAGATCGATTTATCTCACTTCACTCTCTTGGTCAAAACACTGACCACCCGCGTAACAGAATGAAGAGCAAGCCAAGGTCGTAGTAGCTCTCGCCCGTAAATTTGAGGTACTTCGTTACTCCTATCGTATCATCACACCCTACGACGGCCAACGCTCGCTGATCGAGAACAGCCTCAAGGCCGAAAACGTGGTCTGGCAAGACAAGGTGTTCAACGTTGATTCATTCCAAGGTGAGCATACCTGTGCATATCTATTTATAGAAGGTTTCCATCAGAGGTTTAACTATTACATACGTTCACAGGCAACGAGGACGATTATATCGTCATTTCCCTTGTACGCACAGATCGAGTTGGGTTCTTGTGGGAGCTGCGCCGAGTGAATGTCATGCTTACCCGCTGCAAGAAGGGCATGATTATTTGCACTGATAGGGGCTTCGTAAATGCCGTGGCGTCTAGTTCACTCGTTGCATTACTTGCGAGGGCAATGGGAAATGATGCCTGGATACCCTGGAGGTCGGTTCTTCAGCCATATTACCGCCCGTTTCCTGTCTTGTAGACTCTGGCCTCTCATGCCTTCATGACCCTTTCCTCTTATGGTTCACGTAGTTGAATCGTTTGTACTTATATGTATATTCCACATTGTCGGGCAAACGGTGCTTCCGAACCGGGATCGAGAAACTTTGTTCTTGGATATGGATCACGTGTGCTCTTTGTACTTCGGACCCACAAACTGGACAGCTTTTTTGCTTCTCGACTTTCTGTGTCACTTCCTCGGCACTGGTTCCACCCGTCCCCTTTGTACTACTTTTTCGGCTGCATAGCTTCTATCAGTATCAAACCTGATGGCCTTAACTCCTATCGCCTTTTAAGGGTATTTGGAGAATGGAAGATGGATTTAGAAACCCCTTCAGAGCGCTGCACCGTTTTCATGCCGCTTTGATGTTTTCAATCCATTGTATACGGAGATGAACCTTTTTTTGCCCAGATCATCACGCTTATGCGCATGGATCTGATGTGTTTCAGCGCCTATTGCCCTTATATGAACCTTGCTTCGATGGGTCCCTGGGGCACATTCTCGTCCCAAACACCGTTACGATGTCCAGCACCTCCCAGACTATCACCCTCAAGCAGAAAATACTCCCAGGGTGCAAAGGCAACATAACAGCGCGTTTTGTGCACATGAACGATCTTTCCCAGCAAACCCTTGACAAATTTCTATCGTCAGCTGTTGACAGCAAGATTGGCATTGCACCTTCCTATGACACAAAACAAACCCTCATTTCCATTGCTTTCGCCACTCGTGACCAGGTCCTCGTGTTGAAAGTTGCCACCAAGAATTTCAACAGTACCATCGCTGTCGGAAAACGTAAACTACTTGGGAGCCGCATCTTCTTGAACCCCGATTTCAGCAAGTATGCCTTTCATATGGACAAACTATGTACTTCGTTGTTCCTTGATCTCGAACTCCACATTGTGGGTGCTGTGGATATCCTATCATGCCTACCTCGAGGACGGCACCTTTTTCTGACCAAGATTGAAGCTCTTGGCGGTGAGCCAACAGTTGATGGCTCGGCTGTGAAGGATCTATTTCGCGAAGATGAGACGTTCAAAGCCGAGCGCACTGTGATAGCAACCCAGGCATGGGCTGCTTATCAAGCCGCTCTACTTTGTCCGGCTGAGGCTTGCAAGATTGATACGACAATTCTCTCTACAGAGGTGAGTGCTCTTTTTCCATCAGATATTTATAAACCAGTAAAATTTCTCAGGGGTTGACATTTGTTGCGAAAACAACCCGAGCTGCAGAGCAACTGACAGCCCTCCAGCCCCTCGTTTCTCCAAACGATATCGACAATGACTACTCTGTTCATAAGGGTCAACTACTAGCCCGTAGTTCGCGTTTTAGCACGCGAGTGAAGGACTTGAGCTCCAATCAGGTATATTTTCCCGCAGTTAATCTCATGATTTTGTATGGCTGACACTCGTAGTAGAGAATCAGGGTCGAGTTCTCCACTCCAAGCGGACCAAAAGTCCTTTATCAGAAGAAGTTAGGACACGTAAATGGACGCTCAGTGCAAGTGGCTCTAGCAAGCGGCACTTCTAGTGCTCGGAAGGTGAAGTTATTCACTGAAGGCCGCGATGACCCAACGGCGGCAGAGGCACTACGTACCAATACTCTTTTGGGGGTCCTGAAAAACCAAAGCACCTTCCTGACACTTCCGTTCGTTAAAGAAATCTGGTTTCCGGACGAGGGCTTGACACGATCCTCTAAATCTGTCTTTAATGTCCCGGGGCTCGTGAATTTCAAAGGACGAACCCTCAATCGATCCCAATTAGAGGCAGTAGATGCGATCCTTTCCGATGAGCCAAACAGGCGAATACTTCTCATACAGGGTCCACCGGGTACCGGGAAAACCACTGTCATTGCTGCAGCCGTCATTGGTACCGTTACGAGCTTGACAAATAGCACCGTCTGGTTGGTCGCTCAGTCAAACGTTGCTGTCAAAAACATTGCAGAGAAGTTGGCTGATGTAGACTTCCTTGACTTCAAGCTACTTGTTTCCAAAGATTTCCACTACGACTGGTACGACTCACACTAAGAGCTACTCTCATATACTGATGATTCTTGTAGGCATGAGCACCTCTACGAAGAGATTATACACAACGTGATACGCTCAGATGACTTTCCACCATACCCTGTCGCTGCTGAAAGGAGATTGGCAGGTTCAAGGGTTATCCTTTGCACTTTGAGCATGCTTTGTAACGACCGCATCTCCGTGTTCACTCGGCTAGTTCCGCCGACGGTATTTATTTTCGACGAAGCAAGTCAGATCGAAGTTGGGGGCTATGTTCCCATGTTGCATCGCTTCCAAAAGACGATGCAAAAGCTTGTTTTCATCGGTGATGATAAACAACGTTCGTGTCAGATGCACTGACTACAAATCGTTCCTAACTTTGCTCTTTAGTCCCACCGTATGGTCAGAGCGACGTAGAGGGTCTACAAAGTGTCTTTGAGCTATCCCACCTCCGAAGTCGTGCACTATTCCTCGATACTCAATGTTCGTTAATTTTCTGTCCTACCTTTTGTTCCGTTGCAGGCGGCTGATCTCAGTACCCTAGACCGCATGCCCCTTGTGATTGGCGATGTCATTTCCAAAGAGGTGTACGACAGACGTCTCAAGTCCCTACATGCCATCTCAGCCAAAACGTGTTGTCAATTTGTCAATGTCACTAATGGTCGAGAACGGCGGCAGGGAAAAAGCTGGACAGTAAGCGTGATCACACCTGATCGGTACCATTCTCTCTCATTAATCATTGACTCCAAGAACGTGGAACAAAGCAAAATTGCCATCACCATTGCTGGGAAAATGGAAAAGCTCGGGTATTCCTATAGGATTATCTCTCCTTACGACGCACAGAGATCATTGATGGAGAATTCACTCAAGGATGCCAAGTTGGACTGGAAGGACAAAGTTTTTAATGTCGATTCTTTTCAAGGTAAATCTACTCACCGTCTACACTCAGATAGAAATAACAATATTTCAGGAAACGAGGACGACTATATCATCATATGTCTTGTTCGCACTGATCGCGTCGGTTTTCTCAAGGATATGCGGAGAGTGAATGTCATGCTGACCCGTTGTAAGAAGGGAATGGTCATATGCACAGACAAGAGTTTTCTGCGTGGGGTAGCAAAGAACTCTTTGGTTGCTAAACTAGCAAATACTGTCGGTAATGGTGCTTGGGTGCACTGGCAGTCTGTAATTCAGCCTAGCTTTCACCCCTTTCCCACAGTACATTAGGTTTCCTAGTTTGGTAAATCGACTGTAGATTCCGGATAAGTGACTTTCGTGACTTGCAACCGAACTTCATCGCGTTCCTTCCGGCCGGGAAGCCATAGGCATTTCCCGACGCGGAAGCCTCTGGAAGTCCCGTCTCAACCTTATCTTTGAACCATCCAACCATCCGCTTCGACCATGACCGACGGTCGACCTACTTTGATATTCAACCAAGCCCTCATTGAGACAGGAAAGGACGATGTGGAGTGCAAAGTGACCGTAGTTCCCTACAAGGAGTTGAAATATGAGGACTTGGCCATCTTTTTTGATATTGTCACGCCACTTGGTCTCAGCGCGGCGTACTGGAAAGAGTCCATCGCCCTTGCTGCCCTTGCTATCGTCGGTGCAGAACATGGCCTTGTCATTGAGTTTCCCCAGCCGAACCGACGAGCTCAAGCCGAAGGCACCTTCACCTATGACCTCGACAGTGAGGAATACCAGTCGTTGGCGAGTTTGCTCAATCGCGATGTGGGAGAGTTCTTCGCGTTTGACCTGGCCCCTCTGGCCATGGTCTTGCACAAGGAACAAGGGCTTCTCCTCAAAAACGCCGTGGATGTCCAGTCCGCCTTTCCCAAAGAGAACCGTTACAGTATCACTGCCATTCTCAAAGCCGCGTTGGGCGACGATGTCAAGATGTACGAACTGCAACTCGCCCGAGCTTTTAATGATGTGACCCATGATCCCGAATCTCGAACCGCCGCCCTCGAGCCAGTCAAGCGAGCGTGGCTTGCGCACCACCTCGGCTCGATCGATGATGCTGTCATGACTTATAGCGATATCAAAAGAATCAATACCTTTGATATGAACGATGGTGTATGTCTTCTCCAGCTTAAACAAGTGGTCGTCTTATTCCTTATTTTACTAGCTTCTCGAAGTCATTGGCAAGATTACGATAGATTCTCAACGCCTCGATCGCAAAAAACCTGAAAAAGGCAACCGGGACTTCGAGTATCGTGGCTACGACTCAAGAAACGACGAGCGCGAACTCTCTTCCAATGTATTCAAGAGTCGATTCAGAATGACGGAGGTGAGGAACGTGCTCATGGTGATTGTCTATCTCAGTGTCCTTATACTTCTCCTTCTAGCAAGTCCGTGTCATCGTTGAGGACGAGAAGGGCAGTTTTGCTACACGTGGCAGGGTTGATGCAGGCTATGGCCGACTCGCCACGTTCAACGACGACGGCCCGAACACTGGCAATCGAAAAATTACATCTGTCATTGGTATTGGACGGGATCCCCCTACCGCAGCCGAAATGGCTCGCGATCGGAGCTTACTCCGCCTTTTACAAGGCCTTGAATCTCCCGATAACCCGTGGTTGCAGAACATTTGGTTCAACAGGGATGCGGACGCTATCTCGTGGCCTGATGAATGGTTTACCAATGCCACCAAGTACCCAGTGCTATCACCCGAAGTCACCGAGGGTCTTGCCCAAGGTGCTAAGCAGCTAAACCCATCTCAGCAAATTGCCGTCAATGCCATGTTATCGAAAAACTCGAGGAACGTCATTACCATCATCCAGGGACCGCCGGGTACAGGAAAAACTAGTGTCATTGCTTTCTTTGTTCAGATGGCAGTAGCACTTGGTAAGACTGGCATCTGGCTTGTGGCACAATCCAATGTTGCCGTGAAGAATATTGCCGAGAAGCTTTCCAAGGTTCACTTTCATGACTACCGCCTGCTAGTTTCAGAAGACTTTATTGCTGGTTGGTGAGTGATTGATCATCCAACTCCACTGATTTGTAAACTGATTTGAGATGGGAAGGCATGAGCACTTATATAGTGACATCAATGTCAATATCATTAAGTCTACAGAATTTTCAACATGTGGGTCAAGAATCAGGGGGGTCAAGGTTTTTCTCTGCACACTCAGCATGCTATCAAGCAAAGCTATTCAGCGTATATTTGTCAAGCAGTTCCCTATCAGCACCCTTGTTGTTGATGAGGCTAGTCAAATACATGTTGCAGACTACATTTCTGTTTTCTACAAATATGTCTCCATTCGCAAAGCATGCTTTATTGGTGATGATAAACAATGTGAGTACTTAATTGTCTTAAATATTTGGAAAATTACTAAAAAAAAATTCAGTACCACCTTTTGGTCAGGAGGACACCAATCCTGATGCTTTACCAAGTATTTTTGAGTTTGACCATCTCCGAGGACATGCCTATTTTCTCAACACACAATGTGAGTAGCTATATATAATCAGTTTCTCTTACTAAGAGTTTTGAGACCGAATGCCTCCCCAGATAGGAGAGCTTATCTCAGAGGCTGTCTATGATAGATGTCTTAACTCCAACCCCCACCATTGTATCAGCAACCAGATTATGGCCTGTCATTTTGTTGATGTAGCCAGCTCTGAGAAGAGAAAGGATGATTCCTTTATGGTAATTATTACTTTTCTGAAATTGTAGCATTTACTAAAAATAATTTAGAATGAAGGTGAAAGAGATATTGTTCTGAAGATTGCCAAGTATCTTCAGGACAATGAACTCAGCTATAAGATTATCTCTCCATATGATGCACAGAGAAATGCTATTGAGACCAAAATGAAGAACTCACCTGAGGGATTGAAGTGGGAGAATACCTGCTTCAATGTTGATTCTTTTCAAGGTAAGTTATTTCTAAATCATATTTACAATTCTAATATCATTGTCTCAGGAAATGAAGAAGATTATATTATTGTTTCTCTGGTTCGTTCCAGAGAAATAGGCTTTCTAAAGAGCCTCCGTCGCACCAATGTCATGCTTACCAGATTTAAGAAAGGTATGTTTGTTGTTAGCAGCAAGAAGTTCTTGTCTGGGACTGGGAGGGAATGTCTGGTTGGGGAGATAGCTGCGAAGGTGGGAAGTGGTGCTTGGTTGAGTGTGGATGATGTTGGGAAGGGGAAGTTTTTTGGACCTAGGAAGGAGCTGAAATAATCTGTATGATTAGATAGCTGTTGTATCTTCTCCAGTCTCACTTATAGAAAAAACCAATAAAAACAAAATTGAAAATTAAAGCATGATGTGTACACTAGGAACATTAATAATTATAAGTGACTTCTAATAGATGTAATCTGAGATATAGGTAGTCCAGCTAGGCAAATACTGCTCATATCCTCTAGTGCATCAGTTATTGCAATCTTAAAAGCAGCTGTTGATGTTGCAGGGCTAGAAAACTTGGATTCTATCCCAAATTTGATCATCTCTGGTGCAGCAAGGTCTAATATGTCTCATAAGAACCAGTATAAGACAATCACTAGAGGAAACCTACAATTAATTCCATAGCCATCCTTAAATGCAGCACCAAACCCAGTTCCCTTGAACCAATGTCCAGCACTCAGACCACTAGTACTGAGCTTCCACTCTTGACTCTTCAAGAACAGAGGGTCTGTAAAGAGGTATGGCAAAGGCTCTTCTGGTTTAAGCACAAGTTGTAGACCAAGAAGGTGGCGGTCAATACCCCGGCCTGTGGCTGCCTCCCGAGTAAGTTTGGCATGTGTTGTAATGGCCTTTGTCAAGAGGTTAAACTGTGTCTGAGGCTACCAAAACATTTGTTGAGTCAGGAAGTACACAAGTGCATGCAAAGGTTAGAAAAGCGGACATACATCAGACTGCTTTTGATATTCGGTCATTGCCAGAACCCAAGCACGGCTGTCACTGGTAAAGCTTCGGAGTGTCTCGGTGCGACCGCGTTTGAACATTCGTGTGAGGACAGTCTCATATGTTGCTGTGAATTCACCGCGGGTTCGGTACCATGCGAGTTGAAGGGCCATTTGGATGTAAGCGTCTGGGGAGAATTTGGCTGGGAGACGAACAGAAACAAAGGACAGGTCGGAATTCGGCGAGAATAAAGTGGCATCAAGAGAAACGGTACGTACCTACACCTTTGATCCAGTCAGTCCCGTAACGATCAAACCAGAGAACGCTGTCGTCCGAGTCTTTGATGATTTCCAACGCACGCTGTTTCGCAGCTTGACATTCCTTTGAAAGTCGGTCGTCTGCAACCCAGTCGAATCGAGTAAACCCATCTTCACCACCCATAGCGGTCGGACTATCTTCCATTTCGGGTGTTGGAAAGGCTGCCTCTTCAACGCCTTGAACGACACCGTATTCGGCTACAATGCTGGGTACGAGTGCGTCGCAAGGTGAGTGTTCGCCCGAAGCACCTGCGCGTGCAAGTGAGTCGACGAGGACGGTATATGGTTTATCAAAGAACCGGTTGGCGATGTTGTCTGAAGTTCCGCGGATGAGGTGGAGATGGCTGTCAAGGGAATCTTGGGCCGTTGAATGAGGTTGATCATGTCCGAGGTGTGTAGCGGAAGTGACCTCCAGGCTCAGCGCCATGACGCTAGTGAGAAGCGCTTCATGGGAGGTCTTATTGGTGGGTGAGAGCGAAAGTAAATATTGAAGATTCTGCGATTCGAATCATGAATAAATGCTCTCGGTCGACAACGGAAGAGTCACGTACCTTGGCCCAAATGTCTCTATCGTCGGCACTGAGCACACCAATGGGAAATGCTTCCTCTCCGGCATTGCGCCTTGCATCAACATCAGTGACTACCTGCCGTAGCCTGTGGTATATTTCTCTTGAAGACGCTAGTTCGCCAGCAGGTGAATAGACGGGTATTGTGTAACAGAAATTATGGAACATGACGAGAAGAGAGCGAGCAGGAAGTGAATGAGGTTTTGAGGGTAATGTTGAGAGGATATCACTATGTTGTTGGGGTATACGTGCAGTATTAAACATCTTCGATGTGCTATCACGAAGCCAGATTCCGGTCCGCGTTGTTTCGGGGTGGAGTTCTTGTCTGGATGATGTGTTTAAGTGGGAAAGCTAGAAGGAAAATGTAATGACGTACGTGTCGAGACGGTCTTTGAACTCGAGCATACGGTGGACGAGCCATGCTGAGCGCCGTAATTGCCAAGTGGTTGCACCAGCCATTCCCTCCTTGACGTGGTATGATTCACGAGATGCCGGTGGAATGAGATCGTCGTCGTAGAAAGCCAGCCACCAATTGGAGTTGATAAGCAGCGGAGCACGCCATTCGAGGTAGGCTTTTTTCAACCAGAAATTGTCATCGAGCCAATTATTTGGCGACTTCTTTTCCAGTGCTGTTGTCCTCGGCGTAAGTTTGTAGATTCGTACAAGCTTCATAGGATACACACCAACCAATCTTTCTTGCAGAATCGAGCCAATGCCAGCATAGAATTCATCTGCCCACTGTTTTCGAACCTGATATGCAGCAGAAAAACTCTGAGGCGATTTCTCCGACTCGCGGAGAAAGGGCTCGATTGACGTCAGATATTTGTCGAGAGTTTTGCGAAGGTCTGGGACGGGAAGACGAGGTAATTTGGGGGCTTGGGAGGACAGCGCTGAGTTAGAGGATGACCTTGAGCGCATGGTGGTGAGAGGCAGCCGCAAAACGTGCCTTTGTAAGGCCATTTGAGCACCGAGTTTGGGAGGATCCAAAATAACCCGGAACAGGAATTCCTGTTCCTTGACGCCTTGAAGTCATGTGACTGAGCTGCTTAATCTAATCACGACGCGTCGACGCGTTCTTCTACCTCTGATGGCTGAACCACTACCTCCTCCGCATATTGCACAGTATCTTCAGCGCCGCTTTCCTCGTCCGAGAGTTGACCCAGTAAATTATCCAGTCTCCGAACATACAGTTTTACCTGACGGATTCTTGCGAGCAGGAATGGCTACAAGGTTGCTATGAGTGGCTCATCAGCCAGCCAGGCGCAGATGATTCGTCACAGAAGTTCCTCAATGATGTCGAACTACAGCTTCTTCAATCGGACTTAAGAGACTCGATGATCAATGGAACAGGCCTCCCACCTGTCGTCCAGTCAGACCAACGGCTCACTGGGTCTGCCGTTCTTGTCGAGACTGCCGCTATAACCGAGATTGCGCATAGCGCATATCAGCTTGACCAAATTCGCGCCGCACGCGAAGAGCGAATGCGACTTGGTCAAACGGACGAGGATGGTGAAGATGAAGGCGACTTGGAAGTCGAAGGAGAAGGGCCCATGCCCAAATATCCGCGAGGAATGCTCAAATTTGAGTTATCGGATGGCACTACAACTTTGAGAGCCATCGAGTATAGGTCAATACCGGAGATTTCTCTTGGTAAAACACCGCTTGGCTTCAAGGTACTACTCTACCTGATTTTTTTTACTTGATATGCTAAACTCACCCGCCTATTCCAGATGCTCCTCAAGAATCCCTTGATGCGACATGGCATCATATTCCTCGAGCCTAACACAGTTGAACTCCTAGGTCACCAAACTATTGACCGAGAGCTGCTTCAAAGCAGCGATTTTAAGCGCGGACTACGTGTCCGATTGGGGTCAGCGCTACCATGCTTCCTCAGCATATAGCAAATTAATCATCTTGCAGGCTACCCGATCAGCCCGAGAACGACCCCCAACAGCCAGTCGCTCAGCAGACAATACCCGAGATCCCGCAAGCACCTCCCCTCCGCTCTCCCCTCCGCGAAATATCTCCTCCGCCAGATCTACCACCTAACCCGACTTATAATGACGACGCGAACCTCGAACCTCGTCGTCGTAAACTACCATCGACAAACACCACTGCAGTCCCTACCCAAGCCTCAACTGCACCTTCTGCAACCCTCGTAGCTTCTCAATTTCCTACCACTACTTCCCAGTACTTTTCCAATTCAGCCACATCCTCTGTTACTGCCAACACGGGATTGAATGGCCTGAATTTGGGTCTTACTACCGCTCAGGCCTCGCAGGCGCCGGCTCAGGATGAGCATGACGATGACGAAGAAGCAATGTACAGCTATTTTGACTCTGCCATATTTCTTGAAGCACCCGACACTTTCGGACCTGACGAGAACGCCGCGCCTCCACCTCCTGCCGTGGTAGCTCAGTCGTCGACCTCTTCCAAACCTATACAACCACAGCCATCCCGCATGGGCATGACTAGCTCCTCTACTACAACACTCTCCTCTTCAAGCGCAAGCACAAAGCCCACCCCCACTACACGTTCACTAGTTCCAGAAGACTCCATCGAAATCGTCTCTTTCACTTCTTCCCAAGCACCTCCTAATTCCCAGCCTCCAGCCCAAACCCAATCGCGAGGCAAAGGAAAAGGAAAAGGCAAAGAAAAAGTAACTTCTAGCAACCGAGGGTCTTCTTCCGGGCCCGTTATTGATGTATCAGGGGACCTCGACCTCGACCTTGACCCTCTATTCCTAAAAGATTCGGACGAAGTCGAACCAATGCAGTACGCCGATGCAGAATTTCAACGTCAACAGCGGAAAGAATTTACTCGTAAAAGCGGGTCGGGCTCTCCTACAAGCTCTGTCGTAGATTCTGCTTCGGCCAGACACGGAGGAGGAAGAGGGCAAGGAAGGCCAATTAAACCTCTTCCAAAGCCACGAAAGTCGCTACAGTCGTCTCAGGGGTCTTCACAACCACAAAACTCGCAATCACGTTCTCAATCCCAATCTCGCGAAGTGATCGAGATTGGCAGCGACTCTTCGTCTTCGTCCTCGCCTAGGATTCCAGACGCCAAGTTATTCCCGAAAGCTAGGGGAGGAAGGGGTGGAAACATCGATTTTCTAGATGATGACGGTGATTTCAACGACGAGGAAGAGGAACAGTATGATAAGGAGAATATGCCGGTTATGACGAGGCATGTTAGGAGGAAGATTGCCAGTTCTGAAGGTGTTGGTCTCTCTGGTGGAATATTCGGGAGTGGGAGAAGGCAGGGTGCAGATGTAATTGAGTTGTCAGATGAAGATTGAAGCTGAAGGACGTGGTTAATCTTCATTTGAAGAATGACTTTCTCGACGAGGAACGTTTCGTATACAGACGGTCCTGGCTCGTGGAATTTGCTTATATGGTTATGTTCAATATTTTTTTTCAGTATACACGATGGAAGGAAAGGACACAGAATAGTATTTCAATGTTCTCACTTAACATTCTTACTGGTGTAGTCTAGGATTCTGCGGTAACGAGTAATTCCTCAAACCGGGGCGAGTCGATCGCAGGTCACTAGCGAGCTAACTCGTGACACCGAATTTGCCCAAGAATCGGATCGAGGGCTTGCAGTTGAGTTCTAGCGAGCCTTGACGTCATGCACACGAGAGATCCCATGCCCCGGATTGTCCATGTTATGGGACAAGCCTACTAGTTAGCTTCCGTCGAATGGCACGCCTAACAACTGAATCAGCACAGGACGAGTAGCACAAGTAGCACTTAACTTCATATCCTAGCATGAACTTCTGCGCTAGGATATATGTAGGTGTTGTTGAATCAGGAGAGGCAAGATTCAAACGATTTGCAATAGATACATACATTTGAAACGGAATAAGAGAGAAAAAAAGAAACACGAAAAGTATATCAAGAAACTGTGCGCCTTCGCGAGAAGTCTAAATTTGAGGGGTATTATGGGCATCGTTGTCATCGCCAAGTGTAAAGGATGAGGTACAAGGATAAATGCAGGACACTCAGCCGAGAAGAGCCACCTTTTGCTTTTTCTTCTTTCGGGTATTGTTAGTTGCAAATGTTCGCCAACTGTCGACGCGTTCTTCTCTGTTTTCTGGATGAAAAGGTAAGATCGTCTGAGGTAAAGAGGAAGATAAGAAATGTGTATACCTTCCCATGCTTTGTCGTCTTCGGCTTTACGTTTCCTGGCAGCTACTTCCTCCTCTTTCTTTCGTGCTTCAAGACCTTCATTGGCAAGGTTGAGTTTAATAGCTCTGTCAGCGGGACAGTGTCGATCAACTTGGATAATACTTTAGCATGGACAGAACCTACTTTCGCCGCCTCACTTCCTCATCAATGAGTATTGCTTTAGCTTCTGCTCGTACACGGAACTTGAAACTCGGTTCCCCAATTTCCCGCAGCTTGGGATCGTTATCAGTCAACGTGGTGGGCAAGTTGAGCGCTTTGAGGACTGTAATACGGGCTTGATTGATCACTGCATCAAGCTCTTCGCGTTTGTTCTTGTCGGAGAGCTCAGACTCTGCCTATTGCCGTCCGTCAGGAACCGCAATGCATGGTTCAAAGGAGACGCCATACCTTCTTGAGTATGTCAAACGCCTCTGGAGCACGGGCATGTGGCGTTTTATCCGGGTGAATGACTGGACATTTGAAGGCGATGGATCAGCTACTGGGAGCTAGTCAAAGCATAAATAGTGCGTACAAAGTGATAGTTGCCTGTATTTCTTCTTGATCTCCTCTTGTGTGGCTGAAATGCCAAGGTCTAGAATATCGTATGGGCTAAAATTGTCAGTTTTCAGCAGATTTCCTATTCCACTTTAAGCTTACTTGAGCTTGAACGCCTTCAAAATCCGTTCCACCTCGACTTCGCGCTGGAAGGCCGATGCCTCTCGATTAAGTAGCTTCTCAATGTCGTCTGTGACCTTTGAGGAAGGGGCTGATGGCGTGTGTGCACTGCTCGACGCAGAAGACGACGAAGCTGAAGGTTTGTCAGACATGGGGGGGATAAAGGGGATGGTGGTGGGTTGGATGAAAGTTGGACGTCGGATCGTTTGCACTGCAATGATGCAGTGATCGTGCACGTGCTCCGGCAACTTTCTGATTCTTCTCGGTCATTTATTCAGGCGCGACCATGTCCTTTCTCCGTTCCCTCTCAAGGGTAAGTGTCCTTGCAGATATGGTGTAGTATTTTTTACTGACGAGCCATGCTTGCGAATAGACATGTCTGCGACGCTCAACACTCTCAACTAACCTATCTCAGCACCCAGTCACATTCCGACCTTCATTTACCGGTTCTCGGCTATCGTCATCCTCTCCTCAGTCAAACGCATCCAATTCATCCTCGGTTGCTAAAGGAAAAGGACCACCTAATGGCGCACGAAGAACTCGCGCAGAAGTTCACGCAGAAAGAAACCGTGCTTTGCTCATGTACACCTCGGCTGTCGTATGCGTCTTATAATTATTTGGTCCCAGTATAACGACTGAACTTGACCCACACAGATCATAGTAGCTGTCGGAGCATCCTACGCTGCTGTTCCTCTCTACCGTATGTTCTGTGCCGCCACTGGCTTTGCCGGGACTCCGAAAGTCGGCACCGGTCGTTTTGAGCCGTCGAAACTTGTTCCCGCCGAGAATGCCCGCCGGATAAAAGTTCACTTCAATGCCGATCGTTCTGAGCAGCTTCCTTGGGCATTCCAGCCTCAACAGAAGTATGTGAATGTTTTGCCAGGAGAGTCAAGTTTGGCGTTCTATACTGCAAAAAACAAATCCGACAAGGACATAATTGGGATCGCAACGTATAACGTGACACCAGATCGAGTGCGTCTCTTCTTACCTCTACTTTCATCGTTTCTGAGAGGATACTTCTGTGTAGATTGCCCCTTATTTTTCCAAAGTAGAGTGCTTTTGCTTCGAGGAGCAGAAATTGCTCGCAGGAGAAGAAGTAGACATGCCACTGCTATTCTTCATTGACAAAGACATGCTCGACGACCCGGCATGCAGGAACGTAGATGACGTTGTTCTCTCGTACACATTCTTTAGGTTGGTTACCTGCTTTTTTCCCGCAACGTCATAAGCTCACCTTTTGTTCAGGGCCCGACGAAACGAGAGGGGGCATCTTGAGCCCGATGCACCTGAAGATGTTGTACAAGATTCATTAGGCTTTGGACAATACGAGCACGCTCCTAAGACCGAAGCTCGTGACACACAGAGGGATATTCAGAACACTACCACCACTTCATCATAGATCTCTAACTGGTAATTCATACATCCGGACGCTCTGTGTCCTAATCGTGCATTACTAATAATAGAAGCCAATCCCTAGTCGTTTCCGGCCTTTCCCATCCAATCCCCAAGTTTCTCGACGATGAGCTGTTCACAAACGAATGTATCCCAGGAGTATTTGATCACCTCGGATGGCTGGCATCTCCGAGTATAGAAGGGTTCTCAATAATTAAACCTCCCCCTAATTTTCCATCTGTCATCGAAAAGTCAGACTGACCTTGAACATCCGCTGAAGGGTCTCGAGAATACCAGCAATTACGGCGAGAGAAATGAGACCCTGAACGTGCTCGGCGACACATTCCCACTGAGAAAAGCTTTCGCTGCATGCTATATCCAAATTGATATTAATAGCTGCACGCTCCAAAGGTGCTAAACATCTGGAAGGGCCGAAAGTGTAGCTTGTTTATGTAGCTTCTACCAACAATGACAGGCGAAGTTGTGTAGTTGCGACTGGGTTGACCATGCTAAAAAATTCGTCTCTAATTCCTTATGGTGCAAGCGGTGGGGCTAAATTCGCGTGACTCGCAATCTTTCCCCTGCTAAAGATCATGGTTTATTGGAGTCTGAGGGGACATTGCAAGGTGTTTAAATTTTCACCACTGAACGAGGCGCTCTACATGGCGTGGGCTATTCTAGACCGACGTCAGAATTTTCAGCGTGGTTTTGCCTTGTTACTGGGCGTGGGCGTGGACGCGGTCGTGGACGTGGCGGTAGGTCCACGGGTGGTGTGGTTGCCCGAGCTTCATTCTCGTCCCCTCCACTCTCTTCGCTAGCCTCAGTATAATCATCATCGTCCTTTCTCTTTCTCTTTCCCTTCCTTGGAACGCCCGCAGCCCCTCCTCTACCTTTTCCTCTCGCCTGTCCACCCTTTCCTCCCCGACCGACAGATTTCGCCTTCCTCTGCCGTTTCTTTGCTGGCTCCCCACCATTATTCTCCCCACCATCATCCTGATCACTAACACTCCCACTTCGACTAGGAGCAACAGAACTAGCTTTCCTTCTCTTCCTAAAGTCTGCTACAACCTGTTGCAGCCGACGACTGGTATAAACCTCCTTCTTTCTCGGCGCCAAATTCGCAGCATCAATACTGCTCCCGGTGCGTGCGCTAACCCAATCCGATAAACTGCCTTGCATGCCAGACGCCGTACCAGAAGTGTTTGTACGCCTTCGGTTCATTTTTTGAATAATGGGTAGTAAGAGTTCGTCGACTTTCGTTTCTCCCCAACCGAGCTCCTGTTTGAAGAACGTCCGAAGAGCATCCAAGTCGGGTAAACCCCATTTGAAGGGCTCGTCTGAACTATCAACAGCTGGATGATAGTATGCGTCGCGCTAGAGACATATATTAGTAGGTTAGATGAGGAATTAGTCGTGATTTACTGACTACAGCAGGGTTTGGCCAATCAGCGGGTAGATATAGCTCCTTGAACTTCTTTTTCTGGGATAAATCATTAGGAATCAGCTTGGCGTTGAAATTATGGTAACTCACAAACTGTCTCCTAAACTTCGTATTACTCTCTCCTTCCTTGTCTCTCCCCTCTTGCACTTTCCGCCACCAATCGGCAAACTTATGTAGGCCATCCTTCCCTGGGAATTCCTTCAACAGTTCCATAGCCAAAACAGGACCAGTGCCGCTCAGGCCTTCGGTATAATCACTTCCTAGGAGATATGCGAGCCTTATTAAAGTATCTCGGTCAAGACCCAGTTCTCGTTCAAGGTCACTTTGCAGGAAGAGCTCGACTGTCTTTGACTGATTGAACATGTTCTTGTACACCCTCTGCGCACCGAAGAGGAACACATCAGAATCGTCTGTGATGACACCGTCAACTAGCCCAAGGGAGACAAGTTCCGCACATTGGGCCTCGGCTTCCATCGGGGCTGTGATATAGGGTATACCAAATAGTCTCAGCATCATCTAACAAACGCCCTAAGTCTCGATATTGGTAGAAAACAATGTGTTTCGAGCTTACCATGATCTGAGAAACCATCTGCTGGGTGATATCCTCCGAATCTCTCATGGCAGCTTTCCTCTGCTCGTTCAGCACCTTAATCTCATCATCTATCTCCTTCCTGACATCATTCAAATTTCTTCCCTTCACCTGCGAGAGGAACCTCGCAAATTCACCTTCTTCGGCGTGTGGATCCATCTCATTAGCCGCATCCCAATGCTCCTCCTCTGGTTGCTCATCAGTGACCTCTTGCTGCTCGCCTTCCACGTTGGGCTCATGAGAGATAACATCATCCACTGTGACGGAGGACACAAGTGTTTCTCCGAATTCTTGTGTCACTACCCCACGGCCGGAAGGTGACGGTGATCTTGACCAGGCGAACAAGGGTGTGTTGTCACGCTTTTCAGGTGTAGATGGGGGAGATATTGTTGGAATATCGATGGCCGGACTTGAAATCGATGCAACGGGAATCAGAACGGATGTAGATGCGGGTACTGAAACGTGTGCCTCTGACTCAATAGACGGTTCTCTGACGGGAACTGATTCGGAGGCCATACGGGGTGATATGCTGGGTTCTCTTGCGGGTAGTGCTGGTTCGGGTATTGTAACCTCAACCTCCTCCATATTTTCATCGTCACTTTCGCCGGGTGTCAAAGCTGACGTTGACTTCACTGGTGTCGTTTCTGAAGATACTTCGGGCGTTTCTTTCGTTGGTACAGAGGCCATGTGAACGTTCACTTCCTCCATTTCATCATCCTCCGAGTCAGTCAACGCTTGGAAGCCCGAAATTATGGTTGATGAATTCGCGGGGATAGGAGGAACTTTTTGAGCAGGCTGAAGGGGCTCAGCTTGGGCCTCATTATCATTGGTTTCTAAGCGGGGGCCTGGAGTGGTTGAAGGCGAGTTGGAAGACGAGAGCAGAGACGGGGCACCAAAGGCACTCTTACTTCGCTCTTGGGTACCAAACACACGCCGACCAATGGATTCACGTGATACCCCAGTTCCAGCGAAAGATAAAAATGTCTCGAGGCCAGAGGGTGCAAATATTTCTACCTCGGGAAGGGGTCGTCTGGCATTAGGGGAGCCGACGGATCGAGGAGATTCGTGTGGAAGTTTATGTGGGGGAGGTTTTCTGGGGGTTGAGCCTGAAGCTCTTCGTTGAGGGGCTGATTGAGATTGGTCAATGGAGGCTTGGATAGCGAGTGCGAGTTCTTCATCCTCTTCATCCTCCATTTCTTCCATGGCTTTATGAATTGCAGCGGCATCTTCATCGTCATCGTCGAGGTCAAACAAAGGTTTTGAGTTTTTCTTCCGGTATATAGGCTTCGTGGTTAATGGGGCTAGTTTCTTCGGAGTGTATCGACCGGCAATAGCTGACAGGGCCATTTCACGTTGATACTGCCGTAGGTCAGGATCCATGGAGGTATCAGTAGTGTTAGTGCTGGCGAAAGTCTGAACATCAAAGTAATCAATGCCGAATAGAGGTCAACTCACGTATCTACTTCTTCCATATCGGCGTCCTCGTCTTCATCCTCTTCCACAACTCGTGATTCCTCGGCGTCGATAAGGATAGGCTGGTCGGGTGCTGTACCAGTCTTGTCTTGAATCGCAAGAACCCATCCACCTTCCGCTCCCTCATTCTTGGTAAGTACATATTGCTTGTTCCTTTCACTCGCAATTCGCACTGGAATAGTCAAATGTGCGCTTCCAACGCTATTAGTGGTTACCAGCAACTGCTGCGTTAACGAATTTCGCTGCTTCAGACTGAGAATCTGCTGCTTTGAGAAGTCCATCGGTGTTGGGGCCATCCTCAACATCTTTTGCAAACGCGCGTAGGAAGTCTGACGAGATTTTAACCTTAGGTCACCAATAATTTCGTATTGAACTTCAGTGGGCAGTTCGTGAAACTCGGGGGAGGTGACGTCAAAGTCCTCAGGACGCATCTCCTCAATGAAGGTGCGAAGCTCGTCTTCGGTAGCAAGCCGTGGATCAGGAGCAGTAGCTCGCGTGGCTTTAGACACAGCTTCATCTATGTTGACTTCGGGAAGACGATAGGGGTCGTGATCATGGTACTTGTTCTGCTTTTTTGAGCTTGATGCAGGAGTAGCTGGCTTCGGTTTCGCTGGAGTTTTAGGCACGGAACCGTCAATGTCCTCGAGGTAGACAGTGTGCTCGTCGAGAGGGATGTCGTCGGGAGGTAGAGCTTTCTCTTTCCCCTTTCCTTTCTTACTTCTATGATAGCCATAAGCCAAAATGATGATAACTATACCATATTGTACACACTGAGCATGGTTCAGAGCCTCCCGCCTCATCTGCGCAGCGAGTAACCTTTCCGCAATCTTTACGTGACTCATAGCAGCCCCACTTTTCTTCTTTTTCCTCTCGTTCAGCGTGGACCTCTTCAAAGCCGGTGCGCCCCCGTCAAACACGAAAACAGGTTTTATGCCATAGAACAACAGCTTTGTGATGCGGCGCAAGAATCCAAGGACGTGAGCATTAACGAGGCCGCGCCCTTCCTTGTCGCGCATGGTTGCTTGGAACTGGTATATCCAGATGCTCGAGTCGATTGCCATTGCTTTTCCCTCGACCGTCTCCAAACTGTACGAAGTACGTTCAGCCTAGCAATATTGGTGACTCATATACTGGTGATACACACAGGATGGGGCGGCCCACAGGGGTTAGGAGCGTCCAAAGTGATTTGACACCCATACGCGTTCACGAGTTCTCGATGAGGATGAGGTCGTGGTGGGAGACCCAGAGGGCCCAAGTAGTCATTGGGATAATACAAGTACGGGACTAACACGCGTGATGGGAATGAATCATACATTTGACTTCCTATATAAAGGAAAAGCGGCCCCGACTATTTGGCGCTAAGAAATCCCCTACTTGAAGTAGGCTGCAGTCCACTCCCTTATCAGGGGGATTCTCCACCTCACTTTTTCTCTTTCACTTCGTGACGCAATAGAATCACTAGAGACTGCAACATACTGAATAGGATAATCTGAATCAGAGCACACTACAGAGGGTCACCATGCTATTGAAAGTTGAAACGGGGAACTTCAAAATTACGACTACAAAAGGCCAATAATAAGGTCAACTTTTCTACGTTTTCCCAGAGTATCGTGGTTGAGGGCGGTGTCAGGTTTGGTGCAGCTTCATGGCAGTTGTAATACACGGCAGAATCCTTCAAGCACATGAAAGAATCGTAGAGGCGTAGGCTTGAGAAATCATCATAGTTAACCCGAGCACTCGGCTTGCAAGAACGGAATAGCTTTTAGATTGTACCCAAAGGATAGTCCATTTTTTTGAAAGCCCCAGTTTAACGTGTAGTACACAAAGGGTGCCAACATTTTGGTGCATCAAGTATATAGAAGAAATTAGTGCATGGCGTATATCAAACGAGAGACAAGTAGTAGGTCGTGAAGACTTAAGGAGTGGAAGATGTCTAGCATATATGAACCAAGAACAAAGAGAATTCGCTCAAACCGCGAGAAGATACAAAACAAAGTCCAACCGTATCTGAAGAAGAGGAAGGCAAGGGAGAGAAACATAGTGTAGCTGGGATTCAAGATGTCCAGAATCAATGCTTGGGGGTACCAGGACGATCATTACCACCATCTGTCGGTCGAACCAAAGGCGATCCACGTCCAATAGGCGAATTAGTTTGCGATGAAGGTCCTGTGTGTCCACCAGGAGGTAACAGTCCACCGTTTTCACCATGAGCACCGCTACCCGAAGGCGAGCCACCAGCACCGGGCGGGAATCTGGAGTCAAAGTTCCCACTCATGGTCGGCGCCATACCCATACCCATACCACTCCCACCACCCATTCCACCCATACCACCCATCATCGGCATACTCATCATCGACATCCTCGGGTCGAATCCAGGCATTCCTCCACCCGTCATATTCTGACCCATAGGTGACATACCTCCACCCGCCATATTCTGACCCATAGGTGACATACCCCCACCCGACATATTCTGACCTATAGGCGACATACCCCCACCTGACATGTGCGGTCCCATCGGTCCCATACCTGGCTGGCCGCCCTCTCCACCGACTTGTGAGCCAGTAGTCGAGAACGCCATCATCGCCTGTTGATATGCAGCAGCAGCAGCTTGTTGTGCCGCATACATTTGTTGAGGATTAAGCATTCCAGGATAGCCCATCATGGGATTCATCCCTCCACCTGTCATCATAGGGTTCATCCCACCGCCAGTCATCATCGGAGTCAACCCACCAGTCATCATTGGGTTCATCATCATCGGATTCATGCCCATCATCATCGGATTCATCATCGGGTTGTACCCATATCCACCGTACATCGACCCGCCTTGTTGCATCTGCTCCATCTGCTGCCTTTGCTGCTCGTCGAACCTCCTTTGCCTCTCTTCTGCCAAGCGTTTCTCCCTCTCCCTCTCCGTCAACGCAGCACCGACACCTCCCTCCCTCTTCCTCTCCCTCTCATGGGCAGTAATAGCGCCGAGTAAACCAGTCTGAGGCGGAGGTGGCTTGTTGGGAACATTAATGAGCGAGGCACCAGTCTCTCTCGCGAGCTCCTCTTGCCTCTTTGCAGAACGATCTTGCCTATCCTGCAACCCAGCAGACAACAACCCTTGTGGTGTAAATGCTTTAGTCATAGTCTCCGAAGGCTCCAATTGCACGAAGGTATCTCGGGTATTTTGTTCGAGAGGATTGACATTCCTTCCAGGGTCCAAAACTTGACTCCAAACCGTTTGTCTAGCAGCACCCGGTTGCGGTACCTCTGACTGCAAGCGAATTTGCGTTCCATCGTCGCCGTAGTACGTCCGTCGATCCGAGAACTGATCAGAAGGAAGTCGTCGGGGTTGAGCGTAGTTGTTGTGGTGATCATCAGTGCCTGATCACATCAGGGTAAACCACACATGCGGGCGAAAATCGACGGATGCCAAGAACGCATCGAGCCGAAGCAAAAATAAACGCAAGACACATGTCAGCTCAGATCATCATAGGAAAAAAAAAATTAGAATGTGAATGAGATCGCTTACTCACCGGGTCTAGAACCACTAGAACTAGGGGGTTGAGGTAAGGTGCGAGGTGCTCGAAGATGAGGGGGTGGTCCCTGCTGCCCAGCCATATCGCCAGCAAGCTGTCCATACACCGACGGCCGACCCTGCTGTCCATGGCTAGAAGCCGATCCCTGCATCCTTTGCGCAACAGGATCAACATCAGAATCAGCATCCTCATCTTCATCCTCATCATCCTCATCCTCCTCATCCGAACTATCATTCCAAGCCCCAGCAACCTTTGACTTCTTCCTCCCATTCGCTCTTCCAGGTTTATGTGTAGCCGCATGGTGTGCAGCCTGTTGTGCCTGAGCTTTGGCTTTACGTTTAGCAGCGGAGGAAGAGGGTGCGAATGATGATTTGAACTGTTGTTGTTCTTTCTGCTGCGGACCTGATCCCATACTCGATGCTGACAGCGGTGGTTGGTGCTGACCATCGGATCCACTTGTGCCTGCTGGACCAGATAATGAGTGAGTTTGAGCTGGAAGGCCACTCGAAGTTGGGGCCGACTCACTGGCATCTCCATCCGCGACATTGAGATACGACAACGCAGCCAACACATCCTCATTCGCTGCCGAATCGTCATTGCTATTGTTATTGTTAAACACAGATTTCGGTGGTTGGGGCGGTGGAGGAGCAGGGGAGGATACCGAAGCATTATTCCCGCTCGTCGCAGAGCCAGCGGAAATGGAAGTGGGAAGCGGTGGGCGTTGGTGTATAGCTTGCATGTTCGTAGTGGTCTTCTGGTCGTCGGTATTGGCAGAAGAAGCAGCAGCAGAGCCTTCCTCTTCTTCCTCTTCTTCAGTAAGTTGTTGGGAGTGATGAGAGGCAGGAAGAGTGCCGTTATAAGGTGGCATCCGGGAGTTTGCCTGAGCACGTGCGCCTGAAGGCTTACGTCCCAACCCAGCCCGGGTTGATGATGATGATGATGCCACTGCATTGTTGTTGGCTGACATTCCGGCACCGGCTACACTGCCACTTCGATCATGGTTAAATCGCAAAGGTGCAACTGGCGATAAAGGCTGAGATGAACCTGGCATTCCTACTGCTGCCATTGGACTCATTCGCGGAGGAGGAGGAGGGCTTGAAGGTCCAGCATGAGCTTGTGCCTGAGCAATACCTAGAGGAGATTTCGGTGATGCGGAAGCTGATGTCGAGGCGGGCTGAGCTCGGTCGCCAAACACCAACGGAGTGGCCTGTCGAACAGGCGGTGATCGCCCGGATTTGTTATTTATATTTCCTGATGCCACTGACGAAACAACGTGAGTCTCATTCAAGACCTTCAAAAGAGAGAGAGGTGCATATAACGTACCTAAACCAAGTCCAGCACCAGGCGGCTTCGGGAATTCCTCCTCCGATTCACTTTCTTCTTCTTCTTCATCTTCCTCATCGTCAGACGCGGTTGGCATGGGAACTTGTCGTGGTTGTTTATTACCGACACCACCTGCCACCGCATCACCACCGCCTTCCAACCGCGACTGATGCATAAAGTATAACGCGCCAGCTTCATTCAAGAAATTATCTTCTGGTTCGTGCGTTCCTCCTGACGGTTTCCTCGCACTAGCACTAGGCGGGAAAGTCTGTCCTGTGGCAGAATCTTTTCTTCCAGGCCCTGCTGGGGGAGAAGTAGCATGTAAATTCGCACTGGCTTGCGCTAAGCCTTGGAACTCGCCGCTAGCTCTCGTCGCTATGGCTTCGTCGTGTATGGAGTGTGGCGAAGTCAAAACTGATATTGTGTCCCCCGCGAGGTAATGATCTCCTCCAAGCGAATAAGGCGACGTCAGGATCGAGGCGCGGGGAGAGTTTGACCTCTCACCCGAGTCACGACTATCTGTGAGCGCCATCGCAATCGGTTTATGAAGTGGTGAATAAGGCGATACCAGCGGTTCGTTCGTCGCTGACGTCACAGAAAGCTGATTGCTGGTAGCATTGGAACTGATCCTGGAGTCCTTAGCACCCGAAGCAGAAGCAGAAGCAGAAGCCGAAATAGATGGTGTTTCGAATTTTGTTGTGGTAGAAGGGCTCTGAGAGCTGACAGATGCAGATACAGATGTTGTTCGAGGTAGTGTGGATGGTGGTGGTGATTTGGGTACGTTTTGGATGGGAGGACTGGCAGTTCCACCAACCCTGTCGATGCTATGTGATGATCTGACAGATTGAACAGATGGTCGTACATCAGCGCTTGAGATTGAGGTACCCCCAACGTTGGGTGAAGGGCTTGTTGGAGGGGGACTGGTGGCCGTGGGTCTTGGGCTATTGGTGTATCCTCGGTCGAGCACGGGTGGAGGTGGCTCTGATTTGTCTGGTGCAGCCTGACCTGCGGCAGTCGCAACCGGCGAAGTGGGGTTGATGCTCGTCGTCGCATCCATTGACATTCCTCTGCCATGGGTCATAATGCTGCCTCCTTCTGTGATCGGGGTCAACATTCTGTCCTGGTTATGCGTGCCAGAGAAACTCAAGGGCGGAAGCTGTGGGCCAATGGAAGCAGCAGCAGAGGACGGAGAACCGTTCTGCAGAGCTTGTGCCCCTGGTTCGCTGCCTCCCATTGAAATGGGAGGGAGAGTAGGAGGTTGCTCAGAGGACGTACGACTTGTGGAGGCCCGTGGTTGTACAAGTTGAGGCTGTTGTTGACGCATGCGCTCAGTCAAAAGTTCGAGCAGTTTAGTTCTGATGGCAGATGTACGGTCGTCTCGGGGATCCAAACTTTCAACGGCTTCGCGATCGAGGAAGAGCAACTGCAAACGCCAAGATCAGTCAGCAAAACCCAGAAATAGAATATGAAAGTACGGACATCTCGTTGAGGACCGACTGGATAAGCAAACATCAAAGAAATAGGTTCCCGTGGATCCCAGGTCCAGGCCGTAGGTCGACCATACATATCAAAAGCATCATGAACAGCTAATTAATCGTCAGTTTATATGGCAATTAGGGGACAGCCTTAAAGTGCTAGCAAACTCACCAATAACCCACTTGAGCATCTCCATCGCTTGATTGCCAGATGCGCCCTCTATCTCTGGCATGAACAAAATCCAACCCTCTCGTGATTTCATCGACTGAGCCATTTCCTCATCACCCAAAAGTCCTTCGAGTTTGATCAACGTACTTCTGCTGATCAGCTCTGGTCGTTCCGGGTATACTGCGAATGCTTGCGTGACGTCTCTGAATGATAGCAGTGGCTTTTTGCGCTCTTTTGGCTTAGGACCGGCGTACATGGTGATAATGGGTTTGACTGGTCCGGTTGGTCCTTGAGGGATTTGATCGCGGGAGAAGAGGCTGGACATTCGTTTTCTTTTGGGTTGCTGAGCTGATGAGAATGTGCCGTTTGCTGTAGAGTCTGGACCAACGGAGATGCCGTCCATTTGGCCAGCGCTAACGACCATCCACACGCGCTTCCAGTCCGTTTGGCCAGCCACGCGAATCCTCGTCCATCCCTCCAATTTTCCCCGTACCAATGAAGTTGGCGCATTTGGACCTGTGGACACGAAATGTCAAAAGTCATGCCATGATGAGATCAAGCAGTGGCAGTTGAAGTAGTACTTAATGACTCACGATTGAGTGTAATTCTGATCAAGTGGGCAGTGTATACCTCTTCCAAACGCGATTTTTCCCATGCCGATAGGCGCAAGGCAGAAGCCCACGAGATGAGCGCGTTTGTTGATGGACAGGAGAAGAGGAGGAGATTGGAGCCTGCGGTGTTGAGTGTGAGGACGTTTGTGTATCGTTTGGAGGGTTGCGTTGCCGTTGCGGGTACTGTCACGGACCCCAACACCTGAACGAACTGTTTGAAACCACAGATATAAGTTTGCTTGTCAATAGATATAAAACTGGAGACAAGCGTACTGCATCGGTAACGTTGACGTATGCCGGTGGGACCTCTTTTCCATGCCGGCTAGCTTCTTGTATCTCTTTCATATCCCAAATACTAAGCGTTGTGCCACCAAGTTGCGCCCATACCTCCGTCCATCCTTCGTCTCTGGAAGGTTTTTGCCCATCCGGCTGACGCTCAATGCGGCGAATGAGCGGGCCAGAGAAATAAATCTTGTGTGCATGTGCGATTGTGAGGGAGACAACGGATCTAATTTCGGGATGGAGCGGGGCAGGCTGGGACGGGGACTGCTTTCCGGGAGAGCCAGAGTTAGGGCTCTGAGCGACGGGATTGGCGCTCATGCCCTCGTTGTTGTTGTTGTTTGTGGGTGTGGAGGAGGTGGAGGGAGGAGGTGGAGGAGAGGAAGGTTGTGGTTGTGGTTGTGGTTGTGGTGATGACTGTTGTGGGTGTTGCATCGGGGATGATGCATAATGTGTCCCTGGAGAGGCGCCAGCTGGGGGGCCAATGCCTTGGCTAGACTGGCTGCGCTGATGAGTAAACGGGGTGGTGATCTGTGCGTCCTGATACTGCTGTTGTTGTTGCTGCTGCTTAGGGGAGAGAAAAGAAAAAAAGGAAGTCGAGCGGGTGTGTGTCTGCGGCATGGCTGGACGAGGACCCGCTTGTACGCTAGAAACCGGCGTTAGGGCCTTCGAACCTTCCGCTGACGGGAATCGCAGTTGTGGCTGGCCCACGGGCATCTCCTCAACTTCCCAGGCACTTGGGTACTCTCAAGAACTCTGGTGCGGATAAGATTGGCCGCAGGTCATGCGCCGTGATGGTGCAAAAGTAAAAAGCAGAGATAGCAGCAACTCGTTTCGATCGAGTGACCTCGGGGTTATGGGCCCCGCGCGCTACCACTGCGCCATGCTGCTCTGGTAATATGTGGGAATAAGTTGCTATAATGAGGATACTGATTTGGCACCCGACTCAGTCCATTAATCCGCCGACGTTCTTAGACGATCCAGCGCTACGATACGGAAGAGCCTCTCCGGCCCTCTGAATAATTCGCACGGAATCGGTACACTTTCCTGACTTGGTCAACTCCATTAGAGCTGTCCCGCTCTGGTGGCGCACACAAAGTACGCGCGCTCTCATCTATTCATTCCGCTTCAATCAGTCAAACACGCCCAGTGTCAAAGAAAAACTTTGAGCCCTCGCTTAGCCTAACCAGGAATCCTAATCCGGCAGGATATGGGGATGTGATGTTTCAGGAAAACTTGGACCCTGCCGGGCAATGGGCATGGTCCTCCATCACAACCATCATGCATCATGGCCCTTACATACAGTGACGCCAGCCAATTGGTTGGGTTTCAACCGCTCCCAAAGGCAAGTCTGAACCACAGAATAGACGCGAAGGATCTGCGCACACTTGCCGTTTCTGCCGGGCTCCTGGGCGTTCAAATTAGTCTGAGAATGCGAGGCGGCTTGCTCAATGGCTTATCCTTTGCCGTGTCTCGCAAGTCCGTGTGGCAAATATAAGGAATGCTGCGAGCGAAGTATTCTAAGAAAAACGTTTGGACCCTTCCAAGGCTTAGCAGGCCCCAGCACCGTATCCCGAATCTCACGCATGTTCAAATTTCAAACCTACATATTGAATGATGCTGGCAGAAAAGGGGAAGACTCTAACGTTGCGTGACAAGAAGTCAATTCTGTCTATATTAATCCTCTTCATCCAGAGACTCCGGGTTGGACTGTAGAAGGGACAGATGGCGTTCAGTGGCAACGTATCATCCTGACGGGCAACAGAACCGCACCTTGAGTTCTTCGACACCACCGAGCTCCTTTACGAGACCGTCGTAAGGGAATTCCCGGGGAGCTGCAGGTCGCTCGGGGATAGCATAGTTCTTGATGACAAATCCGAGCGTAGCAAAGCCTGCAAAGGCAAGGAGGAGCTGACGAAGAGCAGACTGTGCTGTCAGGCCTGCAGGAGGAATATCTGGGCCCCACATGGAAAGGACTTCTTCTTGTTCATGCAGCTAAGAGTCCACAAGAAATTTCAGAAATACGACGTTTATGAAACAAATGTGGAGTGCGACCGCACCGGATCGCCATAATTCCTCCTGAGGAGCATGTCATCCCACCCCTTCGCTGGAAGGTTTTGTCGGGAACTCCAGGGTAGTTGAGGGTAGTCGGGAACTGGGTCGACGGTATCATAGTCTGGGACTTCAGGATTTGGCTTTGTCACGTAGGACCTCGCTGCCGCATGCTGGGCAGCGGCACGGCGCGCAGCCAGGAGGGTAGGGCGGAGGAGGGAGTTGTGCATTGCAAGGAAGGCCAAGTTGCGAGTACGAAGCGGAGTCGGGTGTTGTTTGTGTTTATTTGTGTGAGATCGAGAGTGGTGATATGTCCGATTTCCAGAAGATGAGATGCAGGGGAGGTACAAGTAGCCGCCAATGTCCCTTACGTTGTCTGGTCGGGCCATAAAAACTCGAGCTTTCCTTCTTTCCCTCTTTCATACCACCCTCCCCCGAACTCACCCATGGCCGTCGGCGTAGAGCGCGATGTCCAAGACATGCTCCTTGGCCAACGCAAGACAAAGCGTGGCCAGGGCAATGTCCCCTATCCTATCGAAGAGTACACCACCGACCTTGCAAATCTGTGCGTTCTGCCTGGTTACCCCGGACTGACAACCTGGCTGATCTCCCCCGGACTTCGCAGTGACATTTGGGATAATATGTTCTTTGAGAGCATCTGGGGTTCACCGACTATATATAACTTCCCATCTGAACCCGGTTTGGTGCTGGACGTAGGGTGCGGCACGGGATGGTGGGTTATCAATATGGCGCGCAGGTGGCAAGTACGCTTTCCTGTCTTCTGTTTTTGGACCACCTCGTTAATGGACCGTTGTCGCGTCGGATTAAACAATATTAGAATACGATGTTTGTCGGCTTTGATCTCGCTGAGATCCAACCGCGCCTCCGAGACTTTGAGCACCTTAACGACATTTCGGATCGAATTAGCTGGGTGAATGGTAACTTGTACGTTGTTCGCTTCCCCACTCTTACCGTCCGCATTAAATTCGGGATCTCCTAGCCTCGATGTCTTCCCATTCCCGGACGACCACTTCGATTACGTGCGGGTATGTCGGGCTGGCTTAGCGGTCCCAGAGGACGAGGTACGTTGCATTCATCATTGCTGCCAATCTGTCAATTAATCACCGTCCCCAGTGGCAATTCTTTCTCGAGGTCGGTTTCTTATATCATCGTGTCCGCTCCAATCGAATCTCATTGCCTCGTGCTATCAGGGCATTTGGCGTGTCATGAGAACCGGCGGTCTTCTTGAGGTTAGTGTCAACCATCGGCATAACCCCGTGCAGAAATTAACCCTCCTGGTCTTTTAGATTATCGAAGAGGACCTGATATTCCCCACCCCAACTATTCCTGGACTTTCAAACGAGGACTCCATAACACCATCCCCTTCCCGACTCGACTCCCATGTGACGCTCGACACATTATCGTCTGGAAGCTCTGGCTCCACGGAAACCTATGGTCCAAGCACGATTTTGGGTGACGACCGTTCGAGTAAAACAAAAGGGAAGAGATCACGACTTACTTCTCTCAAGAATTCCCTTGCTTCGTCGAGAGATGCCAGGTCTTCCACAGATACGTTAGCTGCGGAGGGTGCGGACACCGCGAACCACCCTCAGAATCATACCAAGCTCAAAGCTGCTTGGGATAGCATGCTCACCAGTCGCTTTATCTCGAATAAAGTTCTCTCAATACTCCCATTTTACCTCTCTACCCTGTTCTCTGGTGTCGAAATTTTCCATCTATACACCGTTCCCCTTCCCGCCAACACACCGCTAGAGTACGATATCTGGGATGACGACGATTCATTATATTCATTTCCTCGCCCACGGAACCGCCCACATCAGCAAAAACATCCCGTTGTTAACATTAATCCTGATCACCTCATCAATTACCCAATCGTCACTGAGCTTCCGCGGCTTCAAGCTATGGATCTTCAGGAACTTGCAGGAATGCATTTGCACTACACTGTGGGGTTTATCAAGTCATGCAAGGAGGCTATTCGGGAGGAATATCAAAAGCTGTATCCGACTGATGATTGCAGGCAGTCAAGTCCGAGGGTGCAAAGAATAATGGGGACTGACGTTATGGGAATGGTCTTCCAGAGCGCTCAGCCGGAACCATTTGACGTAGAGTGGAATGATTGGGTTTGGTGAGTCCATTTTTTCGCCTCGAGGTGGTTTCATATATCCAGGATAGGACATTGGCTTATTTCGTTTCTTCGACGCGTGTTTTAATTTGTGCGCAGTGACATGGAAGACAGGATGAGACTTCGTCAACGGCTCCCAAATCACATGGCTTGGTCCGAGCCGCGTACGCCCCGAGGCGGTAAACCAACTTGGCGGCATTGGAGAAAGATGATTGATCAGCTCCTTGCGAGGGAGAATAAGAGTGTGTTTGATTTTCCTCCTAATCCCGCAGATTCTTGTCGATCTGTGCGTGCCTATATGGCTTGGAAAGGTGCTAGACCTTCTCCTGTACTATAGTATAATCCTTTACTTCCATATTTTCTCATTTTTCAATTGGTCTGGGCTGTTTTGCGCTATCTTTCCAGTATTGTACTAGTCTAGTTTTTTTTTTTTTGCGCTCTCTCTCCAGTTTGGACTCTTTCGTTCCACTTGGCTCTTCTCCCGCATTACGACTCCAGAGTTAACCTAATGCCGCTTTGGCTCCTCCTTTCATGGTTAACCCTCACGACATCTTTAACATTACATACAAAGCCTTCACTCTGTCAGACTACTTCACCGTTGATGAATGCTCATCTCCATCCATAGTATGATGTAAGTAAGTACATAGTTTTTTTCTTCACGCCATAGCTTCTCGTCTGTTTTAAATACACAACGCCGCATCTCTACACTATGCATTTTAGATAACTCAATACATATCCTACTCACCTCGTCACAATCTCGGGTACCAGAACGGCGAACTGGAGCCCTTAAACTTTGCTTCAAGACGCTAAGGCTAGTCTATTTCAAGACTACGAGGTACGAAGTCCGATCATAGAGACTACCCGATTTGGGAATGGTTGATTGTCGTGTGGGCACTGTACAGCATCAGGCATCATATCTCCAATCTCCATCTCTCCTCTCCTCCCCCCTTCCCTTCACATCTAACAACCACCGATTAAATCACATCGCACACCCTAGTTTCCCATCTCCAATGGCAGACGCTGAAAAACCCACCAATACAACTGCTGCCGCAGATAAAAAACCGGGCTCGACGCTTGAGGCTGATCTTACTAAATACAAGGTTAGATCTTTTTCCCCAGTCACGAATGCTTGGACGCGTGTCCGGATACTGACTGGTTGATTTTATGACACGGCTTGGTGGCTTTTTACTTGCGTGGATTGATTGTGCAACGAGATAGCTTGCCGCAGATATTACCCGCGATGTGATGAAGAAACTTATCGAGTTGTCTGTGGAGGGAGCTAAACTGATCGACCTTTGCACCGAGGGAGACAAGCTCCTCGAGCAGGGCACCGGATCTGTGTTTAACAAGCCGGTTAAAGGTGTCAAAGTGAATAAGGGTACGCCTTTGTTTTTCTGTTGTGATATTATTCCCCTCGATCTCATGTATTTTTTTTCGATGTCGGTGGCGCTTTTGGGTAAATAGGTATCGCGTTCCCGACGTGTGTCTCTGTTAACAATGCCGTTGCACACTTTTCACCTCTCGCGTGAGTAATGTTGTTTACTTCTTTTAGGGGGAAGAGACCGCGTCTGACGATCTAGTTTCTGTTCGGTCTCATAAAACGAAAACCTTCACCACTATTATTGATCTAATCTAATCTTCATCACTTGCTGCTTCCATCTCACCCGCGAACGTAAATCCGCCACATTCGATTTCACACCATGCCTGAAATTTCACAATCGGCACAAAACAAAACAAAAAACTCCTCTTTCTGAATCAAAATTCTCACAAAAAATGGTCAACTGGGCGCCTTAAATCTAGTTCGGATCCACAAGCGACGCAAGCCCTCGCTAAAGGCGACGTTGTAAAATTACAACTTGGAGCCCACATTGACGGTTTCGCGGCAATCACAGCTGAGACGATCGTCGTAGGCGCATCGACGGATAACCCTGTGACGGGTCGCCAGGCAGATGTGATCAAGGCGGCGTGGACGGCTGCTGAGGTTGCAATGCGGCTTGTGAAAGTGGGAAATAAGAACTGGGCGGTTACGGAGGGTGTTGCTAAGACTGCTCAGGCATGGGATTGTAAGCCTGTTGAGGGTATGTGCTTCGCCTGTCCTGGTTGTCTATATAAAAACGGTTCCCTGACGGTGTGATTTATGTTTCAGGCATGCTCTCGTGCCAACAAACTCAGAATGTGATTGATGGAAAGAAACGGGTCATTCTCAACCCCTCTGAAGCCCAGAGAAGAGAGTTCGAGGCCGCAACATTCGCAGAAGGAGAAGTATACGGCATTGACATCCTCATTTCTTCCGGCGAAGACGGCAAGGTGGGAAAGAGAGCAATAGCCTCGACTTTAGGTCGTTCCTGATGATTTGACATGCAGGCTCGAGCAGAAGAATCACGAACGACTATCTATCAGAGGGATTCTACTGTGACATATCAGCTCAAGATGAAGACCTCTCGTGCGGTGTTCACTGAAGTTCAGAAGAAGGCCGGTTCATTCCCTTTCAACGTCCGCATTCTCGAAGACGAGAAGCGCGCGCGGATGGGTCTTCAGGAGGCCGTCCAACACAGCTTGGTCAAGCCCTACGACGTGATGTAAGTGCCGTCATGATGGGGACGCCTTGTACCTTTCTGATAATCCGATTATCAGCTATACACCTAACAACACATTCGTCGCCGGTTTCCATTTCACTATTGCACTTCTCCCTGGTGGTCCTTCATTGATTACCCACCCGCCGATTTGGTACAAGCCTGAATTAGTAAAGACAGAGAAGGACTTGGAAGATGAGGAGCTGAAGGGGCTCTTGGCAAGGAACTTGCGTCCCAGCAAGAAGAAGGGTAAGAAGGTTGGGGAGGCCGAGCCCAAGACTGATTGAAGCGATACACATGACAGTCTAGTTGTCCCGAGTCTCTCGAGTCCGAAAAAGGGGTAGATTGGATTGTAATTATTGAACTCTTTGTTGGTCGTTCCCGTGGCCTCGGCTTTGTAGACGGGGATATACATCTCAGAAAGGAACGGAACGGACAGTATATTTCGGTATTCAGTGCCTTGATCTTGCTTGTGCCGTCCTTAACGTATCGCAGTCAAATAAAATATGTAGCAAAGAGACGTCAAAGAGACGTTCTCCACATCCAACCTCGACAGATCAAGGCTCGAAATTTGGGGGGGCGCCATCCTCAGGCACAACAACAGGTTTTCTATTACTATGTGGTGGCGGATGGTGGGTTCTCGGCATCCTCGCCAAAATTTTCCAATGTCCGTACAACAAGATCCACATTTTCGAGAAAAGCGTTGACTGTCAACCTCGCCAACCTGACGGTGAGAGTATCAAATCTCCTGTAATAAATCAGATTTCCATCAGCCTCAGCCTCATCAATGAACGAGTTAATAACACAATCCACGACAGGCCAGATTCTGATGCCTAGGAATAAAAAATCGACGTACGCGATGAGTTTGTTTCCATCTACACTCAATTCCCGTTTTACCGCTTGCGGTTGGAGCTCCTTATCAACATCAATGACTTGCTTTGCTATGGAAGCATGTTTCGTGGATGCGAATGGAACTTCGACCGTCCTACATACCATGCAGCGGCCGCAGAGCGCAGGAAAAACGGTATTAAGTTAACAACTGTCTCTCTGCAACGCCCCTGAGAAATCTGATAAGCCTTACACAGTGTGCCAGTCCGACGATGTCATGACGCTGTTGGGTTTTGTATTAAGAATGCTTGTGCTTGACAACAGATGAGCCTAGAAGGACTACGTGAGTGTTGGGAGTTGAGTTGAAGACATGATCTTGGATTGTGATGTCACGGCCGACTCACGGCAGTAGATAGCCACATGTCCTCATCAATTCCTCAAACGAGTAAATACCAGCATATCAAGCATGTGTATTAAACACAAAACACAACCAGGTGCATAGGAAACCAGCAGTCTCCAGGACATCTCATGGATACATAGCAGAGCACGGCATTGCTAGTATAACGGGTATAATCGCGAGATTGTAATCCAAATAGACTGTAAAGAATAAGGATACCAAGACAATTTAAAGAAAATGAGAGAGAAAGGGAGATATTCGTACAACACGTACGCCTACTTAGAGGGACAAAAAGAGGGGCACACCCACTTCAGTTATCCAACGGTCAACCAGCCCGCCCAACAGAAAGAGAATACCTCTTGAACAAAATGATAAAAACCTCGTCAAGAATCATATTTCCGTCAGTTTGAAACCTGCAATCCCAAGCGCCATCAATGCCTCCTGAGCAAGCAGAACCCAAATCTGCCGCGAGATTTAACCTTATAAAACATATGCACACAGAACAAATAACCAGGATTCTTTTCCACTCCAGCACCAGGGCGTTCAGTGAAAGGGTCGACTCCCTTGAAGATGAACACCGAACGCCGCTCAGTTGTAGAAGCGGAATGTTTTTACAGGAGGAGGGCAATGGCGCCACCGATGGCGGTGAGAGCCAGGGCAGGGATGCTGAGATGGCGGGGGACAGCAGCGGCGTTGGTGCCGAATGGGTTGGCAGCGTTAGCCGCACCAACGGGGGCAACGGATGGCGATGGGCTGGAATTTCCACCGCCAACGCTGTAGGTGGGGGTGACAATGAGACTGAAAAGCGGGATCAGATCGAGGTTGAAAGGGGATCAGAAAAGTTGACCCACGTTGTTGCAGCTACTACATCACTAGCGGAAGAACCAGACGCAGACACGGAGGCAGAGGAGGAAGAGGCAGCAGGGCACTCCTTAACGGTAACCTACGAAAACCGGGATGAACAGGGCTGAACTTGATGCCAAGCAGAGAACAAGACTTACCACTGCACTCCAGCCCTCCTCACCATCGGCGTCCTCGAGAGAGATCTGAACTTTCTGGTCAACCTTGAGATCGCCAACCTTGAAGGAAGCAAAGGTCTTGTCGAAGTCACCGGCGTCAATGCTATATGAAATGATGTCAGATGTCAGGGCTCGGATTTGGTCGCAGCAGAAAAAAAGAGCGCACAGAGCGTCACCACATGGGTCATCAGCAGGAACCACAATGAGGTTATAAGGTCCCTTTGTTGATTGCCAGGACACTTCGACCTCCTTGTCTTTGCACTACCCAAAAAATGAGCTGGTTTTTTAGAAGTGGAAAAAGGGCCTACGTACGGCATAGATTTCTGGGGTCGACACTGCGAAGTCAGCGAAGACCGCGTTGATAGCAAAGGTGAAAAAGAGCGCGAGGGAAAAGAATGTGGAGTACATCTTAATTTCAGAGGATAAGATGAGAGAGGGGGACGTTATAAGGACGGGAGGACACGGGAACGCGGCGGGGGGGAGGCGAGAAGGATGGGGGTGGAGGAAAAGATGGGAAATCCAACGGAGGATAAGGTACGTCCAAATACAAATATCACCAAATAAGCTCCCATACGAGAACAATATCACATCAATTACCTGTCCATCAAAACAGCCAAGCACATGGGTGGCCACTCTTCCTGCTTTATTATCCAACTGATAAATACAAAAAGAATAAACTATTCCCTTCTGGTACACACTACAGCTTCGCTAGTGGCTTGTCCTTGAACGTCGCCAGCATTGTTCTCTTTGAAATTCTATACAATGGGTTCGTCAGTACATGAGCTGATGGGAATTCTAAGCATCCGAGGAAAAATGTTGCCATGGACACGATCTGCCGGGATTTGGCAGCCGCATTTTCCTCGACTCTGAAAACCGTGTAAAGAGTCTCAAACTCACCCGGAGTGGGCAATGGGCGAAGGACTCTTCTTCGGCCCCTCAACCGTGCTTCTCTCCTCGAGGGGTACATAATCCCGCTTGCCCGCACCCACAAATATCTACCCGGAGCGAATCACAGATTTTAGCTTTCAGCTCGTGGCTCGACCACACCCCACGTGGAATCGGCTTACCTGCCGGGGTCTCCAGATCTTCACCCCTCCTTCCTGAAGCATCATCTTAAAGTCGTCTCACTTCAATCGTTTCATCTCAAGTGCGGTTTGAGGCATGTACACACCTGACGCCAGTGGGCAAGCCAGCCTACCACTCGCGGTACAGCAAACAAGACAGGGAAGAAGTCCAATGGGAAGCCTGAAAACATACGAAAAACATGAGCCAAGTTATCCGCAGATACCGGGATTATCACGCACCCATCGCTCGGTAAATGAGGCCACTTTACCGTGGAGAAGTCGGCAGTAATTAGAAAAACTCCGTCTCGATGAGACCCTAGAACACGCACCTCCTGTATCTAATGTTAGCTTGGACACACATAAAACATATGTTTGTGACACGCACCAGAAGTCCACATTCGGAGCTAATTTCCGCTTGACGAAATATTCATCTTTCATGGCTGCCTCATGCAGGGCCATTGCTGTCTCAAGTAGCTCGTCTTTCCCGGTGCTGTAGCGTGACGAGTGAGCGCACATCTTTCCATGAGATTCAATCAATCTCACATTTTGAAAACTTCATCTGCAGTTTTGCGAACGATAAACGACCGTGGATCAGACTGTATTAATATCAGACATCAGAAAAGTTGGCCTTGGCCCGTGAGCGGCACTTCTCACCGTCTTGTACACCCTGGGCGAACATCCGATGAGTGAGGATAATCTATTTCGGTCAGGAATGCACTCACCGGTGTCCAAATCCAGACAGCACCTTTTCGCGCCGTTTAACAGCCTCAATGAAGGCTGGAACGTTCTCTGGTCTAGAACCATGCGATGGTTGAGCATTGGGTTGAGCTTAGTAGCGAGCTTCCACTCACTTGCCAATAGAGATCAACATGCGAATAACAGCTTCATTAGCACCACCTGTAAAATTCCATCAGCCATAGGTGCAGCGTATCAGAGGGCCGGCCGACCATGAAGAGGTCCACTAAGGAGATTGTGGCATTAATACGACTTTTGGAAGGTCATTTATCTTTGGATACTCACTAAAGGGAAGCGCAACCAGCCCTTTGGAAATGAGGACTACTTGAGTATCGTGAGGAATTCATCTAAAGGATAGAGGCTCACGCAATGGCCGAATAAGGATCTACAAGTGAGCTACCAGTCTGAAGAACCGTAGTGCAGGAAGCGTTGAGCTCGTGGTCCGCATGTAGGAGGAAGAGAACGTCCAGCGCCTTCTCCAAAACTGGGTTAGGTCGATAATCTTCTTGGCCAAGGTGATCCATCTGATATAAGAAACTATAAGAAGAGACTGAGGCTCAATTCTCCTGCTTAATCACGGCAACTTACGATCCAGTATAGCTGAGACCATGAGGGGGGGTCACAAAGTTGCGACCTTGACGAACACGATAGGCCATGCTAAAGGTGCCTTTGAGTCGGAACTCTTCTTGTGATACCATGATAAGATGCTACCCACGCAGCAAGTGTTGTAGCTTTTCCGATGAGACGGTAAATCTGCTTGTCCATGGTTGCCAACGAGTCGGCAGTTCCTGCCGTGTAGAGTCTTTGACCTTGTAATGAAGGATTTGCTTCGGCATAGTAGGAGCCCAAGTATGCAAATGCGCTCGTCAACATGGCCATAGGATGGGCGTCATATCTGGTGGCTGATTAGACGCCCATAATATAGAGTGTCATTCACAGAGCTTCACCTGAACGACTGGAAGAATTCCTCGGCGTCTGCGTGCATGGCACTGTGGTGCAGAACCTCCCGCTCGAAGACATCAAATTGAGACTTGGTAGGGAGAGATCCATAGATGAGGAGATAGGCTATTCGGAAACGGTTCAGTAACAGCTCAATGAGAGAGCTGTAAGCCGTTCTTACCCGTTTCAAGGTGAGATGACTTGAGAGCCAGTTGTTCTATTGGATACCCTCTAAATGATGTAGAGGTAAGAGGCTATTGAGCATTGATTGCTTTGGAAAGAACCCGCACCTGTAGCGCAACACTAACACAGGGGTGAACTCTCAACCTCTGGAATGAACAATCCAAAATGACATACCACCAGCCTCTCCGTCAATGTGTGTGATCTCACTCCTGATGACTGCAGTGTTCAAGAACCCTCGATCGGAGACGCGTAGCCCCTTCTCCGTTTCATTCTCTTCTCTTTCTCCAGGCAGGCGAGGAGCCTTGATAGCTTTGAATGCAGTAGCGGGAATGCTATTATCCTCGATCCTGCGGAAGACGCACGGGTCAGTATTTCAAAGTTCGTTTGCAAGAATTGGCCACGGATGATCATCATCAGGTAGACGGTGCATTGCTGCGCAGCATTGCGGCACAGTACGAGATACCACTGAGGTACCCATGCGAAGCTGATCACCGCCAGGTCGAGTGTTCAATATAAAAATACATACGGGATTGTATACACTTTTCCTGTCCTATTATCCCGTACGGTTAGGTTCTGGCTATTCTCCTGAGATTCCGGCTTGCCCATTGTTCAAACGTTCAGCGCAGCCCGAAGGTAATGATGGTAGAGACAAAGTAGATGGTTTGTTGAGCGGCATCTCTGCTTAATATAATGATGGACCTTGCGCTTGCTTGTGATGATATGGTCACCCAGGGTAATGCCGGAGGTCACAAATGCAATCACATGCGTTTTGCTTGTACTTACCCTGGCAAGGTTATCATTCCGTTGATTGCACTTTCCTAAACGTTGCGACTTTGGCTGCTGATTGTTAAATAGATTTCAAGGCTGACGCCGTCAATGGTTCCGTTGACCACCGAAATTTCAAGGAGGCCTCAACGCTTGAGCTGAGCCGGTAAGATTACCGAGACGAGCGCCTGGCACTAGCTGAGTCCGGTTGTTTGCCGGCATTGGGACTATGCTGGTGTATGTGGGACGCCGGCCCGGGGTGCTCAGTGCAGGAGCAGTCCTTTACTTCCATCGAAAGACGCAAGTAGCTCTGGAATTCGTTCATCCCAGCAGTCGACTTCGCTCTCTTCCCAATGCTCATTTTCCGGTTTACTGGGCGCCAATCATATGTTTGTTGACATTGCGAAGCTGTGATGGAAGTGGTCAACAGTTCTTTGTCCCTTCAACACCATGTCTGTACTCCCTGGAGCTCATGACTTCGTGATCAATGGCGCCAACTTCAACACTTACAATCAACCTGGTACAACAGGCGAGTCTTCCCCGGGTCACTGCACTAATCATGCTGATCTGGTGCTCAGGAATCGACATCCTCTTTGAAGCTTCTACTCCAGAGGCAGCAGTCGACGCTGAAGAACGGGACTATTCCCCTTCGTGCTATCCTGGCACACGCGAACAGTACATTGGAGACATTACAAACTGGGCCACTGCCAGCAACGTGGATGATGCCATCCCCCCGCTTTACTGGATGAAAGGGCCTGCTGCTGTTGGAAAATCAGCCGTAGCTCAGACCTGTGCGGAACGCCTGAAGATTTCTGGCCATCTTGGTGCTGCGTTCTTCTTCTCTGTCAACGGCCGGCGCAAGGATCACACTCGCTTTTTCCCTACCCTCGCGTATCAACTCTCAACCATCCTCCCGGATTATCGCGAGATAGTTAATCGCAAAGTTTCCGTCGACAGGACCCTTGTTAAGAAAACGATGTCGTCTCAATTCAGGTCCCTCATTGTTGAGCCGCTGCAGGAGCTGAGAGAACAGGGGAAGAATGTACAAAGGAGACCCATCATCATCGATGGCCTGGACGAGTGTGGGAGCACAAGTGCACAGATGGAGATCATTGAGATCGTCGTATCGTCGATCCGAGCTGGGTCTGCACCATTTCGCTGGGCAATCTTTAGCCGAGAAGAACCACATATTGTCTCTGCATTCGCATCCTTCGCCGAGCCCACCTTTTGCCATTCTGTATTTCTACCTATCTCTCGCAAAGCCGACGGGGAGATTGAACTGTACCTGCATGGCGGGTTCGAGAACATACTCCGACGGCGAAATCTCCTCCACCTCTCTTCCTCGTGGCCCACCACTAAGCAAATCCAAATGCTTGTCAATGCTGCGGCGGGTCTATTCGCTCACCCAGCCACTGTTCTTCGCTTCATTGACCGTCACTCGTATTCAGACTTTGCGGAAACCCTGAAAGCTGTCCTTGACCCCATCTCAAAACGCGGTCCTCAGTCCACTTCTGCATATGCAGAGCTGGATGCACTATATATGCTTATTTTGCAACGTGTTCCCAGTGACATTCTCCCGTCTATGCAACTCTTCTTGCAAATGGTCCTTGATGATGGCATTGATGACAATATCACAATTTGGTTCCTTGCCATCCTGTGTAACATGCTTGGCATCTCGGAGAGCCACTTCCGAGGCATTTACCATCATGTTCAAGCCGTCATGGACTTTCAGGAATATCCGTCGCCCACTTTGGATGAAACTATCAACCCCGAACAGTCGTTCTTCGACCAGGATTTGCCGTCCACGTCAAAATTCTCAGCCAAGCGAACCCTCGTTTCTGTTCATGGTGCCATCACTTTTCGCCACAAATCCTTTTATGACTTTCTCCGTGATCCTGCTCGCTCATCCTCCTTCTGTGTTACCACTCCGGCCATGCGCCAGAATCTCTTCAATCGTCTCATTCAGCAATACCACCACTATACATCAAGTTATGTAATCCAAGGCTCAAGTATGTCTCTCGTCACTCTGCCTAGTTTTGCGCTCAACGTTTGGCTTCAGGGCTCTTATTGAGGACGAGTATGGCCGGTTCTTCCGCCTCACTCTCTTGGCCTCAAGGGAGTGAGTTTGTGGATTCATATCTCAAGCCTGTTGCCTTTCTCGGTATCTCGTTTTTTCTGTCTCATGATTATCCACACTTTCGTCCTTTTTTGGAGGGCCTTCCGTCGAGCTCGTTACAGAAACTTGCAGAGTTCGACTATCGCAAGTACCTCCTTGGACTTATAATGCTGAATGACATTGGGACATCTCCATGCTCACATATTATTGGCCTTCGCCAAGCCGGAGTCTCTAGAACCAACGAAGGCTCTGAGTTTATTCAGCTCAAAAATTACGCAGATTTTGATCCAGATATGTTCCTGACGGTATGTTTATCCACCGACACGGTTTGTCAGTATCAACTAAAACGCCAACAGATGGTCGACAAACTTGACAGTGCACGAGTCATCAGGCCCTACCATCCTCGATTCGGTTCGAGTCGCGCAACTTCCATTCTCCACACTGTCTCCAGACGGAGGTCATCTGGCAGGAAATCTGGCCTGTATAAATTCGGTCACGGGGATAAGTCGATGATCTGGTATTGGGAGTTTGACACTGAGAAGCGGTACTTTCATGAGTTTAAGACGGTAAACTATGAGGAGGCAATGGCCTTTTACAAAGCAGAGAAGTTTACAATATGGGACGTTGATGAGGATGGCAGGAGTGTGGAGGATGAGGGCGATAGTAATGTGGAGGCAGATGAGCTTGAGCACAGAAGCAGATACGGACATGAGGCCACTGAGGAGCAAGCGCAAGCGCAGGTTGACAATGAAGACGGGCAGGGCGGCACTAAAATACCACCTGAAACGGACAGAGTTACTTCCTAACTGTTTTCATTACAATATAAATTAAGTGCCCATATCACTACTGTCGCCTTCGTATATTAGTCGAGCCAACTAGATGCCAGTGTTGACTAGAATTTCAGCAGTATTCGATCGCTTGCCCTAATCACTAACAGCGAAAGAATGTGTCTTGATCTTTCTCGTTTCTTACCCACATTTTCGCCGTGCGCAGCGTAGCAGTAAGCTCCATATACATCTCTTTCCAAGCTTGAAATCGAAAGATCGGTCTCGTTTGACAGGACGTTGTTACTTTCGATCAGCAACGGCCATGCTCGAACAAGACGGCTCTCGTGGAATCTTTGGTGATGGTGCATTTGTACTACATACCCCAATACAATACAATTCAGCAAACTTTACAATGAAAATGCCGAATTCACTTGAGAGCACCTTGTTCGTATGCCCAACGCACGCTGTGCAGGGTCATACTAGTAATTATGCATGTCCCACAATGACGTTGACTGGTTTTCAGATTGTGGCCCGTTAGGATTGACGGGACTGTTCAATGAACGCCGCACCTGTTGTCGGCGTGTCCAGGATGTATACTAGAACGTTTGTCGCTTTGGTCGCTTTGTTCCTTGCATTTGTTCATCTCTTTTGATCTGACATCGTTACACGCTGCGGGTGTATTAAGAATGTACCGATAGTTGTACATTCACTACAGATTTACTCCTTGTTCTGAACGATTCAGTAGAAATCCAGGAGGGAATGTGTGCGTGGATTGTATACTAATCATTAATACATCATTGCAAACAGGGTAGTATTCAGGTATTACACGGCTGGCTGGCTATGGTTAGTTGGCGATACAGATACACGTTCAGTTAAGTTATCATCCTCTATTGATTCTATGTTGATTGTCTCCTCGAACTCTTCCTCGAGCTGCTTCATCTCATTCAATATAGCCTCTAGCGCTGTCCTTTTTGTCCATGTGACAAACGACACCTCATCGGTTTCCATCCCAAGTCCGGAAATCCCTAAGCCCACGTTTCCGCTGGGTAACGGTAGCAATGCATCGTACCCCATAAATGTCTGAACCGCTCGAATCCTCCGATATGTGGCCTTCACCAACGTCGACGACTTGATCTTGGTCGACTGTCCCATTAAGCGAATGTTACTGACACCCATGCTGCCTCCACCACTAGGCGAAAGTGGCGAAGGCGGAATGAGTGCTGAAGGTGACGTTGGACCAAGATGGATAATACGTGGACCCTGCGCCTCTACTTGAAGGTAGGCAGCAGAGCCCCGCCTGGGTGTTGAGGGAGACACTGTTGGAGATATGTATTGGTACCCTGGAATTCGAAGTTCACCTCCAGAGTTCGAAGTCGGTATCTCTAATGAGGTTGCGCGATTCATACCCGGTCCGAGGTTGATAGAGGGAATAGAGAGCTCATTGGTCATGGAGGGTGATCGGCTAGCACGGGGTGATGAGTCTGGAGAGGGAAACATCCCTGATCGCCTTGGTTTCGCGAAAACGGAAGTCGAGATGCGACGGCTTGTTGGGGTTGAATTGGGTGAGGCGAAGGGACTTTGACGTCGTTCGCGATGTTTGAGCTCTTGATCAAGAGCCACGATTTTCTCAACCATGAACAAGCGTAGTTGGAGTCTCAGAGGCGATCGGTATGCGCACAGGAACTCGAGGATGGACCAAAGGGCATAGTCAATTACTCGTGGTGGGGAAGATGGAGGAATGGAACTGGCATCCATGGTAGATTGTCCCGGGAGATCGAAGAAAAAAGAGGTGTGTCTTGTTCGATCCATCTGAGCACTGCCTCGAGGTGACGGGCTAGGAGAAGGCATAGGTGAAGCCTCACGGGATACAGACCCGTGGAGGGCAAAGTTTGCATTGCCGTCCATAAGTGCAGATCTAAAAAACCCAGCCAAACGTTGCCAGAGGTCTGGAAGCGTCGAGGATATTTCCATCTCGGCTCTAACAACAATGACCTTGATGATCTGTAGGGCGGTAGTAAACGTGGGCAAGTGTGCTTGCCATTGCTTCTCCTCTCCTCTCCTCTTCTCACGAGATTTTGATCTTGAGAGTGGAAGGTTTTCAGCAGCTCTAAAGCTTCTTTGACAGGCGGTCATGGCGTAAAAAATGAGCCTGACCCAGGACCTCGTCAAAGCTGGACGGTGCCATGATTCCGACTTGCCCCTTTCCGAAGCCAACTGGTTCGACGTTCTGAGCGTCAAAGTCAAGGGGAGGATCACCTTGGCGAGGAAGTGATATGTAGGCTTTCGCTTCTCAAGCTCTCCAACGACGTCTGAGCCGCGAAGGAACACGGCTTCTGCGAGTAGGGACACGAGGGCTGGACGGAAGCGTGGTTTTGACGCTTCTGTCTCGGGAGTAATCAGCTCGCAGGCCTCCAAGCCCGAAACACAAATTTCATGGCCAACGAGTTTCGCAAAAACAGGGTCATGGGTATAGGGTGGAATTGAGCATAGTTGAGTAACTGTCTCAAGGATGGAAGCGAAATCAAATGTGGTGGTATATGCGCGCATGAAGGGGGATATCTCTTGTATAAAGGGTATGACATATTTAGGCTTCGAGAGGTCTCCCCGTAGGAGGATGAGCTTCGTGAGATCCGCGAAAAACGTCGACAGCGGCTGTAGCATTTCCGGAGGGTTATCCTTGAGAATTAATCTGGCAGTCTCGATCGCTTGCTTGGCCATTTGGGGAGGTATGTGGCACCCCGCCTGGCCTACGGCGACGAGCGTGAGCAGGAAATCCATCCTCATGACATTAGGATTGCTCATATTCTTAGTCTTCTCGGGAGCTTCCTGTCCAGCTATTGATCCTACGAGCGTAGTATCCGTCTCTCCGACACGAACAGCATTCCCAGCCTCGGCGGATTTGGACTTTGCAAGCACCTTGGGTAGGATCTCACTCAGCGCCACCAAGCCCTCCTGTAAGACGTTCCGTGCCTGCGATGAAGCATTGTAGAGATGTGGCGCGAGGAACCGGAACATTCGCATGAAATGCTGCGCTCGAAGGATGGACGGATCATGAGCGATGATAGTCAAGAATAACTTCACAAAATCCTCCAATCGTAGCCTCGAGCTCTCATAAGCATCAGGGACCTCAAAGAAGATCTGTCCATTGGTCTGAGCCTCTCCACGTCGTATAGCCGCCAAGAACGTTTGCGGTTTGTCCTCAGCCGCATTAAAGAGTAATGCCTCCTTCTCTTGCGATTGATTCATTCCGTGAATACCGGCTGGATCGAGGTTGGTCGGAGCAACACCACTACGCAGAGAGTAAAACAAGTCGTAGACTCGGGCAGCGTACTGAACCGCGTCCGTCTCTGGCAAGGCAGCTATGTGTGCGATGGCGTCCAAGCTCTGAAAAAGGAATGCCTCGCGATGGAGGGCATAGAAGCGGTAGACAGCATACTCGATGGCAAGCTTGATATCCGCGCGCTGATGTGCCTCTGCGTAGACCTTGGCAAGTGCGGGCATGAACAGAGCATATCCTCCACCAGATGTGAAAAGTCGACGAAACCTTGCACTGGCGACCATGAAGGCTTTATGCAACATTCAGCTTCCGTGTCCATAAGCTGGCAGGGCACTCACCAATAAGCACATGCCCTATGATCCCCACATCGTCTCCATGAACCAACAAAATCCTATTCAACCCAGTCACGAAACCCGCCATCTCTTCTCTATCATTCGAGTTCCTCGACATACACCTAAACACCTGTGCAACCAACGTCACATAACTCCGTGCCAGTGCCAGCGATAGCACATTCAGTGTCTTTTGCGCATATCCATCCGACGACGAGTGCCCCTCCGACTTGCTCACAAACGGCACAAAATCACTCAGTTCAAGCGTCCTCCCATCCTCCTCCCTCTCACTTCCATCCAACCTCGGTACTACAAACTTTGGCATCGTCTTCCTCACCAACACAACGTCCTGCGCGCTCTTTTTCAACATGTGGACAAACATCATGTTTTGCGCTATCCGTATCATCATCACATTGACCAGCCTCGAATCCAACCCTACAATCACCGTCTTTGGTCCTGTTTGACGCGTATTCTCTGGCTCAAATGGATTCCATCCCCTCCGCCACTCTCTCCCGAGCCCCTCAGACTCAACATCCAAACCCAGCCCACGAGGAAACATTGGTCCACTAGGCACGCCAACGTGATCAAACCACAGCGTACCATACGGAATCAAAAAATGTTCCATCTTTGATCTCCTAATCTCCCGAATCGTCAAATCCCCAACATACATCGCCAATTTGGCCATAATCGGCACCGTCAGCGCAAAACTTGTCAATGTTTCCCCAGCTGAAGGACCTCCAGCCCCACCTCCATGCTTTGCAGCAGCCGCAGGATCCGCTTGTCGCAGCGCGTATTTCAAAAACCCAGCAAGGTTATTGAACAACGCATGAGCCATAGGAGGGGGGATCATATGCCTCGTATGTATAAGTGCAGTGAGGATATTAACTGCCTCTGGAATGTCTTTCTGCGTATCGTCTTCTTGCTGCTCGTCGCAAAACAGATCCAATATCGGCCGGAGTAAAAGTCCTGGATCGTTCCGCATCAAATCGAGTAAGGCATCCCTCGCAGCAGAAGCCACAGCGAAATTGGTATCAAACACCATTGTCGCGAGGACTCGAAAGACGAGTGAGAGCGGGGGAACGAACACAGCTCGACGTTTCGCGTACGTTGGTCCACCTGAACTTGAGTTCCTCCTTAACAATTCTCCTTCTCCGCCATCAACCTTTCCACTGACGGACGGACCAGTCAAGAGCGGAGCCAGCTGTCCACCAGAAGACGCAGCAGGTGAACTCAGTGCAGGCGCCGTAGGACTATGCGAACCATGGTGTGGGTGTTGAGATTCCGACCTCTGTAAATCCAACTTCTCCACTTGATTCACAGGTAGCAGTGACACTGGCGTCCTAGTCCACATCTCTTTTTCGTCTCCTTGAACTTCGTCATCCGCCCATCCGATCTCAACTAATTGCCTTCTTAGCTCTACAGGGATGATGTCTTTCGTCATATTCCCCTTCTGCGGCTTGACCGTGCTATTGCTAGTACTGCTGGTGCCTTTATACGACATGTTTGCGTGCGGAAAGAAAGTATCATCCTCATCATGCACATAATTTGGCGACCCAATATCAGTGGGAACAAAAGGTAATGGCGCTCTTGCAAGCTTGAACGGTCTGTGTGTCCGGTCCACGAGAATATTATGCGAATCGGACATGAGCTGGAACCTCCAATTGATGAGAAGACTGAGCTTCTGCACCGATTCGAGCCTCGTCAAATCGTCCGAACTAACCATGATTAGCATCAGCTCCGCGCTGGGAATATATGAGATACGAGGCAAGAAGTGACTTACCTCCGCATGTCAACTTCAACCATCGCCCTAAAATCCAACGAATTCTTCTCTGCGCACTGCATGATAAGGAAACATACGAGCGGCACCAAGGCTTTCTGTTTCTTCCCCTCTCCTAGTACTACTTCACTACGATCCACATCATTTATCGGGTCGAACAACAACCCACGATACCACACCAGCGGCGCAACACGACTCCAGTCACTTGCACTCAACATAGCCGAGACCGTGACGAGTAACTTGACCATACGCGGGATAAGTCCACCTCTCGCGAGTGAGGATAAGAGCTTGATCGAGTTGTTGAGCGTGTCTGTTACGTTCACGCTCTCCTCTTCTGCACTTCTCTTGTCATTAGATGCTGAGGTTGTGGTGGGCATCATAACCACTGTCCTTCTCTACACTCCCGAAAACAAACACGAAATAAATCAGCGAACTCACACGAATCAAAAAAATTGAGACCGACCTTGTTCGTATTCCCAACAACACCCTTCGCAAACTCATATACCTCCTTCATCTCCTTCAGCCTCTCCTCAATCTCCTCACTCTGCCCATCCTCATCTTGTAGATACTCTTCAAACCACCGTGTGATGATATTTGACACCCAAGACGTGGGTTTGAGTGACCGCGTGAGGAGCCTGAGTTCTCTGAAGAGGAGGAGGAAGAGGAGACGTTGTGTTGGTGGGAGGGAATGTGTTTTTTCCTAAACGCGAAAAGTGAGAGATTTAGTAATTGATGAGTGGATGCAAGGGTGAGATGACAGACCTTGGCTTCGATGAGGATGCTTAATCTCAACTCTAATCCAACAACAAACTTGCTCAAATTCACTCTCGCAGCATCACTTCCCTGCCAGCACCATTACGTCAACCACAAAAAAGAAAACACGAGAAAGAGAAAGCACCCACTAAAGCATTCGTAATCACCTCCGACACACTCCCCCCACCAGTTTTCGCATCCCTCAATCTCCTCAACGCTCTTAGCTTAGCCACAACCTCGAGTAACGCAATCATCTGACCCAACCTCACCGTCCCCCCCTCCGTTCCCATTCCCGGTCCAGTATCCCTGGCCTTCCCTTTCCCCTTGGCACTACTACTAGCACCAACGTCGCTCATCAAAGCAACACAAACCATCTCCGCATCCCTCACCCACCAATCCCTCACGATGGCGCTCAACGCGTGCACGACGCTCAAGGTGCTGGCTAGCATTATCACACTTGTCCCTCCACCGCTGCTGTTCTGCGTTGATGAAGATGAAGAGGGGGAAGATGTGGCGAGCGAGAACAGGGGTTTGAAGAATGTTTGCGGGTGTGTTTCTGATATGAGCTTGAGTAGAGCTGTGAGTGACGCTGTTGGTGGTGAGGAAGGAGATAAGGTGTAGGAGGAGGAGCGAGAGTGAGAGGGCGAATACTGCGAGTAAGAGGATTGATTTGAGTGGGTACGTGTATGCTCGTGTCCAGGGGTGTTAGCGCTGGCGATTGAGGAAGTGAGGAGATATGCGGGTGGTGGGTCTTGTATCAGTCGCTATATAGTACACACAACGCACGCGCACAAATCAGTTCTTAGTACTTGTGATAGCGGGACGGTAGAGGGAGATAACTTACATCTGTCAGACAAGTGAATGCCACACCGACCACCATCTTCCTCACACCCACCCCAGCTGCACTGGTCACACTCGTATTCATCCTCGTAAAGAAACTCATCAACCTGTCCACCACGACCTTCCATTCCGCGGTCGTTACCTAGAGCACTAGACATCAATATCAACGCGTTAGCATAGTGTTGATCTGTACATACGAAATACTTGAACATGTCCTCAAATGATCCTTTCCATCCCGCCTCGTTGCCATTAGTATACCAGCGGTCAATTAACTCCACAGCCCACGTTACCGGATCCACACTTGCTAGAGGCATGATCCCGCTGCCTGCGCCCAGTGAAGCCGACACTGAAGAGGTACAGCACAGAATTTCAAGGACCACTCGAGTGGCGTTTTTTCTGGCTTCTTTCACTTTCGCTTCGGTGGATTGCAAAGAGGACGAAGCGGACAGGGTGTGGATTTCGGGTATGATCACATCCTCGAGGAGACGTATGATTCGTTGGGTTATCGCTATAGTTGATGACGACGATGATGTCGAGTTGTGCTCAGCGTCTTGTGGGGGTGGGGGTGAATGGTATTGTTGGTGCTGTTGAGAAAGAAACGACGTGACTCCACTACACCAACCTATCACCCGCCGAACGCTCATTACCACCTGCAGTGGAGTCGGTCTCTCCCCGATCTTGACCCAATAGTCCTATATTACGTGGGTATATCAGCTTCCTTGTCGCCCAGGTACGAATAAAGAAAAGATGCTCACGTCGAACGCTTGACCAATGAACCACCCAACCATCCTTGCGCTCTCCCTTCCCTCTGTTGAACACACCATCAAACACCTCGCAAGAGCCTCACTTAACATCGTCCTTCTCACCACATCCGCATCATCAGCTTTTGCATTCCATTTAACACTATCGTATTCGTCTTCACATGCCTCTTCATCTAGTACTCCTGTGGATAGGTGTGATAATACTTCTTTCAAGATGCTCACATCTGATGAAGTTTCTTCTCTGTGTGGTTGGGGCTGGGGTGGCAAGGGTGAGAGGAGAGGGAAGAGCAGGAAAATGCCAGATGCGATAGAGTGGATAGTATCAGGTGAAAGGACGACGTGTGTGTTTTCATTTGGATTTGTTAAACTCCATAGAGAGGATAATATTCGAGTGCGAAGAGGCGATGCAGAGAGTGGTGTAGAGGCTTTAGTGCACCACAGACAGCGTTCTGCACTCGCCATCTACACAAATAAGTATCAAAAACTAAGCCTGATAGAATAACCGTAGATGCTCACTTCATTAGCAGGAGGCCAAGTCTTGACCATCACCTCGAACGCATCAATCGCTAGCCACCTCTCTTCCTCCAATCTCCCCGCCGTAGCAGGATCGTTGGTACCAATACTTCCACTCAGAAACGGCGTCAACAACATTGAAAGGACCAGCGTTTCATGCGGCAAATACACCGATCGTAATGACGAGCTAGTCGACCCTGAAGCTTGCCATAGCACCTGGTGCAGATGTTTGATTGATGGAGTTGGGTGTTGCGTGTGCAGGGGAATATGAGAAGTCGAGTTTATGAGATTGTATGCAGACGTAGAGGCGGATGCGAGTGAGGCAGATACGTTGAATGTCGAGGTCGAAGATGGGTTATATCCTCCTCCATAGGGACTCTGTGCACCTGTAAACATCGTATTGAGTGTATCCCCATGCTTCGTCCTTCCACTATTAAAACTATCTCCACTCCCTCTCATAGCCCAGCACGCTCTGAATATATCATCAGCAAGTCTCCGATTCTCATCTACGGCAGTTTCTCGTGCGTGCTCAACGACATGTTTAAATCCAAGCCTGGCCGCAAGTCGAGAGCCGGGTTTCGGCGTTTGTGAGCGCGACGGTGGACGTTGTGGAAATGATGTCGTAGACGACGCAGAGGAGGGTTGTTGATAGTGGTAATACGGACTGTTTGTATTTGGCCCAGGACCAGGTGTAGGCGTACCCGACCGACTACCCGTAGGAGACGATACTGTCTGGCCAGCAGCAACAAGTACATGTTTTCGCACTGAGTCCCATCTCTCCCTCGCATGACGATCATTTGGATCAGCAACAGAAAAAGAATCAGGCGACGCTGAACGAAAAGAAGATGAAGACGAAGAAGCAAATGGGAGAACTTTGCGTAGGTCTTTGTGTGTCGTTGGAGGAGCGTTTTGAACAGGACTCGAAGTCAGGATCTCGCGTGAGTCTATCCATGACGTGTCGTCTGTAGTTGTTGTTCGAGAAAAGAAACGACGCGGTGTCGGTTTCTTGAGCTCACTGTCATAGTGTTGCGAGCTCATCGTGTATAGCAGTGGCCAACAAGTGACGAAATATTACTTAATCCCTAGGCTGTCACTCGGGCCGCGGCACGGCAATAGGTATAGAGCCTTCGGGTATTATGATCCCGGTCTTGAGCTTGAGTTCCGTTGTACTTACTCAATTGCGTCAGGTCACTTAACGATCACATAAACGCAACACGGTAAGAGGCTGCCTCTGAGGACGCGAGAAAACGGGAGGACTGCAATCAGGATTCTAGGAATTTACAGGGGACACGAAATTCGGAGTTGGTGGAAAGTTAAAATTCAAATTTCCAGTAGCCCCTGAGGCCTGAGATCTGAGAAACAGCATTTAGTATTCATGTTGACAAAAGTATATCCTTGCAATTGGGAGAGGATGAAACCCATACGCTAAACCGACCTCGTGGATCAATTGAAGTTCACGTGAAGACAGTAAAAGATCGCTCGCTATCTCAATTGCTCTAAAAATACACCTTCGAACTTGAGAGGATTAGCTGAGGTTGTAAGTTTTGGCCAGAAACCAGTGCACTCGACTCATGAGCGCAGGCAGACACAATAGCTACGCCTACTGTCAGAACACCAGGACCAACGTGCGTTCTATCTTGGGATACCTCATAATGCAGAAGCTGTTCCATCTTGTCGCCGAACCAAAACACCGACTGCGTGTGAAGCACTAATTATATCGTATTGAGTTTACGGGGATATCAAAAAGATGTCATCACCGAAATTGTGGCCGGAACAACCACTTCCTCGTCCCATGCGGTGAGATCTGAAATCCCACTGCAGCTATCCCAAATGGATCCCAAGAAGGGCAACTCAATTTAACGCTCTCCAGGCCCTTCAAATAGTTCGCCTGGGACTTAAGCATTCCCGCCTCGCTTTGCCCCACTCGAACAGGATGTCTTTGACGCTCAAAGAGCGCATCGGTCGCGTTTCGCTTATCTTTGCGTGAGTATCAGCTTACAAGACTTTGAACTCCAGGCTCTCTTCTCATATCGTTTTTCACAGCTGCGGAACTGCGTTGTTCTCTGATGGTGAGTTCCAGTGGTGTCAGTCAGGCGGTGCGTTAATTCGATGAGGCAAGGCTACTCCAATGGTGTCATTTCGGCTGGTGAGTATCCTTTTCAACTTTCATTTGGATTGCATCGTTGACTTTGGTGGTATAGTCAACACAAGTAGGTCGAGCCTCCCTTGGATCCTGAGAATGCGATGGCTGACGTTGGGCCAGTCCTCGCCCGTATCTACGGTGATAGGCTCGAAGACCATAATTATGGAACAATTGTACGAAGTCTGACGTTCGCGGGGACAGTGGTTGGAATGCTTGTATTTGGTGTGTGCTATCAACAGTCTGATGGAATACTTCTAACATCACTTAACATGACAAGGCTGGCTATCCGACAAGGTTGGGAGAAAGTTTGGAATGGTGGGTAAAGCACGTTCATTGGATCCCAGCCTCCTCTCAGACCGATCTCGTTCAGATGAGCGCAAATGCAATCGTTGCTTTGTTCTCTGGCCTTTCAGCCGCATCAAAGGGCGCTAACGGTGACTTTGGTGGCATGTTGGCAATGCTCAGCGCTATGCGGTACGTTCACAACCCTAACCCACTCACTCTCCGCTTAATTGTTCTGGTATAGTTTCCTCCTAGGCATTGGGATTGGTGCAGAATACCCATGTGGATCTGTCTCTGCCTCTGAACAGTCCGAAGAGCCCGGGATCAGCAAACGTGCCCAACACAGGTGGTTCGCGCTGGCTACAAGTGAGAGCATCACTTTTTGGTTCCAGGCATACTAAATTTGTGACACCTGCCTGCATCTTGCAGATACAATGATCGATTTTGGATTCGTGGTTGCAGCCTTTGTACCATTGGTACTCTTTTGGATGTATGTTGACGTTATCAGAAGTATCATCTACCTTAATAACAACTACTACCCGACAGATTCGGTGACAACCACCTCAATGCGGTATGGCGTCTATCTTTAGGCCTAGGCGTCGTGCCTGCTTTGTTGGTATTCCTCTGGCGACTCAACATGGACGAACCCGAACGCTTCAAGAAAGATTCAATGAAACATGCCAGGATCCCATACCTTCTGGTTTTTAAGCGTTATTGGGTCCCACTCCTTGCCATCTCATTTACTTGGTGTGTACAAAAATATCCACTCCAAGAGCTTTTGTGGACTGATCGATGAATACGTCCCAATCAGGTTCCTTTATGACTTCATTGTGTGCGTATAAAGTTAAGTATAAAGTTATTTCAGCGCTGATTAGGAATCTTCGCTGGAACGCAGTTATCCGGTTCGTGTCGAGGCGTTTGATAGAAGCTTCATTGGCTGATAAAGTAGTCCTATAGTTCGGTATCTATTCTTCCACCATCGTCGACCGGTACGCCGTATGAGTATTTCACCTATGATATTATCTGACCATAACACTCCCAGTGTAACTGGTGGATCGGAGTCGTTATCTGTTGTTTTGGGATGGGGCGTTGTGATCAAGTACGTGCCCCCGAATTGATGGCTCCGGACACTACTGACATTGCGTAGCTTGTTTTACATTCCAGGCAGGCGATAATTCATTGTAATCAACATTGTTCCTGATGTGATATTATTCTAGGAACGCTTGGTGGGGCGTTTATTCTTGATTATCTGGGTCCCAAATACACCATGGTGAGTCTAGCACCTTAACTTACAGGTCCTGGGGATTCAACCGACTTACTGGGCAAAATAGATTACGGGCTTAATTCTTCAAGCCATCATCGGCTTCATCATGAGTGGGCTTTACGAAAGGTGATTTTTCCATTTTTGATGAGATTTCCTTGAGGCTGACAAAAAAAACAGGTTGACTGGTCCCGGTCATATCGGAGCATTCGCTGTAGGATGGCTTATAATATTTATGAGAAATCTGAGCTTATAATCAATGTCAGGTTGTTTACGGTATCTTCTTGTCTTTCGGAGAACTCGGTGCGTGCCTTTGTTGTCCCACCTCCTCGAGGCTTCAGATGCTAACAGTGCAATCTCAGGACCTGGAAATTGCTTGGGTCTCCTTGCGAGTAAAACAAGCCCTACTGCCATTCGAGGCCAATTCTACGGTCTTGCTGCTGCTGTCGGGAAAATTGGTGCATTTGTTGGCACTTGGGGTATGTCTTCAACGCACTCGACGAAAAGTGTGCGCAACAGCTAACGTGAACGACCTTGGTTTGCAGCATTCCCACCTATGATTGAGGGTAAGGTCTTTAGCATTCTACAGCGCTAAGTTGAACGCTCACTTTTGAAAAAGCCTTCGGCGGGTCCAAGTCCACGAGAGGAAACACGGGTCCCTTCTGGGTGGGCAGTGGTGAGCTACCTTTTCTCTGATTCTCCTTGTGAAACAGAAGCTGAAGGAGGAGTTAGGTCTGGCTGTCCTGAGCGCCTTGGTAGTCTTCTTTTTCGTGAAACCCTTGACACACGATGGCATGATTGAGGAAGATATGGCCGTAAGTGGATCTCTCTTTGAGCAAACCCGAAGGCTTAATGGGGTACCCCTTAGTTCCGTCGTTACTTGGAAGAACATGGATACGACACATCGGCCATGGGCTTGCCGGATAGTACCACGTCTACTGCGGTCGCGACTGAAGAGAAGGCTGAGTCGTTTGAAAAGGTCTAATTGGAATGAATACTGGAACTTTTCTTGTATGATATTGGGCACGATATGATGACCCAGATACGTGTACTCGGGCTTGCGAGTCTCTGCTCTAATGACAATCATGATTTCACCGCGGCTCGTCGTGCCACGGATTGGTTGAACGAGTTAAACGATTGTATTATTGAGTATCTTCTCGCTCTGAAAACGTATTGGTGTGTGCCGGTTCGAATGCCCCTGTACTTGGTTCAGCCTTTGGGGAATCAGCCCGGCGTTGTCGGAGTCAGCCGTTAAGTGATATCAATATTCCCACACACGCGAGGACGCGTCAGTCTGATCAAAGGTTTCCTTTCGCTTTCAGCTCAGCCATGTCCGACACGAAAGAACAAAGACCAGATAATGCCCTCGGTGTGCTAGAAGAGGATGACGAGTTTGAAGAGTTTGCCGTCGCCGGTGAGTCTTTACCCATTTGAAGGAGGCTTCTGCTGAATTAGGCTGTGTTAATAGATTGGGACGATTCCCAGACAGACCTAGCATCTCTTGGAGGTGCTGCCCCCGGAGCAGCAAAATCTGGAGGTGATAAACTATGGGAGGATAACTGGGATGACGATGATATTGAGGATGAATTTAGTGTTCAGCTGCGGTACGTCGCCGACCTTAACAGGTCTATATCCAATTCCAGTTGCTCATCCAGCTCTTAGGAGTGAATTGGAGAAAACCAAGAAGGCGAAGGAGGCTGCAGGCGAAACCATGCAATCATAAACAACCTCTCTCATCTGTATGCCTCGCTTGTACGATAGTTGACCCTTGCAATGAAGAGTTACGAACACAACCCAGATGCCACTCCTTCGGGTTGAACAATTTGCGCGCACTCGGACGTTGAGCTTCCATCAAGTCGCACCATTGGAATATACCTGGCTTGTACCGGATATTCGATCGCAGGACGTACTTTACAGTTATCGACTGTCACCCTACATCTGAAATTCTTGGATCAAGCCCCGACCTGCAGGTGATCGCATTAACACAAGTATCCACAAATCAACGAGTAAAGTACAACAAATATTCCTCATTATTGTCGATGATAGACTCCAGCTCGCTCAGCTCAGAGTCACTAATTTCTTCTCGCTTCCTCTTCTTACCCACTTTGGTTGTTTTTGACCTGGCAGCCCCCTTCGTTTTACCGACTTTCTTTCCCTTGTTCTTCGGCTCCTTGGAGTCTCGACCTGGTGCAGTCCGCGTCTTAAATTCCTCGTAAAGCCTCCTCTGGAAGCCAACGTCATATTCACGGCAGTCCATCTGCCAGATTACGAAGGTCTGCACTTCAAGATCAGCATTCACTAAAAGCCGAGATATACACAATAATGTTCACCTCTTCCCCTTTAGCAAAGGCTGCTTCTACGTCTGCAGGCGAAAACCTTTTCCATTCACCAGACTCCGCCACAGCAAACAGCTGATTTTCATCAGGCTCGTTGCAGCCAAATCGTTTCCGCGCGGCCATGCGCTTGAGTACCTTCTGGCCATAGCCCTTGTCGCAAATCTCCCGTGACCAAGTTTTCTTGAACTGCACGAGAAGCCCTGGGTCAATATGTTATTAAAAATGGGCCCAGCAATGACTGACTGCCCGTGATTGCTCCTCCCATTCCGAGACGGTCAAGGAGGCTACTTGCTGTAACATGTAATCTCCCATATAAAGCCATTTATTGGTAGCAAGGCGCGTAACGACGCGATAGAACCTCGGAGTCGATAACAATTTCTGCTTCTTCATATCTCCTAGTTCGGGCGTTGGAATGAAGAACAGCCCAGGGTGTCCTGGCATTCGAGGAGCAGCGGGATTGTATTCGAGGTTCGGATACATCCAATGGTCAAGTCCGTGCTCTTTCAGAAACTTCTCTCCAATCAACGGGAATGTTTCTTGGGTGTTTCCACCATAAAGGGAAGATATGAATTCGCGCGGAAAGGCAAAGTTTCTAATTTCCTGAGGGATTGTTTCGTCATCGACTATGAGAGGCTTCAGTCCGTCGAGACGGTTGAGAAGTGTTTCAAGGTTAAATTCAAGTTTGGTTTTGATCTTCATTTTTGGCTATCGCATCGTTCAGTATGTACAGCTGAACCTAGGAACCATTGGCCGTCATACGTTCTGGCGCGATTCCATGATTGCTCGTCTGGTGTCGGACTGTTGTTCAAGTTTCACGTTCACTCTCTCGGGAGTCGTCACACCGTCTGTATTGACTGGGTCACGGCGCGGTCTTTTCCTTGTCTTTTCCTGACCCAGCTTTGATTTCAGTATAAACTCCTAGTTGCACAACTTGGCTCACCTTGTCGGAATTGGACAAGTTCGAAAGCGCATCTCTATTCCTTGGTCGGCGTTCACTAAGAGTATCATCCGCAAGCGCAGATGTGTCCTCCTCTGGCTCGCGTTTGACGCGCCTAGGGGGTTCCTCGAGGGACTTCAGGGTACGAATAGGAGGGTCGCAGTAGGGTCTTTTAGACGCGCTGTCTTGTGTCCACTATCCTCCAAGTCATGACTATTTACGCGTTGTTTGGTTCGCGTTAATTCTCCCAGCGCCGCCTAAGAGTTCCCAACAGCTGAGACAAGCGTGCACAGAGCAGAATGCAGTCCTGGGAAGGATTATAGACTACGCGAGAGTCCAGCATGCGCAATTCAACCTGATATAATGTGTTGAGAACAGACGGCTAAAAATAAGCGTGTGTTTATGTGAAAGGCCAATTACTATTTTTAGGTATGTCATTTCCACGTATGATGAGCTTTAGACGCTTGAGATTCAACAGGACACTGTATTTGATGTGATTGTGTATCATAAAAAGGGTATGTGTTCAACTGAGAAAAAGCGCTCAGAGATAAAGATATTGTAAACGTTAAAAAGAAAGAAGAAAGAAAGAAAACGAGTGGCCTTCCAGTATACAGTGCGATCCTCATACGTATGCACAAAAAACAGAGACGATGAAATTGTAAGTTGAAATTGAGGGCTGAGGTATGAGAGAGTGACAGGGGACGATAAACAGCATATATAATAATGTTAAGTATGAGTGTAAGAAACCGGAAACCTAAAGTGGAAAGCACGAACACAGAGTATCAACAGAGAAAAGCAACTGACGAGAGAGACCAGTCAAGTGACTAAATAGGGTGTAAACGTACTAGGATACGGATACGGGAGTGGAAAGTTGGGATGGAAGTGAACGATGATATTCTGCACGAGCTGGAACAAAAAAAAGTAAAAGAAACCACAGGTCAGCCAGTCGTCAGCGCGTCAACGGTCATCAATATAGCCGTCCACTCACAAAGTAGTTATTCACACAAGCATCTAATAGCGTACTGAAAAAAAAAAGAATGTGGTATGTGGTAAGCTGGGGCTCAGAGTTATCAATGATCCTCATCGGGTATTTCCTGTAATTCCGAGGGTGTAACAATGTTAATGGTATCAGAAGTGGTTCTCGCAACAGGTTGAGGTACAGTCTCAAGGAGACTGACTATATGCTCAATATCGGTACCAGTGTTTCCGTCGTGCTTCGAAGCGAGAGCCGCGAGCTTATCAGTGATCGGATCGGTGATAGTTTCTTGCTCTGCTTCGACTTCTTCAACATTATGGTTTTCCTCCGCCGATCCATTCGTATTTGGAATCTCCTCCTCTTTCTCCTCTTTCGGTTCCATATGAGGCTCGGATTGGGGGGATGCGACCTCAGGGTCAGGTACGACAGCTGCATCTCCGTTCTCTTCTTCCTCAGAAACAACTACTTTGATTTCGGGTTCGATAGCGGTAGTGTCATCTGGCGGAACTTGCCCTTCGCTAGTTATTTCGGTTTCAGCTTGTGGTTCTGGTTCTGGTTCCGGTTCCAACTCGGGTACAGGAACCGGAACAGCTTCGACCTGTGACTCTGGTTCAGAACGACTCTCCTTAGCAGAGAAGACATCCTGATCTACGACCACCGCTGCTGCTGCCACAGTGGTAGTGTCTGTAGCAGAAACCGCTTCAGGGGACTTGGAAGCGGTGCTGCTTGGCGCCTTCCTAGCCGGTGTCTTTGATGGAGTAGGAGTTTTCCTTCCACGAGCCCCAGGTGTGGCGCTACCACGGATCGAAGGCTTCGGCGTTGGTGTAACTCTCGGCGGTGGCGCTGCGGTAGACTTCGAGGGAGGTGACGCAACAGGGGTACGTGCTCGTGATAGCGAAGCAGCCGTAGGCTTACTCAGTCGGTCCGATGCACCAACCGACATCGTCCTCTTGGAGGGCGTTGGTGCAGGCGATGGCGCATTTCGTGCTCGGGCGAGAGACGCCGCCGTTGGTGCGTATAGGTTTGATGATCGGGAGCTTGGGGTGATGGGTGTTCGTGATGGCGTCTTTGGCCGCGCCGGTGTAGATGGTGTGACTCTGGAAGTGGGCTTCTTGGTAGTGGCATTGGACGTGGCTGGTTTACTAATGGTTTGGGGTTTGAGAGTTCCAGGGGGAGGGGATAAAGTAGACGATGCCGGAGGCTTGGAGGGAGTCTTGCCAGTATTGCTCGGGGTTCTTGTGGTTGGCTTGGGAGCAGTGGAGGGAGGGGAGCGGGTAGAGGTGGCTGGAGGTTTCGATGGTGTACGTGTTTTTGATGGGACAGGTTTCGATGGTGGAGTTGGTTTGGTCTCGGGCTCTGGCTGCACCGGGGCAGGGGCTGGAGCAGGCTCTGGGGGATTTTGTGGTGCTTCGGCCTTTGGTGGTTCTGAAGAGCCGTTTGTGGCTGGCTCAACAGGGGCCGGAGATTCAGTCGTCGTGGGCGCCGGGTCTGGCTGTGCTACGGGCGACTTGAAACGAAAGGAGGTCGGGGGAGGTGCAGACGGCGTAGAGGCCGCTTCAGTAACAGATTTAGGGGGCCATTCTCGTTTCTCTCTGAGTTCCTCCTTTGCAGAGTCCCCTGTGGTGTGCGAGACGACGCTCGAACTTCTCGGTGGAGTCTGAGCTGCACCCGGTGTACGTTTAGTCTGAATCTCAAATCGGCCAATAAGGTTGGCAACACTCTGCCGAGGGCGCTCGTCTGGCAGAGGCCTGTCAACGATCGGAGTTGAGGGGGTCGATGAGTGGGATTAGGACGCGACAATGGGTGATGATGACACGTACATTGGCCACTACAGAAGAGGGGGCAAGGACACAGTCAAGAGAACAACTGAAAAGTTGTTGGAGGCGAGGAACAGGCAAGGGGGAGAGACAAAGGAGTGTAGGAGGTGGTGGTATAGAAGAAAGAGCGGCGATGTTTGGCGGAGTACAACTCCAGGCGCCTAATTGGGCAATCCACGTTACTCTCTCGCACAAATAATATTCACTGAAAAACATTGGAAATTTAGGATGCTCTGTTCCTATCAACTATCATACTTCAGCCCCGACTATTGTCATGGTAACCAACGTCTCAGTACCTGCCGCAATTCCTGCCCACTCCTTCCGTGCCAGAAATGCGATGCTTTCTCTACTTCAGCGACATTCAGCCGGTTGCTGCCTTGAGCAACACTTTCTAGTTTCTCTACCCATCTTTCGTAGCTCGAGCTGCTGGTGAATTCATCTTTATCACCATAAACTACGATAACTTTCGATCGAGAGTCCTTCAAAAGCTCTTCAAGCTGTGTTTGGTAGTGAGATGTTCGGAACAGCGTAAGCCATCCTCTCGGACCTAATGGGTATGAAAGGAGAACATGCGACGTCTTGATGGGTATCGGGAGTACAGGGTGCAAAGAGGTGATCAGCGACCCATGCGAATAGCCCTTGTAATTTGGTCAGTACAAGGTTTTATATCTTAGGGTAGTCGTCAAAGTAACTGACAATGAGCACAAGGGAAGCGACGTTCTTAATTCGGCCGAGAGCCCACTGTACAAGGGCTTTCAAATCCTCGGCTTCACTGAACCCGGTGAAAGAAGAGAGACCCGTGGATTTCCCGACGCTCCTCGAATTATAGCGAACTATGTGATATTTCGCCTCAAGCAATGGATCGGTAAGGGAGTCAAGAACGCTGTCAAGTCAGAATCAATTCAGGGTCACTAATTAGTGTCAATTGCTAATTCAATGTTCATACGCACGGGTCGTCCTTTCGCCCTCCCAGCCACGACCAGGGGTGCAGGCAGACTGCCAATTTGCGATTGGCACCCAAAGAGACTGATGGGATGGGTTTGATCAAGTCGACTTCCAGGGAAACACCTGTGGGTAGCGGAACAATGATGTGTTCGAGATCATAGTGGGCGTCATCAACTTGCGACATGACTGCAGCTGGTTAACATCACTTGTGATGGTCGCCAATCATGCGGCTCTCCAAAGGTTACCACTTGCCCTGGACGGGTTGTTGGTCCTTATTTGGGAAATTGACTCCTGTGCCTCGATGTCTACTGGTTTGAAGGTTCAAATTCAAGCTTCAAGCTTAAGCTCAGGTTCTCTGAAGCTTGATTGGCATGGGATCATTCCAATACAAATCGAAATACTTGCCACCACGAGTTTGCCCTACTTTCTCGATTCTCCGCTCGGTATTTCAGGGCGTCTCGTCAGGACGTCTCGGCTGGACGTTATAAACGAGGAGAAGCAAGTACCGGAAAACATCACTCCTACAAACACTCGTTACTTCCTCGGGTACATGATTCAGCTTTTTCAATTTCCACCACACAAGGCCGAGTACACCGCCATCAGCCTCTGTCTTGCTTGCCACTAGAAACCAAAGCGACTCGGAACCGTCCTGGCCCATAGCCCGTACGAGGTGAATTAAAGCGCCCCGTATTGCCCGCATCGCCCGCCGCACCACGAGCGCTCACGCTTCCGTGCTTAACCAGAGCCGGAAAGTGCAGGCACTCACAGATAAAAGGCACGCCAGTGTGCTCGAAAGGTAGGTTCTCCCGCCTCTTCCACTAGCAGTAGAGCTGGCTTGCGCTTGACAATGCCCCAAGGATTTCTCCCACTCGACCCAAAGTTATACAATCTATCCGACGAACAATTGGATTTCCTTCGATCACTTACTGGGTTCGAAAACGATGACGAGATGAGGCAACATGTTCTGACTATTCAAGCACAAGCTTACGAGGTAATACACACTTATGGTATTCCTTCTTGAATTGCCAGCATATACTCATCGTGACTCTAGATCTGTCCGTGTCCTTGCGTCCGTTCTTTCACTTTCGCAAAGTAAGTATCCACCGCAATACTATTCTTTTATGTGACCGACGTAACACTATTTAGACTTCCAATCATCCGGATACCGTACTACGATCGAGCTCTCGCTTTAGGTCGAAAGAATAAAGATGCCATATTCTTAGATCTAGGATGCTGCTGTATGTATGCTCACTATTTGTTTCTCTCCTGAGCTCTAAGAAATTAACTCTGACCGCATACAAGTTGGAAGCGACTCGCGAAAAGCCGTATTCGACGGCTGGCCAGCCGACAAAGTAATAGCTTCCGACCTTCACCAAGGTAAGAATATACCTCCTTTCACCACGATCTCCAGAGCTCTAACAGCGTTTCATTTAGAGCTCTGGGAATTGGGCCATGAATTGTATCGCTCCACACCCACAACCTTCCCCGCAGGGTTCATTCCAGGCGATGTATTCGACCCTCAAATCCTCTCCTCCAATCCTACTCCCACTCCTAGACCACCCAAACCAACCAACCTCACCTCTCTAACCTCTCTCAACTCACTCAAAGCTCATATCTCCATCATCCACACCTCACTATTCTTCCACCTCTTCAATGAAGACCAACAACTCGACTTGGCACATCGCGTAGCCACTCTTCTCTCTCCAGAAAAAGGATCCATGATTTTCGGTGGGCATTATGGTAGACAGACGAAGGGGACTACTGTAGCGGAAGCGCTGCCAGACGGGACTGTTAGACCGAAGTTCCGGCATTCGCCAGAGTCGTGGAAGAGTGTTTGGGAAGAGGTGTTTGGGGAGGCGTCGGTGGATGGAAGGGTGAAGATTGAGGTTGAGTGGGAGGTTAGTAAGCAGTATCAGAACATGGATGTTGAGAATCAGGAGGCGTATTATTGGATGGTTTGGTGCGTAACTAGGTTGTAAGAGGTGAGATGTTATCCGGCTGTGGTACATGATACAGTGGACTAACAAGCTTGGGCTTGTGCATTCGTCATGGTGTTGTTCAGATACATAGTACAAGAGGTCTCTCGATGTTTAGTTCATTTACACTTTCTCAAATGACCCAGCCTTCACGTCAATCACGACTTCGGAAGCTGTTGTGCTGCCATCCAGCAAGCCCATACTCGACGTATCATATCCGTTCTCCTCCAAGTATTGGCGGAACTTGAGGTGATTATGAGTGTTTGTGTTTCTGATTAAATCAAGGATTCACTACTCACAGCAATGTCTTCCGCAATCATACCATCATGCGTCATTGGTCGTAAGAGAAGGAGGGCAATCAAGGCGCTCAGGATAGCTAGACCTGAGTAAAGGTTTCGGTTAGACTCTGTTTTACGAAGGAGATCAGAGAAAATACTCGAACTCACCACTGCCCACCCAGAAAGGCCCAGTGTTGCCTTTTGTGCTCTTCGGTCCTCCGAAAGCTTTCAATTGTGAGTACTTCATGTGACTACCAAGGAGTTAAGTATATTCAATAGCTTACCGTCAATCATCGGTGGAAATGCTAAATAACGAGATATACAATTGTCAGTCGAGGTTTACATTATTCATTTCATTGACTGAGAACCTACCCCAAGTGCCGACAAATGCACCAACTTTACCGATAGCAGCGGCAACGCCGTAGAATTGACCTCGAACAGCTGTAGGACTGGTTTTACTTGCAAGGATCATCGTGCAATTTCCGGGACCTGAAGTCGTATGAGCGCTTTAATTCGCGAAGTCATAAACAGGGATGGTACTGACCAAGTTCTCCCAGTGATAGAAAAATTCCGTAAACGACCTGTTAAATGTGGTTTCTTGGGCCTATAATTTCGCCGCGATTGGTTCGGGACGGACGTACAGCAAATGCCGCGATGTGGCTCGTTAACCTGTTTGAATCTAGAATCAAATGGGATTAATGTTGAGATAGAGGATTACCTTTCGTAGAGCCCGCTCATGATAAAGCCGATTACAGCCTGAAGCAAAAGGCTTACTACCTATTCCAGCCATGAGCCTGGTTCCATGGAAGGACACTCTACAGCAAGGTACTAACCAGCGTATATTTAGGACCCAGGTAATCAAGAATGAATGCTCCGCCGAACGTTCCTATCGACATTTCGCGTCGCGGTTTCTGTCGGCTTTGAAGAGTAGCTTCTTACCTGGCATATAAAACAAACTGGCAGTAATTATTACTGATCTTAGAGACTGCAGGGTTGTGAAGTACATACTTGATCACAACATTCCATCCAAATATCACAGTCAATGATTCATTTCCTCCTGTAACACTGTTGATGTGTTATTCAAGTGTCCAATATCGCACATCACAATGGAAAGACTCACCGGTCGAGGATTGTGGAAGAATAGATGCTGAACTGTACGAGCAATTCATCAATCAACGGGATTATAGTAGAAGCCAATTGCACGACGAACCGGATAGCTGGATCCCAGATAAAATTTATCAGGTCACCGTCCGGGTGCATTTAGGCGGGCTTTGTACTCACACAATGAAATCATAGAGGAACCTAGCCAGCGCGGTGTCAGAGTCAACTAATAGACATTGTCACCGTGCTTATTGCTCTTACCAAATCAGCGAGATGGTCGCAAGCGGAACCCAATAACGCCTCAACACCAGACGATACGGAATCTTGGCATGTTTCATCGAGTCTTTCTTGTAACGTTCCGGTTCGTCCATGTTCAGTCGCCAGAGGAAGACCAGCAATGCAGGAACGACGCCTAATCCCAAAGATAGACGCCACACTGCGCGAAGGTGGTTGTCGCCGAATCTGCAACGCAAAGGTTTGCTCACGGCGCTCCAGATAGATAGGATGGACGAACATCCAAAATAGAACTAATGGCACAAAAGCTGCGATCACGAATCCAAGATCAATCATACAATCTACGAGCCGGGATGTGTTATAAACCGAGCGCAAGTGTCCTTGGAATTAAAATTCTTACTAGTAGCTAAAGCTAGCCATCTGTGTTGTGCAAATTTGCTGATTTGAGGACCTTCGGATTGCTCAGAGGCAGAGACAGATCCGCATGGGTATTCAGCGCCAATTCCAATGCCAAGAAGAAATCTACCTCAGGCCTCTTTGAGCAGAGAGTTGGCGGGATTGGATTATGAACATACCGCATAGCGCTGAGCATAGACAACATTCCTCCTAAGCTGCCATTTGCGCCCTTGGATGCGGCCGAAAGACCGGAGAATAGAAGGACAATACCAGCAGCACTCATCTGATGAAATAACGAGTGTCAAATAGACCCGAATGCTGTCGAGATTCTTTACCCACCATCCCAAATTTTCTCCCAACCTTGTCAGAGAGCCAGCCTTGTCATGCCAGTTCGTGTTAGAGGTACTCTGCCAGAGAGTCTTTGGTATCACATACCAAATATAACCATCCCAACAACTGTCCCCGCAAACGTCACGCTCCGTATGATCGTTCCATAGTTGTGGTCTTCGAGCCTATCGCCATAAATGCGGGTGAGGACTGGTTCAACGTCAAAGTTCCGCTCTTCTTAACATTTGGGGTAAGGATATGCAACTCACGCGTATTGACTAAATCATCGAAATCAAGAATATAGAATAGCAGTCATGAAAGGGATACTTACCGCTCGAGATGACACCATTGGCATAACCTTTGCTCGATGAACAAACCATAGTGTTACCTGATTGACGGCTTTAGTCACTCACCGTCAGAGAACAACGCAGTTCCGCAACTGTGCAAAGGAGTTTAAAGAGCCAGGAAGTTGGGAGTTTTGAATCTACGCACGCGAAAATGAGCGAAACACCGCGGATGCGTTCCTTGAATTGCAGAGACATCCAGCTTGATTGGAGGCAAGAAGGACCAGGGAGTCCATTTCCAGGTTTACTATTTGAGGAGCCGAAAACCATCAACCTGCTGTCTGAACGTTCCTCGGATTTGCTCGGTCCATGATTTCCTGTACAAGCTTCACTGATCTACAAGTACGTGATATCTCAATGCATGTGGGGGAACCTGGTCGTTCCAGATTCCGGCCCTATATTAGTTCGGTGATTCCAACTTTGATTTCCCCGTATAGTAAGCGATTCCTTACATGTAATTGATGGTTTGAGTTTCCCATGTATCTGCTCAGCTGCGTAGTCCAATGAGCCTCAAGGTGAGAACGCACGTTGCTCTGATGCATTGAGGGTGGGAGCTCGAGTCTTTTTATTTGCAATCATGGAATTCCTGTTGCATTTTGTCTTCTTCTACCGATTTAACTTCTGATCCCGATTTCTGGGAGGCAGATTTTCAGGTCCAGTATGGGATTTCTTCGTAAAGTAATTCTGGTACGGGCACACGACCAGAGACTGGACAGTGGACTTTGGCTTTTTCCCTCACCACCATGAACAACGCAGTTGTCAAGCGCAAGAAAAAAGTGGCCTTGATGTGGATGGACAGATCTCGGTTCCTCCTTTGGCAGCTTCAGTCCTCGGTTTTGACGCTCTCGATATGGTGAGGTGCTGGATTGTTACAGGAATCCTCTGTAGAAAACACTCTTACACAAAACTGCGTACTGCACAGACGATGCCATTCTACAAGAAAGCGCTGTCGTCGTAAGAAAATTAAGAGGTACTTTGGATACTGTTTCACGCTTTGAATCTGGGGTGAGGTTGCTCACTCAATGAAACAGTTGGAAGCGAACTGAGCAAGTTACTATCTCGACTGGTCAGCCGCAGGGGTGATCGGTGTTGACACTTGTCCGCGTAAAGTCTTGCACAGTTTCGTCCGTCTGAGCCGTTTACCTTCAGAGTGAACATGACCTCCACCGAGCCTCGCCTTCCGCACCTCAGGCTTCCATACAGCATTCGATTTGATCCTCCAATTCTATCTGGGGTTCGTTGGACTCGCCACCAAGAACCCTCAAGCTAACCAAACCCACTTCTCTCCCTCAACCCGCCAAAAAGTCATATATTAGCTACACGCTCTTTGATATGCTGGACAGGGGTGTGCTTACATTTGGAACTGCGCATACGCTTGTTAATATTCACCTGGGTCGTTAAGGAAGGTTCGGAAAGGTGCTCGAGATTTCGGACTGTGTGGCAGTGGGAGCGGAACGGGACTCTAGCACGGAATATTTGAGCATGAGGTACAAGAGTAGCGCAGGACTATCCATATAGACTGGCGTGTTACTAGGCTCTGAAATAACTGGTCGTGAGTCTGTGCGAGGAGGACCCTTTCAAAGTTAGGGGCTGAAAAGCCGAGTTTGGTACTTGTACTATACCCATCACATTGTCTTAGGCAGAAGGTTCGCACGATATCTTCACCACTCGACCCTGTTTTCCTGGCTCTTACCATAATTTCTGACGCGTTGCATTCCTTCCATAGCTCATAGCTAGCGTGCACTGCCCCTCTCATATCCTTCTCGACACAAGCACGCCAATGGCAGAGTCTCTCCTTGCTATCTTGCTTGTCAACAGCTCGGCTAAAGGCCCAGCTCTTGTTTACCGTTGGCCTCCATTGCCCGTATGCTCCCCAAGGCTCAATAGAACTAGACCAGACGATGGTTCCTGGCCATCCCAGCTAGACAACCCATGGCGCGCATCCCATACCCCTGAAGCTCTAAAAGAACAAACTGAAACTATGGACGAGCATTCCTACGCAGATGACCCAGAATACCGTTGGCAGCGACCGGTCGTCATCATACGACCCAGATCACCATCCATGTCGGATAGTACATCACCACATTCTCCTGAGCGCTCATTTTCTCCACCTATCCCTGAACTCACAGCCACCAATGAATACGATAACTTATTCGGATACCAGGTCGACTTTCTTGCGAGTTTACTGTCGCCCCACCAGTCAATGTGCCACCAGAAGTTTGAGCTCTTGGTGGATGATCTAGCTTTTATCGGTCATCCTGTACATGTGGATAATGAGGGAAAGTGGGTGTTCAAATCAGAGAAAGGGCAGAACCATGCGCGCGGAAGAGAGGCGAATGCTAGTCCAGCGTCGGCTAAGGAGGGATCTGAAGCTTCGTCTGTCACGCAACTTCAGCCCGAAGACGATGGCTGGTTACAATCTTTCCACCTGGTTTTCGTTTGCGATCTTCCCGACCCTTCTTCCTCCGCATCTGGTAATCTTTTTAAATACTTCGAGATCATTTATGAACAAGCCGCATTTCCAACGACTGCAGTCCTCTTTCAAGAACAAGTGTTAAACAACTTTGTTGAAAAAGAGTGCGACAAAATGGGCTCTATCAAGGACCTAACATTATCGGAAGGTTCGTTAATTTACACCTCTCAACCTGAAATACATCATGACATTTTCCCCTCCAGGACACTCATACACAGATTATGCCAGGAAATGCCTCGAAGGCTCATCGATAGCTTCTGCGATGAAGGACCTATATGAAGCCATCAAAGGCTCGAAGATCGCCAGTTTGAGGATTAATGATTTCCCTCTAGAGGTGCAATTGCCTCCTTACCTCGACGGTCTGCTTCATAACGAAGACGAGACAGAGATTGATTATCTCACCTCACCTGATGAAGAAGATTCTCCTGGTTGGGGTCCGGAGATGAGTTTCGGTTGGCGTTTGCCAACGCTGGCGCCATGGAAAAGTTTGCTGATGCTAGATGACCCGAAGAATATAGGTGGTGGTGACTTCGCTAGCCTCAAAGGACCTTATCTTACCCAGGAGGACCGTATCGCCGCAGAAGGACTTGCCAGGTTCCTGGACATTGTATCCGTGACACTTTCGTGAGTTAGCCTTATTCACCTCTCTGGAGTATTTAACTCACGCTTATCAAGTCTGGCAGACATGGCAAGCTTGCTTGACTGGGATCTTGAAGCTCAAATATACCCAGTTGTTCGCTGGCTTGTCTACCATCGGCGAGCAAAAATTGTTGATACAATTCATATGGGACTTAAAACTGCCTTTACTGTCCCTCCGAGGTTCGACCAGCCGTATGTCCTTCACCTCCTTCAGCTTCATATGACTAAGTCAATGTGCAGACTCTCCGTACTCACTGCAGAGTTTGCCAATGATTTCAATCATCCAGCCATTCCTTCCCTACCTCGCATTCTCGCGGTTATCTCTTCTTCCATGTCAAAACAAACAGAAAATCATTTTTATGCCTGTTTTGTCAAGACCAAAGAGCTTATTACCGTCTTTCAAGACGTCGTTATTTGGTTGCTCAAGAGAGACCTCTTGGTCGCGTTACATCTGCGTGTTCGAGTCGTTGCTCCACCTGATCTCAAGCTTCGTGTTCAGCTCCAACGGGAGAGGCTATTGGCTCGAAAAAAAGCCATGCAACGCGGAAAAGATAGGCGAGGATCCCAGGTACACGACGAGCTGGATCCTCAAGAGCTGGGTGGTCTAGCAGCATTTCCGAATCCTGGATTACCCTGGCTCTCCCTTTCGCCCAAACACACCAGCAATCGCTTGCCGTCTGTTGAATCCAGCCGGAGTGAGATTAGTGAGCTTGTGATTGAGGAGGATGAGGATGAGGATTATGATGATTATGGGGGCGAGGGTGATCAAGAGTCGGAGAGCGACTTAAATGACCTGGATGGTTCAAGCTGGGAGACAGAGGACGATAAGAGGTACCCGAGTATAATTAACGACCCTGCTCGTGCCACGCCTATACAAAGGCGGTGGCTTTCGGCCATGTCGGAAGGGAAGGATCCTTATGTTGCAAAGCGATTTGAACAGTGAGTCGTTTTACTAGGTCCGTTCATGCAGCGATCAAACTCAAGAATTTCAGGATTAACCAATACTTCGACGGCAAACGGTCTGACGATGAAATACTTTATCGAGCTGAAATAACTCGAAAGCAACTGAGAGAGGTGTTGCATCATTACGAAGAATATGTACGTTTGAGTGGGTATAATGATCATCTTCTCAAATCTCATTCGATTGCTAGCTCCAAACATTTCTCCATCCTTCATGAATGCCGGAATCCGACAGCGCATCATTCCGGCACGATGTTGTCCTTGTGGACCCATCCCAACAACCTTTCCGCCTTTGAACAATCAAAGAATCCCTTCCTCCCGCTGATTTCAAATCCCTCCTTCACGGGCACGTCGGGCCAAAACTTTGCCTTCAGCTCTCTGCTGTCTTTGTCCGGGCCTATCGTGGGGGAAGCAATGTAGAACGCTTCAGCTTTCGACGGCCATCTTGACGTGTCACAAGTAAGGGCGAAGAGGAATGCCTCGGCACCAGAATCCTGGTCAAGGTATCCCCAAAGGTCTCGAGCTGCCGCATCTTCCTTGCCTTCGGAAGGATACTGCCCGTACGGAAGGGACCAGTGTAGTCGAAGGCTTGCGATTCTTAGTGTGGGATAGCGACGGGTGATTGTAGCGGCTTGGAGTTCGCATATCCTACATAATAGTTAATTCTGGCTATGCACATTTTTAGTGCTTTCACGTCGGCTGCTTACACTTTGGAAAGACCATATGGTTCATCTGGTTCGGTTGGGTGGTTTTCATCGATGGGGAAATATCTATGCGTTTGTTGAACGCTGAAAATACCCGTAATTACATTCACGCTAGATGCTTGCGCAATTCGGGTTATTCCCAACTGAGCAAAGGTGAAGAATGAATTAATTAATCAGTGCATGAGGACTCGCATGAGGTAAAAGATTGTACTGTACTATACCTCTGCGCAAGCACGTAGAATATTCCATGACAAAACAACGTTGCTGTCATTCGCTCAATCCTGAGATTCTCCGGTGTTTAGTGGACTGGACTAACCTGTTATGTGTTTGGACTTTGTAATCTAATGGATTCCGAATCGCTGCGAGATGAACGACAGCTTCACATCCTGAATTCTGGAGAAGTTCCAGGGTACGATCGTATTCCTTCAGATCGATCTGATGAAAGGTGAATCTATCTTGCTGATCCTTCTCGAGATTACTGAGCTCGGGTGATAAGGAAGTGTGATCAGCACCAGTAACGGTGTGTCCGCGTTTAAGCGCCAGTAGAACGACGCGCACGCCAACACTACCGTTGCAGCTTGTTATGACTAGTTTCATGAAGTATGTAATGGTTGCAAAGGTGACAGAAGATAAGATGGTATGAATGGTTAATGGTGGGACGAACAATCTACGTATAGAATGGTGCCCTACAGTCAGGTGTTCGTGTGATAAGGCTAGTACATCCGGGGACTCCGATAGGCTCGGAATAATATAAGTGTTACTCCAATTGAAATTATTGATCGAAAAATGTAACATTACTCAAATAATAGATCATGCAATAACATAGCAATTATCGACAAAGATGGTATTTAGTTAGATCTTCAAGAAGTCATAGCGGTGGGTATCAAGCTGAAGGAAGGGGTAACCGCCCCAAAGTGAAATAACTAGGTCTATACCGGTCCGGGTGAAAGACACTTGCGCCCAACCCTTTGCGGCACCAAGCATCTAACAGCATTTGACCCCATGTTACAGCCCATGTAATCGTCCAAACTCTGCCCACAAGACCACCCACACGAGAACCCGTAAAATGTCTCCACGTGTGTTCTAGAACGATACCGAGTCCTTGTACGAGAAAGTATCCTCCTACGGTCGAGAACTCTGCACCCCGTCCCATACCCCATAACCCGAAATCATGAAGAATGGCGGACATTAAAAATGCTCCAAAAACGCCACCTATACGTCCAATAAGCATTGAAAGTGGTTTCGCGCCAACACCAATGAATATGTCGCGGAAAATTTGGTGCCATCGTTTTGCCCAGAATTCGGTCAATGAAGACGCTAGCCAGGGTGAGTCGAATAGCGGTGGCCATTGGAGTGGATGTTGGTTGAAGATGCCGACTCCGATGAGAGTGAAGCTGTCGTAAGCCGTTTGCATGGAGAAGCAGACGAGTAAGCCCCCAAGGAAACTCAAAAGGGTCGAGCGGAGAAAATTATGAATAGGTGGGAGAGAAGGATGATGTATTGTCCCTCCAGATGGAGATCCAATGGTAGTAGGACCAAACCACTGTAAAACCCAGTGTACGTGGTCTGCTAAGATCAAGTACTGGAAGAAATGAATCAGAGTCGAAACGAGAAAATCACTCCGAGAATGGGTCGGTCGTGTCTCAGGCGGAACCTGGAGGCCACGCGACCAGCTCCAACCATGCCCGCGAAGGTTGGTACACAGATCGAGAGCATCCCAAAATCGGTTATCCTGGTTTTCTTTCGATCTACGGTCTCCTGGGATACAGTAAAGTCTCTTGTATGGCACTTGTTGATATGACCAGGAGATGCATCGGCCTGCTGCAACAATTAATGCGAGCTACAGTCATGAGTACACCTCTAAGCACTCATATAGACGAGGAATTACTCACCACAAACCCTAGATTCCAATACGCTAGCCATTCCCTGTACTTCAGGTCATAGACAAGATCTATACGCGTAGCTGTTCGAAAGAACGACCAAAGGGATATGGGAAGGAGAGTCAGGCGGATAGGTAGCGTCCCTGGCGTTTGAACAAGGTATGCAGTCAGGAAATAAAGAACAAAAGACGGTAAAACGTCTATGCTTGCTGATTGCCATGTCAGAGGTCCCCGAGTCTCTGGTGGAGGAATAAAGTCATAAATCCTAGAAGAAAATCATGCAGGCAAAAGAATCAGCCAGGAATTCTGTGGTAGCATGGTAAGCACCCACCAATCTAATCGTAAACCCATGATGAGCTGAGAACCAGGGCAAGGCTCAGAGCTGCGGGATTCCGGAAAGAGACTGAAGTCGTGCCACTCGTTCGCGGCTGTGACACGGTTGGCCCTTGGGCGCCTACTATTTTCACGCGCCGAGGCTCGCCTAATGTCTGGTTGGGGATATCACCAATACTTTTCCACACCACTATGATCTGTTCCCTGACGAGGCTCGTCGGTCGAGGAAGGATCTGCAAACTTGCAGAGAACAGGACCAGTGGCATCCAGGCCCCTTCGCTTACGGAGAATTTACGATGATATCGTAGCTGTACTCTAGAAATGCTACTTGGCTCTAGTCAAGGAAAAGGACCGAACTCGTGAAATTTCACCCTCTCTTCGGCAGGAACACTTTCCTGGCAAGACGTCCCCTCAATATCGTATCTCGACCCAGCCAAGAAACGAGCTCAACTACTACCTCAAATACTCGAAACTACCGTGCGATCATCACGATAATACTACATGGTCTCCGCTCTCTGCGGCGGCGTCCGCATGAACCCCACGCCGCATGGGATTCAAGAATCAGAACTACTATAGTATTAACCTGTCTTGGAATGACAACTAGTGGTACCAATGTGGGGAAGCTGATCTCGTCATTGCTAAGTATGCCGTTGGTCATATTGACAGTACTATGTCTGCGATATCCATATTCTTTACAGTGAGTGTACAAACCACTTTCGGAGCTTGGCAGCTTGATTATTGACACCGTAGTCTATTCAGAACCGTACAATAATTTCCTCCATTATTACTTTCTTATGGACGACATTTGATCCCGATTCAACGATATTCACAGTAGTTCCCAGAGGCACAGGGTCCTGCAGTCCAAGGTCATATATCTGTGGGCGATCCCGGAAAAATCTAAATGCATAAGGTCTGAGGTCTGACTCAGAGGCGGCAATCTCCTTACCGTTGCCAAACTGATCCAACTGCCATTTCTAATAACGTACCGTTGGGAGGTTGATGGCCACCGAAGTTGACGTATAGTCCAATAACACAGTCGCCACTCGTGCATGACCCCTCGGCCCCACTGGACGACTGGGCGAAAGACTAGGTAGCCAACCCTCCTCTCACCTGACTATGGCGGGCAAACCGACCTCATAAAGCTCATGCACCCAAACCGGTTCTTCATTTCGGCTTTGACTCAGCCCTAGGTCACACGTCTTCTGCTAATAGCACTGATATATTCTCATCAGGGTCTTGAGAAAGCGCCTCTCCCTTTCAGATGCGCAGCCAGTCAACGCGATTAGCTGCATATCAAATCGCAATACAATTGGCATCGGTACCGACGTCTATCACGAAACTTGTAACTCCCGTATGAACGAAACAATCGGCACCATACGCGAAGGATCTGTTCAAGTAACTTTGTGACTTAGCCTCAGATCAACAGAACCTCAGAAAACACACACTTTTTTATGTTCCTCGATTTTGTGAGCCACATCTGTCTCGCAGCCAAGACTTACTCAAGTCAGAGCTTCTTCAGCCGCAAAACCCGCCCTTTGCCAAGTGGATGGATAATTCAAATGAAGGACCTTCAAGTTAACGTGCTGAGTCACAAGTTCATTCGTGTAATCCTCGTCCAGGCAGACACAATGCTATCGGCCCCGACGTTCAGCAACGTCTTACGTTCCAAAACACAAAGCCAAATCATCACCCCTCTGGAGGAGAGGTATATTTACTCGCAATACCTTACTTCCAACCTTACTCACCTTCAACAGAACATTTCCAAGTACTCCGCGTTATCCACCAATGAGTGATAATCACCTCAAAGCTGGTATATTGGCTCTCGAGCTGGACGAAACCCTGTACAACCTAAACAACGAGCAGAAGGATTTCTTGAAGAGGACTGCAAGGATCGACAATGATGAAGAACTAAGGAAACATGTCTTAGAGGTCCAGGCAGATGCATACAAGGTGGGTTTACGTTCAGAAAGTCTATTTGGGCTGTAGTCAAACCACACACCCAGGTTTTTCCTTATCCATGCATTCGCTATTTCACGTTTGCGAAGTAAGTACAGCTCAGAATGGACAAATGCCTCCAACTTCACAATCTAACCCAGATTGGCCATCACACATCTCCCGAATTATCAACAAATCCTCAAGCTTCCCCAAGCCCGGCCTGGTGCTATTCTACTTGATATGGGTTGCTGCTGTACGTCTCTCCTTGTTCCAAATGATCAATCATTGATGTGCATGAAGTTGGTAGTGACCTGCGCAAAGCTGTATTCGACGGTTGGCCAGCAAAGGACACAGTTGCCTGTGACCTCTTTGATGGCACGTATCCCAATATGCGCTGTCTGAACTTATTTTAGTATTAATATCCGAGCAACTAGGCTTGTGGGAACATGGTCATAAGCTCTATAGAACCACTCCAGCGATGTTTCCGGCAGGGTTTGTCGCTGGCGATGCATTCAATGAAGACATCACATCCCTTCAGGAGCCTTGTTACTCGCTGCCACCCGAAAATAGGCCAGAATCACTGACTTCGCTCAAGTCTTTGATCCCCTTGCGTGGACATGTGGATGCAATCCATACCTCGCTATTCTTTCATTTATTTGATGAAGAGAAGCAGCTTGAACTCGCCCGCCGTCTAGCTGCCCTGCTTTCCCCCATGCCTAGCTCCGTCATTTTTGGAGGACACTATGCACGCGCAGAGAAGGGATTGAAGACGGAGATTCTTGGAAATGGGAAGGAGCATATTGTGTTCTGGCATTCCCCTGAATCTTGGAAGGATATGTGGAGTGGAAATGTGTTTAGAGAAGGAACTGTTAGAGTCGACGTGGTGTGGTCCGAAGAAGAGAGCCATTTCACCGAACTGCAACAGAGCGGAAAGCTCTATTACCTCAAGTGGTGCGTCACCAGACTGTAATAAATTGTGTGGGCATTGGTGGGCGTTGTACTGTCAGTGTTAGAGACCGGATCGCTACGCGACGACATCCCGACTCGGCAAAATGCGATTTAGTTTACATAACATCTCTATCAAACTCAGGGTTACAAACATGAACCGTTTCATTTTCCTGCATAACTCTCGATACGTAGGAGCAAGGCCGACTGCAAGATCACGCATACGAACATCCCATCTTTAAACCATGAGCCACCTAGTCAATATCAGATCTTGATGGTGACCTCGGCAGACCTCAACGTCTCACTCTTCTTGAAAAGAGTCAAGTACCATCTCAACTCTCAGATTATCTTTGCATCCCGCCCTTGTCCCAAAAGCAACGAAACGAGCAGGATCGTTGTCATCCTAGACCCGAGCTCAGAACAATCTATATTAAGCCAGATTCCAAGTCATTGTAGAGATTCTGGGCGATAAACCAAGCCTCCAGTTTGCGGACCCATATTATCAAATAAGGAACTCTAGTTACTTTCATACTGATAATTCTAGACATGGTCCCTGTGAGATCCTCCCAGTGGTGTGTACCTGCTTCAATCGGAGGTTTTTTATCCGCATTAATCAATGAAAACAGATATCTGGTCTAGCCCGAAATAGTGGTCAAGAGCAACACACAAAGGGAGATCTAGCGACCGATATGTGAATGACTTTATTGGTCAAGCTCCCCACGTTTGAAAGACCGGTCTCGTTGTCGGGTTCTAGTGCCCTGTCACCGTTTCATACTGGTGCAAAGGGCCAGGGCGCCCATGTAGAATTTCCGGGTTCGCAGCGTTCGCTTTTCCAATGGAATGTTAGTGATCTCATTCCACCCAATGATCATCTGCTCCGTCGGTAGATAAAAAGGAGAACCTTGCTCCCGCAAACACGACAAATACGCCCCTCCTCCATGACTAAAGGAATTCTACCCCTTGACTCGACACTCTTCAACTTGGACGACAAACACCTGAAGTTCTTCAGGTCGCTTACGGGGTTTACTGATGACGAAGTTGTGAAGAAGCATATCATGGCAATTCAAGCAATGGCCTACGAGGTAGGCTGCTCTGCACTTCTTTTGTCTGAAGATACACAAAGCTTGGTCCTAGCTCTTCCCGTATCCATGTATACGCCACTTCTCATTTGCAAAGTATGACCTACATTGTGACCGTCATCAGATCATGTATTGATACTTAAAACATCCTCGTCTAGGTTGCCTATCACCCGGATACCGTATTATGAACGAGCGCTGATGTTATGTCGAAAGAGTCAAGAGGCAATTTTCCTAGATCTAGGATGTTGCTGTATGCTCTATTGCCTCTCACCGTGTTCATGCACTGATGGAGTGCGCACAAGTTGGCAGTGATCTAAGAAAAGTCGTGCTCGACGGTTGGCCAGCCTCGAAGGCGATTGGCTCAGACCTTTGTCCGCGTATGTTCTGTGTATTATTCTACAACCTAGTTTACTTATTTTAAGTCAGAGTTCTGGCAGTGGGGCCATGAGCTGTATCGAACATCACCCTCAACGTTTCCGGCTGGGTTTGTTCCTGGTGACGCATTCAATCCCCAGATACTCTCTCTAAACGATCCATTCTATCTACCACCCCCGACCACTCCCAAACCGACAAACCTCAGTTCCCTGACTTCCCTCAATCCTTTAAAAGGACACGTCTCTGCAATTCATACTTCGCTATTATTTCACCTTTTCGATGAGGAGAAACAGCTAGACCTTGCCCGCCGACTGGCTAGCCTTCTCTCCCCTGAGGAGGGATCGATGATTTTTGGAGGGCATTACGCACGGCCAAAGCAAGGGGTTCGGACAGAAATCCTTGCGGATGGTATTTTACATACTCAATTTTGGCATTCCCCAAGAACGTGGAAACAGGTTTGGGAGGAACAGGTATTCAGGAAAGGAAGTGTAAGGGTAGAGGTGGACTGGACTCTAAGCACAGAATATGTAAACATGGATGGCCCGAAGGACGCGGCACTCTACTATATGACGTGGTGTATTACTAGGCTCTAAATAAATAAATTTTATCATGAGATCATAATTCTATGCATTCAACCGTGTCTATAGCGAACTTTAATGGATGCCGTCGACCGTGGGAAACAACGATCCTATGTCTGATCCGATGCTCAGGGACAGTTTCCTGAACTCTACCTTATTCGACTTTGAGAGCCGCCTCATTCCAATGGGACCCAACTCAATTTTTGATAACCAAGAAAGTCGACCGCCTCTTGATGAAAGCTTGTACTTTCTTAAGCAAACTGAGAGCGATTTTTTCAAACAGCAGACTGGCATTACGGACGATGAGCTGCTGAAGCAGCATATCATCGCTGTGCAAAAGAAGGCTTACGAGGTAGTGATATTCATGTCCTTCGCTCCAGTGGCGTTACAATATCTGAAAACAAGTCTATGGGTACCTGTGTATTAGGCGATTCGGGTTCCTGAGGTAAGTTCCCGTACCTTCAAATGTACCTTATTACTACCAATCCCTCTCGCGATAGAATGAAGATCTCCCTCCAGAATGTCCACGAGAGTGTCCTGTTACTAGCAGGAGAACGTCCAGAGGCAATTTTCCTTGATATAGGCTGTTGTTGTATGCTCCCCATCCTAGACGACTTCCACCGGTGCTGACGAAAAGCCAAGTTGGGAACGACTTGCGCAAAGTTGTTTCGGACGGCTGGCCCGCCAATCGTGCAGTTGCCTTTGATCTTCATAAAGGTGAATTATTCGACCAGGGCATCTCCCTTCTTGTACATTACTCATTCTGCTTGCGAGGCTTTTGGGATTATGGACATGAACTCTTCCGGTCGACCCCAGAGACTTTTCCGGCAGCCTTTATTGCGGGAGATGTTTTCGATGCGGAAACACTACCTCCCCGAGAGCCATTTTACGTCGAAACGCCACCTCCTGACCCTCGGCCTGCAGAGCTCGCTCGGCTGAAGTCCCTTAGCCCGCTGCAGGGACATGTAACAGTAATTCACGCCTCTTCTTTCTTTCATCTCTTCGACGAAAATAAACAGTTGGAGCTGGCCCGGAAAGTAGCCACTCTCCTTTCTCCGGACCCAGGGTCGCTGATATTTGGAGCACATAACGGAGTGCCAGTAAAGGGTTACAGGCCAGACCCGCTCAATGTACCGGGATATAATCAATTTTGTCATTCACCGGAATCGTGGCGGAATCTTTGGGATGGCCAGGTTTTCAGGAAAGATAGTGTGCGCGTCGAAGCTGAACTGGTAGAGGATCAAAGGAAGGATCTAGTGGCACCCGATGGGGTCATTTACTACGTTATGAAGTGGTCTGTTACCAGAATCTAACAGGTGCGTAGTTAGGGCCCTTAGTGTGCTAGTTGTCAATCGGGCTGTGATACTTGGGTGTTATGATAAACATATAGAAATCATCTGAATCATACCTCCATTCGGGTTTGATATATACTGATCACTAGTTGAGAGAGCCTACAGGTCGGAAGCGTAACCGAAAGAAGTGGTTAGAAACTGCTTCTAAATAATAATAGAAGCTCAGAACAGACACTGCCATTGTTATCCCAAACTGCAAGGGGTTGGAATTGGGTGGGTAATGTGAGTCATCACAACAAGTCGGGTCAGCGATATGCCATCCTTACGGCACCAGCTGAGGGTTAAATAGCGAACAACCCATGTCCTCTCACCCATTACATTGCATCGAAACGATGGCCTCCTCGCTACCGGTCATTGACTTGGAGAAGATACCTCCTCTTGATCCAGGACTCCTGAAACTCAATCAGGCTGAAGCTGCTTTTTTCAAGGCATCAACGGGCATTCAGGACGACGATGAATTGAAGAACCATATCATCGATGTTCAAACGAAAGCATACAAGGTTTGTAGTAGAGCCAGTTCTGACTCGGATCACCTATCACTTCCCATTTCAGGCTGATGCCTCTTCTAGGTTTATTTTTATCCATGCATTCGCCTCTTTAACTTCACAAAGTACGCCCTCATTTCAAAGATAGACCATGGCTGATAGCTCAAACTTGACTTGATAACTGTCAAGGCTTAAAATATCTGGCCTACCTGCATATGGTGATGTCACTCAGCTCAGAATAAATTACCCAGATGCGATACTGCTCGACGCCGGATGCTGCTGTGAGCCTCAGTACCTATCATTCTATGCTTAGGGCGGCTGACTTCGTTCCCTCAAGTCGGAAATGATCTAAGGAAAGCTGTTCTGGATGGCTGGCCTGTGGGAAACGTGATTGGAACAGACCTTGAACCCAGTGAGTTGATAATGACCGAGCGATACCTCTGATACTTGGTGCACTAATGTTAATTCCGCAGTTTTCTGGAAATATGGCCATGAACTCTTCAAGTCCACCCCAGATACATTCCCAGCTGGATTCGTTGCAGGAGATATCTTCAAAGACGAAGTGCTCAACCCTTGCGAGCCTTTCTATGCGGAGCCTTCGACGGGTCGGCCAACAAGCCTCAAAGACCTCCAGTCCCTCACCCCACTCCAAGGCCACGTTTCGGCAATTCATGCGTCTTCGCTCTTCCACCTCTTTGATGAAGAAAATCAAGCGACCTTAGCAAGACGCCTGGCGACCTTGCTTTCGCCTCGGCCTGGTTCAGTTATTTTCGGCAGTCATGGCGGCCTTCCAGAGAGGGGAAAGTACGAATTCCCTAATTTACCCTCGATGTTCTGTCACGGTCCCGAGAGCTGGAAAGCTTTATGGGACGGACAGGTGTTCAAGCAGGGGACTGTTCGTGTCGAGGTCAACCTCCAAGCGGTTGAGAAATCTGGTTTACACGTGTTCAAGGCTGAAGATACAAAGGCCTATTTGTTGCTTTGGTCAGTGACGAGGTTGTAGAGAAAGCTGAAACCGGCTTGTATTAGTACTGATTTGTGTGTTTTGCTACCCGGGCCATTAAAAGATTAGAATAAACTTTTAGTATAACCTGGACCTGCGCTCAGTCTATTATCTCCAACTTTCAAATGTACTTGATTGAACCGTCACATTCCTGACCGACTTTCCAATTTTACAACAGGGCATTTGTAAGGTAATCTTGATTTGCTTGATACGGAAGCACAACCGATTGTCAATAAGTACATAAATAGCTCTCGGGGTCTATATATATAGATGCCAGTGCTCGGCCTACACTCCTATACCTCAGTCCCTACTTCCCACCTTATTATCAGCCTTAGTATCAATGGTGGCGACCGATGTGATCACGTTTCCAGAAAGACCGCATGATCCAGACCTCTTGAATTTAGACGTACAAGAAACACATTTCTTCAAATCTTTGACGGGTATACAGGATGATGAGGAGTTGAAGCAGCATATAATCAAGGTTCAAAAGAAAGCTTATCAGGTGTGTCAGGAACCTGGAAAACCATATAGCAGTAATAAAACTTTCAAGACCTATCCCTATCCTTGTATTGCAATCTTCGCCTTCACTTCGTGCGTATTCTCAAATGATTTAAGTAAAGCTGTAGGTTCAAAATCACGGGGATATCCAGGTTGAGGAGCTCGAGGCTTCCGGGCTACAATCAGGCGCTGGAGCTTTCTCGTACACGGTCGGATCCAATATTTCTTGACCTGGGTTGTTGCTGTACGTTGTTTCTCCAAGCAGATGAAAGAGAGCCTACGCTAAGTGGATTGCAGTTGGCAATATCTTGCGAAAAGCTGTAGTTGATGGGTGGCCTGTTGAGGGTGCAATCGGTTCTGACCTGCACAGAGGTAAACTTGGCCCTTAGACGATCGATCATCTGGACCAACTAACGTTTGAGTTTGTCCCGCAGGATTGTGGGAATATGGTCACGAGCTATTCAAGTCGAGCCCGGAGATGTTCCCGGCTGGCTTCGTGGCTGGAGATGCTTTGAGTTCTGCCTTGATTGAACCAAAAGAACCGTTTTATTCTCCACCTCAGACTCCTCGACCTGCGGATCTACGAGCTCTGGCTTCACTTACTCCCCTGCAGGGACACGTCTCTGCCATCAATGCCTCTTTGTTCTTCCATCTCTTCAATGAAGAGCAACAGCTCTTCTTGGCTAAACAGGTAGCCACCCTCTTGTCGACGGAATCTGGATCTGTTATTTTTGGTGTCCACAGTGGACAAGCCGAGAAAGGCGCGAACACAGAGGTGATGGTGACTCAGGGTGGACATATGTTCTCCCACTCTCCTGGGTCCTGGAAAAATCTGTGGGAGTGTCAAGTTTTTAAGCCGGGTTCTGTGAAGGTTGAAGCAGAGCTGGCTCATCGGCCCCGCCCTCTGTCTTATGGAGCGGGGCTCATTTCTAATTGGTTGGTCTGGTCTGTCACTCGTCTATGATAATGAATCAATGAATCATTAATCGCACGGGCTATTTATGTTTCTTGTGATTTTTTAAAGATTCTCTCCCCGGTTATCATGGATATGAGTCATGCGAGTACGTAGTTGCATGGTCCATTCTATTCTTACGTGAAGGGATCGAGATGAGCACCACTCAGCATTGCTACAATCAGCTATATAAGTATAGAAGAATCGGGGCTTAATTCAAAGCTTAACTATGACCATGTCTCCCAACAAAGTGGCCAGAGACTTTGTCGTCTTACCCTTCGACCCAAGCTTCCTCGAACTTCGAGATGAAGAGACTGAGTTCCTTAAAAGTTGGACAGGGATAACAAACGAGGAAGAACTGCGAACACATATAGTCGACGTGTCGGCTAAAGCATATGAAGTGAGAGGATATCCTGTAAGGTTGTAATAGCCCTGACCTACGTCTTTATCATTTTGCTCAGACATTTCCCTACCCATGCATCCGAGGGTTTGCCTTCACGAAGTAACCGTCTCGCATCTGTTCCTCTGGTCAACGCTCTCAGTTCGTGGTTCTAGGCTGAAGATTTCTCGGCTACCGGTCTATCCAAAGCTACTCAAGCTTGTGCAGGATCAACCTAGTGCAATCTTACTTGACGCTGCCTGTTGCTGTAAGCCTGAAAATCACTGTTAAAATTACACGGTTAATCGGCTTGATTAGTTGGGAATGACCTCAGGAAAGCGGTTCTTGACGGCTGGCCTGTGGAAAATGCCATTGGATTCGACTTGGAACCCTGTGAGCACAGTTGGGGAGACTAATGTACATCTCTGACTTGGATTAGTATTTTGGCAGTATGGACATGAATTATTCAAATCAACGCCACAATCCTTTCCTGCTGGCTTCGTGGCAGGGAATGCCTTCGAACCGCACATCATAGAGCCTCGAGAGCAGCCATTTTATGAAGCACCCATTACACCTCGCCCACAGAATCTACAAGAGCTCAAGTCTCTGATGCCACTTCAAGGTCACATATCTGCTATTCATGCATCCTCCTTTTTCCATATCTTCAGCGAGGAAAAGCAGATTCAACTGGCTCGGCGCCTCGCTTCACTTCTTTCACCCGAACCCGGATCCATGATATTTGGGTGTCACCGTGGGTTGAAAGTCAAGGCAGTTACTTCGGATCTACTGGGTTTCGAGATGACATGCTATAGCCCAGAGACATGGCGAGATCTTTGGGATGGGGTGATCTTTAGAAAGGGAACGGTCGATGTCCGTGCGGAGCTGAGAGATGCGAATAGGGAAGATGTCAGCCTCGACGATGGCGGGAAAATTTATTTCTTAGATTGGTCCGTAACTAGGTTGCGTGCCGATTGACGGCAGAACAGGGACAACATAGAGAACCCCGGAAGGAACTTTGTATTCGATCCACTTATTTACTAAGTAAAAAAAGGTTTTGATGAGCTCCCCTCACATTGTCTTAGAAATCCGGCTTACTCAAATTCGAAGATAAGAAATCAAAAATTTCAAGGGGTTGACGGGGGTAAAAAAAGACACAGAACCAATAGAATATACTACCCAGCTTATGAGGTCATTGATGGGTTTGCTTCTGCATTCTCAAAAACGGTGGATTTTCTTATTCTCTGGATTGGTGTGACTAGGTTGCATGTTGATGAGTAGTAGCACAAGTGTGATAGGGACATAACCAATGGGAAAAACAAAAGCTAGATCGTGATGTATGTAGTTGAAATCCATCGTGCAACATAAATGACCTCGTGAATCCCGTGAAAAGTCGTACCAAGGCATAGGATAGAATCGTATCAAAGTTTGTCGTTCCTCATGCCTCTCGTCAACATAAGAAGCAAGCTCTCAATCCTGTTTTGACGCTCCTACATATACAGAAAAACCCCATGAGACCTCCAGCCACCACTGAAAGGGATCGAACACTCACCTGAATCTCCTTCATCTCTTCCTTGAGCTTGTTGACCGGAAGTCCCTTAACTTCCGCAAGAAGCGCCTCAACCTTCTTCACATTCAAACTCGTTTCATTACTAGCAGCAATGACCGACTGCTCAGCCGCACTGGGGACGAAACTATTCCTAGGGTTGAAAAGCCTCGCAAGAGGGCTCATAAACCCTGAACTCCCATTACTTCCACCACTTAGGCTCGTCGTGATACGGGGCGGGAAAGCTTCCTCTCCTTCAACTACTGTAGACCCAGTAAGCGTAGACCCATACCCCTCTGGAGTGAGCTTCTGGTCTCCAGCGGCTGTGCTAGGGACATGCGCTGAGACCATACGAGAGTGGGGAATACCGAGGCGCCTTGGAGCAGAAGTGGACCATGCAGAAGTAGTACGTAACCGGCGCCTGCTGGTGGTACCCACAGCACTTGGAGGTTGGGAGAACTGAGCTTCAGCACCAGTTCCAGCAGCTTGGATTAAATCACCAGCGACAGACTGTTCACGTGAATGAAGTCGACTGCCAAAGAGACGTCCCTCTTCGTCTTCAAAGTCTGCAAAAATGTCGTATTCTTCGTCCATCTCAATGTCAAGAATCGCATCGTAGATGTCGTTATGCGATGACCCGAGTAAAGCTTCCAACAACGGCACATTCTTGATATGCCGAGGAAGATTCTGGAAAATGGAAGGAGCAGCATCTTTGCTCGATGGACGAATTTTCTGGGTAGCTTTGAAATATCTCTCGTATAGAGCGATGACGATCAGCTGAGGGAGCGAGGTGAGTTTGATGAGCAACACGTTGACCGTGTGCAGAGCTCTCGGAGAAAGGATCCAGCTGGCAGGCTTGAGGATTGCGAAAGCCAAGATATTGAACGGTGGCTGGTACGAGAAAAGAGCCTCATTCTTGACGCTGATAAGAGTGCCACCATCAAATTTCATTATGACTTTCGGTATAAGTGAGAAACGTGACGTACCCTTCAATTGTCGATATCGCAAACTGGAACAAGTACTGTAACAATCCAAAAATAGAATGTCAGTTAAAAATAATACAAGGCGGGCGTGACCCTTGGCGAAAGAGTTGACGCGCCTCTTGGGGTGCATTGGAACCGATCCTAGCAACAGTGTTGGACAAGATGGAAATCAGAACTGTGAGAAACGAAGCATGTGGTGTTAGCAAACAGGAAAGGAACGAGGTTCTAAACCAAAAGCGTAGAAAAGGAACAAGGCGGATGCGATCTCCACGCTAAAACCTCCACCCCCTTGGAGAGGAGCGCCCAAACAAAACACGTTTTTGATGAGGCACGGAGCATTATACTCAACTTGTTACGAGCAGCGTGTTTGAAAACACCGCGAAAATGGTCACGATTAGAGGACCGAAGACTGGATGGAAGCTGTCGGCTTGGGTGAAGACGACATAGCTGTTCCCGAGCCAGATTTGCATACAATACCACGCAATGGAACCAATAGTCCAGGGTTGGCTATGCATGATCGATCGGTCTCGAGCTGTTAATTAAGGGTCGGTTGTCAGAGTGACATGTTCTTCGAGTGCAAGGACAAGTTGATGTGATACCTAACATCCATAAAGTGAACAAGAGTCCTGAGAAACAAATCATGACGGTGCCAATGAATATCACGAATTGCACGATCATGGCTTGAAGCGACCTATTTCCCAGTCGGATATGAAGTTTTGCTGATCAGACCTTGTCCGAGTACACGACTTACAAGATGATAACATGATTGGCTACTGCGAAGAACACCAGCCTGCGCCGATCAAAACGAGGTCAGGGTGTGGACACATGGGAGGAGATGCATATACCCACCTTGGGAAGAGTATACAACCGCCACAGGCCAGGATGTCAAATGCCACGCCTGAGATCTCTACTGTTGCCGAAATAGAGTCGGATGAAAAGCCGTTTTTGATACAAGAGCATATACTAACCATCGTCATTGCGCAGTCCTTTGATTCTTAGCACGAAGTAGACAAGGAAGATAGCCATGAAGGAAAGATCGAATGCATTCCACATCTAGATTGACGCCGTCGTTAGTTTGGCGCTTAGGGCACGGGAAAACCATACTGACGTTGGCGATATAGACTACGGTCGACAGTTAGCATTGAAAGCATAGAAGTCACGGAAAAACGTGCTATGCTAGACTCACTGTACCATCCGTGCTCTTTAGCGGCGGTATACTCCTCCAAGAGGTGAGCGACGGCAATGACCATGAATATTACCTCCCAGAACGTAAGCAAAGCTTTATCGCGATCTATGAAAGTCGATGGGTATAGCGCTTCTATGCGGAAATGTAAACGCACTTACTTGCCAGGCATAGAACAAAGGTAGTGAGGAGAATCGTAAAATTCAAGAATTCGAGTATCGCCCCATACCGCGGTACTCGGAGTCTAGTCAGGGGGATCAGCTATGCATTATAGTAACTAGATCAGAACAAGAAACATATACCTGTAGTGGTTTAAGAATGGGGCCTTGTGAACGTCGTAAATCTGGATGGCTCGTGGCTTGTAGTTGTCGGCAAGAATAGACCGGGTCGAAAGTAGAGAGAACACCACATTCCCAGAGTATATGTCGTTAACTACATTCTGAGTTACTGGAGTGGCCAGAAAAGCTTTCGACCTTGTGGATATAGCCATCTGTGGGATCTTTATGAGCTTGAGAAATGCGCTTCAGGGACCCACTGACCTCAAGCGCAGTTTGAGCAGTCTCAAGATCGTGCTTTGAGATCAAACACTTGACTTCATCAACAACGGCTTGGGAAGCCCCGGCGAGAGGACTCCAGGCCGTCGTTAAGACCGCCACGAGCTGCATGTAGCTTGAAGCAAACCGGCTCACGAGCTTTACCGCAAGGAGCTCGCACAAGCTCGCGCGGGATTGCATGACCATCGCAAAAGCTAGGTTTACATCTGCCTGGGCTTGGAAATACGATCGTACAACCAGGCAAGCATACACAGTGGCCATGTTTCGGAGGCGGGCATACTTGATAACTAGGGGTCGAACGATCGCAAAGTTGATGTCGGAAGCGTTTAGCTGCCTAGAAAATGGGGTTAATTCTATCTGAGAGACGTTTGGAGCGGAACTATATTTACTCCCAACTCAGTGCCGTATCTTCGATTTGTAGTAGTTGCTCTTAGTGCAGTGGTCCCACAAAGACAATTACGGGCGCTTACCAATTGTTTCCTGGGAAAGGGAAGGGCAAAGATAAGTAGGCGTAACCGATGCAGGGCGGTACTCAGTAATGTGAGAAGGACGACATACAGTGACATCTTTTTTGAGCGCTTGAATGAGAGGGAAGACTTTGACTGCTGCAAGATCCTCTGGAGTGGGAGCGAGGAGCGGAGTGATGGCAGGCTGCTCTGGATCCAATGACATTCTTCTGGTGGTCGTAGCTCAACGTCGAGGTTGCAGCCAATGTGCTCAAGATATTGTACTCGCTATGATGGCAGCCGCTCGTGATGGACGAAAGAGAACCTGAGCCGTGGGTGCTGTGCCTCACGTTGCTGCTCACTGCATAATTTCAAGCGCCCGCCTCGTGTTGTCCGCATTTACTGTAAAAGTACTAGTTTTGACGTTGAGTATGATGGGAGATGATTGGGCGAGCGGAATTCAGGTGGGGAAATCCGAACTGTATTGGAACACGCAGGGCAGGTCTGAAGAAGGAATAGTGGAGTGTAGACCCGTTCTATCAGGATAACCCATGATTTTGCTTTTTGTCTTGAGCTTTTTGTCTTGAGGATGGACTTGCCGAGGACTGGCCCGGGCTTATTGTCTCTGGCGGAAGCAGCCAATGGGGAGGGTTGCCAAACTGAGATGAAGGGCCCACCTTCGGCTGTCTCCTTATAGGCACACAGGTTTCTACTTCTCCGCGTCCAAATCCAGGCGCCTTGTATTTTTCTCCCTCTTAACTTCCAACTTCCCTCCTCTTTCTAGGGAATGCGACATGGGCTGCTGCTTCTCTGAACCAGTCGACTTCAGCGGTGAGGTCAACCTTTTCCACTTTGATCTCCACCGCGCCGTCGGCAAGGGCGCGTTTGGCAAGGTTTGTGATCGGCTTTTTGCTTTGTTCGTCGTTGACCCTGTCCTCATCGTTTCTCTTTCTCGTTATCTTAGGTGCGGGTCGTCGAACACAAACGCTCCAAAAAACTCTATGCCCTCAAATATATCGATAAATCGCGCTGTATCCGACAAAAGGCTGTTGCCAACGTTATTCAGGAGCGTCGACTCCTTGAGGAGGTACGGGATAGCTATTTCATACACCATCACCACCTCATCTCACACCGTACATCCTCTAGATTGATCATCCGTTTGTTGTCAATCTCCGCTATGCTTTCCAAGACGATGAGAACTGTTTCTTCGTCCTTGACCTCATGCTGGGAGGTGACCTGAGGTGTACGTCGCTGAAGCCTTACCGACGACTTTTACCAGAGATTGACTTTGACCTTATAGTTCATTTGGAACGTAGGGGATACATTCGAGAGGATATTGTGATTTTCTGGATTGCGGAGCTAGCATCCGCTCTCGATTACTTGCATCGTCAACGCATCTGTCACCGGTAGGCAACTATCCCATTCTCTGATCGTGCTGTCACTGACTATTCTTGTAGAGACTTGAAACCTGACAACATACTCCTTGATTCAGAGGGACATGCGCACATCACCGACTTCAACGTCGCCATCCACTATTCAGAAAAACGGCTCCACACGAGTGTTGCGGGCAGCATGGCCTACATGGCACCCGAGGTCGTTGGACGGAGAGGTTATAATTGGGCCGTCGATTGGTGGAGCTTGGGCATCACAGCTTATGAGCTCCTATTTCACAAGCGACCGTTCGATGGACGTAATGCTGAGAAGATGACCAATTCCATCCTAAAGGATCCCCTCAGGTTTCCTGAAGAGGGTCGATCGCGATGCAGCGAGGCAGGGCTTTCTGCTCTGAGAGGGGTGCGTTGTCCATTGTTCTCCCTCTTTGGTTCCATGTTCTCATCTTCGTAATAGCTTATTGACAGGGACCCAAGTACACGTTTGGGTTGCCGTCCTAACGGCCTTGGCTTCGATGATATTCGCAACCACGAGTGGTTCTCATCTATTGATTGGGACGCGTTAGAAGCCAAGGAGTTACAGCCACCATATGTTCCCGATGTGAGTCTCCGAATTCCACACGTTCATGTATGGTGATCTGACTCGACGTTCCCACAGATGGAACGAGCAAACTTTGATGTATCACACGAGCTTGACGAGTTCTTGATGGTTGAAAAGCCATTGACACATTCCAAACGCAAAGCCAATCCCGACCTCGAGAAAATGAGACCCGAGCTCAGACAGTTGGAGGAGCAGTATGTCCAAATTGGCTTGGAACCATAAAACACGTTTTAACAGTCCGTTTCTCCATAGGTTTACCGTCTACGACTTTGATAGGTCACAGCGGATGTCGTACTACCCCCATAACCAAGCGATAGGGACGGAATCAACGAGCACAGATCGGACATGTGCTCCATCAACGACGGCCACACTAATACCGACTGCCACCATCGTTGAACGTTCCCAGGCTGGATCACCGATGTTTGAGAGCCAACACCGCTACATCCCAACAATACCCGCTACTTCTCGTGGACCAACTTCAATGTAAAATAACAGCCTGTAATCTGTGAGTATCTCAATAGCCGTTTGCTCATAAGTTTGCCTTACTGATTTGAGCTGTAGAGCATACGACATTTTTGGAACGACCATCTAACCTTATCCTTGGCATAATCTTGCAACATTATCTTGTATTTCTCCTAATGTGGTGCCCTTGTATTTCTATGGGTTCTACGGGCAGCTTGGGAACGGCGCCACCGATTAACGACATTCGCATGTTTCTTCCGCTTTGTGACGCATCATTACACGACGACCCCCTTTATGTCGGCTTTCTTCTTCTTGTGATTTGCATCGGCATGGACTTTTTTTTCGCAGCATCAAGTACTATGCATACCCTTCTTGACTACCTTTTTCCAAACTCATTATGCGTGTTACATTTCTTTGTTGTTTCTTTGCTTCTGCAGGCCGCTTTTTATGTATTTTTGTGATACTAGCTAGACCTACATCAGGTTTTGTTGCCTGGTTGACACAATGTGTTGTGTTTTTATAAACCCTTTGACATCTTCATGTACTCGAATACCAGTCATTCCACACCAAATTCGTGCAGACTTTGTTTCTGTTTTGGGCGGTTTTAGCGACCTTGTTTAAGGTTGGAAAGAATGGAAGGGCCGGACCATTAGTTGATTTGCATCGCCTTCTAGTTCATTCTATGAGAAGTCTAAACTTAAGCTTAAATGCTTGCCCCACCATTTTAACAAAGTTAAAGGGCTTGAGGGGAGCCAATGTGCCTGGATGGTACAAAGTTGATTGTTTTAATTTGAAGGTGCCTGGAGTTCGAAGTGATGTCGGTGTATTGTTTGCTTTCTAGGCCATGTTTTTATTGGCATTTTGTACTCGAAAAGGAATACTTACGGACGAACACTCGGGTCTGAGAGATAAACGCCCGGTTGTCCCTTTGCACCTACAGCCAGCGGCCTCCAGCGGCTATCTTCAGTGATTGTATCCGCTGCCTCCGAGGACTTTCTCAAGGTCTATTAAAATTGACACAACCATGCCTGAAGGCCTGAAGTTTAGCGCCGGTTGAGTAGTATTATATTGGACTATAATATGACGGTTTACCACTATATGGTCACATCATTTTTTGCGGAATTCTCTGATGCGCCCATGTAGTATGAGAGATGTTGTAGACTTATTCATAAGAATTACGGAGCAAGAATTTACGGACTGGTGGCAATGTGAGTGAGAGATAGATTTTTCTGGAGTCGGATATCTGCACGCGAGGGCCATGGGTAGGCTAGAAGGACTCTAGTTATTGGGTTTTCATGTTGCTCTTGACTTCCGGGGAGATTAATTGCCGGGTGAATTATTGAAGGGATTAGGGACATTTTTACCGGTAGAACGTTGCAAAAAAAAAAAAAAAAAAAAAAAACTCTCAAGCTTGCGCCGGGCTATACTTGCTTTCACCAGAAGGTTGATTTCGATTGTGATGGACTTACCCGATGCAGGCAAGATCTGGTCAGAGTGGCATGTTATGATCCTTCTTTGGTCAGATGATGAAGAGACGCTACGGGTACTGAGTGTTTGCCTCTGTCCCATCGACAACTATTGCTCAAGCACTGACGCCCACTCTGTGAAGGACATTCACGTCAAACAACTTGATCTTCGATTGGTTTCACCTCAACCTGAGATACAGGCCTAATCACAATAAAATGCCCTCACAAGAAGTCCTACGACTTGAAGATGTACCTACAGTTAGGAAGTTGCTAGAAGTCGGAGCCGTTAAGAAAGCCGAGAAGACATGGGAGGGTGTTGAGCCGAACGATGAGTTGTTGGATAAAGTCGCGTTCTAGTGAGTGACGTTAATCCTGATAGATTATGAATATTGAGTACTATCGTGTTCAGTCGAGGAGATATCACTGTACTTGAAGCCGATGCGATAGTGAATGCAGCAAATAGATCTCTTCTAGGTGCGTTTAGATGTGATCAGATATTTTGATACTTATGAGTTCGCTGCAGGTGGTGGAGGTGGTCAGTGCTTTATATTCTGCTCGAGGAATATGTGTTAGATCTATTTATTATACTAGTCGATGGGGCTATCCACAGCGCAGCTGGACCTTCTCTCCTGGATGAATGTGCGTGATCCCAGCCATTCGTGATACACCAATCGTAGTGGCTTTCAAAAGTAACTCACCGCAACCACAGGTAGAACACTCGAAGGATGTGATACTGGCGACGCGAAGCTGACAAGAGGTTACAATCTACCTGCGTACGCTGATCACTCCAATCTGAGATTCGCTCCTACTTTCTCTCACATTCAATTATCCACTACAGTGCCTACGTAATTCACGCCGTTGGACCAGTTTATCATTCCGGAAATCAAGATGTTAGAGCCAGTCAACTTGCCTCGTGCTATCGAAGGAGTCTCGAGATCGCAGTGGAGCATAATTTGAAATCAATCGTACGTTTCGGTATTTCGATCGCTCGCGATTTAGACTCGTATACTCAGCAGTTTTGATTTGACGCGTCGATTTCGATATTTTTACTGGCTAGGCGTTCCCTTGTATCTCGACGGGCGTGTACGGATACCCGAATCGGGAGGCGGCACCGATTGCGCTGACCGAGACCAGGAAATTCCTCGAGACTGAGAAAGGAGCAAAAGTATGATGTTCTTGGATTCAAAAGAGCGCGTATATTGATCTTATGCATCCGAAATAGCTTAAACGCGTCGTATTTTGTGCGTTCCTGGCTCAAGATGAAAATATATACAAGTACGGCAAAATCGTTGTGTTCCATGTGGTCTCCAGTTGACGCTCGTTTCCCTGTCAGGGAACTCCTTCCCCAAATATTCCCTCCTGCTGAAGGCGGCGCAGCCAAAGAGAAGAAAGAGGCTGCTGCAGAGCCATCAAGTACAACCGCGGAGGATAAGAAAACACCTTCAACTTAACTTTTCTTGCATTATTCCCGCACCTCACTCCAGACCCCGCAATCCGTATTCTGTATCAGTTTTCGTACCGGGCGCGGTGCCTTTCCGATCCGTGTTGAGAGGTCGATATATTAATAGAAGAAGAAACTGTTGTTTGTGGTTAACAGGATCAAGGGTTTGCAACTTCTTCAATCCATCTGATGATATCTTGATGAAATGAGGCGTCTGGGACTCTCGGCTGGAGAAAAGGGATCTCAATGGCCATTTGGCTTCGTTGACAGAGTCTATAACAGGTTATAAGCGTCCCACGTACACTCTTCCGGATCCTACGCAAGTTAACACCGTCAATACCTCCGAAAAGAAGATAAGATGAACAATATTTTGACGCATGTACGCGTTCAAGTTCGCTCGACAAATTCGGATCGGCCGTTGTCGACAACCCAAGTAACAGGATCCTTTCTGAAAGAAAATTCAGCTCTACAGAGTACGCCAGAGACTGCGTGCTATGGTCCAACCTGGTCCAACGGCGTCCTGTTGAACCATCATCTTGCAGCCCGGGCCGCTCTGCCACTGAATTGGCATAGAATAGGGTTGTGTAGACTCCCATGACCATTGGTCACACCCCACGGATTGCTTCTTCTTTCATTCTCCGGAATTTCTCCGTGTTAAGAGATATTTCTAAATAACTCCTTCCAGCAGCGTCGCTTCACTATTTCGTTGGGAGGATATAAAGCGTCGGATAGCATGCTTCCGGTTTTCACGCGAGCGACGCACTTGCTTTTGCTGCTTCGTGCCACATAACTCCTCAGGCGGCAGGAGACTGAGCGATCTCAAAGATGGGGCTTCTTTTCAACACATTCGTCGCAGTGTTCTCATCTCTTGGTGTGTTGTAGTTTCTTCCTCTTGTTTGGTATATGTATGTGCTCATTGGTGTACCATAGGTTCTTTTTTATTCGGGTATGGTTTACCTTGACGGATTCTGAGCTCTGAAGTATTGACCGAGGTGCCATTCCATTTAGCTATGACAGGTGAGTTCTGAAGGAGTCTCTCCTTCAAAAATGACACTGAACTGTGCTCCATAGTGGTATCATAGCATCTGTTATCACGATGCAGCTGTATAAGGACCGCTTCACCGATGACCCGGGTATTCGAGGCGCCGTAGTTTCTACGTTTAACGGCAAGTAACCTGGATCTTTTCTCTGCGCACTACGTGACTAAACAAGGTCGATTCAGGTGGTTGTTTCTTCGGGTCAGCTGCAGCTGGATGGTGCGACGCCTGATCAACCTATTAGTAAATTATTCCCAACAAGTAATCCCAATCCTTCAACAGGTTTAACGACAAGTGGGGGCGAAAACGCTCAATCCAGGTGTGCCGACCGTGCATCACACGATCCATTGCCCTTTCTGATCATTCGCGTCCCTCAGATCGGCAGTCTATTCGCACTATGGGGATGCGCGATGCAAGCGGGTGCCCCAAACGTCGCTACACTTCTCGTCGGACGGATTATCGGTGGTTTTGCTATCGGGTGGGTACACTTCTTTTCGCCCCTGCATGCCCCATGTGATGCTGACTCTGATCAAAAGTATCCTCTCAATGACCGTCCCGTTGTACAATGTGAGTGGCTCGCAAGCTATTGACTTGCCTTTCTGGAATTGGTACTCATCGGCGGGCCGTACAATAGACGGAAGTCGCCCCGCCCAAGATTCGAGGATTCCTTGTCGGCTTGACTCAGGAAATGTTGGGCATTGGGTTTATTGTGGCGAATTGGGTGAGTAAAACTGCGTGTTTCTTATATTTTACCGGGTGTTTTGCTGAATCGGTTGATAGGTCGGGTATGGTTGTCAATTCATCAATTCAGACGTATCATGGCGGCTACCTCTTGGCCTTCAGGTTCGTTTTTCTCAAGTCCTTCCTAGTTTTGGTGGACTGAGAGTGAAGATGATATTAGCTCGTCCCTGCTGGCATGCTGCTTATTGGTATTCAATTCTTGCCCAACAGCCCAGTATGTTCTCTTGCTCGAGCCTTAGATCAATCGTTTAACCAGATATTTGACTATATTAGCGATGGTTGCTTGAAGTTGGAAGGGACGAAGAAGCCAGGGAGGTCGTCTATTACCTTCACGGAGACGAGGATCGCGTGGCAGCAGAGAAGGAATACCATGAAATGTACACCACCATCAAGGCCGAGTCAGCTGTGAGGAGCAGGAGGATAAGCGATCTTTGGGCCAGCAGAGCAATGATCCACAGGACGCTTGTTGCCATCGGTGTCCAAGTTTTCTGCCAGTTCACCGGAATCAATGGTATGAGCATATTCGATTGTTCTGTCACGGATGACTGATTCGGGCTACAGTTATTAACTACTTTGGCCCTCAGATGTACGGAAGCTTGGGTATCACTGGTAGTAAGGCCCTCTTGGTCCAGGGGTATGTCTAGCGAAAATTCCTGTGTTGCGTTAGCTAATCGCGAATACAGTATCTACGGAGCGGTTGGACCAGTCGCCAACTTCTTGTAAGTGTTCCCGCAGCACGAATTCCATGAACCTGCGATAACCTCTTTTGTAGTTTCATCACCCTCATCCTCGATCGCGTTGGTCGTAAGAAGCCGCTCTTGTTCGGTGCTGCCAGCTTCGTTGTCTTGTATTCCATCCTGGCTGCCATCATTGCGACGAACCCACCTCTACCAGATGGTGCCACAGGATCTGTCAATGTGTCCGCTCAGCGGTGAGTTTGTTGAATCGTCGCTTCTCATCGCCGGCTGATTGTCTGTGTCCAGTGCTGGTATTGGCATGATCTTCTTGCTCAGTATCTTTTTCTCTTTCAGTTTCGGACCTGTCAGCTGGGTGTTGGCATCAGAGGTCTTCCCCACAAGCACACGGTCTATTGGAACCAGCGTTGCGACTTGTGCTAACTGGGTATGTTATATTGATACTTTTAAAATCATGAGACTCAACCTCGGTAGGCTTTCAATACTTTTATTGGACAAGTCTCTCCCATAGCGCTCCAGAATGTTGGCTGGAAGTTCTACATGCTATTCATCTGCCTCAATTTTGCAGATTTCCTTGCAGTCCTCTTCTTCTTCCCCGAGACTAAAGGTAGTTTTCTGTGTTTCCCTGATTACCGCAGTGATATCTGACGAGATATCACAGGGAAAACTTTGGAAGAGATGAACCAGGTGTTTGGAGACGACATCAAGACTTCGAGCCCTGGAGAGGCCACGCCTCCTGATGAGAAGGCAAGCGTTGAGAAAGCTGCTTGACGAGCATCGATGTATTGAGTCTAGTCCTATCTTGGTATCAAAAGAGAAAAGACTTGCCATTGTTATAATACTCGGGTTTATAGGAAGCTACGATCTTGAATGAATGAATATGATCTCACGACTCTTAGCCTGCTAACCTAGAGCGCGTTGTTTACGCGTTATTTGGTCACGGATTTCAATCAAAACTTGATCCGTTTTGAGATTTCAAGGGCTCTTTCAACTACTCACTGAAATTGCTTGTCGAAGTAAAATGCATCCTCTAAGGTCCAAAGCTCCGAGTAGGACCCTCCCGTCCTCTCTTCTTTCAAGGATTAAGTGATTGCGTTCGATAATTGAACTTCCAACGTCAGATCTTTCTCTATTCGCCATTTCCTCATATATTACCCTGCAGGGTCTGGCCTCAAGTACGTATTACAGCTGTTGACTCCCTCTTCTCTCATTGACCTCATGATGCTCGTGAAGCAGGAAGAAGAAGATAATCAAGACGTTCTATACGTGGGATATAAGCTTGCTGATCCTACTCTAGAAACTGTGGCACGGCCTTTCGAGGTATATGCGACTTTTCTCGAACGCATGGACTTGGCTATTTTTGACACCTACCCCAGGCCTCGAAAGAACGCACTGTGCTCCAGCTCTTTGTTGAACTTCCTACGTGGAAGGAAATTCAGGAGAAGAAAATAAAGGAGGGGAAGCTGAAGGGTGAATGGATACAGACGATCAAGAACGTGAGTATCAACAGCCACTCTCCATTCTCCGGAGCCACTCAGTCGCGGTAGCCGAAAGTTAAAATCAAAGCCGGTCTGTCACTTAGCCATGAAACACTTTCAGGTCGCATTGGCAAGATGAACTGTCCCGTGTTCGACATCAACCTTGACCGAGAAATCCTGGATGTGGCAGTTCCAAGAGAATTTCTCTCTGACGCCTATGGGGGCAATCCTCAAGTGACCTTACCTAGCATCGGGAAAAAATTTCTGGATCAGCACGGGTATAATGATTTCATGTATCCGAGTCTCGAATACAACCCGGAGGCAGCCCAGATTCCAGGAGCTCCTGGATTGTTCTTTGCTGTCGGGGATCATGCTAGGGAATGGCCTACTATCCAACGTGTAATAACTCGAATTGTGTCAAATCAGTGGCAATACGTGGGGCAATATGCTCTCACTCCTACTGAATCCCTTACTATTCAGGAGCTTAAGGCGCAACCTGAGAAAGTGGGTAAATGCAGGATTACGATTAGAAAGACTGACAGAACCTGATATGCTTTTGATCATAGTTTCTCACCACATGGGGCCGAGAGACTTGCAACAAAAGCTGGGGTCAGCATGTTGTTAGACGAATAGCAGCAAGGAAACGATTCAAACGTTTAAACCCAACGAAGGCACAACTTCAAGCGATTGAAGATTCTGGAGAATACAAAAACGTTACCCCGGAAGACGTCAAAGCTGCTTTGATGGAGGGTGAAGAGGTGAGCATGTGCACTCGAATACCCTCACCCAAAATTTAATGAATTTTCAGGTGATGGGAGTTTGGGAGATGCGATGTGTTGGATATGACGAGGAATTCCAAAGGGAGATTTCGGAGCGCTTTAAAAGGTGGACACCAAAACCAAAAAAACCAAGAGGGAAGAAAGGAGAAGGGGAGAAGGGATCAAAATCCCCCAAGAAACCTTTGGCTGGCAAGAAGCGCAAGCGGGCTGAGACCCCAAGCTCGAGTTCAACTGAGTCTGACTCCGAGGAAATCATTATTCTTGACGATGACAGCGATTAGCTACTAGTACTGGGCTTTTCCACAATGTCTATCACTATTGGAAATACCTAGCTCAGCAGCGTGAACGTGTGATACCGAGCTGTGATAATTTCATGGAGCCACGGTTCCATAAATACTGTATATACTGATCAATTCAATTCATTAACCAAATAAGTGACGCGTAAATAAATTATAGAGAAAGTCAGGGATAAGTTTACGCAAAAGTTACGTCACGAACTTACTGTAGGTATTTCCCTTTTGACCTAATTCTCCAATGACTGACAGGCTGGATGTCAAGCAGGAAGACAACGACGATGTCGTATACGTCGGATATAAACTGGCAAGCACACCTGAATATCCCCGCGTAATCGACAGAAGCTCAGTCACCGAAGAGGTCTGTCTGCAGATTCTGCGGCTTGGTTTCAAAATAATTGACAGTCTCTGACCAGGAGGCTCGTCGACCTATCAGAGGTCATTATTGTTTCGTGGATGTTCCCACTTTGAAGGAAGTTCGAGAAAAAAAAGATAAACTCAAGAATGACGAGGAATCAAAGAAGTTCTTGTTGGTTAAAGTAAAAAATGTATGTACTGTCTGTTTTTCCAACCGTGGTTGCTGAAGTGTTGACTGGGAGTAGCCTCTCGGTAAAAAAACTAAAGTTGGATCAGGCCTCGATGGTGATACGCTCAATAGACGTCTGGAGAAAATGAACTGGCCGAGCCACGACGTCACGGTCCCGCAAGGGGTCCGGGATGTCGCCGTTCCAAGAGCTTTTCTCTCCTCAGTTTACGGAGGGAACGCACGAAGCACTTTCCCGAAAGTTGCTAAGAAATTCCTAGATCGCCACGGTCTAGGCGACTTTATGTGTGTCAAACTCACCTATAACCCAGAAGTACCTCAAATACCTGGTGTCCCTGGCTTCTGGTTCGTTCCCGGACGACCTGCGCACGAATGGGACAGGGGCGTTCGACGCCTCTTCACGTGTATTGCAGATGGATACTGGATGTACATGGGCCAGTACTCGTTCACACCAACCGAATCCTTGACTCTTAAGGAAGTGGCCAGACAAGGAGAACGAGTAAGTTCGTCGTTCTTTGAATCTGATGGGCGATTCTGAGACTTGATTGTCCTTCCAGTTCTTCACTACCTGGGGCAATGGAGTCATTCGCCAACTGTGGGGTCGCAAAATCGCTCTTCGAGTCGCTGCGAGAAAACGGTTCAATTGTAGGAACCCAACCGAAGCGCAGATACAGAAAATTGACCCGAATAAGCTAAAAAGCATCATCACGCTCGAGGATGTTACAGCCGCTCTCAAAAAAGGAGAAGAGGTACGCGTCGGTTTTGTCAGCCGACTCCCATCTGGCTCGCATACTCATGCTAACGACAGGAGTTTGGTGTATGGGAGATGCGTTGCGTCGGTTACGACGCTAGATTCCAAGAAAGCATTGCCGAACAAGTAAAGACTTGGGTTCCTCCCCCTCCGAAGCCCAAAAAGGACCGCAAAGAGCCAACGAGGAAGGACTCCGTTGTCCCCGAACCGAAAACTGGTGAAAAGCGCAAACGTTCGCCTGACTCCGACCCGGAACCAGAACTTTCAGACTCAAGAGATGTAGACTCAGACGTTTTCTCTGATATTGACAGTGGATTAGACTAAGACGCTCGCCGGATACTACTTGGATTGAGTGGCACATTTGATCTGCTTGTCAGTCCGATTTTCTTGTTAAACTCTCCAATTTTTTCATTATGCAACTAAATACCGGGATACTACACTCTCAAATTGACAGAATCTCTTGCTGATTATTGAGCCAATGATGGATGTCCTAGCGCCTAACCTAGAACCTGGACCACTTACTTGGATCCACTGATGTCCATAAACGTGGGAAGCTTAAGCTGATCAATAGCCTGGCACGCGGCATTTGTTTTTTGTCATATCTCCGATCGCTTCTCGTCTCTTCCCTTGACTCGACCGAGGGTCTGAGATGCTGTACATATCATAACTATGCAGACTCAACATTCTGGACTCCAAGTGCTCCCCATAGAGGTAAGATCTTCCTCGTCTTTATCTTATGATTCTTACGCCTCTCAAAACTAGCTCCTATACGAAGTTCAGCTTTATGCATTGTCCCCTTCCCTCCCGCATCTTTCGCATTTCTTCTTGGATATCTTCAAAGAAACACCCATATCGTTTCGTGTACAATACCTCCTCGCATCATGTACCAGCACCATCATACCCTTGCACACCGCCGACATTCTCTCCAAAGCTCTCCGATATCCCATTTGCAAACCACCAGTCCTAGATCAACTCTTCGCCCGCATTGAGTCACTAACTCAATCTGGCTGGCCTCTGATTATACCCCACGTCCCAAAACTTAAAGTACGAGCAATTTGCGAGCTACCGCGTCGTCTCTTCCGAGCTCTAGCTCCGAGAAAAGACGGACGGGAATGGCGAATGACCGATGAACCTTTTCCATTCCTTCAATACATTTTAAACAAGGGGACATCCTTCCCAGCGCTCGATCCAAATTCTCATCAAGGTTACGCCCTCACTAGAGCCGTCCATGCCCGACACACGCCACTTATCCGTCTCCTGCTCCAAATGGGTGCATCACCCGCACATAAGGAAGGGATGGCGGTTAGGGTCGCTATTAAACAGAGGAATCTGAAAATGGTTAAATTGCTAGTCGAGAGAGACGGGTCTTTGGTTCTACCTGGCCTGACGAAGGGAGAGGTGCAGAAGCCTCAGAAGGGAAAACGCAGGAGGTTGGAGGATCGGGTTGAGGTGGATCAGTCGATGCTCAAGCTGGCGGTCAAGTGTAATGCGGGGGATATCATAGACTATCTTGCATGGGAGAAGGGTGTCGTACCCGATATGCAGACTTTGACGCGTATACGGAAATAAAATTGATCTCTTCGGGACCCTAGTCACACAAAGATAGGGTCGATGAGATAAAATGCTCGGGAAATAGATAGCCAATACAAGCAAGAGGAATAGAAATGCTGCTTTGAAAGTATCCTAGTACAGCGGAATAGTGAGACAACAAAAAGGATGGGAATCATACAAGCGGAATGGGTGGATAGGACAGATTGCACAAAACAATATAGACGGGTGGAATGATATCGCGCTAGATATCATCAATGTCGACTTCTCCCTCATCTCCGAACTCGAAGGCGCACTCGCCATCTTCTTCACCGAATGCATCTGTCTCGTTGATCTTGGCGTTTTCAGGCAATTCGCCGTACGCTTTTACTATCGGGTGGGTTTAGGATCAAAGTGGAATGGTAAGAATAGCTGTAGAAGAGACGTACGATTTCGAGCTTCATCGGCTGTGTATTTCACAATCACATCTGCCTTTCCGTCTTGGAATTCTCGTAGAGATAGCAGTACGATGTCACCCTGATTGATCCAGACCTAATGAAGCGAACAGCGGAAATTTTCAGCAATTTCATTCGGAGAGGAAAGTGTCGCAAATGAACGCACCTTCTTCCTCATCTTTCCACGGATATGCGCCAACCGTTTCTCACCGTCGAAGCATTGAGCCTCAAGGCGACCGTTTCCAAGCATCTTTGTCACCTGGGCGTATTCTTGTCCGTCTTCACGGAACACAAGCTCACGCTTGTCATCGTCGTTTTCATTCTTTCCACGTCTCCTGTTCTTGCCACCCTGTTCCCGATGTGAGCAAATTACATTCTGTGTGTGGAATTGGGATACAAGGCTCGACGAACCTTTCCTTTGTTCTACATGAGGGACAAGGGAGAAACTCTGGTTAGTAATCGGATCCTAGGAGTAATAGGCCAAGCCACTTACCTTCGGCATTTCTACAAAGCTAGGACCTTAGCGAAACTCTGCGTAAAAGGAGCGAATACAGAAGCTTTGACGATATGTGTAAATCGACTCGAGAAGTCGATGTATCTGAATGAGTTTTCGAAGAGAAAGGACAAGAGAGAACGATAGAGTCAGAAAGAAGCACTGCCTATCAAATCAAGGCAATCACAAACCGACTTGTGTGTGCGCATGTTTGTCATCTCCTTCCAGCCCTTCATCCTGTTTTGGGCTGGGGGCGTTTGCGTAAACGTCGAAACAAAAATAGAATTCGAGAAAACGGTGCGAACGATTAATCCCTTCAAGGGTTTCTTCGGAAATCGAGCCAGGAAATACTTGAGAACACCGACCCCCCCCAGCGTGTATTCCCCTCGGTTTACATACTTGGGCCTTCGAGGCACCCACGACCCTACAACTGCACAACCTTCAACCTTTGAAATTTCGCGTTTTAAATTTTTGATTCGGAAGGAAAGAGATACAGAGGTAGGAGAAAAGTGTGTGTTCAAACAAAGGCCGTGCAAGTCCGAGAGGGGTCGAGTAGTCGAAAGCTAGAGTTCCTGGAGTGTTGAGCTTGGAGAGTAGCAAAGGACAACTGCGCCGCGTGGATTTTGAGTGGTAGTATACAAGGGAAGGGTTCGAGTATTTTTCCATAGAAAACTGTCATTCCATTCCACAGGACCCCCCCTTTTTGTCCTCTCCCCTTGCACCTCCACTTGCCGTTGCTCGGGTCCAAGAATGTACGTACACCGGTCTACTCGCCAATGCTCATCTCATCCCCTTCCTCTTCTTGCCTTTTCCCATGCGCTCCGCCGGTAACACTAGAAGAAGCAGCCACTCCAGTGGCATTATTCGTAGAAGCAGAAGCACCAGCCAGTTGAAGATGGGAACGAGGCAACCCTAAACCCAACAATGCTCTTTCCTTCCCTTTAATCTTGACTCCTAGTTTCATGTACGTCTCCTTCAGCTCCTTGATGGCTTGACGAAACTCTGCGTCCGGGGAGGTTTGTCCGGGAACTTGACTTGTGACGGTGTCGATGGCCATGTTGAGGACTTCAAGGATGTGTGGATTGGCGGGGTCGATGCTTAACGACTGATGTCAAGGGGATGTGAGTAAAGGGTGTTTGACAGTGGGAGAAGGGGGTACGGACTTCATGATATCTGATGATGGCTTGGTCGAGGTCACCCTTGAGGTGATATACCATTCCAAGGAATCCGAGCGCCACCGAGTGTCGGGGCTCAAGTTCAAGGACCTTCTTGTACGTCTCTTGAGCATCATCCAAGCGTCTAATATCAACGGTTAAACTGACATCCGTGAGTGCGTCAAAACATCGGACAAATACTCACCGAAGTCGACGATAGCATGTTCCGAGGTTGATGTATGTTGTCGCCCAAGACTTTCTTGAACTTTGCGTAACTTGCGCCAGCTCCAATGCTTCTTGGAAGAACGTAGCCGCTTTCTCAAAGTCTCCGTGATTGTACGCCATCACTCCACGCTCATTCATTAGTAGAGGATCACCATCACACATGGAGTATGCGGCGTTCAGGGCTTCATCCGCGAGGGCGTAGTTGGATAGCATGATGTGTTCCATGCCGACGAACATGAGTGGTAGATGCGACCTTTGACAGCGTTAGGTGATGAATTATATCGGAAGCGGAGAGTTAACGTACCCAGTAAACATACGCGCGCACGTCGAGTACGCGGTTACAGCATGATCATGTTCACCTTCGAGAGCAAAAGTATGACCAAATGCGACCCAAGCTGGAGCAAACCGAGGATCCATCAACGATGTTTTACTGCAAAGGACGACTGAATTTGGTGACTCAATGGCGGTAGTACGAAGGATAGCCTTACCTGAAATACTGTCGTGCCTGGTGCCACTTTCCTCCGCTCAGATACCATACACCGACGGCATACCAGCTAATAGGATTCTCTGGCTCCCGATCGACCATTTCATGTGCGAGCATGAAGAGCTTCGAGTGCAGATGTTGTAAGTGATACATGCAGGCTATGTGAAGTGGCATCGTCAGGTTGTGTATCGACACTAACCCCAGAACCCTACGTTAGAGGTTAGTACTGCTGGGATAGAGAGCTAAGGAGGGGATATGCACCGTGTAGTAATGGTGAAACAATCAGCCCATCTGAAATTCGCATACAAAGCATCCGCAAAGCTGAACAGCACATCCGGGTTGTCACCTAGATTGTATTCCTCCACGAGTTTTTGCCTCGTCAGTGCATGCTCTTTGACGTGCTTGTATTTTCGTAGACGAGACGTATAAATAAGTTGGACGAACTGTGCGTCTTGTGGCGTTTGGTGAGAGTACGATAAACCCCGAACGAATTCCCATTCTGTAGTCATGAATTAACCATGGGATCGAGGGAAGGATCGAAAATATGACACACCTTCGTCTGGGGTCATCATCTCGCCCGTGACAAGTTGGTCGAATGCTTCGAAGCATTTCACGTCGAGTGCTAGAGCCTCCATGAAGCACTGTTTTGCCTGGTCACCGCGGTTGAGTTTAAGCATTAATATGCCTCTGAGGTGACACATGGACGCTTCTACCTACGAGCAAGTTGGGAAAAATTCAAGCCGACAAGTATTAGTAGTAAACATACTTTGATCCCTCCATCGAGGTTAGGTATTGAAGGCCCACTACGACCTGATGTAAGCCTCAGTATTTGCAAAGTGAATCCGAACGATAGCACAACATACCAGACTCCCTGAAGGGGTTGGACTCTCCCAACATCTCCAATGCGTCAGACCAATTCCCCTGGCGCATCTATCCTCCCTTAACTCTAAATGCATTATGGGACTAATAAAAAACACATACCTGACACTGTGCAGCAAGATACCGACAAGCAACACTCATATCGACTAGCCTCGACACTTTCTCCTGTTGGTCTACTGTGACTTCAATGATCCCTGCAGGACCCATAGGTAGCCGTTGTGAGTTGGCCGATTGCGACACATCATCCTCTTTTCCTTTTCCCTTGCTCTGGCCATTGATGGTAGGAGGGGGCGTGGATGGTTTAGGTGGTGGAGTAGTGAATGGTCGAGTGAGTAAACGTTCTGCTCGTGAGTATTGGTGTGTCATGAAATATGTCTGAGCGAGCCAAAATGCATCATTTGGGTCATCTGAGAATTGGTCACAGCGCAAACGAAATCAACTTGTTGGTTCTGTAATTTACGGGTATAGTTTTTCAAACGTACTCGTCCAACTGAGAATTTTATCCCCCCAGAACGCAGCAGTCTCGTATAGATGCTGCATGAGGGCATCATGCCGCCAAAGTCGCATCCGATCAACCATACCCCATTCATACTCGCTTTCGTCATCGATGCCCTCCTCAGAATCCTGAAAGACATCTGTAGTGTCATGGGCCAGCGGGTGTGGTTTATTCACGCTGGATTTTGCTTTCCGGTGCCGCCTTGGAGATGAACGGAGAGGTGATGCTGGTAGCACTGATCTATTTGGGTCGAGACCGAGCGAGTGAGGGTTGGAGATGGTACTTGTGTTGGCGTCCATGTAAGAATCCACCATTTGCTGTGGGCCAAACGAGAAAGAAGAACTGATTGAACCACGATGGTGTCGCGACGTAGACGGCGACGGTAATCTAGGTATAGAGCTCATTGGGAACTGGGGGTGGGGAGGAGGAGTGGAGTCCATTGTGGTGGTACGAACAAGATTAGGGTCGAGCTCAAGGTCACGCGTCTCAATAACGCGTTGATTGGATCAGTAAGGGAAACCAAACAATCAGCGCCTCCCCCCTAAGCCAAACCCCATCGCATAGCCCATGCATTTGCCTTTGATATTAGGATCCGGTCGCCAGAATTTGTGCTCTATTGTCTTGACTTTTCTTCTACGCCTCCGTTTCGGTTTTGTTGCGTTGACGTCGTCGAGGGTGCGATTGAGATCAATTATTGGATTAACTCGGGCCGAGCTTTGCAGGGGTTCTGGTTTAGCAGACGCATCGTACGGATAGCCGAGCTTTCTTTGAACAGGAGGTCTGGTATTGCGAGCGGGTTTGTTGTGACATAATATCATGACAGTCGAGTTGGAAGTCAAAGGTGAGGGTAGTTTAAGGTGGAGGACGGAGCTTTGAGTAGACGGGTGTCGCTTTCAAAACCTCAGTATGTTTGGAATAAAATTCACCCGAGGTGGTGACATACAGATGGTTTCAAAGACTCTTCCATTACCCAGTCAGCATTGACTGCGACTGCGAACGCTCGTTCTCGACGTTCCTTGGCTTGAGCTTCATTATCTTCGACTTCAGGTTCTTTGACACTGTATCCTTGCTTAGGTACCTCAAAAGAGACGAATATAGGAGTAAACATACTTCATTAGACGTTCTTGTTTAGGCTTTAGAGACACAGGGACCGGTGGACCCCTTGAAATTAAACGAAACACTACCAGAACAAAACTATACATCAACAGGTCAATTTCTACAGTACAGGATTCAAGGGCGTACGAATAGGCTCTTCCTCCTTCCCCTCCGCCTTATCTACTTGAGCTGTGACCTTCCTCCGTTTCTTCAACCTCTCCTCCACATCGAATTGAGGAGCAGTGCGTTTCATCACCGCGTTAAACTCGTCCATCAATCCTAAATCAGGTTGTGAGTAGCCATTCTCATCCTCCTTTTCATCCAACAATTTTCTTGACACAGTTTGCGTCTTCTCTAACACGAGATGTGGATTAACAGAACGAGGAATCATTGGGACGATGGGAGAAGGAATAAATGTGTGATGGGATCAATGGAATGTCATCTGTTGTGTGCTGCTTGCCATCACCATCACTGTCCACATTTTTTGATCTGGTGCTCAGTGCATTTCAGTGTACCTCCTTGTTATCTCTCTTTAAAACATGGCACCGACAGCCACTACAAAAACAAGAACCAAAACAAAATCACCTGCACAATCGACGCAGCTGAAAAAGAAAAAATCAGCTGACAATATTGCAGCGAAAGCTACACCTGCAGAGTCGGCGAAACGGAAAAAGGGCGAGGATGAGCCAGTTATGAAAACGAAAAAGGCCAAAGTGACGATCTTAGAGCCTACGAAGGATAACAAGAAGGGAGCAGAAAAACAGGAGCCCAAAGCGAAGCCAAAGGTCGTAGAGAAGCCAAAGGAGAAGAAATTGGCGAAATCAAAGATCCTTGCCCCTTCGCCCAAACCCGACACCGAGAGCGAAGCGGAGGAACCTCAACCTACCAAATCACAGTCAAAATCTCCTGTCAAATCCACCTCCGCTAAGCAACCTCCCAAACTCATATCCGCCAACGCCAACGCCAAATCAAAATCTCAAGCTAAACCCGCCGTTTCCTCAGTTAAACCAACAAAGGCTAAGCTGAAGGCGAAATCACCCTCTCCAGCTTTATCAGTCTCCGACGAAGAAGATGAGAATGGCGACAAGGACGGGGAGGACGAGAAGGATGCAGGCGAGGAAGTTTCAGACGAGGAAGACGAGGAAGACACCCATCTGCACGGTTTCTCGACCGACGACGACGATTCTTCTGACGAAGAAGATGGAGAGGAAAAACCTGGTCTTTCAGCTTTCGAAATCGGTAAACTACCTACGGTTGCGAAGGACGATGAATCCGTCAAACGTAGACTTGAAAAAGCCAAACGGCAACCTGTAAGTTCTATTATTAACAAGAAATACGGTATACAAAACATGCTAATTTTCTGACGTGCGCATTTCCAGACAGAAGATCATGGAGTGGTATACATCGGTCGTCTTCCGCACGGTTTCTACGAAGACCAGCTGAGGGGATACTTCTCTCAGTTTGGAGAAATCACTCGACTTCGCATTTCACGAAATAAAAAAGTTCGTCCTTTCCCTTTCCTACATTCTCAATCCCCATCTCAATCCGTATCCTTCCAATTACCTAGACAGGAAAATGCAAACACTACGGCTTCATTGAATTCGACTCTTCCTCTGTTGCTCAGATCGTCGCAGAGACGATGGACAACTACCTTCTCACAGGACACATCTTGAAATGTAAACTAATACCTAAAGATGAAGTCCACCCAGAACTGTGGATAGGTGCGAATAGGAAGTGGAGGGTCATCCCTAGGGATAGGATTGTTCGTGTGCAGCACAACAAGGTGGGTCTGGCCACCCTGGGAATTCGGATTTAGGACTAAATTGTTCTCTTGATTTACAGCCGCGGACGGTGGAGCAGAAGGCGAAAGCTAATCAACGGTTGATCAAACGACAGAATGCGAGGAAGAGGAAGTTGGAGGCTCTTGGTATTGAGTATGAATTCAATGCAGTTAGTTATGTGAGTCTGCTTTCTGCTTCGTTATCGCAGTTCATTTAAGCTTATATAACTTCTGCAATATCTAGAAAAAGCCAAAGGCAGCCAAGGCAACATGATGTTCCGTTACTTCCCACTCGATACATTGTACACTTATTTAGTCAATGCTCAGCAGATCTTCGCTTTGACTCAATGCCGTACCTGAACCAGCCTTATTCAGGGCTCAGGCACAAGACCGGAACCCCTATGATAATGAAACCGACGAGAGATCCGCTTTGAGATGTCGGTGATGTCGTCCGAGTATCGAGTTCATTGAACGACGAACGTTCGATCCTTGGAATAGCTGCAAGGTTTGATGTCAACTTGGCCAGGCCAGGCCCATAGCTTCGCTTCTCGAAGGCAGGCACGTCATAGCTCTTGACATTCTACAATGTGGGTCTGAAGGTCAGTCCTCATAGTCAGATCTTCAGAGGCTGGTCATCCATCTCTTTCCCCACGTCCTCACCGGATGATGTATACTTAATATTGACGGCTGCTTCCCAAGATTGGCTACGCACGCGCTCGGACAAGACATTTCTTCCGCCACGATTGTTCAAACATGTCATCCATCCGTCTTCTTTGAGTTCTCTAGTGCTAATTACTATCGAGTGCTGTGCCACGATGAACATATCCTAAAAAGGTGAATACACAGCAAGAGAGGAAGAGAAGCCAGTGATGCCATATGTCATGGCGTTTCCTCCCACATACATGAGTAGTCTAATGTTGGGTTGACATAGAAGCGGAGTATTACAATGCCTGACATAGGGGTAAAGTATATCCAGCTGTTCCAAGACCCTGATGGACTTGCTGCCCGGCTTTTGGTGTGAACTTCCCAAAATGCTCATGCCAGCTTTCCGCTCGCCGTAAGGGCTCTGAGAAAAATGCGGTATCATTGAGGTCGCCAATAACTTTTTAGTTCACTCAAAGTGGAAATCGATCCTGCCGAAGCCGAGTCTTCGTTACTGCTTAACAGCAACCTCACGCTTGCCACCGTTCTCTCCCTTTCTTATTAGCTAGGTATCCTAACTAATCCTGAGAGGATTGCAACACCAGATTTCGCACCATCGACGACTTTGGGAACATCATACCCAGCCTCAACATAACCTTGCCTAATCAAGTCCTCCATTCCCGCCATCCCTTTATCACCGCCGCAATGCAAAAGAACATCTGAATTCCACAGACCCCGAGAGAAGAAGATTGCACACTCACCAGCACACCCGAGAATAACAACATCAGCGCCCTTCTCTGCAATCTTCCGGCTCCCTTCTTTCATTTTAGTTGTGATTTTTTGTTGATCACCTTCCCGCAACTCCACGACGCCCAACCCGACGGCAATCAGCCCTGCAAACCTTTCGGAAGTCGCACCCAAGAAATTTCGGATCTCGGTGTAGTGAATATACTTGTAGCCTGTTCCAGTCGTAACAACCCCGAATCGCTGGCCTATGAGCATAGCTTGCACAATCGCAGATTCTAAAATGCCTATAACGGGTTTGGAAGTCTTTTCGCGTAACATGTGCGTGAGGGGATGGTCGGAAACTGCACGGCATCGCCCAAGTTATCAATATCAAGTTAGTACACAGGTGGACCGGATACATATCACTGATACATCTATTCTCGTTGGACAGGACGGCGAAACTGATAATAGACTTACAACAGCAGACGAGAAATCCATCATAAGCATCTATTAGTCTCTGGTTTGAGATATCGTCGTAGCACACGTTGGCACTTTGTACTCCTGTTGTGAGATTGTTGATCGCAGGCGGTGCGGTGCTTGGTGCGGTATAAAATGTGAGCTTCGTTGCGGGAGGTGTTAAAGGGGTCAATGCCTCGATAAGCCCTTCCGTGATGGACTGTGAAGAGTTGGGGTTTATGATCAAAAGTGAGGCTATGTTGTCTGTCGTGAGCGACATGGCTGTAGTAAGCATAGGTGGAACTTGAATGAGATGAGAGAGCAAGCGGGATGGAGAACGATAATGGTACCCCTGAAGCAGGGAACTGATAACAGCTTCAAACCTTATCTTTTGACTAATCTCAAATAGAAAATATTATACTGAAGAGAGATAGCCTTCCCTATAGACGAAGTAATATACGAGCACAGCCAAATGAAACAACCGCCTGCACTTCCAGACAGAAGGATCCGCCTATAGAGCCGAAGCGAGCGAAAACGAGACAAAGTCGAGCAGAACATCGAGAGTAAAGTTGGCATGGGTGGCTCTGCAACGGGCTCTCCGAACATCATCATCATGCGAAGTTGGTGATTGACGCCGAGAGGATGCCGTTTTCACGGGAAACCGAACCGGATCCTCTACAATACCTTATGCTTCTCGTCGCCTGAAGAAAGAAAGAAACTCCATCCATTACGATTCATAATTACATCAAGGAGTTACACAAAGGAAAGCATGAATTGTAAAAACGAAAAAAACAAAAGAAAATCGGGAAGCAAGGTTAAAAACTAAGTACGGGTGGGGCGACTCGGGCCTGAAAACGATGTTAAGCTGGAGATATAGAAGGAGAGGGAAAGGACCACTAACCGCGAATGAAGCCATCCTGATCTTCGTTGGAAAGCTCTTCCAGGGTCTTCTGCTTGGTCTCGGGAATGAGCAAGGTCGAGAATATACCAGTAAGCATGAAGAGGGCGAAGATTTCAAGTCTTGGTAACGGTAATAAGCATCTACTCTGAGTACATGTCGTGCAAAAAGACTCACATGTGCTGGACGAATCTGTTGGGTCCGCCGATATTCCTTAAGCGGGCGAAACCAACCTGTGCGACGATGGCGCCAAGTTTACCGGAAGCAGCGGAGATACCATGGCCTGTCGAACGGTAGCGTGTAGGGAAAACTTCTCCCGGAACGATGAAAGTAGTTGTGTTGGGCCCGAAGTTCTGGAAGAAGTTTGCGAGGCAATACAAAAAGACAAAGGCTTTCTGGGCCGGCGCGGTGGCGTTGAGTTTATCATATGCGAAACCTGAGTCGTAGCTTAGATCTGTGCTTTGAGTATAGTGAAACATATATATACGTACCCATGATGATGAAAAGAACGGTGAGAACGGAGAAGCCCATGAGTTGAATGGGTTTGCGTCCCCAAGAATCGACGAAGAGGAATGTCGCCCAATATCCTGGGATCAGGCCGGCAACAGACAAGACCAGATTGCCAATGCAGATGTTGGACAGGTTTTTGTAAACTCCCTGAGGGTCTGGGGTAGTTTTACCACCAAAGTTAATGGTTTGCAGGATAATGGAAGAGTTGAGGCCCAAGCCGTAGAAAGCGATCTAGACATACCCAAATTAACATTAAGCCAACAGACGAATGGTAAGAACTTACGTCCAGCGCAAACCAGGAGTATGCAGTCCCAAGGAGCACTTTACCGTTTTCCCACTTTCCGAAATGGTTGATGAAGTCACTCCAGGAAGCCTTAGGAACGTCAGCGCGTTGGACAATAATCTCATCATCTGCCCCGCCACTTCCTCCGGCCATGACTGCCTTGATATCGGCGGTGGCTTGTAGGATATTTCTCTCAATATCCATCGTAAAACGGGGTGTTTCAGGGATGGTGAGTCGGAAGTACAACGCGATAACGCCGGGTACACATCCAAGACCAATTAGCAGACGCCAGAGTGGGTCAATGCTGTCGAGGTTGCCATTAACAATAGTGTCGTTAACAATGGCGTGCCTATAGGCGGCGGTGACGATTAAGGCGACCAGACATGCACCTACGAGGTTCTGTTAGACTTTTCATTAGGGGCATAAGAAGTGAGTCGACCTACAAAAGTTTCCCCATCCTTGATTCGCAAAAACTGTGGTCATCATTCTGCCCCGAATTCGAGTCGCCGCAAACTCTGATGATATAACAGAGCTTAAAGGATAATCTCCCCCAATTCCAACTCCCAGCTAATGCACATTTCAGTTCAGTTGGACTACAGGATTAACCAGATGTCCTGATAAGGGAATTTGTTGCGTGACGTTACCCCATCATTTATGATGGAGATTTTTCTCAGGCCCTAATTCCCTTATACGGCTGGCTGGCAAGACTAGTTAAACACTCACAATGAAACGCCAGACGATAATGGCACCGATGATGTTGACAGAGGGAGCATGACCGGACAGGGCCTGCGCAAAGGTGGCCACTATCATAATCATGAGCTCCACGCCATCTTTTGGGGTAGACGTTAGGTATTATACGTTTCAACGGTGACAGGAATAACTGCACTTACACATGCGCTTGCGGCCGAGGACGTCGGCGAGCCAGCCGAAAAGCAATTGTCCAAAAAGATTCCCAACTGGGGTGGCGACTTTGACTCCGAGGTCTTGGTTTGTGTTCAGCGCGCCACCTTTGCCATAAACGTATCCCAGCATCGTCGAAGCGATATTAATCGCAAAGATGTCGTAGGCGTCGGTGAAAAACCCGACGCCCGCCACAATACAGACTTTTGCGTGGAACCAGCTGGTGTAGTAGAGAAATGAGCAAGTTCGTCAATCAAAAACAGAAATTTAAAGAGGTACGAACGAGAATTTGGCATTATCAACCTCTGCCAGGGCGGCTCGGCGGCTCTTGTCCATGTCGAAGCTACCAGTGTTGACTTTCGCAACACCGGAATCGTGATTCGAGCTTTTCTCATCCACACTGTGCGACATGGCTTCCTCAAGTGGGTGGACGGGGAGGGAAGATGGGGACAAGAGTGAGAAGATATGCTGCCGACTTGAATCTTTTATGTCGTCTCCATATTCGATTATTTTACCGACTCATCCGCCCAACTGTCACATCCATATGCCCTCCTTGCACGTTCGCTAAAGGATCATATAATTGGTGGGCAAACATCAAATTCCTTTTTAAGACGGTGCTGTTCCTGGGCATGCATATTTGTGTCGACTGGCGGCAGATCTAACTCGCACCATTGGTGGATCTCGAGATTGGATCTGGAAACAATAGCGCCATCACATTCGGGCTGAAGGCTTCAGCTAGAGCTAGTCATAACCAATTTCCATAGATGAGAATAGCGACGGCGGTGGTTGAGGCTGTTGAGGGATCTGCCTACTGAACTCTGTCTCTATTCAGGCTTCTCAAGGGAAGGCGATGAACATTGCGATGGTCAAACCCATCTGTATGCATTTGAAAAGGATAGGTTTAATTGTTTGCAAGATTTTTTCTAATCACTCATAAAACTTAAGACCCTGACTCGAATTAATCTGATTCAAGTTCCTGTGTCTGCGACGAACCGTGCGTGACTAAAAGGGTAGCAGAAAGAGTAGGGCCTCAGCTTTGAAACTGAAGGAGCTATTATGCCAAGGCTATGCCGAGCCGACACCATTGTCAGACGACGCAATGCACTGTGCATATACCTTCGTTAATTCAGTCAGGAGACTACGCCACATTTTGCTGCTCAAGCACTCGTTGCTGGGCCAAACACCAAGATGCAAGTGCTTTGGTTCTGGGCACCTTCAGGCTCCAGGCGCCCATATATGATTGGGGGCCACTATCACGCATGATTATGAGGTACCTGTTCGCAAGTCAGGACCCTGATTTTTCCTAGAGCACGGGAGCCAACGTTTACCCTCGAAAATCTAGGGACAAAGTATTGCAACTTACGAGAGCGGACAAGAGCCAACCACAGGCGGAGAAATTGCGCACGCGATGGATTTTCTTGGGACCTCGGATGTGCGTGGGCGGAGTGATGCGGCAAAGAATCCCAGGCCGGTTGCGAGTTCCCACAGTGCCAAGTGACTACTCCAAGTGCCGCATTCTTCCTAAGACCGTGTCTAGTGTCGTTGGTAGCACCAACCGTTGTACGTTCCATACCAATGGCAGGCAACATAACCCGTATGCGAGTACTTGCCCTGTACAAGGAGTTACGCCAGCTTGGACGAGACTATCCAGATCCATCGTGAGCATCATCGAGTTTCGTGCTGGTATCTAGGGCGTTCCTCATTTTCGACCTCGTCTTCTTCAGCTACGACTTCAATGGCAGGGTGCGGCGGTTGTTTGAAAGTACTTTGCACAATACATTGTCTTTTGAAAGGATGCTGCTAACCCTCAGCAGAGAACAGAAATCTGACCGATAAGGATGAGATCGAGAAAGCTCTTAGAATGGGTGAATACATCAAGAAAGGCACGCAAAGCTCATTGATCCTTTTTCTAGTCCCTTTTTTCTGATTCCCTGAGCAGAAACCCTAGCCCTATATTCATTGCGGAAGTATCGTCACCTCAAGAGAATGTACCCCGACTCCATGTCAGACCCATGACAGCAAGTTCGACCTGCACCGCCCAGCTCCTCGTTCTTGGCTCTGGACTTGGCCTTGTACTGCAGCGCCATGTGGATAGGAGTCCTGTACATACCTGTCCGCAACAGGGGGCCAATGGGGATGACACCTTGCGCGCACGTTTCTCGGCTATTGCCAACGGCCAAGATCCCACATCATGTCACGATGGTGTATTTTCAACTGCTGTTCTGGGGCTTGACTTTTGATTAGTATCTGGGCTTGAGAGTTACATCCGTATTCCACTAGTACTTGCATTCTTTAGACTCTTGCTAGGCAGGGATAATCTTCGGTTCTTCACACATCGACAATTCCCTTGATGGAACAGGTACCACCACATTATTTGCTTGTACATTACATATGTCATTACTAGATGTATCTTTATTGCTCATACCAAATTGTCGTTCTTCTTAATCCTTCGTCTACGTGATGCCACCCATTTGATCAGGCTTCGGATGGGCCACTGCAAGCGAGAAGCGAAGCTGATGTTAACATCAGCATGATGTTGTTTGTTGTGAAGGGCGACAAGGATCCAAATAGACGCTGCTGTTAGGAGTATTGCCACAGCGATATAATCAGTCAGTTTTCCGCGACCATCTCCAGTCATTTGAGTGATGTTCATCCCAAACACCGACTATTTATAAAGATTGAGTCGGAAATTTTCTCAGCTATAAGTAGATCACGCACCGCCGCGAATGATGCTGGGAGAAACACCATGGTCAAGTACGATATTTGCTTCATCACTAGAAATTTATGGAAGAATGTTAAGTTTCCGATCCGCTGAGAGCTATTTAACACATACCAGCGCTATCGCGCAACGTGGCTTCCGTCAAAGATCGCATATCTTGGCTATCTCGAAAATTAACATTGTTGAATGCCTACATTTCTGTTATCTTTCTGCTTTGGAATGCATGTACACACGCAGTCGGGTGAAGTGGGTCGCTTACCAGATTGACCAAGTTCTCAAGGCGCATGTCCTGCATCTTTCGGAACATCTCAAGTCGTTCTATTTCGGACAATAGAACTTTGCATTCTCGATCCATGATTGTAGCTGACCGTTCGCGTTCGGGATGATCCTGCACGGTTGGGCTTGGCGTATTTTGCACAAATAGGACAGCCTTCTTGAAGTCCTCTAAGAGTGATGTGTAGTGCAGGAGGGAGGCTCGTATAATATGTAGTTCGCGCGTTTGATATATATCGTTTGTGAGTAGTATTTGCGTTTCCTGAGCAATGCAAATTTTCAGAACCTTGACAAGAGTAGGCCGGAAATTGACCTACAAGCCAGCATATGTGTGAGTATAGGGTTTCGAGGGATTCGTCCCACGCGTACAAGGCATGCCAGAGCAAGCTTAACAATACAAACGTGGGATCATCTGATTCGCTGAAAATCGTGCGCCAGTACACACTTTGACCTGCGAACCGGAATCGAGAATGCAGGATAGCTGCGCTCGTGTTTTGCCATTCGGGTGGTGGGTGGTATGATATGATGGTGCTACCATCTTTACTTCTGATCATGTGCAATGCGAGCAAGTCGATCAGAAGGACCTTGTCATCTAGCCACGCGTTGAGTTTGTGATTTGAAGAGGTGATGAATCCACTCACTTGAGCGAAGTGCCAGAGGAGCTTGAGTATCGATCGTTATAGTGCCTGCCCGAGACATGACTCGATTAGGGCTACCACCTATTGGCGAGGTTGATACTAAAGTGGGATTATCGATCGCACGAAGGAAGTTAAGAACGATGGTGATATCTGTTTCATGATTAGCCGTGACTGCTGTTAGGGAATCTGACTCAAGGTGCCAACTGACGATCGGATTCATCTGAGGGGTGTTCCTCCTGATATCGGGTTGGGATCCAGTTGAGAGAAGAAGAGAAAAAGAAGGGTTCTATGTTATACCTGAAAAGATCAGTAAGATCCCGCAAGCTAACGAAATGATGGGGGAGTTACTTTGTTCCTAGCATTTGCATCACAGGTCCTGATAAATTCTCAAGAAAAATAGCACGAATGCGCGTTCCTTCGGGCCTCTTTGCCTGTGACGACGGATCAATCGCTTTCCCGAGTATTATAGAGTCCCGGATAAGCTCACCTGGATCCTAGCCCAAAATTCTTTCACATTCTGCAACGAGACTTCATATTTGGAAGGCTTAGCGAAGCGGCCTTCCGTATTGACATCAACATAATAAATTTCACAATTGCGAGGCTCTGTTCCAGTCGATTCTTTCACAAGTCTTGCGATCCCACTTCTCACCAAACGGGAAGCGGTCCAGTTGCGAAACAACGAAGTCGGATATCCCGTCCATGAGTTTGGATCTCGCATGTTCAGAGTTTCACCAGAAAATCGAGAGTCAAATGGGTTTTCTTCGTCAGAATCTGCCCAAGGCCATGGTCCAGATGGCGCTGCGTGCCGATGAGACGCGCGGGGAATGCGCGGGGGCATTCCTTTCGTGTTGGGTGGGACCTGAGGAGTGATGATTGAATATGCCATCATCAAGAATAGACAGGATTATTACTGTCGTATTTTTGCGAATCTTTTATATTATCGTGCTCGAAAAGAAGCGCCTTTGGATACAGCGCCGACAAAGTATGACATAGTAGTTGGAGACTCCGGTTGTATTCAATTTTGGATGCAGTGGGGCTGTTTTGACCCCCGGCCGATGGTCATTCGAGCCTGAATATCGGTATATTGAGTCACTGTTTCCCGAGCAACAACCACGACAAGTTCAAGGTGAGGCTCAGGAAAGTTTCGTGTTCTTCATCAAGTCTGCAGAACTAGCAACAGGTCTTGAGTACGAGGTCAAAGAAGCCCACGTAGATTACAGAAGGGAGAGTCCGCAGCCACCATCAGCGCCGATCTTCACGGCGGCACCAGATATGCACCACAGCTGGCATAGGATAACAAGAGAGTTTGGAGGCGGAAAATGATCGCCGAGGAGGGGCCCCTTGGCTCTCGGGGCCTGATTTGGTATGCACTCGGAAATTGGCTTGAAACTTCGGTATCGGTGCTAGGCTCCAAGGTTCTGATAACTGTGAGAGGTTCCGTTGGAGTGTAATTCCCCACGAACGAAGCCAAGATTCAGCATAATGGCAGTGTCGTATGGTCTGTACTAGTCAGAACGAGTTGTTGAAGATCCAAAACATGTTCCTCAAGTTATCCTCAGCGCTTTCTCTATGTGGGGAGTCCAGGCTGCCTGGGATTCCATGGCTTTGGGTCACCGTTGACCTAGTGTTAATCAACTCCGGACCCGGCAGTTCAGGCGACCTTCGGATACCGTTCATCAGAAATAAACATCGCGGGCTGCTTGAAGTCCCCGATATACAGTAAAGAGTACCTTTACGTATGACAAGAAGGGATCTAGTTGCAAAGATTGAATGCGTTGGACGTTCTGACCTTCGACGTTTCCAAGTATGCAATGTTGTTGTGAGTAAATCTCTATCTGAAAATGAATCTCTACAGCCATTGATTGCTTCCGACTCCGCTCGACGAATTCGGGGCTCAGTAGTTTCATGTTACCTGTCTTTCCCGATAAAACATTCTAGATGAGAGGGAGGTCGATATACATGCTGGTTAAAATCGTAGTCGACCTAATGGCGTAGTCTTGAACAGTTTGACAGGCACTGGACTGAATAGCCTTGATAAGAATATAGGAAGGTGCACGTTTGACCACAGCCAGGTCGTCAACATGTATGGGTATTTGGCGCGGAAAGAAAGCCCTGTTTCTCAAGGCGGGAGATTCGGACAGAAGCAAAAGTCACTAGGAAACCTTATAGAAGTACTCGGCCACCGGATCTGCACAAGATAGATCTCCATTTGATTTTTATTTGTAAAACGACATACAAGAAACCTAGCAGAGAATCTAAGAACTGATATCGGAGGTGCTGTAACGGCAGAACTACCCAAGTAGGGGGTCAGCACACTGTAAACCACATACATGAATCGTAAAAACTTACTGTGCCGTCCGGTCCACTTCCAATCTCTTCTGGCTCATCACCACTATCATTACCTTCGTATCTTTCACAGATTGTATCAACGTTTTGTGCCCTGGTTGTCCTGATAGTAGCAGTGCTGGTGAAGTATGAGTTTGAGAAAGCCTATTTGTGAATGGTTTCAAGATGGATAGCTTACTCTCCATAGTTCCTGTTGAAGGTTGAGCATTGAGGTTTAATCAAGCAGTAGTATCGGCAGATCAACTTACTGGTTGATTCCAGCGAGAACGTCACCATTTACGGCCCAGACATCGTTGATTTGGACAATACGTTGGTGCTGGGTGCCACAGTTCCCACACTGTAGAAGCGTTCACGTCTTAACTAGGGAACTCGAGTTTTGGCGAACCACTTACGCTGCGGTAGAGCTTGCCGAAGTCCTCGGCATAGAACTAATGGGGTGTTAGGCTATGCTCTGATCATGAGAAATGGGTGAAGCTTACAGAGTTAATAATGACCTAATCGCGTTCATTGGTAAGTGGAGTTGGACCTTCGGAAAGGTTGGACTTACTGTTCCTCCACCGTTGTGTTGAATGATTTTGTCGTCAGCGTGCTGCAATGGAGTTTCAAACAACTTCTTAGAGATGCTATGGTGTATGAAATACCTTGGCCTAGGGGTAATCCATGCATTAGTCAAACGCAAGAGGAAGGTTGTTGTTTGGCACTTACACCACCGAAGTTGATACGAGAGGTACCAGAAGATTGTTTGAGCGTAATAGCGTCCTCACAGACATCCTATGCGTTTATCGGGGACCTTAAGCTTCACTTTCGACCTCAGAGTAAAGGTTGATACCCACCTCGAAATAGACGTGGTCCAAAGTGCAAGAACCTGAGAAAGAATAATTGCTCGGGATCGGTCACGCAAGGCCAATCATATGAGGACTCACCGAGGCAGTGGACTCCCTCAGCTTGATTGGCGCCAATGACGACGCGACTGAGGGTCGCACCTTCCTGGAGCAAGAACACAGCGTCGGAGTCACCGCCCTCACTCTGGCCATTGCAAGCACCAGAGCCACGGTCGTAGCGAGTGTAGGCCTGAGGAGGGGTGAAAGTTTGACCAGCTGCGACTGTTATGGCTTTGCTCAAGGAAGAGGTGGTCGGGGGTGTCGGGAATACATTGGTAGCCGTACGGCGCTCCAGGCTGTCAGAAAATAGTAAGCGATATTCATCTCAGCTAATATAGGGCCCTTACGGGTTGGCAGCGACAAGCGAGCCCAAAGCAACGAGGGAAACGAATTTAGCAGAGAACATCTTGTGGTTGTTCGGTCTTGTAGAGCCTAAGGGCAGAATCGAGGTCAAATCGGTCCTTTTATACGCGCCTAACGCATCGTCTGCACCTGAAACATAGGAAGTAGGTGCATTGGTGGGGTAGAATAAAGCGGGGCGATGCACTCCGGGCGGACCGCGTTCTGTTCATGCAGGTTGACAAGGGAGAAGGGCAGGAAGGCTCTGAGAGATAACAAGAAATTCGTTTGTTAACGTGGCATAGGCTCGACGATGTGCTTCTCGTGGGTAATGTGTGGGGTGGAAGGGTCCTAGGATCAACAGCGGTCAAAATCTAAATAGCCTCTGTGATTGGAGTTGCGAGTGAAGCTGACGTCTGCAAGGTCCGACGGTCCGTTAAAGGCTACAGGGCCATTGGCGAAAAGGTAACATAAATACAACAAAGACGGATATTCCTCGTAGGTTTCGTTGATGCTTGAGGTAATTCTGGGTCATGATGAGAATGACGCAGAAGAGAATAGCATATTGATCCACGTGAGACTAGAGAGGTAAAGTCACATCCAACATTCGCGCTTCCTGAAGGCGTCAGCTGGTATTAGCGAAGTGGTCCGTTGCCAGAAATTGTAACTGTCGTTGGAGAAATCCCGGAGTTGATCTTATAGATTGAATGGCAGGCAGTCATGCTCCTTCGTGGGGCAGTGCGGGGGCCGTCAGAGGGCAGCGGAGCATAAAGAACCTGCATACACTTCGAGAAATGTAGAGAAATGGCTACATCTGAAGCTTGGAGCGTGACCAGCAGTTGCCAGCGAAAGTCTTGGCAATGGGATTCGTGGGTCAAAATAGGTCGAATGAAGAGGGGGATGTGGGGAAATATATGATAGAGTCTCCTGAGAATCCCGATCTCTGAGTCCTGGATTCGAATAACCCGGGGAAGCCTGTCAGGGTGTTTTCGCAGCCCAAGGGGTAGCGGAGGCCGAGGATCCACTAGTACCAGTAATTGCATTCAGGAACATGTATAGGAATATTCCGAATACAATGAAATAGCGAATCATATTTTCTCGCAGAGCATCTCTGAGACATGAGAGCTCTTTTGCGGGCTAGGAGTAACTGGATGATGGATTGCCCAAGTGAGGAAGAAAGGGAAGAAAATCAGGGTCGATGGACAATCGGGATTGTCGTCGCCACGGTCACCTGACCATATTTTCCAGAAATCCTTCATCGATAGCCGACCAAAAATGCCTTCCCAGCTTTGAGTTTTTTTATCAACCCTTGTTCTTAGCTTCAACATTCACCATCGTCCCCAGATATAGGGCCTAGTATCCCTTGAAAAACGACATTCGTTGTACGGCTAACACTCGTGGTAAACCTATACATCGCAGTTCAGAGCCCTGACGTACTGAATGTCCTAACCTGACAGGAACATCAAGCATGCCATGAATAGAGCCACCGAGTCATAACGGTGTGTGGGCGTTACACTTATGTGTAAAGAGAGTCACACTGGACTCACGCTTTCTTTTCTTCTGACTTCTACCAACGGGTCAAAAATGACAGAACGATAACCCTTGGACCAGCTCACTGCTCTGAATACTTTATTGAAATATCGCGTGTTTGCCGCATGGCTAGGTTCAGGTGTGCTCTCCACTTCCTTTGACAGTGTGGGTGGTAACATCGAAGTCCTGTATAGACTGTGATCGACTGCAACTGTCTTCATGAACCTAATCTGACCCGACTAGGAAAAAACATAATATCGAGGGCTGGGATGCATGCATACTGAATAGAAACGACGGCAGTAATGGCGCCATTAAGAAAAAGAAAAAGAAGGTAAGCAACGAGTCCAAATCTCAGAAACATGGCTGAGCAACAGACCAAGGCTACACTAACGTACAATCGCTACTTTACAAACAAGAGACATTCGCCAGCAATGTCGGCGTCCCCAAAAATTGAAAAGAAGACAGGTATCATATCTAGCTGGTATGTTGAATAATTATCTGGACAGATACGTTACAGTTGATACTCACACTCAAGCTACAGTCGTCAATCCTATAGCTCGGGCGCCAGCACCAGCGCCACCAGACCAAGCACTGAACCTCTCTGAAAAGGAGTTCAACAAGGGCCCAGCCTCATACTCATCCTCGGACCAAGATCGACCCATCCCTCTCGAACGAGCCCAGACAGAGATGTAGAGTATCCGCTTCAGTTTGCGGTTCAAGAAGAACCAATGGGATGACCACAATAACGCCCCTCGGCGTTTGTGATACAACGATGATGACATCTCGTCTGAAAGGGTGAGCTCGGCGGCACCCTTGGACATGGTTATAGACGATCGGAAGTCATGACGGGGTTTGATTTCGTCAATATCGTAATCGTCAAATTCGAACGTTGCATCGTCCTCAGATGAAGATTCCTCCTCGGCAACCGACGCTGTGTCATCTTCATCATCAGAAAAGTCATTGGCATGAGGGTCAGCCTCAATCTCGGGAGTGTACGAGAAGACTTCACAGTCGGAGAGACCAATGACGTCGTCGATGAGGCGGAAGAGAGCAGGGTGAGTGCCTGATACTATTGGAGGAGGACTGAGAGGGCTGGGGATTACTTGGTTGTACGGTGAAGTAGCGACGGGAGGGAAGATGTCTGGTGAGGAGGGAGGATAGGATGAATACGATCTAGGTGCAGCTACCCCTGTACGATGGGGCGCCACGAGTGTATTGCTGAGCGAGTTGAGAACGCCAGCGCCATTCTTCTCCTTCACAAAATGGGAAGGGCGAACGTCAGAGAAGTCGTAATCGGGAAAGGCGATATTGAGGGTGGCAATAAGGAGGTAGAGGGTCTTCCGTGAGGCATGTTTATCAATCGGCCCAAAGGGGGTCATTTCGGCTTCTTGGTCAAGTACAAGCCACGAGGGTAATGGAGGAGAGTGGGAAGTTTCGTCTTTGTAGGCGTCTTCGAGTGTCTTGAATAGTTTCTTGTCGCGTTTGATATTCTTGCAACTGTACGCCTCCATGCGGGTGTGGACTGAGCACTCGAGGCCCTCATGTGTAAGAGACTGCGCCAAACGCGCAAGTGCAGGATTTTCGATGTATTTCATGTGTAACCGTGGAGAAATTAAGGGTGGGGACCTGGGCTAATGGACTGGTGAGGACGGCGCGATGGGGAGCGGAGGGTGGGGAACAGCTTGGCTTGTTTGTCAGGAGTTAAAGTGCCCGGTGTCCATAATGCGTGACTTCCCTTTTTCGGCGCCACTTCCGTCTATTAGACAAGTCGTCCCCATCTTCCTCTGCCTTGCTTGGGCCTCGTTGTTGCATTCATCCGACCCTGGGTAAGATTTTTTTAAATGTATTTCTTTGGGGTGAGCACGGTCCTGGGCGCACGTTGGCTAATAACCGCCGCCTCGTCCAGGCGTCTTCCGTTAGTCCTAAGTTGTTTATCCTTGTTGGGCACTTATGATGCGACACCTTCAATCTTCACACGTGGAGTAAACCTCCAGACAGTTCTCGGCGGCAAGCTATTTTTGTAGCCCTCTCTTGCCCAAGTAAGCGTAACGTCGTTTGACCCGAGTCTGATTCTATATTTCCGGACACAGATTATGAACATTATATACAGATACAGAGGCATACATGACAGGCTGCTAATCTATGTACAATGCTGTAGTCCAATGCAACAGTGATAAAAACTGTAGGATATGGAGGGGCAGCAGATAATTACTGCTTTTTGGAAGTATCACTGCTAGGGGATCCACTAGGAGGGTCATTATCAGGACCATAGTATCTAAACATCGTCTTGCCCTTTCCCTGGCCCGTACCAGTGTCAAAACCTGAACGATATTTCTGTTTTCTACGACGGACACTCCAGGGAATCATAGTCACGCCTTCTTTGGCTGCCTCACTATCTGGTGATATGGCAATTCGGTCGGACGCAACAAATGGCGGGCAGAATTTCAAAGTTGGTGTAGGGATTGATGGGGCTGGTGCCGAAGTCGAGGCCGAGGAGGATTCTGGTGCAGAAGATTTTGGCTGGCTATCTTGAGATGGTTTAGGGTACAAGTGATCAACAGGAATCGGGTACGGGTTCGAGACCGCAGTAGTTGTAGTCAGAAATGACTGGGAGCGAGAACGAGGCCGGATATTCGACGTAGAAAAACTAGCCCCAGAACTAGAACTTGTACTTGGGTTTTCTGGAAAGGTGATATTATCTGAATACGTGATAGTGATAGTTAACCATGAAGCACTACTAGTTTGGTGATGGAGGGAATTGATAACTTGCCTGTGCCGCTTCTGAGACGCGCAGAAGATGAACTAGGGGCGAGCGTTCGCGCGTTTGATCGAGCACGAGGACGGTGGCCGCGATCGGCCCGCCCACTGGTACTCAGAACCGTCGCTTGTGCTGTTAGTGCAATTACAATAAAGTGAATTTGTCAGTTCGTTAAGCGAGCAGCACGTCAGACGCTCGAATGGGGTCATGGCGGCGTAGTAAATACGTACAAGGGAGTGGAGGCAGGTGATCTGGCATAAGCGGCGCTGGGAGACTAAAGGGCATTGGTGGTAATGCCGGAGGGTGCGAGCGAGACTGCGATATCACTGGTTGAGGGTTTGCTTGGAGAGAGGGAGAACCTGGTGGAGTAGATAGTAAGTCGTATGATCAGAATTCATATCGAGCGTTTATGGGTGGAGTAAATTGACATACCACCGCTACCAGGTAATTCGGGCAAGACTATTTTGCCATCTTGTCGTCTCGGGAATAGCTCTGACGAGAGATGACATGCGGAGCAAAAGCAGAGTATATCTGGATTCTCTTGTGAAAACCTGCAGCGCATTTTTTGCTGACCGAGAACGAACTTGAGGAGGGATCAACTTAAGAGGAGAAGGAAGGAGGAGAGAAGGGGGAAAGCGAGAGGGCGAGAGAGAACGAGACAAGGAAGAACGAGAGTGAGATGTAAACGAACGACAGTAAAGGGGCATGCCCTCTCTGGTTCTGACATCCTATTCATAAATCATTTCGGTGCGATTCCGAGTTTAGATCTGGTCTAGGAAGAGCTGTTGTTACATAGCGTCAGAGCCCATCTGGTGATTTGCGAAAAGCGAAGCCGACGACTCTCCCACAAGCGAATCAATGGTACCTGGCTGATGTGCAAAGGTTGGTTACAAGTCTGGAAAGTCTAATCAAATGTCCCTGAAGTTCATTACGCTCGAGTGCAGTGCAGGGAGGTGTCTTGTGCTCAGGGCTCCTGGATTGAGGGAGGCCGATTCGTAAAAATGCAAAGTGCGACTCTCGTGTCCGAGTCCTTGTGCTTTGTCCAGAATAGGTGATTAACTGAGAGGAGTTATGGGTAGAGAGCATGGCCAAGGGTTGATTCGGGCTTTAAAGTGAATGCCTCGGACTGAGATCCGAGAATGTTGGGCAGAACGGATCAGAGATTATTCGGCCCCGTATTAAAAACTCCGTGGAATGTGAATATAATCGTCAGCTGGAAAGATCGCAGAGTTTTATGAGATTCAGTTTTACGTGCGAAGAAAAAGAAAGCTGTACGTATGGGCGAGCTGGCAGTGGGTACGGGATGTAGGTGCCAACTGATATGTATTTCCTTTCCGCATCATATTCACACGTTTTGGCGGCGGCATCTGTCAAGCCACGACCTCAAGTTAATAGTTTCATTCTCGCTTTCCTTTTTGGCACAACTGCACCCGGACTTGGGTAAAAACGGGGAAATGGCCATTTCACCCTTGTACTTGCTTTATAAAACCACGAGAAACCCAGGGAAATTGGCGAAATGCCGTTTTGCGCTAGAAGCTCGAGCAATTGGAGATAACTGCATTTTTACTCGTGAATTGATAAGTGGAAAAAAATGGCAACTGAAATGCAGGAGCATAGAGAGCCTAGTTCGTTTTGCCCATGATCAGATTTCATATGCCCTGCAAGGAAAGCGATAGAAGACGCTGAAGACTCCTTGCCTGATCTGGCTGGACTCGGAGCGGGGTCGGCTCTGGGAAAGTTGATGGGGTCACATGCTTTCTTTGATTCACGGGCTCACAACTCGTTAATCATATGCAAATTCGTCCTTGCTCGCCAACGCGTTCAAAAGCTCGTTCTTTCCCAGTTCACCCACACTTGCTCTTTCCCTCTCTTTACTATCACTTTGATCACTATGTCTGACGATATCAAGGTTCCTGGCTTCCAGGTCGGTTCATCTAACAATCCTTTGTGCTACAACTGGACTCAAGGAATTCATAATGGTCTAGTCTTCTGATCTCATTGCTAGCCTCCAATCTGGCTTTGCAAAGATCAGCGATTCAGAGAAGCAGGATCTTATCAAAAAGGTATGGAAACACTTCACTATTATTCATTTCCGCTTTGTCCCTGATCATGAGTTGTCCTGTCTCTTTTAGACCAATGGCATTTTCGAGCTCCAAGTCACCAAAGACGGACAAACTGCCACCTGGACTATCGACGCAAAGAAGACCGGATCGGTTTACAAAGGAAAGGCTTCGCCCAAAGCCGACGTCACAATCATACTTGCTGATGACGTACTCGTTGACTTGGCGAATGAAAAGGCAAGTCTTCACCCTCGTTTTCTTTTCATCTTCTTGGCCTCCGTCTCATGGTTTTTATCATCCAGCTCAACGGCCAGAAGGCATTCATGACCGGCAAACTGAAGACACGGGGTAACATCATGCTTGCGACAAAGCTTGACAATGTCCTTAAGACTGCGAAAGCTAAAGCTAAGCTCTGAAGTAGCCAGCGATATACCCCGCATCCATCTCTACTTATCCCTGCTTGACACTTTTCACGACCTCACATCACGCCATGCTTCCCACTTCCCTAATGGCGGTTGTTCATTTTATTTAGAAGTTTAAATTAGAGTGGTGTGTATTATATTTGTGGTGGGAAATATGGCACCACGAAATCTACTCCAGAGTATTGAATTACAGCACAATTCGAAAGATACAAGGTAATGACCGAATGCCGCCGTGAACATAGGTACGTAGGCGAGGGGTGCGAACGCCAATGGAATGAGCCAAGATTCAAAACATGCCACTGAAAAGCCCTCGTTGTCTTCGTGGCTGGGGTTGAGGGTCCGAGCGAAGAGTCGAGAGGCTGTTCAATTGCTTCATTACCTCCTCCAACTTTTCTTTCCGTTCTTGAAGATCAAGATGCCGCCGCACAATAGGGTTTTCCCTCGCAAAGGCGATAATTTCCTTCCGGTCCAGGTCATATAACAACCGCGAGTCAATTTCTCGAGGAAACTATGAGGCATGTCATTGGTCAATCAAGTTTTTGGGGTGCGAATGGATAATATGGTCACCTGGTAGAAAAATTGATCTAGCAGCTCAATGTTAATGAACATCGCGGAAGTATATGCAAGCTTGTCGGCGACGACGTTGAGGAATGCCTCTGGGCAAAAGACTTCACTTTGAGGACCTGCACGACATCGAGGAGATTTAAGAGCGGCCAGGCGTAGCTTGAGGATGCCAAGTCTATCATTGTACATTAACGCATATCGAGCTGAAACAGGAGTCAATAAAAAGCTGCGATGATGATATTATTCCAATGCTTACCATCAACAATCTGCGCGGGAGGATAACGATACGATTCAGGTGTGACTTCATTCGACTCAACCTTCCCGTTGCCACCCTCTTCTTCAGGAGTAAGAACAACAGCCTTTGCAGCCTTCCGCTCCTCCTCCAGTTTCTTCACATAACCCATCAACGCATTCAGCCTCCGGCCCCCTCCAACCTTCTTTGTAATATCCTTCAATTTCGTTTGGCACGCCTCCACCTCCTTCTCAAATAAATCAATCGCCTGTTGTCTGCCCTGCTCCCACTCCCTCGGCTCGACCTCCACATCGTATTTGTACGGCTTAATACAATTCTCAACCTGGTCAGACGTAACCCCTATTCGGTCACGAAGGATATTGTGAGAGAATTCGATTAACCGCTCAGCGGCCCGTGGATGGTGGTTAAAGGGCTCGCCAAGAGCGATAGAATCAATGAGCGCCCGCAATCCATCGGCAACGAGTAGCGTGGAATCCCTACCCACACCCGACTTTGTGAGAAGGCTCGATGCCGCTTCAAGCTTGTGCCTCCAATACGGATCAACGTCTTCAGGTTTGAGTTTCGGATTTGACCCAATTTGACCTAACTCTGCAGTTTTCTTGTCCAACCAGTATAGTTGCTCCAAAACGTCCATGACCTTATCATCCAGCATTTCTTTGAGTTTTGCGCGGATAACAGGTCGGCGGAATTGCTGAGTGAATTCTTTGAATCGATGTTTGAGCATGTCCATGGTTTCGGCGACGTATGACTCCGCTGTGATGCGACGATCGTTATATTGAACTTTAAATTGGTAAGTCGCTTCTTCAAGCTCCAGCTGAACAGCATTCGTAATGCCGTGTAATGAAGATGCCATGGATGACTCAAGTACTTCCATGAGCCGGCGGCGAAGGGTGTCTGTACCGACCATGAGCTGCGATGAACTGCCAAACACATCTTGGTGTTGGGTAAAATAGCTGTTTTCCGCCCCTCTTGCAACTACCGCTTCCGAGGATTCATTGAGAACCTTCTTAGCGACAACACCAACGTAACCGAGGTGCAAAGGATATCGATTACCACCGAGTATTGTAGCTCCTGCCTCTGGTGGAACTAAGTCCATTTTGGTGATAACACCGATAGTTCTCAACCCCAGTGGGTCAATCTTGCGACTTGCCCTTAGTGCAGGGGAGTTGGCCAAATCAACATCGGCGGCACACACGGCGAGGATGATATTGGGCTCCCGAATGTATTTTTCGCAAAGCCCTGAAATCTTCTCCTTCAGTGTTTCGGGTTGGTCCAATGACGAAATTTGGACATAGCCTGGCAGATCAATGAGGGTCAGGTCGGGAACGTTAGGTGAATATATTCGGAGGTCAATGGGATCATTGGAAACACATTCGGATGCAGGGACGGCGAGGTTCAGGTCGGTGAGGGTACGTTGAATGTCGGCAAAGTTGGTGATTTTTCCCATGCCGAGTCCAGGGAACTCCCCGTATTCAACTGGATGTTGACCGTTCTTGGCTGGTGTATGAATTAGGGTGAGCTCAATGGGACGGCGGGTGACCATGTTGTTTCCCCTGAGCAGCTGTCAGTCAAGGTTTCGAAAGAAATACGTTGGCACGGACTTTGGTAAGAATTCATGTCCAACGATAGCTTCCAACACCGAGCTCTTCCCTGAACTCTGACTACCAATCACAACAATACTCGGTAACTTGAGGGCGTCGCTTTGGTCTATGCTCAACAGCATGCTTCTGATTTCAATCAATTTCTTGGTTAAGTGCATGAGACCATTCTGTCGCACTTCTTCCGACATATCCTGCTTTGAATCAGAAGGTGATGACATGACTGCTCCTATGAGCGCAGCGATAGCAGCCTCCTCTTTAGGTGACCGACCCTTCCGGTGGTTCTGTTCCTCGTCTTGCTCATGCTTGTTTCTGTCCGCACGCTCGCCCGAGAAAAGGGCCTTGAGAAACTGTGGTGTCTCGATAGAAGGAAGTTGGATCTCTGATACAGCAGCCTTGACGGATGAAAAGCCGCCAGAGGCGCTTTCAAAAATGTCTTGAGCTGTTTCTTGCGCCGTATTGATCCATCCGTTGGTGGTCTTTCGGACCTCTTCGTATCAATTAGTTCCACGGTAATACAAGAGAGCAAGGCACGCGCACCTTCGAATTTATAGTTCGCATACCCAAGCCCACCTGCTCCGACAGTTGCACCAGCTATTGGTACCCTAAAAGCACGAAGCACGAAGCGCGGTATTGATGTATACGATATATGTCTCGCCTGGACGGCTCGAATGGATGCAAGAGAATTTGTCGTGTAACGCCTCCGAAGCGAATTGGAGGCAAGGAAGGTGTTGGAGGTGTACTGTCGGCGCCCTAACCGAGTAGCTTCTAGGAGACGCCTGGAAAGCATTGGCGTATCTTTCAGTCCATATGTAACTGTCTTTGGATTCGAAAAGGCGCCAGGAAGCCGTTTCTTGAAGGATGAAATCATGGCGGAGACATGAGAAACAAGAGAATAAACGTTCGGAATATCGAATTCGTAAACTCGCCGTGCCGGACCACGTGGATTGTGGGAAAGTGATTGACCAATGACGAAATCTAAATCAATCTAAGCAAGTATGTTTTTTGCAGCTGACCCAAGTTCTATTATTATTATCTCTTCATCGATGGCCGTATGCACCTACAATATCAAGTGAGAAATAAGCCCTTCTGGTTTCCTTCTCTTTCACATCATGTCTGCAGCTCCACCGCCTGGAATCTACGTCCCAGCCGTCATTTTCTTTGACGAAAATGAGGACTTACACGTCCCTCATATTCAGGCGCATGTCCTCCGCCTTGCTCGAGTCAGCCAATTCCTTCTTGAACCTGATCCCTGGTTGATGTGGCTTATAGGGAGGGGTAACTGGAATTTTAGTACAGGGATCTAACGGAGAAGCTCAACACCTGTAAGACCCTCCGAGATGACAGTTGATGTACTATTCAGGATAGATCGTATAGGTCACCCGACGAGAGGAAAAAGGCTATCAAGATAACTCGGGAGACTTTAGACAAGAATGGTTTCCAAAACGTCCTTGTAATCGCAGGCACTGGTGCCCAGTCAACTCGGGAGACTATTCGACTCTGTGTAGACGCGAAGGAGGCAGGGGCTTCACATGCCCTGGTGCTCACTCCTTCTGTATGGCCAAAGTCGATGACTCAGGAGAACATCATTCAGTTTCACACACAGGTGAATATCAGAATAGGTTATTTGTTAGAACTTGTTCTGAACAGCTTGCTAGGTCGCTGATGCCTCTCCTATTCCAACCATGATCTACAATTTTCCGACAGTCACCGCTGGCCTGGACCTTGATTCAGAGCTCATTGGGAAACTCGCCACTCATCCCAATATAGTCGGTACTAAGCTTTCTTGCGGCAACATAGGCAAAATCCATCGCTTAACATCACGTTTTTCCTCATCCGAATTTGCCGTTTACGCTGGCCGAAGCGATGCCTGCCTCTTTGGCCTTCTTGGGGGGAGTGCAGGCGCTATTGCAGCCTTGGTCAACCTCTTTCCTAGACTGCATGTAAGGATGTACAAGCTTTTCGAGGAGGGAAATATCAAAGAGGCGATGAAATCACAGGCAGGCCTCAGTCATGGTGATTGGGCAATTTCCAAGCTTGGAGGTGTTGCTGGTGTGAAGGCTTTTATCGCAGCAAACTTTGACTATGGTAATCCCAGTGTCCGTAGACCGTTACAGGTAGTCAATATCGAGCCCTACCACCCTGGTAGTCCATCGCAGGCAGGCGGTACTGGGCCCTGTTGTTGTGGTACTCCCGAGGAGATCTTATTGTGTCTTCTCAAGCTGGAACAAGCCTGAAAGTAGGATGAGTGAAATATTGTAGCCGGCGATGTACAATTGAATACAAATGTAGTCACCCTTCCTACGTAGCATTATACCGAATTGCTCCGACTTAGGTGATATTCCTTGCATCAAACATACCAAAGTTTGAAAAGTTGTTATTGGTAGTCGAACGTTACATTATTTCTCTGGATCAATGGCATCCGATACTCTGTTGTTAGTCGCGTATAACGAAGAATTCGCCAAATCATTTCCCTACGAACTCACACCGGGCAAGCGACATTATTATGTACGCTTGAACTTTTACTGTAAGCTCTAGAACTGCTAATGGAGTCTCCGTAGTGCTTATTACATTTTGATGAAGATTGTAATACTGTGCAGGTGAATCGCAATTTCTCAATGCAGTGTTGGCCAAAAGTTGTTAATTTGGGGTTCACCAGACGTCGTTCAAGGGATTTGATTCAGATCTATCGAAACGTCTTTTTAAACAAAAATCCCCTTGGTTCTACGCACCTTTCCTCTCATTTTCCAATCCATTGTCGATCGCATCCTGGGTAGCTGAGACCATCGTGGTCCCGAACGGTGCGACTATTTACCAAAATCGGGGAAACCTGCTCAGGTTATCAAAAGACACCAGGTGATGCTTCGAATACGTTCTCGCAAGAGAGTGTCGATGATAACTATGCCCAGTAGTAAAGAGTAAAAGACTGAGACGTGTCAACTATTGGCGAGTCCTGATAATACATGAAGTGGATGCATAGGTATTCGTGACGAAGGCAAGCATAGATTACGAGCATAATCCATGTTGGGATAGTCATGATAATCTCTGAGCGCCAGGGTTTGGTGGACTCGGTGGATCGTCAAAACGATTCCAATATCTTCCTCTGATATTTGTTCGCGTCATTTACAAACCTCTCTTCTTCCGCCGGGATGTGACCATACAGCAACTCTACGGCCGTGTCGCTCGTTGCATCACTCCTCGTTCTGCCTCGTGCGCTCGGGGTTAGCAGCGTAACTTGACTATCGGCGGTAGTGTATATTATCCACAAAGTTCGTAACACAAAGACCCGAAGAGCCGTGCATGAAACAAAAAGAGATTGGAATATGATCAGCTTCTCACGCTCACGGAGACCGCGAGGAGAAGGCAGGAGACGCAGGAGCGTACCTGGGCGTTCCACCTAACTGCTGCAAGAGGACCTCTCCGTTTGAGATGCACTCCGAATCATTGAGAGAGAATGTTGTGTCCATCATGGTTGTTAGAGTGTTTGGCCGAAAGTTCCGGTTTGAAGTGATTAGAGGATCACGAAGGTTCAGTATCAGCCGTGAAACCATAACTGACGATAGTCTGCCGTGGGTAACTCGGTCAGTAAACGGCGTTGAAATAGCAAGGTTTCTGATCATCAGAAATTGAAGAGTGTTGGGCGGGTTTGAAGGGCGGATATATAAAGATAGACGGAGATAGATAGCTTACACATTCGTCAGACTGGCTGTGATTCCCTTGTCATACTCCTGATGATAACAGCAACAGTCAAATTATTTTTAGGATTGTCACTGAAGAAGTGGATACCGACAGGCATGATCTGTAACGGTCATTAAGGGTGGGTCAGAGCATCCTCATGAAAAGTGAGCGAATGGGCACACACAAAGAAGGATACAACAACTGAAAGAGTTAATAGCACCATAACGCTGGGGTTAATTTTGAGTTTGTAAGAGTGATGACGGGTGCCTCGTATCCGTACCCGAAATAGATTGATCCTATTCAGAGGATGGGATGTGAGGTGTGCGACAGTGGAAAACTGATATATTAACTTACCATCCCTAAGAAGAATGTGGAGTAGTGTGGTGTCTTGGTGGAACTCATCTTCTTTCCACCGTGATATTGATTTATGAACGGTCATCAGAAAAACCGTCAGGTCAAACAGAAGCATCCCTATCCAAGCACCGGCGTAGTCTGGGGAGAAATTGAAAACCGGGATGTAGGGGAAGAGTAGAAAGCACGAACGAGATGCACTGCAACAAATGAGCACTTAATGTAAATCCTAGGTCAAAACAGACTTACTCTTCTTGAGATAAAGGTAATAGACAACCTGTCGGGGTGTACTGCTCATTAGGTTCCAAGGACAGGGACAGGCTATGAAGAGCCCACTAATTGGGCTGTGAGCAGGAGTCACCGGGTTGTCAGACATAGAGGCTCACAAGTCCAAATCCAATGACCACGAGGCCGAGAATAGTGAGTGGATATAGAACCCGACGTCTGCGCCCATAAAGAGCGTAAGTCCTGCACGAAAGTGCGACTGGCGAAAGTCAAGATTCAGAGCGATTCAGATGCTGCCAAGTCTAGAAGCTCACTTCCAGCGACGATTTGAATCAAACCAGCTAAATATTGGTGGTATTTCAGAAGGTTACGGCAACTGAATGCCCGACAATTAGCACAAGCCGATGATTAGGAGGGCATGTGCGCAACTTACGCCTGTAGATTGTGTTAGTAACTTTCAGAAAATGGACTGGGTGAGGCTTACCTGGTTTTGTTCGGAAGACAGCGATAATACATATCTTCCGAAGAGAACTGGAACATGTCCAAGAAGGGTACCATATCTGTTCAGGTAGAACACTACATTTATTACAGTGAATTTTTTGGCGGGCCAGATAAACTGGATTTCGTTGTTTAGGGTCAAGAGGTAGTCATAGTAGAGGATGACTGCTCGTCCTGCGTTAGTAGCTCAGAGGTATCCTAAAACGGGCACTAGTTACCATAGGCGGGTAATGAAGTATATGTAGCTTGCTGTCTGATTGATAGTTGAGCGTCTTCGATTCATGATCAACTGAAAGGCAGCACATACATTTGTTCTTGGATTGAAGCAGCCAGTGCATAATGGTCGGTGTGGGGTTCCATCGACTGTCCGACCTCAGACAAGACAGGACATGGACGGCGTGAGGAAAGATACGTCAGGATGAAGTCTTAAGGAGCGAACTTTGCCATGAGAGTGACGATCTGATGTGAGAGATGGGTTCTTGCGAGGGTCCTCAGGGGAAACCCAGTAACCGACTAAAATGGGAGGACCAGGTGAGATCATCAAAGACAACGTGTTGATTTTCAGAGGCAGACCATCGACCGCCCAAGCCTCAATGATGTGCTATGAAGAGCATTGATCGATTTCAGACATGCAGAGGACAGCTAGATACTCGAGTGCATATGCAGTGTGAAGGTTGCATTCATCAAATTGATGAAGTCGGCGAGTCCTTGAATATGTTATTAATAACTCCATTTGGTCGTTGATACAGATTGAACATCACGTGCGCCATTTTATGGTCTCCTCGTCATTGACCACAACGGTATTCTGGCCACTTGGCCTCCAGCAGTCTGGGTTTTGCTATGGCTGGAAAGCGCCATTATACTGTGTAGCTGGTATCTTGGACTCGGAGACTGTGGGTTTTCTCTGACCTTTATTAACTCTCTTCTTATTGTCTCTAAGGAAGAAGAAGCAGCAGCTACCTTGAATACTGCTTGCAATGCTCCCGCCTGGCGTGCGTTGCAAGACTCATGTGGTGGGAAACCTGAAATCTTGGGCCATTGCGAATATGACTCACAGAGTAATACTGTTGAAATCACCTCGTGGTTTGTCCTCTAAATACGAACCGCTTTTGCTATATTCACTCGCGAATGTAGGAATGTACAGCCGACTCTAATCTTTTATCACCGGCACCCTCTGAGTTCTTTAAGATTCTACGCGTTTGATGCTTCTATATTTGCCCCGTCACCTTCAATATTTCCCAGCGGCAAGCCCTCACAGGTGTATGCGCGGCTCCTATCTCAAGATTTTACTCGACCGCCCAAACCAAGCCCCAAAACTGCCTTTAGCCAGGTTTCTCTTAATCAGTTCAATGCCTCCACCTTACTGGAGGCTGCCATTACCGACTCATCTGCTCGAATGTTGCCTGCAACGGCAGCAGTGTTGTTCTCCATCAGCACCATAACGACATTACTTGCTCGACCCATTTATGCCCTCTCCCGTCTCGTAGGGACTATTGCCAAAGCACCAGTTACTCCGAATTTTGCTCTGCGAGACCTTTGTGCTATAGTTCAGCAGATCGAGGTCCGTGCGGAACAAGCCGAGTACTTCGTCACCGAGATACCCCACCTTCGTAGCCGTGGCGAATCGGACATTACGAATTATGCTGTCCGCTACACCCAGTTTTTCAATACCATCTGGATGATACTCAACGATGTGACGATTGGGATGGCTTTTGGATCATTCTTGACGGAAAATGCGTCGAGACTGGCACAGTTTACTGATGTCATATTAAACAAGTATTTGGCACGCGACATCATCTTCATCCTCGGGTGGCTGGACTCCTGGCCGGCTGGGCTCAAGTTGAACACGGAATTAAGTCGATTTTACGCCCGTACTCTTATGGGCTCAATACGACTTTGGGAAAGGGGCCTGGGTGAGGTTGCTCCCTATACTGCATCCATCATCTACGCGCTTGGTATCATGAGCACCTTTGGAGGCATGTCCCTGGTTGTTTCAGCACTTATGGACTTGGTCGCCATTTCCACCGTCCACATATATGCATGTTATTCCTTGACTGGCCTTGTTTATCACCGTATGTTGAAGACAGCTGGATCTTTATTTAACCTTTTCCGAGGTAAGCATCCTCAACTACAGTTGTTATCGTATCGAGACCTATTAACCTTTCGCAGGAAAGCGTTATAATGTGTTAAGGAATCGCGTCGATACCTGGGAGTATGATATGGATCAGCTGTTGTTCGGGACGATCTTATTTACGCTGCTCGCATTTCTCTTTCCGACCGTGCTGGTATACTATGCACTGTTTGCCATCGTGGGTTTCTCGTTTCAACTGCCTGATCCCTACTGATGATCGACAAAGGCTCGTTTCACCATCCTTCTGCTACTTGCAAGCATGGAGTTCCTACTCACACTTGTCAACCATTTTCCACTTTTTGCTCTCATGTTGAGCATCAAAGACACATGGAGGCTACCGGGTAGGCATTATGACTCCGGGGTGGCCTCAATATTGATCAGTTTGAAAAGGTGGTGTTTATTTCCGGCCGAGGGCGTTCAAATCAAGACAAGGGCTGGCTGTCCATTCCAGTCTCGTCGTCGAGGTATTTCGACCTTCCCCAGAATTTGATCATACACTCAATCACCCTCTCAGAATCAAGTCGTTCCACTATCACTTTTGTTTTTCCAATACGGTGTGCATTGTTAACAGCTGTGATCTCTTATCCATTCTGATGCTTTTTTTTACAGTGGAATTATCCGGAGTGCTGGCTAGACACTATAACCCATTAAGGTTGGCTTGGTGCTTGTTGAAGGGCGAATACTTAGGTGCCATATCCCGGTATGAGATGAAGTATGGCACTGGCCCAAAGAGAGAATAACGAGAACCCAATTTTGTCGTCTTGCATCAATTCGCTAAACTTATGAGCGCCTGAACAAGCCCGGTTAGATTCGCCGTGCCGCTACGATTCTACGAGCTAACTGGCGTAGATATGGAGTTAGTAAATGCTCTTCTCCTAGAAGCACTGTTAAAGGGAAGAGGAATTCAGAGAATATGCGGTTATTCATTCGGCCACCTTATTGAGTGTCCAATTCAATAAAGTAGTACCGCCTTGAACAGCAGCTTGCGCCTAAAGTCTTGATCATTTGTGTATTATCGTGACTAATGTCAGGCGGGATCTTTCGCGCGTCGTGTTGATTGATATGGGCAAGAGGACAGTTGGATATTGAATTTCTTCAAAAATAGCCTCAATTTTATCGAAACAGTAGGAATAATCAGAGGAGACTGGTAGTCAAACTGCCTGCTCTAGTAGTACTAAGTAGTGGCAATCTGCAGGGGGCACAGCTCCTTAGATATTTTAATTTAGTGCTTTGTCAGATGATCACACGTGATGTCGTCATACTCTGCTGCACCGCTACTGGCAGCTGCGAGAGCATACATTCCCTTTCACTACAACACCCACTATGGGCCTCTTGCTCTCACTTCCTATCGCCAGCGGGCTAGGCACGATAGCTTCGTCATGCCTAGCAGGTCTTGCGTTCTGCTGTACTTCAACCGCTGGTGAGTTTTTGTTACTCCAACTGGCACTGCCTATTGACGGAGAACTATCTCTGCAGCTTCAATGTTCTTTAAGTCATGTAATTGCAATTCCTCTATCGCAACACGTATTGGTTTTGCGGTAGGCGATCCTCTACTCACGCCCTCTCGATGTTATTGACGTTTTCTCGTTTAGTTCATTTTCTCCTTGAATTCCATTCTCGCCTGGTTGATGAAGTCGGACCTGGTGATTAAACAGATTGAGAAATGGAGCTTTGACTACATTAAGATGGAGTGCAAAGGGGATAAATGCTATGGAGTCCTCGCAGTACGTCTCTGTGTAACTACCTCTCAATCCAAAGAAGACTGATGGTAATATAGGTGCATCGAATCTGTTTCGCCCTTACCCTCTTTCATTTCCTTCTCAGCGGTTTACTAGTAGGCGTCAAAGATACACGAGACAAGCGTGCTGCAGTTCAGAATGGGTAGGTTCTTGTGTCCTTAACAAAATTTAGATACTGACGAGGGAACAGCTGGTGGGGCCCGAAGGTTTTAGTATGGCTCGTCCTCGTTTTAATATCGTTTACAATTCCAAACGGGTTCTTCATCTTCTGGGGAGACTATGTTGCACTGATAGGTGCAACAATCTTCATTTTACTCGGCCTCGTTCTCTTGGTTGACTTTGCACACTCGTGGTCCGAGACGTGTCTTGAGAATTGGGAGAATTCACCATCCTCAAACCTATGGCAATGGATCCTCATTGGTTCAACTGGTCTCATGTACGCCTTCACAATAACCCTCACTGGTTTATTGTACGGCTACTTTGCTGGTTCGGGCTGTACGCTGAATCAATTCTTCATCACATTCAACCTCATACTTTGTATCGCAATCACCATTATGTGTGTACACCCGCTCGTACAGGAGTTTAACCCTCGGTCTGGCCTTGCACAATCTGCAATGGTTGCAGCTTACTGTACTTATCTTAACATGTCTGCTATCACCAACCACACCTCCGATTCGATCAAGTCTTGCAACCCACTTCGTAGTGGTGCAGGAGCAGAGGGTACTCGCAAAGTTGTCGTTTTCATCGGCGGTGTCTTCACGTTCCTGGCCATCGCGTACTCTACAACTCGCGCTGCGACACAAAGCCGTGCACTCGTTGGTCAGAAGAAAGCGAGTGGTCATATCCACCTTGATGAAGGAAGTCACTCGGAGATGAACTTTGTTACCACGCAACCTGGAAGGACCGAGACGCCTCGATACCAGGCCTTGCTAGCGGCTGTTGAAGCCGGGTAGGTTGCTTCTTTATTACAGCCTTGCAAGCTGCTGACCCTTCCCCAGAGCTATCCCTGAATCTGCCCTTTATGAGGAACAAGCATACGGGGGTGACGATGATGATGAACCGCAAGGTGAAGAACGCGACGACGAGAAGATTGGTACACGTTACAACGTGCGTTGACCTCTTGATCGTTTACTCTAGCTTGCTTATGGTGTATCTTCTCTTATCTTCGCTTAGTACTCGTGGTTCCACATCATCTTTGCAGGAGGTGCAATGTATGTGGCCATGCTTCTCACAGACTGGTACGTTTGCCGACAGACCGATTGGCCTTTCTTTGAGCCGGTGATCTCATTATGCTATGTGTTTCTTTAGGAACGTTGTTTCCAAAAGTCCCATTGATGGCCCCGCGGATCCGAACCAAGATGTTTACATCGGCAGATCGGAGGTAGCCATGTGGATGCGGGTGGTTTCCAGCTGGGTGTGCATGTTACTTTACATCTGGAGTTTGTGGGCTCCTGTCATGATGCCTGATCGGTAGGTCATATCTGTTTCTCCTGATGGGTCTGGCTAATTTGGTCGTTCTGGTGTAGTTTTGGCGATTAGTGAACATTAGGCGTTGCTACCTTTGGATTGACATCCTGTCGTCTTTATGCTCCTAGTTGATGGACACTGTATCTACTTATTCTTAGTCTTGCTAACAGCATGGTCGTAGCCTGTAAGATGGAGTTACTATCCAGTCGAGTTTCATCAACTCCGCGAACTGTTAAGTTGATAAGCACGATCACTGTGACAACAGTCTGGGCTCTACAAACGTTTAATGTGCATGCCAAGCTAGGCCAAAGTTATGTCCGTTGGCGAGATAAGTCAAGTAATGATGCAGTCCGCGCATCAGGCAATAAGTAGTATTAAGTACATACGTTACAGCATATATTACATTATTTGAATTATCTGTCCCCAAAGCTTAGATGTTATCTAGACTTTGCCCAAGAGGCTATATAAATTAGACTGCTCGAAACGGGGATGTGTTCGAACGGGTTTGTCCTCTCCAGCAGCAAGTGCATAGGGAATAGTATATCTGAACCCAATATTAGACGTGTCGGAGAAACAATGCACCTCGTGAACGAACCTGTCCATGTCAAGACTAGATGTGTTGATACGGTATGCAGTACCAACGAGACGACCTCCCGTCAAACGCATCAGTTGCAGACCTACATTCCTCAAATCAGCCTCTTTAAATTCGAAGAGTGGATGTTGGAGAAGATACGTACCAATGGTACAAATTACACCGCCAGGAACATAAGGAATATCGACCCACTTTCCTTTCCTATTCTTGGCCTGAAGTCCTGGTCGAGATTGTATCATCAAAGTGATGAAACTGTCCAGGTCATGGTACTCTCGACCTTCGGCAGCCGGCCCATCGCCCTCTATATGGTTGGTAGCGCGGGAGTGACGCCACAATCCAGTTTGGAAGGCGGGGTTACTTGCGGGGATGTAGGATGAGATGGCCGAAGGAGGAATTTCAAGAGAATCACAGATGTCATCGTGTAGAGTTTTGCTGAGATGAAGACAGTCTTCGAAACGACGTTGGATAATTTCCTTGAATCGAGGTAGCTCAGCTTCCGCTGGCCATTGATTGGGTCCTGAGGGTGAATGAATCAATTTGTGCTCTGAGATGAGATGTTTCAATCTACCTTCTCGTAAGCGCCTTCTGGGCGAGAACTCCGACTGTTCTGCCCCAAAGAGATATCCTTCGGTATCAATCTAAAGGTACACGTGAGCTATGCGCAGTAAAGAGAACCGGTATGTAAACGAACGTACACCATTGCCAACGTGGATGTAACCCCGGAATGCCTCAGAATTCTGGATGCCAAGGGCATCTTTCCACTCTTGAGGCATTGAGAAGAGTTTCTTGGCCTGCCCTAACGTCTCCTCCTGACATGAATCCTCGAAGCTCGGAACATTATACAAGACCGCAAACCCAATGCCCTCCAAGGCGCCAAGTAACTGTTTGAGATACGCTTTGCGATCCGCTTGGGATGTGGAGAAATCCACAAGAGGCGTTGGTTGAGACTCGTTCAGGAGATTGGTGGCGCGAGCGAGAGCTGAACGGAGCTTGTTGGCAAACGACACCACATGGTCCTCCCCGATCATAGTGTAGTGCTCCCCGCCCACATCGACAAGCTCAAAAGTCGACTGAGTGAATGATTCCCATTTGGCAAGGCGCTGGTGCTTGTACTCTTCACGGGTGCCGAGCGAAGGTAGAGGAACCGCGCAGAAAACGGTCGTAAGTGCGGCAGTGATGGAACCCTCAGTGACATAGGTACGCCCACTGCGAGTTACTTGGTACGCTACACCAACCCAACGCCTGAAGTCGTCCATATTGAGCTGAAGCTCGGATAACCGGTTTTGATCGGAGAGAGAGAAGAGATAGCGTATGATCTCGTTAGATGACGTTGGTTCGGAGTCTGCGCCGCGTAATTCGGGGAAATTCTCAATAACACCTTGTTTGACTTCGTCGAAGGCACTTGTGGGAATGAGTGAGAGGAACATGAGAAGATTGATTAAAACTTCGATCCAGACGAGTTCTTTCATTCGGAATCGAATTTCTGGGGGCAAATTGAATATGCCGGTCCATGCTACGCGCTTTCCGCGGGCTTCCAGCTTCTTTGTGATCTCGTAGGCCACTGCACCTCCAAAGCTGTATCCTCCGAGATAGTAGGGACCGCTAGGATATGCACTGATTATCCGCGCGGTGTAACAATCGACCATTTCATCGAATGTCTCAAATGGTTTGTCCTTGTCATCGAAACCACGAGCACGTAAGGCGTAAATGGGGCGATCATCCTCGAGAACTTGAGCTAATTTAATGAAAATGAGAATCTCGCCAACGCCAGGATGAATCAGGAAAAGTGGTGGTTTAGAACCATGTGGGTTCAAGAGAACAAGAGGGTCGTATGCAATGTCGCTACGCCCACCGCTGACGATGATCGTGTCGAGGAAGGACGCTAATTGGTTGATCTCCGGTCGACGAAGCATTTCAATGGTGGGTATATCAGCAATCCCGAGGCGTTCTTGAAGGATCTGTTTAAGTTGCATGAGATGCATAGATGACGCGCCGAGGTCAAATAAGCTCATATCACGCCTGAGTGTCGAGGATGGAATGTTGAAGAGGGCAGATATGGACTCGAGAATGGCCTCTTCGGTACGGCTGATTTGCTCTGTGGCGTCATTCTGGACAGCGGCTTCGGCGTCCTTCAGCTTTTGTTCAACACTTTGATATGTTCCCTTTTGGTACGCCGCTGCGAGGAAGGAACGTGAAACCTTTCCAAGTGCCGTCTTGGTGAAAGCAGGCCTGGGTAAAGGAAGTATAACATGGGGAGATTGGGAGCAGAAAAGGACACAAGCCCGTTTCACAGCACGGTTTGTTGCGAGGATACGCTTCAGCTGATCAGCGGAGAGGTCGTCTTCGACTGGAAGCTCGTGCTGGTAAAACACGCCATAGGTTTCCGTATCTGCGTTCGCCAGGCGCATAGGACAAACGTAAACATAGGACCTTGTGACTCCGTCTGACTGTGAATCTTCAACGAAGTGTTCCACGTCAACGGTTGGATGCTTAACGCCGTTGATATTAATACAATCCTTGTCGCGTCCCATGAGGCATAAGTTCCCATCCCTGTCAATGATAGCAGTATCGCCAGTGATGAACCATCCGTCGCAAAAGGATTCTGCCGTCGCCCTGGGGTTATTATGGTACTCGCGGAACACGGATGGCCCTGTGATCTGCAGTTGACCCTCCTTTAGAGGGGGGCATGGGAAGCCAGTGACGTGATCCACTACTCGCATAGTAACGCCGTCGCAACAAGTCCCAAGCGAGAGATACTTTGTGGAATACCGGACGGGATCGGTTAATATATCACGGGTGTCATATATGCAACCCGCCTAAACAATAGGGTCAGTATAGCGTCACCCAATTGCCTCTTGAACGTACACATGTTTCCGTCATTCCGAAGCCCGCGCGAAGAACATCTCTTCGAGCGCCAAATTGCACAAGGATGTCGGTGAATTCCACGGCTGTTTTCACCGGCACTGCTTCGCCACCAGAGATAAAGGCCCTGACAGGAGACAGATCGAGAGGGGTTGTGGGCAGGGACGTAGCGAAGTCGCGAACAATCTGCGCAATCAGGAAGTTGGGGCTGAAAGTGTAGGTAATCCTGTATTTACTCGTCCACTCCAATAGATTACGCGGTGTTCTAATGATTGCAACCGGAGCGACATGATATTGCCTGAATACATTCATATTAGCCAAGAAGCCGGGTCGCAAGGCACAAGTGAATGCCTACCAGGCATCAGCCATGAGAGCCTGCAAGTGCACTTCGGATACACAGGCAACATGATCAAAGGCGATCCAGTTCAGAAAACGAGAGGATTGGGACGACCCGTGGTGCTTGATTTTGCCTCGCACACAAGACAGGAAATTGGAGTGACGCAGTCCGACTGCCTTAGAGTTACCCGTCGATCCCGAAGTGAGCATAAAGCAAATAATGTCATCGCTCTGGGGCCTGAAATTCGGGTATATGGGTAGCTGGTCAGCACCCTGAATAGGTGCCAGGGCTTTCAAGCTCGCCCATGAGGTGGCTTCAAAGGAAGGTACGAGTTTCTGAACAGTAGATATGATATCATCATTTCCAATCAGAACAGGTCGGCCAAAGAGCGTCTGCAGATGATTGAGAAATAAGATCCGCCGACTTTCCTCAGGGTGGAGGGGTGGGATAGGACAAAAAGGAATACCAACTGGGCGCATGACCATGGCGAGGTAAGCACTGTTGGCTACAACAAAGAGAGAGAAGAAGCGTCCTTACCAAGTAGACAAGCCCAGAAGAGAAGGATGTGATCGTAATGGTTGTCAAAGCTTGCAACGACGACGTGGTTTGTCCCCAGAGGCTTAAGACCAGAGACTAGAAGTCGTCGAGCATACTCTTGAGCATCCTGATAGAGGGTGGTATATGTAGTGGACAGCGTAAGAGAACCGTCATTGTCGAGAAAAGAAATGCCAGCAGTGGAGGACAGACTGCGCTCGAGTAGGAGGTCCGGCAATGTTTGCGGGGCAGATGAGCTATCCATTCCGGACGAGGGAAATATTATTTGTGAAGGCCATGTCAAAGTACCGCATATAAATGAATCTGAGAATAAGAGAAATCAGAGATACACAAGGTTGGAGAAACCCCATCTTGACGGTAACAAATTCGTTCGCGCCTACACCACTTACACATCAGGCTATCAGGCTATCACGATGGGGGCCGGCGGACAGCCCCATTAGGGTCAACAGAACAGCTGACACCATCGCGATCGTCCACGAAACCATTGCACTGTTCACACCGCACTAGACCTTGATGACAGGATGCACCACAGGTAGATGATCAATCGAATCTTGCATGAATTTGCGCCTTCTCTGGCATCTGATGCTGATCGGGACTTGGGCGAGACAGCATCTGGGCCGCTTCTTCCACCCAGAAGCCGTTCGTTTTCCCATCAGCTTAATCCCCGGCTTCATCACCGTATCTTTAGAGCGCCCAGCCATGCTGTGGTTCCATATATTTTGGCACGACTAGCTCAGAACCCCAACAGCGACAGCCCATCCCCAGCAGCTTGACTACCACCATGCCTTTTCCAACAGATCCCTTCGAGCAATTACATTACAATATGGTCCGAGGTAGGCAGAACTTTGAACTTGGGAATTGCACCAGCGCATAGGGCTTATGTCTACCAACAAGCGCACCACACTTTCAAACTCGGCTATAGTTCCATAATCAAGCACCTCGATGACCCGAAAGCTATTACGGGGGACTTGCCCAACTTCCTGGGGTACTGCCAAGCATGGGTGTCCTCAATCATCAGTCACCACGACAGCGAGGTAGATTCTCCCCTTAATTAATGGTATGGCCGCTCATTTCTTTCAAGGAGGAGATGGTCTTCCCATTTTTGAACGAGAAGATGGACTTTGCTCCTGAAAAAGAAGCCCATGAGGTCATTCACAAGAGCCTCTCCGATTTGGAGGCAGTACTCCTTGAGGCCAAAGCCGACACTACAAAGTTCAACCCCTCTCAGCTCAAAGAACAGCTCGAGCAAATGAGAGATACACTGGTTTGTTCGCTCCTTGTACCACTTGTTCTTGTCATTAAACAGTACATAGTTTTCACACCTAGATGAAGAAGTTGAGCATATCAAGGCCGAGGTGTTGAAAACGTCGGGCTTTGGCGAGGCAGAGCTCAAGGATCTCAATCAGAAACTAGACAAGTATGCCCAGTCCCACGGCGACCCATTCATTCTTGTCCCATATATGAGATCGTGCGTACCTTTCCCAAGCCTCCGTATTCTCATACTCAACTACCCTTAGCCATACTCCCCCTGAATTTAAGGACTTCTGGCCCCCTATGCCATGGGTCCTTCGCAAGCTGGTCATCCCTTACGTGCTGGCGAGGAGATATTCTGGGTGCGTATACACTGTCAAACGATAACATCGGGCTGAAACTAACCCTGATGCCTATTCATAGATATTGGAAATATGCCCCATACTCAGTTTCATAGAATTGCTAGCTTTCGCTTCCACCTTGTGATGATGTGAGGGTCGAAAGTGCCCGTTTACTTATGCAATGTGACCATGTCTATTATTTCCATGCCTACTTGCTGTGTAGATCGTATCTTGGTAATTGAATGATATCCGCTTCGGGGAAGGGTTTTGTTCCTTACTTCCGAAGAGCGGACAGACTTGCTTACCGAGTATTTGAACCCCATTTTGTGCCGGGATATCATGATGAGCGCTAAGTTCCGCCCTTGCGCACCTTTTAACAAGCAGCCTGGGACTTAACTCTCAAATCTAACAATTGTCATACTTTTCTTTCTACTCTATGGCACAAAGCCCAGTTCGTATTGCTGAGAGTTTACTTGACCTGGTCAAGAAGACCTATCCGAACGAAAGCGCCGAACCCGATGCTCAATTGTCACCTTCAGAGGCACATGAATCCAAGTATCAGATCGAGGATCTATGTGGCCAGCTGCTACGCTCAGTGCTAGGCCCGCTAGGATACACCGTTCTGCTGGCAGGTAGTCCAGCTATTCCGTTTCATCCGAAGTCCCACTGATCATCTTGAAGAATCCTGCCAGGAAAGCTCTGCTCTTGGGTTCGTTTCCCAGTCAGGAGTTTCGGATGCCCTAGGAAATGCTGCCATGAGCGTTCAAGAACTATCAGAAGCGTTGGGTGTGAAGCCTAAATACCTGAGTGCGTGAAATTAACTCTTTAGTCAAGTCCGACTCGCCCTCTCAACATGCCGAAATCAGAGGTTGCTATGAGCTGCCTCAATAAGCATGGGTACTTTGATGAAGTTTCAAGCGCCAATCCGGATTCTCCTATTTACCGAAACAACGGGCTATCGAGTGTGCTCCAGGAAGGACATCCGAGCAGCCTCAAGGATGCGGTCGGTTTCATGTGAGTACTCCCTCAACCTTCCCCTTTTTGTTCGGCTTTCTAAATCATATGAATGATTTCCTGCAGATGCGACGAGGGCTTCAAAGCAACGTCACATTTGTTACAGGCTTCGAAAGTTTCTTCGCCAAAAACTCCCCAGGGAAAAGACCTTACTGCGTTAAATTTAGCTTTTGGTTTCAATCAGACTGTCTTCGAGTGGATGTCACAGGAAGCATGGCGAGGCAAGCGTATGGGAAATGCCATGCAACAGTTGCACCGCATGGCTAACGGGAACGTTATCTTTGGTACGCAGAGTCACCAGGAGGCTGAACCGATCCTCACTAATCGTCATTGTTACATTACAGATTATAATTGGTCTGGACTGACTTCGCCTATCGTTGACGTTGGGGGAGGTATTGGCTCACTCGAATTGGCGCTCGTCAAAAATCGCCCACAAGATAATTTTCAGTTTATGCTCTTTGACATCCCGGAGACTATCGAAAACGCCAGGAAGGTAGAGGGCCCTCATTTTCTATCATTTATGTCAGGTCAACTGAACCCTGGCACAAGGTATGGAGTGCACAGGCTTTGCCGGGTCAGACTTCAATCACATTCCACCCTGGTAATTTCATGGCAACAGACTTTGAGGATACTTCACTACCAGTCGGAAAGCCGACATATATCATTCGGCACGTCCTTCACGACTGGTCTGATGAAGAAGTATTGCATATTCTGAAGCATGTCCGCACGGCAATGACATCCAACCTTGGGAGTAATTTGGGTTCCAAACCTAAACTCCTCCTCTGTGAGATGCTTTTACACCCTGATAGTCATCGATTCATCAGAACCACGAGTATGCAACTTCTTTCGTTGAATGGCGGATTGACGCGTACGATGGCCGAGATGATCAAATTGCTGGAAATGGCCGGATTTTCTGTAGTTAACTCTCATAAGATGAGGGCCGCGGACACTATAATTGAAGCAATCTTCTAATATTGTAGTATCGCACTAGTGTGCTGAAGGTGCCTTCTTTTTGATAAAGTTATCTATTTCATCTCGTATCGTGATAGTCACGGTGTTCCTGCCACACATGCCATGCTTAATACCAGATCAAGGGGATCCTTCAGCCATTGGTGTAATCGCCTTTAACAATATTGATGTCTTTAGACTTGTCCATTCAATGCTTTAGAGTTGAATCTGATTGTCAGCTGACTAGCAATGCAACTGATATCTCAGATACGCAGAGGCGAACATTGATCATCGTGCTTGTTCATGAAGTTCTCAAACGCACCCTCGTGTCCTGAAGGCCACTGTGCAGCAAGTTGCCACTACACTACGGTCCTCCCCGAAACAATGACAGGCAGGGAGTCAGAGATTTGGGAACATCAACCTGCGAGACACGTTGATTTCTCCGCTCTAAGTCACGGCTAAATATAGAATTCCTCCCAATCATGACCTGACGACACATGATTCTTTGTAAATCCAGTGAATAGCGATGAGAAGACATGATGGCCATCGGCGGTAAACCGGCATGGGTATGTCAATCCTTGACATCGAGCATTGATGATCAGTTGCAGAGCACCGATCAATGCAGGAGCATACTCCGTTACTGACAGTCCCCCCATACAATTCAGAAGTTTAGGTGTTACAAAGTGCCCATGGAGGAGTGTCCCAAAAGGAGACTTTCGAGTGAGGCAGTGGTTGTATGGAATTTATTGACGGTTCGGGTTAGAATTTAATCATCTCGCTTCAATCTTTCACTTGTTCTTTCCTCCCTTTCTTTCTTTTTTCTTTTTCGTTCACCGGCTTGGACTTTTCCTTTCGACCCTCCCGCCTCGATATTGATCATGTCTTCACCTACCGCCGCTGCCCCTAATATGGCCCAGATCCCTCTCCCACCTGGTATGACTTTGAATCAATTTCAAGACCTTCAAGCCCATCTTTGTGCGTTTTTTTTATCTGGCAGTGTAAATTCTTCGTCATCGAGCTAACGCTGGTTGGATATATATAGTCAGTATCGCGATAACGACCTCTGTCGCTTTCGGGGTCGTCATTTGGGATTAGTACGTCATTAATTATTGTCGCGATTCAGGGGCCCTTAACCCTGCAACCAGTTTTGTCCAACTGCCGAGCGAGATCGCCCTCTATACGGCTAAGGAAAAGACTTTGTGGAAAGCTCCCGCAACATGGTGGTGAGTCCAGGCAATCTCAGTCCATTCGTCCCATGAATAACGATGTTCGCTTGTTTCTCTCCAGGTTTGTTGTGCTCCGCTACTCTGGCATCTTAGCAACTCTTCCCGCCTTGTTCTTCACGGCTACACAGTCGACCCTTTGCCAAGTACCCGTTTCGGTTAGCCAAGTTGGTGCTGTATTGACTGTCGCATCGTCTGGAGCCATTTTCTGGTATCGCGTCCGCGCCCTATGGAATGGCTCTCTGGTTGTAAGCATCATTGCCGGTATCTTCTATTTCATTATGGTAGGAAGTTGGGTGAGTGCCGTCTCTTGTACCTATCGAGCATTCAAGTCCTCATCACGGATATAGATCGCTGTTGCCTCGCAATTCCGAGCATCCACAGGACCACCCACTCCATTTTTGTCAAATTGCCAGCTACATCCTATTGCATCGTGGTCGCCACTCAGTTACGCTTCATCTGTAGCGTACGACACGGTCGTTCTGATTCTCACTCTGGCCAAATTCCACGGAAGCGTCATGACGGCCAAGTCCAACATTGGTAAACAAGTCTATAAGGACAATCTCCTCTACTTTGCCCTTATGTCGGCTACCAACGTCACAGTGCTCAGCTTCCAAGCGCTTGGTCCGAGCTTTGCACTACTTAAGCCTGCCGTAGTGCCGTTCTCAACCTTGATGACTGTGACTATGGGCACTCGCGTATTCCTGAACCTGAGGCTGTTCAACCTGCGTCAGCAGCAGGGTTCCACATTCTCAAGCTCGCTTCCATTGTCTGCTCACGGACAATATTCGAACCCAACGGACAGCTTGAACCGCGCACCTGTGGTTCTGAATCCTGGAATGAAGCAGTATGTACACTACTCTGATGAGCCTTATCGCGGCCAAGTTAAGGGCACGGATACTTTCTAATTGAGCTCTGGTTCTCAATTTTTTCTGAAATGTTGTACTTATGTGTATGTTTTTCTTTAAACGACTTTATGACAGTGTTTGCAGCACTCGAACTATGTCTTTAAATTATTCATTATCCATTCCATACTACCGCTGGACAGTCGCTTAATTGTATTGTGGTTAGTTACTTATTAAACTGGAAGCCCAAACACAGGTCCAAAGGGCCATGATTCATGTCTAAAAGGCCGCGCTAGTGATCCGATAAAGACATAGGGCTGCTGTCTCGACTCACTCAACTGATGAAGGTAGCCCTGGGGTATACAAGTGTCGCAATAACTTGAATGTCCAGGGCCGATGTAAATACATTGCAGTCACGATCCAAGGCTGGGAATAGCAAAGAATTATGCGTTACCACTCAACCCGCCAGACCCCGCTTGAACCCAAATTATGTACCCAAAACTCCGGGAAAAGGTAAAGAGTGAGGACCACCCGATTAAGGAATTTCGATCGTGTTGTCTCTTGTCAGGTGAGGTTATCGTCACACGTTCCTGGTGCATGCAGTTCTGCGCTAATCACTGACACGTGCTTCTATCTTCAATATAACCAAAAGTCCGGCGAGTGGGGCGATCGTGTAGGTCCCAGTAACAAGTTAACATCCAACCGTTTACAAGGGGACATTTGTTCGTTTTTGATCACCGGTCGGTTAACATCCCAGAATTGGGCAGTACGTACACATACAACCACAGGATCAGACTCCTCCCCTGCTTCGGTTCAAAGATCATTGATCGTCTGCAACCCGAAAACTTGGATAGACATGAGGCATCAAACTGCTTAACCAAAGGGGAAGAAAATTATCTATGCAGGAAGAGTGGCCTCAACGATAGTATCGTCGGCTCGCATCCTATGGGACTTGATGTACAAGAAGCCTGCCGCTTCCAGCAAGCGAATCATATCAGCTTCTGTACGAGTCCAACCACTGCTCATGGCCATTATCTGCATGCTCGCAGCTCTAACCCATCTGTTACTGTCGGGTAGAAGGAGTGTTTCGCACAGGAGGAGCTTTGGTTGAACTGTTCGATTAGCAGCAAAATTCGAGGACATGGCGGTTCGAACGTGTCCCAGGATATGGACCACCTCTTCGTCGGACCAATTGTGGAGGACATGGCGAATAATGTAAGTCGGCTTTCCTGCAGGAATTAGTGTATCCTCAAACTTTGGTGCCATGAAATCTCCGGCCTGGAAAGAAATTGAGAAGTCCTTCGAAGCTGGTATCTTCTCCCATTCCTGGAGGATCACAGTGTCAGTCCCGGGCGACGAGAAAAGTTAAGGGGTAGATCAATCACTTTTCTGGCGTTTTCAATTGTCGCTGCGATATCGAAAACAATGAAATTTAGGGAACCTTGGCGTTGGTTCCTCAAGAGTATCATCTCTAACGAGCCTATCCCTCCTCCAACGTCAACAACTGGTGATGCCAAGGTGGGCCAGTCGTAATCTATCGCGAAAGTATTAGGCAAGTGAACAAAGCGGACATACCGAAAGCATACCGAACGCAGTGTTTTCGTTAGTCACGCGGTGCAACTGTTCCATCGCACTGCCCATTCTTTTACCCCGGATGGGATCCTTGGCTAACCAGCTGAATACACTTTCCTCAAATCCAAATGCGAGGCTAATTGCAGGTGCTTCTTTTCCCTGAGTGGTTTTTGGAGCGTCAACTTTCGCGGCCGGAAGTAAGAACGATGTGGCTCTCAGGCCATCGTCACACCTGTCGTGAGGGCCATTAAAGTAAGCGAGACCCGCGTGTTACTGTTGTTGCTAATACTCACATGAAACCAATTGAGTCTTTGAGGCTTGTGGGGTGATCTTTTCTTAGTATACTGGACAAATCGTTGTTCCGGTACGCAGGTGAAGCCGAATGTGCGTCAATTTCCTCAAAGTAGCCGTGCTTGGTTACGCAGCTTAATGCGACCTCTAGTGAAACAAGTCAGTGAAATTTGATCAAGTAAATAATGCACCACTGACTCAAGAACTTGGTTTTCACCCCCAGCTCTTCTGCAATCTTGTCCACGGTCATGATTCTATCTTCAAGGAAATCCGCCACACCAAGCTCGGTAACGAATCCAAGTGCAGAGCTTTCTTGACATGATTCTACTCTGCCCGTGAGCCGAACATTGCTTCCTAATAACGAAATAAAAAAACTAACCAGCTAAGAGTGTTGTGTATCCGAGAGGACCGAGCACGGTGCGAAGAAGCAGGCCGCAGCGATCTTCAATTTCGTACTTGGCCTCATAGGCTTCAAAAGGGTTGAGTTGCTGGTTGACGAGGTTATCCTTTCCAGGATATACTTTCTTGACAAGCCTGAGGAGGTCTTCTGCAATGGAAACAGGATCTTGAGCCATTGTTGGGTGGTTTAAGGTGGGCTCGACAAGAGACTCCGTATTTAAGGGATTGGTAGTGTTGGCCCTGGGTGATATGTGCCTGCCTTACGTTGAAGGGAAGTCTGAGCTGCGTGTAGTGTAGAGTTTCAACTTTTGCATTTGCTTATGGATATGATGTGTTGTCATTGGGGACAACACATCAGGCATCAATCATCGGCATTCAATTGGTAATTTCCAGCGTCTAAGCCACGGTTGACCAGCTATGTCGTCTTCTCAAATAGATAACGCGAGTACGTTTTTCAGAACGAAGTCCTATCTTCTCCTTCAAAGAGGAGAATCGTTTTTTTTCCGTAAAAAATTGACAATGAATATAGGTTTCTGCAAGTTCGACAAATTGAATTCGTACCCCACTGGCATGGTGAGCAACGATGGATACAAATTAGTGTGCCTGGCAGTAATCAAGAAAATTAGAAGGGTCCGTCTTAAGGAGCCGTGTCCCTATCTGCTCTGTCACTTCCGGTTATTCTTCGCGTGACCAATCTGGGTGCCTGCGGACAAGCGGAGGACTTGCCGAGGAACGAGGCGGGTGCGGTTTCTCGTGAGACGATTGAGATGTCATGGGGATTTGGTTGTGTGCTGGCGCACACTCCTTTCATATAATATCTATTTGACCAATTTCGGCGTCGAAACATCTGGGTTTTTAATTTCCCGCCGCCCATATCCCTGATCACTGATTTCATTCATCCAAGTATCAATGGCTTAGACTTAGACAAGCACACAGTGGGCCGAAGGTGGACATGCAATTTGGGGTGACTGTGTTCTCCTTCGGCCCCACAAACAAGGGAATCGACTGCTTATGGCCGCTGATTCCCGTGCGTGGTTCTCTAATTCGTGAAATAAATTATATTACCCTACCGGGAACGAGTGGTCACAAGAAACAAGTTGGCGACATGAACTAGGCCGTGTCCGTCGGGGCTTCCGTTGCTCGTAGGCCTAGTGTTGTCCAGCGATGCGAACAACGATTTGAGTACGGGAGGAGCAGTAAGGTCAATCTGTACGCACCTTGAACCACGTTAAAACGACAATGTTGAGTGTTTGAACCAGCGTTAGAGGTATTTCTACGTACTAAGCTTAAGATGTCAGGGTCGGTAATTCCATGCATCTGCATTTCCCGGATGCCGGACTATTATCCTAGCTCCGCAGATCGCTTTATCAGCTTCTATCTGATCGGTTTGTCCGCTGTCATGGTATTTTCGCAAGCGTTAAGCCGAAAAAAAAAAACAAGTGCATAAGTTCCATAGCCTTGGAAACAAGAATCGCGACAATTTGAATCTCAAGCCAAAGCCGTAGGATCACACTCTTCCCAGTGTCGTCTCTGGTGATACCATCACGACAGCGGTGTCACAAAGAAATTCAGAGGGTTTCTTAGTCCCATGACAGTTTTCACTCCATTCGTGTCTAGCCCGCCCAGTATTTACACGGGTTTTGACAAAGGGCTTCGTGGTGTATCCCACTATGCATTCAGACTGCATATATCCGACCCTGCTAATATGTAGACTTTAGGCTTTAAGCTTCAGGGGTTCAATATTTCAATAATCGGACTTGAATAACAGCTTCCGACCAAGAGCAGTGCTACCAAATTTCTGTGCTACCCGATTCAATCTTCGTGAACTTTGACAGAGGGATAACTGACAGTTGACTGAAAAGGTACCCAAAGAAACTGTTTACCGCATGCGGCTGCAGGATTTTACTACAAGAGGTAGGTGGCAGTAATTATTTGGAGACGCCGTTCATCCAGTCGGGAAACCTCATGGGAGGTTTCTATGTTTATCGTAGTAACTATTGGAAGAACCGCATTGGTAAAACGGCAATCAGCCTTTTCAGGTTTCATTTTTGCAGACCATCACTCAACCAGTCCCACCCTGTCCAGCCAAAACAGGACGATAGACCTAGTTTGGTAGGCAGGCGACCACGGTTCATGATATGAATGATCAGTGCAGAGTGGAAGTATGAGTGACTTGAGGCAATGATCTTGCTTTCATACCATGCCAGTGCCGATCACTATCTGCTGATTAGTGGGTATTTTGGGACAGCTAGCCTCGGAGGCTGTTCTGCCTTCTTTTCGTCTATCCCCTCATCTTTATATATGATCGTACACGCGTTGCGGATCCAAACGCCATTTCGCTTCAGCCATGTCTTCACCCAGTGGTGCTCCCCCTCCCAACATGGCGCAAATTCCTTTACCTCCCGGCATGTCCCTCGATGAGTTTCAAGACCTTCAATCCCATCTAAGTGAGTAGCTATCCAGTGTCGATCAGCATAATATGTTGAACTGACGGATCACTACGCTAGTCAGAATCGCTATCACCACCGCTGTTGTCTTTGGTGTAATCGTGTGGGACTAGTATGTTATCCAATTTGTGTTTTTGGGCACTCGGACTGACTGAGTGAATCATGACAGCTTTGTCCAACTACCAGACGAACTCTCTCTCTATAGTACTAAAGACAAGAACATCTGGAAAGCTCCCGCAACCTGGTGGTGAGTAATTGTGCCAATAATGCCTAGGAGCATTTGGAACCGAAGCTCATTATTACTTGGCTCGTCGACAAAAGGTTTATTGTTCTGCGGTACTCGGGTATTATCGCATCACTGCCCTCACTGTTCTTCACGGCTGCGCAATCCGACTTTTGCCAAGCCGCCATCTCTGCTAGCGCAGCCGGTGCTGTACTTACGGTGGCTTCCTCTGGCGCTATTTTCTGGTATCGAGTACGGGCGCTCTGGAATGGTTCTGTCCTGGTCAGTGTAATCACTGGAGTTTTTTACGTTGTTATGCTTGCTTGCTGGGTAAGCTCTGATTGTAATTTATGTCTGGGCAATGCTTGAGTCTGATGATTATCTTCCAGATAACCGTTTCAACACAATTCCGTGGAGACACCGGTCCGCATACACCATTTTTATCAAATTGCCTGCTCCATCCAGTGGCCCCATGGGCTCCGATGAGCTATGCTTCGTCCGTTGCTTTCGACACCTGTGTCTTCATCCTCACAATTGCCAAATTCCGGGGAAGCTCAAACGCATCAAAATCGTCAGTCGGGCGTCAAGTTTACAATGACAATCTCCTCTATTTCTTCCTTCAAACTGCTGCAAACATTGTTGTTCTGTCAATCCAAGCCCAACAAGACCCCAGATTTAACCTCATTAAGCCCGCCGCAGTCCCCTTTTCCACCTTGATGACTGTCACAATGGGCACACGTGTCTTCCTCAACCTTCGATTATTCAACCAGCGCCAACAGCAGCAATCTGTTGGAAGCTCACTTCCGCTTTCCGCGCAAGGACAGTATTCAAATCAATCCAGCGACCTAGCATCAGGCCAGGGTCGCCAGGCTATCGTTTTCAATTCTGCCTCGAAGAACCAGTATAGTTCTCCGGGCCAGTTTGATGAACCGTATGACGGACAACAAAAGAGATCGTTGGTTTCAGTGTAAAGAACGCGTTCGTTATGAGCATTCCCAGCTTCTCTAGTCTTGAAATACCCACCTGATGCTTCCACTAACTTATTGGAACGGTGTTAATTTGTGCCTCTTAGCCCCTATGTAATATTACAGCCTTGCCGTGATTGGTTGATTATCCTGAGAGTTGAAAGTAAGAACTATATGTGGCAGTCAGATTGCAGAGGCAGCAATGTTCGCAGTCTTTCGTAAATATACAGTACCCAATTAGATGACGAGCACATATCACGAGGCCAAGGCTCGAAGAGATCGGTGTATTGATGCCCCTGGTCCATAATGCTTCAAATATTTTTGTCATCGAATAGGCCCAGCCACTCCGTTGTGAGAACCCAACCCCCTCACCTTAGGTCAAACATAGAAAGAATGCATTATTGAGACTACACTGAATTAATTACAAGAGGATACAGGAGTTCAAACCGTTGCATTTGATGGCAGAAGATAATAAAGCGGCTGTATGAAAGTCAAGGAAATTTAATGAGTCTAAAAGCCGGACTAAGAGCAACTTGGGCCTTACCGTGCCAAAGACGTGATAGAAGTGACCATTCACACCGCCATGGCCGGGGCCCCCATAATACTCCATAGGGAACCACTAATGGCGTAATAAGTGATCGTGAAAGAAACATCAGCTTCGAGGGGGTTCACATACATGCTCAACGGGCATTTGCTCTTTGCGTGCTCGGGAGTACCTTGCAGGGATTGATTCATCTGATACGGATGCCCCATGGCGCGGGAGGACGAATTGACCAATTTGCATCTCCGTGTCCGTAATAATCCCCCGCGAAATCCGTGCGTATGAAGTTCGGTACAGCCCTCGATAGAAGATGTATTCGCACCTATTAGGAGTTCATATCAGTGCATCACCGGAGCTGGGTCCGAGTTTCGAAAGCTTGGCGCTCTATTAAACTTACCACCGATCAAAGTCGTCTTGATCAATATCGTGGACACGTCCGTCGGTAACCATAATCTCGTATGGGTTTGCTGTTGGGATAGTTCAGCGAGTTTCAGAAAACACTGGAAGGCTTGGTCTGGCTCACGTCGCTTGGCGCGGGGTCTGGTCACCACATATCCCAAGAAGATAACGGGTTTGGGATAGGATGCGGCCATGATCCGAGCTAATTCTGTACTCTGCAGTTCACGATCCAGGGGGTCTTCCTCTGTGGAAGGGTGTAGATGAAAGTCAACATGACAAGTCTGCCGGTGATAAGAAGGGCCAATGTACTCCCGTACCTTGGCCATTATGGGCGACTACCACGGTGACTTCGGTGCCATATACATCAAGAACGGCCTCAATCGCAGGGGCAAGTTCACCATGCGGAGAAGGGAGCAAGTGGTGTGTCGATTTGATGATGGGGAACTAACGCCACAAACAAAACCATCAACTGGAGGCATTCGGGAAAATGTCCGGTCAAACTTACTTTAGATAGAAGCACACATCCCCAGGTATGTTTGTTTGGGCCGGGCCCGATGTCGACGTTCTGTGGGAAGTAGATCAGGTCCAGATAGAATCACCAAGAACTCTTAGGATACTAACATATCCCAGATCTTCAACAGCAACTCTTGTCCTAGGATCAAATCAGTCTAGTGCATGACAGTAAAAAGTCCGCTAGAACACTTACAGATCACGATGACCGAATGTGGTTCTCTGTAATGGAATAAGGCCAGGAATCAGTATTCGGAGGCGAGGAGGGAACTGAGCCAAAGCATACATGAAGATCGGTCTCAAGCAAACCCACGATGTCCAATTGCATGTCTCTGACCAAGTTCCTGATTCCACGCTGACTATCGTGCCCCTCATTGTCAAAACCAAAATGCACTGTCCAGATGCCGGCTTGGATTATCCTTGGACCTGGTTTGAAGGGGTGAGGAGGAGAAGATGGAAGCCGATATAGTGCAACAAGACCGGATGAAATAGACATCAAGGAGAGAAGAAGGTATATGTACGACGCCTTCGTGCGGCAAATAGAACTTGAGTGTTTGGATGACTGAACACTGATAGGGGAAGGTGAGGAGTATAGGGGGAAGAGGAGTGCAACCTGGGCGATGAGCACCCTGTAGGAAAAGAAAAAAGAATTTAGCACCCGCTCAGCGGTCCCGAAATCACGAAACATACAGGTTGGTTCTTTCCCGGAAGTAAACACCCCCAGGAACGAAAGCGTAGGCCACAGTGAAAATGCTAGCAAGATTCAGCAAACAATAAGCTAGGAGTGCCGTGCCAATTGTCCTTCCAGCGTAGGGCTTCGCGGCAGCAACTTGTTCGAACACGAAGGGTGTGATACACATCGAGAAAAATGCAATACCAAGACCGCCAAAATACCCAGGCCAGTTTTCGTAAGTGTACAGCGCATAGAAAGAAGTAGCACCAAAGGCATAGAAACCCGGGTGGGTAATAAGAGCGCGAATGGGATTCAGATCCACCGTGCTATCATGATGGTTTGCTTTGTCGCTGTTGGTTACTCTCCCTTTGAAAGTACTCGATTCAACCATATTGGTCTGAGAACCTTCCGTACAGGCGTACGTGCCCAAAGCAAGACCAAGACACTGGACAACGATGGTTATTGCACCGTGGACATGTGGCAAAGGCCCTCGAGGCACACCGTTCTCATATCCAGTCCATGACCAAGACACCAGAGTGCTTGAATCAGCAAGTAAATTATGAATGGTGAAGATAAGGCTCCCAAGTGATAGGGCCGGTGAGAACCAGGATGTGGTTTTTGGTGCCGTGGGAGACAGGGGCTTGGAAGCTAGAGGTTTTCGCGTGGATAATTGTGTAAGAGCCAGAACAGCCAAAACAAGACCGGTTTTATTGTAACCTCCCGATTTGCTATTGATAAATGGCCACACTGCAAAGAGGATTAGCCTCGATCGTACGTGATTTTTCGGTATACCCACAAGGATTATTTGTATGGTTTGCGTGCTTTGCAAGAGATGTCGCAATCCAGCCCAGGCCAAACACTAGTTGAATGAGCATAATATCACAAATAGTCGTGAAATGGTTTTCATACCCATTGACTGATAGCCTGAATCAGAATCCATCCACTTCGCCGTCGCAGCAAGTGTGCTGAGAGCTACCGCAGGTGTTACAGCGGCAAGCCTATGTAATGGTTTATTGAGGAGATAGGCTGCAAGTCCAATTAACGATAGACTTTGAAGAATAGTTTGTCCCGTTAGACTACGAGAAAAATTCCGGAGAGACGAGATCCCAAGGAAGAAGGGAGAAAGAACAGCTAAGAGCGCAAGTTCTTGTCCTGCGATCCCAAGTTCCCAGATAGAAAAATAGAAAAGTGTCGGGATAAGCGCAGTAAACAAGGTTAAAAAGACAAATGCTAAGGAGAAACCATTAATCACTATTCCCATGAGAAGGCAACCGAACATACAGAGATACACGTCAGATACAAAAGATAGCAGAGATTTAGGTGTAAGCGAAAGCAATGTTGACCAGATGAAAACTCTTCCAGGAATTTGGCTGTTGTTCCCAACCTTGGTGTCTCCGTGAACACCCCCTTCATTCCTTTCATCAGCGGCAACCTGAGGCTTGGGTTTGGTTCTGGATTCGATACGAAAATAAATTGCAGTCAGCAACGCGCTTATGCAAGACGACGGAGACGCTGATACGTTTGTCCTGTTGATTGTCCTTCGATCAATGTACCAATAGTTATCTGGGAACCCAATGAAACCAGTAAAAAAGGCGTTGACTCAAAGAATGGCATACTTTCAGATCAGCTTCAGCAAATTCCTGCTCGGCTATGGAGTCAAATAATACATCAAAACATATCAGACCCCACTCGAAGAATGCGTATTGAGTATAGGCTTTATTAGTTGTTGAGTCAGACGCGGAAGACCACCCCAAAATAAATACGACTCACCTCCCGGTATGCGATACACCTTGTGTTGGATGAAGAAATATACAAGAGGTACAATGGACAAGAAGAAACTGGGGGGACAGTCAGGGGAAAGACAGGAGAAGATCCAGTGAGTCACTCACGCGGCAGCAACCCAGGTCCTGATTCCACTCTTTATTCAGCCGCGCAATATTGCTAAGCCAACCAATAGCAGACGTACCTTCTTCTCCGAACACTTCTTCCCTGAGAGGACAGCACGCCACCGACCATCCACGGTAAATTACAAACAATATACAGGATCATCAACACGTCGTGGACGTCATGGTCGTCAGTTGACGTGATATACACCCAGCCACCGCATGAAAGAGTTCGGATAAGGCCTGTCACAAACAGAAAGACAGGCAAGATAGAAGCTTTGAATCGCCTGGACTGGAGATGATATTGTAAATACACCAGGGCGAATCGAGGGCCAGAAGTTAACGCGATCGAGATCTGGAAGATGTTGCGTTCTGGATACCAGTCGCCAATACTGCGCGCGATTTAATTTCGAAGCAAAAGAGTAAAAACTCTTATGCTCACGTTGCAGATACCGAAGGAAACCACTCTTGTGGGTACCCAGCTACGCCATTCTTGACGATTTTCTTGTAATGCAGCAGACACCCGATGCCCAATGCGGAAAAGAACGCGGTATACGCGAGAACAGTGTGGGTCCTGGCAATTGTCGCAGCCTTGAGAGTGTATGGACGCAAGGAGGCATCGCCCATGGTGGTTGTTATGAACAAAACGCGGTGATGAGCGAGGAAATAGTACAGCAAACTGCGCTTCCCCACACAGCGCCCAGCCCAAGCTTAGCCGTTTCCATTATTCACTGGAATGACGTAAATGCACGTGAACATAGAGCGGATTCCCACGGTTTTATTCCGTTGCTCATCTAATCCGATCGCAATCCTCCGAACGGAACGCTAAGGAATGCTTAAAGCAGACGTTATGGCGGGCACCAAGTTACCTGGTCCCTTGCTATGGCTAGCGAACGATCTGCTATACCCATCACCGTTTTCACGGGTTTTTTAGGTGCAGGAAAAACCTCTGTTATCCTTTCTCTTCTACCTAAGCTGCCACCTGGGTACAAGGCAGTCCTGTTGAAAAATGAATATGGCGACATCGAAGGTGCATTAAAGAGTTGCTCCAATCCAGGGAAACACTAGAACTTATTCTATGACAGTGGACAGCAAGCTTGCGAATGAATCCAGCTTAACAGGGGTCAGCGAAATCCTGAATGGTTGCATGTGAGTATGACAAGAGGAGAAAGGTTTCAAGGACAGGTTAATGGACTATGATTGCAGGTGCTGTGTCCTCGTTGGCCAAATGCAAACAGCCCTTCTCGAAATCAGGGGTGCGTTTACTGTGCTGAAAGCACCTTTTACCCACTGAGATTCAGTGCGCAGACAAGTTTCGTCCTGATCGCATCCTCATCGAATGCTCGTTCGTATTAGCTGAAGCATTAAACGACCGTCACTCATTCCATTGTTTTCGACGATAGCGGCTCGGCATTTCCAGCAACCCTTGCGTTCCAAATTAGAGAAATCGAGAGGCAGACGGATGGAGACCTCAAACTCGATGCAATAGTCACCGTTGTTGACGCGGAAAATTTTGTGGGCTACGAAGATCAATCTCCTACTGCGCGGATGCAGGCTTCATACACCGATATCATCCTCATCGTAAGTTTGATTTGCCTGATGTCATGAATGTCCGTAACTCACTGGGGCTAGAACAAATGGGAACACGTCTCCGAGCGACAACTCGACGAAGTCATCGACCACTTGAATACATTGAATGACACAACGCCGAAGATCAAATGTCAGGGAAGGAACGGTGTTGACCCAAAGCTCATATTTGGCCTGCAATCCAAGCTTTTCCTAGAACCCTCAAGTCTAGACGAGGAGGACACAGCACACCACGACGAAGTGGAAACTGCAACTCTTTTTAGCGGAGGAACTCTGGAGAAACACCCGCATAATCACGACGAGTGTTCGGCCTGCAAGAACAATTCTTCCCATAGTCACTCGCATGCGAGCCAAGGCCTGGAACGAGAAGCTTTGACAAAAGCGCTGCAGTCATTGTCAAAGGAAAACACGTGGAGAGTAAAAGGGTTCCTTCGGTTGTCCGATAACAACTCCGCTACACCCTCCGTCTACGTCCTCAACTGGGCATTTGGGCGTTACGAGTTGAGTGCAGTTAAGTCGGAGAGTGCTAGTGATTATCTCAAAGACGACGAACTTATCAGACTGACGGTGATGGGTGAACGAGGAGAGGTGAAGGGGGTAGCACGGAGGTTGGCAGACACCATTGGAGCGAATGTGCTCTGATAGTAGCCTATTTTCGATAGATTTTTTCTGAAACATAGACGCACAATTGAACTGTCAGAAGAGCTCATGCCAGTGGAAGACGGTCCGAGTCGAAGAAAATCGGGCGTCTAGGACTCGCTAGTGTCCCTGGGAATGATTGACCCTGGTGCAAGTTATCACGAGAAAAACGCAGGGACAGAAAATTAACATGTGATAAGTGCCTTAACACTGATGTCCATCTTTTACTTAACACCTTTCCTCTCCCAACGATCATTGTGTTTCACGACTCTTTCTTTGCCGTAGGTGCTGTCCATGTTCTCCTACGCCTTCAACACAGGTAGCTTTATCCTCGCGAGGCTGCCACTTCTACTAACGAAATCCGCAGCGAGCACGTACTTTCACCTACCTATCGACGAGGAGGAGGACAAAGACATCGAAAACTACGAACGCAAATATTTGACTTGGGTCGCGGAACCCTCAGTATCTGCAGATTCACCTTCCACGTCGTCTTCCCAATCACGGCCTCCTTCCGATCTGTCGTCAGAATCTGAACGGCTAGAAACTCTGAAATCGGTCCTCTCCACCAATTGCCTCTATGAAATTCTCGGAGTATCCAAAGACTCCAGTCTTGACAAGATAACTCTTCGAAGAGCTTACCTTGCTCGGAGTCGAGCATGCCATCCAGAGTGCGTTTCCCCACTGGTTATACCCTGCTTTCCCCCCTGAAACTATCTACAGCAAATTTCCTGACAACCCTGATGCAACGCACGCCTTTCAAAAGGTAGCCGTCGCCTATGATGTTCTCAGTAAACCCTCACATAAACGTGTATACGACACACGTTCGACGGACTCTACATATGATGTCTTTGCCATGCATCCATCCAGTCATGCCGAGGAAACATTCAAGGGTGTCGTTCTGAGTGTTTTCAATGATTTTCTGGATGGGGATTTGGAAGTCATCCGAACTCTATTGAGTATGTTTGATGCGATGAAGTTTCGGGTGCTCAGCTGACTTGTTGTGTAGAAGCTATGAATGATATCAATCCCTCAATGCGACTTGGCGAGGACGGAATCAATTCTGTTCTGCTTGCTCTTGAGGCAATTCGTGAACGAGCACTGAGTAGGTGGACTCTTCTTCCCGAAGATTGCACCAGCTGACCCTGGCCTTAGCATGTCGAACATGCATAGTCGCACTTCACTCCGAGTTGTCGCGGTTACTCGAGGTACAGCAAGCATTCAAGGAGTTATCTTACTTTGATATCCTCGGGCGTACGAGACTCACGATTCAATTAACGCGGATCACTCTCGGCCTTCCCATTGCTCTAGAGCAGGCACTCAGTGATCAGCCCTTGGTACGTGAGACCGCCAGGGAAAACGAAAAACGACTGTTCCCTCGCCACATAACAAGACTGATCAAAGGAGTCGACACAGCGTTGGAAAAGATGGAAAGGATATTGAAGTGACTTGGTGGCACTGACTGTTCGATGTCCATTCCTTCATTCCCGCTGTAATGTGTTATCATGGTGCATTATCTTCTCCGTCCTCTTTGGGGTTTAATCTCCCACCTCCGATTTCACGAGGTACTTTCGATATCGTCTCCCATCCTCAAATAACCTTTGCCTCCGCCTTGGCACTCCCCGTGGTATCCATCCAGTGGAACCTCCGCATGACATTCGATACTCGTGCCGTTCTTCCCTTGCTTTTCATCTATCCTTGCCTCGCACCACTGCCTCCATCTACCCATAATATGTGTCGTATTGCTCAACTGGTTTTCCCTCACACCTATCATATGCCACCGGACGATAATCACCTGCCTCCATCCCATCAAGTCACGATGCATTGTTCTCCACCGAGTTCCTCCCGCCACTTTCCCATCTTCCAATACTCCTCTTCACATGGATTCGTCTATCAACCTCGCTGTTTTTGCCTGTTGATCGGTTTGTATTCCTCACTCATATAAAACATTGCTAGTAGTATTTATCACGAGCTTCATCTGGAATTTTTCCTACCACCTAGACTTTTTGTTTCTTATCTTACACATGCATATCCTACAATAGTAGGTCACCTTCCGTTCACTTGCTTCAGTCCATCAAACTGCCATTCTTGTCCGGAGCATCATTGTTTTTTTTGTTTCTCCGCTTGTATCGTCATACTTCGTATATAGACGTCCTTGTTGTACTTGTAGTCTCGTGCGCAATTCGTGTTCCCCAAATTCATGGTCCCTTGCATATATCGATTATCGTGGCGCCATCTTGTCGGTACCACTTCTGGATATTGGGAGAGATTTCGGACCCCGGAACGTTCCACATTTGCGCCACAAGATTGAGTCTTGGGGCGATGTTGGAGCAGAAAAAGACCTTTGGAGTCTAAGGATTGCCAAACTGCCGAGGCGACAGGAACCGAGGATCTAAATGTAATCCTAGCTCAAAATATAAATTCGAGCCCTTGCTCCAGGTATGTGTGGAGTGAGTGTTTCCAGAGAGTTGGCGTCTCCGAATCTGAACATCTAGTTGATCTTCTCTTTGAGTGACTAGAACTAACTTTTATGCTAAAACCTAACTAGGGGGGCAATAAATGGTGTATACACCTGACTTTTAGAAGATAGCATGCAGGGCGATTCGGGGCTCGCTATGGAACCAAGTGACTGCGGAAGTACATCTTAAGCTGTAACTTTGTTCGCGCCACACCGGGAACTTTTACCGAGTTACCATCTTCAAGGCTGAACGCTGAGCACTAGTAGGCCGCCCTCTTGTCGGCATGATCGGCTCTTCAATTCAGAGCTTAAGTCGAAGGCAACCGTCAGCTTTCTATCTGATGCAACCAACAGTAGTGAGCTAAGATGGAGCTGAAAAACCAGGATCTTCAAACTACTTTATACAACGAAGGTAGTACACTGATTTTCGATCAGTAATAAGTAGCCTCGCCGCGGCCCGAGAAACAGCTACGAGGCGCAAATCATATTGCGGCGTCAGGAGGTAAGAGACTTGAGCTTGAACAGGCAGTGACATATTTACACAACATAAACGATCATCTCGAAGAAAACATGCAAGATACAACGACGGATGAACCAGCCCCAGAAGCAACAATCAAGATGATCAAACTTATAAACTTATAAACGAGAGACTCCCTAGAAACACGGTCCTACCCAAGCACAAGCGTAGACGAATAAGCAACAGCCAGGCGAAGCTCAAGCAACCCAAGATCCGAAGTCTCAGAAGAGGGTCCTCAACACAACCATACACATGGCAATTCCTCAAAGATAATCCCAACAACCAACAAAGATTTCTCTTTCATAAAATTAAAAACCACCACTAAAACATTCAACATACGAGAGAAAAAATACCAGGCGAGACATACTTTAATACAAGGGAGGAGGAAATACGAACACGAGACACGACGAGGGCAAAAACAGCGAAGTTTGACAGGAAAAGCAAGGGAGGATGGAAGAGGAGTTTATATAAGTAATTAAAACGACGATCGTGGAGAGCAAGAGAGACACACACAGAGAGAAAGTACACAGGCAGACAGGCATAGGTAGAGTAACAGAAGGGCGAGGAAGATAGTTTGAAGAACCAGGGGAAGAACAGGGGGTAGAGGAGTAACAATTCATAGGACTATCGAGTCAAGATTATAGGGGAGGAGGGCAGAGAGGAGAGAAAAAGGGGAGAGCATACAACTACTAATCACAGAGAGATTCGAATTCAATGGGAATTTAAAACACGTTCCGGATATTGGGCCATTTGGCACTCGCACTCGACAAAGAGCGCCATTTATCTTGTCTTGGGACAATCCCAAGGCAAACACACCGAACACAGTAAGGAAATTCAACCCAATCAGCACCACAAATCCGATATAACCACCACCACCACACGCCAGAAATCACCACAAAATCACAAAATCACCCCCTCCAACCTACATGCGAAACCCAATGCGTCTGCTGATGGCCCGGCCGTGGATGAGACTGATTTGGCCCAGGAGGTGGATCAGGCGACCTCTCCTCACTCATAAAACTATTCTGCCCAGGCTGATGAGATGAGCTCTCCTGCGCCGCCGCTGCCGCCGCCAAAATCTGACTATAATCACCATGCCCTCCCCCAGCTGCTCCAACGCCTGCACCCCCAGCACCATTCGTTCCATCACCGGGGACACCATTCCCTCCAGGTTGATTCGACGCCGGTCCCCCATTGGGCCCGCCCGATAACACGTCAGACGTGACTTGCACTTCCGGATAGAAAGGATAAAAGAGGTTCGGAGGCATGTCGACGAGTCGTTTATGTGGTGGTGTCGCTGTACCCGGGGGATGTCCATTCGTACCGACGTTGTTTAGACCTGGACCACCACCGCCGGGAGTGCCTCCACCATTCCCATTCATAGGCCCACCTCGGACAACATTGTTGTAGTTTGCCGGAGGACCGTGCATACCCGCACTAGCATTCGGAATCGGTGGTGTATTCTGATTTGACCCTGAGCCTCCACCTGCACCATTACTGTTTGCTTTGGCTCTAGGCGAATTAGGTCCCTCATCGTCCCACTCTGGTTCACAGATTAACACGGGGCGAGAGGTGGGACCTATAGTGTGCAAATCGATGTTCATGACTCGTTCGACGAGACGTGCAATGAGTGGGTGTCCGCCTGCAGCATCTTTACGTTCCCAACGCCATCGGAATCGAGGAATCATATCAAGTGCCATCCAGAGATCTTCCAATGCTGTTTGGAGGGGTAAGACGTCACATCGGGACATGTGGCCGAAGAGGATGACCATGGCGGCAATGTGGAGGGGTATCGGAGAGGTGAAGAAAGCGACATCGGGGAAGCGTATAACTTGATTGTGGATGACAATGATGTTGTGTGAGGTTATAACGGCTGCAAGGCAAAAATGTTAGCGATATGCTTAAGGCGTGGGAAGTGGAGGTCATACCATCAATAAGCGCCTGGTGCCTGCTAGCGTAACTGAGTTCTTTCGAACTAAACAAGGCCCTCAACAATAGAATCCTCGCAATACCCAATTTCAACAACGTCAGTCCTTCATCCTCTGAGATATCCTGGACCAACTTGGCCTTTCTGTCCAACGGCCAATCCCTAGTCCCATTGAAGTAATACTTGTACTTCTCGGGTAACCCCCTCCTAAATTCAATCATGCTCTTGATAATCCTCGTTGCATTCCGCATGACAGTATCCCCAGATTGTTTCTTGGGTGTATACAGCGAATTGATGATATCGGCTTGAATTTCGGCTACGGGATGAGATAACTCAAAATGCTCAGAGAAATCGTCAGAGAAGCCGGGTGGGTGGCGTTTGGTGGACTTGAAGCGGGAGGGGCGAGGAGTGTTGGTGTCGCTGGGTGAGATGGCGAGAGGACGACCGAGGAGGATGGATGTTCCACGATCGTGAACGAGGACGATACCCCAGAGACGGATGCGGAGTTGAGATTCTTCTTCACTGAAAAGAGGTATCAAGGGGAATTGTGAGCCTTGAGGAGAGGGAACGAATTGAGTTGAGGGATCGTGGTGGAGACCTAGTTCGATGGAGAGCCGGACGAGGCTTCCAACAAGACGCCACAAGGTTCGTCCTTGACGCTACAAAGACGGCTGAGTGACTGTTGGTCGAGGGTAGGTGGTGACATACCTCGGTATATAGGTACCAATGGAGTAGAATCAGGGCTTGTAAGCTGGAAACAGACACCCGTAGATCTGGTTTGACGGCCAAAGCTCGCTCAAAGAACTCATCATGGGTAGGCCAATCCGGTGGCATGAGGTCCTTGGCAATTGAGCCGATTGTCTTGTTCACATCGGACTTGTTTTCAATATCTGCGTCAACAGCACGGTGATTGATTTCACTTAGTGTACCAAGGGCGAGGACGAGGTACACCCCACAAATATGGCCGGGATCATGAACATAAGTAGTTTGATCATACATGTCATTAGTGATCTTGTCGAACTCTTTGCGAGAATAGACGGGCCTGTGGATGTTGAGGCGGCTAAAGTAGACATCGACAATGGCTTTGAGCATGCTTCGGTCCTTGGGCAGCCAGACCGTGACGTCTGAGCCATGGCTGAGAATGGGGCTATGAGCGGTAGCCGAGAGAGCCAAGGTATTGGGAACAGAACCGTTTCGCGGGATAGTGAGTGGGACCCAGAAGTTGGGGTTGCGAGGTTTGATGGACTCGTGGAAGGAACGGTCACGACCAGATGTAAGACCATTATAACCGACAGCGAGGTCCTCTCTGTCACTGGGAACATGAAGCTTGAGGTCACCGACAATGGTTGGAGAAACACCAAAATTGCGGGCTAGTTTCTCTGCGTCGGTCATGTCGTTACCATTGGGATCTGTACCTTTTGCGGTTGTGGTTCGAGAAGGGGAGACTCCGCCTGGTGCTGCGTGCTGTTGGTGGGGCTGCGGGGCCGCAGCTTGAGGAGGAGCGGCAGGAGGAGGAGCGGCAGCAGCGGGATGGCCAGGCGGAGGAGGAGGAGGATAGGGACCGGGAGGAGGAGGATGGAAGGGTGAGTACATAGCTGGAGGGCCTTGCATCATGGGTGGATAAGGACCAGGAGGGTAATGCATCATAGGAGGATACGGATGCATCATGGGTGGGCCAGGATAGGGCACAGGATAAGCCTTGGGAGAAGGCTGCTGGTTGGGAGGAGCAGCGGGGTCGATCTGGAAAGGCCTGGGAGTGCCAGAGTCCTGGATTTGGAAGTCTGCAGTGAGATTGGCAGCGGTGATGGAGCTTGGCTCGATGCCCTGGCGAGCCAGAAACTCTTCGATACGGTTAATGTCAAAGTCCTGGATGTGAACCTTGAGAAGAGCCTCGCACTGAGCGAGCATGAGCTCCATGCGAGTAGTGAGGCCTCTTGGAGTGAGGCGTTGTCTGTGTCTGTCTTCCTGGTTGCATACGGTGCCGGCAGTAGTACAGGCAGTGCATCTTGGATGCTTTGAGTCGCACTGTAGGGAGAAGGAATGTGTTAGAGAAGTGGAAGTTGCCGTCGGGGTCGACCGAGCGGGACTTGCCTTGATTTTCTTGCTCCTGCATCTCGCACACGCTTCGTGCGACCGACGCAGTCGACGCGGTTCTGCTCCTCCTCCATCGTCCTCTGGCTTTCGTCGTCGCTTTGATCCACTTCCTCCTCCTGGCGACATGGCTGCAGCGCTGGCGGGAGACATGCCCTGCTGTGCTTGTTGTTGTTGTTGCTGGAGAAGGTGCTGCTCTGGGATCTGGAGGGCAGATTGGAGTGATTGGGGCTGAGCGGCGCCGTTCTGACCACCAAGTGGACTTGGGAGCATGCTGGGAGGGGATCAGCAAGTTGTGGGCGGCAGTGGGTGGTGTGCTGCTCAGCGCTGTGGACGACGAGCAACCTATGTTGTGTGGTTTTGTTTGTACACTACCTATCTTTGGAATATCAGCTGCGGCTCTTTTCTCTTCTCTCTGCTCCTCACCTCCATGCGCCGTCTCTTCGACCAGCAGCATCCCAACGATTCCATGTACACCCTCGACACTGTGGTCGAAGCTGACGATGCTGCAAGCCATACCTCTTCTCTCCTTGACCAGAACACCCCTGCGACCTATGGAGCCACTGTGACTACACCACTGCCATCCAGAACACCGACATCCTCGGGCAGAGTTATTTTCAATGCCGCGCTCAAGATGGCTGCCATTTTCCTCGTGAGCACTCTGTTGCTGGGGGGTACCCTGTGGATTGCCTTGCCTACACTCCAAGAGTGGGTGGATTGTCTGAACCTCTCTCGTTGGCATTGCATTGATCTCTCTCCCCTTAATTAGGGCGGACCGGCCGATGTTGCGGATACCAAAGTCTTTTACTCAACTACAAGATCTCAATGGGTTACTCAAGAAGTATCGCGACATCTATCCTTACCGTATCGTTATCTGCTATGTCACGACCTACCTCTTGTCAGTCGTCGTCACTTGAAAAACGTTGTTTCCTTGCACTGACTCGCTCCATAGCCTGCAGGCATTTTCATTACCCGGCTCAATGTATCTGTCTATTCTCGGCGGTGCCGTTTGGGGAGTCGCTAGGGCACTTCCGCTTGCCTGCTGTTGTGTAGCGACAGGCGCTACCCTCTGTTATCTCATCTCAGCGGCTCTCGGCCCTGCACTCCTGACGTTACCTAAGTGGAAAGCCGTACTAGACAAGTGGGGAGACAAGATTCGCGCCAACAAGGAAAACATGATCTCGTTTCTCATTGTTTTACGGATTGCGCCGCTGCCACCACACTGGGTTGTCAATGTGGTGTGTCCTCATGTAGGGATCGGCATTGTGCCCTTTTGGATCTCAACGTTTTTGGGCATTTTGGGTGTGACGGTGATTCATACGACGATTGGAGGGGGATTGGATGAGATGACGAGTGCGGATGATTTTCATCTTATTAGTTGGAAGAATTTCTTTGGCTTGGCCGCGGTGGCTGTGGGAGTGATGATTCCTGTTGGACTACGGTATTGGTTTCGGACCGAGGTCCGGGAAGAGCAAGCGGGATTGACTGAAGTGGTGGGTGAGTATAGAGATGAGGAAGAGGCTGGAGAGGATAGGATTTTAGCAGTTGGACCTCCTGGAAGCGGGAACAAGAAGCGGGTGCTACTTAGGAGAGAAGAAGACTTTTATGACGATGACGATGATGATGAGGATATTATACTCGAAGCTGGACCTTCGATACCGGACGATAGTCAGAAACTTATTGATGTGGAAGAGACGGTGATTACACTGGTTCCACCTTCCGGTGAGAGCAGTCGATAATAATGTATTTTGTACACTAGTTGCATTAGTATTTAACTCGGTCCTTGGAGTACTACACGGGTCTATGATGGCGGACAAGACCGAGGATGGTGGTCCATGGACGTTGTTTGTTCTAGAAACGCGACTGCTATTCCTGGTTGATCGGGACGGCGCCTTGAGGCGTGCGCGTGAGGAAAAGTTGGGTTGGTCACTTGGACGGACAGGCCATATGGTATAGGCTCTGTGGTACTATCGGAGAAGACGGGGCGTCTATCGGTGCTATGCGACGGAGGTGGTCCGAGCGCACACTAATAATAGAAGGGTTGTCGCTGTGGCGGGCGGCGAGGCCAAGGCGGAACGGAGGGTGGTTGTGCTGTGGGGGATGCCGAAGCGGCCGGATCCATGAAAATCGGAGGGAGTTGCCGGGTGACGACGGGACTTCGGCCGGCGATCGGCGGTGCTGGGGGGCAGGCGGGCAGGAGAGCACAGTGAGGAGCGTCGGCAGTGTTGGCGGTGTCGCAAGGGGGGTAGCGTAGATTGAGATTGACGAGAAAAGATGGAATAAAGTGGTTTGTTTAGAGTTGTAAATTGGGACTTGTTGATGACAACTCTGGCAAACATTGGAATCTTGTCAGCCACAGCCCTTGCCTGTCCTCGTTTCGCTCCCACCATCCCACTCCTCTCCCCTCCCTCCTCTTCTCCTCCCTCCCCGCAAAATATCACTGGCCCTGCGACCCCCACCACGGCCATAGCTACTGCTAATCGCCACCTCCCTCTGCGGCTCGGATAATGTCCGATCGCTTTTCTCAATACCCACCCATGATTCCCAACTTTACCAACAACCCCAGCATGCTTCACCACCACCAGCAGCAACAACAACAACAACAACAACAACAACAACAACAACAATCTCAGCAGCAGCAGTCACAACAACCGCAACAAGCAGGTCAGCATCAGCACCAGCAGCCAGGCCAACAAGGCCACACGCAGCACCAACCCCAGCAGGACGGCCACCCCAGCTACACCGACCAGGCCCGCATGTGGCAAAACCAGATACAGTATAGGCCGCGTAGCGGTATGGACATAAATCAACCCGGCCAGCAGCAGACTCCACAGGTAAGTCTCTACTACCTCTACCTCTCTCTCGCTCTTTCGTCTCCCCGCGGCCTTGTCCTTCTATCCGTGGGAGTCCTTGTATCCTCGTCTCCTACCTTCTTCACCCTCCTCATAGTCCACGACTACCCCCTTCTTGTCTTCCCGCGCCCCCCCTCCCCCTGTTTCTGTTTTCGCCCGCCCATTCTCCCCCTCTCTCCCAACTGAGTCGGCACCGATATTGATTCTTCTCTCTCTCTCTTTCTTTCTATCAGCAGATGCAGGAAATGTTCAGGGCACGCATGAATGCCCAGAATCAACAGATGGGTCAACAGAACCAGCCTCAGCCCCAGTTCGGTCTCGGCATGAATCCCCCTCCTCAGATGGGCGGCCCAACGGGCCCCATCAACCCCCTCGCCCCCAACTCCCAGCAGCAGCCTTTTCCAGGCGACGCATCCTCCTCCCAGTCAGGCCAGCCCCCACACATGACCCCCTCTGGCTTTCCCAACATGAACCCCATGTCCAACCAGAATCCGGGTCTTAATGCGGCTTCTATCTCCCAACGTAATCCTGGTATTCTAGGCATGCAAAACTCTGGCCCCATGACTCGCCAGCTCGAACTCATGCTCGCCCAGCAGCCTCAGAATAATGGTTTCTTGAACGCTGTCAAGCTTAATCCTCAGAATCAGCAGATCCAGCAACAGGTCCAGCAGCAGCAGCAGCGCGACCAGCAACAGTCACAGCAGCAGCAGTTGCAACCACCTGGCATCAATCATCCCAATCCGGCTGACATCTTCACTTCCCCCGCCCTTTCCAGCGAGGCTCTCCGCCGTCCCTCTCCATCGCATCAACCTAATTTAGCCTCTCAGATACAGGGGGGTCCCATGCAGGGCGGTCCTCAGCAGCATCCTGGTGTTCATCCTGGCGCTCAGGCCGCCATGCTACGACGTGGTCCGCTGCCGCTTAATCTTCAAGATATTAGCGAACGTATCAAAGCCACTCGTCAGGCCCTCGTTCATCACGACGGCGAGCTCCGGCAGCTGATGGGCCAGATGCACGTTACCCCGTCTAACGAACTTACGATGAAGGCACGGGGCCTTCAAATGGAGATCAAGACAAAGCAGGAGTTTATAGCGCGTTTGCAGCAGCAGCAGCAGCAGATTGCGTTGAATAACCCCGGCATGTAAGTAAAAAACCAAATTTTATCCCTCATTCACCGTATCAGTAAGTCTCATATCAAGCTTTTTAGGGCAAACGGGATGCCCCGTGGCGGACCGAATAATGGTGGTCAAGGTCCCTGGGCCCCACAAAACGGCCAGTTTGATCCCAGTGGAAACATCCGTCCATCTCAGAACGCACAGCAGACGATGGGCGGTCCTCAGCCGATGCATCCGGGTCAAGGAGGAGGAGGAGCAGGCGGCGTAGGAGGAGGTGGAGGCGGACCAAATGGGATGCAACCGAACCCCTCTCACCAAACACCTGCCAACAGTCACGCTACCGCTGGACTCATGACGCCCGCGGGCGTACCCCGACCTGGGCCGACGCCGAACCCACAAGGTATTCAGCCTCCTCAACAGCTCCGAAGTCCTTTTCCTGGTCAGATGAATCCTACCGCTAATATGGCGAATAAACCGTTTGGTTCGATACCTGGGTTTAATATGCCTCCTGGTAGTGGTGCAACCGGCCCGGGAGGCGCCGCTCCAGGTGTCATGCAGCAACGAGGACCGATGATTGGGTATCCTCCGCCGTTGGACAAGTCCAAGTTTGATGTTATGCTCCCTGGGTTTCTGCAGAAGAAAAAAATCAAGATCGATACGAACATGTTGACGCTGAATGATCAGCAGATAGACCTCGCTCATCTACACGCGCTTGTGATTAATGAAGGAGGGTATCAAAAGGTGAAGTGAATGTCTACTCCTGTCTAGGGACGTTATCTAACTTGAGGGGGCGGGGAATGAATTTAGGTGAACGAGAGTGAAATGTGGAACGTTATTGGTGGAAGAATGGGTTTTGTGAATTTTCCTGGATCAGAGCGTGAACCGCCCAAATCGGGACCTGTCGTTGCTCAGCATCTCGCTCACGTTTATCGTCAATTTCTTCTGGAACTCGAGCAGGTGTACGTCCGTACATGGCTCACGAGTAACTCTGGGATGAGAATGGCGCAACAAGCAGCGGGCGCAGGTGCGACTCCTGGCGGTATGCAACCCGGTGGTGCCATGGGCGCCCGTCCTGGCGGTCCCGGCGGCCCAGGCGGAATAGGCGGTCTACCAGGAGGCGCAGGGATGCCAAATGGTCTCAATGGTCTCGGAGGAATTCCAGGTGGCCAATTACAACGATTGGGCCCCATGTTGGTCCAATACGCAAACCTCAGTGCGCTCGAACTTCGACAAAGGAACATTCCGGAACATATCATCAGCCTTGTAGAGCAGTATAGACCACAGCTGCAAAGGACGGTGATGGAGACGAAGAAATTTCAGCAGCAGGTGCGCATGAATGCTAGGAATGCACCTGGAATGGCTGCAGGTCCTAATCCTGGGTTGTCGCATGTTGATGCTAATGGGATGCAGCAGCAGCAGCAGCATCCTGGTCAAGGTGGTCCTCCTGGTGCTCCCGGCGGTGGTGGTGGTGGTGGTCCCGGTCCTCAGGGTCCGATGATGAATGATCCTACCACCGGTCAACAGCATGGAATGGGTGGTAGTGTGCTTGGAGGAGGGCCTCCTGGAGGACCTGGAGGGATGGGCGCGGGTGGTGGACCTGCGGGACCGAACTTGATGCAGGCGCAGTTGATGAGACAGCAAATGATGAAGCAGCAGATGATGAATGCCGCTGTCGCTGCTGGGATGGATGGAAAGATGGGAGGGGTCCCGAATCCATTTATGTTGAGGAACCCAGATACGATTAGGAATGCGTTGGATGTTGTGAATCGGATGAGGGAGGAGTTTAAGAAGGGTCAGTAGCCCGAGTTTTGATTCCGAACACGAGCTAATCGTTATGTTTAGGGCCTCATATTGCCAGTCTGCTTCAGGCAAACGTGGAAGTGCCATTTGAACAGCAGGCTGATTTTAATCAGTTGCTCCAGAATGTAGGCCGCCAGACGAGTGATTTGAACGACAAAATGCACATGGTGTATTTGTTACTGCCGAATCTGACACAGCGAGCGATATCTCTCGTGAGTTGAGCTTTCATTGTTATGTTAACGTTCTTGGGCTAATAAACTTTTGCAGTGTAATATTGTTCATATGCAAAGACAGTTGATGGCGACGGGACAACCACGATATATTCTTAGTTTCGAGCACCTACGAAATATGGCGGCCGAAGTGCAGAAGATTGTGGATGCATTCTCGCATCAGCAGCAGAATTTGATGGCCAGGACGCAACAATTGCAGCGTATGCAGGCGCAAGCTCAGGCGGCGGCTGCGGCTCAGCAACAACAGCCGCCAGGTCAGCAACACCAGCAACAACACCCACAACCGCCTCACCCTCCACAAGTACCGGGACAGCCGCCTCACCAGCCGCCGCCCGGGATGCCGACACATACGAATGCACCTCATCCACATCCCCCTCTCCAGCCCCCTCAAATGTCGATGAATGGATCGGCGCAGTCACCTCCGAATATGATGCGTGGATCACCTCAACAACAACCAGCGCTTCAGCAACCCCATCCCCCACAACCGCCGCCTCAGCAACAGCCTCAACCTCCGCCGATGGGAATGCCCCCTCAGCAGGGACATTCTATCCAACAGCAACCGCAACAGGCGCCGTCGCCTTCTCATCATCCCCCTCAGCAATCCAATCGAGGTGCCCCTATCAATCTCCAACCCCCACCTTCGAAAAGGAAAGCCCCTGCGAATGCTCCCACCCCTTCCTCAAACGCCGCACCTTCTCCGGCGGGTGTTTCAACGCCTGCGCCTACGAATGCGCCCACGCCCAGTGCGAATGCAGCATCGCCTTCGGGGACTCCCAAGTCGCCGAAGGGTAAAGCGCCTGCAAAGTCGAAACAACAGTCGGTGAAACGGAAGATGTCGACGGCGCCTACACCACAGAATCAGAATGCCGCTGCTGCCACCGCCGCCGCATCTACGCCATCTTCTCACCCTCCTAATGCGCCTCCCTCTGTCCCTAATGTTCCGCCTGTACCTCAGACTCAGGTACCTGAGCCTGTGCAGCAGCAGGGTTCGTCGGGATCGAATGGGAGCATGAAGAGAGCTCGGGAGGAGGATAGCGCACCTGGGAATAATGTTGCGCCGAGTCCACTTGGAGGGGGTTCTAGTGCTGTCATGGATCAGCCTTCGCCACCGAAACGTGCCAAGATTGAGTGGGATGGACCGCCATCGGATGAGCTACAGTCAAGGAAGGCATTGGTTGAGGGTGTCAAGACTGAGGAGGACACGAGCAATTTCCTGGCGCAGATGTCTGAGTTGTTGAAGATGGCTGGAAACGATTCGCAGCAGGAGCCTGATTTCACGGATTTGACGAATATGTTGTTGAAGGGAGTCAACCAGATACCCGGAGCGGGTGTTCCGGAAGGTGGTGGTAGTAGTGGCGTCGATGCGTTTATGACGGCGCCTCTGGATCAATCGATGTTGGCAGGAGGGTTTAAGGATGAGTTGGAGCAGTATATTGATTTTTCGTTTGGAGGGGAGGAGGACGATTCAAAGACACCCGAGCTTGTGTCGTCGTCTTCGACGACTAACACCAGTCCTGGGTCAAACTCGGGCAACGAGTCGACAGCAGAGTCGGGAGCGCCTGCGGTGTCGACATCGACTAATAATAATGAGGTTAAAAATGAGGAACCGGTGGATATGACTTATCTTGGTTTGTGGAAGGAGCTTGATGGAGGCGAGTCGGCATCTTACCAGTCCAATGACTGGAAGTGGGACACTTCCATGACTTCTCTGGATCTTCCTTGGGCAATCTTCAACACGAATACGCTGTAATCTCTCCTCTCGTGTGTTTTTCTTTTTCTGTGTCATGTTATACATTACCCTATATTCCTTTTTTTGTTTTCTATCTCGTGCTTTAGTCTCTCTGTTTGATTTCTCTTGATCTTTCCTGTTTGTTTCATACTATGTTTTCTATTGCCTACCTCTCTCTCCCCTCTTGTTAATTTTGTTCTCTCTCATCTCACTGATTATCTTATTCGATGGTTCTTCTGTCTACTTTTTTTTACTTGCCTGTTTTCCTTTGGAGATCGATACATCCACCTTGTTTTACTACTAGCGGCTTGTTATTACTTTTTCCTCTCTCCTCTCTCTCTCCTGTGCTGTGTATTCTTATTTGTTGTTCTCGCTATCGATATCTTGCTGAATCAAAATACACCAGCAATGGCGATAATGGCGTCGAACTGCTCTCTTTAGAATTTATCTGTGAAGAGCTGCTGCGGACTCTCTTTACTCTTACTACGATACAGAGACCCAGAGTAAATTACATAAATATATGGACAATGGTTATCCGAAAGCAAAAGCGATATGAGAACAGAAAGCGACGATGTTGGTAACAATGATTAGAGTTTGCGGATCGGTAGAATGGATTTGGATGACGACGCTGATAGTCGAGATTGGGCTGTTGATCCATTCTTTGCGGTATTTGATAAGATGCGGGTCCGAAGGGTGTCCAGCGATGATGACTTGGAGCTGGCGGATGATGACCCACTGGCGGGTCTACTTAAAGATGGCGTGACAACGACATCGACTCCGCCTATTCGTCGCCGTTTGGCGCCTTCCTGTGACTGGAGCTTCTGCCTCGCCTCTGCCCAAGCCGATTTAGCCTCCTCTTTCGCCTCAGCATCGTCCTCGAGAAGACTGAGTGACGCAGGTAGACCGTAACGGCCCTTTAAGTCATCATCTGCCTTTCGTTTTTGCTGATCGATTTTCTTCTCCTCGCGGAACTTTCTCCGAACTTTGAGGGAGAGGGAATAGGGGTCTGCGTTGTAGTGCTCTGATACGGATTGGAGGGCTTCTAGGCGTGGGATTTGGACTTTGGTGAGGTTGGCTTGGGCCTCGGATGTTTTTTCAAGAGCTGCGAGGGGATCGTCGGGAGTGCCTTTTTTGTCTGGATCTTTGTGATAACCGTATTAGTTTCGGTGATTGGGATGTAAATGGGAGTGGAATGCTATTGACCATGTATTGCAAATCCACCGTTCTCCTCTGGGTCCCATTCTTCGTCCTTCTGGCGAGCGCCGGATGTGACGACGTAGCGGGTGTTCTAGAGTGTTGGAGTGTGTCAGTGATTGATTGTGACGAGCTAAGAATGTAGCCTGAGAGTGACAGAAGATGTGTCTACCTTTGGGTCGGTCTGGATCTCAAACCAGTTATCACACAAGTGACATTTACATCGGAAGGAGAAGATAGGCGTCGAGTAATAGTTGCCTATTTTCTTCTTCTCGGCGTTGTAACGGACGCCCATCCCAATGTGGTTGTTACATCCACCGCTAAACACAGTGTGAGTCAGGCTGACTGAGCATGGCGAGCTGGGGTAATGAGAACTGCGTACCACCAGATGTTGAAAGGTAGCTCAAAGCGGACTATGAGGATGCCCTGGTCAAGCTTACGAGCTCGGTCGCCGAGGGCATGTTTGCCTGGAAAGAAGAATGAGTCAGAAGTGCTTTACGATGTATAATAGTGCGATTCTCGCCTCTGACTTTATTGAGACTTCCTTGAGAAGGGTCGTAGTCTGGTGGGTAGTATCTGAAAAGTTGTAAATATCATGTAACCTCGACAAGTCAAGTAGACTCACTTGTTGAAGCCTTGCATGGTGAATGTAGTCGATAAACGTCACTTATTTATTCGACTGAACTCCTGATACAATGCCGAGCGGCCATCAATCGGACCTTCAATTTTATCCGAGCTGTGATCAATGTCAAACTCTAATTTTCCCTTCTATCCACAAACCCCAAAATCAAAGCCTTAGGTAGATATTGCTGCTAGTATCCTTGATATCTACTTTTCTAACACCATCTCTAGTCACCTTCTGACTCATTCCAAGAAGACACAATGAGTTACGTCGCTAAGGGTGAAAAAGAATACGATGCCACTGGTGCTCCCGTCCCCAGTGCCAAGATCCACAAAATTAGGATCACCCTCACGAGCAGCAATGTCAAGAACTTGGAAAAGTGTTAGTACCTCGCTCGTCCTCGGTTTTGAAGTCTGAGCTAATTAATCATACGTTAACAGTCTCTAGCGATCTCATTAACCGTGCCAAGGACAAGCAGCTTCGTGTCAAGGGTCCCGTCCGTCTCCCCACCAAGGTCTTGAAAATCACCACTCGTAAGACAGTGAGTTGCATATGTTCTGTTCAGGAGGATACGAGCTCACGTTTCATTACAGCCTTGTGGTGAAGGTTCCAAGACCTGGGATCGTTATGAGCTCAAGGTTCACAAGCGCCTGATTGACTTGCATGCCTCCAGCGAGGTCGTCAAGCAGATCGTGAGTTGCTCTTCTCTCTTTTTCTTCCCGAGTTTAAATGCTCATAATATATACAGACTAGCATCAGCTTGGAGCCTGGTGTCGAGGTCGAGGTCACCATCTCTGCTTAAAGTGTCACTTGTATCAATACCTGACGAATATACTCGCACTCTTACGATCTCACCAACGCAACTGATTCCCGTAAGCAATCATTAAGTCCATGCAATTGGTACAGATAGGAGTCTATTACAAGTGTGCTAAGTGTCCATAATGTAAGGGTATCAGGGTATGGTGAAGCAAAGCAAAGTCAAAAGCAAACGTTCAAAGATACACAGCAAATGATCCCATGACGGGTCTATGATCACTCCTTCCTCCCAATCGACGCATACCTTGATCATCGAGGGTCTTGTAGCTAAGGCACACAACCTCGCCCTTCCGAGGCTTACGCGGTGTTCCCGGTTCTTGTGGAACTAATTCCACCGTTGATGCCGCGGGGGAGGATGACGGCGAGAACAAGGCTGGTAGGAATCCCCACATGCCACCGCGGGATTGTGGTCTCCTTATGTTGGGATCTTCTGTGGAACGACGGGGCGGCCTTTCTCCTCCCGGTTGAGCGGAGGTATCCCCTGTTATGAGAGAGTTAATGCGCCTCAGACGAGACGATGACCTTGGTTTTGTCATCCGTGCTGGACCACTTAATGGCCTGACGCGAAGGTTCTCATGGGAACGACTGTGGCTTAGAGCTGGCGGGCTGCGAGATTGCTCGGTTGGGGAGAGAGGAATCGATTGAGGCTGGCTCGGTGAAGTGGGAGTCGCCTCCCTGCTCGACTTGGGAACGGTTGAGAGCGTGGAATCTTGAGATGCTGAACGCGACCTTTGGCGGAAGGCTTTAGCAAAAAGCTGTTTCAGTCCTGGCCGCGACCGCGTCGACGCGTCACCAACCACCTCTTCTTCTTCCGGCTCTGGTTGCACTGTCGTTTTGAAAAGTATCCTGTCACACCTTGGGGAAAGACATGGCGTTAGTAATGCCAAAACAATCAGGTACCAAGCGGTCTCACCAACTAGGGACCCTTTGTTTATTCGAGGAGTCATAGACACCTTTGCCCAATGATTGCTCTTCGCTATTGAGACTTGTCTTTGTAGAATTTATTATAATCGTGGGTGGCTGTAGAGCTCGAGTGTTGTCCAAGGAATGTCGTTGTGGTGGAGTAGGAACCTTGGGTTTGTTAGGTCTTTGAGTTTCTTCCAGAGATTTCCGAGATGTGTTCAAGAGGTGGCCTCCCACAGAATGTCTCCGTGACCGATAGGATTGTAATCTAGTTGCCGAGATGAGTGATCTCCACTTCTTCCTTGTTTTATGCTTGACTTTGGTGTGAGAGGCGCTTCCATTGGCCGGCGGGTTTGGCGCTATGACTGTTATTGTAGGGACCTCTCCTTGCTCGTCACCGGAGCTTATGGAGCTTTCACGCGATAGTGATGATCCAATCGAGTTAGCGTCATCATCACGGTCTTCGTGCACCCTGCCTGAAACTAACTGCTCCTGAGAGGTAAAGAGTGGGCTTTCGGCCTGCGGACTGTTGGGACTTTGGCTGCGTTTGAAGGAGTTGCGTTTGGATTTCTTGATGCTTCGCACAACGTCATACTTGAAGGTAGGAGGAAAGTCGATTGTCCCTTCTTCGAACCCCACAAATGCTTTCCCATCTTTCCTGATATTCAGTAACTGATCAAAATGTAGAGCTTTCGCGTATTCTGGAAACCAAATCAGATTTGGGGTCCCCATGTGAAAGAGAGGTTTACCTTGATGGGCTATAAGCCAGTCTGCGTGAAGACGCGTAATGTCTAGCCTGAAGTTGAGATCACCGAAAATGAATGTGTGGTCAAATCTATCCGTTAGGTCTACCTAGACCGTGAGTCGCCGTCACCCGGAAACTATTACCATCATACCTTCAGCCATCATCTTGGGGTCATCGTGGGCGAGGAAGGGATCAACGGTAAGCTCTGCCTTAATCTTCGCAAGGTTGGCGAGTCTATGATTGATCCTACTTCCGTGTGCTAGAATTCAGAGTCAGGATGGAGGGTCAAGCCAAAATAGGAATTCCGTGCCTGCAAGGTGGGCGTTGAGGAACAGAAATGTCGTGCCATCGATGTTGAGGCTAATACCAACTCCTCCCTTGTTACCCACCCGTCCGCCGATCAAGCCAGCTGTGACAGCGGACTTGGAAATTCCTGGTGGAACGACGGACAGCCGGTTAGTCTCATGTCATGGCGGAGGGAGCGCTCATACCTTTAACGAGAGATTGAATATCCCGGTGGATGTAAATCGCCATGTATATCCCCATTAGCCGTTCCTTTACCAACAGTTGGTATGGACCTTTCTTCGGCTCCTTGGAGGGAGTCCGACGCACGAGCGGTTTGGGAGCGCTGACAGTGGCAACCGTTGGGTTAGGCATCCGGGCTCCCCCTCCACTATTGCAGAGCCAGTCTTCACACATTGCTGTCCAACCCGAGGGATCGTGTTCTCGCGATGCATCTTCCTTCTCTTTTCGCGATTTGGACCTATCCACACCCTTGTCCTTGTCTTTCTCTCCTTCCTTGTCTTTTTCCTTCTCTTTCTCTTTCAGCCTTTCTTTTTCCTTTTCGTGCCACCTGAAACCTGCTGCCAGACCCATAGGTATCCCTGCACTCGATGTCAATACCTCACTGCCACGCAATACTGTGTTGCTTACCAGACAAAGTCGGACACTCTTGACCGGCGCTGCGGAACGTACATTTCAGCGGACACAACAATGCCCGAGTGTCTTACACTTACACGACAACAAGGTGGTAAGGGTGGGCATCATCGTCAGAGAAGACAGGAAATTGGCCTTCGATAGTGTTCAGCGAATTATAAGCAGGAACCTTGCCTAGCAGTTCTTCTAGGTCACCCTGTCAAGTACGTTTCACATTAGATGGTCGGAGTTAGGACTACGGTCTTAAGCACCTTTGGTAAGGAGTCGTGCATGTTCCATGTAACTATCTTGACCTTGAACGGACGTGGTTGGGAGCGACGAAAAGACTTGGCGCTCTGTGCAGAGGGTACGCGAGGATGTGTGGCCTTCGAGGTCGACGTGCTTGAGGACCAATAGTCTCGCGCTCGAGAGAAGACAGTCAACGAAGCTGGACAGAGGTGGAACCTATCAATACAAGCATTGTCACAAGAAAGTCTAGTCAAACTAACCCCGACGTGCCTTCACAGAAGGCTCGTTCTGATTCATAGTTGGAGCAGTGATTTGTGGGAGAGATTAGAGTCTAGTAAAGGTGATGCACAGCACCCAACCACGCGTTTGCTGCACGGTGGGGGAGAAATAATTTTGCATGAAGATGAAGTTGAAGTACTAACGTGGGCAAGGCTAATTATGCTTTGCGGGACTCTAGGGTCACAACCATCAAAATCCCACAACAGATCGTCATAATATACATTGATCGACACAAATATAATACATCATGAATTATTCTCTCGTCAGAACCTGAAGAATCGGGAGAACTTGCGCACTCCCAGAGTTTTATCGGTGCCAACCTTCTCCGTACTGTTCTTACCGGGAGCTTCTTTCTCGGTGCTGGACGGCTTGGCAGCTGCGGAAGCCTTGGTCGTAGCAGGAGCAGAACCTTTGGTCGTAGGAACAGGACCTTTGGTCGTAGGAGCAGAACCTTTGGTCGTAGCAAGAGCGGTCTCGAGTGAAGTTGCCTTAATGATCGTCGTTACATCCTGCGCGTGCTCGGAAGGAGCAGCCTGTCGTCCACCACTTGTGAGGGCACTCTTAATGGCACGGTCATAGCGATTGTCAGCTATATACAAGTCTTAAGCCGTGAAGAACTCCCAATCGATGAAAGCCTCTTACCGAAAGCCTGAGATGCATCCCAAAGCATTACACCGCCGAAAGAAGAGAATTGCGACCGGGTCGACCTCGCGAGGTTACCTAGTGTGCCAACATCTACGAAACCGGATCCAGCAGCGGTTGATGATGCAGGGGCACCAATGTAGATCTTAACGTTCCGATTCGGCGATTGTGTCTTGGCCCAGTTGTCCCTGTGATAGGGTCAATAACTTGACCACAAGTATATCAATAGAGGGAGTGTACCAGTCAGCGAAGTTGAATGACTGTTAAATGTCAGCAGATGAATATACAGCCTGGGGCGGAAATAACTTACACCGGCATTATTGACACTTGATCGTCCAGTTTATCAGCTCTATTCCCAGACGGAATACACTCTATACACTCACCCGCAGAAATTGTTGTAGACTGATGACACTTATAAGAACTTGCGCACAGGTAGGGACAAGTTACTTACATTGAACATAGACAGCATCGAAACCAACAGCATTGAGGACCGGGCCAAGGAAAGCGTCAGGGAATGGGCATTGAGGAGCAGCAGTAACATAGTACCTCCACAGTCACTGTCAGTAAACGGCCCCAAGTTGAATATGTGGCACTCACTTTTTGCTCGCACCAGCGGCATGAGATCGAATCCGCGTCACGAAGGCGGCGAAGCCCGTGCTTCCACCACCCTCGATATCAAGGTCAACACCATCGAGAACAGCACTACCGAATGGGCGGGTGGAGCTTGAACCACCAAGGAAAAGGTTCCAAACAGTGTCAGCAAAGGTTTGGGCTTGTGCATCGGACGTGAAAGTTGCTGCTCCGGATGCGCCTCCCATGCTAAGAGTGACAATCTTGCCCCTGGCCTGGCACGCTCTAATATCATCAGCAAGGAACTGACAGTTGGCAAGATTGGTTCCGGAGAAAACACCGGAGTTGGAGCTGCATATCTGTCTTTGAATGAGCACTTGATTGGACGAGAGTATGGGTCGAAATCGTACATTTGAAAGGTTGATTTCTGGAAGACCTCCAACAGAAAAGAAAACGTTCATGAATGCTATTGGGATAGCATCAATGGAGTTGTCCTGTTGAATAGTACCTTGTTGGGTTTGAGAGATCTGAGTAAGAAAATCATTAATACCTGACAGTAAGTAGAAAGCCTCTGCTGCCAATTGGCAGTATCACTCGGGTGAGTCGCTCCATATGAATTCTGTCCCCAATAACTAACGGGGATTGATGTTATTTATAGAGCAGCGTATTATTGATTAGACATACACAGCAACCTGAACAACGATCAACGATCAACAAAATATACAGCGAGAATGGGAGAATAAGTCGTACGTTGTCATTCCTTCCATTGTCAAAGGCGAATGCCTGCAAAGCAAGGAGGCAAAAAGAGGCCACAAGTCCGAGGATTTTTAGCAGAGCCATGTTTCGTTACCAGAGGAGAGCTCAGAGTCGACTCAGCAGAATAGCAGTGCAACTTCTGTCCTTTTATCCCTTCTCGAGTCCCCTCCTCATGCAAGAATGTGAGAAGGACATCAGACATCCGGGTTTGCCGCCTGATTCTTTGGATGACTCTATGGAGTGCCGAGGTCTTGTGGTTTGCACGCTCATGGATGAACGCTGCGATGAAGGAATAATCAAGTCACAAGAAAATTCTGAAGCGAGAGAAACATGCGTGAACTTGACGCATTTAGCGTTTTGCACATTGGTGTCGCAAGGATTGGGCGATTCGTGCAGGCTAGAGTTCATCTGCCATGCGGGCCTTTATCTCACAAAAGAGAATTCCTTCACAGCGCCTGCACAGCTTGCTATTGCGAGGATGGAAGGGTCGAGTTCTCGCCTGCTTGGGAGGTCACCTTTTTCGGGTGTGCCATATGGAAGCCTTTAGTTTGAGAGATGCTCCTGCTTAGTCAATGTTTTCAACCTTCTTGGCCCCCATGCATAGAACTCACAAATGCAGCGAGAAGGGTTATTGAAAATATCAGAGAATGCTAATAGCCAGGTTCAATGTCGAGAGTGGAGCTACGTTCCATATGGATTGCGAACATCATATCATACTTTTCAGGAGATCGTGTGAGACCAAATCTAGCCGACTGGTAACAGGCACCCAGAATATGATTGTGTATACTGGGGAGCAATAAACTTCCGCGACAAACAGCCACAAGGGCGCCGAGTTTCAGCGTAGCGATTCACTCACCACCTTGACAACCAGTTTTACTTGAAAAGTTGACCCCTCAACGTGAAGGCAGCCGTCACTTGCCAGACGGTGGCCACATTATTCCACCTAGTGAAACAGCCAAGGGTTCTGAAATGCGGTATTTCGGCTTCTTGAGAGGCTATATTTATCTGAACAAACGATAAAACCTGATAATTCGCCGTGGGCAGTGTGGGGCAGGCCAATCATAAGCCTCAAACGGGAGGACGCGGAAAGATGGGGGAGGACAACAAAAATCCCCACTTTCCCAGAAGTGTAAACTGCGAGCTGACCCGTGGTATGTTCTCACAATGTGTGTTTTTCGGAGACTCGGGAGTCGATTCCACACCCATCTGGGCAACTTGAGGCGGATAAGCTTCTCGTCCATGAGGTCCACATCATCCGAGAGCGAAGGGGTACGACTTAGACCACAAAGGAGCACGTGTTCAGGTCTTCTTTTAGCAAAAGTTACTGGGATAGCGGCAGAGTCTGAATGTATGTTTTCAGTTGCTGGTGGATGGATTGAGGCATCAGTCACAGTCCGGTTTTCTTCGCCTAGCACAGTGGGACAGTCTGAGAACGCCTGAGACAATGATTCCTGAATGCATGATCCCATGATGTTCAATAGTCAATTGACTGTCACTGCGCCATTTGGAAAAGCCAAAAGAAAGAAAGATAGTAAAGGGTGAGAAACGCACTATTGCTGGTCGTTCATCCATGCCAAAAACGATTACGTATCTTCAATGCGTCCCCCGCGTCCTGGTCACACCGCTCTACTTAGACTCCGGAGCATCCAACCAAGTATCAGCAAGATCAAGTATGGTGAGATCTTTACCCCGGCCTGAATAACCACTTAGCAGAGTAAAAAAGTGTCAATACAGTTTCACATTCGTTATACTATCATCACATTGGTTCCCGTGAATTTCGCTCATTAATCATCAAAATCTAAAGAATCTAGAGAATCTACGAGCCGCAGGCGCCTTTTGGCCATCCTTATCATCATCGTTCTCTGTGGTCTTGTTAGAGTCAGTCTTGGAAGTTGTCTTCACTGCGCTAGGCTGGGCAGTCTTCGACGCAGCCGCAGACTCAACCGTTTTGACCGGGCTTGCGGCCACCGATACTTTGGTGGCAGCTGGAGCCGTGGAAGCAGTCTTGACAGAGGTTGCCTTGACGGTTGCTTTAACAGTTTGCGCGTGCACGCTGGAAGTAGCGACGCGGGAAGTGCAAGCCCCCATATCGGTCCAGTCACCAGCAGGTCCTAAGAGCAGAATAAGTGAAGTGTGATCACTACTGAATTCTCAGATTCCGGACTCACCACCTGGAGCATCTTTATTGACAGTTCAATGTCAGCGAGATGCGATGTCACAAAGGAAACGTGGGGGACAAACCTGCTTGGGACCACCACTTCGCAACCCATAAATGACCGTTATATACGACTTGGCTGCCACCGTTATACTGGTAAAAATAGGTTGGTTAATTAAGTTTAGGGTGACAGTTAAGTCACGTACAGCAATATTGGATTGCCAGGTAGCGACCCCGGCACAGCTTCCACTGACGGGAGTGCTGGTGGTAGTAGTTGCGGGAGGTGTAGTACCTGGTGGAGTCGTTGTTCCACCACCACCACCACCACTCCTGAGTGCATTCTTGATAGCGAGATCGTAGCGGCCATTCGCTTAATAAATATATATGTAAGAAAGTGAACCTCAGAGTTAAGGCGAGACGCTTACCAACTGCCTGGGATGCGTCCCAGAGCATCACACCACCGAATGAAGAGAACTGAGAGCGAGTTGTCCGGGCAATGTTACTGAGCGTGTTGATATCGACAAATCCTGATCCAGCTGCAGTTGACGATGCGGGGGCACCAATGTAGATCTTGACGCTCCTGTTCGGCGATTGTGTCTTTGCCCAATTGTCCCTGAGCGATGGTTAGAAACATCACTTGCAGTGAAGCTGGGGAGTATCCATTACCATTGAGCGAAGTTCCAGGCCTGAAATCAGTTAGTAATTGCCAATTTGTCCCTCAATACCAAGCACTTACGTTGGGGTTGTTGAAGTTGTTAAGACTGGGTCGTCCCGTCAGCAACAGAGAATGATAGATCTGCTCGCCAGAATCTTACCCGCAGAAGTTATTATAAACTAAAGGGCCAGGTGAGATTCGCTGTATTCATGACGATAGAAAACGTACATTGAACATAAACGGCGTCGAATCCCACAGCATTCAACACCGCTCCAAGGTTCCCATCGGGGAAGGGGCACTGAGGTGCAGCGGTGACGTAGTACCTTTAGGATTCTACGGTTAACGATCATCAAGCTATGCGTGCAGTCAGAACTCACTTCTTGCTCGCACCAGAAGCATGGGATCGGATCCGCGTGACGAATGCAGCATAGCCTGTGCTACCACCACCCTCGATATCGAGGTCAACACCATCGAGAACAGCGTCACCAAATGGGCGAGTGGAGCTTGAGCCACCAAGGAAAAGGTTCCAAATCGTGTCAGCAAAGGTTTGGGCTTGGGCGTCGGAAGAAAACGTTGCGGCTCCAGTAGCACCTCCCAAGCTAAGAGTAATGATCTTGCCCCTAGCCTGGCACGCTTTGATATCGGCAGCGAGGAATTGACAGTTGGCCAGATTAGTTCCGGAGAAAACACCACTATTGGCGCTGCAGGTCTATCGTCCTGATTAGCTTTGGTGGGGTAGACGCGTGACAAAAGGTCATACACTCGAGAAGTTGATTTCTGGTAGACCCCCCGTGGAGAAGAAGACATTCATAAATGCCAACGGAATAGCATCAATGGCGTCATCCTTTTAGAGGCATTCAGTCTGAGGAAGCTTCAGATTCAAAGGAAATAGCTAGATACCTGGCAATAAGCTGAAAGCGCCTTCTGCCAGTTGGCGGTATCGCTTCCGTGAGTCGCTCCATACGAATTCTGGCCCCAGTAGCTGGCAAAGAATGAGGAAGATTGGTCAGAAGTAATATCTGGAAAATTTCGTACACAGCAACCTGGGCGATGGACGTAAGGTCAATAACGGTGTAGCTAAAGGGCAATCAGGAATCATACGTTGTCATTACGCCCATTATCGAAGGCGAGAGCTTGTAAAGCTAGAAGGCCAGATGAAGCCACAAGACCGAGGTGCTTGAGGAAGGTCATGTTTCGTCACCGAAGAGTGTAGAAGACGACTTGAGGCACAACATTACAAGTTCAAAAGCTTTTATCTTCCTCTTCGTTCCCTCATCTGGAGATGCGAGAAGATCGCTATGCTTGCCGCCGCCACTCTCGGTTCACCTGAGAAGCCAAGTCTTGTGGTCTTGTGTGCTCGTGGGCTTACATTGACGCAGTGTCCGAGGCATTAGGCGATTCTATAGCAGCGAGGAACATGTGTGAAGGCGATAAATTTGGAATTTTGTGCGTTCGTATCATCCAGAAATTGTATGGCTCATCCATGTCAGAGCTATTCACCATGCGGTTGTTGTTGGAGAATCGCTTGCGGGTGCCTGGGCCGTGAAGTATTCGCGCAAAGATCGAAGGTTTGAACACTCCCCCGCTCCCGAGCACTTCCGCGACAGACTTCTGCGTGAGTATCTTGGCTCGAAGGAAGTGCCATCGGCCCACTGCTATTCAATAGGACAATGCAATTCCTCATATGAAGAAATCACATACGGAACGGAAGATTTCAGTATTGGTGAAGAAAGGCTCCGGGTCGTTCTACTCGAGTTACTCGAGAACAGGAAACGATGCTCCACGCGGTCTGAGAGTGTCGCATCATATTCGCCAGAATTGTGTGAGACTAAATCAGCCCCGCTGAGTACCACAGTTGAACAAAACATATGTTGGAATGCGATAAGAATTCCAAAGGAGTCGACATCGCAGCGGATCGGAATAAGGGTCTAGGCTTAGGGAATCGATAAGTTGCAACCTGCTTGAGAACCTGCCTACTTTCAAATACCATAGTGCGACTTGAAAGAGGTGGCGGGTACTTTGTTGGCTCGGCTAGGTAATTCCACGTAATGGTGAAAGAGCCCAAGCAATGAAATGCGGTAATTCCGCTCTTGAGCTCTAAATTTAGCCTACATTGGCGAGGAACTGCGAACATCCTAATCATCGGTCCTATCGGGGTAGCACAGGGTGAGGTAATGGCTTACATGGGCGACGGGGTTGTTCCTTGAGGTCTTCCACTGAAGATGCCATTTCTGTCTATTCTTACAAACAGTTTCTTGGATGCAGCATGCGCCGGAAAACATAAATATATGTTTCAAGTCATTCAGAATAACTTGACGTGAATGTCGGGTAAAAGTGACTTCTCGTCCACGAGGTTCACATCAACAGTGACGGGGAACGGTTGTATGTCTAAATAGAGCCATGTGCCAGCTCTTCACCGCAATGAATGTCTTTGGGAATTTGTAGAAGTCGAGGTATGCATGGTGCACAACAGGTGGAAGGTATCGTGACTTGGGACCGAGTGATCTGCCCATCCACCACCAGGAAATGGCAAGGCATGAGAACAGGAGATTCTGGGTTGTCCAGTCGGCTACTAGGAATGACTGTATTTCAAATGAGAGGCGAAAAGTGAATCAGAGAAATCATGCCGAGCACGAGGTAAGAGTACTCGCCCGTACATCTGGCGACTCTCGCCCCGCTTTGCTTCCGTTCATGATCTGTGTACGCATGCCGTCGCACTATCGGCATCATGGCCACTTTCAAAAGGAACGGCAGTATAAGTGGTTGATCTAGTCAGGAAAAGGCTGACTTGTATGAGAACATCGGGTGCGTAGAAAGCTAGAATGATAGATGTCCTACCTTTTCTTCTCATCAGGTATCATTCGATTGTTGGAAGCCTGGAATACGAGCACGCTCTGAAGCTGGTTTGAGAACTATTACAGTGATTATGAGTGATATGTATCATTGGGAACATTTTCGCCGAAGGACCTAGACCCCTTGAATGTTTCTCGAACAAGGATACTCCCATTTGACAGTGTCATGAAGAGAAAAGGGCGAGTTTGAAACCGAATAGCTTCTCAGCAAGTCAACTTTGTTCAACCATTCGAGCGCACATGACACAGCAAAAGCGAGTAAAGCAATTCCCTGTATTCGGAATGCAAAGTATGAGCGCACGAGTGTGTACAGTCAGATCAACAGAGTAATGTGCATCTCAATCGGGTTCCCGTCAGTCTCCAATAAATTAGCACCTCTCCATCCGCTCCTCTTCATGAGTCGTTTAAGAAGTCGTCTTGGGGGTTACAGCAGTCGCTTCGTATGACGCAAAGTCAGGGTGACTAAATGGGTCCTCTATGATCTGCGTTGATTGTCACGCCCATCTCTTGAGAAGTATGAGCTGTTGACTGCAGTCGCTTGCAACATGTCGAATACGGATTCACCGACGCCCAAGAACTTTTCCGCTGCCCCGCGGAAAGTCGAGTCGGACATCGAAGAAAGGTCAGGCCTAAAGAGAGACGCTTGAGTATTATAAGATATGAGCATGCAATCGTGCTCGACATACGAGAATCCGCTTGACCGCCGAACGCCTGCTAACACAGTTGAAACGAGGACCGCATCAAAGGCGTAATGAGCAAGTCTCCCGAGTGCCATGAGAGTTCCAGTTAAGAAGCTTGGTTGATGTAGAAGTAGGTGTTAGATTGAGCTGAAAGAAATGCACACAACGGTGGAAGTTGTCCTTAAATGTCGTGCAGTCGGCTTGAAGGTTTGCCAGTCGAGGACGAAACCGGTCGGCATCATACTGGCGCACAGGTCTAAATATGGAAATAGTTTGATTGCCCTGACTATTCGTCTGCATCAATTCCCGCAGTCTTGCGGTGCGCAGCTTTGTGGACGTGGGGGCAAGCAATAAGCAATTTCGGACACAACACTGGTTGATGCCTAACATTCCTATTTGGGCGACTAGTAGATATGCTATTGGTACATCTCGAATGGCAAAAATATTATCACTGGCACTGTTCACCAGTCTGCAATTCCCCATCCATTGAAAGCCACACCTCGAAGATTCCATTGTCCCACCTTCGGCTGTACATGCCCACTTGAGTCAGTCGCGCGACTGTAAACGGTACCGGTTTCCGCAGAACAAGGTACCTCTCCCTCCCAGATAGTCCAGCTGAATTTACTCTCCTGATATGTAATTTTTGTCTGCTCCCAAGTCTGGCCATCGTCGACGCTGACCTCGACAGCAGTGACATTTCCTGTTGGACCTGGGAGAGCGTAACCTTTTACGAAGAGTCTGTCTGAAGTTGATTTGTACGCTGTGCCGATGACAGAGTTAAGAGGAAGCGCAGTCATGGCAGGATATTTAGACCACAGTGGTTTCGCGGCTTCTTTGGATTCGACCTAGCAGATGACAGTCAGGTCATAGCACAAGCAATGAGAGGGAGGTAGCTTACGTTAGGAGGAAGAATCTTGTAGTCACGTTGTTGGTAGAAGTTTGGCGACTCTGAGGCGGAGATAATGACAGTATCTGCCCATTTCACCCAACGAGCGCCAAGATGCCCGGGAACAACGATGCGAAGAGGAGCGCCGTGGTCCGGAGAGAGATCTTCCCCATTCATCTATGTATTTCAATGAGGTCAGCTCGTGATAGATAGTGTGATGGACAAGTTCCGAAAACACACCTCATAAGCAAGGATAACGCCTGGATCTGAGTCCAACACTTGGGCTAGGGGGATGGATGCCCCATAGTAATCGTCGTCTTGGCATAAGGTCGCATAGGATGCGAAGCAAACATGCAGGTTGTCGGCATTAGGGTCGGAGATAAGCTCAAGGTGCTGCAGAACGTCTCGTAGACGGGCACCACCCCATCTGCAATTTGCAACGACGCCATCAGCCCAGGCGACACCGTGGACGGGTTTGATTGCGCCCATCTCTTTACGTCTTATACCAGCACACTTTAAACAGGTGTCAAAAGCATGTATCGGAATAAAGGCGCTTAGAACTCACCTGAAGCACGGCGACTGTCTCAACTTTTGTGAAAAGTGATTTGATAGTACTCATAGTAACTTGGCATTCCTTGTCAAGGCCTTTAAAGGTGACGGTGTACGTGTCGGGGTCGAATTCCCGGACAGGACCATGATTGCGACAGTACACGAGTTCTTCGGGAGTGATTGGAAATTCGACCAGGGCAGCTGCAGTGGGTTCTGCATTGAACGGTTCCTTGCCGCGGATGACAAGACGAGTAGAGTGGTCGGGTTCGCAAGAATAATCCATGATAGCTCCAGTCATGATTTGAAGGTACAGTGAGAATAGCAGCAACGATAAAGTGGGGAGTCAACGGTGTGGTAACTCCTTGCAAAGCCTTTAAGGTCCGGTCCCAAGTCATGCCGAAAACGTGACTTGTGATCGCGAGAAATGAGTTCAATGAATTCAGCCATGAGAAGTTCAGCGAGTAAGAGATAAGCGATTTTCTGACATTGGGTGGCCATGAACTTGTTCAAGGAGGATAGAAGACATGGGAGAACGAAAGCAAGTTTGAGTACAAGCGATGAACAACTTAGAGCGATGTCGCCATCGCCATCACGTGATATCTTTCTAACCCATGGAATTTTGCTCCGTCTAGAGTGACATACGGAGAGCAGAATAAAATGTGAATAAAATGTAATCTATAGCTCAAGGTTCCAGCGATGCGGGGAAGGTACCAGCCTCACGCTGCTCGTCCCACCTGCCAATCTGTAAAGAAAGGGTTCAGCCACCCGTGACCTAGTGTATCAAAAACGGAAAGCATACCCATTCATCTGAAAGTGACACGGAATTAGAATCAACGTAGAGGGAGATCAAGCCAAGGAACGTACTGGGGCATAGCGAGTTGTAGGCCTTCTTGAACTGTTTGCAGGCAGCAAATTCCTCGCCTTTGGCAGCGATACACTTGAAGTAGTCGGTGTAGTTCTGGAAGCTGGGGTACATTGTTAGAACTTTCTCGTGGTGGGCTCGGGATGAAAGCGCGTACCAGTTCCTCGTCTGGTTGGTGTTAGGGAACCGCGCTAAAGAGGTTGTCAACGCCGAACGTTCAGAAATTGGGTGACTTGTAGAGCATACCGTCAAAACCAACAGTTTGGAGAACGTATTTGCTACAAAAACATAAGCAAAGACGCGCCATGGGGCAGAATAAACATACCTGGAGAGCTCAGACTCGGACATCGTGTAGGGCAAAGAGGGAGGAGGATGAGCGTCGGAATGCGGCGGAATCACAACCCAGGGCCTTAGCGTATTATGTAAGCAAATAAGTCTCGACCACCCTGCAGTGCCTCTCTGGACTCTACTTCAACACTCTCTATGGATTCTCTCAAGGCCCTCGTTGCTGAAAAACGCAAGGCTATATCTGATGACTCGGCACGACCAACAAAGTACATGCGCAAAGGCGAACTTGAACGCATTAAGGAGGAGGCGGAAGCAAAAGCGCAAGAAGAGAAACGACTAGCTGAAGAGGCAAAGAGGCGAGAGGAAGAGGCCGAAAAGGCCGCAAAGAAAGTGAGTTGTTACAAAAAGGCTTTTAGATGTGTCCTTACACTGTGATGGAGAGCAGGCTTCCCGAGCATCGTCGTCTTCTACACCTCTTCGTGACACAGAGTCTCCAAATCCAGAATCATCTTTCAATATTTCCAACGAAGAGACTATCCGCCGTCTTCGTGGCAAGGGACAACCCATCCGTCTCTTCGGTGAATCAGACAAAGATCGTCGTCTGAGACTACGTGCGCTTGAACTTATTGAAGAGCGAGACCACGGACGTCAGGGCGGACACAATGATTTCAAGAAAGCTCTCGAGGACGTCGAGAGCGTAGAGAAGGCGCTGCAGAGCAAGAATGGAAAAGGGAAGAAGAAGGAGGGCGAAGTCACAAATGTCGGTGTACTAGACCTCAACCTCATCAAGACCGATCCGGATAAACTGTATCCTCTCATCTATTATGCACTCAAGCGGGTACTTAAGGAATGGGAGGAAGCTATGGATGAGAGGCCTGAGTATATCAAGAGGTCAACTCAAGGGAAACTGGCAGCTGCAACACAAGTCCAGTCAGCAGAGTACCTGAAACCTCTCTTCAAGAATCTACGGTCAAGGGTCTGTTTCTGTTCTTACACCTTTCGCAAATCATCTAACGAACTTGTGCAGTCTCTTCCCTCTGACATGTTGCATCGTATCGCCGAAGTTGTGCATCACATGCAAAAACGTCAGTATCAGCGTGCTAACGATGCCTACCTTCGGCTTTCAATTGGAAATGCACCTTGGCCCATTGGTGTAACCATGGTTGGGTATGTCAGCCATCATCTTCGAAAGTACAAGGTCCTCACATTCTTCCTCAGTATCCACGAACGTTCTGCTCGTGAAAAAATCTCTCGAGATCAAGTCGCTCACGTCCTAAACGACGAAGTCAGTCGCAAATATATTCAAAGCCTTAAACGGTACGTCTTGGGAGTTCATGTTGCCTGAACTTGTGTGGATTGATCCTTGAGCAGGCTGCTTACCTTTTCGCAGACAAAGTATCCCCCAGATGACATCTCGCAGCTTATGGGCTGAGTGAAACTCAGACGCTGTTCTGTTTTGTATTATACCGTTTCTGTATTATGCGATCCTAATGGGCATACCGATATCCTTGTGCGACCTATAGATGGTATAACGTTCATGAAAACTACCGGCCAGCCTCAAGGCCTCTCCTATTTCTTCTTTCCCTTTTGACGAGATTTCTGGGCAGCCGTAGCTGGCTCGGCGAGTGCGTGGCCTGTCTCATTGATATGATTGAAGAGTTTGGTCTTGCTTTGGAACGTCTCTGCACAGACGTGGCAACGGATCTGCAGATATTTGAATTTAGAGTGTGTTCAGAGCTGCACATTGCAAGATAATACATCTTTATTTGGCGTTGCCGCATCTTCTGCCTTTTTCGCCTGCTTGGCTCGTCGCTTATCACGCTTCGAGAGTTCAGGCACTTGGGAAGCTGCTTCCCCTTCTGCTTCCTCTGGTTGACCTTCACTGGCACCGTTGAGTTCGGGTACCTCTCCATCAAGGCCAAACTGCTGTTGATTCCGTCGCACCGCTCGTCGTTCGGTCTTTGACATCGGTTCCAGCGTACCCTTCTTGCTTCTAGAACCCTTCTTTTGTTTCTTGCCTTTGGGCTGGTCGGATTCGGGGGACACTTCCCTTGTGGGTAGTTCACTGTTTTCCTCCGGCGTCTCTGGTACCTCACTCTGTGATCTCACAGATGGAGTCATTGACCGAGGTGGTTCAGGAGTTCCTTTGGCGTCGGTGGCGGCACTCTCCTCTCCATCCACAGCATTCTCTGGTTCCAGATCCTCTCCAGCCTCACCCTCCAGCCCAAATGCCTCATCTTCCTTCAACATCTGCCTCTGCAACCTCTCGACTTCTTTCAAATGCTTCTTACTCCTCTCGTGACTATCCCAAGCTGCCTCACTCCGGAAAGTCTTGTTACAAACAACACACTCCCATTCTTCATCATCTCCCCCTTCGGCAACTGCCCATTCAAGGTCGACGTGAAGGTGTCGAGAGTCGACCTTCTGCCATTCTTGTTCGACATAGTTTTCTGATGCTTGTGCACGGCGGAGCGCTGCTGCAGTGTCTTGTTGGTTGGCTTCGTTGGATGTGGATTTGGATTGGCTGGAAGATGCTTGCTGAGCGAGGTGGGCTTTGTATCGGGGGTCGCGTTTGCGGATGAATTTGACTAGTGCCTTTGGGGGAGATTATCAGAATGTAGGATTAGAATAGTATTTGAAAAAGTAATATTTACCTTGACAATGTCATTGTAGCCCTTGCGCGAATCATCCCGAGCTTTCTTGTTTTCCTTCTCCATCAATCTGGAATGCCATCAGTAAAAGAAGGTATCAGTGTAGTCGGTGCTCACCTGCGCACGCGACGATCTGGAGCTTCCGACAGATTCCATTTCTCGTCCCAGATAAAATCCTTTTCGGTGCTAAAGTTCAGCCAGAATGCATAGAAATGCTTGGCCGCTTCTTCATCTTGGCCTTTGCTGGATGGTGACCAGGACCAAGTAGAGTACCCGAAGGAGGGATAATCGACTGGTCCGGAAAACCAGGCTTCTTCGGACTGTAGTCGGGAGAATAGATTGCGATAGATGGTGAAGAAGCTCTGAACAGAACAAGTTATTTCATGTTAGATACACTCCGAAGGAACAGGGCTCTCTTACATCAGGTCCATCGCCGAAATCCTTCCATATCGTGGGATCGAAGAATCTCTCGATATGCCGTTCTGTCAGGCCACGATCTCTTGCACGAGAGGGAGGAGCGCCGTGCTTGACGTCCTGAAAGACGGTCTCGGCATCGGGCTCTGGGGCAAGGGAGGCTTTATGGGAGTCGTACCAGGCCCTTTCCTACTTGTAGTTGTATTAGTTGAACGTATAGTAAGGATATATTGCATAGCTCACTTGCTCATCACTAAGCACCTAGACCGTGACTCGAAGGTAAGCTGTATAGTTGATTGGCGTAGGAGAATTGCACACACCTCGTAGGCTTGTTGTATTGATGCGAAGCGTTTTGTAGCTTCTTCTATGTTTGTGTGATTCTTATCTGGGTGGTGTAGCAGTGCGAGCCTGCGGAATGAACGCTGGATTGCGACTAATTAGCTGGTGCTTGAGGACAGCACAAGATCAACAGCTCTCACCCGAATTTCATCCTGCGTCGCAGTTTCCTCTACTTCCAGCAACTGATAGTAATCTTCTGGAGCATCTGCACCATCTGCACCATCGTGTGCAGCTCTCGATTCTCGGGCACCCATTCAAAGTAAGGAGATCGAGGAAAACAAATATCACATACTGACTTGTTGACTCGTCCCTTATTCGGCAGTTTCCGTATTTGGGCTTCGGTAGGCTTTAGTTGATGTGCCTTTGGACCTCTTCGCGTTACTCCACGAGTCATGTCAGACTTTCTCAGCTCCAGTTCGGCCCACAAACCAGGTATTTGATATATTTTATTCTTGTGAGAGGCTGACAGTTACCTTTTGCCAGTGGATGCTGCTTCTCGTAAGGAGCAAATTATGAACCAAATCAAAACAGAGCTTGCTCTCGTTCAAGCCCAGGAACTCATCACCGTGAGTTGCATGCGTGTCCTCCCTCTTGATTCAACTTTCTGGTGCTCAAATGCCTCAAATACAGAAAACGAATGAGAAATGTTTTGCCAAATGTATCACCAAGCCGGGTACGTCGCTCTCGAACGCGGAACAGGTCAGCCATTCCACCAGTTGCGAAGGAATAGGCTGCTGACATAGGGGATCCAAGACGTGTTTGAGTCGTTGTATCGATAGGTACATGGATGCTTGTGAGTCGTATATGTATTGTACTTGCCGGACTACTAGACTGAACCGATTCATAGTCAACCTTGTGAGCAAAACATATGTCTCGAGACTGAGCAAACAACGGGGTGGCTCGGATAGTATTTTCTAGTCCATCTCGCTTTCGCACGACCGGGCGTCCCCTATCTCGAATCTCTTTACCTGACATACGAGCTCCAATACCTGCTCAGAAGCAATGTTACAAATTAACAGGTGGATTACTATGTTATCGGTACGGATACAAGTGATAGATCCTAGAAACACGCATGTATGTTAATACGAGACGGTATTAATATTAATATTAGGCCAATAAAGTAACGGTTGCTGAGATGAGAATTCCGAAAATACAAACAAGTCATTTTCTTCAGTAGGAGTCGTTCGATGGGGAGAAGAACTCTGGGAAATAAGGTGATTGGTGGGAAGGACGTTGATGATATCCGGTGCTGCCACTAGTTGGGTAAGACTGGTAGTAGGTGGGAGGGTGGAATCGAGTAGCAGTGTCGATTCCACTTTCGGAGTAGAAATGTTTTGGCTGAGGTACCTCCAGAGGGCTGAGGCGCCTAGGTGGTGCGGAAACCAGTCCGGCGTCCGTTCCCAGTAACCTCATCCCGTCATGTTCGTTATACATGTCCCCATATTGCTTAGTGCTATAAACGGGCAGTGCACCAACACGAGATCGATCAGATCCATAGTATACATTTGCTAGCGCTTTGGTATCGTTCACGGGAGCCTGGCCATCAGAGCAAGACGCCGAGTCCCACCCGCGAGACGAATCCAGGGGTTGGAGATAGAAGGCATCATCCATCACGGGAGAAGGATAAGTCGGTGTGGTCGAAATCGAAGTGGAAGTTTGCTGGGATGGAAACTGGTGGTTATCCGTCGGTGTCGGATGGTCCACGGGATGAAGGGTGACGGGTTTCGTGTCCTCCATTAAGTTTTTTACATAGGTGACGACATTGGCTAGGGGCAAGGCAGGTCCTCCGAGCACGTGGCGAAGGTTCCGGGTCGCGGCTTTACTTTCCGTCCAGTCTTCGCATCGCCTCCAGCATGGAGGAGGAACGCCCTGCTCTCGCTTGAGGTTCCGTCGTAGGAAGAACGTTGGAGGGCTTGAGAGATCGAGGGCCAAGAAGGCTTTTCCGGGATCGGCGTTCTTGAAGGCTAACTCCTTCAGAGCGTCAAGTGGTACCTGCATCTTGAAGCTATAGTCGCTGGAGCGAACAAACCAGGTGAAACATCGTTTCTTTTCGCAGATCCAAGCTAAGAGGTCATGTTCATCCTCAAAATTGACCCGGTTCCATGCTCCAATTGTAAGTGTCGTACAAGGAATAGTGAACACGGAAGCTGTAGGGCGATGCGATTAGATGGAAGGAATTGATCATTGAGTTAGGATAAATAAGGCACTCACAGTCATCTTCCTGGATTAACTTTTCGAAGTCTGTTTGCACCGCTTGGCAAAGTTCGGGAGGCTCTTTGACAGGAGATGGGCCCCGTGGACGCGTTTTGCATTTTTCACCACTGCTCTTCGCTTTGGCTCGCCTGTCACATGTGGAGTAGAGCCTGAATTAGTATCTCGAGCTGAGATGAAGCAAAAATTGAAGCAAAGCGCTCGCAAGGCGGCGGCCGTACCTATTTTGGAACCAGACTTGAATCTGACGCTCGGGGCAACCTACTTGCAAAGCGATCTCGCGTCGACGAACAACGGTTGGGCTGCAGTCTACAGCGAAAAGACGTTCGAGCTGGGCAAGCTGTTCTTTTGTTAGACGACCCCGTTTTTTCTTTGGTAGATCTTCTTTTGGGGATGTTGAAAGTAGCGCTTTCTCCCGTCGACTGGGTGAGGATGAGCGATCGTGCAATTGCGGTAAGTCGGCTGGAGATCGCGGGGCCATGGAAATGTCTGGGATGATATCGACGAGGTGTTGCTAAGGCGGATATCAGGTCAGTCGGGGTGTGGGTGTAGGAGGGTCGAAAAGCCTACGATCAAGTGGTGGGGTGGGCGAGCAGGTTCGAGATGAGGATGAACCTCGAGAGAGAGTGACAAGAAATAGGTAGTCCTCGGGAGCCGGTGGCGGACTTGAAAACGCTCCCGACCAATGTTTGGTTGGCTTGAAAGCCGGAAAGATTGAATAGCCCCGGAAAGGTTTCACCATCCAAGGCATACCCTATACGCGATGCGTTCACCACCCCGACGATCCAATCTAGGAACAAGTTTGGGGCGCACGCCAAAAGCCGGTCTCCGCCATTTGTATAGGATATCAATGGGGCTAGTGTTTTTGTTGAACGCTGATAACTTGGTTAACTTATGACTATAATAGATTCTACTTAACTGCCGCGACATACTTCGAATACCGTGATGCAGTCATTAGAAGGTCAAGCATCTATTCATCCAAGGTCAGTTGACAGTTTTACTATTTGAAAGCGCTCGAAGACAAGTTCTCGTAGCCAGTCTACGACGTTCCGGGGCAAAGCCAACCGCCACAGGGAACCGGAGAATTGCGAAGACCCTTGGCAAAGAGCATGGCAAAAATCTCCTGAGCGATCGTGTTGCTACCCGAAGCCCATTGAAAAACGATGAGGGAACCGAAGAGTAAGTTATCACCAAAAGGATCAGGTACTACATCGTAAGCGTCATCTGACGGAGTATGACTTTTCCTTCTTCTTGTGTTGGGTTATAGAGCTGCAGAAAAACACAAGCCTCTATTTCTTCATTTTTAAGACGTGATTGCGCAAAACGGGGCCGAAAGTCAAAAGATTATCGAGTATCGAAGGGTTGTTGATGGGCTTGGTGGGAACAAAGTCAGTGAAGAGATCAGGGTGGGAGAGACTAACCTTACCTGGCCTTCATAGCCCTGCCTAATATTGCAAATTGTCATTGGCACGTGGGCCTCACGATTCACGGGACACTGAATACATACGATCAATGTCTAAACGGATTAAACCGTTGGTCTAGGGTTGTTTATAATGAATGTGTGAGTTTCTTGTCGTAGTGAGTATCACAGACAAGTTGAATGTCAGACTAGAGTAGATGGGTAGGATTATTCGGCAGATGGTTCCATATTCATCTGAAAATACACTAGGCCAAACTGGCAGGAAAAATATTTCATCCTTAAACCTCTGACAACTTGCGTTGTCGTACAGTAGCTTCAAACGGACACGACCGATGTAATCGAAGTGTTACCACATTATACTTACTCACTCGCCGGCAACCTAGACAACAGCGGGAGTCACAAGATCGGCAGTCATACTTACGCACACAACAGGAGAAAGAAAATAATCAAACTGAAAGGTCTGAAAGGTATACTTGCACACACGAAAAAATGGTTGACAGAAGCCCATCCTTGCGCGCCCTGTAAAAGCCTCGTGACAGGAAGAAAAAAAAGGATACCTCTGTCATCGAATTGCAAACTAATACCTGGGCCGTTTGAATTCCCTATCATCATACCCGCCTGGACCTTCTCTCTTGAGATCTGAGCGATGGCCACCTCCAAATCCACCTCCGCCCCCGGACATACCTCCTGGCCCGCTTGGGGGCGGGCCGCCATACCCATTGGGATTGTCGTTGAACCCTCCACCGTGGAAGCCAATTCCACCGCCGCGTCCACCCCTACAGGAAGTCAGCATCCGGCTCATTAGGCGGTTTGAATAGATTTAATTACCTGAAGCCTCCTCCTCCGCCAAAGTCATCCCTTCCGCGGAAACCCCCTCCTCCGCCTCTGAAATCACCTCCCCCGCCAAAGCCACCTCGCATGCCTCCACCACCACGGTCGCCACCGAAACCTCCACCTCCGCGATCTCCATAGCCGCGATCATGTCCACCGAACCCACCACCGCGACCACCTCCAAACCCACGACCACCTCCACGACCGCGGAAGCCGCCTCCCCTATCACTGAAACCACCGTTGCGCTCGCCAAATCCACCACGGAAACCACCACCACCACCGCCACCACCAGTACGAGGCGGAGGTGCGGGTTCAACTTTTTTAGGCCGGCCACCAAGACCACCACCGAGTCGTCTGGGTTTCCAGCCTCGAACGGTGCGACCACGTTCAACGTCAACCAATATACGTTTTCCCATAATATGTAGACCATCGGATTCTTTGTACGCAGCTGTAAGGGGACATTTAGTATGGAGGAGAGACGGAGGGAAAAAGTGAATGGCAGTACCTTTCATGTCGCGTTCACGTTCATAGACGACGAAAGCATACCCTCGGCTCCGTCCTTTTTTATCTCGTACTATTCTTACACGTTCAATTGTACCATAACCCTCGAACTCGCGTCGGAGGTCCGTTTCAGTTGCACTCTTGTGCTGTTCGGGGTGGGTCAGTTTATGGTGAAAAAAAAAAAAAGACGCAAAAAAGCAGCGTACCAATCGAGAAATGAAAAGTGTTTTATATGGATCACCAACGGCCTCGGGATCGTCAGCAGGTTTGTCTAGAAAAGTCGTGAGTCATAGGTTGCAAGTCGTGGTAAAGGCTGTACTCACAATTCTCCTTGGCCTTTTTGAAGTCCTCCTCCTTACGAGCTTTGCGCTCTTCTCTGCGAATCTGTCGCTTAACTTCCTCTGCATGTGTGAAGACGGGCTCCTCGCCCTCCTCCATGCTATCCGCATTTGCGGCAGTGAAGAGGTTATTTGTTGTTTCTTCTTTGAGACGCGCAAGAATCTCGCCCACGCCCCCTACAGCCTTATTTCGGACCCGGTCGATGTCCCTGTCGACCGGGCGAGAGTAGGGGAGAGGCGGCCGAGGCGCAAAGAGCTTGAGGAGGTTTGGCGGGAGGAGGTGAGTGCCGGGCATTGGAGAGTGAGGACGATGCACGCCTGCGAGAGGAAATCACTCCGTGGGAAAATATTATCCAAATACAGGGTAAATAAATACTGGAGGCACTGCAAGTTAACTGTTCCGAGGATATTTGCTCGGAACAGTGGCTTGAGCAATTTAATACCAGTTTAATCATTCATTGTCAAGTTTGGCTGCTTTTGGAGCTTCGTTTCCATAGCTAGGCCTGGCTCGAAGAGTCGCAGGAGGAAACGACGCCGTGAGAAAATCCAACCAAATATAAAATAAATAAATAAATTGTAACCTTCATCCATGCTTGCCATTGCGAGGGCTGCAGCTCCTCGGAGGACAACCGCCGTGTTTTCCTCCTTTTTCTTCCATAACACTCAATGGCTCGACAAAAAACTCCTCGATGAGCCCCGGATCTCCCTCCCAAGAGAGGCCTACAAAAAGCTCGACGCGTTGTCTCCCAAGAGTCTCGTAAAGGTCTACCTCGAGCTTTCCAAGTCCCGGCTTACGGTCCTCAATGTCCTTACTACAATGTCAGGCGTTGCGCTGTCACCTCTTCCAACAACAGTACCTATACTGCTTTCAACGGCAGTTGGTACAGCACTTTGTTCAGCCTCGGCGAATTCGTTGAACCAACTCCAAGAAGTTCCATTTGATGCGCAAATGGCTCGAACCCGAAATCGCCCTCTCTGCCGGAGAGCTATATCTCCTAGACACGCGGCAGGGTTCGCGATTGCAACAGGCATTGCTGGTCCAGCGCTACTCTGGACAGTGGTCAATCCCACGACGGCCATTCTCGGCGCAGCCAATGTCGCGCTTTACGCAGGCGCGTACACATGGATGAAGCGTCATTCAATATGGAATACGTGGCTTGGCGCCGTCGTTGGTGCTGTACCACCTCTCATGGGTTGGACAGCTTGCGGAGGAAAGCTCTGGCCAAGCGCAGATTACCCAGTTCATTTATTCCTTCCCGACTTTATGTCGTCGGGCTTACCGGCTTTGGATCCATCGATGATCGACAATCCTCTCGCGCCTTTCGCGTTATTCATGCTGCTTTTCAGCTGGCAGTTCCCACATTTCAATTCACTCTCATACGTCGTACGAGGGTCATATACACAAGCTGGATATCGTATGCTATCCGTTCTCGATCCCGCGAAAAACGCACTCGTATCCCTCCGACACGCTGCTCTCCTTATTCCCATTTGCTCCATCCTCGTTCCCGTGTCTGGTCTCACGACCTGGGCTTTTGCAGTCACTGCATTGCCTCTTAATTTAATTGCCCTTCGAGCAGCGTGGAGGTGGTGGAAATATGGTGGAGAAAGGCAGGCGAGGACAGTATTTCAACATAGTTTGTGGTATCTCCCTGTCATGATGGGGCTCATGATGTTCCACAAGCAAGGAATGGATTGGTTGAAGTGGTTGGGTCTATCAGATGAGGAGCAAGAGAAGGAGAAAGCGGTCGAAGCTTGACGATGTGATATCTAGAGACATAATTCATGTACTATTAATACTTGGGTATCTAGACAGTGAAAAAGCTCGCTCACCATGACGCTTTCTTGGCTGCCTTTGCTGCTTCACGTTGTTTTTTGAACGCTTCCAATCTATTTTTCATCATCTGAACCTTCATATCCGCTTCCTCTTGAGCACGTTCCTCCTCCAAGAACCGATCCATAATGAGCTCCTTTTCCTCAATCTCCTTCTGTTGTCGCACCTGCTCTTCCGTAAGCTCGACTTTTTCTTCTACACCCTCTTCCTGAGCCTTTTCTCCTTCTGCACGAGCTGGAAACCCTTCAGGGACTTCGGGTGCTAGCTCAGGCTCGGCCATAACTGTTGCGCGCTGATACCTCTCGTGGAAATCTGGTGCTTGGAGAAGCTCTTTCTGAAATCTCTCGTATTCAAGATCGATGGCAGAAGGTGGTTGTTTTGGTGCGTTAGTGGAAGACTGTTGTTGTTCTTCATCGTCATTGTCGGAATCGTCTCCTGCATCGAGGTCGGGTGCGCGTGAGGGATCAGAGAAGAAATCGGCTGGGAAACCTCCTGCAGCAAGTTTTGGTTTTTTGGAAGCTGAAGTCGAGTCGGAACCTTCATTATCATCTGTATCTGGCACAGCTTTGCGCTTATGACCCGCTTGTTCCTCCTCAACTACCATCGCTCGTTGTCTTTCATCCTCCTCCTCTTGTGCTGCTGCCGCTTCAGCCTCTTCCTTCGCCCTTGCTTCATCTCGTAGACGTTCTTCCTCCTTAACGCGAGCGACGTTTGTTCTGTGGGCCTTACTCCCAAGGTGGCCTTCCCATGCTGAAGCGAATTTGACAAGGGTACCGCAGATGATGCATCTAAGTTGGCCAGAGGCGTTGTATGAAGCTAAAGGATGGGATATGCGAGCTTCTTGTCGTTTGGCGCGTAGAAGGGCGCGAGCATCTGCCATTTTCTAGTATGGGTTTTGTTGGTACAAGTACAGAGCTCGTGGATGGGGAAGAGTCTATTCTAGTGTTACATCATCATGTGACTATTACAGTTACTTTTCCAAGTCGAAGACTTGTTTGATATGCGCGACAACGTCTTTGTCTCCAGTGTTCTGCACATTTGCATTTTATGAGAAGTGAAAAGGGAGAGGAGATGTGGGGCCTTACCTTGGTCAGGTCGTCGCTGATCTTGACGCAGGGAAGTCCGTTTACGGAGCGTAGCTTGATAACAATGTTGAGGGCCTTGCTCTTCTCCGTTGATCCACTTGAGAGTACGCGGAAATCGTTTGTGAAGAATGTTCCGATACCGAATGAAACTGATCTCAGTGTTAGAAAAGAATTGCCTGCTAATCAATGCGTGGAAAGAATACCTCTTTCGAATCCGAGTTCGTTGCACTGTTCCTGGATTTTTAATGCCTTATCAACGTTAAGTGCATCAGAAAAGATCATCAGCTTTTCGCGATAGTTGATCCGTAGTTTCTCGTATATTTCTTTGACGCGGGGTGCAAAAATGAATGGATCACCCGAGTCTTGTCGGAGTCCAGTCCATTTCTTAGCACGTTCTGGGTTCTGCAGTATTTCCTACAAAGGTTGAGTGATTTAAAATATTAGACTATGTTGCGTGGGATTTGACACACACTTTGAAGAATGCTTCAGTGGAAAAGGTATCTGTGAGCGCTGTGAGCAGGCCGGGGGTATTTGGGTACGATTCTTCCCAGAGTCGGAGCGCGGTATCGTTGACGTGCTCGTATCCTCTCAAGGCACCGATCTATTCAATCAGAGGTATCTTAGCGGTTATCATCAACCACAATCAAGATACATACACCCATGAACCATTCGCTTCAAACACAAAAATCACGGCCATCAGTATGCGATATCTGATGATGATAAGTAGTGCGAGGTACGTACTGAGCTATGGTGCCTATCGGAGTGAGATTATATTTATGCGCCAAATGAACCTACACGAGAGAGACCCCGCTTGAGAAGGTGGCACGGGTTTCGGGAAATGAGAGCCAGGGATATTCACGTTACTCGTCCCGCCCAAGCGGCCGCGGGTATTGGAATCGGATTGTTGGGATGCTCGTACGAGGCCTTGAACGACGATGTCTTGCGTCCGAAATGATCTGCGACGTCGAGTGCCGAATTCGCTGATGGAACAGCCGGCCTCGAGTAGTGTTTTGCCCTTTTGGAATGCGAGTTCTAATTTTGAGAGTGGGCTTAACAGATGGCAAGAGCGCTGTGTAGATCCTAAGTGGCAAAAGCATACCTTCTTGGCCGTCATAGTTCCAGTCAGTATTGTCAATTTTGAAATAGGTTTCGCTGAGGGTGGCCATGAGAGGAACTTCCCAGAGGATGGTTTCTGCCCAGGGACCTGTGGCCTCGATCTCGACCTGACCGGTAGGTGCACCTTCGGAGGGGATGAAAGTTATAGAAACTTGTTCGGGTTTGAAACGGAAGGAAGAAAGATAGTCGAGGTAGTCTTTTGAGAACCAGCTACATTTAGTTGCTAACCAGTCTCGCTCCGAGGGCGTAAGTGCGAGGTCGGTGAAGACTGATAAGATAGAGTGTGAGCGATCTAGGTTGGGAATGGGCATGGATGAGCTGACGGGCTACCGAAGCACGGAAAGTCTCAATGCATCGACGCGAGAATTCAGTGTTTTTACTACGGTTTGTAAAGCGATAGGTGGCTTGAACGTCTGGAAAGTGTTGGAGCACGGCTTGTTGCATGGTCAACTATACGCGCTGCTTTTAGAGGGCGATGAATCTCACGGAAAGCCTAATCATACTTTGTAGAGGTCTGTATCGAGGATTGACCTCGGGAATGCCAGGTTTTCGAGGGCAGCCGCCATGGTAGAGATAAGATGAGAGGTGAACGTAATATAAAAATAGCGCCTGCGTTGAATTTGAAATCCATCAGTCACGGTTTTTTTCTTTCCTACTCTACAATATTTGTCATGGTCAGTTCATGTCGCTCGAAAACTCTGAATTTTGAGACTCATGGAGACTTAGGGTTCGAGAGTAGAGATTCTGAATGAGGGTGGGTATCGCTCTGATGGCAGGCGGCAGTTTGAGCTACGAGACATCACAATCAACCTGGCGCAGCAAGGACAGGCCGACGGATCTGCTATCATCACGCACGGACTTACACAGGTCCTGGTCTCGGTGTTTGGGCCCCGGGAAGGCAAACTGCGGTCACAGGCGATACACGACCGGGCAAATATCAATGTAGAAGTGAATGTCGCGGCGTTTAGCACCGGTGAGCGGAGGAGACGAGGACGCGGGGATAAGTGGGTTTTGTGTCCTGTCTGAATCCTGATATTTTGCTGAGTGGAAATGATTGTTAGACGAATACTGGAGATTGGGGCGACTATCAAGTCAACGTTTGAGCCTGTGGTCCAGACGGCGTTATATCCTCGTACGCAAATCGATGTGTATGTTACGGTGTTACAACAGGATGGGGGACTACTACAAGCATGCATAAATGGGACGACACTAGCACTGATAAACGCGGGTATTCCGATGTTGGATTTTGTGTGTGCGGTGACAGGAGGAGTGCATTCAACGTCACCCATGTTGGATCTGACGACATTGGAGGAGAATGATGTGCCGCATGTCACTGTAGCCATGATGCCCAAGACGGGAAAAGTGGCACTGGTGACGATGGAGACGCGTTTGCATGTGGACCGATTTGAGGAAATTTTTAGGCTTGCGGGAGAAGCGGGGAAGGTCCTGCATCGGGAAATGAAGGGGGCTGTTATGGGGCGAACGAGTACATTAGTGAATGCGATGGGGAGCCAGCAAAGTGTAGATAAGGATGGAGATGAGCAGATGATGGAATGAATGATTTTTTATAGATGCTATCATCGGGAGGGATCCTCGATGCGACGGAAACAGGCAAGCCATTTGTCGCCTTTGTTCCGTTCGACCTTTTTGCCTTCTTCGGTGCTGGTGTAGACGGCGTCGATCACAGAGCCGTGACCTTCTGAACGGAGCGCTCCTTCGTCGACGGGCTCGAAGAGAGGAAAGTTTGTGAGATGGATGCGCATCCAATCGTGAAGATCTTTGACATCGGTGATAGTATACACAATACCACCTGGACGGAGAACGTATGCGTACTCGGCCAGAAGAGTAGGAGATATGATGCGGGCCTTGTGTTTGCGTGACTTGAAATGGGGGTCGGGGAAGAGGAAAAACAAAGCTGAAAGTGAGTGCTTTTTGAAAAAGTTGGGAAGGAACTTCATGGCATTGGCGCGGATTACGGAAATATTGTTGTAATGGGCGTCTGACTGACCCGAATGTGCAACGCGTAGGGCTGCGATGCGGTCAGTGACATACTGGGTGACCTGGACGCGTATCTCAAGCCCAAGGATATGCTTGTCGGGGAAACGGGGCGCAAGCTCAACGAGGAGGCCGCCAAAACCGCAGCCAATATCCGCCCAGTCCGGGGGATTTCCGTCAGGGAAGAAAGTGGCCCAGTCGATCAGCTCGGGGCTGGCTGGGTAGTCAAGAGAGTGGTCTGAGAATGGATTTGCATGTGCACGCTGTCTGTAATGTTTTTTCTACAAAATCAACGACCAGAAAAGTGGATCTCTAGAGCACTTACCTGGGGCAACAGTGCCATGGCGGACAGAGGCAGAGATGGGTTCCGCTAGTCACGTGCACCGCGTTTTCCGGGTTCCCCCATTCAAAAGGCCGGACTTTGCAAAATACCATACTCCTCTCTCTCTCCAACCACCATGTCTTTCGCCCGTGCTGCCCTCAGCAATGTATGTCGTTTTGGTTTTTATTTTGCTGTCAACTCCGCTGACCTTTCGCTAGTCTCGTCTTTCGGCCTTCCGCGTCGCCGGTGTCCGTTTCTCCTCCACCGCTCGCCCAGCTACCCTCAAGGAGCGTCTCGCCGAGCTCATCCCCGCGGAGATTGAGAATGTGCGTACTTGTTCCCCTCCCTTACGCTTCCTTGTTTACCCACAGCACCTAGGTCAAAGCTACCCGTGCTGCTCACGGCAAAAAGACTTTTGGTCCCGTCCAGGTCGACCAGCTCTACGGGTATGTAATTTTTCTTCTGCTGCCAATTCACTCCGGCCCTGACGTCAGTCCAACAGTGGTATGCGTGGTCTTCCTGCCCTGATTTGGGATGGTTCCGTTCTCGATGCTGGTGTGTCATCTGACCTGCTTCCCTGCTTCTTTCTCGGTTTCTCAACATTTACGCAATTCCAGAGGAGGGTATCCGCTTCCGTGGCAAAACCATCCCTGACATTCAAAAGGAGCTCCCCAAAGCGCCTGGCGGCCAGGAGCCTCTTCCCGAAGGTCTTTTCTGGCTTTTGGTCACCGGCGAGATCCCTACCCAGGAGCAGGTTACCGAGCTCTCCAAGGATTGGGCCGCCCGTGCTGCCATCCCGGAGTTCGTCGAGGAAATCCTTGACCGATGCCCTCCCACCCTCCACCCCATGAGCCAGTTCAGCTTGGCTATCACTGCTGTGAGTACACACCGTTGTTCATCCAAAGTCCTCTACTCATTCCTTCTACCAGCTAAACCACAACTCGGCCTTCGCCAAGGCCTACCAGGAGGGTATCAACAAGAAGGAGTACTGGGGCCCTACCTTTGAGGATTCTATGGATCTCATTGCTAAGCTTCCTAACATTGCTGGTCGTATTTACCGCAATGTCTACGGAAATGGCAAGCTCCCCGCCATTGATGCCACCAAGGACTATTCCTGGAACTTGGCCAACCTCCTCGGCTTTGGCAAGGACCCTGCCTTTGTTGAGCTCCTCCGTCTCTACATCACTATCCACAGGTAGGTCTCGGGTTTGATGGCCGTTTCGCGATCTTATCCATTGGTCTAGTGATCACGAGGGCGGCAATGTCTCTGCACACACTGGCAAGCTCGTCGGCTCTGCTCTCTCAGACCCCTTCCTTGCCTACGGTGCCGCCCTTAACGGTCTCGCTGGCCCTCTTCATGGTCTCGCAAACCAGGAGGTTTTGCTCTGGCTCCGCAAGATGCAGAGCAAGATTGGTGAGGAGCCCACTGATGAGGCTGTCAAGGAGTATATCTGGTCAACTCTCAAGAACGGCCAGGTCGTCCCCGGCTATGGTCATGCCGTCCTGAGGAAGACTGATCCTCGTTACACTGCCCAGCGCGAGTTCGCCCTCAAGCACCTCCCCAATGACAAGAACTTTAAGCTCGTCGGCCAGATCTACAACCTTGTTCCCGATATCCTCCTCGAGGTGCGTAACTTTAAATGCTTTGTCTCTTGTCTCTCGTCTCATCCACGATATACTAGGCTGGCAAGGCCAAGAATCCCTGGCCCAATGTCGACGCTCACTCTGGTGTCCTCCTCACCCACTATGGCCTCACCGAGATGCAGTACTACACTGTCCTCTTCGGTGTCTCCCGTGCCTTCGGTGTTGCTGCTCAGTTGATCTGGGATCGTGCCCTCGGTGCTCGTAAGTCTACTACGTTGTATGACCATAACATTTATTAACATAAATTTCTAGCTCTTGAGCGACCCAAGTCGTATTCGACTGCTGCCATCCAAAAGATGTTCAAGGACAAGTCGTAAAGCCTTGGATATTACCTTTCATTCTATAGACATCTATCCTAATGTTATAACTTCACGTGTTGCTAGGACCTAATGATTTATTTTATGAGCTTGAACACATTATATTACTAAGACTGGGTTGTGCTTACAGGCCAGACTGTTTCCTCTTTCTCAATTATTTGGACCTAAAGCAGACTCTTTCCCAGTTGTTGGGATGCTACTTATGTAACTGATTTTCTGAAGTTCATTGAAGCTTTATAAAGTTAATGCATTCCAACTGGGCTTGACCAAAAAGAAAAGGAAGTCTTGGATTTGAATAAGGCAGGGTCTGATTTCATCCTATTATGGTCAAGACAAGGGGTTGGCATCAGTGGGCTTGGTAGCCACCTGGCCATTCTTTTGGTAAGTTTCTGCCTCAGCCTCATGTAAGGGTATACACCCTTATACTTCACTATTATGAAGTCTGATCTATCAGACTTCACTTAACTATCACTAAGTTTGCCATCACCCGGACTTGATCTCCTATCATTAGTGATTGATGCCAATGATTTTATTTGTACAATGTTGTCTATAGCCTTATCATGTTATGTAATATGATGGTATATAAACTAGTTATCAGTTGATCAAAGGATCAACTGATCTTTTACTGTTTGTCCACATAGTTTACCCTATACACTGGGATTGAATTACTTGGTGTGAATGTAAGATCATATATATAAATTACAGTAAAGTCCTCCAGCTTTACACTGTTTTTAGTTCAACCTATTTGAACTTGTGATCAAACAATTTTACCTTTCAGTAACCCCAAAAATAAAGAGGCATTGATTTACAGCATGGCTTCTAGAAGGCAGAGTAACCAGCCTTGTGCTGATAACAATGCCAATCCATCATCAAGCAGCAATCATGCTACTTGACAACAAGGGACTAGTGCCCTTAACATAGCAGAAACTAGTGCTCCTGTCTGATCACTGCCCATAAGCACCAATAACACCCATCATGATGATAATACTCATGGCAATGAACCACCCTTAAACCCTGAAGGGAATGCAATACCATCAGAGCTATCTTTAGCTATGAGGGACTTGTCAACTCTTGAAGAGAAGACCCAAGTGGTCTTTGACAATCATAACATCCAAGTGAAAAGATGATCTGAATACTCCTCTATACAGAGGAGTACACATCCAACATATTAGTCAGAGCTGTTGCAGAGAGTAATAATATCTCTGATGATGACTTTGATGAAATGGTCTTCAGGACCATTCAAAAACTCATAGGCAAATATATTTCCATATAAAAGGAATGGCCAGAGTATGTGCCATCACCTATGAACACAGTATACAGTACCATGCTGACACCTGCATTTGAAGAATTCTATAGCAAGCAAGATCCCTTGCACAATGGAAATAACTATCAACCCTGCAGAAGAGTTGTACACACCTCCACCCCATTACATAGAGGAAATAATACCTCACTCACAACTCAAGCCAACATAGCCAAACTTTTTAAAGCTTGCAAACTGAATGAATCTGATGAAGAATATAATAGACAAGTGACAGAACAAACTTGTATCATCATGTTCCTGAACCAACATTCATCACATCATATCCCAACTATGCCAACTACACCAGCACAGAGTGCTAAGAAGTGCTCTGTTTGAACAACAGGATCCACAAAACATATCCAGAAACCTAGTGCATTGACATTAAGGGTATTCCCTCATTTCTGAACAACCTGGTACATGTGATACACCCAGTGTGGCTGTTACATTAAACAACCATAAGGTCCATATGCACAACAGGATAGCCTCAGTGGTGTGAGAGTATCTCTTGCAACCTTTTGATTTCCCATTGGACTATAAACTGTCCAATAATAAACTTCCCAGTGATAAGGTCATAGAACCTTACAAGGGCAGTATGAAGTTTAGTGAGTTGGAGAACTTCATATCCACCCTTTGTATTGATATGGTGATGAAGAGTCTTGGAGGCACTGGTAAAGCCAGGGATGGGCTCTACATATTCACATTGCAATATCACTTGGCTGGGGAAGCCAAGAGCATGTATATTCACCATGTATTGAGTATTAATAAAATGAAACTCAACTGGACATTTGTAGAGTTCTTATGTGCACTCTACAACAGATTTATACTCCCAACCATGATGTATGATGCATGTGATTGTCTTCACACCATTTGCTACAATGTACATGTAGAGATTCAGGGGTATTACAATGCCATAATGGATGAGACACAGTGCATGACTGTGTGTCCTGATGACTATACCCTGATTAAGGTCTTCTTCAAGGGATTACCCAAAGATATGAAAGATGAATTATTGCTTGAGTGAGGATTATTGTCATGATCTACAATTGCAACCTCTCTGATTCGATCTCTGACTATTCTTTCAATTTCTGATTCCCACAATTTTTCATTATCTACCATTTCTATAAATATTTCACAGGCTGTTTTCACTCATCATTCTATCCTCTTTTTATTTGTGCTCATATTTGTTTCTGCCATTCCATTTATGTTTGTCATTCTCCATTGCATTGCATCTGTTGTTGTCTATTTACCTTTTGTTTATCTGTTTATTTATTTATCATTGTATTGTGAGTTTTGCAATATTTACATGTTATTTGTCCAATTTTGCATTATCTTAAATATGTTGCTACTAGCTCATGTATTACCCATTCTGAATATCAACTAAGATTCCACTCTTACTCTCTGTCTGATTATTCCTTCAGTGTTGAATTCCAATTCACACTGCCTGTCATCTTCCTTGTAGACCAAATTGGTTGATGTGATATTGGAAGGGCACAGCACATATGCTGAAGCCAATGACCGACCTCTCTGTAACTTTCACATGCTTAGTAAGTGCCAGTAATTCACAAATCTTAACAGTATATTCAGAATCCCAACTTTTGGTATCATTCTCTTAATATGTCTACAAATCTTACTTGCAACACTGCTCATACTCATGGTGTTTCTGTTCAGAATCATCCACTTCTCTCTCGACATGCACCTTCTACTCATGGTAGAGGTGGCACTCCTTCTACTCCTCAGTTTTCAGGTCCACCTCAAAATGGGTATGAAGCTTTGTGTAGGACTATTCATGAGTCTGAAGAAGATGAACCCCAGTCTGAGCACAACCAGGTTAGTGTTGACCACAACAAAGACAATGAGGAAGAAGAGGAGAATAATGCACAAGAACCAGAGGGCAATACCCAATTTTTTGAACCTGAAGATTTGGGTCAGGATAATGAACATTTGGATAATGATGGTGCTGATGCAGGAGGTGGAGATGGCGATGGAGGTCCTCCCGATGATAATCCTGATGATGAAGGTGACCCAGAGGATGAGCCTGACAAGCCTCCTTGTTGCTACCATCATCAAAACCCAGACCCTGAAGAATGATTCCTGAACATTATGGATTGTTTTGCAACTAACCTTGAAAATTGCAACCATACTCCCCAGCCTGTCATTAAGACAGAATGCATTCAGGCTAAAGAGCCCAACACATTTGACAGCTCCAAGCCTCAGAAACTAGACAAGTTCCTTTTTCAATGCCACTTATACTTCAATACTAATCCATTGCAATTCACTACAGAATATGCAAAGGTTAGCTTTGCAATGACCTTTCTCAAGGGACCCACTCAGCAGCACTTTCAAACAGTTCTTCAAGTGGAGTACAATTAGGATATCATTTCTTGGTTTCAGGATTTCCAATTGTTTGCAGACAAGTTGTATGAGAATTTTGGGGCCCTTGATTGTGAGACAGAGGCAGTGGAGGAGTTGGAACACCTTTGCATGGGTCATAACTGGACTATAACCAAGTATAACATTGAGTTCTCGTGACTTGCTAGTATCTTGGGATGGCCTGACAATGTCCTAGTTTACTACTACTATTGAGGCCTTCTGGATTGCATTTCCAACATCATTTCCAGCTCTCCTACTGGCAAACCCTCTTCCCTTGCTGCTATGCAATGTCTTGCTATGCAAATTGACAACAACTACTGGTCCTGTGTCCACAAAAAGAAGTGTACTGGTGAAAAACCAGGTCAGTCTTCAATGTGTCCTAATATGCAGAACCAGCAGAACCAGCAGAATAAAAACAAGGGGAAGAACAACAACAACAATTGCCAGCAGAATTCATTGCAGCAGTCCAACACACCTTCCAATCCTCCTTCCAACAATCCTAAACCATTCTAGAAATTGTTGAATCCATCTTCCTCATCACAACCCTCCAATCCTCTTGCCGGAAAACTCAACAAGGACAGTAAGCTGACTGCTCAAGAGCATCAGTATCACATTGCAAATGGACAATGCTTATACTGTGGTGGAAACCACATGATTTGTGACTGTCCTCACAAGAACAAGTCTGGTAATACTAATAATAATTCCAATTCTACTTCTTCTTCTTCTTAACACAAACAAGCCTAAAGGGCAAAAAGCCAAGGCTGATGCAGACTCCAAGGATGCTTTGCAACCTTCAGACTCTCAATCTGAGAGTTCAAAAAAATAGCAAGTGATCCTCAGAACTCTGCACAGGCTGAGGATCACATTGAACTCTCCTGTGCTTCAGAGAGTATTTGACTCAATGCATCCGCTCTTTCCAATCTGAACTCTCTTCATATTTTGCTTACTTCTTCTTTGCTTTTGGACAAATCTTCTTCACTCCCTATTTTACTTACTGCACTTGTTGATAGTAGTTCTACTCATTGCTTCATAGACAATTCGCTTATTTGTAAATATTGTGTACCCACTATTCTGATTCCTCCTGTAGAGTTGCAATTGTTTGATGGTTCATCTAATTCATTCATTTCAGAGACTGCGGAAATCCCTATCTCATTTCCAACTGGTGAATGTATAAATGTGGACTTCTATGTCACTTGGCTTGATCTGTCTTGCTCTGTGGTTCTTGGACATAATTGGCTTGCCTGCTACAATCTGTTGATTGATTGGGTTTCAGGTCAAATTACTTTCTGATCTACTCTGCAATCAGATCTTGCTACTCCTTCTGTCTGCACACCTATCTCTGCCAAATTGCCAGCTCCTGATACAATCTCACCAGTTCCTAATTCTTTTCCTTCTTGACCTGACATTTGACTGATTGGTGTGGCTGCATTTATATGTGTCTGTCGTCAACCTGGCTCTATGCGTTTTGGTCTGGATCTCTGGCACTCATCTGTGGCTAGAGCTGCTTCTTCTTCTTTGCAGGATCCCATCAACCTTTCTAATGTTCCTTCAGAATATCATGAATTTGTGGATATTTTCAGCAAATCTCATGCTGACACTCTTCCACCTTACTGACCTTATGACTTGCACATTAATCTCAAGGAAGGTGCTTCTCCTGTTGGAACAATTTATTTGCTTTTGCAGGTTGAGCTTGCTGCACTCCAAGAATTTATTAATGAAAATCTTTCTATTAGCCCCAATCAACCTTCTAATTCTCCTCATAGTGCTCCTATTCTCTTTGTCAAAAAGAAAGATAGCTCTCTTTGACTCTGTGTTGATTTCCATAGTCTTAACTGGATCACTAGCAAAGATCGCTACCCACTACCGCTCACTTCTGACTTGCTGGACTCTCTGCAAAAGGCTGGTATCTATACCAAGATTGATCTCCAACATGCTTATCATTTGGTTTGTATTGCTGGAGGCAATGAGTGGAAAACTGCATTCTGCACTCGCTATGGTTCATTCAAGTGGCTTGTGATGCCTTTTGGTCTCACCAATGCTCCTGCTGCCTTCCAGTGATTCATGAATGACATTTTCAAGGATCTTCTTGATATGTGCATAACTGTTTATCTTGACAATATTCTCATATATTTGGAGGACATTAATTTGCATTGCAAACACATTTGTGAAGTCCTTAAAAGGTTGTGCCAAAATGGCCTTTATGCTCATGCTGATAAATGCGAGTTTCATACTGACACAGTTGAATACCTCAGCTACATTCTTTCTCCAGACAGTCTGAAAATATCAGAAGAAAAGGTAAAAACTATCCAGGACTGGCCCAAACTGAAGAAGGTCAAGAACATACAATCCTTCCTTGGTTTCATGAACTTCTATCATCATTTCATTTATGGTTATTCTGATATTGTTGTACCACTAACTTGCCTCACATAAAAACATATACAGTGGAACTTCAACAAAAAAGCTCATAAGGCTTTTAACTCCCTCAAGGAGGCCTTTAGGTGTGCACCAGTTCTTACCCATTGGATTCCTGATACACAAATTATTGTGGAAACTGATGCCTCTGACTATGTCCTGGCAGCTATACTCTCTATCATTGCTCCTAATGGAGATATTCACCCTATTGCTTTCCATTCCTGCACATTTTCCACATCTGAGCTTAACTACAACACCCATGACAAGGAACTGCTTGCAATTTTTGAAGCATTCTGAATCTGGTACCATTATCTTGAAGGTGCTACACTTCCTATTGATGTGGTCACTGATCATAGGAACCTTGAGTATTTCTCTACCACAAGATACTAACACACAGACAGGCCAGATGGTCTGAGTTCTTATTGCAGTTCAATCTTGTTATTTGATTTAGACCTGGTAAGCTTGGAATGAAACCAGAAGCCATAACTAGACATTGGGACATCTACCCAAAAGGGGGGAATAATGGCTATGCCATGGTTAATCCTCACAATTTCTGACCTGTCTTTACTAATGAACAACTTTCTACTTCTATTCATGCTTTGTATCTTTATACACCTGTGCTGTGCACTGGTCTTATTATGGACATTTTGCAACTTCACACAGACATTCTTTCTGCTATTTCCACTAATGATTCTGTTTCCAATCATTTTGCTCATCTAGAGGGTTGCTGGTCCAAAGACTCTGAGGGTTTCTTGTTACTTGATGGTAGAATCTATGTTCCCAATACTAACAATCTTTGTTTGTGCATTTTGCAGTACTATCACGACCATTTCAGTCAAAACAAAACTCTAGAACTTGTTTTCCGTGAGTATATGTGGCCAAATATCAGCGACTTTATTAAGGATTACTGCAAAAGTTGTGTTACCTGTTCAAGATTGAAAGCTCAATGCCATCATCCCTATCATACCATTGCAACCTTGGGATTCAGTTTCTATGGATTTCATTGAAAAACTTCCAAAATCCTCAGGGTTTGACTCAATTCTGGTCATTGTGGATAGGCTAACCAAACAAGGAATTTTCATTCCAACTCACAATACCATTACTTCCACAGAACTCACTAAACTCTTTGTCATTCATGTCTTCTCCAAACATGGTATTCCTGCTAATGTTACCTCTGATTGCAGTTCAGAATTTGTTTCACACTTTTTCTGATCACTAGGAGAAGCTTTGGACATGAAGTTACACTTCATGTCAGGTTATCATCCTGAAGGTGACAGTCAGACTGAATGAACTAACCAAACTTTTGAACAGTACTTGCGCATTTATTGCAACTACCAACAGAGTAATTGGTCCAACCTATTACCTATAGCTGAGTTCACTTTCAATAATTCTCCTTCCACTACTGCTAGTATCTCTCCATTCTTCACTAATAAAGGTTACCACCCCAATATCACAGTTCACCCTGAGAGAGATCTTGCATCAGCTCATGCTTGCAACTTTGCTGTGGATTTAGATGAACTACATTCAACTCTCAAGTTGGAAATTGCTCATGCCCAGCATTGCTATCAGGCCAATGCTGATGATTGCCATCTTGTTGCACCTGCATTTAAGATTGGTGATAAGGTCTTTGTCAAAGCGCAGTACTTCTGCATGATGAGACCTTCAAAGAAACTCTCCAAAAAATACCTTGGACCCTATGAAATTATTTCCCAACCAGGTTCACATTCTTTCACTCTTCAACTTCCTGACTCTATGTACACTGTTCATCCTGTATTCCATGTTTCCATACTCAAACCTTTCACTCCTAGCTCCATTCCAAATCACATCGCATCGCCACCACCTGCAGTAGAGGTTGATGGAGAACCAGGATATAAAGTTGATTGCATCATTGATTCAAAGATCAATCGACATTGATACACTTGTAAACTCCTTTACAAAGTAGTATGGCTTGGTTACAAAGATACAGACAAAGCAGAGTCGTGGTTACCTGTGACAGAGCTTGAACATGCCATAGACCTAGTTTCTGACTTCTACTACATGTACCCTGATAAGCCTGGACCACTCACTTCCCTTTAAACTACTCACTATCATTTTCAATCTTTTACAGACATTTTTTCACATATTCTTTGCAATATTCCTTTTCATTCCAAGTCAATATTCCAGCCCTTAACATCTCATTTTTGATTTCCTCTTCTTTTCACACCCACACTCACTTCATTTCATCGAAAAAATCATTTATGCCAAACCAAGAAAACCAAGAAAACAAACATCTGAGTAGTATACAAATTTCTTCACTAAAAGCAACAATGACAATGACAACAATTTTCATAGTCCTTTTATTATAGTCCTTCTTTCCTTTCTGCTCCCTCCTTTCCTCATTTCCAATACCCATGTCCTACACCATCCTTTGATCCCTGTGCCATTGCTAGCTTCACCTCCTTGATTGCCACAAGCCTCTCAAGTGTCCTTCCATGCGCCTGTAACACCCTTGTAGTCTCTCTTAATACCAACACCTGCTCATCCAATGCACTAACCTGCTGTTGCAACATAACCTGATTCTGAAGTTGTGCCTGCATATTCTCCCTCATTGTGATCTCCAGGTTGTCCACTGCTGATGATAGTCATGTGATTTCTCGTGAAAGACTTGGGGAATGACCAGGAGCCCACAATAGTTGGGGCAAAGGGGCTGAGGAGACTTCATTGCAATTTTAGTAACATTGCCTCACAAATCTGTGAATGAACTTACCACCATCCTAGTGTCCTATCCAGCAATGATTGTGGGTGACCTGATCTCTATCACTCCAAATGTATTATCATCCACAGTGTGTGGGATTTCAGGCAGATTCCACTGTGAAGAGGATGATGGTTGAGTGGATGGAGGTGGTGCAAAACTCAATCCCCAATCACCAGAGCTCAATTGCAACAGTTGACTCATGGGAGGCACTGTTATTTTTTGTTTTTTTGATGCTGTTGCTCTGGTTGGTGATGAGCTCACTCCTTGACTAAAGGCCTCCTTTTTCAGATCATCCTGTGGATCATAACACCCTTTCTTTACTTGTGCACAATATATACATTTCCCTAATCCACACTGCAACTTACACTACTGCTGCCCAGCAATGCATTGTGAACACATCATGTAACTCTTTCAGTAAGACAGCCCATCAGTTGGGTTCTGCTAACAGGCACTGTTCTTCTTCCAAGCAAAGCTTGATGAGGCCCTACTTGACATTGTGACAGGAATGGATACATGATCCATTACTTCATGTGATCCTGATGTTGATGCCCTTGTTGGTGCTCTCCCCTTACCCTTCAACAATATCTGCAACTCCTCCTTTTCATCATCATCATCATCATTGCTTCAGACTATCTGTTGCGATCTAGTGGCCCTTTATGTCATAGTAGGAGCTGGATTTGTTGTCACACAGTTGCTGGGTTGACTCATCATTATTCCCGACACCACAGCCATCACTGGCTGTACATTCACTTCCTGTTCAGTGTTCTGACATTGAATCTCTGCCATGAGTTTGTCATTTGTCATTGCACTTAGGTCAGGGGTTTTCTTTGAGGAGTAGAGAGCCATGGTGGTAGGAGGCAAGATGATCTTGATAAGAGATCAAGGATTAGTAAGTCCTTGAGGGCTCAGTCCTAAAGGGGGAATCCTGTCACAATCTGTGATTGCGACCTCTCTGATTCAATCTCCAACTATTCTTTCAATTTCCAATTCCCACAATTTTTCATTATCTACTATTTCTATAAATATTTTGCAGCCTGTTTCTGCTCATTATTCTATCCTCTTTTCATTTGTGCTCATATTTATTTCTGCCATTCCATTTATATTTGTCATTCTCCATCATGTCATGTCTGTTGTTGTCTATTTACCTTTCATTTATCTGTTTATTCATTTATCATCGCATTGTGAGTTTTACAATATTTACATGTTATTTGTCCAATTTTGCATTATCTTAAATATGTTGCTACTAGCTCATGTATTACCCATTCTGAATATCAACTAAGATTCCACTCTTACTCTCTGTCTGATTATTCCTTCAGTGTTGAATTCCAATTTGCACTGCCTGTCATCTTCCTCATAGACCAAATCAGTTGATGCAATATCAGAAGGGCACAGCACATATGCTGAAGCCTACAACTGACCTCTCCATAACTTTTGCACACTTAGTAAGCACTGGTAATTCGCAAATCTTGACAATTATTGCCCAAAGCACACAAGATCAAAGACTTCTTAGCCTTTGTAATATCCTACTAGTTAAGGTAGAAGAACACTGCATTCTACTATAAAAACTCATGGGTGTCATGATCTGATCCTGTGGACTGGCCCAGCTGGTATTACCTTTGCTTTCTTAACTTGGAATCTTTTACACATCCTGTTTTTCCATCTTATTGCTCCAGCTCCCTTCCACTCCATTTGCTCCACTCTTCTTCTTTACCCTTTGGCTTCTGGCATGTTGTATTTGGACTTTCTCACATTATGTCATGTTTCATTCCTCTTGTCATTTCTAGTCTTCTTCCAATGTTGGATATTATTATCTTCTAGCCTTTCTGAAATGTTGGATGCTAATTATCCTCTTATCTTTTTTCTGCTATATCTTTGTTTCTTTCTATCTGACCCTATCTGCTGCCTTGTATTTAAGTAGTTGAACTTGTACTATATTCCTTAGTCTGATAATTGACTAAGTCATGTGTTACTACCTTGTCTGACCTCTGGTCTCTCCTTGCCCTCCTGTCTCTATCCATTTCTGAAATCTGGGTCAGCATCAGTAGTGGCACAACACATAAGTTGAGGCCAAGACCTGCTCCTGTGTTTAAGACACCCAGTCTTGAACATTGGCTCTGTCCCCTGCCCTTAGTAACCCAGTTCTTGACAGTATTATCAGACTTTGCCTCACTACTGTTGCATCATCCCTCTGCTCCCTTCTCTTATCTTCATCATGGCAAACACCTGCACCAAAGTAAGGCATCAACCTGCTGCCACCACTTCCACCACTTAGGAGCTGAAATGCTCCAACTCTGTCCCTGCTACCCCTGGCTGAAAGCTCTACTTGCAGCTTTGGAAATAATTGTATCCCTAGCCATATCTGTCATTCATGTTGTCTAAATCCCAATTTGCCTTCAACTCTCCAACCCTCTCAAATCCCTTTTCCTACTCATCCATTGCCTTGCTGTTGTGACACTCATCCTCCTAGCACTCCTGCACCTCCTGGCAGTATGCCACCCAATTGGGATCTATCTGGTCCTTCAGAACTGGGTGATGAGGATGGTCTTGACTATGTTGATCCTCCCCACCAGGATGATGAGAACAACAATTGGGAAGACATTGAGGACCACCTTGGTAGTCCTGAGGATCCTGACAACCCTGATAATGACCTAGATGATGACGACTCATCCTCCACCTCTTCTGATGACTTGCCCACTTCCCCTCCTTGTCTGCATCATTGCAATTGCTTCAAGGGTTGCTTAGCCAATGCATTGTCTCAGCTACCTGACAACCTTGACAGTCATCCACAGCCTAATGTGGCTCCCATTAATAAAGCTTGCCTTCCAGATACATTTAGCAGAACAGACCCAGACTCAACACCTTCCTGATCCAATAACATCTCTACTTCCATGCCAACCCAACTCAGTTCCAGGAAGATAGCCAAAAGGTCAACTTTGCAATGACCTACCTCACCAGTGTAGCTCTAGACTAGTTCAAGGTTGCCCTCACTCAGGAGGAGCAAGGCATCTTCCATGATTGGATCACAGATTGGGATGCTTTTACCTGCAAGCTCCACACACACTTTGGGGTTGCCAACCCAAAGTCAGAAGTGGCTGAACTTCTTGATAACCTGTGGATGAAATCAGGCAATAAGATTCCCACTTACAACATTGACTTCATGAAGTACACTGCACAGCTCGGCTGGGGTGATGAGGTCCTCTGCCATCGCTACTATAAGGGTCTCCCTAATTGTATTCAGGACCCTATCAGTGTCCATGAACAGGGTAAACCCAACACCTTCCAAGAGATGCTCTGTATGGCTATGCTTATTGATGGTCACTATTGGAAATGTGATCATGAACAAGCCCATGCCCATGCTGCAGAAAAGGATCTTGCCAAGCGCAAGCAATACAAACCCTCCAACTCCTCGAATAACCCTCAGCCTAATCCCCAGCATGGCTCTTCATCACAATCATCTAACTTTAATCAGAGCAGCAACAGCAACAACAATCATAATACCTCTCAGGCCCCCTCCAAATCTGCTACCCCTGCTCCATCCACCTCTAACCAGCAATGCTCTTCAACCTGTCCCACAAAACCAGATATTTCTGACAAGCTAGACAAGGACAGGAAATTGACTCCTGAAGAGCACAAATGCCATATCAATGAAGATCTCTGCTTGTTCTGCAGTGGTAAAGGTCACAAGGTCAACCAATGCTACAGGAAGCAGAACAGGGCCAAGATCTGCAAGGTCAAAGTAGCTCCCGCCAAAGACTCTGAAAAGAGTTCAGAAAAATAGGGAGTGGCCCTCAGGACTCTGCACAGACTGAGGGTCACGTTGAGCTTATCTGTGTACCAGAGAGTCTCCTCTGCCTCAATGCATCCACTCTTTCTGATCCCAATTCCCTTTCCATTTCACTTTCTTCATCATTAATTTGTTCATCTAATAATATCCAATGGCTCCCTTTCAATGCTCTTGTTGACTCCAGCTCTACTCATTGCTTTATTGATTCTGATTTCACTTACACCTATTCTCTTCCAACCTCTCCTATCCCTCCAATTGAGCTTCACCTATTTGATGGATCGTCAAATAGTTTTATTACTGAACTAGTGAATCTTCCTGTTATTTTTCCTACTGGTGAATCTATGACTCTTGACCTATATGTCACCCAGCTCAACTCTTCCTGCTCTGTGGTTCTTGGACACAACTGGCTCACCTGCTACAATCTATTGATTGACTGGGCTTCTGTTAAGCATGCAAATGCTATGGATGGGGAGCCGACATCTAGGACCAGATAGACAGAGGTGGGACAGAGGTAAGGCAGGAGCTGGTTGCTCAATGCAGGAGTGGGTTGTGGCCTCAACTTATGGGTTGTGCTGACTACTGATGCTTGACCTGGATTTCAGACAAGGGAAAAGAGCAGAGGATGAATAGAGAGCAGAGAGAATACTAGCGTATTGCTAAGTTGATTATCAGACTGAGAAATTCAAGTACAAAGTTGTGCTACTTATATACAATGCAGAATATAGGATCAGATAAGGAAAACAAGCAAAGTAGTAAATGGAGAAATAATCAAAGTGGAGTCCGCAAATTTTACAAGGCTAGAAGATATAAAATTTACTATTAAACAGTTGTCAGAAAATTTGACAAGGCAGTATGAATTAATAAAATAGAAGATGTCAGAATAAGTCTGAAGGCAAAAGACCGATAAAAACTGATGTAACCGATATGTGAAAGCAGATAGGAGTTCATGGAAATAATACCAAGTTTGAACTGTCAGCCATTCTTGAGAATTGGCTTATGAAAGTATTCCCCCCTTAGGGCTGAGCCCTTGAAGCCATGTGACTTGATCATGGGAACCAGTTCAAACTCTGTATAAATTCCGCTCTGAGGAAAAAATTAAGCTTTCTCACAACTCAATTTCTTAATGCTACCATGATGCCCAGCTCTGCAACCCACGGATCCAACCCATCAAGCGATAGCGACTTGGAGAACAAGTTGCAAAAACTGGAAGAAGAGGACAATTGAAAGGCAGCCAAAGAAGAAGAATGGAAAAAGTAAGAGGCTGAGGAGGCTGAGAAAAAGAAATGTGAGGAAGAGGAACGACTGAAGACAAAAGAAGAACTGTGAAGGAAGATGGCTGAGAAGAAACAGATAGAGGTGGAGGAAGCCAAGAAGAAGAGGAAAGAGGCCAAAGAAGCTGAGTGGCTACAAAAAGAGAAGGAAGAGGCCAAACTCACAGAACAAATTCGACTCGAGGCCAAGAAGGAGAAGGAAGGACAGAAGAGGGAGAAAGGAAAGGGAAAGAAGAGAGCAATGGAGGTGGAAGTTGAGATTGTGGAGAGTCCACCAAAGAAAATGAAAATAACAGAGAATGTGAAGGCAGGGACTGGGGCTCGAAAGCCTCATGCAAAACTGATGAGCAGTCTGGCTGAGACAGCCAGGATAACTCAATGGAGTGTGGCTGCTGGCCCCTCCAAGTACCAACTCACGGAGTTGGATGACCAAGACAATGACCCGCTGTGGATGCCTGGCTCAGGTTTGGCCAGAGATAGAAGAGACAAAACTGCTGCCCTCCAAAAACGCGGAAACTACAACGCCAAGGGAGGAAAGATAAAGATGGGTGGAGATAATGAGTGTGGGCAGTGCTTGTGTTTGGGCAAGAACTGCACTGAGCAAAGCAACATGTGAGTGACTCCCAGTTCCTCAGGTCAGCTGATCAACTAACAACATCCACAGGGGCAAGTACATGTGTGAGCCATATCACACTTCGAAACAGAAGTGTGCAGTTCTGACAGAGGCTGATAAACAGCCTCATGAGCAAACATATGAGCTCATCATTGAGCAGAGGAAGACCCATGCCGTTCAATCAGCTATTCTCAAGGAGCTGAAGGGGATCTGGGCCAAGTTGGGAACTCGGCACTTAGCAATGGTGTCAAGTATCCAGTCCCAGACCAAGGTTGTGGATGGGCTGGCTAAGGAATTCAAGGAGTTCTATGACCAGCTTGTCCTTGATGACAAGGTGATGGACAATAAGGCACATGAGAAGGCATGGGCAGAGTTGGATGCCAGATTGGCTGCTAAGAAGAAGACCATGCCGGAGACGTTGGATGCTGGGTCTGGGAATGAGGGGGAGGCTAGAGAAGAGGAGGATGAGGGAGAGAAGGAAGATGAGAGTAGTAGTAAGTAGTCATGTCTTCCCTTTCCTTGTTGTCAGCTTGCATCGTCATTTGTCTGCTTTTCATTGTTGCATTTTGTATACTTGCTTTTGTGGACTTGTGTTTTTTGAAATGGATAATATTTTCTTGGGACCAAGTGTGAGTAAGAAAATCCGGAGCAAGAAAAAGGATCCAAGGGAGATGAGGCTATTGGGTATAGGAAAAAACAATAGGTAGGTAAGAAATGAGAAAAGTGTCTAAGTCCAAATAAGAAAAAATGAGTGAGCCAATATTGGAAGATGGATAATGAAAGTACATAGCAGAAAAGAGATCTAGGGTAATGGAAGTGGACCAGGCTTGTCAGGATAAGCAGAATGGAAGTCAGAAAGAAGTTCAGTCACATGCATAAGTTTGGTAGCAGGTAACCACGAAGATTCTTCATCAGTATCTTCATATCCCAACCAGATGACCTTGTAAAGAAGTTTGCATGTGTGATGTTGATCAATCTTCAAGTCTACAATGCAGGTGATCTCATACTCTGGCTCACCATCAATGACAATGGGAGCAGGAGCCAGTTCTGTGCAGTCAGCAAATGGATTGGGTGTGGTCAGCTCAAGCATGGAAACGTGGAAGACAGGATGAACAGCATGCATGGGAATCTAGAAAGTGAAGGGTGAACAAGTGAGAGCCAGGTTGAGCAATGATTTTGTATGGACTGAGATATTTTCCGGAGAGCTTCTTGGATGGACAGTTAGTACAGAAAAATTGAGCTTTCACAAAAACTTTCTGGCCGACTTTGAACTCTGGGGCTGGTAACCAACATGCATCAGCAGATCATTGGTAGCATTCTTGAGCAGTGGCTATCTCAGCCTTGAGAGTCATATGTAATTCATCAAGGTTGACTGCAAAGTTGCGTGTGCAAGCTGATGCTATATCATGGTCAGGATGGACTGTAATGTTAGGGTGATAACCCTTGTTGGTGAAGAAGGGCGAAATTCCAGTGGTAGTACTGGGTGCATTGTTATATGCAAATTCTGCAAGTAGGAGGAGTTCGGACCAATTGTCCTACTAATAGTTGCAGTAAACCCAAAGGTACTGCTCTAGCATTTGGTTAGTTCATTCCATCTGTCCATCACCTTCAGGATGATAACCAGATGTGAAGTGAAGGTGCATGTCCAGAGCTGTGCTGAGGGAATGGAAGAAATGTGAGACGAACTCTGAACCACAATCAGAAGTGACATGAGAAGGAACACCATGCTTAGAGAATATGTAAATGACAAATAACTGTGCTAGTTCTGCTGAAGTGATAGTGTTGTGGGTCAGAATGAATACAGCCTGTTTGGAGAGTTGGTCAATGATAACAAGGATAGTGTCAAAGCCAGATAAGGAAGGGGGTTTCTTGATGAAGTCCGTTGAAATTGAATTCCAAGGGCATTCAGGAATGGGAAGTTGCTTGAGGTTACCATATGGCTTATCATGTTGAGACTTGGATCACATGCAGGTAATGCAGGATTTACAGAAAGCCTTGACCTGAGATCAGATGTCAGGCCAGGTGTACTCGCATCAGATGAGTTCGAGGGTCTTGTTCTGACCAAAATGGCCAGAAAGGACATGATCATGTTTGTATTGTAGAACTCTGAGTTGAAGGTTGTTGATGTCAGGTATGTAGATCCTGTTGTTGAGCTGAAGGAAACCAGTGGAATCAACTGACCAGCAGCCTTCAGGATGAGTGGTATGAGCAGATGTGATCGGGTCTAAAGGAAGTGAGGCAAGGATATCAGAGTGAAGTTTCTTGAGATATAGTATGGTGGCAGTATGAAGGAAAGGAGTGGAAAAATAAGTAGCTCGAACTGAAGCTGATAACTGTTCATGCGAAAATACAGGATGGAAATTGTGAGGATTGACTGAAGTGTAGCCATTATTCCCCCCTTTAGGGTAGACATCCCATCATCTAGTGAGAGTGTCAGGCCTGGTTCTGAGTTGGCCAGGTCGGAAACAGATAATGAGGTTGAACTGTGATATGAACTCAGACCAATGAGCCTGTTGACAAGTTAGGATCTTCATAGTGCAGAAGTATTCCAGGTTCTTGTGATTGGTAACAATGTCAATAGGGAGTGGGGCTCCTTCAAGGTAATGCCACCAGGTGCAAAAAGCCTTGAAGATAGCAAGGAGCTCTTTGTCATGAGTGTCATAGTTTAACTCAGCCATGTTGAAGGTGTGGGAGTGGAACGCAATCGGGTGAACTTCATTGTCATCCACGACAATGGAAAGGATGGCAGCAAGTGCATAATCGGAAGCATCAGTCTCAATGATGATCTGAGTGTTGGGTATCCAGTGAGTGAGTATAGGAGCAGTGGTGAACACTTCTTTGAGGGAGTTAAAGGCTTCATGATATCATTCATCGAAATTCCACTTAGATGCTTTTTGGGTGAGGCACATAAGTGGGATGATGATATTGGAATGGTTGTAAATGAAGCATCAATAGAAATTGGTGAAACCAAGAAAAGACTGTATGTCTTTGACTTTCTTTGGTTCAGGCCACTCCTAGATGATTTTGATCTTGTCTTTCGACATTTTAAGACCAGCTGGTGAGAGGATATACCCAAGGTATTCAACAGAATCGGAATGGAACTTGCATTTTTCTGCTTTAGCATATAGGCCATGCTTGTGGAGCCACTTGAGGACATCTTGAACATGTTTCTTGTGTGTGTCAAGGTCATCAGAGTAGATGAGGATATCATCATGATAAACTGTGACACATACATCGAGGAGGTCAGAAAAGATATTGTTCATGAACTGCTGGAAGGCTGCGGGTGCATTGGTGAGTCTGAAAGGCATAACCAGCCATTCAAAAGATCCATAGTGGGTCCTGAAAGCTGTTTTCCATTCATCTCCTTCAGCAATCCAAATGAGGTGATAAGCATGTCGAAGGTCTATCTTAGTGTAGATGCAGGCTTTGCAAGGAGAGTCGAGTAAGTCAGAAATGAGTGGGAGCAGGTAGCAATCCTTCTTGGTGATGCAATTAAGGCTGCAGAAATCGACACAAAGTCATAATGAACTGTCTTTCTTCTGAACAAAGAGAATGGGTGCACCATGAGGCAAGGAAGTGGGGCAGATAAATCTAATAGATGGGTATTTGTCGATAAATTCATGGAGCAACTCAAGCTTGGATGGAGATAATGAATAGATAGTGCCAATAGGAGGTTAAGCACCTTTTCAATATTGATTTTGAGATCATAAGGGCGATGCAGCGCAAGGCTATCAGTGCGAGCTTTGCTGAACACATCAGCAAATTCATGATATTTGTCAGGCACTTTAGAAAGGTCAATTGACTCATCAGAAACCTGAGCCAAATTGGTGGAAGCAGATGGCGAGCTGAGATTGAGGTGGAAGTTTACTGAACCAGGAAGGCACAAAGCATGAATATATGCAGCAGTGTTGATGATAGAGACATGAGGAGCTGTTGCAATACCAGAAGTAGACATAGAAGTCCCAGAGGATGGTGAATTCAGAGGAGGAGTGTCAGCCATTGGGCTAGGAGTGGGTGACAATGTAGGAGCCACTATGGGAGTGGATGTGACATGGGCAGAAGGGGCAAGATTATCCTGCAAATGCAATCAGAAAGATATACTGCTTGAAACCCAGTCAATCAATGGATTGTAGTGGGTGAGCCAGTTATGTCCTAGTACCACAGAGCAGGAAGAATCAAGCCAAGTGACATAAAAGTCAATAGTCATAGATTCACTGGTAGAGAAAGTAACAGGAAGGTTCACAAGTTCAGTAATGTAACTATTCAACAATCCATCAAATAGGTGAAGCTCGATAGGAGGTAAAGGTGAGGTTGGAAGAGAGTGAGTGTGGACGAAATCAGAATCTATGAAGCAATGAGTCGAGCTGGAGTTGATGAGAGCACAAAATGGTGTCCATTGAATATTATTGGATGAGCAAATGAGAGAGGAAGTGAGAGAAGCAATAAGAGAATTTGGGTCAGAAAGAGCGGATGCATTGAGGCAGAGGAGACTCTCTGGTACACAGATGAGCTCAATGTGACCTCCAGTCTGTGCAGAGTCCTGAGGGTTGCCCTCTATTTTTCTGGACTCTTTTCAGAGTTCTTAGGTGGAGCTGCTTCGACCTTGCAGATCTTAGCCCAATTTTGTTTTCTGTGGCAATTCTTGAACTTGTGGCCTTTGCCACTGCAGAATAGACAGAAATCTTTGTCAAGGCGTCATTTTTGCTCCTCGGGTGTCAGTTTGCCATTTTGGCTGAGTTTGCTTGAGAGGTCAAATTTCAGCGTAGGGTATTGGGTACTAGATGTAGATGGAGCAGGGGTGTTGGATTTGGTTAATGGAGCTTGTAACTGAGTGTGGTTGCTGTTGTTGTTACTGTTACTGTTCTTGCCTCAATTGTTGTTATTGTTGCCAGGTTGAGACTGGCCGCATGGTGGGTTTGGGTTGGAAGTATTGGAGGTCAAGGGTTTGTTGGGCTGCTTCCAACTGAGAGAATTGGCAGTGTCCTTCTCTGCAGCATAGGCATGAACACATTCACAGTCATGCTCCCAGTAGCATCTATTGTAAACAATAGCCAAATGGTGCATTTCTTCAAAGGTAGTAGGTTTGCCCTGCTCATGGGTACTGAGAGGGTCTTGGATGCAGTTTGGAAGTCCCTTGTAGTAACGATGGCAGAGGACCTCATCATTCCAACCAAGTTGAGATGTGTGTTTGAGGAACTCGATGTTATAAGTGGCAATTTTATCACCTGGTTTCATACAAAGGGTATCAAGCATCTTGGCTACTTCTCCCTTTGGGTTGGCAATGCCAAAATGCATACAAAGCTCACAGACAAATGCATTCCAATTGTTGAACCAGTCATGGAAGACACCCTGTTCTTCCTGAGTAAGGCCGACTTTGAACCAGTCAAGTGTGACACTGGTGAGGTAGGTCATGGCAAAATTGACTTTCTGATTGTCATGCTGAAACTGAGTGGGACTGGCTTGGAAATAAAGATGGCATTGGATTAGGTAAGTGTTGAGTTTCTTGGGGTCAGAACCACTAAAAGTGTCTGGGAGGTGAGCCTTGTTGACATGAGTCTAGTTGGCTTGTGCAGCCACTTGGTGATCAAGATTGTCAGCAAGCCTACCCAAGGCATCAGCTAGACGATCATTGTTGGGATCCTGTTGGGGAGCTCAGGGATGCAGTACCCATCAAGAAGGAAGAGGCTCATTATCAGAAGAGTGGAAAGGGTCCTCAGGATCATTGTCATCAGGGTTGCTAGGACCACTGGGAGAGCTGTTATAGACGGGTTCATTGTCTTTATCATTGCTGTTGTGATCCATAGACTGATTATCAGCAGAGTCTGGACCATCAGAGTCACCCAGTTCCGAAGGGTTGGATGGTTCTCTGTCAGATGGCAGACTGCCAGGTGGGGTAGGAGTTCTGGGAGGACAGGTATTTTGAATGTGACAAGGAGGCAGTGGAGGAGAACTAGCAGATCAAGGAGTTTCTGGGAGATTGGGATTAAGATGATGTGAACAACAAGCATGGATACTGATATGAGGACTATCATCAGTAAGATGAGAAGAGCCTAGGACAGGAGGAGGAGCATGAGAGCATTTCTGCTCTGGTTGTGCAACAGTGGAGGTCTTGCCCTTGATAGTGCAGGTGTTGACCATGATGACAGAAGTGCGAGTGCAACAGTAGAATCTGAGTCTGATAATACTGTTAAGCATGCAAACACTACAGATGGGGAACTGACATCTAGGACTGGATAGACAGAGGTGGGACAGAGGTAAGGCAGGAGCTGGTCGCTCAATGCAGGAGCAGGTTGTGGCCTCAACTTATGTGTTGTGCCGACTACTGACACTTGACCCAGATTTCAGACAAGGAAAAAGAGCAGAGGATGAATAGAGAGCAGAGAGAACACTAGCGTATCACTAAGTTGATTATCAGACTGAGGAATTCAAGTACAAAGTCATGCTACTTATATACAATGTGGAATATAGGATTGGATAAGAAAGTAAATGGAGAAATAATTAAAGTGGAGTCTGCAAATTTTACAAGGCTAGAAGATATAAAATTTACTATTAAACAGTTGTCAGAAAATTTGACAAGGCGGTATGAATTAATAAAATAGAAGATGTCAGAATAAGTCCAAAGGTGAAAGACCAATAAAAACTGATGTAACTGATATGTGAAAGTAGATAGGAGTTCATGAAAGTAATACCAAGTTCAAACCGTCAGCTGTTCTTGAGGATTGGCTCATGACAGACTGGGAAAGCAAAATAGTATGGGCTTCAAGGTCCTGTTTGACCTGGACAGAGAGGAGGAATGTAGTGGCTCCCAAATCGCACAATTTGAAGTGTTTCTGCAGCTCTAGCACTGTGGCATCCATGGTAGCATTATTCTTTGAAACAAGGGTGATATCATTGATGAAAACAGGCACTATGACCTTGACTTCACCCTTGTAGTAGATGTAGATGGAACTGTCACTCTGGAGTTGTTTAAAGCCCAGGGAATCAAGTACAGTGTGTAGCTTCTTGTTCCACTACCTGGCTGATTGTTTGAGGCCATAGAGTGACTTGTGCAGCTTGCAAACGATGTTTGGGCCTCCCTGGTGATATCCTTCAGACTGCCTCATGTAGATGTCCTCATCCAGCTCTCCATAGGTGAATGCAGAGGAGATATCCACAGATCACATTTTGAAGCCTTCCTTGGCTGCCAAAGCAATAATAAGGTGCAGGGATGCAGGACGAAATGTAGGGGCAAAAACCTTGGTGTAGTCATAGCCAGGATGCTGGGAATAGCCCTTTGCAACAAGCCTAGAGCAATAGTGCTCAATAGACTGGTCTGGGTTGAGTTTCAACTTGAAAACCCAGCCAGGCTTGATGATTTTGGCCCCAGGAGGTAGCTCAACAAGCTCCCAGGTCCCATTTGCAATTAGAGTCAAAATTTTGGTGTTGCAGGCTTCTCTCCACTTGTCAGCATCCGGGGCCTTCATAGCAACCTTGTAGTTGCGAGGGTCAGGCCCAGAAACACTTCCAGCAAACTCTACAACCTCATAGTCAGCATCAACATAGTTTCCTTGCTCCTGGTCCTTTGGAGGGAAGAGCAGAGATTTCCCCAGTAGCCAGTAGGCTGTCCTGGGTGCTGGAGGTCGTGTGGAGCGTCACTGAGGCCGTGGGGGCTGCGCAAGCAGTGTAGGAACCTGAGGAGGCATTCTGGGAGGTGCTGGACCGATAGGAGTGGCATAGGAGATGTCAGAATCATCAGAGTCCGATGGGGAGTCACCAGATCGAAGAGGAACACTAGGACCAGCCTTGGGAGTCTCTGGAGCATCAGAGGGCTCTACAGATGGACTGGGAGGCAGGGATTGCTCCTCAGACTTGGGAGAGTGACTGGGAGACTCTGGAGGCTGCTGGGGCCGAGCTGGTGCTCTAGGTGGCTCAGGAGGCTCAGATCGACGTTCTGGACGCTGGTCAACATCACCCCCTTCATCTGAGAGCGGTGGAAAGCCAGAGGATGGAGGAAGTGGAGGAAAAGGTGGAGAAAAGCTACTTGAAGATTGAGGAGGTGCTGGAGGTCCAGGGGGCGCAAAAGACGGCACATCGTCGCGTTTGGAGCCTGTGAGACATGGAAAGTACCTCTCATCAAAGTCAGCTCGCTCAGAAATGCGAATTTGGCAAGTGGTGGGGTTGTAAAAGAGCCAGCCCTTGTAGCCAGCTGGATAACCAATAAAAACGCATTTTTCGACATGAGGCTGTAAGGAATTGCGCTTATCTCGCTGTATATGCACATAGGCAGTGCACCCCCATACCCTGAGGTGGGAAACGTCCGGTTTGCGCTTGAAAAATGCCTGGAAGGGTGTAGTGTTGGGGAGAGGAGCTGTAGGAAGTCTATTCCACACATGGACCATAGAAGCAATACAGTGGCCCCAGAATGAGGGAGGGAGTCCAGACTCTGCTAACATGGCTGTAATGCGTTCCCCCATAGTCCTGTTGGCTCTCTCAGCTAGGCCGTTCTGCTAGGGCCTGTTGCGAGTGGAATGATACCTTTCAATGCCACAGTCCTTGGTAAACTGCAAAAATGCGTTGGACATGTATTCACCACCTTTATCATCCTGTAGAGCGCAAATTTTCACTCCTAGCTGGTTCTCTGCCCAAGCCTTGTACTCCTTGAATGCTTCAAAGGCTTCTGACTTGGCCCTAAGCAGGTAGACAGCTCGAAAACATGTAGAATTGTCAATAAACGTCCTCCAGTACTTGTAGCCACTGTGGGTAGGCACTGGGAGCGGTCCATGGAGGTCTGAGTGTACCAACTCAAGTGAGGAGCGATTGTGGTTGGCTGAGGGCAGGAAAGGAAGGGAGTGCATGTTTCCAGCAAGGCAGGGCTCACAAACTATGTCAGGCTGAGCTGAGGAGTCGATTTTAAGCCCAGTAACCAGTTCCTGCTGTATCATCTTCTTCACATCAGCATAATTATGGTGTGCAAAGCGACGGTGCCAGAGTGAGAGGTCAGCAGGAAGTGTGGAGATGCTAAAAGCGGTCTCAGAAGCAATGGTAGTGCCATTGAGGATAGCAGAGTTGGTGGAATCAATGGAGGCAGTGAAGAGAGTCTCTCCCTTGAGTCTAAAGGCCATAGAGTGCGAAGAAATGGATATATTGAACCCCTTATTTCGTGTGAGGTATAGACAAGACAGGAGATTACTCCGGAGGTCCGGAACATACAGTACACATGAAAACTCGACCGCTCCAGCCATTTTTCGGCCCATAACAGGCTGAAAGACCACTAAACCCATCCCAGCTGAATATATGACAGAGTTGTCTGCTAATCTGATTGGTATGCGACAGGGGGTATATTTCTTGAACCAATGACGGTGTGGGGTCATATGTGACGTAGCACCTGTGTCTGCAATCCAATGGAAGTCAGCATCGAGCTGGAGGGGTGGGGAAGAGGCTGGGGAAGTGGGGGAAGCAATAGGAGTGGAGGGGGAGCTTGTACCTGCATTTCTAGCGAATTCTGTGACTCTGCTCGCTTCTCCGGATGCTGGAAGGGCAGGGGAGCCATCAGAGTCCTCCTGGGCCTTGTTGGCACGGTTTCCATGTCGTTTGGACCGGGGGGGAGCATTCTGAGTGTCCTCTTGGGCCTTGAGATGATCCTTGTCCTTTCTCCAGCATTTGGCCTCTGTATGGCCGGCTTTGTGACACCAGCTACATGGATCGGTCGATTTCGCCATTTTGAGGCCTCTGGAGGCGGCAGAAAGTGCAGAGGAGGAAGAGGGAAGGTCTATGGCCCTTCTGCGATGTTGGGTGTCCTCAGTGACAAAGGTCTGATGCACAGCAGCCTTGTTAAGTTTGTCCTTGAGGAGGAGAGAGGAAATGAAAGAGGAGTACTCCTCAGTGGGCAGGGCTTGGATCTAAAGCCATAGAAGCGAGCTCCTCATCCAGGCCTTTGAGGTCAAAGTCATCAGAGCAAAGATTTTGGATCTGCTTCATGCTCTCCTCAACCCTGTTGATGAGGGACTGCAGGGACTCATCCTCAGCCTTCCTGATGTTGAAGAAGTTGTCATAGGCATTAAAACAAGTGCCAGGATGCCTCTGGAGGTGCACAGCTTGCAAATCTGTCCACATCTTGACAGGATCATCCCTATCAGTGAAGTGAACCCTCATCCCTCCTTGACCTCTTACCACCACTATCTATTCATTGGTGTGAAGTTAGACATCTAGTGTACACCGTTCCTACCTATCTAACATGGGCAGACGTAAATCTAAAGCTATCGCTCGCGAAATCGTGAACATGGACCTCAACTCTGACATCGCGTCCAGTGATGATGAACTCGACATGATCAAAGAGGCCCCCAGGCCCTCCACCTCTACCCAGCTGGTCCACACAATGGCAGATTTCAAGGCTCTGGCCGCTTCCATGAGGGCTGACATTCAGTTGCCCTCACCCCTTCCCTCGGTGCCTACTGACATTCTGTCACTGGCGCCTACTACTCAGCCTCCAGTGACCTTTGGTCCCAAGGCCCCTCTTGTTGCTGGTGGTACTACGTACTACCCAGTCCCCACTCCTCCCCCGATTGTGCCATCCACCCCATCGTTCTCCACCAGGACCATGCCTGGAGATGATGCCATGGCCAAGTGAGCTTTCAACAGCCTCAAGAAGTTCTTGCACTTCATGCGAGAGCTTCCTGATGATTCCCTCCTTGACGAGGATTATGCCAAGGCATGTGCTAGCTATCTTGCCAGTGCCATCTATGAATTCGAGATGAGCGGGCATGGGAGTGCATGCATTTCCATGGGCAAACAGTGGGCCAGCTGTGGCTGGACCACCTTTTGCTCCTTCATGCAGGGCTTCACCCAGTTCAATGAGCTGGAAGCCTCCCCTAAAGACACACGCATCGTCCATGAGGCAACCCATGGATCTGCTGACAAAGTGGAACCACGTGACATTGACATGGGCTCCCCCAAGGTGCCCAAGCAAACGCCCAAGGCCCCGTGGCCTGCCCTGGCCCATCCCCCCATACCACCCAAGCAAGTGCCCCCTAAGGTGCACGCTAATGGCCTCCCTCGAGCACCCACAAAGGTACCCATCCCCACTTCTGCTCTGGCACCTCGTCAGCACTCGTTTGCAAAAGCTGCTGGTTCTGGTGCTTCGGCACCACCCATGTCGCTCATCAAGCTGGCACAGGCAAACCCCTCCCTTGACCCTGATCATGTTGCTGCAATGCATCAGGCTGCCACTGCCACTGCCGGCTCTGCCAAGAAGCTGCACATGACTACCGCCAGGCCCACCTGCTGCCAACTGTTCCTTGATTTCACTGGGGATGCCAGTGAGATCACCTATCTCCACCACAAGGCCATGCGCCTCCTCAATAACGCCCTCTTGTGTGCAAAGTCTTCCTTGTGCATTGAGAATATCACCAAGGCATACAGCACTATCGCGCTGTATACCTCCGCCATACCCTCAGACTCCAACATCACTGTCATTGAGTCTGCTATCCCCTCCATCTTCACTGCCCCATTCCAGCTGAAGATGTGCCACCCCAGGTCAAGGTCTTATCTTAAAATCCTCGACATCCCCTTCCAGTGAATGGTGTCCGTATTATGCCAGTTCAGATCACCAATTGCATGTGACTGTCTCCATTCAGGGACACTTTCGCCAACATTTCATCCGTGTGCATTATGTGCAACTCCCCCAAGGCCAACACTGCAACCATTTGGTTTGACCTATGGGACTCTCAGTCAGGAGCTGGCGCCAAGAAGCTCCTCAACAAGTACCTTGACTTCAACGGTATGCAGGCCATCATCAAGCCCACCTGTGCCCACCCTGGTGTCCCTCAGTGCCAGTGCTGCTGATGCTTTGGTCACTCTACCCCCACCTGCCACAACCGTGCACTCAGGTGTTCCCAGTGTGGTGGCCCTCACTGTAGTGAGAACCATCACTCCACATTGTCGTGCTATAAGGGGAGTCTGAAGGCAAACCCCCCCATCCTGCCCACACCTGCCGGGGAGCCCTGTCCCCACATCTCATGTATCAACTGCAAGGGTGACTATGCAGCTGATGATCGAAAGTGCCTGTTCTGGCGCCACCGGTTTGACTGTGATTGGCTCAGCTATCACAAGGAGGACAATAGGAGGCCCTGGTAGTAGGTCGTGTACCTGCTTCAATGCATCTTCCAACCCCGTTGGTACATCACTAGGGCCACACATGCATGTAAGCTTACTGTTAGAGGTCTGTGAGTTGGACTTTAGTTTCATTTCTTTGTTACTATGCCACGTCTCTTTGCTGTTGAGTAGTGTACTATATTTGGACAGGACTTTATCTATTTTTGTCTTTGTAGTATTTGGTTTAGGTAGTGGTACTTAGGCCCTGTATTATGTTGGCAGGCATGGACTGCAACCAGGCACCACATAATAAATCATTGATTTTTTTAAAAAAAAAAAAAAAGACCAGTGGATGCTGTTCAAGAATGTTGAGGACAGTGATCAAAAGCATGGGAAGAAAGCTTCCAGTTGGTGGTATGAGATCAAGAAGCAATGCAGACACCCTTGGGATTAGCTTTTGATAGCTGAGCCTGGCCATCAGGTGAAGGGCATCTAACTGAGTACTCAAAGTTACCATTCCCATTCCTTGGAGTCACATGATTGGAAGATGGAGAGGGAGCCTGGGAGATGTGGATAGGGCTTTTTTTTTTTTAAAAAAAATCAGTGAATTTATATAGCGGTGCTCGATCGCAGTCCGCTTTCAACTAAATATTACAAACAGATGGTACACTACAGCAAGCTGGGGTACACAAAGCGGTCGAAGACCGCTTAAGACAAAGACTATATACGATTAGTCCAGTAAAATAGAAAGGACTCGAGAGAGACTGTAGAACAAGGTGTTATACACAGAGATCAGACTCAAAAGAAAAGAAAAGAGATGAGATGAAAGAATATAGTTCACCTTCATTTGGTTCGGCGGGCACAGGAGCTTGAGGTGGCGGTGAACGTGTGTCATGATTGGTGAAGGCAAAAGCAGCCAGGTTCTTTTTCAAGAACTTGACAAGGAACTCATATTGAGGGAAAGCGCATTGCACCCATTGAGTGCGAACAGGATAGAGGGAGCAATAGCACAAGATATGATGTCATGATTCCAGGCGATGGCCACAACGACATGATTTGGGTTCGAGGGGGAAAAACCTCTCGCGATAAGTTCCAATAGGAGCATGATTGAGGATGGCACGAGTCATACATGCACATAGTGATGGCGATTCATTGGCTAAGGGAAGCCAGGTGCCCCCTTTGACATAAGTGGGGGTGAGGAATTTGCGATTCTTTTTTGAAAGAAGGAAACTGCTGCCGCGGTACTTCTTCTTCCAGAAAGTGGACTCCCAGGATTTCTGGCAGTCATTGGTGATTTTGCGTCGCAAGAAATCAAGAGTGGCACCTAAACAAGGGGGGGCGTGTATGTGTGTGGAGGTGATGTTATTGTGGACTTTAAGGTGGGGCTTCCAGCGCCATTTGGAAGGGATGTCCCAGAAGTCAATAGAACGAGAAGGTTTGGCCATGAGCCAGTTGGATAAGAGTCAGCAGACTTGGATAGAGTGTGATTGGCTCGAGTGTATAGAGGGATCGACTGCTAGCTTGGCTGCTGGGAGACAGTTGGTGATGAGGATGATATGGTCACAATGAAGGGAAATGGCCTTAGCGATGCCAATATGAATGGAAAAGAGTTCAGTGTCAGTAGATGATGCCCGACCACTAGCCTGTTTTGCATGGGACACTTGCTGTCCGCCACGATATAGATGTGCCACCGAAATCGCCTGAAGGGAACCTACAAGTGGGACAGAAGCATCAGTAACAACCAAAATACAGTTATGATCAGAAGAGGAAGAGGAGAAAACAGAATCAAGAGACAATACATGTTTGTACATTTCATGTTTATCCGAGCGATTGCAGGGGTGAAAGTGAATAGAATTGGGAAAGATGTCTATAAGACGAGACCCAGGCTTTGATTCAGGAGCGAATGGAGAAAAGGAGTCAGAAAGATGAGAAAGAGAACTATCTACATCAATAAGAGGGCCTTTGACTTTAGCTTTTTTGGCCAGAGTGAGAAAGCGAAGTGATTGGGAATGAGGGGAGGAGTTAAGAGAGAAACCGTCAGATAAAAGAGAACATAACGCATGGTTAGAGGGTAGAGTAGAGACTCGGTACAACGAACAAATAGCTAATTTACGAAGATGGAGGTGGATTGGAATAAGTCCAGCAATACTTTCAGCACCACCTGATGGGGAAGTACGGAAGGCACCTGTGATCCAGAGAGCCGCGCGTCTTTGCATAGAAGATAATGACTTGAGAAGCGCCTTGTTACGAGTGCCTTCAAAGTACCAAAGTCAGAATCCATATGTAGCCATGGGGACAATGCATGACCTATAGAGCAGACGTTTCTGTAGAGGGAGGAGGCCTCGGGTGGAGTTGCCCAGCATACCCATGGCTTTCACTGTGAATAATGCTTTGGTAGAATAATATCGGACGTGTTCTTGAAACAAGAGTCGGCGATCGAAGTAGAAGCCAAGGTAGTGCCATACTCGTTTGGGATGTAGGAGGGGTCCGCCGACGTCAGATAAGTCAAGGGGAGGATTAGAGCCATTGTGACGTTGGGAGAAGTGAAAGATCTCAGATTTGTCATGTTCAACGACAAGCCCGAGATCAGTGCAGATGGAGTTAATGATGGAGTAGGCTGATTTGAGGGAAGAAATAGTGTCAGTGTAGTTCTTCACTTGAGATATGCAAAGCCCATCGTCAACAAAGGATAGAAGGGAAGAGGGAATGGATTGTAAACGAGCACGTTGATCGAACATGAACATGAGGGGCGCTAGATAGAGCGCGGATAGAATGGGTGATAAAGTGGAACCTTGCCCTATGCCAACATCTGCGTCATGGGCATCAGATAGGAAAGTGTTCCACATGAACTGCGTGGATCGACCTATGAGGTAGTGTGAGAAGAAGTTGACAAGTTCTGGGGCAAACCCCTGTCGTTGTAGAATGTTAGTAAGGATTTTGTGGTTCAGGGAGGGGAAGAATTGGGCAATATCGAAAGCACAGACACTGGTAATCATACCTTTAGCCCATCCAGCCCGAATAATATGAGTGAGGAATACTCCTGCATCTTCAGTAGATCATTGGATAACTCCGCCCATTTGGTTAGGGTGGAGGACATCTAGAGAAACCGCTTCATACTGCATGCGGCGAGCAATCATTTTTTCGATTAATTTACCTAAAGTGTTTAGTAGAACAATGGGACAAAACACTTTCAGTGTATCATAGGCCGGTTTATTTGGCTTGGGAATGATGATAGAGACCGAGTCCTTGAAGTGACTTGGCCAGTGAGAGAGACATACACATGCATTAGCAATGAGTATTATGTTTTTGAGGCATTCGTTGTGGGCGACGATGGACTTTAAATGTTTCCAGGAGACGTGATCAGGCCCGGGTGCTGAAGAGTTAGCACATGAAGAGAGGGATTCGGTGAGTTTAAGGACAGAGAAGTTTGCCCAGGAACGGGGGGGAAGGGATTTCATTTCATTCAGAATGTTAGAGCTTACCGGTCGACCGGATGCTGAGTTATATGATGAATGGAGTGCATTCCATAGGTCCGGAAGATCATTGCAGGGTCGTCCTTGATAATGGATACCCTCAATGGCAGGGAGTTTGCATTGTTTTACCCATTCCATAAGGTCCCAGGGTCCTTTGTTGGTCGATGCAATTTCATGAATGCGTGCATCAAAGAAAGAACGCTTAGCAGCTCGAGTAGCTGCTCTAAACGCCCGCCAGTCTTTACGATCCTTTGTTCTTCTGTAGGTAAGAAGAGTTTCAGAACAGTGGAGGTTCCACCATTCCTTTGACCGGTTAGTAATCCATACAATTTTAGAGTTCGTATTCCAAGATTCATTAAAGATTCGAGAAATGGAGTCAGAGATATTGTTCAGACAAGAGGTAGAGTGAATGTCCGAACAGTCAAGGGCCGCTAGATGCTCAGAGACTTGGAAAGTGAAAGCTGTCTCTTCATCGCTATCTTTCGGTAGTACACGTTTTTTATAATTAATATAATCTGGGCAGATTGGAAGGTCCATAATCAATGGTGCATGATCCGATGGAAGCCTCGAATTAACATCAATAATATGGGGGGTGGAATTGTTAGCACAAAAAATGAGATCGATAACTGAGTTGTCATGACTTTCAATGGAAGAAAAATGAGTAGGGGATATTATGGTCGGTGAAGACCTTGTAAGATTGAAGCCGTCCGCCAACTCCATTAGAGTTATTGCAGACATAGGGACGTAAGTAGCTGAAGGGTCCCATTCTGGAGATCGACAATTAAAATCACCTCCCATATAAATAATATTAGGGATGTCGATGAAGTTTGTTGAAAGGAAATTAATTGCCGATGAAGACGAATCAGAGTATATGTTAAGCAAGTGAATATAATTACCCTGGTTGAATAAACCCAAGATTTGTATGTCATAATGGTTGACCCACTCTTGTCGAAGAATAGGTCTCATGCGAAGTAGGCATCTGTGAACATAAGTCAGAGTACGGGGTCGGGGGTTGTTAGGCTTAGTAGGGCGAACCATACACAGCCGCTCAGGGTGAATAGGAGCACCTATGACATCATCCCCTTCAGGGTTAGTCATAGAGGGTGCTTTTCGAATATGATTCCATGGAGGTTCCTGTAGAAAAATGATATCGAAGTCCAGCTTCTTGGACTCAAGTATAGTATCGACCAGGGCATAAGAGCGTCCCACGTTTTGCGAATAGATATGAACAGAAGAGATAGGTTTGTTCTTACCAGACATATTTAAACAGCAACTCCGCCACCGGAGCGATTGGAATTGGCGTGAACGGCACGTGCAGTGCGTGATTCGGCGGCTTTGTTGGAATGCCAGGTTCGGTCAAACCTGTTCCTCCAGAATGGACATTTGGTGTCATTTGCGTGATGATTGCCTTTGCAGTTCAGGCATTTGAAGTTCTCAAGGTGAGGACATGGGATGCCATCAGGAGTGGCATCGCAAGGGGGATTGGATTTGGGGTTGGCCTTACAACACCAGGCCATAGATCGATGGTTCTCAACACAGTGAGGGCCACCACAAATTTGACAGCGTGCGCTGAGGGCACGACACACATGAGTGGGGTGACCCCAACACCAGCAGTTCCTACACTGTGCAATACCAGGGTGCATACTAGTAGCACGAATGGTTCCGATGTGACGGCCGAAGTTAATAGTACGGTTGACCAACCTCTTGGCCTTGGTACCATTTTGGGAGTCCCAGATGTTGAACCACACGACAGCAGTGTCTGACTTTGGGGAGGCTTTCATGACGCGAGGACGGGTGGCAAGGATAATGTTTTCAAACAATGATGATTGTCCGAGAGCTTGTTCAACAAATGCTGGAGAGAGAGGGTTAGAAGAATTGGCTACCCAGTAAGGGACGCCGACGATTTTAAGGAACGATTTGGATTGTGGGAGATGGGGCTCAATAGGGATGGCGTCTCCTAATTGCCAGGCTTTTTTAAGCCAGGATTTGATGGTTTCAAGGTCAGCGGGAGAAGTGACACCTGAGGTAGCAATCAATATGCCATTGTATGATTCGCGGACTGATTCGACACGAAGTTTGGACTGAGCGGCAGTAAGCCCGCGATTACAGAATTTGGCTGCCTTATTAAAGTCTTTGATCCAGTCAGCGATGATATTTCCCTCGAACGGGATAAGGACTTGACGACGGGTGGGTCCGTGCGTAGTCATTTTAGGTTTAGCATGTGGGGCACTTGTGGTTGAGGGTTTGGACGCTTGAGATTGGGCGTTTCCAAAACCTGCCTTGTACATGGCAAGAACTTTGTCATATGATAATTCAGGGAAGGCAAGTATCATCTCTCGCATCTTGACCCCGTCAATGTTAGAGGAGGAGTTGGAAGAGGAAGTCACCTGCTGGGCACCCCGTCGGACGGCATCAGCGAACGACACATTCTTCTTGTTGAAATGTTCCATAAGGGGTTTGGTGGATGCCTTACGGTCAGGAGGGGGAATGGGGGGCGGCATATCAGAGGCGCCCTTGGGATTAGGTTTCGATGACTGAGTCTGGCCATCAGAAGAAGGGCGCCCAACTGAGCGCTCGAAATTTCCATTCCCGTTCCTAGGAATCATGTGACTGGAAGGTGGAGGAGGGGCCCAGGAAACATGAATAGGACCGGCAGACTTAGAAGATGTAATGTCATTCTTTGTCTGTAGGGAGCCTGACACGGACGAAACGTCACGTGCCTTACCAGAAGACATAACGTCATTCTGGGGGAGGGGAAGGGTGCCCTCAGCAGGAGGGGGTTGGTCGATGTTCATACATTCGTCATCAATCCGAACCGTGGGGTTAGTTTGCCTGACAACAATGCCAGGTGGAAATATGGGGGTAGGGATGGTAGACAGAGAAGGTTTACATACCTTTTTTCCCTTCCCTTTACTCTTAGGGGGGGGACGAGTCAGTCATGGGGATGTCGGGAGGCGGGCCGTAGTAGTGCCTCAGCACGTCAACTATGGTGAGTCTGCTTTCACCATTAATGGGCAAGCGGTCCCAGCCTGTTTCAAACATAGTTGTGAGAAGGCAATAGATTGGTTCCCCCATTTGGGGAACCCTTGGGTCTTTCATACCAGGCCTTAAGCCCAGCGCAGCACGATGCTTAAAGAAGTTAGTAGCATATTTAAGTGCTTCAAGCGCTTTGTAGGTAGCTTCACTGATGATAACAGTTTCTTCAGTGGCAGTGTTTGATGGATCCTTAAGATCCGGGAGATGTGGCTGTACAGGCCTAGGCTCCTGTGGCTGTGCAGTGATGTCACTAGTGACATCATGTGTGACGTCAGGTGTGACATCATTGGTGTTAGAAGAACTGGCAAAGAAGGTAGCCGGAGTGCCGGTTGGCACAGCATTTGCTGACTCAGCAGATCCGTGGATCGCATGAGGCAGCCTTGAGGTGGGTGGGGTCCAAAGAACCGATTGGTAGGTTCCCCATTGTAGAATACCCCATCCTCTCGGTCACTCCATGCGTCCCCGCGAGAGTCCAAGTTAAGAGGATCCAGTGGTTGAAGCTCACCTACAAATCCCTCCCCAAATGGGCGGAAAGGAATAGGTGACTTGAAACCATCATATGCGCTCATCGACGCAGTTCTTGAGATGGCCTTGGGAGTAGTGTCCAATCCTCAATGAACATCACGAGTGTGAGCTCGCTTAGTACGTGACGAGGGAGGAGGGGGAGTTCTAAGGGAGGAATGTGATGCTGCATGGGAGAGTACAGCAGGAGCGAGTATAGGAGAGGGAGGGGTTGAGGGTTCAGACGAATCAGATTCACTCTCACCACTTTCTTCCTCGTCAGAGCCAGCCCTAGATGGGGCGGTAGACTTGACATCATCGTGTACAGAGTGTCTCGTCGATTTGATAGAAAGAGCGGGCAAAATGGAGCGATCGTGCTTGTAGGTAGAGACACATGTTTCAGTGTCAATGATGTTGATTGGGTCCGAAGATGGCGGAGGGGTACCCTTAAGGTCCACCCAGTGCGATGGTGTAGTCATAATGGTATAATTCATAGTCAGTATGTATGTAGACACCTTCAAAGAAATCGATGATGGTGGTAAGAGGGAAAGGAGGAATGGATGTGGATAGGGCTGGCAGGCTTATTTTTTTTAAAAAAAAAAACAAATCAATGATTTATTATGCGGTGCCCGGTTGCAGTCTGCACTTGCCAACATAATACAGGGCCTAAGTACCGCTACCTAAACCAAATACTACAAAGACAAGAATAGATAAAGTCCTGTCTGAATATAGTACACTACTCAATGGCAAAGAGATGTGGCATAGTAACAAAGAAATGAAACTAAAGTCCAACTCACAGACCTCTAACAGTAAGCTTACATGTGTGTGTGGCCCTAGCGATGTACTGACAGGGTTGGAAGATGCATTGAAGCAGGTACATGACCTACTACTAGGGCCTCCTATTGTCCTCCTTGTGATGGCTGAGCCAATCATGGTCAAACTGGTGGTGCCAGAATGGGCACTTTTGATCATCAGCTGCATGGTTGCCCTTGCAGTTGATACATGAGATGTGGGGACAGGGCTCCCTGGTGGGTGTGGGCAGGATAGGGGGGTTTGTCTTTGGACTCCCCTTACAGCACGACAATGTGGAGTGATGGTTCTCACTATGGTGAGGACCACCACACTGGGAACACCTGAGTGCATGGTTGCAACAGGTGGGAGTAGAGTGACCAAAGTGCCAGCAGCACTGGTACTGAGGAACACCGGGGTGGGCACGGGTGGGCTTGATGACAGCCTGCATACCGTTGAAGTCAAGGTACTTGTTGAGGAGCTTCTTGGCACCAGCTCCTGACTGAGAGTCCCATAGGTCAAACCAGATGGTTGCGGTGTTGGCCTTGGGGGAGTTGTGCATAATGTGTATGGATGAAATGTTGGCAAAAGTGTCCTTGAATGGAGACAGTTGCATGTGATCAGTGATCTGAACTGGCATAACATGGACGCAGTTCATGTGGAAGGGGACATTGAGGATCTTAAGATAAGACCTTGACCTGGGGTGGCATGTCTTCAGCTCGAACAGGGCAATGAAGATGGAGGGGATAGCAGACTCAATAACAGTGATGTTGGAGTCTGAGGGTATGGTGGAGGTGTACAGTGCGATAGTGCTGTATGCCTTGGTGATATTCTCAATGTGCAAGGAAGACTTTGCATGCGAGAGGGCGTCATTGAGAAGGCACATGGCCTTGTGGTGGAGATAGGTGATCTTACTAGCATCCCCAGTGAAATCAAGGAACAGTTGGCAGCGGGTGGGCCCAGTGGTGGTCATGCGTGGCTTCTTGGCAGAGCCGGCAGTGGCAGTGGCAGCCTGATGCATCATGGCGATACAATCAGGGTCAAGGGAGGGGTTTGCCTGTGCCAGCTTGATGAGCGACACAGGCAGCGCTGAAGCGCCAGAATGAGTGGCTTCTGCAAACAAGTGCTGATGAGGCACTGGAGCAGAGGTGGGGATGGGTGCCTTAATGGGCGCTCGAGGGGGGCCACTAGCGCATGCCTTAGGGGGTGCTTGCTTGGGCAGTACAGGGGGATGGGCTGGGGCAGGCCGTGGTGCCTTGGGCATTTGCTTGTGCACCTTGGGGGAGCCCATGTCAATGTCACATGGTTCCGCTTTGTCAGCAGATCCATGGGTTGCCTCATGGACGACGCATGTGTCTTTAGGGGAGGCTTCCAGCTCATTGAACCAGGTGAAGCCCTGCATGAAGGAGCGAAAGGTGGTCCAGCCATGGCTGGCCCACTGTTCACCCATGGAAATGCATGCATTCCTGTGCCCGCTCATCTCAAATTCATAGATGGCACTGGCAAGATAGCTAGCACACACCTTGGCATAGTCCTCGTCGAGGAGGGAATCATCAGGAAGCTCTTGCACTTCATGCAAGAACTTCTTGAGGCCATTGAAAGCCCACTTGGCCGCGGCATCATCTCCAGGCACGGTCCCAGTGGAGGACGATGGGGTGGATGGTGCAATCGGGGGAGGAGTGGGGACTGGGTAGTACGTGGTACCACCAGCGACGAGAGGAGCCTTGGGACCAAAGGTCACCAGAGGCTGAGTAGTAGGCACCAGCAATGGAACATCAGTGGGCACCAAGGGGAGGGGTGAGGGTGACTGAATGTCAGCCCTGATAGAGGCGGCCAGAGCCTTGAAATCCGCCATTGTGCAGGTCAGCTAGGTGGAGGTGGAGGGCCTTGGGGCCTCTTCAATCATATTGAGCTCGTCATCACCGGACACGATGTCAGAGTCAAGGTCCATGTTCACAATCTTGCAACTAATAGCTTTAGACTTTCACCTACCCATGTTTCACTAGTGTAGACAATGTAGTATTGTGCTCAAACTAAGACACCAACTCAAGAGATGGTGGTGGTAAGAGGACAAGAAGGGATGGGGCTGGCAGGCTTAGAAGATGTGATATCATTCTTTGCCTTTTGGGAGCCTGACATAGATGAGACATCATGTGCCTTACCAGAAGATGAGATGTCATTCTGGGGGGGAGGAAGGATGCCCTCTCTGGGAGGGGCTTAGTCAATGTTCATAGTGTCATCATTGATGCAAGCTGTAGAGTTAGTTTTCCCAACAGTAATGCTAGGCAGGAATAGAGGGGTAGAAATAATAGATGGGGAGGGTTTACATGCCTTCTTGCTCTTGCCCTTACCCTTTGGAGGGGGGGAAGAGTCCATCATGGGAATATTGGTGGGGAGGCTAAGATATTGTCTCAGTGCCTCAATGATTATGAGGCTGCTTTTGCCATTGATAGGCAAGTAGTCCCAGCCTGATTCAAACATAGTTGTAAGTAAACAATAGAATAGTTCCTCTGTTTGGGGAAACCTTGGGTCTTTTTCTCCAGGTCATAGACCCAGAGCAGCGTGATATTTGAAGAAATTTGTAACATATTTATGTGCCTCAAGCACTTTAAATGCAGCTTCACCAACCATCAAGGTTTCTTCAGTGGCTGTGTTTGATGGATCCTCCAGAAGTTGTGGCTGTGTAGACCTAGATTCCTGTGGCTGTGCAGTGATGTCATTAGTATCAGATGATCCAGTAAAGAAGGTAGCTGGAGTGCTGGTTGGCACAGCATTTGCTAACTCAGCAGATCCATGGATTGCATGAGGCAGCCTTAAGGTAGGTGGGGTCCAAATAGACAAGTGTCTGGTTCCCCATTGCTGAATACCCCTTCCTCTTGGTTGTTGTCCCACGTGTCCCTGCAAGAGTTCAAGTTCAGAGGATCAGGTTGATTGAGCTCACCTAGGAAACCCTCACCATAAGGATGGAAGAGGATAGGTGACTCATTCTCCTTTCCCTCTAACCGCCATCATCAATTTCTTTGATGGTGTCTACATACATATTATGTACAAATACCATTGAAATGATTACACCATCACACTGGGTGGACCTTAAGGGTACCCCATTGCCATTCTTGGACCCAATGAACATTGTCAACACTGAAACACATGTCTCGACTAGCAAGTGCAACTGCTCAAAATTGCCTGTACTTTCTATCAAATTGACTAGGCACTCTGTCTATGATGATGCCAAGTCTGCTGCCTCATCTAGAGCTGGCTCTAAAGAAGAGGAGAGTGGTGAGAGTAATCCTGATTCATCTAATAACTCAAATCCCCCCTCCCCCATAACCATTCCTGTTGTGCTATTGTGTGCAGTATTGCACTCATCCCTCAGAACTTCCCCTCCTCCTTCATTGCATGCCAAGCGAGCTTGTGCTCATGAATCTCGCTGAGGCCTGGACACCACCCCTAAAGCCATCTCAAGAATGGCATCTATGAGTGCATATGACAGCTTTAAATCACCTATTCCCTTCTGCCCTTTTGGTGAGGGATTCCTAGGTGAGCTCAAACAACCTGCTCCTTTGAACTTGAACTCTCACAGGGACATGTGGAGTGACCAAGAGGATGGGATACTCAGTAATGGGGTACCTACCACTTGGTTCTTTGGACCCCCACCTACCTCAAGGCTGCCTCATGCAATCCATGGATCTGCTGAGTCAGCAAATGCTGTGCTGACCAGCACTCCAGCTACCTTCTTTGCTAGTTCATCTGATACTAATGACATCACACCTGACATCACACATGATGTCACTGGTGATGTCACTACACAGCTGCAGGAATCTAGGCCTGCACAGCCACATCTCCTGGATCTTAAGGATCCATCAAACACAGCTACTGAAGAAACTGTGATTGTTGGTGAAGCTGCTTTTAAAGCACTCAAGGCACTCAAATACATTACTAATTTCTTTAAACACTGCATCGCTCTTAGATTAAGGCCTGGAGTTAAGGACCCGAGGGTTCCCCAAATGGGAGAGCCAATTTATTGTTTACTCACTACTATGTTTGAATCAGGCTGGGATCATTTGCCTATTAATAGTGAAAACAGTCTCATGATCATTGAAGTGCTGAGACAATATCTCAGCCCTCCCACTGACATCCCCATGACAGACTCTTCCCCCCCCTCCAAAGGGTAAGGGCAAGGGAAGGAAGGCACGTAATCCCTCTCCGTCTTTCATCCCCACCCCTCTATTCCCACCTGGTATTTTTGTTGGGCATACTAATTCCACAGCACGCATCAACAATGATAACATGAACATTAACAAAGCCCCTCCCATAGAGGGCACCCTTCCTCCCCCCAGAATGACCTTTCATCTTCTGGTATAGCACATGACATTTCATCTGTGTCAGGCTCCCAAAAGGCAAAAAATGACATTATGTCTTCTAAGCCTGCTGGCCCTATCCGTGTCTCCCAGGCTCCCCCTCCACCTTCCAATCACATGACTCCAAGGAATGGGAATGGAAATCTCGAGTGCTCATCCCTCCTTGACCTCTTACCACCACCATCAAAAGTTGGTGTTTGATTAGACATCTAGTTTCACATTGTATTCTACCGATTCTACATGGGTAAACAAAAGTCTAAAGCTAAACAGGCTGTACACCAAACAACTGAGTCTGCCAACACCTCCAATGATGAGCTCAACATTGCCAAGATGTCCAAGGACAAACATCTTGACCCATACAACAACCCATGCAATGTCTGTGGCTTCTCGGGACCTTGGTCCTCCATCCCCCCCCGAGGCTGACCTTGAGTCGCCTCCTTGCCCAGTGCCTGGTGATGTTTCATCCCTCACACCTACTACTCAACCTCCGGTGGCTTTGAGCCCTGCAGGTCCCTCCTCTGCCATTCCTAGTGGCTCCATTGCACCCTGGGCTGGCCCCTCTGCTCCCTCTTCCATTGGACCTGACCTGGAGGAGGAGGCCCTCACCGCCTATGAAGGTCTTTGTCAATTTGGGAGATGGCTCTCAAATCTTGATCCCACTGCCATCATGACTGACATGGCCTGATGCTCGTTTGCTCTCTACATCTGTGGGAGCATGTAGGAATTCAGGAAGAGGGGCTGGGCCAATACCCAGCTCACTCCAATGTTTCAGAAGCAGGGGTGGCCTATGGTTGACTCCTTCCTTCACTCTGGGGGCTTTTTGACTGGCCCTAATCAACCACATGGCAACCACGAGTTGTCCCACAGATCTGCTAACAAAGCAGGTCCATGTGACATCAGCATGGGTGACCCCAAAGTTCCCAAACAACCACCTCCAGATCGTTGGCCCGTCCCAGCCTATCCACCTTTACTGCCCAAGCAAGTGCCTCCCAAAGCATGCGCTAGTGGCCCTCCTCAAGCTAGGGTTAGGTCTGATGGCCAAGCCCAGCAAGCACCCGCCAAGGTGCCTCCTCCCTCCACCTTGGTCAAGAAGTCCTTCGCCAAGGCGGCCTGTCAGCTCACTAGGGTTGTGTCACTAATCAAGCTGGTGCAGTCCCACCCCAATCTTGATCCGGACCACATCACTGCTATGCATTAGGCTGCCCAAGCCGCCACTCCCGCCACCCAGAAGCCACGTATGACAACTGCGGGCCCCACCCACTGCTAACTCTTCCTCGACTTCACTGGCAGTGCTGATGAAGTCACCTATCTTCATCACAAGGCCGTGCGCCTTCTCAATGACTCCCTCTCCCACACCAAGTCAATCTTGTGTGTGGAGAATATCACCAAGGCATACAGCACAATTGTGCTGCACACCTCCTCCATTCCCTCTGACACCGATTGTGATGTCATTGAGGCCTCCATCCCATTTGTCTTCTCTGCCCCCTTTGCGATCAAGATGCGCCGCCCCAGGTTGAGGTCCTACCTCAAGGTCCTCGACGTCCCTTACTTTGTGAATGGTGTCCGCATCACACTGAATCATGTGACCGACCACATGCAATTGTCTGCCTTCAAGGACATTTTTGCAGATGTTTCCTCCATGTGCATCATATGCAACTCCTCCAGGGCCAATACTGCCACCATCTGGTTCGACCTCTGGGACTCCCAATCAGGAGCGAGTGCCAAGAAGCTCCTGAGCAAGTACCTCCACTTTGAGGACATTCAGTCTGTAATCCAGGCTGCACATGCTCACCTAGGCAGTCCTTAGTATCAGTGTTGCTGGCACTGGGGGCATTCTACCTCATCGTACTGAGAACCACCACTCTCACTCGAGCTGTTGTAAGGGGAGTCCAAAGGCGAATCCTCCCATTCTGCCCACTGCTGCTGGGGATCTCTGTCCCCACATCAAGTGCGTCAACTGCGCCAAGTCGCATGCAGCTGACAATCACAAGTGCCCATTCTGGCGACACCAGTTTGACTGGCTTTGGCTTAAAAACCATTGCTGTGATGCTGCTTGATCACATCTGTAGGGTTCTCTTCCCTGCAGGTCATATTGTCCACCCCCGCGCTGGGTGTGGTGGGCCCTGGAGATCCATGCCATGCACCTTCCATCCACTGGTGAATCAGAACAGCCTGACTTATGTTGTAGTATGCTCTCATTTCGAACTATGTACCACTGCATGAAGATGTCATTTGTACTAGGTGGACTTTGGACTCATATTTATACCTAGCTATGTAGATGTGTAGTTGGTAGTGGTACTTTCTGCATGTTGTAGTAGTTGGGCACGGACTGCTATCATGCACTGCATTATAAATTGGCAACCCCTCTGGGGTCACATTTGAATTAAAAAAAAAAAAAAAAAAAGAAATCTCAAGTGCTCAGTTGGGCACCCTTCTTCTGATAGCCAGGCTTAGCCATCAAAACCTAACCCTAAGGGCGCCTCTGAAATGCCACCCCCCATTCCCCCTCCTGACTGTAAGGCATCCACCAAACCCCTTACAGAACACTTCAACAAAAAGAATGTGTCATTTGCTGAAGCTGCCCAACGGGGTGTCCAGCCAGTGGCTCCTTCTTCCACTTCTCCTTCTATCAATGGGGTTAAGATGTGAGAAATGATACTCGCCTTCCCTGAACACTAGTATGACAAAGTCCTTGCTATGTACAAGACAGGTTTTGGTGGTGCCCAACCTCAAGCACCCAAACCTTCGACTTCAAGCACTCAACACACTAAACCAAAAATGACAATGCATGGGCCCACCCGTTGCCAAGTCCTCATTCCCTTTGAGGGAAACATTATTGCCAACTGCATCAAAGACTTCAATAAAGTGGCTGAATTTTGTAACCATGGCCTTACTGCTGCCCAATCCAAACTTCGCATCAAATCTGTTCATGAATCATATAACAGAATATCCATTGCCACTTCAGGCATCACCACTCCCACTGATCTTGACACCATCAAATCCTGGCTGAAAAAAGCCTGGCAACTCAGAGACACTATCCCCATTGAGCCCTGTCTTCCACAATCCAAATCATTCTGTAAAATCATTAGTGTCCCATACTGGGTAGCCAATTTCTCTAACCCTCTCTCCCCTGCTTTCATTGAGCAGGCCCTCGGTCAATCATCCCTCTTCAAAAATGACATCCTTGCCGCTTGCCCTCGCATCATGAAGGCTTCCCCCAAGTCGGACATAGCTGTCATATGGTTCAATATCTGGGACTCCCAAAATGGTACTAAGGCCAAGACATTGGTCAACTGTACTATCAACTTTGGCTGACACGTTGGCACCATCCCCACTACTAGTATGTACCCTGGTGTTGTGCAATGCAGGAACTGTTGGCAGTGGGGCTACCCCACTCATGCATGCCATGCCCTTGGCACTCACTGTCAAATATGTGGTAGTCCTCATTGTGTTGAGAATCATCATTCTATGGCCTGGTGTTGCAAGGCCAATCCTAAATCTAACCCCCCTCGTGATGCTACCCCTAAGGGCATCCCATGCCCTCACCTTGAGAACTTTAAATGTCTTAACTGCAAAGGTAATCACCATGCTAATGACACTAAATGCCCATTCTGGAGAAACAGGTTTGATTGCACCTGGCACTCTAACAAAGCTGCCAAGTCATGTACTGCACGTGCTGTCCAGGCCAACACCAATTGCTCCAGTGGCAGAGTTGCTATTTAAATATGTCTGGTAAGAACAATGTTATTTCTTCTGTTCATATCTATTTGCAAAACATGGGGTGCTCTTATGCCCTGGTTGATACTATCCTTGAGTCCAAGAAGCTGGACTTCGACATTATTTTTCTATAAGAACCCCTATGGAATCACATCTGCAAGGCACCTTCTATGACTAACCCTGAAGGGAATGATGTTGTAGGTGCCCCTATTCATCCCAAGTGGCTGTGTATGGTTCACCCTACTAAGCCTAATGACCCCTGTCCCCATACTTTGACTTATATTTACAGATGTCTACTTCGTATGAGATCCATCCTTCGACAGGATTGGGTCAATCACTACAATATTCAAATTCTGGGTTTATTCAACCAGGGTAATTATATTCATTTTCTCAATATATATTCTGACTCATCATCATTGGCAATCACTTTCCTATCAACAAACTTCATTGACATCCCTAATATTGTATATACAGTATGGGAGGTGACTTCAATTGTCACTCTCCAGAATGGGATCCCTTGGCCTCCCATCTCCCTCGCTCTGCCATAACTCTATGGAGTTAGTGGATTGTTTCAATCTCACCAGGTCCACACTGACTGTTTTCTCCCCAACCCATTTTTCTTCTATAGAAGAGCATGACAATTCTGTTATCAATCTCATCTTTTGCGCTAACGATTCTACCCCCCATGTTATTGATGTGAACTCAAGACTGCCTTTGGACCATGCTCCCTTACTTATTGACCTCCTGATTCATCCAGATCATATTAATTATAAAAAATGTGTACTACCAAAGGATAGCGATGAAGAGACCACTTTCATTTCTCAGGTCTCAGAGCATCTAGCAGCTATTGATTGTTTGAACATTCACTCCACTTCTTGCTTGGACAATATCTCCGATTCCATCTCCAGTATATTTTCTGATTCATGGAACACAAACTCTGAAACTGTATGGATTACTAACCAGTTGAAAGAATGGTGGAATCTCCACTGTTCTGAGACTTTACTTACTTACAGGAGAACCAAGGACCAAAAGGACTGGTGAGTGTTCAGAGCAGCTACTTGAGCCACCAAACATTCTTTCTTTGACAAGCATATTCATGAGATTGCTTTGACCAACAAATGACCCTGGGACCTCATGGAGTGGGTCAAACAATGAAAACTCCCTGCCATTGAGGGTATTCATTATCAAGGTCACCCCTGTAATGACCTTCCAGATTTGTGGAATGCACTCCACTCATCATATAACTCTGCGTCGGGCCAACCAGTAAGCCCTCATATTCTGAATGAAATGAAAACTCTCCCTCCCTGTTCCTGGGCTGACTTCTCAGCTCTGGAACTCACTGAATCCCTTTTGTCCTGTGCTAACTCTTCAGCACCTGGACCTGATCATATTTCTTGGAAACACTTAAAGTCTATTGTTGCCCACAACGACTGCCTCAAGAACATCATTCTCATTGCTAATGTGTGTGTATGTCTATCTCACTGGCCAAGTCACTTCAAAGACTCAGTCTCTATCATCATTCCCAAGCTGAATAAACTGGCCTATGATACTCCTAAAGCATTTCATCCTATTGTCCTACTAAACACTTTAGGTAAACTAATTGAAAAGATGATTGCACACCACATGCAATTTGAAGCAGTCTCTTCAGGAGCTATCCACCCAAATCAAATGGGTGGGGTTATTCAATGCTCCACTGACGATGCAGGTGTTTTCCTTACTCACATCATTTGGACTGGATGGGCCAAAGGTATGATCACTAGTGTTTGCACTTTTGACATTGCCCAATTCTTCCCTTCTCTAAATCACAATATTCTCACTGATATCCTACAATGCCAGGGGTTCACCTTAGAACTCGTTAATTTCTTTTCCCACTACCTTATAGGACGCTCTACTCAGTTCATGTGGAATACTTTCTTGTTGGATGCCTATAATGCAGATGTTGGTGTTGGGCAAGGATCTGCACTTTCCCCCATTCTCTCAGTGCTTTATTTAGCACCTCTCATGTTCATGTTCGACCAATGCCCTTGTCTTCAATCTATTCCCTCCTCCCTCCTATCCTTTGTTGATGATGGGCTTTGTATATCTCAAGCAAAGAACTATACTGATACCATCTCTTCCCTTAAAACAGCATACTCCATCATCACTTCCATCTGCACTGACCTTGGACTAGTCATCAAACACAACAAATCAGAGGTCTTCCACTTCTCATGTTGACATAATGATAAAAACCCCCCACTTGACTTATCTGACATTAGTGGTCCCATCCTCTCTCCAAAATACTTCTGGAGATACCTCAGCTTCTACTTCGATCACCAACTCTTGTTCCAAGAGCACATTCAATACTACTCTACCAAAGCATTGTCAATAGTGAAAGCTATGGGCATGCTAGGTAACTCAACCCATGGTCTCCTCCCACTTCAAAAGCAACTTCTGTATAGGTCATGTGTTGTCCCTGTGGCAACATATCACTTTTGCCTGTGGTACTTTGAGGGTGCCCATAACAAGGCACTTCTCAAATACTTATCCTCTATGTAAAGGCACACAGCTCTTTGGTTCACTGGTGCCTTCCACACTTCTCCATCTGGTGGTGCTGAAAGTATTGCTGGACTCATTCCCATTTACCTTCACCTTTGTAAATTAGCCATTCATTCTTTGTTTTGAGTTGCTACTTTACCCTCTAATCATGCATTACATTCTCTTCTATCAGATTGTTTCTCTCTTGACTCTTCCCCTCATCCTCAATCACTTTGCCTTCTCACTCCAGCCAAAAAAGCTAAAGTCAAAGGCCCTATTATTGATGTAGATAGTTCTCTTCCTCTTCTTTCAGATTCCTTCTATCCCTTCGCTCCTGAATCCAAGCCTGGGTCTCGTCTCATGCATATCTTTTCTGATTCCATTCATTTTCATCCTTGTAATCATTTGGACAAACATGAAATGTACAATCATGTATCGTCTCTCAATGGGGTTTTTTCTTCTTCTTCTTCTGATTGTACTTGTATCTCAGTTGTTACTGATGCTTCTGTTCCTCTTGTAGGTTCCCTTCAGGCAGTTTTGGCAGCACATTTATATCATGGTGGACAACAAGTGTCCTATGCAAAACAGGCAAGTGGCCGGGCATCTGCAACAGACACTGAACTCTACTCCATTTGCATTGGCATCACCAAAGCCATCTCCCTCCAGTGTGATAAAATCATTCTCATCACCGATTGTCTCCCAGCAGCCAAGCTGGCAGTTGACCCTTCTATTCACTCAAGCCAGACACACTCTATCCATGTCTGCCAACTTCTATCCAACTGGCTTGCAGCCAAACCATCTTGATCCATTGACTTTTGGGATGTCCCATCTAAGTGGCATTGGAAGCCCCACCTCAAAGTCCACAATGACATCACTACCACACACATCCACACCCCTCCCCACACAGGTGCTACTCTCAACTTCTTGCAATGCAAAGCCACCAATGATTGCCAGAAATCCTGGGAGTCTACATTCTGGAAGAAGAAATACTGCAGCAATGGTTTCCTTCTTTCAAAAAAGAATCACAAGTTCCTTATCCCCACTTATGTCAAGGGAGGCACTTGGCTTCCTCTGGCTAACGAGTCTCCATCATTATGTGCTCACATGACTCAAGCTATCCTAAACCATGCTCCAATTGGAGCTTATTATGAGAGATTCTTCCCCCTCAAGCCCAATTCCTGTCAGTGTGGCCATCACCTGGAAACATGACACCACATTTTGTGCTATTGCCCACTCTATCCCATCTGCACCCAGTGGGTACAATGTGCCTTCCCTCAGTATGAGTTTCTCATCAAATTCTTGAAAAAGAACCTGGCTACTTTTGCCTTCACTAATCATGACATGCATCCACTGCCACTTCAAGCTCCTGTGCCTGCCGAACCAAATGAAGGTGAACTATATTCTTTCATCTCCTCTCTTCTCTTCTCTCTCAAGTCCGATCTCTGTGTATAACACCTCATTTTATAGTCTCTCCCAAGTCTTCTCTATTTCACTGGACTAATCATATATAGTCTTTGTCTTAAGCAGTCTTCAACCACTTTGTGTACCCTGGCTTGCCGTAGCATACCATCTGTTTGTATTATTTAGTTGAAAGTGGACTGTGATTGAGCACCACTATATAAATTCATTGATTTAAAAAAAAAAAAAAAAAGGGGATAGGTGACTTGAAGCCATCATATGCACTCATGGATGCAGTTCTTGAGATGGCTTTGGGAGTGGTGTCCAAACCTCAATGGGCTTCATGAGCACAAGCTTGCCTAGCACATGATGAAGGAGGAGGGGGAGTCCTAAGAGATGAGTGTAAAGCCACATGCAATAATGCAGCAGATACAATTATGGGGGAGGGGGGGTCGAGTTGTCAGATGAATCCGAATCACTCTCACCACTTTCTTCCTCATCTGAGCCAGCTCTGGAGGAGGTGGCAGACTTGGCATCATCATAGACCAAATGCCTAGTCGATTTGATTCAAGTGCAGGCAAATATGAGTGGTTGCACTTGCTGGATAAGACATGTGTTTCAGTGTCAGCAATGTTCATAGGGTCCAAAGACAGCAGTGGGGTACCCTTAAGCTCCACCCAATGTGATGGTGTAGTCATTTCAATAGTATTCATAGTCAATATATATGTAGACACCATCAAAGAAATCAATGATGGTAGTTAGAGGGAAAGGAGCTTCGGTGATGGTTCTCTCCCTGTTCTCCAAGGGTGAGCCACTCAATCTTATGTACATCTATTCAGACAACATGCACACAGCTATCAACCTCCTTGCTAGGAATGTTGACGCCCTTCCTGCCTTCATTTACATAAGTGGTGACTTTAACTCTCACTCATCAGTGTGGGATCCAGCCATGGATCACCACTGAACTTCTGCTATCTTGCTTCTTGAGACAGTGTCTGATCTTGGTGTGAAATAGGCTAGGCCCATCAATGCCACCAACACCCATGTTCCACACAACATGGATCTTGAGGGCTCTGTGATTGATCTGATGTTCACACAGGCCCCCAATTCAGATCTTAACCTCCCCAGGTTGGATCACTCACAGAAGGGACCACTGGACCATGTTCCAATGGTGTTATCCCTTCCTATTGTGGCCTCTAATATTAGGGTCATGTACACTGTCCTGCCAAGGGAGAGCAATGAGGAAGCCGCTTTCCTGATGGAGGTTGGATGTCTCTTCCTAGATCTTGATACATCAGATCTATTGACCCCTGATCAGATTGAAGCTGTGGTCTCGGCCATGGTGGACATCTTTGTTCAGATGTGAACCACCCATGCCAAGACAATCACTATCACAAATCGGTCCAAATCATGGTAGACTGATAAGTGCTCTGCAGCCAAGGCCCAGTACCAGAAAACTGGTGCCAGGGCTGAATGGACTGTATTCCACCATGCCACTAGGCAGGCTAAGCGGGACTTAAATGCTTGCCAGTCTTTTCATTCTTTGGTTCTCCTGTAAGTAAGTAAAGTCTCAGAGCAGTGGAGAGTCCACCATTCTTTCAACTGGTTAGTAATCCATACAATTTTAGAGTTCATGTTCCAAGAATCAGTAAGTATATGAGAAATGGAGTTGGAAATATTATCCAGACAAGAAGTGGAGTGAATGTTCAAACAATCAAGAGCCACCAGATGCTCTGAGACCTTAGAAATAAAGGTGGCCTCTTCATCACTATCCTTAGGCAGTACACATTTTCTGTAGTTAATATAATCTGGGCAAATCGGGAGATCAATGAGCAAAGGTGTGTGATCCAAGGGAAGTCTTGAATTCACATCAATGGTATGGGAAGTGGAATCGTTAGCACAAAAAATGAGATCGATAACTGAATTGTCATGTCCTTCAATGGAAGAGAAATGGGTAGGAGAAATCATAGTCAGTGTGGACCTTATGAGATTAAAACTATCCACTAGCTCCATTAGAGTTATGGCAGACTGAGGGAGATGGGGAGCAAGGGGATCCCATTCAGGAGAGTGACAGTTGAAGTTGCCTCCCATGTAAACAATGTTAGGAATGTTGACAAAATTTGTCAAAAGAAAAGTAATTACTGAGGATGACAAATCAGAATATATGTTCAGGAAAGGGATATAGTTACTCTGATTGAATAGTCCGAGAATTTGGATATCATGATGATTGACCCAATCCTGTCGAAGGATGGGTCTCATATGGAGAAGGCATCTGTGAATGTAAGTCAAAGTATGGGGGTGGGGTCTTTGGACTTGGTAGGGCAAACCATACACAGCCATTTGGGATGAATAGGGGCACCTACAACATCATTCCCTTCAGAGTTAGTTATAGAGGGTGCCTTTCGGATGTGATTCCATGGAGGTTCCTGTAGAAAAATGATGTTGAAGTCCAACTTCTTGGACTCAAGGATAGTATCAACAAGGGCATAGGAGTGTCCCACATTTTGTGAATAGATATAAACAGAAGAAATAGTGTTGTTCTTACCAGGCATATTTAGACAGCAACTCCACCACTGGAGTGATTGGTATTAGTGTGGACAGCACATGCAGTGCATGACTTGGCAGCTTTGTTAGAGTGCCAGGTGCAGTCGAACCTGTTTCTCCAAAATAGGCATTTAGTGTCATTTGCATGGTGGTCACCTTTACAGTTGAGATATTTAAAGTTCTTGAGATGAGGACATAGGATGCTGTCAGGGGTGGCATCACAAGGGGGATTGAATTTGGGGTTGGCCTTACAACACCAGGCCATGGAGTGATGGTTCTCTACATGATGCAGACCACCACATATTTGACAGCACACACCAAGAGCATGACATGCATGAGTGGGATGGCCCCACCACCAACAGTTTCTGCATTGTGCTACACTAGGATGTATACTGGTAGCATGGATAGCACCAATATGTCAACCAAAGTTGATAGTATGGTTGACCAATGTCTTGGCTTTAGTACCATTCTGCAAGTCCCAAATGTCAAACCATACAATGGTGGTGTCAGACTTTGGGGAGGCTTTCATAACACAAGGTTGGGCAGCAAGAATGATATTTTTAAAGAGGGGGGATTGGCCAAGGTCTGCTCAATGAAAGTGGGGGAAAGAGGGTTGGATGAATTGGCTACCCAATATGGGACACCAATGATTTTGAGGAAAGATTTGGACTGTGGAAGATGGGGCTCAATAGGAATAGTGTCTCCGAGTTGCCAGGCTTTTTTCAGCCAAGATTTAATAGTGTCAAGGTCAGTGGGAGTGGCAACACCTGATGTGGTAATAGATATGCCATTATATGACTTGTGAACTGATTCAACACGAAGCTTGGATTGGGTAGCAGTGAGACCATGGTTACAAAATTCGGCTGCTTTGTTAAAGTCTTTGATGTGGTCAGCAATGATATTACCCTTGAAAGGGATAAGGACTTGACAACAAGTGGGACCATGCATTGTCATTTTGGGCTTAGTGTGTTGAGCAATTGAGGTTGAAAGTTTGGGTGCCACCAAAACCTGCCTTGTACATGGCAAGGACTTTGTCTTTTTTTTTTCTAAGTCAAATGTGAGCCCAGAGGGGTTGCCAATTTATAATGTGGTGTGCGATAGTAGTCCATGCCCAACTACTACAACATGCAGAAAGTACCGCTACCAACTACACATCTACATAGCTAGGTATAAATATGAGTCCGAAGTCTGCCTAGTACAAATGACATCTTCACACAGTGGTACATAGTTCGAAATGAGAGCATACTACAACACAAGTTGGGCTGTTCTGATTTGCCAGCAGATGGAAGGTGCACGGCATGGATCTCCAGGGCCCACCACACCCAGTGTGGGGGCAGACAATGCAACCTGCAGGGAAGAGAACCCTACAGATGTGATCGAGCGGCATCACAGCGATGGTTTTCAAGCCAAAGCGGGTCAAACTGGTGTTGCCAGAATGGGCAATTGCAATCGTCAGCTGCATGTGACTTGGCACAGTTGATGCACTTGATGTGGGGACAGGGATCCCCAGCGGTGGTGGGCAGAATGGGGGGATTCGCCTTTGGACTCCCCTTACAACAGCTCGAGTGAGAGCAGTGGTTCTTGGTACAGTGAGGACTGCCACATGCAGCGCATCGCAATGCATGGGCATAGCACAATGAAGTAGAGTGCCCCCAGCACCAGCAATGCTGACACTGTGGACTGCCTGGGTGAGCACATGCAGCCTGGATCATGGACTGAATGCCCTCAAAGTGGAGGTACTTGCCTAGGAGCTTCTTGGCGCTTGCTCCTGATTGAGAGTCCCAAAGGTTGAACCAGACAGTGGCAGTGTCGGCCCTGGAGGAGTTGTGCATGATGTGCATAGAGGAAACATCTGCAAAAATGTCCTTGAAGGCGGACAATCACATGCAGTCGGTCACGTGATTTGGTGTGATGCAGACACCATTCACAAAGTAAGGGACATTGAGGACCTTGAGGTAGGACCTTGACCTGGGGCAGCACGTCTTAATCGCGAAGGGGGTGGTAAAGATGGAGGGAATGGAGGACTCAATGATGTCACAATTGGCATCAGAGGGAACGGAGGAGGTGTGCAGCACAATTGTGCTGTATGCCTTGGTGATGTTCTCCACATGCAAGATCGACTTGGCATGGGAGAGGGAGTTGTTGAGAAGGTGCATGGCCTTGTGATGGAGATAGGTGACTTCATCGGCACTGCTGACGAAGTCAAGGAAGAGTTGGCAGCGGGTAGGTCCCACAGTTGTCATGTGTGGCTTCCAGGTGGCCGGAGCGGCAGCTTGGGTGGCCTGATGCATAGTGGTGATGCAGTCAGAGTCGAGATCAGGGTGGGACTGCACCAACTTGATCAGTGACACAACCCCAGCAGGCTGACGGGCTGCCTTGGCAAAAGACTTCTTGACTGAGGTGGGGGGAAAGGGCACCTTAGAGGGCGCTCACTGGGCTTGGCCATCAGACCTAACCCTAGCTTGAGGGGGGCCACTAGCGCACGCTTTGGGAGGCACTTGCTTGGGCGGTAAGGGTGGATGGGCCGGAGCAGGCTGACAATCCAGGGGCAGTTGTTTGGGCACTTCAGGGTCACCCATGCTGATGTCACATAGACTTGCTTTATCAGCGGATCTGTGGGACGACTTGTGGTCGCTGTGTGGTTGATTAGGGCTGGTCGAAAAGCCCCCAGAGTGAAGGAAGGAGTTGACCATAGGTCACCCCTGCTTCTGAAACATTGGAGTGAGCTAGGTATTGGCCCAGCCCCTCTTCCTGAATTCCCATATGCTCCCAACAACATAGAGAGCAAACAAGCGTTGGGCTGTGTCAGTCATGACAGCAGTGGGATCAAGATTCGAGAGCCATCTCCTGAATCGACAAAGACCTTCATAGGTGGCGAGGGCTTCCTCCTCCAGGTCAGGTCCAACAGAGAAGGGAGCAGAGGGGCCAGCCTGGGGTGCGATAGAGCCACTAGGAATGGCAGAGGAGGGACCTGCATGGCTCAAAGCCACCAGAGGTTGAGTAGTAGGCGTGAGGGACGAAACATCACCAGGCACTGGGTGAGGAGGCAACTCAAAGTCAGCCTCTGGGATTGAGGACCAAGGTCCCGAGAAGCTGCGGATGTTGTGCAGGTCATCATATGGGTTGAGATGTTCATCCTCGGACATCTTGGCAATGTTGAGCTCATCATCAGAGGCATTGGTGAACTCAGTTGTTTGGTGTACAGCCTGTTTAGCTTTGGACTTTCATTGACCCATGTAGAATAGGTAGAATACGATGTGTAACTAGATGTCTAATCAAACACCAACTTTCAATGGTGGTGGTAAGAGGTCAAGGAGGGGTTTGGCAAGGACTTTGTCATAAGAGAGTTCAGGGAAGGTTAGTATCATTTCTTGCATCTTAACCCCATCAATGGTGGGAGAGGTAGAAGAGGAAGTTGCTGGCTGGACACCCTGTTGGGCAGCATCAGCAAACAACACATTCTTCTTGTTAAAGTGTTCTGTAAGGGGTTTGGTGGATACCTTACAGTCAGGAGGGGGAATAGGGGGTGGCATGTCAGAGGTGCCCTTGGGGTTAGGTTTAGATGGCTGAGCCTGGCCATCAGATGAAGGGTGTCCAACTGAGCACTCAAAGTTGCTATTCCTGTTCTTAGGAGTCACATGATTGGAAGATGGAGGGGGAGCCTGGGAGACGTGGATAGGGCTGGCAGGCTTAGAAGACATAATGTCATTCTTTGCCTTTCAGGAGCCTGACACAGATGAGATGTCATGTGCCTTACCAGAAGACAAGATGTCATTCTGAAGGGGAGGAAGGGTGCTCTCTCTGGGAGGGGCTTGGTCGACATTCATGGTGTCATTGTTGATATGAGCTGTTATTATAGTGATGCCAGCCCAGTCCTAAGCTGGCGTGATAAGTATCAACTTGATCTTATCAAAGGGGACTCCTTCTCAGTAAGCAACAAAGTCATTCACAAGTCAGAGTTATAATATGGCGATTATAAGTATAAAGACTTTTAGTAATTGAGATCTTAGAGCTTAAGTTCAATTTGACTTTGTGTAGATAAAGGCTCATATTGAGTCTCCACCTAACTAAGTAGAAACGATGTTTCTCCTTGGTAGATGTCAATGGCTTATATATGATACAAGTCTGTATCTATTATTAACTAGGGCTAAGGGCTTCTAATGAAAGAAGAGAAGCATACAGCTTCCTTAATGCTAATTAAATTATATAAGATGTGATCTGTCAAAGAAGCTTTAGAAGTTCTTCTAAAGAAGTTCTTCTTTGATCATCTGACTAGATCACAAGATAGTCCAAATATAGCACAGCTATATTTAATAATCATATGTCATCAAAAGGTAAACAAAACCAAACAAGTTATAACAAGACAAAGTAAATGAGTCAAAACAAACTAGAAAAATAAAAGAACAAATAAGATAAAAACATAATTGTGATATTACTTAAGTAAAGCTAATATCAACTTCATATTGTATAGGAAACAAATGCTAGATATAATCAATATACATAACAGCTGTGGTATCCAAACTTCAACGAGCTTCACAAGCATGAGCTTGCTTGGCACACAACAAGGGGGGAGGGAGAGTTCTGAGGGATGAGTGTGACACTGCATGCGATAGTGCAATGGGAATGGTTATGGGAGAGGGGGGGGTTGAGATATCAGACAAATCAGAATCACTCTCACCACTCTCCTCTTCTTCTGAGCCAGCCCTGGATAAGGCAGCAGACTTGGTATCATCATGGACAGAGTGCCTTGTTGATTTGATGGATAATACAGGTTGAAACTGAGTGGTTGCGCTTGCTGGATGAGACATATGTTTCAGTGTTGGCAATGTTCATAGGGTCCAAAGATGGCAGTGGGGTACCCTTAAGGTCCACCCAATGTGATGGTGTAGTCATTTCAATGGTATTTGCAGCCAATATGTATGTAGACACCATCAAAGGAATCAATGATGGTGGTTAGAGGGAAAGGAGGATGTGCCCTCCCCCATCCCTTCCTTGTCCTCTTACCACCACCATCAAAAGTTGGTTGTTGGTTTGAGGCACTTATATGTCATCTATCTACTGTAACATGGGTAGATGTAAGTCTAGAAACACCATGAATCAGTTTGCATTGCTTGAAACCAAGTCTGCTGCCATATCCAACGATGAGCTCAACATTGCCGAGATGGCCAACGACGACCACCTCAACCCATATGATGATCCCCACAATGTGCACGGGTTCCTTGGTCCTCCCTAGGATGACTTTCAGTCTCCTGGCCCCCTCCTATTGACATCTGGTGATGTTCCATCCCAGGCGCCTACTACTCAACCTCTGGTGACTTCTGTCCCTAAGGCCCCCCTCAAGCCCTTCATGGCTGGTGGAACTACATTCTACCCTGTGGAGCAACCCCCCGCGCAGCCTGCCCCCCCATCAACCTCCTCTAAGGGAAAAAAGAAGACTCCAGCACAAAGAGGCCTTGCTGGATTACAACAGTTCCTCTCCTGGTTGGAGAAGTGTACCGACTCTCGCTCCTCCATCACAGAGGAGGATGCTTCTGCAGCTGTCACATGCCTTGCTAAGGCAGCCTGCATCATTGTCAAAGAGCTGGAGCTTGATGGCGCCCCCATTACCTTGCATTTGCTCAACTCTTGCGGGTTGAATGACTTCAGGGATGTATTGTATGACCTCAGGCTCAAGTGCGGGATGCCTGAGGCTGGCCCTAAAGCAATGCGCATCATCCACAAGGTGACCCATGGATCCGCTGACTCAGTGGGTCCATGTGACATTGATATGGATTCCTCCAAGGCACCCACCATACTCCCTCCAGATTGTCGGCCCACCCCAGCCCACCCTCCTCTACTGCCCAAGCAAGTGCCCTCCAAAGTGCATGCTAGTGGCCCCCCCAAGCCCAGTTGCAGCCCAATGGCCTGGCCCAGTGAGTGCCCACTAAGGCACCTCCTCCCACCACCTCGGTCAAGAAGTCCTTTGCTGAGGTGGCCTGCACCCCCACCAGAGCTGTGTCGCTGATCAAGCTGCTGCAGTCCTACCCCACTCTTGAGCCTGAGCACATTGCTGCAATGCACCAGGCCGCCCAAGCTGCCACTCCTGCTACCCAGAAGCTGCACATGACAACCATGGGCCCCATCTGCCACCAACTCTTCCTCGACTTTGTTGGCAGTGCTGATGAAGTCACTTATCTTCATCACAAGGCCATGCACCTTCTCAACAATCCCTCTCCCGCGCCAAGTCGATCTTGCATGTGGAGAATATCACCAAGGTGTACAGCATGATCATGCTGCACACCTCCTCCGTTCCCTCTGATGCTGACTGTGATGTCATTGAGTCCTCCATTCCCTCTGTCTTCACTGCTCCCTTCGGGATCAAGACATGCTGCCCCAGGTCAAGGTCCTACCTCAAGGTCCTCAACGTCCCTTACTTAGTGAATGGTGTCTGCATTACACTGAATCACATGACCGACTGCATGCGATTGTCCACCTTCAAGGACATTTTCACAGATGTTTGCTCTGTGCACATTATGCACAATTCCTTCAGAGCCGACACTGCCACCATCTGGTTCAACCTCTGGGACTCTCAATCAGGAGCAAGCACCAAGAAGCTCCTGGGCAAGTACCTCCACTTCAAGGGCATTCAGTCCATGATCTGGGCTGCACATGCTCACCCAGGCAGTCCACAGTGTCAGCATTGCTGGCACTGGGGGCATTCTACCCCATCATGCTGCACCCATGTGTTGCGATGTGCTGCTTGTAGCGGTCCTCATCATACTGAGAACCACTGCTCCCACTGGAGCTGTTGCAAGGGGAGTCCAAAGGCAAATCCCCCCATCCCGCCCACTGCCACTGGGGATCCCTGTTCCCACATCAAGTGCATCAACTGCACTAAGTCACATGCAGCTGACGATTGCAAATGCCCATTCTGGCGACACTGGTTTGACTGGCTTTGGCTTAAACGCCATTGTTGTGATGCCGCTTGGTCGCATCTGTAGGGTTCTCTTCCCTGCAGGTTGTATTGTTCACCCCTGTGCTGTGCATGGTGGGTCCTGGAGGTCCATGCCATGCACTTTCATCTGCCAGCAAATCAGAACAATTTGATTTGTATAGTATCTCTCTTTCATCTCAGACTATGTACCACTGCATGAAGATGTTGTATATACTAAGTGGACTTTGGACCCATATTTATACCTAGCTATGTAGATGTGTAGTTGGTAGCGGTACTTTCTGCATGTTGTAGTAGTTGGGCGCAGACTGCTACCACGCACTGTGTTATAAATTTGGACCCCTTCAGGGTCCACTGATAAAAAAAAAAAAAAAAAAAAAGGATGTGCCTCCTCAAGGTCTTATCTCAAGATCCTTGACGTCCCCTTCCATGTGAACAGCATCCATATTATGCCAGTCCAGATCACTGATTGCATGTGATTGTCTCTATTCAAGGACACTTTCACTAATGTTTCATCTGTGCACATCATGTGTAACTCCCCCAAGGCCAAGACTGCCACTATTTGGTTTGACCTATGGGACTTTTTTTTTTTTTTTTTTTTTAATCAGTGGACCCCTCTGGGGTCCAGATTTATAATGCAGTGCATGATAGCAGTCCACACCCAACTATCTACAATAGGGAACTGATACTGCTACCAACTATGCAAGAGTAAACAATCAGGAATATATAATAGTCCTGTCCGAGACAATACACGAATCAACAGCAGAAGGGGGCTAGGCATGTGACAAAATACAAAGAAATGAAACATATACCGATATCAGTACATCTGAAGTGGCAGGCCTTGGGGTTTGTGAGGGCCCACCTGGCGACTGGCAATAGATGGGGGATGATGTGTTGATACTAGGGAGCTCCCCCTTAGGCCTGGGGCTGACCAGCAGGACCAGAATGACTTTGCAGCCAATTCCAATCAAACTGATGATGCTAGAACATGCATTTGTGGTCAGTAGCAGCATGTTCCTTGCCACAATTGACACACTTGATGTGGGGACAGGGTTCTTTTTTTTTTTTTTAAAAAAAAAATCAATGAATTTATATAGTGGTGCTTGATCGCAGTCTGCTTTCAACTAAATATTACAAACAGACAGTACACTACAGCAAGCTGGGGTACACGAAGCGGTCAAAGACTGCTTGAGACAAAGACTATACACAATTAGTCCAGCAACATAGAAGAGACTCAAGAGAGACTATTGAACAAGGTGTCATACACAGAGATTGGACTCAAAAGAAAAGAGATGAGATGAAATGAAAGAATATAGTTCACCTTCATTTGGTTCGGCGGGCACAGGGGCTTGAGGCAGCGGTGGATATGTGTCATGATTAGTGAAGGCAAAAGCAGCTGGGTTCTTTTTCAAGAACTTGACAAGGAACTCGTACTGAGGGAAGGCACATTGCATCCATTGGGTGTGGATGGGATAGAGGGGGCAATAGCATAGGATATGATGTCGTGTTTCCAGACGATGGCTACAATGACAGGATTTGGGCTTGAGGGGGAAAAACCTCTCACGATAGGCTCCAATAGGAGCATGATTGAGAATAGCATGAGTCATGCATGCGCATAATGATGTGGACTTGTTGGCTAGGGGAATCCAGGTGCCCCCTTTAATGTAAGTAGGGATAAGGAACTTGCAGTTCTTCTTTGAGAGAAGGAAACCATTGCTGCGGTACTTCTTCTTCCAGAATGTGGACTCCCAGGATTTCTGGCAGTCATTGGTGGCTTTGCGTCGCAAGAAGTCGAAAGTGGCACCCATATGAGGAGGGGCATGTATGTGCGTGGTAGTGACGTCATTATGGACTTTGAGATGGGGCTTCCAGCGCTACTTGGAAGAGATGTCCCAGAAGTCAATGGAGCGAGATGGTTTGGCTGCAAGCCAGTCGGATAGAAGTCAACAGACTTGAATTGAGTGTGACTGGCTCGAGTGAATAGAGGGATCAACTGCCAGCTTGGCTGCTGGAAGACAGTCGGTGATGAGGATGATGTGATTGCACTGGAGGGATATGGCCTTGGCGATGCCAATATGGATGGAATATAGTTCAGCATCTGTGTAAGATGCCCAGCCGCTAGCCTGTTTTGCATGGGACACTTGGCATCCGCCACAATATAAATGTGCCACTGAAACTGCCTGAAGGGAACCTACAAGGGGAACAGAAGCGTCAGTAACAACTGATATACAATTTTGATTGGAAGAGGAAGAGGAGAAAACCGAATCAAGAGACGATACATGTTTATACATCTCGTGTTTATCCAAGTGATTACAAGGGTGGAAGTGAATGGAATCAGAGAAGATGTCCATGAGACGAGAACCAGGTTTGGATTCAGGAGCAAAAGGAGAGAAAGAATTGGACAGATGAGGAAGAGAACTATCTACATCAATAAGAGGGCCTTTAATTTTAGCTTTATTGGCTGGAGTGAGAAGGCGAAGCGATTGGGGATGAGGGGAAGAATTAAGAGAGAAGCAATCAGATAAAAGGGAACGTAATGCATGATTAGAGGGTAGAGTAGAGATTCGGTATGATGAGCGAATAGCTAATTTACGAAGATGAAGATGGATAGGAATAAGTCCAGCAATGCTTTCGACGCTGCCAGAAGGGGAAGTATGGAAAGCACCTGTGATCCAAAGAGCTGTGCGTCTCTGCATAGATGATAAGGACTTGAGGAGCACCTTGTTACAAGTGCCTTCGAAGTACCATAGTCGGAAGCCATACGTTGCCACTGGGACGATGCATGACCTATAGAGAAGTTGTTTCTGGAGAGGGAGAAGGCCTCGGGTGGAGTTACCTAGCATACCCATAGCTTTCACTGTGGATAATGCTTTGGTAGAGTAGTATCGGACATGTTCTTGAAATGAGAGTCAGCAATCAAAGTAAAAACTGAGGTACCACCAGAAGTGTTTTGGGTGCAGGAGAGGGCCACCAACATCGGAAAGGTCAAGGGGAGGGTTAGAATGGTTATGACATCGGGAGAAGTGAAAGACCTCAGATTTGTCATGTTCAATGACAAGTCCAAGATCAGTGCAAATGGAGTTAATGATGGAATAGGCTGATTTAAGGGAAGAAATAGTGTCAGTGTAGTTCTTCACTTGAGATATACAAAGCCCATCATCGACAAAAGAAAGAAGGGAAGAGGGAATAGATTGTAAACAAGCACATTGATCGAACATGAACATGAGGGGCACCAAATAGAGTGCGGAAAGTATGGGGGATAAAGCTGAACCTTGCCCTATGCCAACATCTGCATCATGGGCATCAGATATGAAAGTGTTCCACATGAATTGGGTGGATCGACCTATAAGGTAGTGAGAGAAGAAATTCACAAGTTCTGGGGCGAACCCCTGGTGTTGTAAGATATTAGTAAGAATTTCATGGTTAAGGGAGGGGAAAAATTGGGTGATATCAAAGGCACAGACACTAGTGATCAAACCTTTGGCCCATCCAGTCCAAATAATATGAGTAAGAAAGACACCTGCATCCTCAGTAGAGTGTTGAATAACTCCTCCCATCTGATTAGGGTGGAGAGCACCTGAGGATACTGCCTTGAATTGCATACGATGAGCGATCATCTTCTTGATAAGTTTTCCTAAAGTGTTTAGTAGTACAATGGGATGAAACACTTTAGGAGCATCATAGGCCGGTTTGTTTGGCTTGGGGATGATGATAGAGACCAAGTCTTTGAAATGACTCGGCCAATGAGAGAGATGTACACACGCATTAGCAATGAGTATAATATTTTGGAGGCATTTGTCATGGGTGACAATGGATTTGAGATGTTTCCAGGAGACGTGATCGGGTCCAGGTGCTGAAGAGTTAGTACAGGAAGTGAGAGATTCAGTGAGTTCAAGGGCGGAGAAATTCATCCAAGAATGGGGAGGGAGGGAATTCATTTCATTCAAAATTTCCGGACTTACTGGTCTCCCAGAAGTGGAATTGTATGATGAATGAAGCGCATTCCATAAGTCTGATAGGTCATTACAAGGTCGTCCTTGAAAGCAAATGCCCTCAATAGTGGGGAGTTTTTGTTGTTTGACCCATTCCATGAGGTCCCATGGTCGTTTGTTGGTTGACACAATTTCATGAATGCATTCATCAAAGAAAGAGGGTTTGGTGGCCCGAGTAGCCGCTCTGAACGCTCTCCAGTCTCTTCAATCTTTCATTCTTCTGTAAATGAGTAAGGTCTCAGAACAGTGGGGGTTCCACCATTCTTTCAACTGGTTAGTAATCCATACTACTTTAGAGTTTGTATTCCATGAATCAGATAATATGTGAGACAATGAATCAGAAATATCGTTCAAGTGTGAGGTGGAATGAATGTCCAAGCAATCAAGGGCTGCTAGATGCTCTGAGACCTGAGAAGTAAAAGCAGCCTCTTCGTCGCTGTCTTTAGGCAATACATGCTTTTTGTAACTAATATAGTCCGGGCAGATTGGGAGATCAATGAGCAAAGGTGCATGATCCGAAGGCAGTCTTGAATTTGCATCGATGATGTGAGGAGTGGAATTGTTCGCACAAAAAATGAGATTGATAACCGAATTATCATGACTTTCAGTGGGAGAGAAATGGGTAGGAGAAAATGCAATCGGAATCGACCTAGTGAGATTGAAACAATCCACTAACTCTGTTAGAGTTATCACAGATTGAGGGATATGGGTAGCTGAGGGATCCCATTCTGGAGAATGATAATTGATGTCGCCTCCCATATATACCATATTGGGAATGTTGATGAAGTTAGTTGAAAGAAAGTTTATCACCGAAGATGACAAGTCAGAGTATATGTTTAAAAAATGAATATAATTACCCTGGTTGAATAGTCCTAAGACTTGGATATCACAGTGATTAACCCATTCCTGTCTAAGGATAGGTCTCATGCAAAGTAGTCGTCTGTGAATGTAAGTCAAAGTACAGGGCCAGAGATCATTGGGCTTGGTAGGTCGGACCATACATAGCCACTCAGGGTGAATAGGAGCACCTATGACATCATCCCCTTCAGGGTTAGTCATAGAGGGTGCTTTACGGATATGATTCCAAGGGGGTTCTTGTAGGAAAATGATGTCAAAGTCCAATTTCTTGGACTCGAGAATAGTGTCAGCCAGGACATAAGAACATCCCATGTTTTGCAAATAAATATGAACAGAAACAATAGCTTTGTTCTTACCAGACATATTTAAGCTGCAGCTCCACCACCGGAGCGATTAGAGTTGGTGTGGACAGCACGTGCAGTGCGTGACTCGGCAGCTTTGGTAGAATGCCAGGTCCAGTCAAACCTGTTTCTCCAGAAAGGACATTTAGTGTCATTAGCATGATAATTGCCTCTGTAGTTGAGGCATTTAAAGTTCTCAAGATGAGGACATGGGCTGCCATCAGGAGTGGCATCATGAGGAGGGTTTGATTTGGGGTTGGCCTTACAGCACCAGGCCATGGAACGATGATTCTCAATGCGATGAGGACCACCACAGATTTGACAGTGTGCGCCAAGGGCATGACACACATGGGTGGTGTGGCCCCACTGCCAGCAGTTTCTACATTGTGCAATACCAGGGTGCATGCTGGTAGCTCTGATAGTACCAACATGTCAGCCAAAATTTACAGTGCAGTTAACCAACATCTTGGCTTTAGTACCGTTTTGTGAATCCCAGATGTCAAACCATATGACAGTGGTGTCTGACTTGGGGGATGCCTTCATAACACGAGGGCGAGCAGCGAGGATGACATTTTTGAAGAGGGGTGATTGGCTGAGTGCCTGTTCAACGAAAGCAGGGGAGAGAGGGTTGGATGAATTGGCTACCCAATAAGGGACACCAACAATTTTGAGGAAGGATTTGGATTGCAGAAGGCAGGGCTCAACAGGAATAGCATCTCCTAATTGCCAGGCTTTTTTAAGCCAGGAATTGATGGTATCGAGGTCAGTAGGAGTGGCGACACCCGAGGTGGCAATGGAAATGCTGTTGTATGATTCACAGATGGACTCGATGCAGTGAGACCACGGTTACAGAATTCAGTCACTTTGTTAAAGTCTTTAATGCGATCTGGAATAATGTTTCCCTCGAACAGGATAAGAACTTGGCAACGAGTAGGTCCATGTGTTGTCATCTTGGGTTTAGCATGTTGAGTGCTTGTGGTCGACTGTTCAGGCACCTGAGGTTGGGCGCTACTGAAGCCTGCCTTGTACATGGCAAGGACTTTGTTGTATGATAATTCGGGGAAGGTGAGAATCATTTCCCGCATTTTGACCCCATCGATGGCAGAGGATGAAGAGAAAGCCAAAGGCTGGACACCCCATCAGGTGGCATCAGTGAATGACATGTTCTTCTTATTGAAATGTTCTGTAAGGGGTTTGGTGGATGCCTTATAGTCAGGAGGGGGAATGGGGGGCAGCATATCAGAGGTGCCCTTAGGGTTAGGTTTTGATGGCTGAGCCTGGCCATCAGAAGAAGGGTGCCCAACTGAGTGCTCAAAGTTTCCATTCCCGTTCCTTGGGGTCAGGAGATTGAAAGGTGGAGGAGGGGCCCATGATACGCGAATAGGACCAGTAGGCTTAGAAGATGAAACGTCATTCTTTGCCTTATGAGAGCCTAACACGGATGAAACATCACATGCTTTACCAGAAGACACAAAGTCATTCTGAGGGGGAAGAAGGGTGTCCTCATGCAGAGGGGCTTGATCGATGTTCATGTGATCGTTATTGATATGAGCTGTGGGGTTAGTTTGCCCAACGACAATGCCAGGCAGGAATAGGGGGATAGGGATGAGAGACGGAGAAGGTTTACATGCCTTCTTACCCTTACTCTTACCCTTTGGAGGGGGGGAAGAGTCTGTCATGGGAATGTCAGAGGGAGGGCTAAGATATTGTCTCAGTGCCTCAATAATCATGAGCCTGCTTTCCCCATTGATGGGTAAGCGATCCCAGCCTGACTCGAACATAGTGGTGAGTAGACAGTAAATTAACTCCCCCATTTGGGGAGACCTTGGGTCTTTCTCGCTGGGCTGTAAGCCTAGTCCAATGCAATGCTTAAAGAAATTTGTAATGTATTTAAGTGCTTCCAGCACTTTGAAGGCAGCTTCACTGACAATGACAGTTTCTTTGGTGGCTGTGTTTGATGGATCCTTAAGATCCGGGAGTTGTGGCTGCACAGGCCTAGATTCCTGCGGCTGTGCAGTGACATCACCAGTGACATCAAGTGTGACATCATTAGTATCAGATGAACTGGCAAAGAAAGTAGCCAGAGTGCCAGATGGCATAGCATTTGCTGACTCAGCGGATCCATGGATGGGATGAGGCAGCCTTGAGGTGGGTGGGGGTCCAAAGAACCAAGTGGTAGGTTCCCCATTTCTGAGAATCCCATCCTCTTGGTCGCTCCATGCATCCCCGCAAAAGTTCAAGTTAAGAGGATCTGGAGGGTTTAACTCACCTATGAATCCCTTACTGAAGGGATGGAAGGGAATAGGCAATTTAAAGCCATCATATGCACTCATCGACGCTGTTCTTGAGATGGCTTTGGGTGTAGTATCCAGTCAACAAGCTTCATGAGCACGAGCTCACTTAGCACATGACAACGGTGGAGGGGGAGTTCTGAGAGATGAGTATGACACGGCATGTGAAAGTGCAGTGGGGGCGACGATAGGGGAAGAGGGAGTCGAGCTGTCAGATGAATCTGAATCACTCACACCACTTTCCTCTTCATCAGAGCCAGCCCTGGATGGGGCGGCAGACTTGGCATCATCACGAACAGAGTGCCTAGTCAATTTGATAGAGAGTGCAGGTGATATGGAGTAGTCATGCTTGTAGGTTAAGACACGTGTTTCAGTGTTGGCAATGTTCATGGGGTCCGAAGATGGCAGAGGGGTACCCTTAAGGTCCACCAAATGCAATGGTGCAGTCATAACAGTAGTATTTGAAGTCAATGTAGCAGTAGACACCATCAAAGAAATCAATGATGGTGGTAAGAGGGAAAGGAGGATGGTGGGGACAGGGTTCCCTGGTGGGTGTGGTCAAGATGGGGGGGGTTTGCCTTCAGACTCCCCTTACAGCATGACAATGTGGAGCGATGATTCTCACTATGGTGAGGGCCACCACACTGGGAACACCTGAGCATGTGGTTGCAGCAGGTGGGAGTAGAGTGACTGAAGTGCCAGCAGCACTGGCACTGGGGAACACCGGGGTGGGCATGGGCAGGCTGGATGATAGCCTGCATACCATTGAAGTTGAGGTACTTGTTGAGGAGCTTCTTAGCGCCGGCTCCTGACTGAGAATCCCATAGGTCGAACCAGACAGTAGCAGTGTTGGCCTTGGGGGAGTTGTGCATGATGCATACAGATGAGATGTCAGTGAAAGTGTCCTTGAACAGAGACAATCGCATGCGGTCAGTGATCTGAACTGGCATAATATGGATGCTGTTCATGTGGAAGGGGACATCAAGGATCTTGAGATAAGACCTCGACCTGGGGTGGTGCATCTTCAGCTTGAATAGGGCAGTGAAGACGGAGGGAATAGCAGACTCAACAACAGTGATGTCGGAGTCTGAGGGTATGGTGGAGGTGTACAGCGCAATAGTGCTGTATGCCTTGGTGATATTCTCAATGTGCAAAGAAGACTTGGCATGTGAGAGGGCATCGTTGAGAAGGCGCATGGCCTTGTGATGGAGATAAGTGATCTCACTGGCATTGCCAGTGAAATCAAGGAATAATTGATGGCGGGTGGGCCCAGCAGTGGTCATGCATGGCTTCTTGGCAGAGCCAGCAGTGGTGGTGGTGGCCTGATGCATTGTGGCAATGTGATCAGGGTTGAGGGAGGGGTTTGCCTGTGCCAGCTTGATGAGTGACACTGGCAGTGCTGAAGTGCCAGAACAAGTGGCTTCCGCAAATGAGCACTGACAAGGCACTGGAGCAGAAGTGGGGATGGGTGCCTTCATGGGCACTCAAGGGGGGCCACTAGTACACACCTTAGGGGGTGCTTGCTTGGGCGGTGCAGGGGGCTGGGCCGGAGCAGGCCGCGGTGCCTTGGGCATTTGCTTGGGCATCTTGGGGGAGCCCATGTTGATGTCACATGGTTCTGCTTTGTCAGCGGATCCATGGGTCACCTCATGGATGACATGTGTGTCTTTAGGGGAGGCTTCCGGCTCATTGAACCGAGCAAAGCCCTGCATGAAGGAGTGAAAGGTGGTCCAGCCATGGCTGGCCCACTGTTTGCCCATGGAAATGCCTGTACTCCCATGCCCGCTCATCTCGAATTCATAGACAGCACTAGCAAGATAGCTAGCACATGCCTTGGCATAGTCCTCATTGAGGAGGGAATCATCAGGGAGTTCTCGCATGAAGCGTGAGAACTTCTTGAGGCCATTGAAAGCCCGCTTGGCTGCAGCATTGGCTCCAGGCATGGTCCCAGTGGAGGACAATGGGATGGATGGTGCAATTGGGGGAGGAGTGGGAACTGGGTAGTACATGGTACCACCAGCAATGAGTGGGGCCTTGGGATCTAAGGTCACTGGAGGCTGAGTAGTAGGTGCCAGTGATAGAATGTCAGTGGGCACTGAGGGAAGAGGTGAGGGCGACTGAATGTCAGCCCTTATGGAGGCAGCCAAAACCTTGAATTCTGCCATAGAGGGGCTGGGCTGGGTGGAGGTGGAGGGCCTGGGGGCCTCTTTGATTGTGTCGAGCTCGTCATTGCCAGATGTGATGTTGGAGTTGAGGTCTATGTTTGTGATCTCACAACTAATAGCTTTAGACTTTTGCCTACCCATGTTTCACTAGTGTAGACAATGTAGTATTGTGCTCAAACTAAGACACCAACTCAAGAGATGGTGGTGGTAAGAGGACAAGAAGGGATGTTTCCAACCTGTCTTTACTAATGAACAACTTTCTACTTCTATTTGTGCTTTGTATCTTTATACACCTGTGCTGTGCACTGGTCTTATTATGGACATTTCGCAACTTCACACAGACATTCTTTCCACTATTTCCACTGACAATTCTGTTTCTGATCATTTTGCTCATCCAGAGGGTTGCTGGTCCAAAGACTCTGAGGGTTTCTTGTTACTTGATAGTAGAATATATGTTCCCAATACTAACAATCTTTGTTTGTGCATTTTGCAGTACTATCATGATCATGCACTCGCTGGCCATTTCAGTCAAAACAAAACTCTAGAACTTGTTCACCATGAGTATATGTGGCCAAATATCTGCAACCTTGTCAAGGATTACTGCAAAAGTTGTGTCACCTGTTCAAGATCGAAAACTCGATGCCATCATCCCTATGGAACTCTCAAGCAACTTCCCATACCATTGCAACCTTGGGATTCAATTTCTATGGATTTCATTGAAAAACTCCCAAAGTCCTCAGGGTTTGACTCAATTCTGGTCATTGTGGATAGGCTAACCAAACAAGTGATTTTCATTCCAACTCACAATACCATTACTTCCACAGAACTCACTAAACTCTTCATCATTCATGTCTTCTCCAAACATGGTATCCCTACTAATGTTACCTCTGATCGCAGTTCAGAATTTGTTTTGCACTTTTTCCGATTGCTAGGAGAAGCTTTGGACATGAAGTTACACTTCACATCAGATTATCATCCTGAAGGTGATGGTCAGACTGAACAAACTAACCAAACTCTTGAACAGTACTTGCACATTTATTGCAACTACCAACAGAGTAATTGGTCCAACCTATTACCTATAGCTGAGTTCACTTTCAATAATTCTCCTTCCACTACCACTGGTATCTCTCCATTCTTCACTAATAAAGGTTATCACCCTAATATCACAGTTCACCCTAAGAGAGATCTCACATCAGCTCATGCTCACGACTTCACTGTGGATTTAGATGAACTACATTTGACTCTCAAGTCGGAAATCACTCATGCCCAGTGTTGCTATCAGGCTAATGCTGATGATTGTCATCTTGTTGCACCTGCATTTAAGATTGGTGATAAGGTCTTTGTCAAAGCGCAGTACTTCCACATGACAAGACCTTCGAAGAAACTCTCTGAAAAATACCTTGGACCCTATGAAATTATTTCCCAACCAGGTTCACATTCTTTTACTCTTTGACTTCCTGACTCTATGCATGCTGTTCATCCTATATTCCATGTTTCCATGCTTGAACCCTTCACCCCCAGCTCCATTCCAAATCACGTTACATCACCACCACCTACAGTGGAGGTTGATGGAGAACCAGAATATGAAGTTGATTGCATCATTGATTCAAAGATTGATTGATATTGATGTACTTGTAAACTCCTTTACAAAGCAGTATGGCTTGGTTACAAAGATACGGACAAAGCAGAGTCGTGGTTACCTGCAACAGAGCTTGAACATGCCATAGACCTAGTTTCCGACTTCTACCACATGTACCCCGATAAACCTGGACCTCTCTCTTCACTTTAAAACTACTCACTATCATTTTCAATCTTTTACAGACATTCTTTCACATATTTTTTGCAACATTCCTTTTCATTCCAAGTCGATATTCCCAGTCCTTAGCATCTCATTTCCGATTTCCTTTTCTTTCACACCATACTCACTTCATTCCATCAAAATATCATTTATTACAAAACAAGAAAAACCAAAGAAAAAACATTCGAGTAGTATACATATATTCTTCACTAAAAGCAGTGACAACGACAATGACAGCTATCTTCATAGTCCTTTCTTTATAGTCCTTTTCCTTTCTACTCCCTTCTTCCCTTATTTCTGATACCCATGTCCCACACCATTCTTTGATCCCTGTGCCATCACTAGCTTTGCCTCCTTGATCACCACAAGCCTCTCAAGCATCCTTCCATGTACCTGTAACACCCTTGTAGTCTCCCTCGATGCTGACACCTGCTCATCCAATGCACTAACCTGCTGTTGCAACATAACCCAATTCTGAAGTTGTGCCTGCATATTCTCCCTCATCGTGATCTCCAGGTTGTCCAATGCTGATGATAGTTGTGCAATTTCTCATGAAAGACTTTGGGAATGACCAGGAGCCTGTGATAGTTGGGGCAGAAGGGGCTGAGGAGACTTCATTGTGATTCTAGTAACATTGCCTCACAAATCTGCAAACGAACTTACCACCATCCTAGTGTCCTGTTCAGTGACAATTGTGGGTGACCTGATCTCTATCACTCCAAATGTATCATCATCCACCATGGGCAGGATTTCAGACAGATTCTACTGTGAAGAGGACGACAGTTGAGTGGACAGAGGTGGTGTGAAACTCAATCCCCAATCACTGGAGCTCAATAGCAATGGTTGACTCATAGGAGGCGCTGTTATTTTTCGCTTTTTTGATGCTGTTGTTCTGATTGGCAACAAGCTCACTCCTTGGCTAGAGGCCTCCTTTTTTGGATCATCCTGCAGATCATAACACCCCTTCTTTGCTTGCACACAATAGGTACATTCCCCTAATCCACACTGTGACTTACACTCCTGCTGTCCAGCGATGCATTGCAAACACATCACATAACTCTTTTGGTAAGGTAGCCCATCAGTTGGGTTCTGCTGATGGGCACTGTTCTTCTTCCAAGCAAAGCTTGACGAGGCCCTACTCAACGTCGCAACAGGAATGGATACATAATCCATTACTTTGCGCAATCCTGATGTTGATGCCCTTGTTGGCACTCTTTCCTTACCCTTCAATGATATCTGTGACTCTTCCTCTTTATCATCAATGTCATCATTGCTTCGGACTATTTGTCATGATCTAGTGGTCCTTTGTGTCGCAGTAGGAGCTGGATTCATTATCGCACTCTTGCTGGGTTGACTCATTGTCATTCCTGATACTGTAGCCATCTTTTTTTTTATTTTTAAAAAAATCAATGATTTATTATGTAGTGCCCGGTTACAGTCCATGCTCGCCAACATAATACAGGGCCTAAGTACTGCTACCCAAGCCAAACACTACAGAGACAAGAATAGATAAAGTCCTGTCCAAATATAGTACACTACTCAATGGCAAAGAAATGTGGCATAGTAACAAAGAAATGAAACTAAAGTCCTTTCTTTTTTTTTTAAAAAAAAATCAATGAATTTATATAGCGGTGCTCAATTGCAGTCCGCTTTCAACTAAATAGTACAAACAGACGGTACACTACAGCAAGCTGGGGTACACAAAGTGGTCGGAGACTGCTTAAGACATAGACTATACACAATTAGTCCAGCAAAATAGAGAAGGCTCGAGAGAGAGACTATAGAATGAGGTGTCATACACAGAGATCGGACTCAAAAGAAAAGAGAAGAGAGGAGATGAGAGAGTATAGTTCACCTTCATTTGGTTCAGTGGGCACAGGAGCTTGAGGTGACAGTGGACATGTGTCGTGATTGGTGAAAGCAAAAGCAGCCGGGTTCTTTTTCAAGAACTCGATGAGGAACTCGTACTGAGGGAAGGTGCATTGTACCCATTGAGTGTGAATGGGATATAAAGGGCAGTAGCATAGAATATGATGCTGTGTTTCCAGATGATGGCCGCAACGACAGGATTTGGGCTCAAGGGGGAAGAATCTCTCATGATAAGCTCCAATTGGAGCGTGGTTGAGAATGGCATGGGTCATGCATGCACATAGTGATGGTGGCTTGTTAGCTAGAGGAAGCCAGGTGCCCCCTTTGACATAAGTGGGTATGAGGAACTTGTAGTTCTTTTTTGAAAGAAGGAAACCGTTGCTGCAGTACTTCTTCTTCCAGAATGTAGACTCCCAAGATTTCTGGCAGTCATTGGTGGCTTTGCGTCACAAGAAGTCAAGGGTAGCACCCATATGAGGAGGGGCATGGATGCGTGTGGTAGAGACATCATTATAGACTTTGAGGTGAGGCTTCCAACACCAGTTGGATGGGATGTCCCAGAAGTCGATGGATCGGGATGGTTTGGCAGCGAGCCAGTCTGATAGTAGTCGACAGACGTGGATAGAATGTGACTGGCTCAAGTGGATGGATGGATCAACTGCTAGCTTGGCTGCTGGGAGACAGTTGGTGATGAGAATGATGTGATCACACTGGAGGGAGATGGCCTTGGTGATGCCAATATAAATGGAATAGAGTTCAGCATCTGTAGAAGACACCCGGCTGCTTGCCTGCTTTGCATGGGACACTTGTTGTCTGCCATGATATAAATGTGCCACCAAAACTGCCTGAAGGGAACCTACAAGGGGAACAGAGGTGTCAGTAACAACTGATATACAATTTCGATTGGATGAAGAAGAGGAGAAAACCGAATCAAGAGACGATACATGTTTATACATCTCATGTTTGTCCGAGTGATTACAAGGATGGAAGTGAACGGAATCAGAAAAGATGTCCATGAGGTGAGAACCAGGCTTGGATTCGAGAGCAAAAGGGGAGAAAGAATTGGAAAGATGAGAAAGAGAACTATCTACATCAATAAGAGGTCCTTTGATTTTAGCTTTATTGGCTGGAGTGAGAAGGCGAAGCGATTGGGGATGGGGGGAGGAATTAAGGGAGAAATGATCAGATAAAAGGGAACGTAACACATGATTAGAGGGTAAAGTAGAAACTTGGTACGATGAACAAATAGCTAGTTTACGAAGATGGAGGTGGATTGGGATAAGTCCAGCAATACTTTCAGTGCCACCAGAAGGAGAAGTGTGGAAAGCACCTGTGATCCAAAGGGCCGCGCATCTCTGCATAGATGATAAGGACTTGAGAAGTACCTTGTTATGAGCGCCTTCAAAGTACTATAATCGGAAGCCATACATTGCCACTGGGACAATGCATGACCTATAGAGAAGTCATTTCTGGAGAGGGAGAAGGCCTCGGGTGGAATTACCTAGCATACCCATAGCTTTCACTGTGGATAATGCTTTGGTGGAATAATATCGAACGTGTTCTTGGAATGAAAGGTGACGATCGAAGTAAAAGCCTAAGTATCACCAGAAGCATTTTGGATGAAGGATGGGACCACCAATGTCAGATAAGTCAAGAGGGGGGTTTAAGTCGTTGTGGCATCGAGAGAAATGGAAGACCTCAGATTTGTCATGTTCAACGACTAACCCGAGGTTGGTACAGATGGAGTTAATGATGGAATAGGCTGATTTGAGGGAAGAAATAGTATCAGTATAGTTCTTCGCTTGAGATATACAAAGCCCATCATCAACAAAGGATAGAAGGGCAGAGGGAATGGATTGTAGTCAAGCTTGTTGATCAAACATGAACATGAGAGGCACTAAGTATAGCACCGAGAGTATAGGGGACAAAGCAGATCCTTGCCCTATGCCAACATCCACATCATGAGCATCAGATAAGAAAGTATTCCACATGAATTGAGTCGATCGACCTATGAGGTAATGGGAGAAGAAGTTTATGAGTTCAGGGGGAAATCCTTGGTGTTGCAGGATATCAGTGAGTATGATGTGGTTTAGAGAGGGGAAGAATTGGGCAATATCAAAGGGGCAAACACTAGTGATCATACCTTTGGCCCATCCAGCCCGAATGATGTGAGTGAGGAAGACACCCACGTCCTCAGTAGAGCATTGAATAACTCCACCCATTTGGTTTGGGTGGAGGATTTCTAGAGATACAGCTTCAAACTGCATGCATCATGTGATTATCTTCTCGATTAGTTTTCCTAAAGTGTTTAGTAGAACAATGGGGCAAAAAGCTTTTGGAGTATCATAGACCGGTTTATTTGGCTTGGGGATGATGATAGAGACTGAGTCTTTGAAGTGACTTGGCCAGTGAGAGAGACATATGCACACATTGGCGATGAGTAAGATGTTTTTGAGGCAATCGTTGTGGGCAACAATAGATTTAAGATGTTTCCAAGAGATGTGATCTGGGCCAGGCACTGATGAGTTAGCACAAGATGAGAGGGATTTGGTGAGTTTGAGCATGGAGAAGTTAGCCCAAGAATGGGGAGGGAGGGATTTTATTTCATTTAAAATACTGGGGCTTACCAGTTGTCCGGAGGCTGAGTTATATGATGAATGAAGAGCATTCCATAAATCTGGGAGATCGTTACATGGTCATCCTTGATAATGAATGCCCTCAATGGCAGGGAGTTTTTGTTGTTTGACCTATTCCATGAGATCCCAGGGTCACTTGTTGGTTGATGCAATTTCGTGAATATGTTTGTCAAAGAAAGAATGTTTGGCAGCTTGAGTAGCCACTCTGAATGCTTGCCAGTCTTTTTGGTCTTTCGTTCTTCTGTAAATGAGTAAGGTCTCAGAACAATGGGGGGACCACCATTCCTTTGACCGGTTAGTAATCCATACGGTTTTAGAGTTTGTATTCCATGATTCGGAGAAGATACAAGAGATGGAGTTGGAAATATTGTTCAAACAAGAGGTGGAATGAATGTTCAAACAATCAAGGGCCACTAGATGCTCTGAGACCTGAGAAATAAAAGTAGTCTCTTCATCGCTGTCTTTTGGCAATACCCATTTTTTATAATTAATATAATCTGGACAAATCAGGAGATCAATAATCAACAGTGTGTGATCCGAGGGCAGTCTTGAATTCGCATCAATGACATGGGAAATGGAATTATTGGCACAGAATATGAGATCGATGACCGAATTGTCATGATTTCTCATAGGGGAGAAATGGGTTGGAGAGAAAGTGATTGGTAGTGAACTTGTGAGATTAAAACAATCCACTAGCTCCATTAGAGTTATGGCGGAATGAGGGATATAAGAGGCTGAAGGATCCCACTCTGGAGAGCGGCAATTGAAATCACCTCCCATGTACACAATATTGGGGATATCAACAAAGTTAGTTGAGAGAAAGTTGATCGCAGATGACGACGAATCAGAATATATGTTAAGGAAGTGAATATAGTTACCCTGGTTGAATAGGCCCAAGATTTGTATATCATGGTGATTGACCCACTCTTGTTGAAGAATGGGTCTCATACATAGTAATCGTCTATGAACGTAAGTCAAAGTATGGGGTCTGGGGTCATTAGGCTTAGTAGGGCAAACCATACACAGCCACTCGGGGTGAATAGGAGCACCTATGACATCATCCCCTTCAGGGTTAGTCATAGAGGGTGCTTTGTGGATGTGATTCCATGGGGGTTCCTGTAGAAAAAAGATGTCAAAGTCCAACTTCTTGGACTCGAGGATGGTATCAACCAGGGCATAAGAGCATCCCACGTTTTGCGAATAGATATGGACTGAAGAAATGGAATTATTCTTACCAGACATATTTAAACTGCAACTCCACCACTGGAGTGATTGGTATTGGCGCAGACAGCATGTGCAGTGCATGACTCAGCAGCTTTGTTAGAGTGCCAGGTTCGGTCGAACCTGTTTCTCCAAAATGGACATTTAGTGTTGTTAGCATGATGGTTGTCTTTGCAATTAAGGCATTTGAAGTTTTCAAGATGAGGGCATGGGATGCCATCAGGAGTGGTGTCACGAGGGGGATTTGATTTAAGATTGGCCTTACAACACCAAGCCATGGAATGGTGGTTCTCAATGCGATGTGGGCCACCACAAATTTGACAGTGAGTGCTGAGGGCATGACATGCATGAGTGGAGTGACCCCACCGCCAGCAATTCCTGCACTGTGCAACACCAGGATGCATACTGGTGGCACAGATAGTACCGATATGTCGGCTGAAATTGATAGTGCAGTTGACCAATGTCTTGGCCTTGGTACTGTTCTGGGAGTCCCAAATGTCAAACCATACTACAGCTGTGTCCGATTTTGGGGAAGTTTTCATGATGCAAGGGTGGGTGGCAAGGATAACATTTTTGAAGAGTGATGATTGGCCAAGGGCCTGCTCAACGAAGGCAGGGGAGAGGGGGTTTGAAGAATTGGCTACCCAATAAGGGATGCCAATGATTTTGAGGAAGGATTTTGATTGTGGAAGATGGGGCTCAATGGGGATAGTGTCTCCTAGTTGCCAGGCTTTTTTCAGCCAGGACTTGATGGTATCGAGGTCGGTGGGAGTGGTGACACCCAAGGTGGTGATGGATATGCCATTGTACAATTCGCAGACAGACTCAATGTGAAGTTTGGATTGGGTGGCAGTGAGACCACAGTTACAGAATTCAGTCACTTTGTTGAAATCTTTAATGCAATCTGCAATAATGTTTCCCTCGAATGGGATAAGGACTTGGTGACAAGTAGGTCCATGTGTTGTCATCTTGGGTTTAGTGTGTTGAGCGCTTGTGGTTGAAGGTTCAGGTGCCTGAAGTTGGGTGCTACCAAAGCCTGCCTTGTACATGGCAAGGACTTTGTTGTACAATAATTTGGGGAAGGCAAGTATCATTTCTCACATCTTGACCCTGTTGATGTTGGGGGGGTTGGAAGAGGAAGCTGCTGGCTAGACACTCTGTTGGGCGGCATCAGCAAACAACACATTCTTTTTGTTGAAATGTTCCATAAGGGGTTTGATGGATGCCTTATGGTCAGGAGGGGGGATAGGAGGTGGCATGTCAGAGGCGCCCTTAGGGTTAGGTTTTGATGGCTGAGCCTGGCCATCAGAAGAAGGGCGCCCAACTGAGTGCTCAAAGTTTCCATTCCCGTTCCTTGGAGTCATGTGTTTGGAAGGTGGAGGAGGGGCCTGGGAGACGCAAATAGGACCAGCAGGCTTAGAAGATGCAACATCGTTCTTTGCCTTTCGGGAGCCTGACATGGATGAAACATCACATGCCTTATCAGAAGACGAAATGTCATTCTGGGGAAGAGGAAGGGTGCCCTCAACAGGAGGGGCTTGGTCGATGTTCATATGGTCATCATCAATACGAGCTGAAGGATTAGTTTGCCCAACAACAATGCCAGGCAGAAATAGGGTGGTTGGGATGAGAGATGAGGAAGGTTTGCATACCTTCTTTCCCTTACCCTTACCCTTAGGGGGGGGAGAGGAATCTGTCATGGGGATATCGGAAGGAGGGCCAAAATAATGCCTCAGCACCTCGACAATCATGAGTCCACTTTCACCATTGATGGGTAAGCGATTCCAGCCTGACTCAAACATAGTGGTGAGTAGACAATAAATTGGTTCCCCCATTTGGGGAACCCTCAGATCCTTCTCACTGGGCCATAAGCCCAGCGCAGCACGATGCTTGAAAAAGTTTGTAATGTATTTAAGCACCTCAAGTGCTTTGAAGGCAGCTTCACCGACGATAACAGTTCCTTCGGCGGCTGTGTTTGATGGATCCTTAAGATCCAGGAGGTGTGGCTGTGCAGGCCTAGACTCCTGCAGCTGTGCAGTGACATCACCAGTGACATCATGTGTGACATCAGGTATGACATCATATATGACGTCAGGTATGACATCATTAGTATCTGATGATCCAGCAAAGAAGGTAGCTGGAGTGCTGGTTGGCACAACACTTGCTGACTCAGCAGATCCATGGATCATGTGAGGCAGCCTTGAGGTGGGTGGGGGTCCAAAGAACCTATTAGTAGGTACCCCATTATCCATAATCCCATCCTCTTGGTCGCTCCACATGTCCCTGCGAGAGTTTAAATTCAAAGGATCAGGAGGCTGGAGCTCACCTACAAACCCCTCTCCAAATGGGCAGAAAGGAATAGGTGACTTGAAGCCATTATATGTGCTCATCAATGCGGTTCTTAAGATGGCCTTGGGAGTGGTGTCCAGACCTCTACGAAATTCCCAAGCATGAGCTTGCTTGGCGCATGAAGAGGGAGGAGGGGGAGTTCTGAAAGATGAGTGTAACAATGCATGTGATAGTGTAGCACCCAGTGCGATGGTGTAGTCATGTTGGTAGAATTTGTAGTCAATGTAGTATAAATCACCATCACAGAAATTGATGATGGTGGTTAGAGAGAAAGAAGGATTGAGGGAAACTAAAGTCCAACTTGCAGACCTCTAACAGTAAGCTTATATGTACGTGTGGCCCTAGCAACGTACCAACAGGGTTAGAAGATGCGTTGAAGCAGGTACATAACCTACTACTGGGGTCTCCTATTGTCCTCCTTGTGACAGCTAAGCCAGTCATGGTCGAACTGGTGGCGCCAGAATGGGCACTTTCGATCATCAGCTGCATGGCCACCCTTGCAGTTGATACATGAGATATGGGGACAGGGTTCCCCAGCAGGTGTGGGCAGGATGGAGGGGTTGGCCTTCAGACTCCCCTTACAGCACGATGATGTAGAGTGATGATTCTCACTACGGTGAGGACCACCACACTGGGAACACCTGAGCATGCAGTTGCAGCAGGTGGGGGTAGAGTGGCCAAAGTGCCAGCAGTGCTGGCACTGAGGGACACTGGGGTGGGCACAGGCAGGCTTGATGACAGCCTGCATACCATTGAAGTCAAGGTACTTGTTGAGGAGCTTCTTAGCACCGGCTCCTGACTGAGAATCCCATAGATCAAACCAGACAGTAGCAGTGTCAGCCTTGGGGGAGTTGCGCATGATGCACACAGATGAGACGTCAGCAAAAGTGTCCTTGAACAGAGACAATCACATGCGGTCAGTGATCTGAACTGGTGTAATACGGACGCCATTCACATGGAAGGGGACATCAAGGATCTTGAGATAAGACCTTGACCTGGGGCAGTGCGTCTTCAGCTCAAATGGAGCAGTGAAGACAGAGAGAATAGCAGACTCAACAACAGTGATGTCAGAGTCTGAGGGTATGGCAGAGGTGTACAGTGCAATAGTGCTGTATGCCTTGGTGATATTCTCAATGCACAAAGAAGACTTGGCATGTGAGAGGGCATCGTTGAGAAGGCGCATGGCCTTGTGATGGAGATAAGTGATCTCACTGGCATTGCCAGTGAAATCAAGGAACAATTGATGGTGGGTGGGCCTGGTGGTGGTCATACATGGCTTCTTGGCAGAGCTAGTGGTGGTAGTGGCGGCCTGATGCATTGCAGCAATGTGATCAGGGTCAAGGGAGGGGTTTGCCTGTGCCAGCTTGATGAGTGACACAGGCGGCGCTGAAGCACCAGAATGGGCGGCTTCCACAAACAAGTGCTGACAAGGCACTGGAGCAGGAGAAGGGATGGGCACCTTTATGGGCGCTCAAGGGGGGCCACTAGCACATGCCTTAGGGGGCACTTGCTTGGGCAGTATGGAGGGCCAGGCTGGAGTGGGCCGCGGTGCCTTGGGTGTTTGCTTGGGCGTCTTGGGGGAGCCCATGTCAATGTCACATGGTTCTGCTTTGTCAGCGGATCGATGGGTTGCCTCATAGATGACGCACATGTCTTTAGGGGAGGCTTCTGGCTCATTGAACTGAGCAATGCCCTGCATGAAGGAGCGAAAGGTGGTCCAGCCACAAAAATCCCTCCTTGACCTCTTACCACCACTGTTGAAAGTTGGTGTTTGATTAGACATCTAGTTACACATTGTATTCTACCTATTCTACATGGGTAAATGAAAGTCCAAAGCTAAACAGGCTGTACGCCAAACAACTGAGTCCGCAAGCTCAACATCACCAAGATTTCCGAGGACAAACATCTCAACCCATATGATGACCCACGCAACATCTGCGGCTTCTTGGGACCTCAGTCCTCAATCCCAGAGGCTGACTTTGAGTTGCCTCCTCACCCAGTGCCTGGTGACGTTTTGTCCCTCGCACCTATTACTCAACCTCCGGTGGCTTTGAGCCCCACAGGTCCCTCCACCACTCCTCCTAGCAGCTCCATCGCACCCCGGGCTGGCCCCTCTGCTCCCTCCTCTGTTGGACCTGACCTGGAGGAGGAGGCCCTTGCCACCTATGAAGGTCTTCGTTGATTGGGGAGATGGTTCTCAAATCTTGATCCTGCTGCTGTCATAACCGACACAGCCCAATGCTTGTATGCTCTCTATGTCATGGGGAGCATATGGGAATTCAGGAAGAGGGGCTGGGCTGATACCCAGCTCACTCCGATGTTTCAGAAGCAGGAGTGGCCTATGGTTGACTTCTTCCTTCACTCTGAGGGCTTTTCGACCGGCCCTAATCAACCACATGGTGACCACGAGTTGTCCCATGGATCCGCTGACAAAGCAGGTCCATGTGACATCAGCATAGGTGACCCTGAAAGGCGAATCCCCCTGTTCCACCCACTGCTGCTGGGGATCCCTGTCCCCACATCAAGTATGTCAACTGTGCCAAGTTGCATGCAGCTGACAATCGCAAGTGCCCATTCTGGCAACCCTGGTTTGACTGGCTTTGGCTTGAAAACCATCGCCGTGATGCCGCTTGGTCATGTCTGTAGGGTTCTCTTCCCTGCAGGTTGCATTGTCCACCCCCACACTGTGCGTGGTGGGCTCTGGAGATCCATGCTGTGCACCTTCCATCCGCTGGCAAATCAGAACAGCCCAACTTGTATTGTAGTATGCTTTCATTTTGAACTATGTACCACTGCATGAAGATGTCATTTGTACTAGGCAGACTTTGGACTCGTATTTATACCTAGCTATGTAGATGTGTAGTTGGTAGTGGTACTATCTGCATGTTGTAGTAGTTGGGCACGGACTGCTATCGCACACTGCATTATAAATTGGCAACCCCTCCAGAGTCGCATTTGATTAAATTAAAAAAAAAAAGGTGGTCCAGCCATGGCTGGCCCACTATTTGCCCATGGAAATGTGTGCACTCCTGTGCCCACTCATCTTGAATTCATAGATGGCACTAGCAAGATAGCTAGCACATGCCTTGGCATAGTCCTCATCAAGGAGGGAATCGTCAGGGAGTTCTCGCATGAAGTGCAAAAACTCCTTGAGGCCATTGAAAGCCTGCTTGGCTGCAGCATCGTCTCCAGGCATGGTCCCAGTGGAGGACAACAGAGTGGATGGTGCAATCAGGGGAGGAGTGGGAACTGGGTAGTACGTGGTACTACCAGTGACAAGAGGGGCCTTGGGACCTAAGATCACTGGAGGCTGAGTAGTAGGTGCCAGCAACAGAATGTCAGTGGGCACTGAGGAGAGAGGTGAGGGTAACTGAATGTCAGCCCTCATGGAGGTGGCCAGAGCCTTGAATTCTGCCATAGAGCGGCTGGGATGGGTAGAGGTAGAGGGCCTGGGGGCCTCTTTGATTGTGTCAAGCTCGTCATCACCAGATGCAATGTCAGAGTCGAGGTCCATGTTCGTGATCTCGTGACTAATAGCTTTAGACTTTTGCCTACCCATGTTTCACTAGTGTAGACAATGTAGTATTGTGCTCAAACTAAGACACCAACTCAAGAGATGGTGGTGGTAAGAGGACAAGAAGGGATGGATACTGCAGCTATCACTAGCCATACATTCACTCCTTGTTTGGTGTTCCAACATTGAATTTTGGCCATGAGTTTGTCATTTGTCATTGCACTTAGGTCGGGGTTCTTCTTCGAGGAGCGGGGAGCCATGGTGGTAGGAGGCAAGATGATCTTGATAAGAGATCAAGGATTAGTAAGTCCTTGAGGGCTCAGTCCTAAAGGGGGAATACTGTCACGATCTGTGATTGCAACCTCTCCAATTTGATCTCCGACTATTCTTTCAATTTCTGATTCCCACAATTTTTCATTATCTACTATTTCTATAAATATTTCGCAGCCTGTTTCTGCTCATCATTCTATCATCTTTTCATTTGCGCTCATATTCATTTATTTTTTTTATTTTTTATTTAATTTAATATCAAAGATTTATTACGCGGTGCCTGGTTGCAGTCTGCACTCGCCAACATAATACAGGGCCTAAGTACTGCTACCTAAACCAAATACTACAAAGACAAGAATAGATAAAGTCCTATCCAAATACAGTGGCTCAAAAAACTGTCCCAATGTTTTCACATTTTGGACATATTTGCTAATACCAGGGCAGATATATGGCCTAGCATCCTGAAAATATTCACACAGGTACCTTGACATATTGGGCGCATATATTCCCATGATCACATGACCTTGTCCATCAATGAATTAATAATGAATTATCGAAAATATCTACTCATTGGGACAGTTTTTTGACCCCCTGTCAGCCTCCCAGTATCTACCTTGTAACATGCCAGGGGAGCATCAGGGCAGGCGTGGGAGTAATAAACAAGATCATGTGACCTTGGTTGACATGTTGAGATGGCTACAACTGTCTTTCTTCCTGCCACTACATCATGAAAGCTATCTCCTCTACCCAATACTCCCAAGTCACTTCTCTTCTCAAAGATGGCTATTCCTTGTGCCAGATTGAACATAAAACTGGTCTAGGAAAGTCTACTGTTGGGAGGATCAAGAAAGAAGTTGATGGGGACAAGGAAAACAACAAGGGAGGACGTCCTTCCAAGCTTTCTCCTCGTGATAAAAAAGCAATAATTCACCAAATAACCTCTGGAAAGCTAGACAATGCTGTCCAGGCTACAACTTTCATTAACTCTACTCTGTCTGACCCTGTCACACCCCAAACTGTCAGAAATACCCTTCAGGATAATGGATTTCGCTCTGTAACCAAGATCAAACGACCTCTACTCAAAAAGCGACATCGTGAGGAACACCTTGACTTTGCACATGAACATAGGAATTGGACAGTGGAGGACTGGAAGAGGGTGTTGTGGACAGATGAAACAAAGATCAACAGGATTGGGTCAGATGGAAAGGTGTATACCTGGAAGGAGAGGGGGGAACCACTGTCAGATAGGACCACTCTCCCTACTGTCAAACATGGAGGAGGTGGTAACATGATGGTGTGGGGGTGTATGGGGTGGAATGGGGTAGGAAAGCTGATAGAGGTTCAAGGGAATATGGATGCAGTGCAATACTGCGAGATTTTGGACAATGGGGTGGTGGAAAGCTTTGAAAAGTTGGAGATGGAGGAGGAGGAGAGGATATTCCAGCAGGATAATGACCCAAAACACACCTCAAAACTGGGACAACAATGGTTTGTGGACAACAACATTCAAGTTCTATCATGCCCTGCACAATCCCCTGACCTAAATCCCATTGAACACCTCTGGACCTACCTGAAGGACCAGCTGAAGGCATATGAAAGACCACCCAAGGGAGTATTTGAATTGTGGGAGAGGCTAGTAGAGGAGTGGAATAAGATTCCAGCAGAAAGGTGCCAAAGGCTGATAGAAAGCATGCCCAGAAGGATTGAGGCAGTTATCAGGGCAAGAGGAGGTCATACAAAGTATTGAGTAGGTAGATAACAGAGGGTCAAAAAACTGTCCCAATGAGTAGATATTTTCGATAATTCATTATTAATTCATTGATGGACAAGGTCATGTGATCATGGGAATATATGCGCCCAATATGTCAAGGTACCTGTGTGAATATTTTCAGGATGCTAGGCCATATATCTGCCCTGGTATTAGCAAATATGTCCAAAATGCGAAAACATTGGGACAGTTTTTTGAGCCACTGTATAGTACACTACTTGATGGCAAAGATACATGGCATAGTAACAAAGAAGCAAAACTAGAGTCCAACTTGCAGACCTCTAACAGTAAGCTTACATTCATGTGTGGCCCAAGCAACATACCAATGGGGTTAGAAGATGCATTGAAGCAGGTACTCGACCTACTACTGGGGCCTCCTATTGTCCTCCTTGTGATGGCTAAACCAATCACAGTCAAACTGGTGGCACCAGAACAGGCACTTTCTATCATCAGCTGCATGGTCACCCTTGCAGTTGATACATGAGATGTAGGGACAGGGCTCCCTGGCAGATGTGGGCAGGATGGGGGGGTTGGCCTTTGGATTCCCCTTACAGCACGATGATGTAGAGCAATGATTCTCACTACAGTGAGGACCACCACACTGGGAACACCTAAGCATGTGGTTGCGGCAGGTGGGAGTAGAGTGACCAAAGCACTAGCAGCACTGGCACTAGAGAACACTGGGGTGAGCATGGGTGGGCTTGATGATGGCCTGCATACTGTTGAAGTCAAGGTACTTGTTGAGGAGCTTCTTGGCACTAGCTCCTGACTGAGAGTCCCATAGGTCGAACCAAACAGTGGTGGCGTTGGCCTTGGGGGAGTTGTGCATGATGCACACAGATGAAACGTCAGCAAAAGTGTCCTTGAATGGAGACAATTGCATATGATTGGTGATCTGAACTGGCATAATATGGATGCTGTTCATGTGGAAGGGGACGTCAAGGATCTTGAGATAAGACCTCGACCTGGGGTAGCATGTCTTCAACTTAAATGGGGCAGTGAAGACAGAGGGAATAGCAGACTCAACAACAGTGATGTCAGAGTCCGAGGGTATGGTAGAGGTGTACAGCACAATAGTACTGTACGCCTTGGTGATATTCTCAATGCACAAAGAAGACTTGGCATGTGAGAGGGCATTGTTGAGAAGGCGCATGGCCTTTTGGTGGAGATAGGTGATCTCACTGGCATCCCCAGTGAAATCAAGGAACAATTGATGGTGGGTGGGCCTGGCAGTGGTCATGTGCAGCTTCTTAGCAGAGCTGGCGGTGGCAGTGGCAGCCTGATGCATCACGGTGATGCAATCAGGATCGAGGGAGGGGTTTGCCTGTACCAGCTTGATGAGTGACACAGGCAGCACTGAAGCACCAGAGCAGAAGTGGGGATGGGCACCTTTGTGGGCACTTGAGGGGGGCCACTAGTGCATGCCTTAGGGGGTGCTTGCTTGGGTGGTACAGGAGGACAGGCCGGGGTGGGCCACAGTGCCTTGGGTGTTTGCTTGGGCACCTTGTGGGAGCCCATGTCAATGTCATGTGGTTCTGCTTTGTCAGCAGATCCATGGGTCACCTCACGGATGACACGTGTGTCTTTAGGGGAGGCTTCTGACTCATTGAACTGAGTGAAGCCCTGCATGAAGGAGCAAAAGGTGGTCCAGCTACAGCTGGCCCACTGTTTGCCCATGGAAATGCATGCACTCCCATGCCCGCTCATCTCGAATTCATAGATGGCACTAGCAAGATAGTTAGCACATGCCTTGGCATAGTCCTTGTCGAGGAGAGAATCATCAGGGAGCTCTCACATGAAGTGCAAGAACTTCTTGAGGCCGTTGAAAGCCCACTTGGCCACAGCATCGTCTCCAGGCATGGTCCCAGTGGAGGATGACAGGGTAGATAGTGCAATCGGGGGAGGAGTGGGACCTGGGTAGTACATGGTACCACCAGTGACAAGAGGGGCCTTGGGACCAAAGGTCACCAGAGGCTGAGTAGTAGGTGCCAGTGATGGAACATCAGTGGGCACCAAGGAGAGGGGTGAGGGCAGCTGAATGTCAGCCCTCATGGAGGCAATAGCAGCCTTGAAGTCTGCCATCGTGCGGGTTGGCTGGGTGGAGGTGGAGGGCCTAGGGGCCTCTTCGATTGTATTGAGCTCATCATGGCTAGATGCGATGTCAGAGTCGAGGTCCATGTTCACAATTTCATGAGCAACAGCTTTAGATTTGCATCTACCCATGTTAGCTAGAGTAGAATCAGTGTATACTAGACATCTAACTGCACACCAGCTAAGAGATGGTGGTGGTAAGAGGTCAAGGAGGGATGCCACAATCTAAATTGTTCCTCAAGATCATTGGTGTCCCATACTGGGTAGCCAATTCTTCCAATCCTCTTTCCCCTGCCTTTGTTGAGCAGGCCCTTGGCCAATCCCCCCTCTTCAAAAATGTCATCCTCGCTGCTCACCCTTGTGTCATGAAAGCTTCCCCTAAGTCGGATACAGCTGTCATATAGTTCGACATCTGGGACTCCCAAAATGGTACTAAGGCCAAGACATTGGTTAACTGCACCATTAACTTCAGATGACATGTTGGTACTATCTGTGCTACCAGTATGCATCCTGGTGTTGTGCAATGCAGGAACTGTTGGAGGTGAGGCCACCCCACTCATGTGTGCCGTGCCCTTGGTGCTCACTGTTAAATTTGTGGTGGTCCTCATTGTATTGAGAATCACCACTTTATGGCCTGGTGTTGCAAGGCCAACCCTAAATCCAACCCCCCTTGTGATGCTACCCCTGATGGCATCCCATGCCCTCACCTTGAGAACTTCAAATGTCTCAACTGCAAAGGTGATCACCATGCTAATGACACTAAATGCCCATTTTGGAGAAACAGGTTTGACTGGACCTGGCACTCTAACAAAGCTGCTGAATCACATACTGCATGTGCTGTTTGAGCCAACACCAATTGCTCCAGTGGTGGAGTTGCCATTTAAATATGTCTGGTAAGAACAACACTATTTCTTCTGTTCATATCTATTCACAAAACATGGGACACTCTTATGCCCTAGTTGATACTATTCTTGAGTCCAAGAAGCTGGACTTTGACATTAATTTTCTACAAGAACCTCCATGGAATCATATCTGCAAGGCACCTTCTACAACTAACCCTGAAGGGGATGATGTCATGGGTGCCCCTATTCATCCTGAGTGGTTGTGTATAGTTCACCCTACTAAACCCAATGACCCCTGCCTCTGTACTTTAACTTACTGTTAAGCACACAAATGCTATGGGTGAGAAGCCGATGTCTAGGACCGGATGGACAGAGGTGGTACAGAGGTAAGGCAGGAGCCGGTCTTTGAATGCGGGAGCGGGCTGTGGCCTCAACTTATGTGTTGTGCCAACTACTGACACTTGACCCGAATTTCAGACAAGATAAGAGAGCAGAGGATGAACAGAGAGCAGAGGAAAGTAGCGTATCGCTAAGTTGATTATCAGACTGCCCCATCCAAGTACAAAGTCGTGCTACTTATATACGATGTGGAATATAGGATCGGATAAGGAAAACAAGCAAAGTAGTAAACGGAGAAATAATCAAAGTGGAGTCCACAAATTTTACAAGGCTAGAAGATAGAAAATTTACTATTAAACGGTTGTCAGAAAATTTCGACAAGGCGGTATGAATTAATAAAATGGAAGGTGTCAGAATAAGTCCAAAGGTGAAAGACCAATAAAAACCAAAGTAACCGATATGCGAGAATGGATAGGATTTCATGAAAATATTACCAAGTTCAAACCATCAGCCATTCTTGAGGCCCAGCTTGTGACACTTACATTCACAGGTGTCTGCTTTGTATGAGACCCATCCTTCGAACTCGCAGAGAGCCTTGAGCTCGGATGGAGAAAGGGAGTAAATGGTGCCAACGGGAGGTTGAGCACCTTCTTTAAGGTTGATCTTGAGGTCATAGGGGCGATGCAGGGCAAGAGTATCAGCACGAGCCTTGCTGAAGACGTCAGCAAATTCGTGATATTCACTGGGCACATTAGAGAGGTCTGCTGACTCATCTGAGACATGAGCCAAGCCAGCGGAAGCGGATGTCAAGTTCAAATTGATATGGAAGTTTACTGAGCCAGGAAGACATGAAGCGCAAATAAAAGCAGGAGCATTGATGAGCAAAATGTGAGGATGCGCAGGAACCTAATCAGAAGTGGACGAAGGGGTCCCAGATGGTGATGAATCCAGAGGAAGGGCATCAGCCATCGGGCTAGGATTGGGTGACAATGCAGAAACTGCTGTAGAAGTGGATGCGACGTGAACAGAAGGGGCAGGAGTATCTGGCAAATGTGATCAGAATGTAATACTGCTCAAAGCCCAGTCAATCAATGGATTGTAGCGGGTGAGCCAGTTGTGTCCAAGAACCACAGAGCAAGAAGAATCGAGCTGGGTGACATACAAGTCAAGGGTCATAGATTCACCACTAGGAAAAGTAACAGGCAAGTTCACTAACTCAGTAATATAACTATTTGACAATCCGTCAAATAGGCGAAGCTCGATTGGAGGGATAGGAGAGGTCAGAAGGGAATGAGTGCAGGTGAATTCAGAATCAATAAAGCAATGAGTAGAGCTGGAGTCAACGAGAGCACTGAAGAGGAGCTGTTGGATATTATCGGATGAGCAAATTGAAGAAGAAGAAAGTGAAACAGAAAGGGAATTGGGATTGGAAAGAGTGGACACATTGAGGTGGAGGAGACTCTCTGGTGCACAGATGAGCTCAACGTGACCCTCAGTCTGTGCAGAGTCCTGAGGGCTGCTCCCTATTTTTCTGAACTCTTTTCAGAGTCCTTGGTGGGAGCCACTTCAACCTTGCAGATCTTGGCCCTGTTCTGCTTTCTATGGCATTGGTCAACCTTGTGACCTTTACCACCGCAGAACAAGCAGAGGTCTTCATCGATATGACGTTTGTGCTCTTTGGAAGTCAATTTGCTGTCCTTGCCTAGCTTGTCAGAAATATCCGGTTTTGTGGGACGGGTCAAAGGGCGTTACTGGTTAGAGGTGGATGGAGTGGGGGTAGTGGATTTGGAGGGGGCCTAAGAGGTATTGTGATTGTTGTTGCTGCCGCTGTTGTTGTTGTTGCTGTTGTTGTTGCCCTGATTAAAGTTAGATGGTTGTGACGAAGAGCCGCATTGGGGATTAGGCTGAGGGTTATTCAAGGAGTTGGAGGGTTTGGATTGCTTGTGCTCAGCAAGATCCTTTTCTGTGGCACGGGCACGTGCTCTTTCGTGATCACATTCCCAATAGTGACCATCAATGAGCATAGCCATACAGAGCATCTCCTGGAAGGTGTTGGGTTTACCCTGTTCACAGACACTGATAGGGTCCTGAATGCGATTAGGGAGACCCTTATAGTAGCGATGGCAGAGGACCTCGTCACCCCAGCCGAGCTGTGCAGCATACTTCATGAAGTCAATGTTGTAAGTGGCGATCTTATCACCCAATTTCATCCGCAGGTTATCAAGAAGTTCAGCTGCTTCTGACTTCGGGTTGGCAACCCCAAAGTGCGTGCAGAGCTTGCAGGTAAAAGCATCCCAATCCGTGATCCAATCATGGAAGACGCCTTGCTCCTCCTGAGTGAGAGCAACCTCAAACCAGTCTAGAGCTACACTGGTGAGATAAGTCATTGCGAAGTTGACCTTTTGGCTATCTTCCTGGAACTGAGTTGGGTTGGCGCAGAAGTAAAGATGGCATTGGATGAGGAAGGTGTTGAGCTTGTCTGGGTCTGTTCTGCTGAACATATCCGGAAGGCGAGCTTTATTAATGGGAGCCATGTTAGGTTGGGGATGGTGGTCGAGGTTATCAGTGAGCTGGGATAAAGCATCGGCTAAGCAACCTTGAAAGCAATCACGATGACGAGGATGAGGTGGAGGAGCAGGAAGGTCGTCGGATGAGGAAGAGGATGAGTCGTCGTCTGGGTCATTATCGTCGGGGTCATCGGGATTCTTGGGGCTACCGAGGTGATCTTCAATGTCTTCCCAATCATCATTCTCATCATCCTGGTGGGGAGGATCAACATAGTTGAGACCATCCTCATCACCTGGTTCTGAAGGACTGGATGGATCCCGATTGGGTGGCATACCACCAGGAGGTGCAGGAGTGCTAGGAGGACAAGTGTCATGACGGCGAGGCAACGGACGAGTAGGACGAGGGATTTGAGAGGGTTGGGGAGTTGAAGGCAAGTTGGGGTTTAGATGGCATGAACGGCGGATACGACTAGGAATACAATTATTTCCCGAACTGCGAGTGGAGCTTTCAGCCAGGGTAGTAGGGACAGAGTTGGAGCATTTTGGCTCCTGAGTGGTGGAAGTGGTGGCAGCGGGCTGATGCCATACTGCGGTGCAGGTATTTGCCATGACGAAGACAAGAGAAGGGAGCAGAGGGATGATGTGACAGTAGCGAGGCGTAGTCTGATAATACTGTCAAGAACTGGGTTACTAAGGACAGGGAACAGAGCTGATGTTCAAGACCGGGTGCCTAAGGCAGAGGAGCAGAGATGTCTGATCTGGTCGATGAACACAGGAGCGGGTCTTGGCCTCAACTTATGTGTTGTGCCACTACTGATGCTGACCCGGATTTCGCAAATGGATAGAGACGGGAGGGCGAAGAGAGAGCAGAGATCAGACAGAGTAGTAACATGTGACTTAGTCAATTATCAGACTGAAGAGTACAGTACAAGTTCAACTACTTATATACGATACGGTGGATAGGGTCGGGTACTAACAAAACAAAGATATTGCAGAAAAAGGATAAGAGCAGAATTATTGTCCAACATTTCGGAAAGGCTAGAAGATAAGAATATCCAAAACATTGGAAGGGAACTAAAAATGACAAGGGGAATGGAACATGACATGACATGGGAAAGTCTGAATACAACACACAGGGTGAAGAAGAAGAGTGGAGCAAATGAAGTGGAAGTGAGCTGATGCGATGAGATGGAAACCAAAGCCTTTGTAAAAAGATTCTAAGATATTTCTAGCTGGGCTGTTCGGGAGGATCGGGTCGTGACAGATTCTTGGAATATGAACTCTAAAATTGTATGGATTACTAACAGGTCGAAAGAATGGTGGACTCCTCACTACTCTGAGACTTTGCTTACTTATAGGTGAACTAAGGATCAAAAAGATTGGCAAGCATTTAGGGTGGCTACTCGAGCTGCTAAATGTTCTTTCTTTGATGAGCATATTCATGAGATCACTTTGACCAATAAATGACCCTGGGATCTCATGGAGTGGGTCAAGCAATGAAAACTCCCTGCCATTGAGAGTATTCAATACCAAGGACACCCTTGCAACAACCTTCCAGACTGGTGGAATGCACTCCACTCATCATATAACTCTGCATCAGGTTGACTGGTAAGCCCTCATGTTCTGAATGAAATGAAAACTTTCCCCCCCTGCTCCTGGGCGGACTTTTCCACTCTGGAACTCACTGAATCCCTCTTTTTTTTTTTTTTTTTTAAATCAATGAATTTATATAGCGGTGCTCAATCGCAGTCCACTTTCAACTAAATATTACAAACAGACGGTACACTACAGCAAGCTGGGGTACATGAAGCAGTCAAAGACCGCTTAAGACAGAGACTATACATGATTAGTCCAGCAACATAGACAAGACTCGATAGAGACTATTGAACAAGGTGTCATACACAGAGATTGGACTCAAAGGAAAAGAGAAGAGATGAAATGAAAGAGTATAGTTCACCTTCATTTGGTTTGGCGGGCACAGGAGCTTGGGGTGGTGGTGGATATGTGTTATCATTGGTGAAGGCAAAAGCAGCCGGGTTCCTTTTCAAGAACTTGATGAGGAACTCATACTGAGGGAAAGTGCATTGCACCCATTGAGTGCGGAAGGGATAGAGGGGACAGTAACACAGGATATGATGTCATGTTTCCAGGTGGTGGCCACAACAACAGGACTTGTGCTCAAGAGGGAAGAACCTCTTGCAATAAGCTCCAATAGGAGCATGATTGAGGATGGCACGGGTCATGGGTGTGCATAGTGATGGCGACTCATTGGCTAAGGGAAGCCAGGTGCCCCCTTTAATGTAAGTGGGGATAAGGAACTTGCGATTTTTTTAGAAAGAAGGAAACTGCTGCCGCAGTACTTCTTCTTCCAGAATGTGGACTCCCAGGATTTCTGGCAGTCGTTGGTGATTTTGCATCACAAGAAGTCAAGAGTAGCACCCGAATGAGGAGGGGCATGTATACGTGTGGTGGTGACATCATTGTGGACTTTGAGGTGGGGCTTCCAGCACCATTTGGAAGAGACATCCCAGAAATTGATAGATCAAGAAGGTTTGGCCACAAGCCAATTGGATAAGAGTTGGCAGACTTGGATGGAGTGTGATTGACTTGAGTGAATAGAGGGATTGACTGCCAGCTTGGCTGCTGGAAGACAGTCTGTGATGAGGATGATGTGATCACACTGGAGGGAAATGGCCTTGGAGATGCCAATGCAAATGGAATAGAGCTCAGTGTCAGTAGATGATGCCCAGCTGCTTGCTTGTTTTGCATGGGACACTTGTCATCCACTGTGATATATATGTGCCACCAAAACCACCTGAAGGGAACCTACAAGTGGAACAGAAGCATCAGTGACAACCGAAATACAATTATGATTAAAAGAGGAAGAGGAGAAAACAGAATCAAGAGTCAATACATGTTTATACATCTCGTGTTTATCCGAGCAATTACAAGGATGAAAATGAATAGAATCGGAAAAGATGTCTATAAGACGAGACCCAGGCTTGGATTTAGGAGCAAATAGAGAAAAAGAGTCCGAAAGATGAGGAAGAGAACTATCTACATCAATAAGAGGGCCTTTGACTTTAGCTTTTTTGGCCAGAGTAAGAAAGTGAAGCAATTGGGGATGAGGGGGAGCGTTAAACTGAATCCCTCTCATCTTGCGCTAACTCCTCAGCACTGGGACCCAATCATATATCCTGGAAGCACTTGAAATCTATTGTTGCTCACAACAAGTGCCTCAAGAACATTATTCTCATTGCCAATGCATGCATGTGTTTATCTCACTGGCTGAGTCATTGATGTATTTTAACATGAAACATTTTATGTTTTTCGAGCACAGAACTTTGAAAGTATCACTAATTGTATCAAAAACATGTAGTATCATGAGAACACATGTCAAACAATTGTTCAGTAAATTAATAGCGAGTATGTCCTCCTCGGGCCTGGATGACAGCTCCTACATGACTTTGCATGCTCTGAACATACTTATTGATTGTCTTGATTGGTAGCTCATCCCATGCAGCATATATTGCTGCTTTGAGTGTCTCCAGGGATGTAGGTGGATGTGGAGAATCATGTATGATATTTTTGAGGTCATGCCATACACCCTCAATGGGATTCATATCTGGAGAAGAAGCTGGATAGGGAAAGAGTGGAATTTGATGGAATGAAAACCAAGCTCAAGTCGAGTTGCTAGTATGGGAGGCAGCATTATCTTGCTGGAACCATGGCTTCTGTCCCATCTCCTTCTCCACCTCTGCATAGAACCCAGTAAGCACCCCATTAAGCACTTGTTGCTGATAGCAAGCTGATGTCATTCCACCACCCTTTCCTCCAGGATAGTCTAAGGCAATAAGAGGACCTTTCCTCCCATCCATCACACACCCCCATACCATGACTCATATTGGGGACTGCTTGAACTGGGGAACCAAGCAGTCCTCATGTAAGACCTCATCTGGCCTTCGTGTAACAAAAACTCGGCTTGCTTGATCACCAAGATAAATATAGCATTCATCAGAGAAGATGATGTGTGAGAACTGCTTCTGTTCCCAATTCTTGAGCCCTTTAGCCCATGCCAAACACTGCTAATGATGCTTCTGAGTTAAGAAGGGAACCTTCTTGGCCACCCTTCGATTGTATCCAGCTCTTTTTAGAGCCAGATGGGCAGTGTGTCCACCCACAGAAAGGTTTAAGTCATTAGCAATTTCTCAGAAGGGTTTACGTCGATTTGTGATGGCTTCCCAGATAATTTGATGTTCCATCCAGTCTGTTAGGGTGCTTGGACAGCCGGAGCATGGGTGATTATAGGTAGAACCAGTATCAATGTATTTTTTGACAATCTTTTGTGCAGTGGTGTATGGGATGTTTTCAATTTCTGCTGCTTTAGCCACATTTTCTGTGGCTTTCCAGGCTCCAACAAGCCAGTTCTTCTTGGGAGTATCATGCTGGCAGCGAGAGGTCTCAGTAGGTGGCATTTGCAAATTAATGAGTAGATTGGGACATGGTAGTGTAGCTAACAACATTGTACTGTCAGGAATCACAGGGTCATGAATCTTATATAACAACCATCACTTTTTCTCACAATGAGTATAACTGCGTCAACTGAGTGCAGAGACTGACAGAAGATTTCTGCTGAGTTTGGAGATATAGTAGATATTGGGGATGAGATAGGTGAGTGATTGGCCATTAACTATGAGTACGACTTGAACCTGACCGACACCAATTGCTAGGATAAAGCATTCATCACCCATCCAGACCCAACAAGGCTCCTGGAGCTTTTTATAGGTGATGAACCAGTCTTGATGTGAGCTCATGTGCAATGATGCACCTGAATCCACTACCCACTTCGAGGTCATATTGTTCCGACCAACCAGGACCTCTGCTATAAAGAGATGGATTACTTCCTCTGAATTCTCCTGCACCTTTGCCACCTTTGCTGACATGTCTCCATCCTTCTTCTCCAATCCACCTTTACCCTCCTTCGCTGCCAGATCAGCCTTGAGTTTTCAGCATTCAGGCTTGATGTGACCCTTCTTTTTGCAGTAATTACATTTCAAACCCTTCTTCTTGTCTCCATCTGAGTTAGGCTTATGTGATAATTTGCCCTTTCCTTTACCATGTGCAATAAATGCAACCTGAGAATTTCCAAGTTTGGCATTCTTCTCTTCAGTAAGGACCTGAGTGATGACAGTGTTGGTGGAGAGGGAAGAGCCTGCAATAGTAGCAGGACTGGAGTTGAGAATGGTATGGAGAGTCAAATATGAGTTGGGGAGTGAGAGGAGCATAGTGTGAGTGACAACAGAGTCAGAGATAGGTTCACCAAGCATCTTGAGGATATAGGCCTTGTGATGCATGTCATTGAGCTGAGGTTCCATTGGCAACTCATCAGAGAGAGTGGCACAAAAAATCTCCTTGATAAGATAAGCAACTGTATTTTGACCCTTTCCTTCATAGCAGTGATTTAGCTTGTTCCAGACATCAGCAGCCATGGAAGAATGGATGATACCACTGAGAGGTTCATCCTTCAAGGTCAGAGTGAGCTGAGCCTTGGCCTCCATGTCTCAACAATCCCATGTATCAATAGCAGATTGATTTCTGATAACATCTGCATTCCTGACAGGCTTGGGACATTTGTCAGTACCGTCTACAATGCCCATCAGTTCCCTAAGCCTGAGAACTGTACCGATCCAGAACTTCCACATCTGGAAGTTGGAGCCATCATTTTCAAGTGATGGGATGTTGTAAAGTCTATTAGATCCACTGATCTGAGAAGATCCAGCTGAATCAGACATGGTGGGAGTTTATAGAAGAAATCCCCCCATTCCACCCACCACCACTGGGGATCCCTGTCCCCACATCAAGTGCATCAACTGTGCCAAGTCGCATGCAGCTGATGATCACAAATGCCCATTCTGGTAACACCAGTTTGACTGGCTTTGGCTTGAACACCATTGTTGCAATGCTGCTTGGTCACGTCTGTAGGGTTCTCTTCTCTGCAGGTTGTATTATCCACCCCTACACTGTGCGTAGTGGGCTCTGGAGATCCATGCCATGCACTTTCATCTGCCAGCAAATCAGAACAATTCAATTTGTATAGTATCTCTCTTTTATCTTGGACTATGTACCACTGCGTGAAGATGTCGTATGTACTAAGTGGACTTCAGACTTGTATTTATACCTAGCTATGTTGATGTGTAGTTGGTAGCAGTACTTTCTGCATGTTGTAGTAGTTAGGTGCAGACTGCTGTCATGCACTGTGTTATAAATTTGGACCCCTTTGGGGCCCACTGATTTAAAAAAAAAAAAAGGTATACAGGCTGTCATCAAGCCCACCTGTGCCCACTCTGGTGTCCCTCAGTGCCAGTGCTGCTGGTGCTTTGGTCACTCTACCCCCATCTGTCACAACAATGCTCTCAGGTGTTCCCAGTGTGGTGGTCCTCACTGTAGTGAGAATCATTGCTCCACATTGTCGTGCTGTAAGGGGAGTCCGAAGGCAAACCCCCCCATCCTGTTCATACCTGCCAGGGAACCCTGTCCCCACATCTCATGTATCAACTGCAAGGGTGACCATGCAGCTGATGATTGAAAGTGCCCATTCTGGCACCACTGCTTTGACTGTGATTAGCTTAGCCATCACAAGGAGGACAATAGGAGGCCCTGGTAGTACATTGCATACCTGCTTCAACACATCTTTCAACCCTGTCAGTATGTCACTTAGGCCACATACATGTAAGCTTACTGTTAGAGGTCTGCAAGTTGGACTTGTAGTTTCATTCTGTTACTATGCCATGTTTCTTTGCCATTGAGTAGTGTACTATATTCAGATAAGACTTTATCTATTCCTGTCTTTGTAGTGTTTGGCTTAGGTAGTGGTACTTAGGTCCTGTACTATGTTGGTGGGCACGGACTGCAACTGGGCACTGCATAATAAATCATTGATTATAAAATATAAAATAAAATAAAAAACCACCATCATCGAATTCTTTGATGGTGTTTAACTACATATTGACTACAAATACTACCAATATGACTGCACCATTACACTGGGTGGATCTTAAGGGTACCCCTCCACTGTCTTTGGACCCTATGAACATTGCTGACACTAAAACATGTATCTCGACTAGCAAGCATGATCGCTCAAAATCACCTGCCCTTTCCATAAAATTGACTAGACACTCTATCCACGATGACGCCAAGTCTGCTGCCTTCTCTAGAGCTGGCTCAGAAGAAGAAGAGAGTGGTGAGAGTGATTTGGATTTGTCTGATAATTCAAACCCCCCCTCCTCCATAATCATACCTGCTGCATTATCACATGCAGCTTCATACTCATCCCTTAGGACTCCCCCTCCTCCTTCATCACATGCCAGGCAAGTGTCACAAGCTGATCCTCAAGAATGGCTGACAGTTCGAACTTGGTATTATTTTCATGAACTCTTATCCATTTTCGCATATCAGGTACTTCGGTTTTTATCAGTCTTTCACCTTTGGACTTATTCTGACATCTTCCATTTTATTAATTCATACCACCTTGTCGAAATTTTCTGACAACTGTTTAATAATAAATTTTATATCTTCTAGCCTTGTAAAATTTGTGGACTCTACTTTGATTATTTCTCTGTTTACTACTTTGCTTGTTTTCCTTATCTGATCCTATATTCCGCATCATATATAAGTAGCACGACTTTGTACTTGAAGTCCTCAGTCTGACAATCAACTTAGCAATATGCTAGTTTTTCCTCTACTCTCTATTCGGCCTCTGCTCTCTTCCCTTGTCTGAAATCTGGGTCAAGCATCAGTAGTCAGCACAAGACATAAGTTGAGGTTGCAACCCACTCCTGCATTTGATGACTGGCTTCTGTCTTACCTCTGTCCCACCTCTGTCCATCTGGTCTGAGACATCAGCTCCCTACCCATAGTGTTTGTGTGCTTGACAGCAAGCTCATGCTTGTGAAGTCCGTCGAGGTCTGGACACCACCCCCAAAGCCATATCAAGAACCACATCCATGAGTGTGTATGATGGCTTCAAATCACCCATTCCCTTCTATGCTTATGGTGAGGAGTTCTTAGGTGAGCTCAATCGAGCTGATTCTCTGAATTTGAACTCTCATGGGGATATGTGGAGTGACCAAGAGGAAGGGGTATTCAGCAATGGGGAGCCAGACACTCATCTATCTGGACTCCCACCTACCTCAAGGCTGCCTCATGTAATCCATGGATCTGCTAAGTCAGCAAATGCTGTGCCAACTGGCACTCTGGCTACTTTCTTTGCCAGATTATCTGATACTAATGACATCACACCTGACATCACAGCACAGCCACAGGAATCTAGGCCTGCACAGCCACAACTTCTAGATCTCAAGGATCCATCAAATATAGCCACTGAAAAAACTGTGATAGTTGGTGAAACTGCCTTCAAAGTGCTTGAGGCACTTAAATATGTTACAAATTTCTTTAAACATTGTGCTGCTCTGGGACTGCGACCTAGAGAAAAGGACCTGAGATTTCCCTAAATGGGGAAACCAATCTATTATTTACTCACAACTATGTTTTAATCAGGCTGGGACCACTTGCCTATCAACAGCAAGAATGGTCTCATGATCATTGAAGTTTTTTTTTTTTTTTTTTTTTAAATCAATGATTTATTATGTGGTACCTGGTTGCAGTCCGCACTCGCCAACATAATACAGGGCCCAAGTACTGCTACCCAAGCCAAACACTACAGAGACAAGAATAGATAAAGTCCTGTCCAAATATAGTACACTACTCAAAAGCAAAGAGACGTGGCATAGTAACAAAGAAATGAAACTAAAGTCCAACTCACAGACCTCTAACAGTAAGCTTACATGCCTGTGTGGCCCTAGCAACATACCGATGGGGTTGGAAGATGTGTTGAAGCATGTACATGACCTACTACCGGGGCCTCCTATTGTCCTCCTTGTGATGGCTAAGCCAGTCACAGTCAAACCAGTGGCACCAGAATGGGCACTTTTGATCATCAGCTGCATGGTCGCCCTTGCAGTTGATACATGAGATATGGGGACAGGGTTCCCCGGTGGGTGTGGGCAGGATGGGGGGGTTAGCCTTTGGACTCCCCTTACAGCATGACAATGTAAAGTGATGATTCTCACTATAGTGAGGACCACCACACTGGGAGCACCTGAGCACGCAGTTGCGGCAGGTGGGAGTAGAGTGACCGAAGCACCAGCAGCACTGGCACTGGGGAATACCAGGGTGGGTATGGGTGGGCTTGATGACAGCCTGCATACCATTGAAGTCGAGGTACTTGTTGAGGAGCTTCTTGGCACCAGGTCCTGACTGAGAGTCCCATAGGTTGAACCTGTTAAGCGCGCAAACGCTACGGATAGGGAGCCGACGTCAAGGACCGGTTGGACAGAGGTGTGACAGAGGTAAGGCAGGAGCCGGTCGTCGGACACGGGAGCGGGTCGTGGCCTCAACTTATGTGTTGTGCCGACTACTGACGCTTGACCCGGATTTCAGACAATATAAGAGAGCTGAGGACGAACAGAGAGTAGAGGAAAGTAGCGTATCGCTAAGTTGATTATCAGACTGAGGAAACCAAGTACAAAGTCGTGCTACTTATATACGATGCGGAATATAGGATCGGATAAGGAAAACAAACAAAGTAATAAACGGAGAAATAATCAAAGTGGAGTCCGCAAATTTTACAAGGCTAGAAGATATAAAATTTACTATTAAACGGTTGTCAGAAAATTTCGACAAGGCGGTATGAATTAATAACATGGAAGATGTCAGAATAAGTCCGAAGGCGAAAGACCGATAAAAACCGAAGTAACCGATATGTGAAAGCGGCTATGAGTTCATGAAAATAATACCAAGTTCAAACCGTCAGCCGTTCTTGAGGCCCGGCTCGTGACAGAACCAGACAGTAGTGGTGTTGGCCTTGGGGGAGTTGTGCATGATGTGCACAGATGAGACATCAGTGAAAGTGTCCTTGAACGGAGACAATTGCATGCAGTCAGTGATCTGAACTGGCATAATACAGATGCCGTTCACATGGAAGGGGACATCAAGGATCTTGAGATAAGACCTTGACCCAGGGCGTTGCATCTTCAGCTCAAATGGGGCAGTAAAGACGGAGGGAATAGCAGACTTGACAACAGTGATGTCAGAGTTTGAGGGTACAGCAGAGGTATACAGCGCGATGGTGCTGTATGCCTTGGTGATATTCTCAACACACAAAGAAGACTTGGCATGTGAGAGGGCATCATTGAGAAGGCACATGGCCTTGTGATGGAGATACATAAGTGATCTCACTGGCATTGCCAGTGAAATCAAGGAACAATTGATGGTGGGTGGGCCCAGTAGTGGTCATGCGCGGCTTCTTGGCAGAGCCAGCAGTGGCAGTGGCAGCCTGATGCATTGCGGCGATACGATCAGGGTCGAGGGAGGGGTTTGCCTGTGCCAGCTTTTTTTTTTTTTTTTTTTTTTTAAATCAATGAATTTATATAGTGGTGCTCGAATGCAGTCCACTTTTAGACTAAATATTACAAACAGATGGTATGCTACAGCAAGCTGGGGTACACGAAGCGGTCGAAGACCACTTAAGACAAAGACTATACACGATTAGTCCAGCAACATAGAAAAGACTCAATAGAGACTATGGAACAAGGTCTCATACACAGAGATCGGACTCAAAGGAAAAGAGAAGAGATAAAATGAAAGAATATAGTTCACCTTCATTTGGTTCAGTGGGCACAGGAGCTTGAGGCGGCGGTGGACGCATGTCATGATTGGTAAAGGCAAAAGCAGCCAGGTTCTTTTTCAAGAACTTGACGAGGAACTTGTACTGAGGGAAAGCGCATTGTACCCATTGAGTGCGAATGTGTCATGAGCCGAACCTCAAGAATGGCTGATGGTTCAAACTTAGTATTATTTTCATGAACTCCTATCCGCTTTCGAATATCGGTTACTTCGGTTTGTATCAGTCTTTCGCCTTCGGACTTATTCTGACACCTTCCATTTTATTAATTCATACCGCCTTGTCGAAATTTTCTGACAACTGTTTAATAGTAAATTTTATATCTTCTAGCCTTGTAAAATTTGCAGACTCCACTTTGATTATTTCTCTGTTTACTACTTTGCTTGTTTTCCTTATCCGATCCTATATTCAGCATCGTATATAAGTAGCACGACTTTGTACTTGGATTCCTTAGTCTGATAATCAAATTAGCAATACGCTACTTTCCTCTGCTCTCTGTTCGTCCTCAGCTCTCTTATATTGTCTGAAATCCGGGTCAAGTGTCAGTAGTCGGCACAACACATAAGTTGAGGCCACAACCCGCTCCTGCGTCTGACGACTGGCTCCTGCCTTACCTCTGTCACACCTCTGTCCAACCGGTCCTTGACGTCGGCTCCCTATCCATAGCGTTTGGGCGCTTAACAGAATGGAATAAATGGGACAGTAACACAGGATTATTTATTTATTTATTTATTTTATAATCAATGAATTTATATAGCGGTGCTCAATTGCAGTCCACTTTCAACTAAATATTACAAACAGACGGTACACTACAGCAAGCTGGGGTACACGAAGTGGTCGAAGACTGCTTAAGACAGAGACTATACATGATTAGTCCAGCAACATAGAAAAGACTCGATAGAGACTATTGAACAAGGTCTCATACACAGAGATTGGACTCAAAGGAAAAGAGAAGAGATGAAATGAAAGAATATAGTTCACCTTCATTTGGTTCGGCAGGCACAGGAGCTTGAGGCAGCGGTGGATGCGTGTCATGATTGGTGAAGGCAAAAGCAGCTAGGTTCTTTTTCAAGAACTCGATGAGGAACTTGTACTGAGGGAAAGCGCATTGCACCCATTGAGTGCAGAAGGGATAGAGGGGGCAGTAACACAGGATATGATGTCATGTTTCCAGGTGATGGCCACAACGACAGGATTTGTGCTTGAGGGGGAAGAACCTCTCATGATAAGCTCCAATAGGAGCATGATTGAGGATGGCACGGGTCATGGGTGTGCATAGTGATGGCGACTCATTGGCTAAGGGAAGCCAGGTGCCCCCTTTAACGTAAGTGGGGATGAGGAACTTGTGATTCTTTTTTGAAAGAAGGAAACCGCTGCCACAGTACTTCTTCTTCCAGAATGTGGATTCCTAGGATTTCTGGCAATCATTGGTAACTTTGTGTCACAAGAAGTCAAGAGTAGCACCTGAATGTGGAGGGGCATGTATGCGTGTGGTGGTGACGACCTTGTGGACTTTGAGGTGGGGCTTCCAACGCCACTTGGAAGGGACATCCCAGAAGTCGATAGAGCGAGAAGGTTTGGCCGTGAACCAATCAGATAGAAGATGGCAGACTTGGATAGAGTGTGATTGGCTTGAGTGGATAGAGGGATTGACCGCCAGCTTGGCTGCTGGAAGACAGTTGGTGATGAGGATGATGTGATCGCACTGGAGAGAAATGGCCTTGGCAATGCCAATGCAAATGAAATAGAGAGTAACACAGGATATGATGTTGTGTTTCCAGGCGATGGCCACAGCAACAGAACTTGGGCTTGAGGGGGAAGAACCTCTCATGATAAGCTCTGATAGGAGCATGATTGAGAATAGCACGAGTCATACATGCGCATAATGATGTGGACTCATTGGCTAGGGGAATCCAGGTACCTCCTTTGACGTAAGTAGGAATAAGGAACTTGCAGTTCTTTTTTGAGAGAAGGAAACTGCTGCCGCAGTACTTCTTCTTCCAGAATATGGACTCCCAGGATTTCTGGCAGTCATTAGTGGCTTTGCATTGCAAGAAGTCAAGAGTAGCACCTGAATGAGGAGGGGCGTGTATGCAAGTGGTGGTGACATCATTGTGGACTTTGAGGTGGGGCTTTCAGCACCACTTGGAAGGGACATCCCAGAAGTTGATAGAGCGAGACAGTTTGGCCACGAGCCAATCAGATAAAAGTCGGCAGACTTGGATAGAGTGTGATTCGCTCAAGTGGATAGAGGGATTGACTGCCAGCTTGGCTGCTGGAAGACAGTCTGTGATGAGGATGATGTGATTGCACTGGAGGGAAATGGCCTTGGCAATGCCAATGCAAATGGAATAGAGTTCAGCATCAGAAGACAATGCCCGGCCACTTGCCTGTTTTGCATGGGACACTTGTTGTCCACCGTGATATATATGTGCTGCCGAGACCGCCTGAAGGGAACCTACAAGTGGAACAGAAGCATCAGTGACAACCGAAATACAATTACGATTGGAAGAGGAAGAGGAGAAAACAGAAGCAAGAGTTGATACATGTTTATACATCTCATGTTTGTCCAAGCGATTACAAGGATGAAAGTGAATAGAATCGGAAAAGATGTCCATAAGACGAGACCCAGGCTTGGATTCAGGAGCGAATAGAGAAAAAGAGTCCGAAAGATGAGGAAGAGAACTATCTACATCGATAAGAGGGCCTTTGACTTTAGCTTTTTTGGCTGGAGTGAGAAGGTGAAGCAATTGGGGATGAGGGGGAGCATTAAGAGAGAAACAATCAGAGAGGAGGCAACATAACACATGATTAGAAGGTAAAGTAGAAACTCGGTACAATGAATGAATAGCTAATTTACGAAGATGGAGGTGGATTGGGATAAGTCCAGCAATACATTCGGTGCCGCCTGAAGGGGAAGTGCGGAAGGTGCCTGTGATCCAAAGAGCAGCATGCCTCTGCATAGATGATAAGGACTTGAGGAGTGCCTTGTTACGAGTGCCTTCAAAGTACCACAAACGGAAGCCATACATTGCCATAGGGACAACGCATGACCTATAGAGAAGGCATTTCTGGAGAGGGAGAAGGCCTCGGGTGGAATTACCTAGCATACCCATAGCTTTCACTGTGGATAATGCTTTGGTAGAATAGTATCGGACATGTTCTTGAAATGAGAGTCAGCGATCAAAGTAAAAACTGAGGTACCACCAGATGCGTTTAGGATGCAGGAGAGGGCCACCGATGTCAGATAGGTCAAGGGGAGGATTAGAATCGTTATGATGTCGGGAGAAGTAAAAGACCTCAGATTTGTCATGTTCAACGACAAGTCCAAGATCAGTGCAGATGGAGTTAATGATGGAATAGGCTAATTCAAGGGAAGAAATAGTGTCAGTGTAGTTCTTCGCTTGAGATATACAAAGCCCATCATTGACAAAGGATAGAAGGGAAGAGGGAATAGACTGTAAGTGAGCACGTTGATCAAACATGAACATAAGGGGCGCCAAGTAGAGCACGGAAAGTATGGGGGATAATGCTGAACCTTGCCCTATGCCAACATCTGCGTCATGGGCGTCAGATACAAACGTGTTCCACATGAATTGGGTGGATCGACCTATAAGGTAGTGAGAGAAGAAATTCACGAGTTCTGGGGCGAACCCCTGGCATCATAAGATGTTAGTAAGAATTTTGTGGTTAAGGGAAGGGAAGAATTGGGTGATATCAAAGGCACAGACACTAGTGATCAAACCTTTGGCCCATCCAGTCTGAATGATATGAGTAAGGAATACACCTGCATCCTCAGTAGAGCGTTGAATAACTCCACCCATTTGATTAGGGTGGAGGGCACCTGAAGATACTACCTCAAATTGCATACAATGCGCGATCATCTTCTTGATAAGTTTTCCTAAAGTGTTTAGTAGTACAATGGGACGAAACACTTTAGGAGTATCATAGGCCGGTTTGTTTGGCTTGGGGATGATGATAGATACTGAGTCCTTGAAATGACTCGGCCAATGAGAAAGACATACACATGCATTAGCAATAAGTATAATATTTTGGAGGCATTTGTCATGGGCGATGATGGATTTAAGATGCTTCTAGGAGATGTGATCGGGTCCAGGTGCTAATGAGTTAGTGCAGGAGGAGAGAGATTCAGTGAGTTCAAGGGCAGAGAAGTTCGCCCAGGATTGGGGAGGGAGGGATTTCATTTAATTCAAAATTTGTGGGCTTACCGGTCTTCCAGAAGCGGAGTTGTATGATGAATGGAGAGCATTCCATAGGGCTGGGAGATTGTTGCAGGGTCGTCTTTGGAATCGAATGCCCTCAATAGCAGGGAGTTTTCATTGTTTGACCCATTCCATGAGGTCCCAGGGTCGTTTGTTAGTTGATGCGATCTCATGAATGCGCTCATCAAAGAAAGAGCATTTGGCGGCTCGAGTAGCCACTCTGAATGCCCACCAGTCTTTTCGGTCCTTTGTTCTTCTGTAATTGAGAAGAGTCTCAGAACAGTGGGGGGACCACCATTCCTTTGACCTGTTAGTAATCTATACAGTTTTAGAATTCATATCCCACGATTCAGAGAAGATTCGAGAAATAGAGTCAGAGATATTGTTCAGACAAGTAGTAGAATGAATGTTCGAACAATCAAGAGCTGCTAGATGCTCTGAGGCCTGGGAAATGAAAGCGGTCTCTTCATCACTATCTTTTGGCAGTACACGTTTTTTATAATTAAGATAATCTGGGCAAATTGGAAGATCAATAATCAAAGGTGCATGATCCAAAGGCAGTCTCGAATTAATGTGAATGATATGAGGAGTAGAGTTATTGGCACAGAATATTAGATCAATAACCAAGTTGTCATGATCTCTTGTTGGAGAAAAATGGGTTGTAGAGAAGTTGGTTGGTGTAGACCTTGTGAGATTGAAGCAGTCCACTAGCTCCGTTAGAGTTATGGTGGAATGAGGGATATGGGAAACTGAGGGGTCCCACTCTGGAGACCGATAATTAAAGTCACCTCCCATATATACAATGTTAGGGATGTCGATAAAGTTTGTTGCAAGAAAGTTGATTGCCGACGAGGACAAGTCAGAATATATGTTAAGCAGATGGATATAGTTACTCTGGTTGAATAATCCCAAGATTTGTATGTCATGGTGATTAACCCACTCTTGTTGAAGGATGGGTCTCATGCGAAGTAATCATCTGTGAACATAAGTCAGAGTACGGGGTCGAGGGTCATTCGGCTTAGTAGGGCGAACCATACACAGCCACTCAGGGTGAATAGGAGCACCTATGACATCATCCCCTTCAGGGCTAGTCATAGAGGGTGCTTTTCAAATATGATTCCATGGAGGTTCCTGTAGAAAAAAGATGTCGAAGTCCAATTTCTTGGATTCAAGAATGGTGTCAACCAGGGCATAAGACCATCCCACATTTTGTGAATAGATATGAACAGAAGAAATAGGATTGTTCTTACCAGACATATTTAGACTGCAACTCCGCCACTGGAGCGATTGGAATTAGTGCAAACAGCATATGCAGTGCATGACTTGGCAGCTTTGTTAGAGTGCCAGGTCCGGTCAAACCTGTTTCTCCAAAATGGACATTTGGTGTTGTTAGCATGATGATCGCCTTTGCAATTAAGGCATTTGAAGTTCTCGAGGTGAGGACATGGGATGCCATCAGGAGTGGCATCATGAGGGGGGTTTGATTTAGGATTGGCCTTGCAACACCAGGCCATGGCTTGGTGGTTCTCAACACGATGAGGGCCACCACAGATTTGATAACGCACGCCAAGGGCATAGCACACATGAGTGGGGTGACCCCATCGCCAGCAATTCCTACACTGTGCCACACCCAGATGCATACTGGTTGCACGGATGGTGCCGATATGATGACCGAAGTTGATAGTTTGGTTGACCAACGTCTTGGCCTTGGTACTGTTTTGGGAGTCCCAGATGTCGAACCACACAACAGCAGTGTCTGACTTAGGGGAAGCTTTCATGACAGGAGGACGAGCAGCAAGGATAACATTCTCGAAAAGCAGTGATTGGCCAAGGGCCTGCTCAACGAAAGTGGGGGAGAGAGGGTTGGAGGAATTGGCTACCCAATAGGGGATGCCAACGATTTTAAGGAAGGATTTGAATTGTGGGAGACGGGGCTCAATAGGAATGGCATCTCCTAATTGCCAGGCTTTTTTCAGCCAAGACTTGATGGTATTGAGGTCAGTGGGAGTGGCAACTCCCAAGGTGGCAATGGAGATGCTGTTGTACGATTCGTGGACAGATTTGACGTGAAGTTTGGACTGGGCGGCAGTAAGACTATGGTTGCAGAATTCAGTCGCTTTGTTGAAATCTTTAATGCAATCTGCAATAATGTTTTCCTTGAACGGGATAAGGACTTGACGACATGTAGGTCCATGTGTTGTCATCTTGGGTTTAGCGCATTGAGTGCTTGTGGGTGGAGATTCAGGCACCTGAGGTTGAGCATTACTGAAGCCTGCCTTGTACATGGCAAGGACTTGTCATATGGTAGCTTGGGGAAGGTAAGTATCATTTCTCGCATCTTAACTCCGTCGATATTGGGAGATTTGGAAGAGGAAGCTGCTGGCTGAGCACCCCATCGGGCAGCATCAGCGAACAACACATTCTTCTTGTTAAAGTGTTCCATAAGGGGTTCGGTGGATGCCTTATGGTCAGGAGGGGGAATGGGGGGCGGCATATTAGAGGTGCCTTTAGGGTTAGGTTTAGATGGCTGAGCCTGGCCATCAGAAGAAGGGCGCCCAACTGAGCACTCGAAATTTCCATTCCCGTTCCTTGGAGTCACATGATTGGGAGATGGAGGAGGGGCCTGGGAGACACAAATAGGACTAGCAGGCTTAGAAGATGTAACATCATTCTTTGCCTTATGGGAGCCTGACATGGACGAAACGTCACGTGCCTTACCAGAAGACAGAATGTCATTCTGGGGGGGGAGAGTGCCCTCAGCAGGAGGGGCTTGGTCGACATTCATGTGGTCATTGTTGATATGAGCTGTAAATTTAGTTTGCCCGATGACAATGCCAGGTGGAAATATGGGGGTAGGGATGAGAGATGGAGGAGGTTTATGTGCCTTTATTCCCTTCCCTTTGCCCTTAGGAGGGAGGGAAGAGTCTGTCATAGGGATATTGGGAGGTGGGCCATAATAGTGCCTCAATGCTTCAACGATGGTGAGTCCACTTTCACTGTTGATGGGTAAGTGGTCCCAGCCTGTTTCAAACATAGTGGTGAGTAAGCAATAAATTGGTTCCCCCATTTGGGGAACCCTTGGATCTTTCATGCCAGGCCATAAGCCCAGCACAGCACAATGTTTAAAAAAATTTGTAGCATATTTAAGCACCTCAAGTGCTTTATAGGTAGCTTCACCAACAATAACAGTTTCTTCGGTGGCAGTGTTTGATAGATCCTTAAGATCCAGAAGATGTGGCTGTGCAGGCCTAGGCTCCTGCAGCTGTACAGTGATGTCAGGTGTGACATCATCAGGGTTAGAAGATCCGGCAAAAAAGGTATCCAGAGTGCTGGTTGGCATAGCATTTGCTGACTCAGCAGATCCATGGATTGCATGAGGCAGCCTTGAGGCAGGTGGGGGTCCAAAATGTCTATGGACTGGCTCCCTGTTTTCAAATACCCCATCCTCTATGTTGCCCCATGCATCCCTGCAAGAGTCTAAATTCAGAGGATCTGGTTGTTTGAGCTCACCAAGAAATCCCTTGCTGAATGGACAAAAGGGAATGGGTGACTTGAAGCCATCATATGCACTCATAGACGTGGTTCTTGAGATGGCCTTGGGAGTGGTATCCAGACCTCACTGAACTTTACGAGCACAAGCTTGTTTAGTATGCGATGAATAAGGAGGTGGGGTTCTAAGGGATGAGTGTGATGCTACATGCGATAATGTAGCATGGGCAGTGATGGGTGATGAAGGGGGGGAGGTTGACACAGATGAGTCAGAATCACTCTCACCGCTCTCTTCTTCTTGGTTGGAGCCATCCCTGGAAGGGGCAGCTGACTTGGCATCGTCTTGAACAGAGTGCCTGGTTGATTTGATGGATAGTACAGGAGAATTTGAGCGGTTGTGCTTGTTGATTGAGACATGTGTTTCAGTGTCGGCGATGTTCATGGGGTCCAAAGACAGCAGTGGGGAACCCTTGAGGTCCACCCAGTGTGATGGTGTAGTCATTACAATAGTATTCGTAGTCAATGCATATGTAGACACCATCAAAGAAATCGATGATGGTGGTTAGAGGGCAAGGAGGATGTGCCTGTGCCAGCTTGATGAGCAACACAGGCAGTGCCGAAGTGCTGGAATGAGTGGCTTCTGCAAACAAGTGCTGATGAGGCACTGGAGCAGAAGTGGGGATGGGCACCTTCATGGGTGCTTGAGGGGGGCCACTAGCACGTGCCTTAGGGGGTGCTTGCTTGGGTGGTATGGGGGGCCAGGCCGGAGTGGGCTGCAGTGCCTTGGGCATTTGCTTGGGCATCTTGGAGGAGCCTATGTCAATGTCACATGGTTCTGCTTTGTCAGTGGATCCATGGGTCACCTCATGGACAACACGCATGTCTTTAGAGGAGGCTTCTGGCTCATTGAACTGAGCAAAGCCCTGCATGAAGGAGCGAAAGGTGGTCCAGCCACAGCTGGCCCACTGTTTGTCCATGGAAATGTGTGCACTCCTATGCTCGCTTATCTCGAATTCATAGATGGCACTAGCAAGATAGCTAGCACACGCCTTGGCATAGTCCTCATTGAGGAGGGAATCGTCAGGGAGTTCTTGCATGAAGCACAAGAACTTCTTGAGGCCATTGAAAGCCTGCTTGGCTGCAGCATTGTCTCTAGGCATGGTCCTAGCAGAGGATGACAGGGTGGATGGCACAATCAGGGGAGGAGTGGGAACTGGGTAGTACATGGTACTACCAGCAATGAGTGGGGCCTTGGGACCTAAGGTCACTGGAGGCTGAGTAGTAGGTGCCAGCAACAGAATGTCAGCAGGCACCAAGGGAAGAGGTGAGGGTGACTGAATATCAGCCCTCATGGAGGCAGCCAGAGCCTTGAGTTCTGCCATCAAGCGGCTGGGCTGGGTGGAGGTGGAGGGCCTGGCGGCCTCTTCGATTGTGTCAAGCCCATTATCGCCAGATGTGATGTCAGAGTCAAGGTCCATGTTTGCAATCTCGTGACTAATAGCTTTAGACTTTTGCCTACCCATGTTTCACTAGTGTAGACAATGTAGTATTGTGCTCAAACTAAGACACCAACTCAAGAGATGGTGGTGGTAAGAGGACAAGAAGGGATGCATGATTATTGAAGCACTGAGACAATATCTTAGCCCCCCTACTGATATCTCCATAATGGACTCTTCCCCCCCTCCAAAGGGTAAGGGCAAGGGAAAGAAGGCACGTAAACCTTCCCTGTCTATTATCCCTACCCTTCTATTCCTGCCTGGCATTATCATTGGGCAAACTAACTCCACAGCTTGCACTGACAATGACACCATGAATGTCAACCAAGTCCCTCCCAGAGAGCACCCTTCCTCCCCCCCAGAATGACGTCTTGTCTTCTGGTAAGGCACAAGATGTTTCATCTGTGTCAGGTTCCTGAAAGGCAAAGAATGACATCATGTCTTCTAAGCCTGCCAGCCCTATCCATGTCTCCCAGGCTCCCCCCCCCCACCTTCCAATTATGTGACTCCAAGGAATGGGAATGGCAACTTCGAGCACTCAGTTGGGCACCCTTCATCTGATGGCCATGCTCAACTATCAAAACCTGACCTGAAGGGCACCTCTGAGATGCTGCCTGACAGGGTGTCCAGCCAGCAGCTTCCTCTTCCACCTCTCCCACCATTGATGGGGTTAAGATGTAAGAAATGATACTCGCCTTTCCCAAACTCTCTTATGACAAAGTCCTTGCCATGTATAAGGCAGGTTTCAGGGGTGCTCAACCTCAAGCACCCAAAGCTTCAACCTCAAGCACTCAACATGTTAAACCCAAAATGATGACACATGGCCCTACCCACTGTCAAGTCCTTATCCCTTTTGAGGGAAACATCATCGCAGGCTGCATCAAAGACTTCAACAAAGTGGCTGAATTCTGCAACTGCAGCCTTGCTGCTGCCTAATCCAAACTATGTGTTGAGTCAGTCCATGAATTATACAACGGCATATCCATTGCCACATTGGGCATTGCTACTCCCACTGACCTTGACACTATTAAATCTTGGCTGAAAAAAGCCTAGCAACTTGGAGATGCCATTTCCATCAAGCTCCGTCTTCCACAGTCTAAATCCTTCCTCAAAATCATTTATTATTATTATTATTATTATTAAGTAGACCCCTCTGGGGTCCAAATTTATAACACAGTGCACAATAGCAGTCCAGGCCCAACTATCTACTACAGGGAACCAATACCGCTACTGACTACACAAGAGTAAACAATTGGGAATATATAATAGTCCTGTCCAAGACAATATGCAAATTGACAGCAGAAGGGGGGCTAGGCATGTGACAAAATACAAAGAGATGAAACATATACCAATATCACTGCATCTGATGTGGCAGGCCTTGGGGTTTGTGAGGGCCCATCCGGCAACTGGTGATGGATGGGGAATGATGTGTTGACACTAGGGAGCTCCCCCTAGGCCTGGGGCCGACCAGCAGGACCAGAATGACTTTGCAGCCAATCTCGATCAAACCAGTGGCACCAGAACATGCATTTGCAGTCAGTAGCAGCATGTTCCTTGCTGCAGTTGATGCACTTGATGTGGGGACAGGGTTCCCCAGCAGGTGTGGGCTGAATGGGGGGGTTTGCCTTTGGTGACCCCTTACAGCAAGAGGAGGTGGTGTGGTGATGCTCCAATTGGAGCTTATCGCAAGAGATTTTTTCCCCTTGAGCCCAAATCCTGTCATTGTGGCTACCATCTGGAATCACGACATCACATTTTGTGCTATTGCCCTCTATATTCCATCCACACTCAATGGGTGCAATGCACCTTCCCTCAATACGAGTTCCTCATCGAGTTCTTGAAAAAGAACCCAGCTGCTTTTGCCTTCACCAATCATGACACATGTCCACTACCACCTCAAGCTCCTGTGCCCGCTGAACCAAATGAAGGTGAACTATACTCTTTCATCTCCTCTCTTCTATTTTCTTTTGAGTCCGATCTCTGTGTATGACACCTCGTTCTATAGTCTTGCTTTCGAGTCTTCTCTATTTTGCTGGACTAATTGTGTATAGTCTATGTCTTAAGCGGTCTCCAACCACTTCATGTACCCCAGCTTGCTGTAGTGTACCATCTGTTTGTACTATTTAGTTGAAAGCAGACTGCAATTGAGCACCGCTATATAAATTCATTGATTAAATAAATAAATAAAAAAAGAGGTAGTGCGGTGATTCTTGGACTGATGTGGCCCACCACATTGTGAGCCCCTGAGTGCATGGTTACAACAGGTGGTGGTAGTATGGCCCCAATGCTAGCATTATTGACACTGGGGGGTCCTGGGGTGAGTGCATGCAGCCTTGATCATAGTTTGCACACTGTCGAAGTTGAGGTATTTGCCGACCAGGCACTTAGCATTAGTGCCGGACTGAGAATCCCAAAGGTCGACCCAAACAGTGGTGGTGTCGGCTTTGGTGGAGTTGTGCATGATGCGCATGGAGGAGATGTCAGTGAATATCTCCTTGAAGGGAGACAAATGCATTTAATCATTGTGACATCCAAGTCTTAGGACTATTCAACTGGGGTAATTATATTCATTTTCTCAACATATACTCTGATTCATCATCTTCGGTGATAAATTTTCTTTCAACAAACTTCATCGACATTCCCAATATTGTGTATATGGGAGGTGACTTCAATTGTCATTCTCCTGAATGGGATCCCTTAGCTACCTATAATCCCCAATCCGTGATAACTCTAATGGAGTTAGTGGATTGTTTCAATCTCACTAGGTCAATACCGACCGCATTCTCTCCAACTCATTTCTCTCCCATCGAAAATCATGACAATTCAGTTATCGACCTCATCTTTTGTGCTAATAATTCCACTCTCCATGTCATTGATGCAAATTTGAGACTGCCTTCAGATCATGCACCTCTGATTATTGATCTTCCAATTCGCCCAGATTATATTAATTATAAAAAATGTATATTGCCAAAAGACAGCGATGAAGAGACTGCTTTCATGTCTCAGGTCTCAGAGCATCTAGCGGCTCTTGACTGTTCGGACATTCACTTCACCTCTTGTCTGAACAATATCTCTGACTCTATTTCTCATATCTTTTCTGAATCATGGAATATAAACTCTAAAACTGTATGGATTACTAACCGGTCCAAAGAATGGTGGTCCCCCCACTGCTCTGAGACTCTACTCACTTACAGGAGAACAAAAGATCAAAAAGACTGGCGAGCATTCAGAGCAGCTACACAAGCCCCCAAATGTTCTTTCTTTGATGAACGCATTCACGAGATTGCGTCAACTAACAAATGGCCCAGGGATCTCATGGAATGGGTCAAACAACGAAAACTCCCTGCCATCGAGGGTATTTGTTATCAAGGACAACCCTGCAATGATCTCCCAGACTTATGGAATGTGCTTCATTTATCATACAATTCGGCATCTGGACGACCGGTAAGCCCCAACATCTTGAACGAAATGAAATCCCTCCCTCCTCACTTGTGGGCTAACTTCTCCATGCTTGAACTCACTGAGTCCCTTTCATCTTGTGCTAACTCATCAGCACCTGGCCCAGATCATATATCTTGGAAACATCTAAAATCTATTATTGCCCACAATGATTGTCTCAAGAACATCCTACTTATTGCCAATATGTGCATATGTCTTTCTCACTGGCCGAGTCACTTCAAGGACTTGGTCTCCATCATCATTCCCAAGCCAAATAAACCGGCCTATGATACTCCTAAAGTGTTTCATCCCATTGTCCTACTAAACACTCTAGGAAAACTAATTGAGAAAATGATTGCACGTCGCATGCAGTTTGAGGTGGTATCTCTAGAAGTTCTTCATCTGAATCAGATGGGCAGGGTAATTCAATGCTCTACTGAAGACGCAGGCATTTTCCTCACTCACATCATTCAAGCTGGGTAGGCCAAAGGTACGATTACTAGTGTCTGCACGTTTGACATTGCACAATTCTTCCCTTGACTAAATCATGACATACTCACTGACATCTTGCATCACCAAGGGTTTGCCCCTGAAATTGTAAACTTTTTCTCTCACTACCTCATTGGTCTTTTTTTTTTTTTTTTTTTTTTGAATTAACGCGACCCCAGAGGGGTTGCCAATTTATAACACAGTGCACAATAGCAGTCCACACCCAACTACTACAACATGCAGAAATTACCACTACCAACTACACATCTACATAGCTAGGTATAAATACAAGTCCAAAGTCTGCCTAGTACAAACGACATCTTCACACAGTGGTACATAGTTTGAAATGAAAGCATACTACAATACAAGTCGGGCTGTTCTGATTTACTGGCAGATGGAAAATGCATGGCATGGATCTCCAGGGCCCACCACACACAGTGCGGGGGCAGACAATGTGACCTGTAGGGAAGAGAACCCTACAGACACAACCGAGTGGCATTATGACAATGGTTTTCAAGCCAAAGCCGGTCAAACCGGTGTTGCCAGAATGGGCATTTGTGATCATCAGCTGCATGCAACTTGGTGCAGTTGACGCACTTGATGTGAGGACAGGGATCCTCAGCAGTGGTGGGCAGAATGGGGGGATTCGCCTTCGGACTCCCCTTACAACAGCTCGAGTGGGAGCGGCACATCGCAATGCACAGGCATGGCATGATGAGGTAGAGTGCCCCCAGCGCCAGCAACACTGACACTGAGGACTGCCTGGATGAGTGCGTGCAGCCCGGATCACGGACTGAACACCCTCAAAGTAGAGGTACTCCACCCTCGAATTCTTGGCACTCACTCCTGATTGAGAGTCCCAGAGGTCGAACCAGATGGTGGCAGAGTCAGCTCTGGTGGAATTGTGCATGATGCGCATGGAGGAAACATCAGCAAAAATGTCCTTGAAGGTGGACAATCGCATGCGGTCAGTCACGTGATTTGGTGTGATGCGAACACCATTTATGAAGTAAAGGACATCAAGGACCTTGAGGTAGGACCTTGACCTGGGGCAGCGCGTCTTGATCGCAAAGGGGGTGGTAAAGACGGAGGGGATGGAGGACTCAATGGCGTCACAATCGGCATCAGAGGGAACAGAGGAGGTGTGCAGTGCAATCGTGCTGTACACCTTGGTGATATTCTCCACACACAAGATTGACTTAGCATGGGAGAGGGAGTTATTGAGCCGATCAGCCCTCCTTTCCCTCTAACCACCATCATCAATTTCTTTGACGGTGTCTACATACAATTTGACTATGAATTCTATCGATATGACTGCACTATCGCATTGGGTGGACCTCAAGGGTACACCTCCACCGTCTTCAGACCCCATCAACATCATTGACACTGAAACACGTGTCTCAACCTACAAGCGCGACCGCTCTATTTCGCCCGCACTTTCTATCAAATCAACCAAACATTCCGCTCGCGATGACACCAAGTTGGCCGCCTCATCAAGAGCAGGATCTGACATCGAAGAAAGTGATGAGGGTGATTCTGATTCATCTGGATCCTCAACCCCTTCCTCCCCCATAACTGCACATGCTGCACTTTCCCGTGCAGCCTCACACTCCTCCCTCAGAACTCCTCCTCCTCTATCGTTGCGTTCCAAACGGGCCCGTGCTCATGATGTCCGCAGAGGACTGGATTCTACACCCAAAGCCGTCTCAAGAACTGCATTGATAAGTGCATATGATGGTTTCAAGTCACCCATTCCCTTCCGTCCATTCAGCGAGGGATTTCTTGGTGAGCTCAACAAACCTGACCCTCTGAACTTGGACTCTCGCAGGGACGCATGGAGCGACCAAGAGGATGGGATTATCATGAATGGGGAACCTGCCATTCGGTTCTTTGGACCCCCACCCACCTCAAGGCTGCCTCATGCAATCCATGGATCCGCTGAGTCAACAAATGCTGTGCCAACCAGCACTCTGGCTACCTTCTTTGCCGGGTCATCTGATACTAACAACATCACACTTGACATCACACATGATGTCACTGGTGACATCACCACACAACTGCAGGAGCCTAGGCCTGCACAGCCACATCTGCCGGATCTTAAGGATCCATCGAACACTGCCACCGAAGAGACTGTTGCTGTCGGTGAAGCTACTTTCAAAGTGCTGGAGGTGCTTAAATATACTACTAATTTCTTTAAACACCGTGCTGCGCTAGGATTACAACCTGGCAGAAAGGATCCAAGAGTTCCCCAGATGGGGGAACCAATATATTGTTTACTCACTACTATGTTTGAAACAGGCTGGGACCGGCTCCCCATTAATGGCGAAAGCGGTCTCACCATCATAGACACTTTAAGGCACTACTACGGCCCGCCTCCCAATATTCCCATGACGGACTCATCCCCCCTTCCCAAAGGTAAAGGGAAGGGAAAAAAGGCATGTAATTCTCATCCGTCTACCATCCCTACCCCCCTATTCCTGCCTGGCATTGTCGTTGGGCAAACTAACCCTACAGCGCGTATCGACGATGATCACATGAATATCGACCAAGCCCCTCCCGCTGAGGGCACCATTCCTCTCCCCCAGAATGACGTTTCGTCCGTGTCAGGCTCCCTGAAGGCAAGGAATGACATTACGTCTTCCAAGCCCTCTGGTCCTATTCGCGTCTCCCGGGCCCCCCCTCCACCTTCCAATCACATGACCCCAAGGAACGGGAATGGAAACTTCGAGCACTCAGTTGGGCGTCCCTCTTCTGATAGCCAGGCTCAGCCATCAAAACCTAACCCCAAGGGCGCCTCTGACATGCCACCTCCTATTCTCCCTCCTGACTGTAAGGCATCCACCAAACCCCTTACGGAACATTTCAACAAGAAGAATGTGTCGTTTGCTGATGCCGCCCGACAGGGTGTCCAGCCGGCGACTTCCTCTTCCAACTCTTCTTCCAACATTGATGGGGTTAAGATGTGAGAAATGATACTCGCCTTCCCTGAATTATCATACGACAAAGTCCTTGCTATGTACAAGGCAGGCTTTGGAGGCGCCCAACCTCAAGTGCCCGAGCCTTCAACCATAAGCACCCCGCGTGCTAAACCTAAAATGACCACGCACGGACCTACCCATTGTCAAGTCCTCATCCCGTTTGAAGGGAACATCATCGCTGACCGTATCAAAGACTTCAACAAGGCAGCCGAGTTCTGTAACCGTGGCCTTACTGCCACTCAATCCAAACTTCACATCGAATCAGTTCGTGAATCATATAATGGCATTTCTATTGCCACTTCAGGTGTCGCGTCCTCCGCTGACCTGGAAACTATCAAATCTTGGCTTAAAAAAGCCTGGCAACTAGGAGACGCCATCCCCATTGAGCCTCGTCTCCCACAATCTAAATCGTTCCTTAAAATCGTCGGCGTCCCTTATTGGGTAGCCAATTCCTCCAACCCCCTTTCCCCTGCGTTCGTGGAACAAGCCCTCGGACAATCTACTTTGTTCAAAAATGTTATTCTCGCCACCCGCCCTCGTGTTATGAAAGCCTCCCCAAAATCAGACATGGCCGTCGTGTGGTTTGATATCTGGGATTCCCAAAATTGTACTAAGGCCAAGACGTTGGTCAACTGTACTATCAACTTTGGTCGACATGTCGGAACCATCCAGGCTACTAGTATGCACCCCGGCATCGCACAATGTAGGAACTGCTGGCATTGGGGTCATCCCACTCATGCGTGTCGCGCTCTCGGTGCACGTTGCCAAATCTGTGGCGGTCCTCACCATATTGAAAACCACCGATCCATGGCCTGGTGTTGTAAGGCCAACCCCAAATCCAATCCCCCCCGCGACGCCACTCCTGAGGGCATCCCATGTCCTCACCTAGAGAACTTCAAATGCCTGAACTGCAAAGGCGATCATCACGCAAATGACATCAAATGTCCATTCTGGAGGAACAGGTTCGACCAAACCTGGCATTCCAATAAAGCCGCTGAATCACGCACCGCATGTGCAGTTCACGCCAATTCCAATCGCTCCGGTGGCGGAGTTGCTGTTTAAATATGCCTGGTAAGAACAAACCCATCTCTTCTGTTCGTATCTATTCGCAAAACATGGGACGCTCTTATGCCCTGGTCGATACTATACTCAAGTCCAAAAAGATGGACTTTGAAATCATTTTTCTGCAAGAACCTCCATGGAATCATATTCGGAAAGCACCTTCTACGACTAACCCTGAAGGGGATGACGTCATTGGTGCTCCTATTCACCCTGAATGGCTGTGTATGGTTCGCCCTACCAAGCCTAACAATCCCCGACCCCGTACTCTGACTTACGTTCACAGACGCCTACTTCGCATGAGGCCCATTCTTCGACAAGAGTGGGTTAACCACCGCGATATACAAATCTTGGGTTTATTCAACCAGGGTAACTATATTCATCTACTTAACATATACTCTGACTCGTCCTCGTCGGCGATCAATTTTCTTTCAACAAACTTCATCAACATCCCTAATGTTATATATATGGGAGGGGACTTTAATTGTCGATCCCCAGAATGGGACCCTTCAGCTACTTACGTCCCTATGTCAGCTATAACTCTAACGGAGTTAGCGGATGGCTTCAATCTTACAAGGTCCTCACCGACCTCATTATCCCCTACTCATTTCTTTTTTTTTTTTTTTTTTTTAAAATCAATGAATTTATATAGCAGTGCTCGATCGCAGTCCGCTTTTCAACTAAATAATACAAACAGACGGTACACTACAGCAAGCTGGGGTACACAAAGCGGTCTCCGACCGCTTAAGACAGAGACTATACACAATTAGTCCAGCAACATAGATAAGACTCGAAAGAGACTATAGAACGAGGTGTCATACACAGAGATCGGACTCAAAAGAAAAGAAAAGAGATGAGATGAAAGAGTATAGTTCACCTTCATTTGGTTCGGCAGGCACAGGAGCTTGAGGCGGCGGTGGATGCGTGTCGTGATTGGTAAAAGCAAAGGTGGCCGGGTTCTTTTTCAAGAACTCGACAAGGAACTCATACTGAGGAAAAGCGCATTGCACCCATTGAGTGCGGAAAGGATATAGGGGACAATGGCACAGGATATGATGTTGTGTTTCCAGGCGATGGCCACAACGACAGGATTTGGGTTCGAGGGGGAAGAACCTCTTGCGATAAGCTCCAATAGGAGCATGATTGAGGATGGCACATGACATACGCGCACATAAAGATGGCAATTCATTGGCTAAGGGAAGCCAGGTGCCCCCCTTAACGTAGGTAGGGGTGAGGAACTTGCGATTCTTCTTTGAGAGAAGGAAACTGCTGCCGCGGTACTTCTTCTTCCAGAAAGTTGACTCCCAGGACTTCTGACAGTCATTGGTGATTTTGCGTCGCAGGAAATCGAGAGTGGCACCTACTTGAGGGGGGGCATGTATGCGTGTGGAGGTAACATCTTTGTGGACTTTAAGATGGGGCTTCCAGCGCCATTTGGAAGGAACGTCCCAGAAGTCGATAGATCGGGAGGGTTTAGCCGTGAGCCAATCGGATAGGAGTCGGCAGATTTGGATAGAGTGTGATTGACTCGAGTGTATAGAGGGATTGACTGCCAGCTTGGCTGCTGGGAGGCAGTCGGTGATGAGGATAATGTGGTCGCACTGGAGAGAAATGGCCTTGGCGATGCTGATATGAATGGAATAGAGTTCGGCGTCAGTAGACGACGCTCGACCACTAGCCTGTTTTGCATGGGACACTTGTCGTCCGCCGCGATATAAATGTGCTGCCGAAACCGCCTGAAGGGAACCTACGAGTGGAACAGAAGCATCAGTAACAACTGAGATACAATTATGATCAGAGGAAGAAGAAGAAAAAATGGAGTCGAGAGATGATACATGTTTGTACATTTCGTGTTTATCCGAGCGATTGCATGGTCCCCTACTCATTTCTCTTCCATTGAAAGTCATGACAATTCGGTTATCAACCTTATTTTTTGTGCTAACAATTCCATCCCCCATATCATCGATGTCAACTCGAGGCTCCCATCAGATCACGCTCCCTTGATTATGGATCTTCCAATTCGCCCTGATTATATTAATTATAAAAAACGTGTACTACTGAAAGATAGCGATGAAGAGACGGCTTTCATTTCCCAAGTCTCTGAGCATCTGGTGGCCCTTGACTGCTCAAACATTCATTCCACTTCGTGTCTGAATGATATCTCTAACTCCATTTCTCAAATCTTTCATGAATCTTGGAATACAAACTCTAAAACTGTATGGATTACTAACCGGTCAAAGGAATGGTGGAACCCCCATTGTTCTGAGACTCTTCTTACCTACAGAAGAACAAAGGATTGAAAAGATTGGTGAGTGTTCAGAACAGCAACCAGAACCGCCAAACGCTCTTTCTTCGATACACGCATCCATAAAATCGCATCGACCAACAAACAACCCTGGGACCTTATGGAATGGGTAAAACAACGTAAACTCCCCGCCATTGAGGGTATTCACTATCAAGGACGACCTTGCAATGACCTTCCGGACCTATGGAATGCACTCCATTCATCATACAACTCAGCATCTGGTCGTCCGGTGAGCTCTAACATTCTGAATGAAATGAAATCATTCCCCCCTCGTTCCTGGACAAACTTCTCCGTCCTTGAACTCACCGAATCCCTCTCTTCATGCGCTAACTCTTCAGCACCCGGACCTGATCACATCTCCTGGAAACATCTAAAGTCCATTGTCGCCCACAATGAATGCCTCAAAAACATACTACTCATTGCTAACGTGTGTGTATGACTCTCTTACTGGCCGAGTCACTTCAAGGACTCGGTCTCTATTATCATTCCCAAGCCGAATAAACCGGCATATGATACACCAAAAGTGTTTTGTCCCATCATTCTACTAAACACTTTAGGTAAACTAATCGAGAAGATGATTGCTCGCCGCATGCAGTTTGAAGCGGTATCCCTAGATGTCCTCCACCCTAATCAAATGGGCAGAGTTATCCAACGATCCACTGAGGATGCAGGAGTATTCCTCACTCATATCATTCGGTCCGGATGGGCTAAAGGTTTGGTTACCAGTGTTTGTGCGTTTGATATCGCCCAATTTTTCCCCTCCCTAAACCACAAAATCCTCACTAACATTCTACAATGACAGGGGTTCGCCCCGGAACTCGTTAACTTCTTTTCGCACTATCTCATAGGTAGATCCACTCAATTCATGTGGAACACTTTCTTATCTGATGCCCATGACGCGGATGTTGGCATTGGGCAAGGTTCCGCTCTATCACCCATTCTATCCGCGCTTTATCTAGCGCCCCTCATGTTCATGTTCGACCAATGTGCTTGTCTACAGTCTATTCCTTCCTCCCTTCTATCATTTGTTGACGATGGGCTCTGTATATCTCAAGCGAAGAATTATACTGACACTCTCTCTTCCCTTAAATCAGCCTATTCCATCATTAACTCCATCTGCACCGATCTTGGGCTTATCGTTGAACACGATAAATCTGAGGTCTTTCACTTTTCCCGACGTCATAACGATTCTAATCCCCCTCTTGATTTATCCGACGTTGGTGGCCCTCTACTGTATCCCAAACATGTCTGGCGGTACTTGGGTTTCTACTTCGACCGCCGACTATCATTTCAAGAACACGTTCGGTATTACTCTACCAAAGCATTATCCACAGTGAAGGCTATGAATATGCTAGGCAACTCCAGCAGAGGCCTCCTCCCTCTACAAAAACGCCTGCTCTATAGGTCTTGCGTCGTCCCCGTGGCTACATATGGATTCCGACTCTGGTACTTTGAAGGTGCTCGCAACAAAGCGCTTCTCAAGTCCCTTTCTTCCATGCAAAGACGCGCGGCTCTCTGGATCACAGGCGCCTTCTGCACTTCCCCATCAGGCGGCATTGAAAGCATTGCTGGACTCATTCCAATACATCTCCATCTTCGTAAACTAGCTATTCGCTCGTTGTATCGAGTCTCTACTTTACCCTCTAATCATGCGTTACGTTCTCTTCTATCTAACAATTTCTCCCTTAACTCATCCCCTCATCCCCAATCTATTCGCCTTCTCACTCCGGCCAAAAAAGCTATGTAAAGTCAAAGGCCCTCTTATTGATGTAGATAATTCTCTCTCTCATCTTTCTGATTCTTTTTCTCCATTCGCTCCTGAATCTAAGCCTGGATCTCGCCTTATGGACATCTTTCCTGATTCCATCCACTTCCACCCCTGTAACCGCTCGGATAAACACGAAATGTATAATCATGTATCATCTCTCGATTCAACTTTTTCCTCTTCTTCTTCCGATCGCAATTGTATTTCAGTTGTTACTGACACTTCTGTTCCACTTGTAGGTTCCCTTCAGGCGGTTTCGGCGGCACATCTATATTGGGGCGGACGACAAGTGTCCCATGCAAAACAGGCTAGCAGTCGAGCGTCGTCTACTGACACCGAACTCTACTCCATCCGTATTGGCATCGCCAAGGCCATTTCTCTCCAGTGTGACCACATCATCCTCATCACTGACTGCCTCCCAGCAGCCAAGCTAGCTGTTGATCCTTCTATACATTCGAGCCAATCGCACTCTATCCAAGTCTGTCGACTTTTATCTGATTGGCTTGCAGCCAAACCTTCTCGATCCATCGACTTCTGGGACGTCCCTTCCAAATGGCGCTGGAAGCCTCACCTTAAAGTCCACAAAGACGTCACTTCCACACACATACACGCCCCCCCTCGACTAGGCGCTACCCTTGACTTCTTGTGACACAAAATTACCAACGACTGCCAGAAATTCTGGGAGTCCACTTTCTGGAAGAAAAGATACCGCAGCAGCGGCTTCCTTCTTTCAAAAAAGAATTGCAAGTTCCTCATCCCCACCTACGTCAAAGGGGGTACCTGGCTTCCCTTAGCCAATGAATCGCCATCATTATGTGCGCGTATGACACATGCCATCCTCAATCATGCTCCTATTGGAGCTTATCGCGAGAGGTTTTTCCCCCTCGAACCCAAATCCTGTCGTTGTGGCCATCGCCTGGAAACACGACATCACATCCTGTGCTATTGCCCCCTCTACCCTTTCCCCACTCAATGGGTGCAATGCGCTTTCCCTCAGTACAAGTTCCTTGTCGAGTTCTTGAAAAAGAATCCGGCTGCCTTTGCTTTTACCAATCATGACACGCGTCCACCGCCGCCTCAAGCCCCTGTGCCCGCCGAACCAAATGAAGGTGAACTATACTCTCTTATTTCATCTCTCTTCCCTTCCTTTTTTTTTTTTTTTTTTTTTTTAAAAATCAATGAATTTATATAGCGGTGCTCGAATGCAGTCCGCTTTCAACTAAATATTACAAACAGACGGTACACTACAGCAAGCTGGGGTACATGAAGCGGTCGAAGACCGCTTAAGACAGAGACTATATACGATTAGTCCAGTAACATAGATAAGACTCGAAGGAGACTATAGAACGAGGTGTCATGCACAGAGATCGGTCTCAAGGGAAAAGAAAAGAGATGAGATGAGAGAATATAGTTCACCTTCATTTGGTTTGGTGGGCACAGGAGCTCGAGGCGGCGGTGGACACGTGTCGTGGTTGGTAAAAGCAAAGGCGGCCGGGTTCTTTTTCAAGAACTCGACAAGGAACTCATACTGAGGGAAAGCGCATTGCACCCATTGAGTGCGGAAGGGGTATAGGGGGCAGTAGCACAGGATATGATGTCGTGTTTCCAGGCGATGGCCACAGCGACAGGATTTGGGCTCGAGGGGGAAGAACCTCTCGCGATAAGCTCCAATAGGAGCATGATTGAGGATGGCACGAGACATGCGCGCGCATAGTGATGGTAGTTCATTGGCTAAGGGAAGCCAGGTGCCCCCCTTGATGTAGGTAGGGGTGAGGAACTTGCAATTCTTTTTAGAAAGAAGGAAACCGCTGCCGCGGTACTTCTTCTTCCAGAAGGATGACACCCAGGACTTCTGGCAGTCGTTGGTGATTTTGCATCGCAAGAAATCGAGAGTAGCGCCTAGTCAAGGAGGGGCGTGTATGCATGTGGAGGTGACGTCTTTATGGACTTTAAGGTGGGGTTTCCAGCGCCATTTGGAAGGAACGTCCCAGAAGTCAATAGAACGGGAGGGTTTAGCTGTGAGCCAGTCGGATAGGAGTCGGCAGACTTGGATGGAGTGTGATTGGCTCGAGTGTATAGAGGGATCGACTGCCAGCTTGGCTGCTGGGAGACAGTCGGTGATGAGGATAATGTGGTCACACTGAAGGGAAATGGCTTTGGCAATGCCAATACGGATGGAGTAGAGTTTGGCGTCAGTAGATGACGCTCGACCGCTAGCCTGTTTTGCATGGGACACTTGTCGTCCGCCGCGATATAAATGTGCTGCCGAAACCGCCTGAAGGGAACCTACGAGTGGGACAGAAGCATCAGTAACAACTGAAATACAGTTACAATCAGAAGAAGAAGATAAAAAAATTGAATCGAGAGATGATACATGTTTATACATTTCGTGTTTATCCGAGCGATTGCACGGGTGGAAGTGAATGGAGTCAGGGAAGATGTCCATTAAACGAGATCCAGGCTTTGATTCGGGAGCGAATGGAGAAAAGGAATCAGAAAGATGAGAAAGAGAACTATCTACATCGATAAGAGGGCCTTTGACCTTAGCTTTTTTGGCCGGAGAGAGAAGGCGAAGCGATTGGGGATGAGGGGAGGAGTTAAGAGAGAAACTATCAGATAGAAGAGAACGTAACGCATGATTAGATGGTAAAGTAGAGATTCGATACGAAGAGCAACTGGCTAATTTACGAAGATGGAGGTGAATTGGAATAAGTCCAGCAATGCTTTCAGCACCACCTGATGGGGAAGTACGGAAGGCGCCTGTGATCCAGAGGGCAGCGCGTCTTTGCATAGATGAAAGGGACTTGAGGAGCGCCTTGTTACGAGCGCCTTCAAAGTACCAGAGTCGGAATCCATACGTGGCCACGGGGACAATGCATGACCTATAGAGTAGACATTTTTGTAGAGGGAGGAGGCCTCGGGTGGAGTTGCCCAGCATACCCATAGCTTTCACTGTGAATAATGCTTTGGTAGAGTAGTACCGAACGTGATCTTGAAATGATAGTCGGCGGTCGAAGTAGAAACCCAAGTACCGCCAGACACGTTTGGGATACAGTAGAGGGCCACCAACGTCGGATAAATCAAGAGGGGGATTAGAATCGTTATGACGTCGGGAAAAGTGAAAGACCTCAGATTTATCGTGTTCAACGATAAGCCCAAGATCGGTGCAGATGGAGTTAATGATGGAATAGGCTGATTTAAGGGAAGAGAGAGTGTCAGTATAATTCTTCGCTTGAGATATACAAAGCCCATCATCGACAAATGATAGAAGGGAAGAAGAGATAGATTGTAAGCGAGCACGCTGATCAAACATGAACATGAGGGGCGCTAGATAGAGCGCGGATAGAATGGGTGATAGAGCGGAACCTTGCCCAACGCCAACATCTGCGTCATGGGCATCGGATAGGAAAGTATTCCACATGAATTGAGTGGATCTACCTATGAGATAATGGGAAAAGAAATTAACGAGTTCTGGGGCGAACCCCTGACGCCGAAGGATGTTAGTGAGGATCTCGTGATTAAGGGAGGGGAAGAATTGGGTGATATCGAAGGCACAGATGCTTCAACCACCATCATCGATTTCTTTGATGGTGTCTTATACTACATTGACTACGAATTCTATCAATATGACTGCACCAGCACATTGGGTGGACCTCAAGGGTACACCTCCACCGTCTTTGGACCCCATCAACATCGTTGACACTGAAACATGTGTCTCAACCTACAAGCGCGACCGCTCTATCTCGCCCGCGCTTTCTATCAAATCAACCAAACACTCCGCTCGCGATGACGCCAAGTTGGCCGCCTCATCCAGAGCAGGATCTGATATCGAAGAAAGTGGTGAGAGTGATTCTGATTCATCTGGATCTTCAACCCCTTCCTCCCCCATAAACGTACATGCTGCACTTTCCCGTGCAGCCTCACACTCCTCCCTCAGAACTCCTCCTCCTCCATCGTCGCATTCCAAACGGGCCCGTGCTCGTGATGTCCACAGAGGATTGGAGTCTACACCCAAAGCCGTCTCAAGAACCACGTCGATGAGCGCATATGACGGTTTCAAGTCACCCATTCCCTTCCGTCCATTCGGCGAGGGATTCCTTGGTGAGCTCAACAAACCTGACCCTCTGAACTTGGACTCCTGCGGGGATGCATGGAGCGACCAAGAGGATGGGATTATCACGAACGGGGAACCTGCCATTCGGTTCTTTGGACCCCCACCCACCTCAAGGCTGCCTCATGCGATCCATGGATCCAATGAGTCAGCAAATGCTGTGCCAACCGGCACTCCGGCTACCTTCTTTGCCGGTTCATCCAATACTAATGACGTCACACATGATGTCACACATGATGTCACTGGTGACATCACTGCACAGCCGCAGGAGCCTAGGCCTGCACAGCCACATCTACTGGATCTTAAGGATCCATCGAACACTGCCACCGAAGAGACCGTTGTTGTCGGTGAAGCCACTTACAAAGCACTGGAGGCGCTTAAATATGCTACAAATTTCTTCAAGCACCGTGCGGCGCTAGGATTACAACCTGGCAGAAAGGATCCAAGAGTTCCCCAGATGGGGGAACCAATATATTGTCTACTCACCACTATGTTTGAAACAGGCTGGGACCGGCTCCCCATCAATGGCGAAAGCGGTCTCACCATCGTAGATGCATTAAGGCACTACTACGGCCCGCCTCCCGATATCCCCATGACGGATTCGTCCCCCCCTCCCAAAGGTAAAGGGAAGGGAAAAAAGGCACATAATTCTCATCCATCTACCATCCCTACCCCCCTATTCCCGCCTGGCATTGTCATTGGGCAAACTAATCTTACAGCGCGCATCGACGATGATCGCATGAGCATCGACCAAGCCCCTCCCGCTGAGGGCACCACTCCTCTCCCCCAGGATGACGTTTCGTCCGTGTCAGGCTCCCTGAAGGCAAGGAATAACATTACGTCTTCCAAGCCCTCTGGTCCTATTTGCGTCTCCCGGGCTCCCCCTCCACCTTCCAATCACGTGACTCCAAGGAATGGGAATGGAAACTTCGAGCACTCAGTTGGGCGTCCCTCCTCTGATGGCCAGGCTCAGCCATCAAAACCTAACCCCAAGGGCGCCTCTGACATGCTGCCTCCTATTCCCCCTCCTGACCGTAAGGCATCCATCAAACCCCTTACGGAACACTTCAACAAGAAGAATGTGTCGTTCGCCAATGCCGCCCGACAGGGTGTCCAGCCGGCGACTCCCTCTTCCAACTCTTCTTCTAACATTGATGGGGTTAAGATGCGAGAAATGATACTCGCCTTCCCTGAATTATCATATGACAAAGTCCTTGCTATGTACAAGGCAGGCTTTGGAGGCGCCCAACCTCAAGTGCCCGAGCCTTCAACCATAAGCACCCCGCGTGCTAAACCTAAAATGACCACGCACGGACCTACCCGTCGTCAAGTCCTCATCCCGTTTGAAGGGAACATCATCGCTGACTGTATCAAAGACTTCAACAAGGCTGCCGAATTCTGTAACCATGGTCTTACCGCCGCTCAATCCAAACTTCGCATGGAATCAGTCCGTGAATCATATAATGGCATATCAATTGTCACCTCAGGTGTCGCTTCCCCTGCTGACCTGGAAACCATCAAATCCTGGCTTAAAAAAGCCTGGCAACTAGGAGACGCCATCCCCATTGAGCCTTGTCTCCCACAATCTAAATTGTTCCTTAAAATCGTCGGCGTCCCTTATTGGGTAGCCAACTCTTCCAACCCCCTTTCCCCTGCGTTCGTGGAACAAGCCCTCGGACAATCTACTTTGTTCGAAAATGTTATTCTTGCCGCCCGCCCTCGCGTTATGAAAGCCTCCCCAAAATCGGACACGGCCGTCATGTGGTTTGATATTTGGGATTCCCAAAATGGTACTAAGGCCAAGACATTGGTCAACCATACTATCAACTTTGGCCGACATGTCGGAACCATCCGGGCTACTAGTATGCACCCCGGCATTGCGCAATGCAGGAACTGCTGGCGTTGGGGTCATCCCACTCATGCATGTCGCACCCTTGGCGCACGCTGTCAAATTTGTGGTGGTCCTCATCGCATCGAAAACCATCGATCCATGGCCTGGTGTTGTAAGGCCAATCCCAAATCCAACCCCCCCTGTGACGCCACTCCTGAGGGCATCCCATGTCCTCACCTGGAGAACTTCAAATGCCTGAACTGCAAAGGCGATCATCACGCAAATGACATCAAATGTCCATTCTGGAGGAACAGGTTCGATCGAACCTGGCATTCCAATAAAGCCGCCGAATCATGCACCGCACATGCAGTTCGCGCTAATTCCAATTGCTCCAGTGGCAGAGTTGCTGTTTAAATATGTCTGGTAAGAACAAACCCATCTCTTCTGTTCGTATCTATTCGCAAAACGTGGGACGCTCTTATGTCCTGGTTGATACCATACTTGAGTCCAAAAAATTGGACTTTGAAATAATCTTTCTACAGGAACCTCCATGGAACCATATTCGGAAAGCACCTTCTACGACTAACCCTGAAGGGGATGATGTCATTGGTGCCCCTATTCACCCGGAATGGCTGTGTATGGTTCGCCCTACCAAGCCCAACGATCCCCGACCCCGTACTCTGACTTATGTTCACAGATGCCTACTTCGCATGAGGCCCATTCTTCATCAGGAGTGGGTTAACCACCGCGATATACAAATATTGGGTCTATTCAACCAGGGTAACTATATCCATCTACTTAACATATACTCGGACTCGTCCTCATCGGCGATCAATTTCCTTTCAACAAACTTCATCAACATCCCTGATGTTATATATATGGGAGGGGACTTCAATTGTTGATCTCCAGAATGGGACCCTTCAGCTACTTACGTCCCTATGTCAGCTATAACTCTGACGGAGTTAGCGGATAGCTTCAATCTTACAAGGTCCTCACCGACCTCATTATCCCCTACTCATTTCTCTTCCATTGAAAGTCATGACAATTCGGTTATCGATCTTATTTTTTGTGCTAACAATTCCACCTCCCACATCATCGATGTCAATTCGAGACTCCCATCGGATCATGCACCCTTGATTATGGATCTTCCAATCTGTCCAGATTATATTAATTATAAAAAATGAGTACTACCGAAAGATAGCGATGAAGAGACGGCTTTCATTTCTCAAGTCTCTGAGCATCTAGCGGCCCTTGACTGTTCGGACATTCGGTCCACTTCCTGTCTGAACGATATTTCTAACTCCATTTCTCGAATCTTTCATGAATCTTGGAATACGAACTCTAAAACTGTATGGATTACTAACCGGTCAAAGGAATGGTGGAACCCCCACTGTTCTGAGACTCTTCTTACCTACAGAAGAACAAAGGATCATAAGGACTGGCAAGCATTCAGAGCGGCTACCAGAGCCGCCAAACGCTCCTTTTTCGATATGCGCATCCATGAAATCGCATCGACCAACAAACGACCCTGGGATCTCATGGATTGGGTAAAACAACATAAACTCCCCGCCGTTGAGGGAATCCACCATCAAGGACGACCTTGCAATGACCTTCTGGACCTATGGAACGCACTCCATTCTTCGTACAACTCAGCATCTGGTCGTCCGGTAAGCTCTAACATTCTGAATGAAATGAAACATCTCCCCCCCCCGTTCCTGGACAAACTTTTCCGTCCTTGAACTCACCGAATCCCTCTTGTCATGCGCTAATTCTTCAGCACCCGGACCTGATCACGTCTCCTGGAAACACCTAAAGTCCATCGTCGCCCACAATGAATGCCTCAAAAACATTCTACTCATTGCTAACGCGTGCGTACGTCTCTCTTACTGGCCGAGTCACTTCAAGGACTCGGTTTCTATCATCATTCCTAAGCCGAATAAACCGGCATATGATACACCAAAAGTGTTTTGCCCCATTGTTCTACTAAACACTTTAGGTAAATTAATCGAGAAGATGATTGCTCGCCGCATGCAGTTTGAAGCGGTATCCCTAGATGTTCTCCACCCTAATCAAATGGGCGGCATTATCCAACAATCCACTGAGGATGCAGGAGTATTCCTCACTCACATCATTCGGACCGGATGGGCTAAAGGTATGGTTACTAGTGTCTGTGCTTTTGATATCGCCCAATTCTTCCCCTCCCTAAACCACGAAATCCTCACTAACATTCTACAACGACAGGGGTTCACCCCAGAACTTGTCAATTTCTTTTCACACTATCTCATAGGTCGATCCACTCAATTCATGTGGAACACTTTCCTATCCGACGCCCATGACCTGGATGTTGGCGTTGGGCAAGGTTCCGCTCTATCACCCATTCTATCCGCGCTCTATCTAGTGCCCCTCATGTTCATGTTCGACCAACGCGCTTGTTTACAGTCTATCCCTTCTTCCCTTTTATCATTTGTCGATGACGGGCTTTGTATATCTCAAGCAAAGAATTATACTGACACCATTTCTTCCCTCAAATCAGCTTATTCCATCATTAATTCCATTTGCACCGATCTCGGACTGGTCGTTGAACACGACAAGTCTGAGGTCTTTCACTTCTCCCGACGCCATAACAATTCGAATCCCCCCCTTGATCTATCCGATGTTGGCGGCCCTCTACTTTATCCCAAATGTTTCTGGCGGTACTTAGGTTTCTATTTTGACCATCGACTTTCATTTCAAGAACATGTTCGGTATTACTCCACCAAAGCATTATCCACAGTGAAAGCTATGAATATGCTAGGCAACTCCACCCGAGGCCTCCTCCCTCTACAAAAGCGTCTACTCTATAGGTCATGCATTGTCCCTGTGGCCACGTATGGATTCCGACTCTGGTACTTTGAAGGTGCTCGTAACAAGGCGCTTCTCAAGTCTTTATCATCCATGCAAAGACGCGTGGCTCTCTGGATCACAGGTGCCTTCCGCACTTCTCCAACAGGCGGCGCTGAAAGCATTGCTGGACTCATTCCAATCCACCTCCATCTTTGTAAATTAGCTATTCGTTCGTCGTATCAAGTCTCTACTTTACCCTCTAATCATGCATTACGTTCTCTTCTATCTAAGGACTTTTCTCTCAACTCCTTCCCTCATCCCCAATCGCTTCGCCTTCTCACCCCAGCCAAAAAAGCTAAAGTCAAAGGCCCTCTTATCGATGTAGATAGTTCTCTTTCTCATCTTTCAGAATCATTTTCTCCATTCGCCCCTGAATCAAAACCCGGATCTCGTCTTATGGACATCTTTCCTGATTCTATTCACTTTCACCCATGCAATCGCTCGGATAAACACGAAATGTACAAACATGTATCATCTCTCGACTCCGTTTTTTCTTCTTCTTCCTCTGATCGTAATTGTATCTCAGTTGTTACTGATGCTTCTGTTCCACTCGTAGGTTCCCTTCAGGTGGTTTCGGTGGCACATTTATATCGCGGCGGACGACAAGTGTCCCATGCAAAACAGGCTAGCGGTCGAGCGTCGTCTACTGATGCCGAACTCTATTCCATTCGTATCGGCATCGCCAAGGCCATTTCTCTCCAGTGCGACCACATTATCCTCATCACCAACTGCCTCCCAGCAGCCAAGCTGGCAGTCAATCCCTCTATACACTCGAGTCAATCACATTCTTTTTTTTTTTTTTTTTTTTTTTAAATCAAGTGCGACCCCGGAGGGGTCCCCAATTTATAATGTGGTGTGCGATAGCAGTCTGCACCCAACTACTACAACATGCAGAAAGTACCGCTACCAACTACACATCTACATAGCTAGGAATACATATACGAGTCCAAAGTCCGCCTAGTACAAACGATATCTTCACACAGTGGTACATAGTTCGAAATGAAAGCATACTACAATACAAGTCGGGTTGTTCTGATTTACCAGCGGATGGAAAATGCACGGCATGGATCTTGGTGACCCACCACGCACAGCGCGGGGGTGGACAATGCAACCAGTAGGGAAGAGAACCCTACAGACGTGACCAAGCGGCATCACGGCAATGGTTTTCAAGCCAAAGCTGGTCAAACTGGTGTCGCCAGAATGGGCACTTGCGATCGTCAGCTGCATGCGGCTTGGTGCAGTTGACGCACTTGATGTGAGGACAGGGATCCTCGGTGGCGGTGGGCAGGATAGGGGGATTGGCCTTCGGACTCCCCTTACAACAGCTCGAGTAGGAGCGGTGGTTCTCAGTATGATGAGGACCGCCGCAGGCGGCGCATTGTAGCACATGAGCGTGGCACGATGAGGTAGAGTGACCCCAGCGCCAGCAACGCTGACATTGAGGACTGCCGGGATGAGCGCGTGCAGCCCGGATCACGGACTGAACACCCTCGAAGTGGAGGTACTTGCCCAGGAGCTTCTTGGCACTCGCTCCTGATTGAGAGTCCCAGAGGTCGAACCAGACGGTGGCGGTGTCGGCTCTGGTGGAGTTACGCATGATGCGTACGGAGGAAACATCTGCGAAAATGTCCTTGAAGGCGGACAAATGCATGTGGTCGGTCATGTGAGTCGGCATGATGCGGATGCCGTTCACAAAGTAGGGGACGTTGAGGACCTTGAGGTAGAACCTCGACCTGGGGCGGCGCGTCTTGATCACAAAGGGGGCGGTGAAGACGGAGGGGATGGAGGACTCAATTGTTAGATTATGACCAGCTTCAGCCTCACCCCCTTTGTCTAAATGGGGATAGTTATAGTCACATGACCATACTGTGCACAGACCATGTAGCTAGGTATATAAGGAGGGCCTCAGCCTCCCAATCAATTATCTTCTTCCCCACTTTTGTGTGTGTGTCAGTGTCAGTGTCTGAGCTTTCCTCTACTCTCTTATCATCCTCTACTCTCTATCATTTTACATTCTAACATCAATGACGTCACAGTCGGCGTCAGAGGGAACGGAGGAGGTGTGCAGCGCGATCGTGCTGTATGCCTTGGTGATGTTCTCCACACGCAAGATCGACTTGGCGCGGGAGAGGGAGTCGTTGAGAAGGCGCATGGCCTTGTGATGGAGATAAGTGACCTCATCGGCACTGCCAACGAAGTCGAGGAAAAGTTGGTGGCGGGTAGGGCCCACAGTTGTCATGCGCGGCTTCCGAGTGGCGGGGGCGGGGGCTTGGGCAGCCTGATGCATAGCGGTGATGTGATCAGGGTCGAGATCAGGGTGGGATTGCGCCAACTTAATGAGTGACGTAACCCCGGCGGGGCGGGCCGCCTCGGCGAAGGACTTCTTGACCAAGGTGGGAGGAGGGGGCGCTTTGGTGGGCACTCGCTGAGCTTGGCCATCAGACCTAACCCTAGCTTGGGGGGGGCTACTAGCGCGTGCTTTAGCAGGCGCTTGCTTGGGCAGTAAGGTGGGACGGGCCGGGGCGGGCCAATGATCCGGGGGAGTCTGTTTGGGCGCTTTGGGAGAGCCCATGTCAATGTCACGTGGTTCCGCTTTGTCAGCGGATCCATGGATCGCCTCATGGGCGACGTGCGTACGTTTAGGGTAGGCCCCCTCGATTCTGGTGGCACAGTCCCGAATGAAATCTGCAAATGTGGCCCATCCCTGGGCTCGCATTCGCTCACTGACGAGGGCCATGTCGCCTTGGTCTCGGTTGAAAACTTCTGCAACCAACCCAACAAGAGTCGGGATGATCACGGCAGTGGTGGCCTCTGGAAGAGGGCCCGATGGAACGTTCCCGACGAAGCGGGAGAAGAAACGAATCCCAGCAAGAGCCCGGGTCTCAACAGACTCCTCAGTTGACCCGGAGGAGACAGCGGACGGCGGTGCTGGGGGGGGAGATCCTTCACGGGGTAGAACATCTGTCCACCAGCAGTGAAGGGTTTTGGGGATGGCGACGGAATGTCAGCCGCGGGAGTGACCACCGACCGCAACAAAATGTCAGTGGCAGGCAGGGAAGAGGGTCCAGGTGACAAAATGTCAGCCTGGGGAGGTCCGAGGAACCCGCGAACGTTGCGGGGGTCGTCGTAGGGGTTGAGATGTTCATCTTTGGACATCTCGGCGATGTTGAGCTCGTCAGCGGAGGCCTCGGCGGACTCGGTAGATTGGCGGGGGGGGCCTTTAGACTTAGACTTTCGCTTGCCCATGTAGAATAGGCAGAGATACGATGTAAACTAGACATCTTAAAACACACCAACGAATAGATGGTGGTGGTAAGAGGTCAAGGAGGGATGTCAATCACATTCTATCCAAATCTGCTGACTCCTATCCGATTGGCTCACGGCTAAACCCTCCCGATCTATCGACTTCTGGGACGTTCCTTCCAAATGGCGCTGGAAGCCCCATCTTAAAGTCCACAAAGACGTCACCTCCACACGCATACATGCCCCCCCTTGAGTAGGCGCCACTCTTGATTTCCTGCAACACAAAATCACCAATGACTGTCAGAAGTCCTGGGAGTCAACTTTCTGGAAGAAGAAGTACCACGGCAGCAGTTTCCTTCTCTCAAAGAAGAATCGCAAGTTCCTCACCCCTACCTACGTTAAGGGGGGCACCTGGCTTCCCTTAGCCAATGAATCGCCATCTTTATGTGCGCGTATGTCATGTGCCATCCTCAATCATGCTCCTATTGGAGCTTATCGCGAGAGGTTCTTCCCCCTTGAACCCAAATCCTGTCGTTGTGGCCATCGCCTGGAAACACGACATCATATCCTGTGCTATTGTCCCCTATATCCTTTCCGCACTCAATGGGTGCAATGCGCTTTTCCTCAGTATGAGTTCCTTGTCGAGTTCTTGAAAAAGAACCCGGCCACCTTTGCTTTTACCAATCACGACACGTGTCCACCGCCGCCTCAAGCTCCTGTGCCTGCCGAACCAAATGAAGGTGAACTATACTCTTTCATCTCATCTCATTTCTTTTCTTTTGAGTCCGATCTCTGTGTATGACACCTCGTTCTATAGTCTCTTTCGAGTCTTATCTATGTTGCTGGACTAATCGTGTATAGTCTCTGTCTTAAGTAGTCTCTGACTGCTTCGTATACCCCAGCTTGCTGTAGTGTACCGTCTGTTTGTATTATTTAGTTGAAAAGCAGACTGTGATTGAGCACCGCTATATAAATTCATTGATTTTTTAAAAAAAAAAAAAAAAAAAAAGGCACAGACGCTTGTGACCATACCTTTGGCCCATCCAGCCCAAATGATATGGGTGAGGAATACTCCCGCATCTTCAGTGGACCGTTGGATAACTCCGCCCATTTGATTAGGGTGGAGAACATCTAAAGACACCGCTTCATACTGCATGCAGCGAGCGATCATCTTCTCGATCAATTTACCTAAAGTGTTTATTAGGACAATGGGACAAAACACTTTCAGTGTATCATAGGCCGGTTTATTCGGCTTGGGAATGATGATAGAGACCAAGTCCTTGAAGTGACTTGGCCAGTAAGAGAGACATACGCACATGTTAGCAATGAGAATTATATTTTTGAGGCATTCATTGTGGGAGACAATGAACTTCAAATGTTTCCACGAGACGTGATCAGGCCCGGGTGCTGAAGAGTTAGTACATGAAGAAAGGGATTCAGTGAGTTCAAGGGCGGAGAAGTTAGCCCAGGAACGAGGGGGAAGGGATTTCATTTCATTCAAAATATTAGAGCATACCGGTCAGCCGGATGCTGAGTTGTATGATGAATGGAGTGCGTTCCATAAGTCTGGGAGGTCGTTGCAAGGTCGTCCTTGATAATGTATTCCCTCAATGGCAGGAAGTTTGTGTTGCTTGACCCATTCCATGAGATCCCAGGGTCGTTTGTTGGTCGATGCGATTTCATGAATTCCTGTATCGAAGAAAGAGCGCTTGGCGGTTTTGGTTGCCTTCCTGAATGCTTGCCAATCTTTTTTATCCTTTGTTCTTCTGTAGGTAAGAAGAGTCTCAGAACAATGGGGGTTCCACCATTCCTTTGACCGGTTAGTAATCCATACAGTTTTAGAGTTCGTATTCCAAGATTCGTGAAAGATTCGAGAAATGGAGTTAGAGATATCGTTCAGACAAGAAGTGGAATGAATGTTCGAGCAGTCGAGGGCCACCAGATGCTCAGAGACTTGGGAAATGAAAGCCGTCTCTTCGTCGCTATCTTTCGGTAGTACTCACTTTTTATAATTAATATAATCTGGATGGATTGGAAGATCCATAATCAAGGGTGCATGATCCGATGGGAGTCTCGAATTGACATCGATGATGTGGGAGGTGGAATTATTAGCACAGAAAATGAGATCGATAACCGAATCGTCATGACTTTCAATGGAAGAGAAGTGAGTAGGGGATAATAAGGTCGGTGAGGACCTTGTAAGATTGAAGCTATCCGCTAACTCCGTCAGAGTTATAGCTGACATAGGGACGTAAGTAGCTGAAGGGTCCCATTCTGGAGATCAACAATTGAAGTCCCCTCCCATATATATAATATTAGGGATGTTGATGAAGTTTGTTGAAAGGAAATTGATCGCCGACGAGGATGAGTCCGAGTATATGTTAAGTAAATGGATATAGTTACCCTGGTTGAATAGACCCAAGACTTGTATATCGCGGTGGTTAACCCACTCCTGACGAAGGATGGGCCTCATGCAAAGTAGATGTCTGTGAACATAGGTCAAAGTACGGGGTCGGGGATCGTTAGGCTTGGTAGAGCGAACCATACACAGCCATTCTGGGTGGATAGGGGCACCAATGACATCATCCCCTTCAGGGTTAGTCGTTGAAGGTGCTTTCCGAATATGGTTCCATGGAGGTTCCTGTAAAAAGATGATTTTGAAATCCAGTTTTTTGGATTCGAGTATAGTATCAACCAGGGCATAAGAGCGTCCCATGTTTTGCGAATAGATACGAACAGAAGAGATGGGTTTGTTCTTACCAGACATATTTAAGCGGCAACTCCGCCACCGGAGCGATTGGAATTAGCACGAACAGCACGAGCAGTGTGTGATTCGGTGGCTTTATTGGAGTGCCAGATTCGATCGAACCTGTTCCTCCAGAATGGACATTTAGTGTCGTTTGCATGGTGGTCGCCTTTACAGTTCAGGCATTTGAAGTTCTCCAGGTGGGGACATGGAATGCCTTCCGGAGTGGCGTCACGGGGGGGGGTTTGATTTGGAGTTGGCCTTACAACACCAGGCCATGGACCGATGGTTTTCGATGTGATGAGGGCCACCACAGATTTGACAGCGTGCACCAAGGGCGCGACACGCATGAGTGGGATGGCCCCAACCCCAGCAGTTCCTACATTGTGCAATGCCGGGGTGCATACTAGTAGCCCGGATGATTCCAACATGTCGGCCAAAGTTGATAGTACGATTGACCAATGTCTTGGCCTTAGTACCGTTTTGTGAATCCCAGATATCAAACCACACGACAGCCATGTCCGATTTCGGGGAGGCTTTCATAACACGAGGGCGGGTGGCGAGAATAACATTTTCGAACAAAGTAGATTGTCCGAGGGCTTGTTCCACGAACGCAGGGGAAAGGGGGTTGGAGGAATTGGCTACCCAATAAGGGACGCTGACGATTTTAAGGAATGATTTTGATTGTGGGAGATGGGGCTCAACAGGGATGGCGTCTCTGAGTTGCCAGGCTTTTTTAAGCCAAGATTTAATGGTTTCCAGGTCGGCGGAGGACGCGACACCTGAGGTGGTGATAGAAATGCCGTTATATGATTCGCGGACTGATTTGACGCAAAGTTTGGATTGAGTGGCAGTGAGGCCACAGTTACAGAATTCCGCTGCCTTGTTAAAGTCTTTGATACGGTCAGCGATGATGTTCCCTTCAAACGGGATGAGGACTTGGCGGCAGGTAGGTCTGTGCGTGGTCATTTTAGGTTTAGCGCGTGGGGCGCTTGCGGTTGAAGGTTCGGGCACTTGAGGTTGGGCGCCTCCAAAGCCTGCCTTGTACATAGCAAGGACTTTGTCGTATGATAATTCAGGGAAGGCGAGTATCATTTCTTGCATCTTGACCCCGTCGATGTTGGAAGAGGAGTTGGAAGAGGAAGTCGCTGGCTGGACACCCCGTCAGGCAGCATCAGCGAACGACACATTCTTCTTGTTGAAATGTTCCGTAAGGGGTTTGGTGGATGCCTTACGGTCAGGAGGGGGAATAGGAGGCGGCATGTCAGAGGCGCCCTTTGGGTTAGGTTTTGATGGCTGAGCCTGGCCATCAGCGGAGGGATGCCCAACTGAGCGCTCGAAGTTTCCATTCCCATTCCTTGGGGTCACGTGATTGGAAGGTGGAGGGGGGGCCCGGGAGACGCGAATAGGGCCGGAAGGCTTGGAAGACGTAACATCATTCTTTGCCTTCAGGGAGCCTGACACGAACGAAACGTCACGTGCCTTACCAGAAGAAGTAAAGTCATTTTGGGGGAGAGGAATGATGCCCTCAGTGGGAGGGGCTTGGTCGATGTTCATGCAATCATTGTCGATGCGCGCTGTAGAGTTAGTTTGCCCAACGACAATGCCAGGCGGGAATAGGGGGGTAGGGATGGTAGACAGATGAGAATTATGTGCCTTTTTTCTCTTCCCTTTACCTTTGGGAGGGGGGGACAAATCCGTCATGGGGATATCGGGAGGCGGGCTGTAGTAGTGCCTTAATGCATCTACGATGGTGAGACCGCTTTCGCCATTAATGGGAAGCCGGTCCCAGCCTGTTTCGAACATAGTGGTGAGTAAACAGTATATTGGTTCCCCCATCTGGGGAACTCTTGGATCCTTTCTGCCAGGCTGTAATCCTAGCGCAGCACGGTGCTTGAAAAAATTTGTAGTATATTTAAGCACCTCCAGCGCTTTGAAAGTAGCTTCACCGACAACAATGGTCTCTTCGGTGGCAGTGTTTGATGGATCCTTAAGATCCAGTAGTTGTGGCTGTGCAGGCCTAGGCTCCTGCAGCTGTGCAGTGATGTCATGTGTGACGTCATTAGTATTGGATGAGCTGGCAAAGAAAGTAGCCGGAGTGTCGGTTGGCACAGCATTTGCTGACTCAGCGGATCTGTGGATCGCATGAGGCAGCCTTGAGGTGGGTGGGGGTCCAAAGAACCGAATGGCAGGTTCCCCGTTCATGATAATCCCATCCTCTTGGTCGCTCCATGCGTCCCCGCAAGAGTCCAAGTTTAGAGGGTCAGGTTTATTGAGCTCACCAAGAAATCCCTCTCCGAATGGACGGAAGGGGATGGGTGACTTGAAGCCGTTATATGCGCTCATCGACGCGGTTCTTGAGACGGCTTTGGGTGTAGACTCCAATCCTCTATGGACATCACGAGCACGGGCCCGTTTAGAACGCAACGATGGAGGAGGGGGAGTTCTGAGGGAAGAGTGTGAGGCTGCACGGGAAAGTGCAGCATGTACGTTTATGGGGGAGGAAGGGATTGAAGATCCAGACGAATCAGAATCACTCTCACTGCTTTCTTCGATGTCAGATCCTGCTCTGGATGAGGCGGCCGACTTGGCATCATCGCGAGCGGAGTGTTTGGTTGATTTGATAGAAAGCGCGGGCGAGATAGAGCGGTTGCACTTGTAGGTTGAGACACGTGTTTCAGTGTCAACGATGTTGATGGGGTCCGAAGACGGTGGAGGTGTACCCTTGAGGTCCACCCAATGTGCTGGTGCAGTCATATCGATAGAATTTGTAGTCAATGTAGTATAAGACACCATCAAAGAAATCGATGATGGTGGTTAGGGATGATCCTGTCGTAATGCCAAGCGCCTGGTCAGCAAATACCTCAACTTTGACGGCGTGCAGTCAATGATCAAGGCTGCGCGTGCTCACCCCCGGGACCCCCCAGTGTCAACGATGCTGGCATTGGGGCCACACTACCACCACCTGTCGCAACCGTGCGCTCAGGTGCTCACAATGCGGTGGGCCACATCAGTCTGAGAATCACCGCACCACCTCCTCCTGCTGTAAGGGATCACCAAAGGCCAACCCTCCCATCCAGCCCACACCCGCTGGGGAACCCTGTCCCCATATCAAGTGCGTCAATTGTGGCAAGGAACATGCTGCTACTGACCACAAGTGCGCATTCTGGTGCCACCGGTTTGACCGGGATTGGCTGCAAAGTCATTCTGGTTTAGCTGGTTGGCCCCGGGCCTAGGGGGAGCTCCCTAGTGTCAACGCATCGTCCCCCATCCATCGCCGGTCACCGGATGGGCTCCCACCAACCACAAGGCCTGCCATCAGATGCAGTGATATCAGTATATGTCTCATTTCTCTGTATTTTGTTACATGCCTAGCCCCCTTCTGTTGTCGATTTGTGTATTGTCTCAGACAGGACTATTATGTATTCCCGGTTGTTTACTTTTGTGTAGTCAGTAGCGGTATTGGTTCCCTGTAGTAGATAGCTGGGCGCGGACTGCTATCGCGCACCGTGTTATAAATTGGCGACCCCTCCGGGGTCGCACTTGATTTAAAAAAAAAAAAAAAAAAAAAAAAAAGGGCTTTGGAGATGGCGACGGAACATCCGCCATGAGTGGCACTACCAGCTGTGATGGAACATCAGCAGCAGGCAGGGAGGAGGGACTGGGCAATGAAATGTCAGCCTGGGGAGGACCAAAGAACCCACAGACATTGCGGGGGTCATCATAGGGGTTGAGATGTTCATCTTCGGACATCTCAGCAATGTTGAGCTCGTCAGTGGAGGCTTCAGAGGACTCGGTTGTTTGGCAGGGAGGCTTTTTAGACTTGGACTTTCGTTTACCCATATAGAATAGGTAGTATAACGATGGTAAACTAGACCTCTTAAAACACACCAATGAATAGATGGTGGTGGTAAGAGGTCAAGAAGGGATGGTTCCAAGGGGGTTCCTGTATAAAAATTATGTCAAAGTCCAGCTTTTTGGATTCAAGGAGAGTGTCAACCAGGGAGTAAGAGCGTCCCACATTTTGTGAATAGATATGAACAGAGGAAATCTGATTGTTCTTACCAGACATATTTAAACTGCAACTCTGCCACCGGAGCGATTGGAATTGGCATGGACAGCATGTGCAGTGTGTGATTCAGCAGCTTTGTTAGAGTGCCAGGTCTGGTCAAACCTGTTTCTCCAGAATGGACATTTAGTATCATTTGCATGATGATCACCTTTGCAATTAAGGCACTTGAAGTTCTCGAGGTGAGGACATGGAATGCCATCAGAAGTAGCATCACGAGGGGGATTGGATTTGGGGTTGGCCTTGCAACACCAGGCCATGGATCGATAATTCTCAACATGGTGAGGGCCACCACAAATTTGACAGCATGCGCCGAGGGCACAACACACATGAGTGGGGTGACCCCACTGCCAGCAGTTCCTGCACTGTGCAACACCAGGATGCATACTGGTAGCATGAATGGTTCCAATATGTTGGCCGAAATTGATAGTATGGTTAACCAACATCTTGGCTTTGGTACCATTCTGGGAATCCCAGATATCGAACCATACAACTGCTGTGTCTGATTTTGGGGAGGCTTTCATGACGCGAGGGCGGGCAGCAAGGATGACATTTTCAAAAAGTGATGATTGGCCAAGGGCTTGTTTGACAAATGCAGGGGAGAGAGGGTTGGAGGAATTGGCTACTGTCACGATCTGCAATCACAACCTCTCCAATTTGATCTCTGACTATTTTTTCGATTTCCCATTCCCGCAATTTTTCATTATCTATCATTTCTATAAATATTTCACAGCCTATCTCTGCTCATCATTCTATCATCCTTTCATTTGTGCTCATATTTGTTTCTGCCATTCCATTTATGTTTGTTGTTCTCCATTGTGTCACGTTTGTCATTGTCTATTTACTTTTCATTTATCTGTTTATTCCTTTATTGTCACATTGTGAGCTTCGCAATATTTACATGTTATTTGTCCAATTTTGCATTATCTTAAATATGTTGCTACTAGCTCATGTATTATTCATTCTGAATATCAACTAAGATTCCACTCTGAATTCTCTGTCCATTATTCCTTCAGTGTTGAATTCCAATTCGCACTGTCTGTCATCTTCCTTGTAGACTAAATCGGTCGACACGATATTGGAAGGGTGCAGCACATACGCTGAAGCCAACGACTAACCTCTCTGTAACTTTCATGCACTTCATAAGCGTCGGCATTTCGCAAATCTTGACAGTATATTCAGAATCCCAACTTTCAGTATCGTTCTCTTAATATGTCTACAACACTTACTTGCAATACTGCTTGTACTCATGGTATTTCTGTCCAGAATCATCCACTTCCCTCTCGACGCGCACCTTCTACTCGTGGTAGAGGTAGCACTCCTTCTACTCCTCAGTTTTCAGGTCCACCTCAAAATGGGCGTGAAGCTTTGCATAGGACTATTCATGAGTCTAAAGAAGATGAACCCCAGCCTGAGCATGACCAGGTCAGTGTTGACCACAATGAAGACAATGAGGAAGAAGAGGAGAATAACACACAAGAACCAGAGGGCAATACCCAATTTTTCGAACCTGAAGATTTGGGTCAGGATGATGAACATTTGGATAATGATGGTGCTGATGCAGGAGGTGGAGATGGCGATGGAGGTCCTCCTGATGATGATCCTGATGATGAAGGTGACCCAGAGGATGAGCCTGACGAGCCTCATTGTTGCTGCCATCGAAACCCAGACCCTGAAGAATGATTCCTGAACATTATGGATCGTTTTGCAACTAATCTCGAAAATCACAACCATACTCCCCAGCCTGTCATTAAAATGGAACACATTCAGGCTAAAGAGCCCAACACATTTGACAGTTCCAAGTCTCAGAAACTAGACGAGTTCCTTTTTCAATGCCGTTTATACTTCAATACTAACCTGTCGCAATTCACTACAGAACGTGCAAAGGTTAGCTTTGTGATGACCTTTCTCAAGGGACCTGCTTAGCAGCACTTTCAAACGGTTCTCCAAGTGGAGTATGATTGGGATGTCATTTCCTGGTTTCAGGATTTCCAATTGTTTGCAGATGAGTTGCGCAAGAATTTTGGGGCCCTTGATCATGAGACAGAGGCAGCGGAGGAGTTGGAACACCTTCGCATGGGTCATAACTGGACTATAACCAAGTATAATGTTGAGTTCTTGTGACTTGCTAGTATCTTGGGATGGCCCGACAACATCCTAGTTTACCGCTATTATCGAGGCCTTCCAGATTGCATTTCCGACATCATTTCCAGCTCTCCTACTGGCAAACCCTCTTTCCTTGTTGCTATGCGACGTCTTGCTATGCAAATCGACAACAACTACTGGTCCCGTGTCTGTGAAAAGAAGTGTACTGGTGAAAAACCAGGTCAGTCTTTGACGTGTCCTGATATGCAGAACCAGCAGAACTAGCAGAATAAAAACAAGGGGAAGAACAACAACAACAATCACCAGCAGAATTCATCACAACAGTCCAACACACCTTCCAATCCTCCTTCTAACAATCCTAAACCATTCCAGAAATCATCGAATCCTTCTTCCTCATCACAACCCTCCAATCCTCTCACTGGAAAACTCAATAAGGATGGTAAGCTGACTGCTCAAGAGTGTCAGCACCACATCACAAATGGACAATGCTTATACTGTGGTGGAAACCACATGATTTGCAACTGTCCTTGCAAGAATGAGTCCAGTAATACTAATAATAATTCCAATTCTACTTCTTCTTCTTCTTCTAACACAAACAAGCCTAAAGGGTGAAAAGCCAAGGCCGACGCAGACTCCAAGGATGCTTCGCAACCTTCGGGCTCTCAATCCGAGAGTTCGAAACAATAGTGAGCGATCCTCAGAACTCTGCACAGGCTGAGGATCACATTGAACTCTCCTGTGCTTCAGAGAGTATTCAACTCAATGCATCCGCTCTTTCCAATCCGAACTCTCTTCATATTTTGCTTACTTCTTCTTTGCTTTTGGACAAATCTTCTTCACTCCCTATTTCACTTACCGCGCTTGTTGATAGTGGTTTAACTCATTGCTTCATAGACAATTCACTTATTCATAAATATCGTGTACCCACTATTCCGATTCCTCCTGTAGAGTTGCGATTGTTTGATGGTTCATCTAATTCGTTCATTTCAGAGACTGCGGAAATCCCTATCTCATTTCCAACTGGTGAATGTATAAATCTGGACTTCTATGTCACTCGGCTTGATCTGTCTTGCTCTGTGGTTCTTGGACATAATTGGCTTGCCTGCTACAATCCATTGATTGATTGGGTTTCAGGTCAAATCACTTTCCGATCTACTCTGCAATCAGATCTTGCTACTTCTTCTGTCTGCGTGCCTATCTCTGCCAAATCACCGGCTCCTGATACAATCTCACCAGTTCCTGATTCTTCTCCTTCTCGACCTAACGTTCGACTGATTGGCGTGGCTGCATTTGTGCGTGTCTGTCATCAACTTAGCTCTATGCGTTTTGGTCTGGATCTCTGGCGCTCATCTGTGGCTGGAGCTGCTTCTTCTTCTTTGCAGGATCCCATTGACCTTTCTAATGTTCCTTCGGAATATCACGAATTCGCAGATGTTTTCAGTAAATCCCATGCTGACACTCTTCCACCTCACTGACCTTATGACTTGTGCATTAATCTTGAGGAAGGCACTTCTCCTCCTGTCAGAATGATTTATTTGCTTTCGCAGGTTGAGCTTGCTGCACTCCGAGAATTCATTGACGAAAATCTTTCCATTGGTTTTATTTGACCTTCTAATTCTCCTCATGGTGCTCCTGTTCTCTTCATCAAAAAGAAAGATGGCTCTCTTTGACTCTGTGTTGATTTCTGTGGTCTTAACCAAATCACTAGGAAAGATTGCTACCCACTACCACTCATTTCTGACTTGCTGGACTCTCCACAAAAGGCTGGTATCTATACCAAGATTGATCTCCGACATGCTTATCATTTGGTTCGTATTGCTGAAGGCAATGAGTGGAAAACTGCATTCCACACTCACTATGGTTCATTCGAGTGGCTTGTGATGCCTTTCAGTCTCACCAATGCTCCTGCTGCCTTCCAGCGATTCATGAACAACATTTTCAAGGATCTTCTTGATACATGCGTAACCATTTATCTTGATGATATTCTCATATATTCGGAGGACATTAATTCACATTGCAAACACATTTGTGAAGTCCTTAAAAGGTTGCGCCAAAATGGCCTTTATGCTCGCGCTGATAAATGCGAGTTCCACACTGACACAGTCGAATACCTCAGCTACATTCTTTCTCTAGACAGTCTGAAAATGTCAGAAGAAAAGGTAAAAACTATCCAGGACTGGCCCAAACCAAAGAAGGTCAAGGACATACAATTCTTCCTTGGTTTCGCGAACTTCTATTGTTGTTTCATTTATGGTTATTCCGATATTGTTGTACCACTAACTCGCCTCATGCTGCACTCCTTTCCCTCTTACCACCATCATCAATTTCTTTGACGGTGTCTACATACAATTTGACTACGAATTCTATTGATATGACTGCACCATCACACTGGGTGGACCTCAAGGGTACACCTCCACCGTCTTCGGACCCCATCAACATTGTTGACACTAAAACACATGTCTCAACCTACAAGCACGACCGCTCTATTTCACCCGCACTTTCTATCAAATCAACCAAACATTCTGCTCGCGATGACGCCAAGTCAGCCACCTCATCCAGAGCAGGATCTGACATTGAAGAAAGCAGTGAGAGTGATTCTGATTCGTCTGGATCTTCAACCCCTTCCTCCCCCATAAACGTACATGCTGCACTTTCCCGTGCAGCCTCACACTCCTCCCTCAGAACTCCTCCTCCTCCATCGTTGCGTTCCAAACGGGCCCGTGCTCATGATGTCCGTAGAGGATTGGAGTCTACACCCAAAGCCGTCTCAAGAACCGCGTCAATGAGCGCATATAACAGCTTCAAGTCACCCATTCCCTTCCGTCCATTCGGAGAGGGATTTCTTGGTGAGCTCAACAAACCTGACCCTCTGAACTTGGACTCTTGCGGGGATGCATGGAGCAACCAAGAGGATGGGATTATCATGAACGGGGAACCTGCCATTCGGTTCTTTGGACCCCCACCCACCTCAAGGCTGCCTCATGCGATCCATGGATCTGATGAGTCAGCAAATGCTGTGCCAACCAGCACTCCGGCTACCTTCTTTGCCGGTTCATCTAATACTAATAATGTCACACATGACGACACACATGATGTCACTGGTGACATCACTGCACAGCCACAGGAGCCTAGGCCTGCACAGCCACATCTACCGGATCTTAAGGATCCATCGAACACTGCCACCGAAGAAACTGTTGTTGTCGGTGAAGCTACTTTCAAAGCGCTGGAGGTGCTTAAATATACTACTAATTTCTTTAAGCACCGTGCTGCGCTAGGATTACAACCTGGCAGAAAGGATCCAAGAGTTCCCCAGATGGGGGAACCAATATATTGTTTACTCACGACTATGTTTGAAACAGGCTGGGACCAGCTCCCCATTAATGGCGAAAGCAGTCTCACCATCGTAGATGCATTAAGGCACTACTATGGCCCACCTCCCGATATCCCCATGACGGATTTGTCCCCCCCTCCCAAAGGTAAAGGGAAGGGAAAAAAGGCACATAATTCTCATCCGTCTACCATCCCTACCCCCCTATTCCCGCCTGGCATTGTCGTTGGGCAAACTAACTCTACAGTGCGCATCGATGACGATCGCATGAACATCGACCAAGCCCCTTCCGCTGAGGGCACCATTCCTCTCCCCCAGAATGACTTTACGTCTTCTGGTAAGGCACGTGACATTTCATCCGTGTCAGGCTCCCTGAAGGCAAGGAATGATGTTACGTCTTCTAAGCCCTCCGGTTCTATTCACGTCTCCCAGGCCCCCCCTCCACCTTCCAATCACGTGACCCCAAGGAACGGGAATGGAAACTTCAAGCGCTCAGTTGGGCGTCCCTCTTCTGATAGCCAGGCTCAGCCATCAAAACCTAACCCAAAGGGCGCCTCTGACATGCCGCCTCCTATTCCCCCTCCTGACCGTAAGGCATCCACCAAACCCCTTATGGAACATTTCAACAAGAAGAATGTGTCGTTTGCTGATGCCACCTGACGGGGTGTCCAGCCAGCGACTTCCTATTCCAACTCTTCTCCCAATATTGATGGGGTCAAGATGCGAGAAATGATACTTGCCTTCCCTGAATTATCATACAACAAAGTCCTTGCTATGTACAAGGCAGGCTTTGGAGGCGCCCAACCTCAAGTGCCCGAACCTTCAACCGCAAGTGCCCCATGCGCTAAACCTAAAATGACCACGCATGGACCTACCCGTCGTCAAGTCCTCATCCCGTTTGAAGGGAACATCATCGCTGACTGTATCAAAGACTTCAACAAGGCAGCCAAGTTCTGTAACCATGGCCTTACTGCCACTCAATCCAAACTTCATGTTGAATCAGTCTGTGAATCATATAACGGCATTTCTATTGCCACCTCAGGTGTCGCGTCCCCTGCAGACCTGGAAACCATCAAATCCTGGCTTAAAAAAGCCTGGCAACTAGGAGACGCCATCCCTGTTGAGCCTCATCTCCCACAATCTAAATCGTTCCTTAAAATCGTCGGCATCCCTTATTGGGTAGCCAATTCCTCCAATCCCCTTTCCCCTGCATTCGTTGAACAAGCCCTCGGACAATCTACTTTGTTCGAAAATGTTATTCTTGCCGCCTGCCCTCGCGTTATGAAAGCCTCCCCAAAATCGGACACGGCCGTCGTGTGGTTTGATATCTGGGATTCCCAAAACGGTACTAAGGCCAAGACGTTGGTCAACCGTACTATCAACTTTGGTTGACATGTCGGAACCATCCGGGCTACTAGTATGCACCCCGGTATCGCACAATGCAGGAACTGCTGGTGTTGGGGTCATCCCACTCATGCGTGTCGCACTCTCGGTGCACGTTGCCAAATCTGTGGTGGTCCTCACCATATTGAAAACCACCGATCCATGGCCTGGTGTTGTAAGGCCAACCCCAAATCCAATCCCCCCCGCGACGCCACTCCTGAGGGCATCCCATGTCCTCACCTAGAGAACTTCAAATGCCTGAACTGCAAAGGCGATCATCACGCAAATGACATCAAATGTCCATTCTGGAGGAATAGGTTTGACCAAACCTGGCATTCCAATAAAGCCGCCGAATCACGCACTGCATGTGCAGTTCATGCCAATTCCAATTGCTCTGGTGGTGGAGTTGCTGTTTAAATATGTCTGGTAAGAACAAACCCATCTCTTCTGTTTGTATCTATTCGCAAAACGTGGGACACTCCTATGCCCTGGTCGATACTATACTTGAGTCCAAAAAGATGGACTTTGAAATCTTTTTTTTGCAAGAACCTCCATGGAATCATATTCGGAAAGCACCTTCTACGACTAACCCTGAAGGGGATGATGTCATTGGTGCCCCTATTCACCCTGAATGGCTTTGTATGGTTCGCCCTACCAAGCCTAACGATCCCCAACCCCGTACTCTGACTTACATTCACAGACACCTACTGTGCATGAGACCCATTCTTCGACAAGAATGGGTTAACCACCGCGATATACAAATCTTGGGTTTATTCAACCAGGGTAACTATATTCATCTACTTAATATATACTCTGACTCGTCCTCATCGGCGATCAATTTTCTTTCAACGAACTTCATCAACATCCATAATGTTATATATATGGGAGGGGACTTTAATTGTCGATCTCCAGAATGGGACCCTTCAGCTACTTACATCCCTATGTCAGCTATAACTCTAACGGAGTTAGCGGATGGCTTCAATCTTACAAGGTCCTCACCAACCTCATTATCCCCTACTCATTTCTCTTCCATTGAAAGTCATGACAATTCGGTTATCAACCTTATTTTTTGTGCTAACAATTCCACCCCCCATATCATCGATGTTAATTCAAGGCTCCCATCGGATCACGCACCCTTAATTATGGATCTTCCAATTCGTCCAGACTATATTAATTATAAAAAACGTGTACTACTGAAAGATAGCAATGAAGAGACGGCTTTCATTTCCCAAGTCTCTGAGCATCTGGCGGCCCTTGACTGCTCGAACATTCATTCCGCTTCTTGTCTGAACGATATCTCTAACTCCATTTCTCGAATCTTTCACGAATCTTGGAATACGAACTCTAAAACTGTATGGATTACTAACTGGTCAAAGGAATGGTGGAACCCCCATTGTTCTGAGACTCTTCTTACCTACAGAAGAACAAAGGATTGAAAAGATTGGTGAGCATTCAGAATGGCAACCAGAACCGCCAAATGCTCTTTCTTCGATACGCGCATCCATGAAATTGCATCGACCAACAAATGACCCTGGGACCTCATGGAATGGGTAAAACAACGCAAACTCCCTGCTGTTGAGGGAATCCACTATCAAGGATGACCTTGCAACGACCTTCCGGACCTATGGAATGCACTCCATTCATCATACAACTCAGCATCTGGTCGTCCGGTAAGCTCTAACATTCTGAATGAAATGAAATCACTTCCTCCCCATTCCTGGACAAACTTCTCCATCCTTGAACTCACCGAATCCCTCTCTTCATGCGCTAACTCTTCAGCACCCGGACCTGATCACATCTCCTGGAAACATCTAAAGTCCATTGTCGCCCACAATGAATGCCTCAAAAACATACTATTCATTGCTAATGCGTGCGTACGTCTCTCTTACTGGCCGAGTCACTTCAAGGACTCGGTCTCTATTATCATTCCCAAGCCGAATAAACCGGCATATGATACACCGAAAGCATTTCGTCCCATCGTTCTACTAAACACTTTAGGTAAACTAATCGAGAAGATGATTGCTCGCCACATGCAGTTTGAAGCGGTATCCCTAGATGTTCTCCACCCTAATCAAATGGGCGGAGTTATCCAACGATCCACTGAGGATGCAGGAGTATTCCTCACTCATATCATTCGGTCCGGATGGGCTAAAGGTTTGGTTACCAGTGTCTGTGCATTTGATATCGCCCAATTTTTCCCCTCCCTAAACCACGAAATCCTCACTAACATTCTACAACGACAGGGGTTCACCCCAGAGCTCGTCAACTTCTTTGCGCACTATCTCATAGGTCGATCCACTCAATTCATGTGGAACACTTTCTTATCTGATGCCCATGACGCGGATGTTGGCGTTGGGCAAGGTTCTGCTCTATCACCCATTCTATCCGCGCTTTATCTAGCGCCCCTCATGTTCATGTTCGACCAACGTGCTCGTCTACAGTCTATTCCTTCTTCCCTTCTATCATTTGTTTACGATGGGCTTTGTATATCTCAAGCGAAGAATTATACTGACACACTCTCTTCCCTTAAATCAGCCTATTCCATCATTAACTCCATCTGCACCAATCTCGGGCTTATCGTTGAACACGACAAATCTGAAATATTTCATTTCTCCCGACGTCACAATGATTCTAATCCCCCCCTTGACCTATCCAATGTTGGCCGCCCCTTACTACATCCTAAACGTGTCTGACAGTACTTAGGATTCTATTTTGATCGTCGACTATCATTTCAAGAACACGTTCGGTATTACTCTACCAAAGCATTATCCACAGTGAAAGCTATGAATATGCTAGGCAACTCCAGCAGAGGCCTCCTCCCTCTACAAAAACGCCTGCTCTATAGGTCTTGCGTCGTCCCCGTGGCTACATATGGATTCCGACTCTGGTACTTTGAAGGTGCTCGCAACAAAGCACTTCTCAAGTCCCTATCTTCTATGCAAAGGTGCGTGGCTCTCTGGATCACAGGTGCCTTCTGGACTTCCCCGTCAGGTGGCGTTGAAAGCATTGCTGGACTCATTCCAATACATCTCCATCTTCGTAAATTAGCTATTCGCTCATCATATCGAGTCTCTACTTTACCCTCTAATCATGCATTACGTTCTCTTCTATCTAACAATTTCTCTCTTAACTCATCCCCTCATCCCCAATCTATTCACCTTCTCACTCCGACCAAAAAAACTAAAGTCAAAGGCCCTCTTATTGATGTAGATAATTCTCTTTCTCATCTTTCTGATTCTTTTTCTCCATTCGCTCCTGAATCTAAGCCTGGATCTCGCCTTATGGACATCTTTCCTGATTCCATCCACTTCCACCCCTGTAATCGCTCGGATAAACACGAAATGTATAATCATGTATCATCTCTCGATTCAACTTTTTCCTCTTCTTCTTCCAACCGTAATTGTATTTCAGTTGTTACTGACACTTCTGTTCCACTTGTAGGTTCCCTTCAGGCAGTTTCGGCAGCACATATATATCGCGGCGGACGACAAGTGTCCCATGCAAAACAGGCTAGCGGCATCCCTCCTTGTCCTCTTACCACCACCATCGAAAGTTGGTGTTTGTTCTGAGGCATTCCTACATCATCTATCTACAGTAATATGGGTAGGCGCAAGTCTAAAGCTACTGCTAACCAGTTTGCCGCGTTCGAATCCGAGTCCGCCGTCTCTGACGATGAGCTCAACATCACCGAGATGGCCGAAGACGACCACCTCGACCCCTACAACAACCCACTCAACGTGCGTGGGTTCTTCGGTCCCCCCCAGGCTGACGTTTCGTCGCCTGGCCCCTCCCAACTGACTGCTGACGTTCTGTCGCCGTCGGTTGCTCCTCCAGTGGCTGACGTTCTGTCGCCACTCAAACCATTCACAGCCGGTGGAACCACCTTCTACCCTGTCGATGCTCCCCCTGTCGTGCCTGAATCAGTGACCTCCTCCAAGGGAAAGAAGAAGAAGAAGGAGCTCACCCCAAAGTGCGCCCTCAACGACCTCATATCCTTCCTCAAGTGGTTGGATACTATCGAAGACCCTGCTGACATCGCGGAGCAGGACGCACGGTCTATGGTTACTTGTCTAGCCAAGGCCTCGTACACTGTAGCCAGCGAGCTGAAAATGAGCAGCACACTGATCACCTCCAACTCTCTCAATGCCGCTGGCTGGGAGACGTATGGAGATTTTCTGGGGGGCTTCGGCCATAGGTTCTTGGCCGAGGCCTCCCCTAAAGCAACGCACGTCGTCCACGAGGCGACCCATGGATCCGCTGACTCAGCGGGTCCACGTGACATCGACATGGGTTCCCCCAAGGTGCCCACCCTGCCCCCCCCAGATCATCAGCCTGCCCCGGCCTGTCCCTCCCTACCACCCAAGCCAGCGCCTGCAAAGGCCCGTGCTAGTGGCAAAGCGCCCACTCAAGCGCCCCCCGCTCCTAAGGTTAGGTCTGATGGCCAAGCCCGGCGAGCGCCCATCCCACCCTCAGCGGCTAAGAAGTCGTTTGCTGAGGTAGCCCGTACCCCGGCGTCTGCAGCAGCGCTTATCAAGCTGGCCCAGTCCCACCCCACCCTCGAGCCCGATCGCGTCGCTGCGATGCATCAGGCCGCCCTCTCTGATGCGCCTTCTGTGAAGAAGCCCCGCATGACTACGTCAGGCCCCACCCAACACCAACTCTTCCTCGATTTCACTGGCAATTCCAGTGACATCACCTATCTCCACCATAAGGCCATGCGCCTTCTCAATGACTCCCTCACTCGCGCGAAGAGTTCGCTTCACGTCGAGAACATTGCTCGGGCGTACGACACCATCTCGTTGTACACCAATTCCGTCGCCACCGATGCCGATGCATTGGTGATCGAATCCTCCCTCTCCTCAGCCTTTACTGCCCCGTTTGAGCTGAGGACCAAGCGCCCCAGGTCCAGGTCTTACCTCAAGATCCTGGACATCCCTTACTACACGAGTGGCATACACACCACTCCGCAACACATCACTGACCGTATGCGTCTGTCTCCCTTCAAGGAGACATTCGCTAACGTATCCTCCGTGCGCATCATGCGCAACTCCGCCAAAGCCGACACCGCCACCGTCTGGGTCGACCTTTGGGATTCTCAGTCCGGCGCTAACGCTAAGCGCCTGGTCAGCAAATACCTCAACTTCGACGGCGTGCAGTCCATGATCAAGGCCGCACGCGCTCACCCCGGGACCCCCCAGTGTCAACGATGCTGGCGTTGGGGCCACACTACCACCACCTGTCGCAACCGTGCGCTCAGGTGTTCACAATGTGGTGGGCCACATTGGTCCGAGAATCACCGCACTACCTCCTCCTGCTGTAAGGGATCGCCGAAGGCAAACCCCCCCATTCAGCCCACACCCGCCAGGGAACCCTGTCCCCATATCAAGTGCGTCAATTGCAGCAAGGAACATGCCACTACTGACCGCAAGTGCGCGTTTTGGCACCACTGGTTTGATCGGGATTGGCTGCAAAGTCATTCTGGTTCTGCTGGTCGGCCCCGGGCCTAGGGGGAGCTCCCTAGTGTCAACGCATCGTCCCCCACCCATCGCCGGTCGCCGGGTGGGCTCCTACCAACCATAAGGCCTGCCTTCAGATGCAGTGATATCGGTATATGTTTCTTTCCTTTGTATTTCGTTACATGCCTAGCCCCCTTCTGCTGTCGACTCGTGTATTGTCTCGGACAGGACTTGTATATATTCCCGGTTGTTTACTTGTGCGTAGTCGGTAGCGGTATCAGTTCCATGTAGTAGATAGTTGGGTGCGGACTGCTATCGCGCACCGTGTTATAAATTGGCGACCCCTCCGGGGTCGCACTTGATTATAAAAAAAAAAAAAAAAAAAAAAAAAAAAAAAAAACAGGCTGGCGGTCGAGCGACATCTACTGACGCCGAACTCTACTCCATTCATATTGGCATCACCAAGGCCATTTCTCTCCAATGTGACCACATTATCCTCATCACCGACTGCCTCCCAGCAGCCAAACTAGCTGTTGATCCCTCTATACATTCGAGCCAATCACACTCCATCCAAGTCTGTCGACTTTTATCCAATTGGCTCACAGCCAAACCTTCTCGCTCCATTGACTTCTGGGACATCCCTTCCAAATAGCGCTGGAAGCCTCACCTTAAAGTCCACAAAGACGTCACTTCCACACGCATACACGCCCCCCCTCGATTAGGCGCTACCCTTGATTTCTTGCAACACAAAATTACCAACGACTGCCAGAAATCCTGGGAGTCCACTTTCTGGAAGAAAAGATACTGCGGCAGTGGCTTCCTTCTTTCAAAAAAGAATCGCAAGTTCCTCACCCCCACCTACATCAAAGGGGGCACCTGGCTTCCTTTAGCCAATGAATCGCCATCATTATGTGCGCGTATGACACGTGCCATCCTCAATCATGCTCCTATTGGAGCTTATCGCGAGAGGTTCTTCCCCCTCGAACCCAAATCCTGTCGTTGTGGCCATCGCCTGGAAACACGACATCATATCCTGTGTTACTGCCCCCTCTATCCCTTCCGCACTCAATGGGTGCAATGCGCTTTCCCTCAGTATGTGTTCCTTGTTGAGTTCTTGAAAAAGAACCTGGCCACCTTTGCTTTTACCAATCACGACACGTGTCCACCGCCGCCTCAAGCTCCTGTGCCCGCTGAACCAAATGAAGGTGAACTATATTCTTTCATCTCTTCTCTTTTCTTTTCCTTTGAGACCGATCTCTGTGTATGACACCTTGTTCTATAGTCTCTTTCGAGTCTTATCTATGTTGCTGGTCTAATCGTGTATAGTCTCTGTCTTAAGCAGTCTCCGACCACTTCGTGTACCCCAGCTTGCTGTAGTGTACCGTCTGTTTGTAATATTTAGTTGAGAGCGGACTGCGATCGAGCACCGCTATATAAATTCATTGATTTAAAAAAAAATAAAAAAATAACTCGCCTCATGCGAAAACACATACAGTGGAACTTCAATGAAAAAGCTTGCAAGGCTTTTAACTCCCTCAAGGAGGCCTTTATGCCTGCACCAGTTCTTACCCATTGGATTCCTGATACACAAATTATTGTGGAAACTGATGCCTCTAACTATGCCCTGGCAGCTATACTCTCTATCATTGCTCCTGATGGAGATATTCACCCTATTGCTTTCCATTCCTGTACATTTTCCACATCCGAGCTTAACTACGACACCCACGACAAGGAACTGCTTGCAATTTTTGAAGCATTCCGAATCTGGCGCCATTATCTAGAAGGCGCTGCACTTCCTATTGATGTGGTCACTGATCATAGGAACCTTGAGTATTTCTCTACCACAAAGATACTAACATGCAGACAAGCCAGATGGTCTGAGTTCTTATCGCAGTTCAACCTTGTTATTTGATTTAGACCTGGTAAGCTTGGAACAAAACCAGATGCCCTAACTAGATGTTGGGACGTCTACCCAAAAGGGGGGAATAATGGCTACACCATGGTTAATCCTCACAATTTCCGACCTGTCTTTACTAATGAACAACTTTCTACTTCTATTTGTGCTTCATATCTTTATACACCTGTGCTGTGTGCTGGTCTTATTATGGACATTTCGCAACTTCGCATAGACATTCTTTCCACTATTTCCACTGACGATTCTGTTTCTGATCATTTTGCTTATCCAGAGGGTCGCTGGTCCAAAGACTCCGAGGGTTTCTTGTTACTTGATGGTAGAATCTACATTCCCAATACTAACAATCTTCATTTGCGCATTTTGCAGTACTATCACAACCATGCACTCACTGGCCATTTCGGTCAAAACAAAACTCTAGAACTTGTTCGCCATGAGTATATGTGGCCAAATATCCGCGACTTTGTCAAGGATTACTGCAAAAGTTGTGTCACCTGTTCAAGATCGAAAACTCAATGCCATCGTCCCTATGGAACTCTCAAGCAACTTCCCATACCATCGCGACCTTGGGATTCAATTTCTATGGATTTCATCGAAAAACTTCCAAAGTCCTCAGGGTTTGACTCAATTCTGGTCATTTTGGATAGGCTAACCAAACAAGCGATTTTCATTCCAACTCATGATACCATTACTTCCACAGAACTCGCTAAACTCTTTGTCATTCATGTCTTCTCCAAACATGGTATTCCTGCTAATGTTACCTCTGATCACAGTTTGGAATTTGTTTCACACTTTTTCCGATCGCTAGGAGAAGCTTTGGACATGAAGTTACACTTCACGTCAGGTTATCATCCTGAAGGTGACGGTCAGACTGAACGAACTAACCAAACTCTTGAACAGTACTTGCGCATTTATTGCAACTACCAACAGAGTAATTGGTCCGACCTATTACCTATAACTGAGTTTGCTTTCAATAATTCTCCTTCCGCTACCACTGGTATCTCTCCGTTCTTCACTAATAAAGGTTACCACCCTAATATCACAGTTCACCCTGAGAGGGATCTCGCATCAGCTTGTGCTTGTGACTTCACTGTGGATTTAGACAAACTACATTCGACTCTCAAGTTGGAAATTGCTCATGCCCAGCATCGCTATCAGGCCAATGCTGATGATCGCTGTCTTGTTGCACCTGCATTTAAGATTGGTGATAAGGTCTTTGTCAAAGTGCAGTACTTCCGCATGACGAGACCTTCGAAGAAACTCTCCAAAAAATACCTTGGACCCTACAAAATTATCTCCCAACCAGGTTCACATTCTTTTACTCTTTGACTTCCTGACTCTATGCATGCTGTTCATCCTGTATTCCATGTTTCCATGCTTGAACCTTTCACCCCTAGCTCCATTCCAAATCGTGTCACATCACCACCATTTGCAGTGGAGGTTGATGGAGAACCAGAATACGAAGTTGATTGCATCGTTGATTCAAAGATCAATTGACATTGACGCGCTTGTAAACTCCTTTACAAAGTAGTATGGCTTGGTTACAAAGATACGGATGAAGCAGAGTCGTGGTTACCTGCAACAGAGCTCGAACATGCCATAGACCTAGTTTCCGACTTCCACTGCATGTACCCCGATAAACCTGGACCTCTCTCTTCACTTTAAAACTACTCACTATCATTTTCAATCTTTTACAGACATTCTCGCATATTCTTTGCAACATTCCTTTTCATTCCAAGTCGATATTCCCAGTCCTTAACATCTCATTTTCGCTTTCCTTTTCTTTCACACCATACTCACTTCATTCCATCAAGATATTATTTATTACAAAACAAGAAAAACCAAAAGAAAAACATTCAAGTAGTATACAATTATTCTTCATTAAAAGCAGAGACGACAATGACAGCGATCTTCATAGTCCTTTTCTTTATAGTCCTTTCCCTTTCTACTCCCTCCTTCCCTTATTTCTGATACCCATGTCCCACACCATTCTTTGATCCCTGCACCATTGCTAGCTTTGCCTCCTTGATCACCACAAGCCTCTCAAGCATCCTTCCATGTACCTGTAACACCCTTGTAGTCTTCCTCGATGCTGACACCTGCTCATCCAACACGCTAACCTGCTGTTGCAACATAACCCAATTTTGAAGTTGCACCTGCATATTTTCCCTCATTGTGATCTCCAGATTGTCCACTGCTGATGATAATCATGCGACTTCTTGTGAAAGACTTGGGGAATGACCAGGAGCCCACAATAGTTGGGGCGGAAGGAGCTGAGGAGACTTCATTGCGATTTTAGTAATGTTGCATCACAAATCTGCAAACAAACTTACCACCATCCTAGTGTCCTGTTCAGCGACGATCGTGGGTGACCTGATCCCTATTGCTCCAAATGTATCATCATCCACCACAGGTGGGATTTCAGGCAGATTCCACTGCAAAGAGGATGATGGTTGAGTAGACGGAGGTAGTGCGAAACTTGATCCCCAATCACTGGAGCTCAATAGCGATGGTTGACTCATGGGAGGCGCCGTTATTTTTCATTTTTTCGATGCTGTTGTTCTGATTGGTGACAAGCTCACTCCTTGACTAGAGGCCTCCTTCTTTGGATCATCCTGTGGATCATAACACCCCTTCTTTGCTTGTGCACAATATGTACATTTCCCTAATCCACACTACGACTTACACTCCCACTGCCCAGCGACGCATTGTGAACACGTCACATAACTCTTTCGGTAAGGTAGCCCATTGGTCGGGTTCTGCTGATGGGCACTGTTCTTCTTCCAAGCGAAGCTTGACAAAGCCCTACTCGACATCGTGACAGGAACGGATACATGATCCATTACTTTGCGCATTCCTGACATTGATGCCCTCATTGGTGCTCTCCCCTTACCCTTCGACAATATCTGCAACTCTTCCTCTTCATCATCATCGTCATCATCGCTTCAGACTATCTGTTGCGATCTAGTAGTCCTTTGTGTCACAGTAGAAGCTGGATTCGTTGTCACACTATTGCTGGGTTGACTCATTGTCATTCCCGACACCGCAGCCATCGCTGGCTGTATGTTTGCTCCCTGTTCGGTGTTCCGATGTTGAATCTCGGCCATGAGTTCGTCATTAGTCATTGCACTTAGGTCAGGGGTTTTCTTCAAGGAGTGGGGAGCCATGGTGGTAGGAGGCAAGATGATCTTGATAAGGGATCAAGGATCAGTAAGTCCTCGAGGGCTTGGTCCTAAAGGGGGAATACTGTCACGATCTGCGATTGCAACCTCTCCAATTTGATCTCCAACTATTTTTTTGATTTCCGATTCCCACGATTTTTCATTATTTATCATTTCTATAAATATTTCACAGCCTGTCTCCACTCATCATTCTATCAGATTGGGTGCTTCCAAAACCTGCCTTGTACATGGCAAGGACTTTGTCGTAAGATAATTCAGGGAAGGTGAGTATCATTTCTCATATCTTGACCCCGTCAATATTGGAGGAGGAGTTGGATGAGGAAGTCACCGGCTGGACACCCCATTGGGCAGCATCAGCGAACGATACATTCTTCTTGTTAAAATGTTCGGTAAGGGGTTTGGTGGATGCCTTACGGTCAGGGGGGGGAATGGGAGGTGGCATATCAGAGGCACTCTTGGGGTTAGGTTTTGATGGCTGAGCCTGGCCATCAGAAGAAGGGCGCCCAACTGAGTGCTCAAAATTTCCATTCCCGTTCCTTGGAGTCACATGATTGGAAGGTGGAGGAGGGGCCCAGGAAACTCGAATAGGACTGGCAGGCTTAGAAGATGTATTGTCATTCTTTGCCTGTAGGGAGCCTGACATAGACAAAATGTCACATGCCTTACCAGAAGACGTAAAGTCATTCTGGGGGAGAGGAAGGGTGCCCTCAGTGGGAGGGGCTTGGTTGATGTTCATTCGTTCATCATCGATACGAGCTGTAGGGTTAATTTGCCCAACGACAATGCCAGGCAGAAATAGGGGGGTAGGGATGGTAGACAGAGAAGGTTTATGTGCCTTTTTTCCCTTCCCTTTACCCTTAGGAGGGGGGGAAGAGTCTGTCATTGGAATATCAGAAGGAGGACTATAGTAATGCCTCAATGCTTCGGCAATCATGAGTCCGCTTTCACTATTAATGGGTAAGCAGTCCCATCCTGACTCAAACATAGTTGTGAGTAGACAGTAAATCGGTTCCCCCATTTGGGGAAACCTCAGATCTTTCTCACCAGGCTGCAAGCCCAGAGCAGTGCAATGTTTGAAAAAGTTAGTAACATATTTAAGCACCTCGAGTGCTTTGAAGATGGCTTCACCAACAAGAACAGTTTCTTCGGTGGCTGTGTTTGATGGATCCTTAAGATCCAGAAGATGTGGTTGTGCAGGTTTAGATCCCTGCGGCTGTGCAGTGATGTCACCAGTGACATCATGTGTGATGTTATGTGTGACATCATTTGTATCAGATGATCCAGCAAAGAAAGTAGCCAGGGTGCTGGATGGCACAGCATTCCCTGACTCAGCAGATCCATGGATCACATGAGGCAGCCTTGAGGTGGGTGGGTGTCCAAAGAGCCAAATGGCAGGTTCCCCATTCTTGAGAATCCCATCCTCTAGGTCACTCCATGCATCCCCATGAGAGTTAAGATTGAGAGGATCAGGGGGATTTAACTCACCTAGGAATCCCTCACCAAACGGACGGAAAGGAATAGGTGACTTGAAGCCATCATATGTGCTCATCGACACAGTTCTTGAGATGGCTTTAGGTGTGGTGTCCAATCCTCGACAGACGTCATGAGCATGGGCTCGCTTAGTATGGGACGAGGGAGGAGGGGGAGTTCTAAGGGAAGAATGTGACACTGCATGGGAGAGTGCAACAGGAGCGTTTATAGGGGAGGAAGGGGTTGAAGATTCAGACAAGTCAGAATCACTCTCACCACTTCCTTCTTCATCAGAGCCAGCTCTGGATGGGGCAGCAGACTTGGCATCATCACAAACAGAGTGCCTAGTCGATTTGATAGAGAGCACAGGTGATTTAGAGTGGTTGCACTTGTAGGTTGAGACACGTGTTTCAGTGTTGGCAATGTTCATAGGGTCCAAAGATGGCGGAGGGGTACCCTTAAGGTCCACCCAGTGCAATGGTACAGTCATGTTGATAGAATTTGTAGTCAATGTAGTATAAGACACCGTCAAAGAAATCGATGATGGTGGTAAGAGGGAAAGGAGGATGGGCGCATGGCCTTGTGGTGGAGATAGGTGACTTCATCGGCACTGCCAACAAAGTCGAGGAAGAGTTGGTGGCAGGTGGGGCCTGCAGTTGTCATGCGCGGCTTATGGGTGGTGGGAGTGGCAGCTTGGGCAGCCTGATGCATGGCAGTGATGCGATCAGGATCGAGATCGGGGTGGGACTGCGCCAACTTGATCAGTGACACAACCCCGGCAGGGTGGGCCACCTCGGCAAAGGACTTCTTGACTGAGGTGGGAGGAGGGGGCGCTTTGGTGGGTGCTCGCTGGGCTTGGCCATCAGACCTAACCCTAGCTTTGGGGGGGCCACTAGCACATGCTTTGGAAGGTGCTTGCTTGGGCAGTAAGAGTGGACGGGCCGGGGTGGGCTGATGATCCAGGAGCATTTGTTTAGGCACCTCAGGGTCACCCATGCTGATGTCACATGGACCTGCTTTATTAGTGGATCTGCGGGACAACTCGTGGTTGCCATGTGGTTGATTAGGGCTGGTCGAAAAGCCCCTAGAGTGAAGAAAGGAGTTAACTGTTGGCCACCCCTGCTTCTGAAACAATGAAGTGAGCTGGGTATCAGCCCAGCCCCTCTTCCTGAATTCCCACAAACTCCCAACGGTGTAGAGAGTAAATGAGCATCAGGCTGTGTCAGTCATGACAGCAGCAGGATCAAGATTTGAGAACCATCTCCCAAATCAATGGAGACCTTCATAGGCGGCAAGGGCCTCCTCCAGGTCAGGTCCGATGGAGGAGAGAGCAGGGGGGCCAGCCCAGGGTGCGATGGAGCCACTAGGAGCAGCAGAGGAGGGACCTGCAGGGCTCAAAGCCACCGGAGGTTGAGTAGTAGGTGTGAGGGATGGAACATCACCAGGCACTGGGTGAGGAGGTGACTCGAGGTTAGCCTCTGGGAGGGAGGACCGAGGTCCAGAGAAGCCACGGACATTGTGTGGGTCATCGTATGGGTCGAGATGTTCGTCCTCAGACATCTCAGCGATGTTGAACTTGTCATCGGAGGTGTTGGCAGACTCAGTTGTTTGGCATACAGCCTGTTTAGCTTTGGACTTTTGTTTACCCATGTAGAATAGGTAGAATATGATGTGTAACTAGACGTCTAATCAAACACCAACTTTCAATGGTGGTGGTAAGAGGTCAAGGAGGGATGACTACCTCATTGGTCGATCGACTCAATTCATGTGGAATACTTTCTTATCTGATGCTCATGATGCAGATGTTGGCATAGGGCAAGGATCCACTTTGTCTCCTATACTCTCGGCACTATACTTAGTGCCTCTCATGTTTATGTTTGATCAACATACTCGACTACAATCCATTCCCTCTTCCCTTCTATCCTTTGTTGACAATGGGCTTTGTATATCTCAAGCAAAGAACTATACTGATACTATTTCTTCCCTCAAATCAGCCTATTCCATCATTAATTCCATCTGTACTGACCTTGGATTAGTCATTGAACATGACAAATCTGAGGTCTTCCATTTCTCACAACACCACAATGACTTGAACCCCCCTCTCAACTTATCTGATATTGGAGGTCCCATTCTTCATCCAAAACGCTTCTGGCAATACTTAGGCTTCTACTTCAATCATCGCCTTTCATTCCAAGAACATGTTTAGTACTATTCCACCAAAGCATTATCCACAGTGAAAGCTATGGGTATACTAGGTAACTCCACCTGAGGCCTTCTCCCTCTCCAAAAATGACTTCTCTATAGGTCATGCATTATCCCAGTGGCAACGTATGGCTTCCAATTATGGTACTTTGAAGGCACTTGTAACAAGGTCCGATACTGCCATTGTATGGTTCAACATTTGGGACTTGCAGAATGGTACTAAAGCCAAGATGTTGGTTAATCATACTATTAACTTTGGCTGACATGTTGGCACTATCTGCACTACCAGTATGCATCCTGGTGTAGCGCAATGCAGAAATTGCTAGTGATGGGGTCACCCTACTCATGTGTGTCATGCCCTCAGCACTCATTGTCAAATTTGTGGTGGCCCTCATCATGTTGAGAACTATCGTTCCATGGCCTAGTGTTGTAAGGCCAACCCCAAATCCAACCCCCCTCATGATGCCACCCCTGATGGCATCCCATGCCCTCACCTCAAGAATTTCAAATGTCTCAACTGCAAAGGTGACCACCATGCTAACAACAGTAAATGCCTATTTTGGAGAAACAGGTTCAACTGTACCTGGCACTCTAACAAAGCTGCCAAGTCACACACTGCATGTGCTGTCCACACTAATACCAATCACTCCAGTGGTAGAGTTGCCATTTAAATATGCCTGGTAAGAACAATGCTATTTCTTCTGTTCATATCTATTTGCAAAATGTGGGACACTCTTATGCCCTTGTTGATACTATTCTTGAGTCTAAGAAGCTGGACTTTGACATTATTTTTCTACAGGACCCACTGTGGAATCACATCCACAAAGCACCCTCTACAACTGACCCTGAAGGGGACAATGTCATAGGTGCCCCTATTCATCCCAAGTGGCTGTGTAGGGTTTACCTTACCAAGTCCAAAGACCCCACCCCCATACTTTGACTTACATTTACAGACATCTTCTCCATATGAGACCCATCCTTTGACAGGATTGGGTCAATCATCATGATATCCAAATTCTCAGACTATTCAATTAGGGTAATTACATCCATTTTCTTAACATATATTCTGATTTGTCATCCTTGGCGATTACTTTTCTTTTGACAAATTTTATCAACATGAGTTTTGCTTTGCATGCCTACGGCACTTGGTGGGTGCAATGGTAAATATGAGTTTTGAATACAATCTAATTTAGAGTTGAATACCATTAAATACTTCTTTGTATACTACATTTACCATCCTACCACTTTCCTGGGCAGCTTGAGGCAATACAACAAATGTCCTAGATACTGAAGTACATTGAGAGAGTGCTACATATAGCTGTCCATGTGAAAACACTGAAGTCTCCAGGTTAATTCCTACATTATTCACAGACTGTCCTTGAGACTTATTGATTGTCATTGCAAATGCAAGCCAGACTGGGAACTGCCAACGCTTCAGAGGAATTGGAAGTGACTCAGCATTTGGAGTCAACTCAATCCTTGGAATAAACACCTCCTTTCCAGAAAATTGCTGATCTCTACTGATGATACGACACTTGAGGACCCTTTGTTGTATCCCCAATACTACCATTCTTGTTCCATTACAGAGTCCTGCTTCTGGATCCAAGTTCCTGAGAAGCATTACAGGACAACCAATCTTAAGGCGAAGTTGAGAAGGAGGAAGCCCAGCAGCACTAAGCTGTTGAAGATACTCTGGGGGATACATCTGGTGCATGTCATTCTCTGCTGCAATTGAGTCCATGCTCATTAGCAGATGAGTTTCATTGGCTTCATTGGGCTTGTACTTCCCCAGGATGAGATCATTGAGAGTGTCCACTTCATCATTCCTAGAGCAGAGAATAGTGCGATCCAAGAACCAATCATCTTGCTTGGCTATGAGGTGATTGCCAATCTGAGGATAGAGCTTGGTAATGAGATCTTCAATGGTATCCACTATCATCTGCTAAGGGATTACCACTGTCTCATTGATATCAACAGTATTACCTGCTCCAATCTCTAGCAACCACTCTGCATGGTATCTATCCTCTGGAGAGTTCCCAAGTCGCATATTGGTTCGAAGATGGAAGATCCTGATATTTCTCCAAAGTCGACCACTCCTGCATATTGAAGCTGCAACAACCTCCTGTCGAGTTCCATTTGGAACTACAGGAAGTATCTGACAGTAGTCTCCTCCAAAGACCACAGTAATTCCAGCAAATGGTAATTCACTCTATTGATATATAGTAAGTAATATAGTCTTAGAAGTTAAAAAACCAATCTTACTGAAAGCAAGTCTTGAATACACCTATCAACTGACTCTACAGCAAACTTGTGCTGCATAGGAACTTCATCCCAAATAATGATTTTGGTATCCTTAATGACTTTAGCCATATTGTGATTGGATGTGATTTTGGCCAATGTAATCTCATCAGCAGGAATGGGAATTTTGAACATCCAATGTGCTGTCCTTCCTCCAACCAAAAGTAGAGCAGCAATGCCTGATGATGCAACACACAAGGCAATCTGCCCCCTCCTTCTAACCTCAGCTGCAATGGTGTTGCAGACCAAGGTCTTCCCACATCCACCTACACTGTGGATGAAAAAGATATGACCATGGTTGTGGTCAATAGAGTCCTTTACAGCATCAAAAACAGCCCTTCGCTCATCATTGAAGTTCTCCCTATTCTCATCTACTATCCTCTGCATATCCACTTGGTTATAAGCTATTTCAGCTGCATATTGAGGATTTACTGCAATGTATTCCCAGTTTTGTGTAGGAAGGGGCATAGGGGGGAAATCAGAGAGCCGTTTTCCATGATATGTGAGCTGTTTATCAATGAGATAGAGACCATAGTCAAATCAGTCATCATTAGGAATATTCTCCATGTCCTAGTACTGAGCAAACTCATGGTGGAGTTTGTGTTCAAGATCATCACATATGCCTTCCCTAACTGCTTGCCAAAGCTCCTCAGGCTGAGTTGGTGGCCCAAAGATAAGGTTGACTGCAAACAAACTCCGACACATTTGACCTGGTTGAGCTGCAATAGCCTCTTGCAGACACCGTAACCACTCCCCATCATCTTGCAATAACCCCCAAGCCTGACATGCTTCCCTGAATGTTGGCCATACTGTTCTCTCTGGTCTCTCTCTTGGCCATGTACATAGATCCTCCCATCCTCTAGCTCCCTCAGCCACAGTCAAGAGCAGTTGAAGATAAAATTGCTCACCCTGAGATGGTGAAGCAAAATACATCCTCCCAATCACACGATGCCAACCCCTTCTAGGATGCCAAGACTTGGACCTCTGATCAAATGTATAACGTTCTGGGAAGTCTTGATAGAGAGTAGTGTGGCATCCAATGTCATCCTCCCAATTGGTATCATTGTAGTCAAACCAAACAGTAAGTGCAGTCTTGTCTATGTTTTGCCTCTGCATAACATCAGCTGCATCATTATCTTCTTGGAAGTGAACATAGTGCCAGTTAGGAAGGTGGACAGGAAGCCGTTAAATAGATGGGTTCTCTGCATGTATGCCAAATTCAAAGAGATGCCAGATTGCTTCAGGAGGTAAAACATATTGAGCATCCAGGTACTCCTTGATTTCATCTCTTGGTTGCCTCCCCCCAGTGACCTCCAGTGTAGTCCAATCAGGGCCCTTATAGATGTACTTAGCAAGATACTTGACTGGACCTTCATCAGCACAGACTTCCACATTGAGGTGGCAGTCAAACTCCAGAAGTAGCTTTGGGCAGTAAGAAACAACCCATTGATTGTCCCAAGTCTTTGAGCCCTTCACAAAAGTGTGTCCATTGTTAGGCCTGGCATATTTGGCATACCCATTCTCACTCCAATCTGTCCTTCCTCGGAAGTCCTTTGGAAATCCTTTGCTACACTTTCCACCCTTCATACACTTTGCAGTAGGATTTTCAGCTCCACATGGACCATGCAACATATACTTGGTCACTTTGTTGTAGAGGACTGGATGAGTGTCTGGGTCAGGAAGCTGAGCAGAAATCATAGAGTCAATGTAGTTGGCATCCCGGATATGGTCTTCCCATATGAGATAGATGAGGAGATGAACATGAGGAAGACCACATTTTTGGAATTCAATTGTGTGAACCCTTGCTGCCATACCACCAAAGAACCCTTCCTCAATCACCTTTATCAACCTGTTCTTCTTCTGCTCAAAGACTCTTGACACAATATCTGGTCGGTCCACAGCTGCCTGCCCCTCTAACAGGTTATCAGCAATTTCTGGCCATATAGGATTTGCAGTCATAGTGAGAAAGAGATCTGGTTTTCCAAACTTCCTGACAATGGCCATACAATCCTGGAAGAGCTGGTTCATTTGTCATGGACTTCCAATATGAGATAATGGCAGAATTCTTCTCTGGCCAAGAACTCTAAGACCCTCTTCTCCTTCCCTGTCCTCCCTTACAATATCCTCCCTATCCTCTCTTGCAATATCCTGAAGACCTTGGTAAACCTCAGCTCTCAGGGTCTTCTGGTTATTCCTGATCCAGTTGAGCTTGTTTTGTTCACAGAGAGCCTATACATCTACAACAGAAAAGTGGTGGTTGTGGGTCTCCCCTAATATGGAAACGGTAAGCATGGTAGCACCGCTCAGTCACATTCCCAGATCTTGCTTTAGCAGCATTTCGTCAACTCTCTTCCTCTCTACCCAAATCTTCCTCATCTCCAAGATCTCTCTCTCTTCTTCTCTTCAACCTTTCTCCTTCCAATGCCTCAAATATTTCTTGTTGTTCTGGAGTGAGGTGAATAGGAATTCTATGGTGCCAGCCATCTTCTCCATAAGGAAAAAGGAGGACATAGTGGAGAGAAGAATATGAGGGATTTAATTGGCTAATCTGTTGAAGTCCTCCTCCATGTACTTGCAACACAATATCTTGTTCATCCCTTGCTTGATCAACCCCAGCCTCTGGCACAATAACAGCAATCTCATTGGCAGTAGGAGCATTGTATACTCTCTGATCCTGCCAATGGTCAACATGCAGCCTAACAGTGAGACCCTCCTGTTCATGTTCTGGCTTGTCCCTTATGATCTCAAATGCCTGCTTATATACCCCAGTATAGAGATGTGTTCGAAGCAGCATCTCCTGTAGTTCTCCTAACACTGCATCACTGAGGGCACTGCAATTGTCATCTGGACGATTGTTATCTGGGCAGTTATTATCTCTACAATATTGGAGTTGCTCCTCTGGCTCATAAACATAAATCTGAGCATATCTGGGATTCTCATTTTCAGGGTGGCAGAGAGTTCCCATGAGATGGTGAAGTTCACCCTGGATTTTGAAACTGTATGGGCCAGTACCGCGGGTGACAGATTGGTCAATCTTGACTCCCACTGATGTCATGGCAAAGGTTGCATTGTAGCAGCAGATATCATCGAAAAATTCCTGTGACTCTGGCTGTATTCTCCTCATATACTGACTAAGTGTGTCGTTGTGGTCTAGTGGATGGAATGGTTGTAATGCAATTTGCCCTTGCAAACAACAAACGCCAAATAGGATGTTATGGCAAGTTGATCTTGTCAGCTTCTCACTGTCAAAGTGGAGAGCCTGGCAATGTCCACAGATCACATTCATTGGGCCTAAGTACTGAGGAAGGCCAGGGCCCTCCTCTTGAACAATTGATTGAGCAGCAGGGGGAAGTGGTCAGTTGTGGGGAGGAGGTGGTGCCTCTTCATTCTGAAACAAATATTAGTAGATATATTAAATCTCTAAATTATATTCATACCTCTCTCTGATTCTCCTCTTGGTTCTCCTCTTGGTTCTCCTCATTTTCTTCCTCATTTTCTTCATACTTATATATATATAAATATATTAGTAAATGCACTGAATGTCTAATCATATACATACCTCTCTCTGATTATCCTCATTTCTATTTCCATTTCTATAATTCTCAACATTTTGTTCCTAATTATATTTGAGTATTAACAAAAAATAATCAATTTAGCACTGACCTGAGGTGCCTGAGCCAAATTCTGTCCCATATGACAATCTAGTTCTTCATCCTGAGCTTCATCAGGCCCATCAAAGTCTAGAGCATCTGGATCCTCAAGTCTCCATTGCTCTATTATTTGATTGATTGCTGCTAGACACTCTGGCTCAGCTTGCTCCTCAAGTCACTCTCATAACTCAATATGCTCTTGTGCAACTCTCTCTCATCTCACTCTTTCCTCTTCCAACAGCCTTTGATGTGCCTCTGCTATCCTAATATTCTCTTCTCTTCTATACTGCTCCTCTTCCTCATGTTCCCTAATTAACCTCACCTCAGCCTCTCTTAGCCTTTGTACATGCTCTCTTTGTTCCTCCTCCCTTTCCTCAACTTCTCTTCTTAGCTGCTGCTCTAGCACAATCAACCTATTATTCTCTGGTAATGGTGCAGGATCTCCTCTACCCCTACCTCTGCCCCTACCCCTACCTCCTCTATAGTATAAAACAGGAGCAGGTGGTATATTCTGTGGGAGTGCATTTTCAAGTGGTCTATCCCAGCCTGCAGGTAATATAGTTGGTGGGGGAATTTGGGCAGGAGGAGCTGGGGGGTTAGGATGTGCTCTAGGTGCATTGAGATGAGGAGGGATATAGGGTTGAGGAATTTGAAGGGCCAGTACAGGTCCAAGATTAGGAGGCTGCCAAGGAGCAGGGGTAGGTGAGTTAGGATGTAAATGTGCTGGAAGTGGTGGTGGTCTCTCATTTGCAATATGTTCTCGGTGTGCCTCAGGACTTGTTATTTGGTGCTGTTCACACTCCTCAGCACGTCCAACTTGATGTTGTTGCTCAGGAGTAGTAGGAGAAGGGGGAGGATTCCTATAAGTAGTATTTCTTGTTATAGGCTCCTATGATACTAAAATCTGGATGTGACTTACATAGTAATAAAATCTGGAGTAGCTCTGCAAGATTGAAAATAGAAGCAAAGTAACCCAATATATAGCTACCAAGCCCACTTAGGCTGAATAAATGAGAAATCGGTGTTAGCAGCAGCAGTTGATAGTGGAGAGTGCCAAGGGCTAGCTAAACCCCTCTAGGATTTCTTGATGCACTAACCAATCTCCCTGCACACTGCAGACAGAAAGAGGCTCCAGAGGCAACCGGCAAACAACTCAATTGATTGAGAAAGCCAGGGAATAGGAGCTTTACTGCCCTTCACCTTGATCTTCACTTTTTCCCCAAGTACACTCAGGAACCACACACTAAGCACACTCTCACTCTAGATTCATTATTAGCCAATAACAACACATATGTCACTAATTAATTACTCACTCTAGAGCTCAGGAGGAGCCTCAGTAGAAAAATCCAGAAAAGCGAAATTGATAGTTGATGGACTAAATAGATATATATTAGACTTGGTTAATGCTTATCTTCAATAATCTCACTTTAGGGCCACTCAGAGCCTCAAACACCTCACAAAGCGAAATTTCTAGCTTAGAAACAGATGTACAGAGACAGAGAGATGGGGGAAGGAAGAATGGAGGCACACAGCCACCCAGCAGTCTCCAGCATGCATTATAAGGCCAAAAGTTGATGGGACACACAGCATCTGGCTGGGGATGCCACTTCATCAGTGACACTCCTGTGCTGAAATGCGAAAAAAGTGCCTATGCACTCAAAAGACGCCCACGCATGTGCAAAATGCTCACAAACATCAGTGACACTCCTGTGCTGAAACACGAAAAAAGTGCCCACGCACTCAAGAGATACCCATGCATGTGCAAAATGCTCACAAACACTGACATTATGGGACACCGAAGCTTACTAATTATGACTAAGCTTGACAAAATCTGAGTCAGCACCCATTTTTTCCCACATGATTTCTGGTAATTTATTAACGAGGTTGTTTTGCATGCCTTCGGCATGCTGTGAACCACAATGGTAAATCTGTGTTTCAAAGCACAATCTAATTCATAGTCATACTCTATGAATATTGTTGTAAATACAACTTATTAGATTATCCTTGTAATTTATTCTGAGTTTGAATTCAGTCTATTGTTTCTATGGTATATAAATTTGTAGTCAGCATTTCTGTACTCCTCTTCTTTACACTCCAATACTACTATGCTCACTCTACATTGAGCTCTTTCAATACAACTCCTAAGTAAAACCACAATTGTCCACCCAGCATGGACTTTGCCCATGCCTTGAAAGGTTTCTCAAATATGTTACCAGACTTAGTAAATATTCTTGTACTTGAATTTTATCTTAGGTTTAGCAAACATTCTTTGTACTCTATTTTCTCTGCCTGGTATTCAACTCAGTTATGCATTCTGCATTCTATCTGATCTCTACTCTCCCTCACTCTTGTCCTCCTCATCTAACACTCAGGTCACACAGTAGTTGAGGCTGAGATGTAAGTCAACTGTCAACAGCCAGATCAGCTATCCAGTTGATATCAGCACCTCCTACATCAATTATTTCAGACATTGGAAGTTCAATAAATTCACCCTCAGCTCTTGACTTAGATATCTATATACTTTATAATCTGCACTCAACTTGAAACTCTGAGTTTGAGCTGATCTCCTGTCACGAGCTGATCCTCAAGGACAGCTGACGGTTCGAATTTAGTATTATTTTCATGAACTCCTACCTGCTTTCACATATTGGTTACTTTGGTTTTTATCGGTCTTTCATCTTCGGACTTATTCTGACATCTTCCATGTTATTAATTCATACCACCTTGTCAAAATTTTCTGACAACCGTTTAATAGTAAATTTTATATCTTCTAGCCTTGTAAAATTTGTGGACTCCACTTTGATTATTTCTCCGTTTATTACTTTGTTTGTTTTCCTTATCTGATCCTATACTTCGCATCGTATATAAGTAGCACGACTTTGTACTTGGAATCCTCAGTCTAATAATCAACTTAGTGATATGCTACTTTCCTCTGCTCTCTGTTCGTCCTCTGCTCTCTTATCTTGTCTGAAATCCGGGTCAAGCGTCAGTAGTCAGCACAACACATAAGTTGAGGCCACGACCCGCTTCCACATCCGACGATCGGTTTCTGCCTTACCTCTGTCCCACCTCTGTCCATCCTGTCCTAGATGTCGGCTTCCCATCCATAGTATTTGCGTGCTTAACATCTCCCTAGACTGAGTGAGGGACTTATATTCCAGCCAGAACTGTCAGCCAGGAGCAAGATTCTCATGCTTGTTGCATATTTAAGCACCCATTCACACACAATATAAGTACATCTCAGCTATAATAGTTCTGCCAGTTTTGAGCCAGTTGACTGTAATGTATTTATTTAGCCTGAGTTGAGGCCAGCCTTCTCTGAGCCATCAGCTCTGGCTTTCCTGGACTCAGAAGCCACCTCAGGGCTGTAAGCTATGAGTTAGTGCCAGCCATGGCCTATCATCCAGATTCTTGCTCTTGTCACATAAATAAGTGCCTGTTCACATGCAGCATGCTCAGCTATCCAGTTCTGAGCCAGTTTCCCATATAATATATTTATTTATTCTGGGCTGAGGACAGACTGGACATCCTTCTCTCAGCTATCAGCTCTGGATCTCCTGCACTCCCCCAGAGCTCCCTACTATAAGGTAGTGCTAGCCATCATTCACATTCTTGCACTTGTCACCCATTTAAGCACCCATTTGTGTGCAACCTAAGTACATCTCAGCTATGGTAGTTCTGCTAGTTCTCCATAATATAGTTATTCACCCCTCTCTCAGCTATCAGCTCTGGCTCTCCTGCACTTGGACCCCACCCCAGAGCTCCCAGCTATGAGCCAGGCATCATGTAGGCTCTCGCGCTTGTCGTACAATTAAGCGCCCGTTCACGCGCGCAATCCTAACACATCCCATCTCTCAGCCAGTTTCCCACGCCAAAACGCATATTTAAGCGCTGTAAAGCGCACACAATGCTCACCAGAGGCCAGCCAACACCTCCAGTAATGCCCATCAACAGCCATCAGCCAGTGATGATGGGGTTCCCACCCACCAACACAGAGCCACCATAATATAACGGCCCATCACTTTGTCATGATTAGTCAGTTCTGACAAATCCTGTGCTTTTCTTACCAATCCTGACTCAGTCTGACCAATTCTGACTAAGCTTACAAAAGTCGGAAATCACTCTCCAGTAATTATGGTGGACCCTGGTTACCTCACTTCTAGCTTAGACCAATCAGACCCTCACTTAGACCAATTAGTCCCTTACTTAGACCAATCAAACCCTGCTAGACCTCCTGGACCATAGAAAGCTGGACCCCACCCTGCCTTCAGCAGCAGACCCCTGGCCTTTGGCCCTCCCCCCCTGACCCACCCCTCACTTAGAAATCACTCGCCAGTAATTTTTAGATTCCTAATATTGTTTACATGGGGGGTGACTTCAACTGTCGCTCTCCTGAATGGGATCCCCTTGCTCCCCATCTCCCTCATTCCACCATAACTCTAATGGAGCTAGTGGATAGTTTCAATCTCACAAGGTCCACACCAACTATGATTTCTCCTACCCATTTCTCTTCCATCAAAGGACATGACAATTCAGTTATTGATCTCATTTTTTGTGCTAACAATTCCACTTCCCATACCATTGATGCAAATTTGAGACTTCCCTTGGATCACACACCTTTGCTCATTGATCTCCTGATTCATCCAGATTATATTAACTACAGAAAGCATATATTGCCTAAGGATAGCAATGAAGAGGCCACCTTTATTTCTCAGGTCTCAGAGCATCTGGCAGCTCTTGATTGTTCAAACATCCACTCCACTTCTTGTCTGGATAATATTTCTGACTCCATTTCTCGTATATTTACTGATTCTTGGAATATGAACTCTAAAATTGTATGGATTACTAACCAGTCGAAAGAATGGTGGATTCCCCACTGCTCTGAGACTTTACTTACTTACAGGAGAACCAAAGAACAAAAAGACTGGCAAGCATTTAGAGCAGCTACTTGAGCCACCAAACCTTCCTTCTTTGACAAGTGTATTCATGAGATCACTTTGACTCACAAATAACCCTGGGATCTCATGGAGTGGGTCAAGCAATGAAAACTCCCTGCCATTGAGGGCATTTGATATCAAGGACACCCTTGTAATGACCTCCCTGACTTGTGGAACACACTCCACTCATCATATAATTCTGCATCAGGTTGACCAGTAAGCCCTCACATCCTCAATGAAATGAGAACTATCCCTACTTGTTCTTGGGTGGACTTTTCTGCTCTGGAACTTACCAAATCTCTCTCATCTTGTGCTAACTCCTCAGCACCTGGACCTGATCATATTTCCTGGAGACACTTAAAGTCCATAGTCACCCATAACAACTATCTCAGGAACATCATCCTCATTGCAAATGTGTGTATATGCCTCTCTCATTGGCCAAGTCATTTCAAGGACTTGGTCTCCATTATCATTCCCAAGCCAAATAAACTGGCCTATGATACACCTAAAGCATTTTGACCTATTGTCCTACTAAACACTTTAGGAAAACTTATCAAAAAAATGATTGTGTGCTGCATGCAATTTGAAGTAGTCTCAACAGGAGCTCTCCACCCTAATCAAATGGGAGGGGTCATCCAATGCTCTACTGAGGATGCAGGTGTATTCCTCACACATGTCATTTGAGCTGGGTGGGCCAAAGGTAATGGTTACTAGCATCTATACATTTGATATCACCCAATTTTTTCCCTCTCTAAACCACAACATCCTTACTGACATCTTATGGCATCAGGGGTTCACCCCTGAACTTGTAGAATTCTTCTCTCACTACCTCATAGGACGATCCACACAATTCTTTTTTTTTTTTAATCAATGAATTTATATAGCGGTGGTCGATCACAGTCCGCTTTCAACTAAATAGTACAAACAGATGGTACACTACAGCAAGCTGGGGTACATGAAGCGGTCAAAGACCACTTAAGACAAAGACTATACACGATTAGTCCAGCAAAATAGAGAAGACTCGAAAGCGAGACTATAGAACGAGGTGTCATACACAGAGATCGGACTCAAAAGAAAATAGAAGAGAGGAGATGAAAGAGTATAGTTCACCTTCATTTGGTTCAGCGGGCACAGGAGCTTGAGGCGGCAGTGGACACATGTCATGATTGGTGAAGGAAAAAGTAGCTGGGTTCTCTTTCAAGAACTTGACAAGGAACTTGTATTGAGGGAAGGCGCATTGCACCCATTGAGTGCAGATGGGATATAGAGGGCAATAGCACAAAATGTGATGTTGTGATTCAATCCACACAATTCATGTGGAATACCTTTATGTCTGATGCCCATAATGCAGATGTTGGCACAAGGCAAGGTTCAGCTTTATCCCCCATTCTCTCAGTGCTATATTTAGTGCCTCTCATGCTTATGTTCGATCAGTGAGCTTGTCTTCAATCCATTCCCTCATCCCTCTTGTCCTTTGTTGATGACAGGCTTTGTATCTCACAAGTGAAGAACTACACTGACACTCTTTCTTCCCTCAAAGCAGCTTACTCTATCATCAACTCCATATGTACTGACCTTGGATTAGTCATTGAACATGAAAAACCTGAGGTCTTTCACTTCTCACATTTTTTTTTTTTTTTTAAATCAATGAATTTATATAGCGGTGCTCGATTGCAGTCCGCTTTCAACTAAATATTACAAACAGATGGTACACTACAGCAAGCTGGGGTACACGAAGCAGTCGAAGACTGCTTAAGACAAAGACTATACATGATTAGTCCAGCAACATAGAAGAGACTCAAGAAAGACTATTGAATGAGGTGTCATACATAGAGATCGGACTCAAAGGAAAAGAGAAGAGATGAAATGAAAGAGTATAGTTCACCTTCATTTGGATCAGTGGGCACAGGAGCTTGAAGCAGCAGTGGACACATGTTGTGATTGGTGAAGGCAAAAGCAGCCAGGTTCTTTTTTAAGAACTTGACGAGGAACTCATACTGAGGAAAGGTGCATTGTACCCATTGAGTGCGAATGGGATAGAGGGGACAATAACACAGGATATGATGTCATGTTTCCAGGCAATGGCCACAGTGACAGGATTTGGGCTCGAGGGGGAAGAACCTCTTGCAATAAGCTCCAATAGGAGCGTGATTGAGAATAGCATGAGTTATGCATGCACATAATGATGTGGACTTGTTGGCTAGGGGAATCCAGGTGCCCCCTTTGATGTAAGTAGGGATAAGGAACTTGTGGTTCTTTTTCGAGAGAAGGAAGCCATTGTCACAGTACTTCTTCTTCCAGAATGTGGACTCCCAGGATTTCTGGCAGTCATTGGTGGCTTTGCATCGCAAGAAGTCAAGAGTGGCACCTGTGTGAGGAGGGGCATGAATGCATGTGGTAGTAACATCATTATGGACTTTAAGATGAGGCTTCCAATGCCACTTAGAAGGGACATCCCAAAGGTCGATTGATCTGGATGGTTTGGCTGCAAGCCAGACAGATAGAAGTTAACAGACTTGGATAGAGTGTGACTGGCTCAAGTGGATAGAAGGATTGACCACCAGCTTGGCTGCTGGAAGACAGTCAGTGATGAGGATAATGCAATTGCACTGGAGGGAGATGACCTTGGCAATACCAATACGAATGGAATACAGTTCAGCATCTGTGGAAGATGCCTGGCTGCTAGCCTGTTTTGCATGAGACACTTGACATCCGCCGCGATATAAGTGTGCTGCCAAAACTGCCTGAAGGGAACCTACAAGGGGGACAGAAGCGTCAGTAACAACTGATATACAATTAAGATCAGAAGAGGAGGAAGAGAAAACAGAGTCAAGAGATGATACATGTTTATACCGCTGCCCTTCTTGTTGTCACGACCCGATCCTCGCTACCGGCCCGGCTGATAATTTCTCAACTTAGAATCTTTTACGCATCCCGCTCTTCCGTCCTATCGCTTCGGCTCGCTTCCACTCCATTCGCTCCACTCTTCTTCTTTACCCTTTGGCTTCTGGCGCGTTGTGTTCGGACTTTCTCACGTCATGTCATATTTCATTCCTCTTGTCATTTCTAGTCTTCTTCCGATGTCGGATATTATTATTCTTCTAGCCTTTCCGAAATGTCGGACGCTTATTATCCTCTTATCCTTTTTCTGTTATGTCTTTGTTTCTTGCTATCCGACCCTATCCTCCGCCTCGTATATAAGTAGTCGAACTTGTACCATATTCCTCAGTCTGATAATCGACTAAGTCACGTGTTACTACTCTGTCTGATCTCTGCTCTCTCTTCGCCCTCCCGCCTCTATCCGTTTCCGAAATCCGGGTCAGCGTCAGTAGTGGCACAACACATAAGTTGAGGCCAAGACCCGCTCCCGTGTTCATCGACCGGATCAGTCATCTCTGTTCCCCTGTCTTAGACACCCGGTCTTGAACATCGGCTTCGTTTCCCGTCCTTAGTAACCTAGTTCTTGACAGTATTATCAGACTACGCCTCGCTACTGTCGCATCATCCCTCTGCTCCCTTCTCTTGTCTTCGTCATGGCAAACACCCGCACCGCAGTACGGCGTCAGCCCGCTGCCACCACTTCCACCACTCAGGAGCCGAAACGCTCCAACTCTGTCCCTGCTACCCCGGCTGAAAGCTCCACTCGCAGTTCGGGAAATAATCGTATTCCTAGTCGTATCCGCCGTTCACGCCGTCTAAACCCCAACTTGCCTTCAACTCCCCAACCCTCTCAAATCCCTCGTCCTACTCGTCCGTTGCCTCGCCGTCGTGACACTCGTCCTCCTAGCACTCCTGCACCTCCTGGCGGTATGCCACCCGATCGGGATCCATCCGGTCCTTCAGAACCGGGTGACGAGGATGGTCTCGACTATGTTGATCCTCCCCACCAGGATGACGAGAACGACGATTGGGAAGACATCGAAGATCACCTCGGTAGCCCCGAGAATCCCGACGACCCCGACGATAATGACCCAGACGACGACGACTCATCCTCTTCCTCATCCGACGACCTTCCTGCTCCCCCACCTCGTCCTCGTCGTCGTGATCGCTTTCAAGATCGCTTAGCCGATGCTTTATCCCGCCTCGCTGATAACCTCGACCACCGTCCCCAACCTAACGCGGCTCCCGTTAATAAAGCTCGCCTTCCGGATACGTTCAGCGGAACAGACCCGGACAAGCTCAACACCTTCCTCATCCAATGCCGTCTCTACTTCCGCGCCAACCCAACTCAGTTCCAGGAAGATAGCCAAAAGGTCAACTTCGCAATGACTTACCTCACCGGCGTAGCTCTAGACTGGTTCGAGGTTGCTCTCACTCAGGAGGAGCAAGGCGTCTTCCATGATTGGATCACGGATTGGGATGCTTTTACCCGCGAGCTCCGCACGCACTTTGGGGTTGCCAACCCGAAGTCAGAAGCGGCTGAACTTCTTGATAACCTGCGGATGAAATCGGGCGATAAGATCGCCACTTACAACATTGACTTTATGAAGTACGCTGCACAGCTCGGCTGGGGTGACGAGGTCCTCTGCCATCGCTACTATAAGGGTCTCCCTAATCGCATTCAGGACCCTATCAGTGTCCGCGAACAGGGTAAACCCAACACCTTCCAGGAGATGCTCCGTACGGCTATGCTCATTGATGGTCGCTATTGGGAACGCGATCGCGAAAGAGCACGTGCCCGTGCCGCGGAAAAGGATCTTGCCGAGCGCAAGCAATCCAAACCCTCCAACTCCTCGAATAACCCTCAGCCTAATTCCCAACGCGGCTCTTCGTCACAACCATCTAACTTTGATCGGGGCAACAACAACAGCAACAACAACAACAGCGGCAGCAACAACAATCGCAATACCTCTCAGGCCCCCTCCAAATCCACTACCCCCGCTCCATCCACCTCTAACCAGCAACGCCCTTCGACCCGTCCCACGAAACCGGATATTTCCGACAAGCTAGGCAAGGACGGCAAATTGACTCCCGAAGAGCGCAAACGCCGTATCGATGAAGACCTCTGCTTGTTCTGCGGTGGTAAAGGTCACAAGGTCGACCAATGCCATAGGAAGCAGAACAGGGCCAAGATCCGCAAGGCCGATGCGGCTCCCGCCAAGGACTCTGAAAAGAGTTCGGAAAAATAGGGAGCGGCCCTCAGGACTCCGCACAGACTGAGGGTCGCGTTGAGCTCATCTGTGCACCAGAGAGTCTCCTCCGCCTCAATGCGTCCGCTCTTTCCGATCCCAATTCCCTTTCTGTTTCACTTTCTTCTTCTTCAATTTGCTCATCCGATAATATCCAACGGCTCCTCTTCAGTGCTCTCGTCGACTCCGGCTCTACCCATTGCTTTATTGATTCTGAATTCACCCGCACTCATTCCCTTCCGACCTCTCCTATCCCTCCGATCGAGCTTCGCCTATTTGACGGATCGTCGAATAGTTATATTACTGAGTTAGTGAACTTGCCTGTTACTTTTCCTAGTGGTGAATCTATGACCCTTGACTTGTATGTCACCCGGCTCGATTCTTCTTGCTCTGTGGTTCTTGGACACAACTGGCTCACCCGCTACAATCCGTTGATTGACTGGGCTTCGAGCAGTATTACATTCCGATCACATTTGCCGGATACTCCTGCCCCTTCTGTTCGCGTCGCATCCGCTTCTACGGCGGTTTCTGCATCGTCATCCGATTCTAGCCCGACGGCTGACGCCCTTCCTCTGGATTCATCACCATCTGGGACCCCTTCGTCCACTTCTGATTCTGTTCCTGCGCGTCCTCACATTTCGCTCATCAACGCTCCTGCTTTTATTCGCGCTTCACGTCTTCCTGGCTCAGTAAACTTCCATCTCAATTTGAACTCGACATCCGCTTCCGCTGGCTCGGCTCGTGTCTCAGACGAGTCAGCAGATCTCTCTAATGTGCCCAGTGAATATCACGAATTTGCCGACGTCTTCAGCAAGGCTCGTGCTGATACTCTCGCCCCGCATCGCCCCTATGACCTCAAGATCAACCTTGAAGAAGATGCTCAACCTCCCGTTGGCACCATTTACTCCCTTTCTCCATCCGAGCTTGAGGCTCTCCGCGAGTTCATCGACGAGCACGTCAACATTGGATTTATCCGTCCCACTTCTTCGCCTCACGGCGCACCCGTTCTCTTCGTTCGGAAGAAAGACGGTTCACTTCGACTTTGTGTCGACTTCCGTGGGCTCAATCGGCTTACCAAAAAGGATCGTTATCCACTTCCGCTCATTTCCGACCTTCTCGACTCTCCCCGCAAAGCCCGCATTTACAGCAAGATTGACCTCCGCCATGCCTACCACCTCGTCCGCATCGCTGAAGGCGACGAATGGAAGACAGCCTTCAGGACCCGCTACGGCTCCTTTGAGTGGCTTGTCATGCCGTTCGGTCTGACCAATGCACCCGCAGCCTTCCAACGGTTTATGAACGACATCTTCTCTGATCTCCTTGATGTCTGCGTGATGGTCTATCTTGACGATATCCTCATCTACTCCGACGATCTCGACTCGCACAGTAAACATGTACGAGACGTCCTCAAGCGGCTCCGCAAGCATGGCCTATATGCTAAAGCGGATAAATGCGAATTCCATTCCGATTCTGTCGAATACCTCGGATACATCCTCTCCCCAGCCGGCCTCAAAATGTCGGAAGACAAAATCAAGGTTATCCAAGAGTGGCCCGAACCTAAGAAGGTCAAGGACATACAGTCCTTCCTAGGTTTCGCAAACTTCTATCGACGCTTCATCTACAACTATTCGGACATCGTCGTCCCGCTTACGCGCCTGACCCGTAAATCGGCTAAGTGGAACTTTGACAACAAATGTCGTGAAGCTTTCGACTCTCTCAAGGAAGCGTTTACCACAGCTCCCATCCTCACTCATTGGATCCCCGACTCCCAAATCATCATCGAGACCGATGCCTCCGATTATGCCCTAGCCGCCATCCTGTCCATCGTGACGGATGACAACGAAGTTCATCCTATTGCCTTCCATTCCCGCACCTTCAACACGGCCGAGTCCAACTATGATACTCATGACAAGGAGCTCCTAGCTATCTTCGAGGCTTTCCGCATCTGGCGGCATTACCTCGAAGGGGCCTCTCTCCCTATCGACGTGGTTACCGATCACAAAAATCTTGAATACTTCTGCACCACCAAGATCCTCACCCGTCGACAGGCTCGCTGGTCCGAGTTCCTCTCCCAGTTCAACCTCATTATCCGTTTCCGACCCGGCCGACTCGGAACAAAACCCGACGCTCTCACTAGACGATGGGACGTCTACCCTAAAGGGGGGAATAATGGCTACGCTTCAGTCAATCCACACAATTTCCGGCCTGTCTTCACCCATGAACAACTCTCAGCTTCCGTTCGAGCTACATATTTTTCCACTCCTTCCCTTCGCGCAGCCACCATATTAGATCTTGAAAACCTCCACTCCGACATCCTCACCTCGCTTCCGCAGGATCCGATCGCATCCACCCACATTTCCTTACCCGAAGGTCGCTGGTCGGTTGACTCCACTGGCTTCCTAAGGCTCGATGGCAGAATCTATGTACCCGATGTCAACAATCTTCGACTCCGAGTCCTTCAATATAAACACGATCACATCCTCTCTGGCCATTTCGGACAGAACAAGACTCTGGAGCTCATCCGACGCGAGTACACTTGGCCGAATATCCGATCCGAGGTCAAGGATTTCTGCAAATCATGCGTCACTTGTATGCGATCCAAACCTCAGCGTCATAAGCCCTATGGAAATCTCAAGCAACTTCCTATTCCCGAACGCCCTTGGAACTCGATCTCTATGGACTTCATTGAAAAACTGCCGACCTCTTCTGGCTTCGACTCTATCCTCGTAGTCGTCGACCGACTCTCCAAACAGGCTATCTTCATTCCCACCCATGACACCATTACTTCCGCAGAACTGGCTCGGCTCTTCGTCATTCATGTATTCTCTAAGCACGGTGTTCCCTCTCACGTCACATCTGATCGCGGTTCAGAGTTCGTATCCCACTTCTTCCGATCCCTGGGCAAGGCTCTGGACATGCGCCTACATTTCACTTCGGGTTATCACCCTGAAGGCGACGGACAGACGGAACGTACCAACCAGACATTAGAGCAATATCTTCGCGTTTACTGCAATTACCAGCAAGACAACTGGTCCGACCTCCTTCCACTCGCAGAATTCGCTTACAACAACGCCCCCAGTGCTACCACCGGAATCTCTCCCTTCTTCGCCAACAAGGGTTACCACCCCAACCTCACAGTCTATCCGGAGCGCGATATCGCGTCGGCCCGTGCCCGCGACTTCGCAGTCGATCTCGACGACCTACACACCACACTCAAAGCTGAAATATCCGAGGCGCAGAAACGGTATCAACGATCCGCGGATGCAAGACGGTTACCAGCTCCTGACTTCCAGGTCGGCCAGAAAGTCTTCGTGAAAGCTCAGTTCTTCCGCACCACTCGCCCCTCCAAGAAGCTTTCCGAACGTTACCTCGGTCCATACGAAATCATTGCTCAGCCTGGTTCTCACTCATTTACCCTTCGACTCCCCAATTCCATGCGTGCTGTTCACCCAGTCTTCCATGTGTCCATGCTCGAACCGTCCACACCCAACCCATTTTCCGATCGTACGGAACCGGCTCCCGCACCCGTCGTCATCGATGGTGAACCGGAATACGAAATCGACCGCATCGTTGACTCTAAAATCGACCGTCGTCGTGCTTGTAAACTCCTGTACAAGGTCTTTTGGTCGGGTTATGAAGATACTGAAGAAGAATCGTCCTGGCTACCCGCAACCGAGCTCGCGCATGCGGCTGAACTCGTCGCTGATTTCCATGCTACTTATCCTCACAAGCCTGGTCCACTTCCGTTATCCTAGACCCCATATCGGCTCATGTTACTCTTTTCGTCTCTTCTCTCCGGACTAACTTCCTTCTGTCAACACTTCTACCGTGAACTTTTCTCCATTGATTATTCTCATCTTCAAGCTTAGTTACCCTGTATCGCAGTTCGGCTACTTGGACTTAACAATTCTTATTTTGCCAGCTTTCTATCCGGTCTTAGCGTTCGGCTCAATTCTTCACACTTCAAGGCACAGGAACAGGCATCACATTGTCAACTATCAAAGATTCACAAATCCAGTATGCAACACAACAGTCCAAGAAAACGAAAAACCGAGGAGAAGAGACGGGCGACTACTCCTTTCCACTCTCACCTTCATCTTCCTCCTCATCTCCCTCATCCTCTTCAGGCCCTTCATCCGCTTTCGATCCACCCGACCCAGATTCCGCGGCTCCCGACGTTGTGCCTTCACCCGATTTCTTCGATGCGGCTTGGGCCTTCAGCCACTCCTCCTTTTCCTTCTTCTTCTCTGCTTCTTTCACCTCTTTCATCTTTCGCAACTTCTCCCTCTTCTTCTCTCTTTCTTCCTCGACCCTCCGTTTCCTCGCCACTTCTTCGGCTTCCCGCTTCCTCCTCTCCTCTTCCTCGGCTCGCTCGCGTGCGTCCTCTGCGTCCAGCATGGCGAGAGCCTCCTCAAAATCGATGTCGGACGCCGGTTCGGATCGTTGTGTCTGCGAGTTAGACGCCATGGTAGAGTAAGGAGGTTAAGAAAGAAAAAGCTTAAATTTTTTGCAGAACGGAATTTATACGGAGTTTGAAATTAATTCCCACGATCAGATCACGGGGCTTCGAGGGCTCAGCCCTAAGGGGGGAATACTGTCACGACCCGATCCTCGCTACCGGCCCGGCTGATAATTTCTCAACTTAGAATCTTTTACGCATCCCGCTCTTCCGTCCTATCGCTTCGGCTCGCTTCCACTCCATTCGCTCCACTCTTCTTCTTTACCCTTTGGCTTCTGGCGCGTTGTGTTCGGACTTTCTCACGTCATGTCATATTTCATTCCTCTTGTCATTTCTAGTCTTCTTCCGATGTCGGATATTATTATTCTTCTAGCCTTTCCGAAATGTCGGACGCTTATTATCCTCTTATCCTTTTTCTGTTATGTCTTTGTTTCTTGCTATCCGACCCTATCCTCCGCCTCGTATATAAGTAGTCGAACTTGTACCATATTCCTCAGTCTGATAATCGACTAAGTCACGTGTTACTACTCTGTCTGATCTCTGCTCTCTCTTCGCCCTCCCGCCTCTATCCGTTTCCGAAATCCGGGTCAGCGTCAGTAGTGGCACAACACATAAGTTGAGGCCAAGACCCGCTCCCGTGTTCATCGACCGGATCAGTCATCTCTGTTCCCCTGTCTTAGACACCCGGTCTTGAACATCGGCTTCGTTTCCCGTCCTTAGTAACCTAGTTCTTGACACTTGTCCTCTTACCACCACCATCTCTTGAGTTGGTGTCTTAGTTTGAGTACAATACTACATTGTCTACACTAGTGAAACATGGGTAGGCAAAAGTCTAGAGCTATTAGTCGCAAAATTGCAAACATGGACCTTGACTCTGACATTGCATCTGGTGATGATGAGCTCGATACGATCAAAAAGGCCCTCAGACCCTCCACCTCCACCCAGCCAACCTGCATGATGGTAGACTTCAAGGCTGCTATTGCCTCCATGAGGGCTGACCTTCAGTTGCCCTCACCCCTTCCCTTGGTGCCTGCTGATGTTCCGTCGCTGGCACCTACTACTCAGCCTCCAGTGATCTTTGGTCCCAAGGCCCCTCTTGTCACTGGTAGTACCACGTACTACCCAGTCCCCACTCCTCCCCCGATTGTGCCATCCACCCCGTCATCCTCCACCAGGACTGTGCCTGGAGATGATGCCGCGGCCAAGTGGGCTTTCAACTGCCTCAAGAAGTTCTCACACTTCATACAAGAGCTTCCTGATGATTCCCTCCTTGACGAGGACTACGCCAAGGCATGCACTAGCTATCTTGCCAGTGCTGTCTATGAATTTGAGATGAGCGGGCATGGGAGTGCATGCATTTCCATGAGCGAACAGTGGGCCAGCTGCGGCTGGACCACCTTTCGCTCCTTCATGCAGGGCTTCACCCAGTTCAATGAGCTGGAAGCCTCCCCTAAAGACACACACATCATCCATGAGGTGACCCATGGATCTGCTGACAAAGCGGAACCACGTGACATTGACATGGGCTCCCCCAAGGCGCCCAAGCAAATGCCCAAGGCATCGTGGCCTGCCCCGGCCCGTCTCCCTTTTTTTTTTTTGTAAATCAATGAATTTATATAGCGGTGCTCGATTGCAGTCCACTTTCAGCTAAATATTTACAGACAGACGGTACACTACAGCAAGCTGGGGTACATGAAGCAGTCAAAGACCGCTTAAAACAAAGACTATACACAATTAGTCCAGTGCAATAGAGGAGACTCGAGAGAGACTATAGAACAGGGTGTTATACACAGAGATCAGACTCAAAGGAGAAGAGAAGAGATGAAATGAAAGAGTATAGTTCACCTTCATTTGGTTCAGTGGGCACAGGAGCTTGAAGTGGCAGTGGATGCGTGTCTTGATTGGTGAAGGCAAAAGTGGTCGGGTTCTTTTTCAAGAACTTGATGAGGAACTCATACTGAGGGAAGGCGCATTACACCCATTGAGTGCGGAAGGGATAAAGGGGGCAATAGCACAGGATGTGATGTCATGTTTCAAGGCGATGTCCACAACAACAGGATTTGGGCTTGAGGGGAAAGAACCTTTCATGATAAGCTCTGATCAGAGCGTGATTGAGAATGGCATGGGTCATGCGTGCACAAAGTGATGGCGACTCATTGGCTAAGGGAAGCCAGGTGCCCCCTTTGACGTAAGTGGGGATAAGGAATTTGTGATTCTTTTTAGAAAGAAGGAAACTGCTGCTGCGGTACTTCTTCTTCCAGAATGTGGACTCCCAGGATTTTTGGCAGTCATTGGTGGCTTTGTGTCGCAAGAAGTTGAGGATGGCGCCCATGTGGGGGGGAGCATGAATACAAGTGGAGGTGATGTCATTGTGGACTTTAAGATGAGGCTTCCAACGCCACTTTGATGGGACGTCCCAGAAGTCAATGGACCGAGATGGCTTGGCAGCAAGCCAGTCTGATAAGAGTTGGCAGACTTGAATGGATTGTGACTGGTTCAAGTGGATGGAGGGGTTGACTGCCAGCTTGGCAGCTGGAAGACAGTTGGTGATGAGAATGATGTGATCACAATGAAGAGAAATGGCTTTCGCGATTCCAATGCGAATGGAATAGAGTTCAGCATCAGTAGAAGACGCCCGGCCGCTTGCCTGTTTTGCATGGGACACTTGTCATCCACTGCGATATAGATGTGCCACCAAGACTGCCTGAAGGGAACCTACAAGTGGAACAGAAGCATCAGTGACAACCGAGATACAATTACAATCGGAAGAGGAAGAGGAGAAAACAGAATCTAGAGTCAATACATGTTTATACATCTCATGTTTGTCTGAGCGATTACAAGGATGAAAGTGAATGGAATCGGAAAAGATGTCCATGAGATGAGACCCAGGCTTGGATTCAGGAGCGAATGGAGAAAAGAAATCAGAAAGATGAGAAAGAGAACTATCTACATCAATAAGAGGGCCTTTGACTTTAGCTTTTTTGGCCAGAGTAAGAAGATAAAGCGATTGGGGGTGAGGGGAGGAATTAAGAGAGAAACGGTCAGATAAGAGAGAACATAATGCATGATTGGATGGTAAAGTAGAGACTCAATATGACGAATGAATAGCTAGTTTACGAAGATGAAGGTGAATTGGGATAAGCCCAGCAATACTTTCGGCGCTGCCAGAAGGGGATGTGCGGAAGGCACCTGTGATCCAGAGAGCCGCGCATCTCTGCATAGATTATAGGGACTTGAGAAGCGCCTTGTTATGAGCGCTCTCAAAGTACCAAAGTCGGAATCCATACGTGGCTACTGGGACAACACATGACCTATAGAGAAGTCATTTCTGGAGAGGGAGAAGGCCTCGGGTAGAGTTACCTAGCATACCCATAGCTTTCACTGTGGATAATGCTTTGGTAGAGTAGTATCAGACATGCTCTTGGAATGAGAGTCGACGATCAAAGTAGAAGCCGAGGTATCGCCAGAAGCATTTTGGGTGGAGAAGGGGGCCACCTATGTCAGATAGGTCAAGAGGGGGATTCAAGTCGTTATGTCATTGGGAGAAATGGAAGACCTCAGATTTGTCGTGCTCAACGACTAGTCCGAGGTCAGTACAGATAGAGTTAATGATGGAATAAGCTGCTTTGAGGGAAGAAATAGTGTCAGTGTAGTTCTTTGCTTGAGATATACAAAGCCCATCATCAACAAATGATAGAAGAGAAGAGGGAATGGATTGTAGTTGAGCACGTTGATCAAACATGAACATGAGAGGTGCTAAATAGAGCACAGATAGTATGGGGGATAAAGCAGAGCCTTGCCCTACACCAACATCCATGTCATGGGCATTGGATAGGAATGTGTTCCACATGAACTGGGTGGATTGACCTATGAGGTAATGAGAGAAGAAGTTCATGAGTTCTGGGGCAAACCCCTGGCATCGTAGGATGTTAGTAAGAATTTCATGGTTCAGGGAGGGGAAGAATTGGGTGATATCGAAGGCACAAACACTAGTGATCATACCTTTAGCCCATCCGGCCTGAATAATGTGGGTAAGGAATACTCCTGCATCCTCAGTAGAACATTGGATGACTCCACCCATTTGGTTGGGGTGAAGAACTTCTAAAGATACTGCTTCATACTGCACATGTCACATGATCATCTTCTCGATTAGTTTTTCTAGAGTATTTAGTAGGACAATAGGATGAAAAGCTTTCAGGGTATCATAGGCTGGTTTATTCGGCTTAGGGATGATGATAGAGACTGAGTCTTTGAAGTGACTCAGCCAGTGAGAGAGACGTATGCACGCATTAGCAATGAGTAATATGTTTTTGAGGCAATCGTTATGAGCAATGATAGACTTCAGATGTCTCCAGGAGATATGATCGGGCCCAGGTGCTGAGGAGTTAGTACATGAAGAGAGAGATTGAGTGAGTTTGAGGGTAGAGAAATTGGCCCAGGAATGGGGAGGAAGGGATTTCATTTCGTTTAAAATGCTAGGGCTTACCAGTCGACCGGATGCTGAATTATATGATGAATGGAGTGCATTCCACAAGTCCGGGAGATCATTACAGGGTCGCCCTTGATAGCGAATGCCCTCGATGGCAGGGAGTTTGCATTGTTTGACCTATTCCATGAGATCCCAGGGTCATTTGTTGGTTGACGTGATCTCATGAATGTGTTCATCAAAGAAAGAATGTTTGGCAGCTCGAGTAGCTGCTCTGAATGTCCGCCAGTCTTTTCGACTCTTTGTCCTTCTGTAAGTGAGAAGAGTCTCGGAGCAGTGGGGGGACCACCATTCCTTCGACCTGTTAGTAATCCATACAGTTTTAGAGTTCATATTCCACAATTCAGAGAAGATTCGAGAAATAGAGTCAGAGATATTGTTCAGACACGCAGTAGAATGAATGTTCGAACAATCAATAGCCGCTAGATGCTCTGAGACCTGGGAAATGAAAGCGGTCTCTTCATCACTATCTTTTGGCAGTACACATTTTTTATAATTAATATAATCCGGGCAAATTGGAAGATCAATAATCAAAGGTGCATGATCTGAAGGCAGTCTCGAATTAATGTCAATAATATGGGGGGTAGAGTTATTGGCACAGAACATTAAGTCGATAACTGAGTTATCATGATCTCTTATGGGAGAAAAATGGGTTGGAGAGAAGTTGGTCAGTATAGACCTTGTGAGATTGAAACAGTCCACTAGCTCCGTTAGAGTTATGGCGGACTGAGGAGTATGGGAGACTAACGGGTCCCACTCAGGAGAGTGACAATTAAAGTCACCTCCCATATATACAATATTAGGGATGTCGACGAAGTTCATTGAAAGAAAGTTGATCACTGACAAGGATGAGTCAGAATATATGTTTAGCAGATGGATATAGTTACCCTGGTTGAATAATCCCAAGATTTGTATGTCACGATGGTTAACCCACTCTTGTTGAAGGATGGGTCTCATGTGAAGTAACCGTCTGTGAACATAAGTCAGAGTACGGGGTTGAGGGTCGTTAGGCTTAGTAGGGCAGACCATACATAGCCACTTGGGGTGAATAGGAGCACCTATGACATCATCCCCTTCAGGGCTAGTCATAGAGGGTGCTTTTTGGATATGATTCCATGGAGGTTCCTGTAGAAAAAAGATGTCAAAGTCCAGCTTCTTGGACTCAAGAATGGTGTCAACCAGGGCATAAGATCGTCCCACATTTTGCAAATAAATACGAACAGAAGAAATAGGATTGTTCTTACCAGACATATTTAAACTGCAACTCCACCACCAGAGCAATTGGAATTAGCATGGATAGCACATGCAGTGCGTGACTCAGCAGCTTTGTTAGAGTGCCAGGTCTGGTTGAACCTGTTTCTCCAGAAAGGACATTTGTTGTTGTTAGCATGATGATCGCCTCTGCAATTGAGGCATTTGAAGTTTTCAAGATGAGGACATGGGATGCCATCAGGGGTGGTGTTGCAAGGAGGGTTTGATTTAGGATTGGCCTTGCAGCACCAGGCCATGGATCAATGGTTCTCAACACAATGAGGGCTACCACAGATTTGACAATGCGTGCCAAGGGCACGACATGCATGGGTGGGGTGACCCCAGCGCCAGCAATTTCTACACTGTGCTACACCCAGGTGCATACTGGTTGCACGAATAGTGCCGATATGACCACCGAAGTTAATGGTTCAGTTGACTAATGTCTTGGCCTTGGTACCGTTTTGAGAGTCCCAAATGTTGAACCACACAACAGCTGTATCTGACTTAGGGGAAGCTTTCATGACGCGAGGGCGAGCGGCAAGGATGACATTTTCGAAAAGCGGTGATTGGCCAAGGGCCTGCTCAACAAAAGCGGGGGAGAGGGGGTTTGAAGAATTGGCTACCCAATAAGGGACGCCGACAATTTTTAGAAAGGATTTAGATTGTGGGAGACAGGGCTCAATAGGGATGGCATCTCCTAATTGCCAGGCTTTTTTCAGCCAAGATTTAATGGTATCGAGGTTGGCAGGAGTGGCGATGCCCAAGGTGGCAATGGAAATGCCATTGTATGATTCATGGACCGATTCAATGCAAAGTTTGGATTGAGCAGCAATAAGACCACAATTACAGAATTCAGCTGCCTTATTGAAATCTTTGATTTGGTCAGCAATGATGTTTCCCTCGAAAGGGATGAGAACTTGACAACGGGTGGGCCCGTGGGTTGTCATTTTGGGTTTAGCATGTTGAGCACCTGTGGTTGTTGGTTTGGGGGCCTGAGGTTGGGCACTCCCAAAACCTGCCTTGTACATAGCAAGGACTTTGTTGTAAGATAGTTCAGGGAAGGCGAGTATCATTTCATGCATCTTGACCCCATCAATATTGGAGGAGTTGGAAGAGGAAGTCACTGGCTGGACACCCTGTCGGGCGGCATCAGCAAACGACACATTCTTCTTGTTAAAATGTTCCATAAGGGGTTTGTTGGATACCTTATGGTCAGGAGGAGGAATGGGGGGCAGCATATCAGAGGCGCCCTTAGGGTTAGGTTTTGATGGCTGAGCCTGGCCATCAGAAGAAGGGCACCCAACTGAACGCTCGAAGTTTCCATTCCTGTTCCTTGGAGTCACATGATTGGAAGGTGGAGGAGGGGCCCAGGAGATGCGAATAGGACCGGCAGGCTTCAAAGATGCAATGTCATTCTTGGCCCTATGGGAACCTAACATGGACAAAATGTTACATGCCTTATCAGAAGATGAAACGTCATTCTGGGGGAGAGGAAGGGTGCCCTCAACGGGAGGGGCTTGGTCAATGTTCATGTGGTCATCATCGATACGAGCTGTAGGGTTATTTTGCCCAATAACAATGCCAGGTGGAAATAGGGGGGTAGGGATGATAGACGGAGAAGGTTTATGTGCCTTTTTTCCCTTCCCTTTACCCTTAGGAGGGGGGGAAGAGTCCGTCATGGGAATATCGGAAGGAAGACTATAGTAGTGCCTCAATGCTTCAGCGATCATGAGTCTGCTTTCACCATTAATGGGTAAGCAGTCCCATCCTGACTCAAACATAGTTGTGAGTAAACAGTAAATTGGTTCCCCCATTTGGGGAAACCTCGGATCTTTCTCACCGGGTCGCAATCCAAGAGCGGCATGATGTTTGAAAAAGTTAGTAACATATTTAAGTGTCTCGATTGCTTTGAAGGCAGCTTCACCAACAATAACAGTTTCTTCAGTGGCTGTGTTTGATGGATCCTTAAGATCCGGAAAATGTGGCTGTGCAGGTTTGGATCCTTGTGGCTGTGCAGTGATGTCACCAGTGACATCATGTGTGACATCAGGTGTGACATCATTCATATTGGATGATCTGGCAAAGAAAGTAGCCGGGGTGCCAGATGGCACAGCATTCCCTGACTCAGCAGATCCATGGATCGCATGAGGCAGCCTTGAGGTGGGTGGGGGTCCAAAGAGCCGAATGGCAGGTTCCCCATTCTTGAGAATCCCATCCTCTAGGTCACTCCACATGTCCCCGCGAGAGTTCAGATTGAGAGGATCAGGGGGATTTAACTCACCTAGGAATCCCTCACCAAACAGACGGAAAGGAATAGATGACTTAAAGCCATCATATGTGCTCATCGATGCAGTTCTTGAGATGGCTTTAGGTGTGGTGTCCAATCCTCGGTGGACATCACGAGCATGGGCTCGCTTGGTGCGCGATGAGGGAGGAGGGGGAGTTCTAAGGGCAGAGTGTGATGCTGCACAGGAGAGTGCAACAGGAGCAATTATAGGGGAGGGAGGGGTTGAAGATTCAGATGAGTCAGAGTCACTCTCACCACTTCCTTCTTCATCAGAACCAGCTCTGGATGGAGCAGCAGACTTGGCATCGTCAAGGACAGAGTGTTTAGTTGATTTGATAGAGAGCATGGGCGAAGATGAGCAGTCGTGCTTGTAAGTTGAGACACATGTTTCAGTGTCAGCAATATTCATGGGGTCCGAAGATGGCGGAGGGGTACCCTTAAGGTCCACCCAGTGCAATGGTACAGTCATGTTGATAGAATTTGTAGTCAATGTAGTATACTGTAAGACACCGTCAAAGAAATCGATGATGGTGGTAAGAGGGAAAGGAGGATGATGCCGGCCTGTCCCCCTATACCACCCAAGCAAGTGCCCCCTAAGGCGCGCACTAGTGGCCCCCCTCAAGTGCCTATTAAGGCGCCCATCCCCACTTCTGCTCCAGTGCCTCATCAGCACTCGTTTGCAGAAGCCGCCCATTCCAGTGCTTCAGCACTGCCTGTGTCACTCATCAAGTTGGCACAGGCAAACCCCTCCCTTGACCCTGATCATGTCACCGCAATGCATCAGGCCGCCACTGCCACCACCGGCTCTACCAAGAAGCCACGCATGACCACCACCGGGCCCACCCACTGCCAACTGTTCCTTGATTTCACTGGGGATGCCAGTGAGATCACCTATCTCCACCACAAGGCCATGCACCTCCTCAATGACACCCTCTCATGTGCAAAGTCTTCCTTGTGCATTGAGAATATCACCAAGGCATACAGCACTATTGCGCTGTACACCTCCGCCATACCCTCAGATTCCGACATCACTGTCATCAAGTCTGCCATCCCCTCTGTCTTTACCGCCCCATTTGAGCTGAAGACACGCTGCCCCAGGTCGAGGTCTTACCTCAAGATCCTTGACGTCCCCTTCCACATGAATGGCATCTGTATTACGCCAGTTCAGATCACTGATTGCATGCAATTGTCTCCATTCAAGGACACTTTCACAGACATTTCATCTGTGTACATTATGGGCAACTCCCCCAAGGCTGACACTGCAACCATTTGGTTTGACCTATGGGACTCTCAGTCAGGAGCTGGTGCCAAGAAGCTCCTCAACAAGTACCTCGACTTCAATGGTATGCAGGCTGTTTTTTTTTTTTTTTTTTTTTTTTTTAAATCAAGTGCGACCCCAGAGGGGTCACCAATTTATAATGCGGTGCGCGATAGCAGTCCGCACCCGACTATCTACTACAGGGAACCAATACCACTACTGACTACGCAAGAGTAAACAACCGGGAATATATATAATAGTCCTATCTGAGACAATACACGAAACAACAGCAGAAGGGGGGGCTAGGCATGTGACAAAATACAAAGAAATGAAACCTATACTGATATCACTGCATCTGAAATGGCAGGCCTTGGGGTTCGTGGGGGCCCACCCGGTGACCGGCGATGGATGGGGGACGATGCGTTGACACTAGGGAGCTCCCCCTAGGCCCAGGGCCGACCAGCTGGACCAGAATGGCTTTGCAGCCAATCCCGATCAAACTGGTGGTGCCAGAACATGCACTTGTGGTCAATAGCAGCATATTCCTTGCCGCAATTGACGCACTTGATATGGGGACAGGGATCCCTGGCGGGTGTGGGCTGAATGGGGGGGTTAGCCTTTGGCAACCCATTACAGCAGGAGGAGGTAGTGCGGTGATTCTTGGACCGATGTGGCCCACTGCATTGTGAGCACCTGAGCGCACGGTTGCGACAGGTGGTGGTAGTGTGGCCCCAATGCCAGCATCGTTGACACTGGGGGGTCCTGGGGTGAGCACGTGCAGCCTTGATCATAGTCTGCATGCCGTCGAAGTTGAGGTATTTGCCGACCAGGCGCTTAGCGTTGACACTGGACTGAGAATCCCAAAGGTCAACCCAAACGGTGGCGGTGTCGGCTTTGGCGGAGTTGCACATGATGCACACAGAGGAGACATTGGTGAATATCTCCTTGAAGGGAGACAAGCGCATACAGTCAGAGACATGTTGTGGGGTGGTGCAGATACCACTCGTGTAGTAAGGGACATCCAGGATCTTGAGGTAAGACCTGGACCTGGGATATTTGGTCTTCAGCTCAAACGGGGCTGTGAAGGCTGAAGAGAGGGAGGATTCAATCACTAATGCATCAGCATCAGTGGCAATGGCGTTGGTGTACAATGAGATGGTGTTATATGCCCTGGCAATGTTCTCGATGCAGAGCAAGCTCTTCGCACAAGTGAGAGAATCGTTAAGAAGGCGCATGGCCTTATGGTGGAGGTAGGTGATATCGCCGGCGTCGCCAGTGAAATCGAGGAAGAGTTGGCGCTGGGTGGGGCCCAATGTGGTCATGCAGGGCTTCTTTGCAGAAGGTGTGTCAGCAAGGGCAGCCTGATGCATTGCAGCAATGCGGTCAGGCTCGAGGGTAGGGTGGGACTGGGCAAGCTTAATAAGCACTGCCGCAGATGCAGGGGTATGGGTGATCTTAGCGAATGACTTTTTAGCCGCTGGGGTTGGGATGGGCGCTTGCCGGGCTTGGCCATCAGACCTAACCTTAGGAGTGGGGGGCACTTGAGTGGGCACTTTGCCACTAGTGCGGGCCTTTGCAGGTGCCCACTTGGGTGGTAGGGGGGAATGGGCCAGGGCGGGCCATGGTGCCTTGGGCATTTGCTTGGGCACCTTGGGGGAGCCCATGTCAATGTCACGTGGATCTGCTTTGTCAGCAGATCCATGGGTCGCCTCATGGACAACACACGTACGACTAGGGCCGGCCTCCAGAGCTCTGGTGGCACAATCCTGGATGAAACTCACAAATATGTCCCATCCCTGGGCACGCATATGCTTGCTGGTGAGGGCCATGTCACTCTGGCCACAGTTGAAGACTTCCGCAACAAGCCCAACAAGGGTCGGGGTGAGTACGGTGATGGTGGCCTTGGATAGGGGGCCTTGGGGGACTGACCTGACAAAGTGGGTGAAGAAGCAGAGCCCAGCAAGAGCCTGAGTCTCAACAGACTCCTCAGTTGACCCGGAGGAGACAGCGGACAGTGGTGCTGGGGGGGGTATGTTCTTCATGGGGTAGAACATCTGTCCACCGGCAGTGAAGGGCTTTGGAGATGGTGACAGAACATTAGCTATGAGTGGCGCTACCGGCTGTAATGGAACATCAGCAGCAGGCAGGGAGGAGGGACTGGGCGATGAAACATCAGCCTGGGGAGGACCAAAGAATCTGCGAACATTGTGGGGGTCATCGTAGGGGTTGAGATGTTCATCTTTGGACATCTCAGTGATGTTGAGCTTGTCAGCAGAGGCTTTGGTGGACTCGGTTGTTTGGCAGGGAGGCTTGTTAGACTTGGATTTACATCTGCCCATGTAGCTACAAGTAGACGCAGTGGTATTGAACTCTAATCACAACACACCAACTAAGAGATGGTGGTGGTAAGAGGCATCCCTCCTTGACCTCTTACCACCACCATCTATTCATTGGTGTGAAGTTAGATGTCTAGTGTACACCAATTCTACTCTAGCTAACATGGGTAGATGCAAATCTAAAGCTATTGCTCGTGAAATCACAAACATGGATCTAGACTCCGACATCGCGTCCAGCGATGATGAGCTTGACATGATCAAAGAGGCCCCCAGGCCCTCCACCTCCACCCAGCCAGTCCACACAATGGCGGATTTCAAGGCTCTGGCCACTTCCATGAGGGCTGACATTCAGTCGCCCTCACCCCTTCCCTTGGTGCCCGCTGACGTTCCGTTGCTGGCACCTACTACTCAGCCTCTGGTGACCTGTAGTCCCAAGGCCCCTCTTGTTGCTGGTGGTACCACGTACTACCCAGTCCCCACCCCTCCCCCAATTGTGACATCCACCCCATCGTCCTCCACCAGGACCATGCCTGGAGATGATGCCGTGGCCAAGCAGGCTTTCAACGGCCTCAAGAAGTTCTTGTGCTTCATGCAAGAGCTTCCTGATAATTCCCTCCTCGACGAGGACTATGCCAAGGCATGTGCTAGCTATCTTGCCTGTGCTGTCTATGAATTCGAGATGAGCAGGCATGGGAGTGCACGCATTTCCATGGGTGAACAGTGGGCCAGCCATGGCTGGACCACCTTTCACTCCTTCATGCAGGGCTTCACCTGGTTCAATGAGCTGGAAGCCTCCCCTAAAGACACATGCATCATCCACGAGGTGACCCATGGATCCGCTGACAAAGCGGAACCACATGACATCGACATGGGCTCCCCCAAGGTGCCCAAGCAAACACCTAAGGCCCCATGGCCTGCCCTGGCCCGTCCCCCTGTACTGCCCAAGCAAGCACCCCCTAAGTGTTAAAATGTAAAATGATAGAGAGTAGAGGATGATAAGAGAGTAGAGGAAAGCTCAGACACTGACACTGACACACACACAAAAGTGGGGAAGAAGATAATTGATTGGGAGGCTGAGGCCCTCCTTATATACCTAGCTACATGGTCTGTGCGCAGTATGGTCATGTGACTACAACTATCCCCATTTAGACAAAGGGGGTGAGGCTGAAGCTGGTCATAATCTAACACTAAGGTGCGTGCTAGTGGCCCCCCTTGAGTGCCCACAAAGGTGCCCATCCCCACTTCTGCTCTGGCGCCTCGTCAGTGCTCATTTGCAGAAGCCGCTCATTCCGGTGCTTCGGCACTGCCTGTGTCATTCATCAAGCTAGCACAGGCAAACCCCTCCCTTGACCCTGATCGCGTCGCTGCAATGCATCAGGCTGCCACTGCCACCGCCGGCTCTGCTAAAAAGCCACGCATGACTACCACCAGGCCCACCCGCCACCAACTGTTCCTTAATTTCACTGGGGATGCCAGTGAGATCACCTATCTCCACCACAAGGCCATGCACCTCCTCAATGATGCCCTCTCGCATACAAAGTCTTCCTTGTGTGTTGAGAATATCACCAAGGCGTACAGCACTATTGCGCTGTACACCTCTGCTGTACCCTCAGACTCCAACATCACTGTTGTTGAGTCTGCTATCCCCTCTGTCTTCACTGCCCCATTCGAGCTGAAGACACGCCACCCCAGGTCAAGGTCTTATCTTAAGATCCTTGATGTCCCCTTCCACATGAACAGTGTCTGTATTACGCCAGTTCAGATCACCGATCGCATGTGACTGTCTCCATTCAAGGACACTTTCGCTGATGTTTCATCCATGTGCATTATGTGCAACTCCCCCAAGGCCGACACCGCAACCGTTTGGTTCGACCTATGGGACTCTCAGTCAGGAGCTGGTGCCAAGAAGCTCCTCAACAAGTACCTTGACTTCAATGGTATGCAGGCTGTCATCAAGCCTGCCTGCACCCACCCCGGTGTCCCTCAGTGCCAGCACTGCTAGCGCTTTGGTCACTCTACTCCCACCTGCCGCAATCGTGCACTCAGGTGTTCCCAGTGTGGTAGTCCTCACTGTAGTGAGAACCATCTCCCCCTCAAGCACAAGTCCTGTTGTTGTGGCCATCGCCTGGAAACACGACATCATATACTGTGTTACTGCCCCCTCTATCCCTTCCATACTCAATGGGTGCAATGCACTTTCCCTCAGTATGAGTTCCTCATCGAGTTCTTGAAAAAGAACCCGGCCACTTTTGCCTTCAGCAATCATGACACACATCCACCGCCGCCTCAAGCTCCTGTGCCTGCTGAACCAAATGAAGGTGAACTATTCTCTTTCATTTCATCTCTTCTCTTTTCCTTTGAGTCTGATCTCTGTGTATGACACCTTGTTCAATAGTCTCTATTGAGTCTTTTCTATGTTGCTGGACTAATTGTGTATAGTCTCTGTCTTAAGCAGTCGAAGACCGCTTCGTGTACCCCAGCTTGCTGTAGTGTACCATCTGTTTGTAATATTTAGTTGAAAGTGGACTGTGATTGAGCACCGCTATATAAATTCATTGATTTAAAAAAAAAAAAAAAAAAAAAAAAAAGTAGTGAGAACCATCGCTCCACATCATCATGCTGTAAGGGGAGTCCGAAGGCAAACCCCCCTATCCTGCCCACACCTGCTGGGGAACCCTGTCCCCATATCTCATGTATCAACTGCAAGGGCAACCATGCAGCTGATGATCGAAAGTGCCTATTCTGGTGCCACCAGTTCAACCATGATTGGCTTAGCCGTCACAAGGAGGACAATAGGAGGCCCCGGTAGTAGGTTGTGTACCTGCTTCAACGCATCTTCCAACCCTATCAGTACGTCACTAGGGCCACACATACATGTAAGCTTACTGTTAGAGGTCTGCGAGTTGGACTTTAGTTTCATTTCTTTGTTACTATGCCATGTCTCTTTGCTGTTGAGTAGTGTACTATATTCGGACAGGACTTTATCTATTCTTGTCTTTGTAGTATTTGGTTTAGGTAGCGGTACTTAGGCCCTGTATTATGTTGGTGAGCGCAGACTGCGACTGGGTACCACGTAATAAATCATTGATTTTTTTTAAAAAAAAATGTTCCACAATGTCAGCGGAGTCATCAATGGTATCCAACCACTTGAGGAAGGATATGAGGTTGTTGAGGGCATACTGTGAGGTGAGCTCCTTCTTCTTCTTTCTCTTGGAGGAGGAGGTCACTGATGCAGGCATGACAGGGGGAGCATCGACAGGGTAGAAGGTAGTTCCACCAGCTGTGAAGGGTTTGAGTGGTGACAAAACATCAGCCACTGGGGGAGCAACTGACAGCAACAGAACATCAGCAGTTAGTTGGGAGGGGCCAGGTGACGAAATGTCAGCCTGGGGGGAGCTGAAGAACCCTTGTACATTGAGAGGGTTGTTGTAGGGGTTGAGGTGGTTGTCTTTGGCCATCTCAGCGATGTTGAGCTTGTCGTCGGACACGGTGGACTCTGATTCGAATGCTGCAAACTGGTTTGCAGTGGATTTAGACTTGCGCCTACCCATAGTAATGTAGATAGATGATGTAAGAATGCCTCAGAACAAACACCAACTTTTGATGGTGGTGGTAAGAGGACAAGGAGGGTGCCCCCCTTCATCTTTGTAAATTAGCTATTTGTTCCTCATTCCGAGTTTCTACTTTACCTTCTAATCATGCATTACATTCTCTTTTATCTGATCGTTTCTCTCTTGACTCTTCCCCCCATCCCCAATTGCTTCACCTTCTTACTCTGGCCAAAAAAGCTAAAGTCAAAGGCCCTATTATTGATGTAGATAGTTCTCTTTCTCATCTCTCTGATTTCTTCTCTCCCTTCACTCCTGAATCCAAGCCTGGGTCTTGTCTCATGGACATCTTTCCTGATCCATTCATTCTCATCCTTGTAATTGCTTGGACAAACATGAAATGTACAAACATGTATCATCTCTTGATTCTGTTTTTTCCTCTTCTTCTTCTGATTGTACTTGTATATCAGTTGTTACTGACACTTCTGTTCCACTTGTAGGTTCCTTTAGGCAGTTTTGGCAGCACATTTATATTGCGGCAGATGACAAGTGTCCCATGCTAAACAGGCAAGCAGCCGGGTGTCTTCCACAGATGCTGAACTCTACTCCATTTGTATTGGCATCACCAAGGCCATCTCCCTTCAGTGCAATAAAATTATCCTTATCACCAACTGTCTCCCAGCTGCCAAGCTGGCAGTCAATCCATCCATCCACTTGAGCCAGTCCCATTCCATCTATGTCTGCCAACTTCTATCTGACTGGCTCACAGCCAAACCATCTCGATCCATTGACTTCTGGGACATCTCCTCTAAGTGGTGTTGGAAGCCCCATCTCAAAGTCCATAATGACATCACTACCACATGCATCCACACCCCTCCCCATACAGGTGCCCCTCTTGACTTCTTGTGTGTTAAGCGCACAAATGCTACAGGTGGGGAGCTGACGTCTAGGACCAGATGGACAGAGGTGTGACAGAGTTAAGGCAGGAGCCAGTCGTGGCCTCAACTTATGTGTTGTGCTGACTACTGACACTTGACCCAGATTTCAGACAAGATAAGAGAACAGAGGACGAACAGAGAGTAGAGGAAAGTAGTGTATCACTAAGTTGATTATCAGACTGAAGAATCCAAGTACAAAGTCACACTACTTATATACGATGCGGAATATAGGATCAGATAAGGAAAACAAGCAAAGTAGTAAATGGAGAAATAATCAAAGTGGAGTCCGCAAATTTTACAAGGCTAGAAGATAGAAAATTTACTATTAAACAGTTGTCAGAAAATTTCAACAAGGCAGTATGAATTAATAAAATGGAAGATGTCAGAATAAGTCCAAAGGTGAAAGACCAATAAAAACCGAAGTAACCAATATGTGAGAACGGATAAGATTTCATGAAAATAATACCAAGTTTGAACCGTTAGCTGTTCTTGAGGACCAGCTTGTGACAGTATTCCCCCCTTAGGGCTGAGCCCTCAAAGCCATGTGACTTGATCGTGGGAACCAATTCAAACTCTGTATAAATTCCACTCTGAGGAAAAATTAAGCTTTCTCACAACTTAATCCCCTTTATCTACCATGGCGCCCAACTCTACCACTCAAGGCTCTGACCCAATGTCCAATATCGATCTGGAAGACAAGCTGCGACGAATGGACGAGGAGGATGACCGCAAAGTGGCCAAGGAGGCAGAACAGATGAAAAGGGAGGCTGAGGAGGCAGAGCAAAAGAGGCGCGAGGAGGAGGAACACTGAAAAAGGAAGGATGAATTGTGGAAGAAAATGGCTGAGAAAAAACGGAGAGAGGCAGAGGAAGCAGAGAAGAAAAAGAGGGAGGCCACAGAGTGGTTGCAGAGGGAATGAGAGGAAGCCGAGCTTGCAGAACGGATTTGGCTAGAGGCTGAAAAGAAAGAGAAGGAGGAGGCTGGAGAGGAGGATGGTAAGGGAGAGGATGAGGGTGAAAATGGGAGTAAGTAGTCGTCTTGTCCTCCCACTCCTCCTATGTGGCTCGGCTTCTTGATCACAATCGTATTTTTGTCGCATGTCCTATTTTGTACTTCTGGTGTTGGACTTGGTGGAATGAATGTGGCTTTTCTTGGGCATTAAAGGTGTGAATAGAATATCTGAAGTAAGAAAAAGGGTCCGAGGGAGATGAGGCTATTGGGTGTAAGTAAAACCAGAATGGTAAGTAAGAAAGTACGAAAAATTGTTCAAGTCCTAATAAGAAGAAAGCTAGAGAGCTGGTATCAGAAGACGGATAATGAAAATACTTGGCAGAAAAAGAATTAAGGTAACAGAAGTGGACCAGGCTTGTCAGGATAAGCAGAATGGAAATCAGAAAGAAGTTCAGTTGTGTGCACAAGTTCGGTAGCAGGTAAACATGAAGATTCTTTGTCAGTATCTTCATATCCCAGCCAGATGACCTTGTAAAGTTTGCATACATGACGTTAATTGATCTTCGAGTCTACAATGCAGGCGATCTTGTACTCCAGTTTGTCATCAATGACAACAGGAGCAGGAGCTGGTTCTGTGTGATCAGGAAATGGATTGGGTGTGGTCGGCTCAAGCATGGAAACATGGAAGACAGGATGAACAGCACGCATGGAATCTGGAAGGCAAAGGGTGAACAAGTGAGAGCCAGGTTGAGTGATAATTTCATATAGACTGAGATATTTTTCAGAGAGCTTCTTGGATGGATGGGTAATACAGAAGAATTGAGCTTTCACGAAAACTTTCTGGCTGACTTTGAACTCTGGGGCTGGTAACCGATGTGCATCAGTGGATTGTTGGTAGCGCTCTTGAGCAGTGGCTATCTCAGCTTTGAGAGTAGTGTGTAATTCGTTGAGGTTGACTGCGAAGTCATGTGCACGAGCCAATGCGATATTGCATTCAGGATGGACTGTAATGTTAGGGTGATAACCCTTGTTGGCAAAGAAGGGCAAAATTCTGGTGGTAGCACTGGGCGCATTGTTGTATGCGAATTCTGCAAGTGGGAGGAGGTCAGACCAGTTGTTCTGCTGATAGTTGCAGTAAATGCAAAGGTACTGCTCTAGCATTTGGTTAGTTCATTCTGTCTGTCTGTCACCTTCAGGATGATAACCAGATGTGAAGTGAAGGCACATGTCCAGAGCCGTGCCAAGGGAATGGAAGAAGTGTGAGATGAACTCTGAACTGTGATCGGAAGTGACATGAGAAGGAACACCATGCTTAGAGAATATGTGAATAATGAATAACCATGCCAGTTCTGCTGAAGTGATAGTGTTGTGGGTTGGAATGAATACAGCCTGTTTTGAGAGTCGGTCGACGATAACGAGGACAGTGTCAAAGCCAGAGGATGAAGGGAGTTTCTCGATGAAGTCCATTGAAATTGAATTCCAAGGGCATTCAGGAATGGGGAGTTGCTTGAGGTTACCGTATGGCTTATGGTGCTGAGACTTGGATCACATGCAGGTAATGCAGGATTTACAGAAAGCCTTGACCTGAGATCGGATGTCAGGCCAGGTGTACTTGTATTGGATGAGTTTGAGAGTCTTGTTCTGACTGAAATGGCCAGAAAGGATGTGATCATGTTTGTATTGTAGAACTCTGAGTCGAAGATTGTTGACATCAGGTACATAGATCCTGTTGTTGAGCCGAAGAAAACCAGCAGAATTGACCGACCAGCGGCCTTTGGGATGAGTGATGTGGGCAGATGCGATCAGGTCTTGAGGAAGCGAAGTAAGGATATCAGAATGAAGTTTCTCGAGATCTAGTATGGTGGCAGCACGAAGGGAAACAGTTGAAAAATAAGTAGCTTGAACTGAAGCTGATAACTGTTCATGCAAAAATACAGGACGGAAATTATGAGGATTGACCGAAGTGTAGCCATTATTCCCCCCTTTAGGGTAGACATCCCATCATCTAGTGAGAGCATCAGGCTTGGTTCCGAGTCGGCCAGGTCGGAAACGGATGATGAGGTTGAACTGTGATATGAACTCAGACCAACGAGCCTGTCAATGAGTTAGGGTCTTTGTAGTGCAGAAGTATTCCAAGTTCTTGTAATCAGTAACAACTTCAATAGGAAGTGGGGCTCCTTCAAGGTAATGCCGCCAGGTGCAGAAAGCCTCGAAGATAGCAAGAAGCTCTTTGTCGTGAGTGTTATAGTTTAACTCGGCCATGTTGAAGGTGCGGGAATGGAATACAATCGGGTGGACTTTGTTGTCCTCTGTGACAATGGACAGGATGGCAGCTAGTGCATAATCGGAAGCATCAGTCTCAATGATGATCTGGGCGTTGGGTATCCAGTGAGTGAGGATAGGAGCAGTAGTGAATGCTTCTTTGAGGGAGTTAAAGGCTTTGCGACACCGTTCGTCGAAATTCCACTTAGATGCTTTTCAGGTGAGGTGCGTAAGTGGGACAACAATATCAGAATAGTTGTAAATGAAGTGTCAATAGAAATTGGCAAAACCGAGAAAAGACTGAATGTCTTTGACTTTCTTCAGTTCAGGCCACTTCTGGATGATTTTGATCTTGTCTTCCGACATTTTGAGACTGTCTGGTGAGAGGATATACCCAAGGTATTTGACAGAATTGGAATGGAACTTGCATTTTTCTGCTTTAGCATATAGGCCATGCTTGTGGAGCTGCTTGAGGACATCTCGAACATGTTTCTTGTGTGTGTCGAGGTTGTCAGAGTAGATGAGGATGTCATTGAGATAGACTGTGATGCAGATGTTGAGGAGGTCGGAAAAGATGTCATTCATGAACTGCTGGAAGGCTACAGGTGCGTTGGTGAGTCCGAAAGGCATAACCAGCCATTCAAAGGATCCATAGCAGGTCCTGAAAGCCATTTTCCATTTGTCTCCTTCAGCAATCCGAACAAGGTGGTAAGTGTGTCAAAGGTCTATCTTGGTGTAGATGCAGGCTTTGCGAGGAGAGTCGAGTAGGTCAGAGATGAGCGGGAGCAGGTAGCAATCCTTCTTGGTGATGTGATTAAGGCCACGGAAATTGACACAAAGTTGTAATGAACTGTCTTTCTTCTGAACGAAGAGAACGGGTGCACCATGAGGTGAAGAAGTGGGGCAGATAAATCCAATAGATACGTGTTCGTCGATAAATTCATAGAGCGACTCAAGCTCGGATGGAGATAATGAATAGATAGTGCCAATGGGAGGTTGAGCACCCTCTTCAATATTGATTTTGAGATCATAAGGGCGATGCGGTGCAAGGCTGTCAGCGCAAGCTTTGCTGAACACATCGGTGAATTCATGATATTCATCGGGTACTTTAGAAAGGTCAGTTGACTCGCCAGAAACCTGAGCCGAATTGGCGGAAGCGGAAGGTGAGCTGAGATTGAGGTGGAAGTTTACTGAACTAGGAAGGCATGAAGCATGAATGTATGCAGCAGCGTTGATGATAGAAATGTGAGGAGCTGTTGCAATACCAGGAGTAGACATAGAAGTCCCAGAAGATAGTGAATTCAGAGGAGGAGTGTCAGCCATCGGGCTAGGAGCGGGTGACAATGTAGGAGCCGCTGCAGGAGCAGATGCGATGCAGGCAGAAGGGGCAAGATTATCCTGCAAATGCAATCGGAAACACACATCCTCCTTTCCCTCTTACCACCATCATCGATTTCTTTGACGGTGTCTACATACATACTGACTACAAATTATACCACTATGACTGCACCATCGCACTGGGTAGACCTTAAGGGTACCCCTCCGCCATCTTCAGACCCAATCAACATCGTTGACACTGAAACATGTGTCTCAACCTACAAGCGTGATCGCTCTAACTCACCCGCGCTCTCTATCAAATCGAAGAGACACTCCGTATATGACGATGCCAAGTCTGCCGCTTCGTCGAGGGCTGGCTCTGACGAGGAAGGAAGCGGTGAGAGTGAATCTGACTCGTCTGAATCCTCAACCCCTCCTTCTCCTACACTCGCCTCCGCTGCACTCTCCCATGCAGCATCACATTCCTCCCTTAGGACTCCCCCTCCTCCCTCGTCACATACTAAGCGAGCTCGCACTCGTGATGTTCGTCGAGGACTGGACACCACTCCCAAGGCCATCTCAAGAACTGTGTCAATGAGCGCATATGATGGCTTCAAGTCACCTATTCCTTTCCGCCCATTTGGAGAGGGATTTATAGGTGAGCTTCAACCACCGGATCCTCTTAACTTGGACTCTCGCGGGGACACGTGGGGCGACCGAGAGGATGGGGTATTCAACAATGGGGTACCTACCAATCGGTTCTTTGAACCCCCACCCACCTCAAGGCTACCTCATGCGATCCATGGATCCGCTGAGTCAGCAAATGCTGTGCCAACCAGCACTCCGGCTACCTTTTTTGCCAGATCATCTGACAATAATGACGTCACACTTGACGTCATGCATGATGTCACTGGTGACATCATTGCACAGCCGCAGGAGCCTAGGCCTGCACAGCCACACTTGCCGGATCTCAAGGATCCATCTAACACCGCCACCGAAGAAACTGTCATCGTCGGCGAAGCTGCATATACTGTAAAGCACTTGAGGTGCTTAAGTATGTCACAAACTTCTTTAAACATTGTGCTGCATTGGGCTTACGGCCCGGGATGAAAGATCCAAGGGTTCCCCAAATGGGGGAACCTATCTATTGCCTATTAACCACTATGTTTGAGGCAGGCTGGGACTGTTTACCCATTAATGGCAAAAACGGACTCACGATTGTTGAAGTGTTGAGGCACTACTATGGTCCTCCTTCCAACATCCCCATGACGGACTCTTCCCCCCCTCCTAAAGGTAAAGGGAAGGGAAAAAAGGTATGTAAACCTTCTCCATCTACCATCCCTACCCCCCTATTTCTGCCTGACATTGTCGTTGGGCAAACTAATCCTACAGCTCACATCGATGATGTCACGAGCCGAACCTCAAGAACGGCTGACGGTTCGAACTTAGTATTATTTTCATGAACTCCTATCCGCTTTCGAATATCGGTTACTTCGGTTTGTATCGGCCTTTCACCTTTGGACTTATTCTGACACCTTGTCAGGATTTGCGAAATACCGGCGCTTACTAAGCGCGTGAAAGTTATGGAGAGGTCGGTCGTTGGCTTCAGCGTGTGTGCTGCGCCCTTCCGATATCGCGTCGACCGATTTGGTCTACGAGGAAGATGACAGGCAGTGCGAATTGGAATTCAACACTGAAGGAATAACAGACAGAGAATTCAGAGTGGAATCTTAGTCAATATTCAGAATGAATAATACATGAGCTAGTAGCGACATATTTAAGATAACGCGAAATTGGACAAATAACACGTAAATATCGCGAAGCTCACAATGCGACGATAAACGAATAAACAGATAAACGAAAAGTAAATAGACAACGACAAACGCGACGCGATGGAGAACAATAAACATAAATGGAATGGCGGAAACGAATATGAGCGCAAATGAAAGGAGGATAGAATGATGAGCAGAGACAGGCTGCGAAATATTTATAGAAATGATAGATAATGAAAAATCGTGGGAATCAGAAGTCGAAAAAATAGTCGGAGATCAAATCGGAGAGGTCGTGATCGCAGATCGTGACAGTATTCCCCCTTTAGGACCGAGCCCTCAAGGACTTACTGATCCTTGATCCCTTATCAAGATCATCTTGCCTCCTACCACCATGGCTCCCCGCTCCTCGAAGAAAACCCCCGACCTAAGCGCAATGACCAATGACGAACTCATGGCTGAGATTCAACGTCGGAACACCAAACAGGGAGCGAATGTACGGCCAGCGATGGCTGCGGTGTTGGGAATGACGATGAGTCAACCCAGCAACAGTGCGACAACGAATCCAGCTTCTACTGCGACACGAAGGACCACTAGATCGCGACAGATAGTCCAAAGCGATGATGACGATGATGATGAAGAGGAAGAGTCGCAGATATCGTCGAAGGGTAAGGGGAGAGCACCAACGAGGGCATCAACGTCGAGAACGCGCGAAGTAATGGATCATGTATCCGTTCCTATCGCAATGTCGAGTAGGGCTTCGTCAAGCTTCGCTTGGAAGAAGAACGGTGCCCGTCAGCAGAACCCGACCGATGGGCTACCTTACCGAAAGAGTTACGTGACGTGTTCGCAATGCGTCGCTGGGCAGCGGGAGTGTAAGTCGCAGTGTGGATTAGGGAAATGTACGTATTGTGCGCAAGCAAAGAAGGGGTGTTACGATCCGCAGGATGATCCGAAGAAGGAGGCCTCTAGTCAAGGAGTGAGCTTGTCGCTGATCAGAACGACAGCATCAAAAAAACGAAAAATAACAGCGCCTCCCATGAGTCAACCGTCGCTATCGAGCTCCGGTGATTGGGGATCGAGTTTCGCACCACCTCTGTCCACTCAACCGTTGTCCTCTTCGCAGTGGAATCTGCCTGAAATCCCGCCCGCTGTGGACGATGATACATTTGGAGCGATAGAGATTAGGTCACCCGCGATCGTCGCTGAACAGGACACTAGGATGGTGGTAAGTCTGTTCGCAGATATGTAATGCAACGTTACTAAAATCGCGATGAAGTCTCCTCAGCCCCTTCCGCCCCAACTATCGCGGGCTCCCGGTCATTCCCCAAATCTTTCGCGAGAAGTCGCACGATTATCATCAGCAGTGGACAATCTGGAGATCACGACGAGGGAAAATACGCAGGCACAACTTCAGAATCGGGTTATGTTGCAACAGCAGGTTAGCGCGTTGGATGAGCAGGTGTCGGCATCGAGGGAGACTACGAGGGTGTTACAGGCGCATGGAAGGACACTTGAGAGGCTCGTGGCGATCGAGGAGGCGAAGCTAGCGATGGCGCAGGGATTGAAGGATGGTGCGGGACGTGGGTATCGGAAATGAGGGAAGGAGGGAGTAGAAAGGACAAGGACTATAAAGAAAAGGACTATAAAGAAAAGGACTATGAAGATCGCTGTCGTCGTTGTCTCTGCTTTTAATGAAGAATAATTGTATACTACTCAAATGTTTTTTCTTTTGGTTTTTCTTGTTTCGTAATAAATGCTATCTTGATGGAATGAAGTGAGTATGGTGTGAAAGAAAAGGAAATCGAAAATGAGATGTTAAGGACTGGAATATCGACTTGGAATGAAAAGGAATGTTGCGAGAAACATGCGAAAGAATGTCTGTAAAAGATTGAAAATGATAGTGAGTAGTTTTAAAGTGAAGAGAGAGGTCCAGGTTTATCAGGGTACATGCGGTGGAAGTCGGAAACTAGGTCTATGGCATGTTCGAGCTCTGTCGCAGGTAACCACGACTCTGCTTCGTCCGTATCTTCATAACCAAGCCATACTACTTTGTAAAGGAGTTTACAAGCGCATCGACGTCGATCGATCTTTGAATCAACGATGCGATCAACTTCGTATTCTGGTTCTCCATCAACCTCCACTGCAGATGGTGGTGATGTGACGCGATTTGGAATGGAGCTAGGGGTGAAAGGTTCGAGCATGGAAACATGGAATACAGGATGAACAGCGCGCATAGAGTCAGGAAGTCGAAGAGTAAAAGAATGTGAACCTGGTTGGGAGATAATTTCGTAGGGTCCAAGGTATTTTTCGGAGAGTTTCTTCGAAGGTCTCGTTGTGCGGAAGTACTGCGCTTTGACAAAGACCTTATCACCAATCTTAAATGCAGGTGCAACAAGACGGCGATCATCAGCATCGGCCTGATAGCGACGCTGGGCATGAGCGATTTCCGACTTGAGAGTCGAATGTAGTTCGTCTAAATCCACAGCAAAGTTGCGGGCACGAGCTGATGCGAGATCCCTCTCAGGGTAAACTGTGATATTAGGGTGGTAACCTTTATTAGCGAAGAACAGAGAGATACCAGTGGTAGCGGAAGGAGAATTATTGAAAGCGAACTCAGCTATAGGTAATAGGTCGGACCAATTACTCTGTTGGTAGTTGCAATAAATGCGCAAGTACTGTTCAAGAGTTTGGTTAGTTCGTTCAGTCTGACCGTCACCTTCAGGATGATAACCTGACGTGAAGTGTAACTTCATGTCCAAAGCTTCTCCTAGCGATTGGAAAAAGTGCGAAACAAATTCCGAACCGCGATCAGAGGTAACATTAGCAGGGATACCATGTTTGGAGAAGACATGAATGACAAAGAGTTTAGCGAGTTCTGTGGAAGTAATGGTATCATGAGTTGGAATGAAAATCGCTTGTTTGGTTAGCCTATCCACAATGACCAGAATTGAGTCAAACCCTGAGGACTTTGGAAGTTTTTCGATGAAATCCATAGAAATTGAATCCCAAGGTCGCGATGGTATGGGAAGTTGCTTGAGAGTTCCATAGGGACGATGGTGTCGAGCTTTCGATCTTGAACAGGTAACACAACCTTTGCAGTAATCCTTGACAAAGCCGCGGATATTTGGCCACGTATACTCACAGCGAACAAGTTCTAGAGTTTTGTTTTGACCGAAATGGCCAGCGAGTGCATGGTCGTGATAGTACTGCAAAATGCGCAAACGAAGATCGTTAGTATCGGGAACGTAGATTCTACCATCAAGTAACAAGAAACCCTCAGAGTCTTTGGACCAGCGACCCTCTGGATGAGCGAAATGATCGGAAACAGAATCGTCAGTGGAAATAGCGGAAAGAATGTCTGTGCAAAGTTGCGAAATGTCCATAATAAGACCAGCGCGCAGCACAGGCGTATAAAGATACGAAGCACGAATAGAAGTAGAAAGTTGTTCGTTAGTAAAGACAGGTCAGAAATTGTGAGGATTAACCGTGGCGTAGCCATTATTCCCCCCTTTTGGGTAGACGTCCCAACGTCTAGTTAGGGCATCTGGTTTCATTCCAAGCTTACCAGGTCTAAATCGAATAACAAGGTTGAACTGCGATAAGAACTCGGACCATCTGGCCTGTCTGCGCATTAGTATCTTTGTGGTAGAGAAATACTCAAGGTTCCTATGATCGGTGACCACATCGATAGGAAGCACAGCGCCTTCAAGATAATGGCGCCAGATTCGGAATGCTTCAGAAATTGCAAGCAGTTCCTTGTCATGGGTGTCGTAGTTGAGCTTGGATGTGGAAAATGTATGGGAATGAAAAGCAATAGGGTGAATATCTCCATCAGGAGCAATGATAGAGAGTATAGCTGCCAGGGCATAGTCAGAGGCATCAGTTTCCACAATAATTTGTGTATCGGGAATCCAATGGGTAAGAACTGGTGCACGCGTAAAGGCCTCCTTGAGGGAGTTAAAAGCCTTGCGAGCTTTTTCGTCGAAGTTCCACTGTATGTGTTTTTGCGTGAGGCGAGTTAGTGGTACAACAATATCGGAATAACCATAAATGAAATGATGATAGAAGTTTGCGAAACCAAGGAAGGATTGTATGTCCTTGACCTTCTTCGGTTCGGGCCAGTCCTGGATAGTTTTTACCTTTTCTTCTGACATTTTCAGACTGTCTGGAGAAAGAATGTAGCTGAGGTATTCGACTGTGTCAGTATGGAACTCGCATTTATCAGCGCGAGCATAAAGGCCATTTTGGCGCAACCTTTTAAGGACTTCGCGAACGTGTTTGCGATGCGAATTAATGTCCTCCGAATATATGAGAATATCGTCAAGATAAACGGTTACGCACGTATCAAGAAGATCCTGGAAAATGTCGTTCATGAATTGCTGGAAGGCAGCAGGAGCGTTGGTGAGACCGAAAGGCATCACAAGCCACTCGAATGAACCATAGCGAGTGTGGAATGCAGTTTTCCACTCATTGCCTTCAGCAATACGAACCAAATGATAAGCATGTTGGAGATCAATCTTGGTATAGATACCAGCCTTTCGCGGAGAGTCCAGCAAGTCAGAAATGAGCGGTAGTGGGTAGCGATCTTTCCTAGTGATCCGGTTAAGACCACGGAAATCAACACAGAGTCGAAGAGAGCCATCTTTCTTTTTGATGAAGAGAACAGGAGCACCATGAGGAGAATTAGAAGGTCGAATAAAACCAATGGAAAGATTTTCGTCAATGAATTCTCGGAGTGCAGCAAGCTCAACCTGTGAAAGCGAATAAATCGTTCCAACAGGAGGAGAAGTGCCTTCCTCGAGATTAATGCGCAAGTCGTAAGGTCGGTGAGGTGGGAGACTGTCAGCATGGGATTTGCTGAAAACATCTGCGAATTCATGATATTCCGAAGGAACGTTAGAAAGGTTGATGGGATCCTGCGAAGAAGAAGAAGCAGCTCCAGCCACAGATGAGTGCCGGAGATCCAGACCAAAACGCATAGAGCCAGGTTGACGACAGACACGCGCAAATGCAGCCGCGCCAATCAGTCGAACGTCAGGTCGAGAAGTGGAAGAATCGGGAATTGGTGAGATTGTATCAGGAGCCGGCGATTCGGCAGAGATAGGCGCACAGACAGAAGGAGTAGCAAGATCTGATTGCAGAGTAGATCGGAAAGCGATTTGACCTGAAACCCAATCAATCAACAGATTGTAGTGGGCAAGCCAATTATGTCCAAGAACCACAGAGCAAGACGGATCAAGCCGAGTGACATAGAAGTCCAGATTTATACATTCACCAGTTGGAAACGAGATAGGGATTTTCGCAGTTTCTGAAATGAACGAATTAGATGAACCATCAAACAATCGCAACTCTACGGGAGGAATCGGAATAGTGGGTACACGGTATTTACGAATAAGCGAATTGTCTATGAAGCAATGAGTCGAACCACTATCAACTAGCGCAGTAAGTGGAATAGGGAGTGAAGAAGATTTGTCCAAAAGCAAAGAAGAAGTAAGCGAAATATGAAGAGAGTTCGGATCGGAAAGAGCGGACGCGTTGAGTCGAATACTCTCTGAAGCACAGGAGAGTTCAACGCGATCCTCAGCCTGTGCAGAGTTCTGAGGATTGCTTGCTATTTTTTCGAACTCTCGGATTGAGAGCCCGAAGGTTGCGAAGCATCCTTGGAGTCTGCGTCGGCCTTGGTGTTTCGCCCTTTAGGCTTGTTCGCATTAGAAGAAGAAGAAGTAGAATTGGAATTATTATTAGTATTACCGGACTCGTTCTTGCGAGGACAGTCACAAATCATGTGGTTTCCACCACAGTATAAGCATTGTCCATTTGCGATGCGACGCTGACGCTCTTGAGCAGTCAGCTTACCCTCCTTGTTGAGTTTTCCGGCGAGAGGATTGGAGGGTTGTGATGAGGAAGAAGGATTCGACGATTTCTGGAATGGTTTAGGATTGTTGGAAGGAGGATTGGAAGGTGTGTTGGGCTGCTGCGATGAATTCTGCTGGCGATTGTTGTTGTTGTTCTTCCCCTTGTTTTTATTCTGCTGGTTCTGCTGGTTCTGTGTATCAGGACACGTCGAAGACTGACCTGGTTTTTCACCAGTACGCTTCTTTTCGCAGACACGGGACCAGTAGTTGTTGTCGATTTGCATAGCGAGACATCGCATAGCAGCAAGGGAAGAGGGTTTGCCAGTAGGAGAGCTGGAAATGATGTCGGAAATGCGATCTGGAAGGCCTCGATAATAGCGGTAAACTAGGACGTTGTCGGGCCATCCCAAGATACTAGCAAGTCACGAGAACTCAACGTTATACTTGGTTATAGTCCAGTTATGACCCATGTGAAGGTGTTCCAACTCCTCCGCTGCCTCTGTCTCGCGATCAAGGGCCCCAAAATTCTCGTGCAACTCGTCCACAAACAATTGGAAATCCTGAAACCAGGAAATGATGTCCCAATCATACTCCACTTGAAGAACCGTTTGAAAGTGCTGCTGAGCGGGTCCCTTGAAAAAGGTCATCGCAAAGCTAACCTTCGCACGTTCTGTAGTGAATTGCGACAGATTAGTATTGAAGTATAAGCGGCATTGAAAAAGGAACTCGTCTAGTTTCTGAGGCTTGGAGCCGTCAAATGTGTCGGGCTCTTTAGCCTGAATGCGTTCCGTTTTAACGACAGGCTGGGGAGTATGGTTGCGATTTTCGAGATTAGTTGCAAAACGATCCATAATGTTCAGGAATCGTTCTTCAGGGTCTGGGTTTTGACGACGGCGGCAACGAGGAGGCTCATCAGGCTCATCCTCTGGGTCACCTTCATCATCAGGATCATCATTGGGAGGACCTCCATCGCCATCTCCACCTCCTGCATCAGCACCATCATTATCCAAATGTTCATCATCCTGACCCAAATCTTCAAGTTCGAAAAATTGGGTATTGCCCTCCGGTTCTTGTGCGTTATTCTCCTCTTCTTCCTCGTTGTCTTCGTTATGGTCAACACTGACCTGGTCGTGCTCAGGCTGGGGTTCATCTTCTTCGGACTCATGAATAGTCCTACACGAAGCTTCACGCCCATTTCGAGGTGGACCTGAAAACCGAGGAGTAGAAGGTGCATGTCGAGAGGGAAGTGGATGATTCTGGACAGAAATACCACGAGTACGAGCAGTATTGTGAGTAAGTGTTGTAGACATATTAAGAGAACGATACCAAAAGTTGGGTATTCTGAATATACTGTCAGGATTTGCGAAATACCGGCGCTTACTAAGCGCGTGAAAGTTACGGAGAGGTCGGTTGTTGGCTTCAGTGTATGTGCTGCGCCCTTCCGATATCGCGTTGACCGATTTGGTCTACGAGGAAGATGACAGGCAGTGCGAATTGGAATTCAACACTGAAGGAATAACAGACAGAGAATTCAGAGTGGAATCTTAGTCGATATTCAGAATGAATAATACATGAGCTAGTAGCAACATATTTAAGATAACGCGAAATTGGACAAATAACACGTAAATATCACGAAGCTCACAATGCGACGATAAACGAATAAACAGATAAACGAAAAGTAAATAGACAACGACAAACGCGACGCGACGGAGAACGATAAACATAAATGGAATGGCAGAAACGAATATGAGCGCAAATGAAAGGAGGATAGAATGATGAGCGGAGACAGGCTGCGAAATATTTATAGAAATGATAGATAATGAAAAATCGTGGGAATCGGAAGTCGAAAAAATAGTCGGAGATCAAATCGGAGAGGTCGTGATCGCAGATCGTGACACACCTTCCATTTTATTAATTCATACCGCCTTGTTGAAATTTTCTGACAACCGTTTAATAGTAAATTTTATATCTTCTAGCCTTGTAAAATTTGCGGACTCCACTTTGATTATTTCTCCATTTACTACTTTGCTTGTTTTCCTTATCCAATCCTATATTCAGCATCGTATATAAGTAGCACGACTTTGTACTTGGATTCCTTAGTCTGATAATCAAATTAGCGATACGCTACTTTCCTCTGCTCTCTGTTCATCCTCAGCTCTCTTATATTGTCTGAAATCTGGGTCAAGTGTCAGTAGTTGGCACAACACATAAGTTGAGGCCATGACCCACTCCTGCGTCCGACGACCGGCTCCTGCCTTACCTCTGTCACACCTCTGTCCAACTAGTCCTTGACGTCAGCTCCCTATCCATAGCGTTTGCGCGCTTAACAGATGATGACCGAATGAACATCAATCAAGCCCCTTCCAGTGAGGGCACCTCTCTCCTCCCCCAGAATGACTTTACGTCTTCTGGTAAGGCACATGACGTTTTGTCCATGTCAGGCTCCCTGAAGGCAAAGAATGACTTTACGTCTTCCAAGCCCTCCAGTCCTATTCGTGTCTCCCGGGCCCCTCCTCAACCTTCCAATCATGTGACCCCAAGGAACGGGAATGGAAACTTCGAGTGCTCAGTTGGGCGCCCTTCCTCTGATGGCCAGGCTCAGCCATCGAAACCTAACCCAAAGGGCGCCTCTGATATGCCGCCCCCCATTCCCCCTCCTGACCATAAGGCATCCACCAAACCCCTTACAGAACATTTCAACAAGAAGAATGTGTCGTTCGCTGATGCCGCCCAACGGGGTGTCCAGCCAGCGACTTCCTCTTCAAACTCCTCCTCTAGTATTGATGGAGTTAAGATGCGAGAAATGATACTTGCCTTCCCTGAATTATCCTATGACAAAGTCCTTGCTATGTACAAGGCAGGTTTTGGGAGCGCCCAACCTCAGGCCCCCGAATCTACACCCTCAGGCGCTCAACGCGCTAAACCCAAAATGACAACACACGGGCCCACCTGTTGCCAAGTCCTCATCCCCTTCGAGGGAAACATCATTGCTGACCGAATCAAAGACTTCAATAAGGCAGCAGAATTCTGTAATCGCGGTCTCATCGCTGCTCAATCCAAACTCCACGTCGAATTGGTCCGCGAATCATACAATGGCATCTCCATCGCCACCTCAAACGTCGCCACTCCTGTTGACCTCCATACCATCAAATCTTGGCTGAAAAAAGCCTGGCAACTGGGAGACGCCATCCCTGTTGAGCCCTGTCTCCCACAATCCAAATCCTTCCTAAAAATTGTCAGCATCCCTTATTGGGTAGCCAATTCATCCAACCCTCTCTCCCCCACTTTCGTTGAGCAGGCCCTTGGCCAATCGTCGCTCTTCAAGAATGTTATCCTTGCCGCTCGTCCTCGCGTCATGAAAGCTTCCCCAAAGTCAGACACAGCCATCGTGTGGTTTGACATCTGGGACTCCCAAAATGGTACCAAGGCCAAGACGTTGGTTAACCATACTATTAACTTCGGCCGACATATCGGAACTATCTGTGCTAGTAGTATGCACCCCGGCATTGCACAGTGCAGGAACTGCTGGTGGTGGGGTCATCCCACTCATGCGTGTCATGCCCTCGGCGCACGCTGTCAAATTTGTGGTGGTCCTCACCGTGTTAAGAACCATCGATCCATGACCTGGTGTTGTAAGGCCAACCCCAAATCCAATCCCCCCTGTGATGCCACTCCTGATGGCACTCCATGTCCTCACCTTGAGAACTTTAAATGCCTGAATTGCAAAGGCGATCATCACGCAAATGACACCAAATGTCCATTCTGGAGGAACAGGTTTGACCGAACCTAGCATTCTAACAAAGCCGCCGAATCATGCACTGCACGTGCCATTTGCACCAATTCCAATTGCTCCGGTGGCGGAGTTGCTGTTTAAATATGTCTGGTAAGAACAAACCTATCTCTTCTGTTTGTATATATTTGCAAAACGTTGGACGCTCTTATGCCCTGGTTGATACTATACTCAAGTCCAAAAAGCTGGACTTCGAAATCATTTTTCTACAGGAACCTCCATGGAATCATATTCAAAAAGCACCTTCTACAACTAACCCTGAAGGGGATGATGTCATTGGTGCTCCTATTCACCCTGAGTGGCTGTGTATGGTTTGCCCTACCAAGCCTAATGACCCCCGACCCCGTACTCTGACTTATGTTCACAGACGACTACTTCGCATGAGACCCATTATTCGACAAGAGTGGGTCAACCACCGCGACATACAAATCTTGGGTCTATTTAACCAGGGTAACTATATTCATTTACTTAACATATACTCTGACTCGTCCTCATCGGCGATCAATTTCCTTTCAACGAACTTCATTGACATCCCTAACATTATTTATATGGGAGGAGATTTTAATTGTCGATCTCCAGAATGGGACCCTTCAGCTACTTACATCCCTATGTCCCCAATAGCTCTAACAGAGCTGGCGGATGGCTTCAATCTCACAAGGTCCTCATCGACCGTAATATCCCCTACCCATTTCTCTTCCATTGAAAGTCATGACAATTCGGTTATCAATCTCATTTTTTGCACTAACAATTCCACCTCCCATATTATTGATGTTAATTCGAGGCTTCCATCGGATCACGCACCATTGATCATGGATCTTCCAATCCGCCCAGATTATATTAACTATAAAAAATGCGTACTACCAAAAGATAGTGATGAAGAGACAGCTTTCACTTCCCAAGTCTCTGAGCATCTAGCAGCCCTTGACTGTTCAGACATTCATTCCACCTCTTGTCTGAATGATATCTCTGACTCCATTTCTCAAATCTTTAATGAATCTTGGAATACAAACTCTAAAACTGTATAGATTACTAACCAGTCAAAGGAATGGTGGAACCCCCACTGTTCTGAGACTCTTCTTACCTACAGAAGAACAAAGGATCAAAAAGATTGGCGAGCATTCAGAGCGGCAACCAGAACTGCCAAACGCTCTTTCTTCGATACACGCATTCATGAAATCGCATCGACCAACAAACGACCCTGGGACCTCATGGAATGGGTAAAACAACGCAAACTCCCTGCCATTGAGGGCATCCACTATCAAGGACGACCTTGCAATGATCTTCCGGACCTATGGAATGCACTCCATTCATCATATAACTCAGCATCTGGCCGACCAGTAGGCTCTAACATTCTGAATGAAATGAAATCCCTTCCCCCCCATTCCTGGGCAAACTTCTCCATCCTTGAACTCACTGAATCCCTCTCTTCATGTGCTAATTCTTCAGCACCCGGGCCTGATCATGTCTCCTGGAAACATCTAAAGTCCATTGTCACCCACAATGAATGCCTCAAAAACATAATACTCATTGCTAACGCATGCATATGTCTCTCTTACTGGCCGAGTCACTTCAAGGACTCAGTCTCTATCATCATTCCCAAGCCAAATAAACCGGCCTATGATACACCGAAAGCATTTCGTCCCATTGTTCTACTAAACACTTTAGGTAAATTAATCAAGAAGATGATTGCTCGCCGCATGCAGTATGAAGCGGTGTATCTAGATGTTCTCCACCCTAATCAAATGGGTGGAGTTATCCAACGATCCACTGAGGATGCAGGAGTATTCCTCACTCATATCATTCAGGCTGGATGGGCTAAAGGTATGATTACCAGCGTCTGTGCTTTTGATATCGCCCAATTCTTCCCCTCCCTAAACCACGAAATCCTTACTAACATTCTATGATGACAGGGGTTCGCCCCAGAACTTGTTAACTTCTTTTCACACTACCTCATAGGTCGATCCACTCAATTCATGTGGAACACTTTCCTATCCGATGCCCATGACGCGGATGTTGGCGTAGGGCAAGGCTCCGCTTTATCACCCATTCTATCCGCACTCTATCTAGTGCCCCTCATGTTCATGTTCGACCAACATGCTCAACTACAGTCTATCCCTTCTTCCCTTTTATCATTTGTCGATAATGGGCTTTGTATATCTCAAGCGAAGAATTATACTAACACTATTTCTTCCCTCAAATCAGCTTATTCCATCATTAACTCCATTTGCACCGATCTCGGGCTTGTCATTGAACATGATAAATCTGAGGTCTTTCATTTCTCCCGACATCATAACAATTCTAATCCCCCCCTTGATTTATCCGAGGTTGGCGGCCCTCTACTGTATCCTAAACGTGTCTGGCAGTACTTAGGTTTCTATTTCGACCATCGACTATCATTTCAAGAACACGTTCAGTATTACTCTACCAAAGCATTATCCACAGTGAAAGCTATGAGTATGCTAGGCAACTCCACCCGAGGCCTCCTCCCTCTACAAAAATGTCTGCTCTATAGGTCATGCGTTGTCCCTGTGGCCACATATGGATTCCGACTCTGGTACTTTGAAGGCGCTTGTAACAAGGCGCTTCTCAAGTCCTTATCATCTATGCAAAGACGCGCGGCTCTCTGGATCACAGGCGCCTTCCGTACTTCCCCATCAGGCAGCACTGAAAGCATTGCTGGACTCATTCCAATTCACCTCCCTCTTCGTAAATTAGCTATTCATTCATCATATCAAGTCTCTACCTTACCCTCTAATCATGCATTACATTCTCTTTTATCTGTCAATTTCTCTCTTAACTCCTCCCCTCATCCCCAATCAATTCGCCTTCTCACTCCGGCCAAAAAAGCTAAAGTCAAAGGCCCCCTTATTGATGTAGATAATTCTCTTTCTCATCTTTCTGATTCCTTTTCTCCATTCACTCCTGAATCAAAGCCTGGATCTTGTCTCATGGACATCTTTCCTGATTCTATTCATTTTCACCCATGCAATTGCTCGGATAAACATGAAATGTATAAACATGTATCATCTCTTGATTCAGTTTTTTCTTCTTCTTCCGATCGTAATTGTATTTCGGTTGTTACTGATGCTTCTGTTCCACTCATAGGTTCCCTTCAGGTGGTTTCGGCGGCACATTTATATCGCAGCGGACGGCAAGTGTCCCATGCAAAACAGGCTAGCGGTCGAGCGTCGTCTACTGATGCCGAACTCTACTCCATTCATATTGGCATTGCCAAGGCCATTTCCCTTCATTGCGACCACATCATCCTCATCACCGACTGTCTCCCAGCAGCCAAGCTAGCAGTCAATCCCTCTATACACTCGAGCCAATCACACTCCATCCAAGTCTGCCGACTCTTATCCAACTGGCTAACGGCCAAACCTTCTCGCTCCATCGACTTCTGGGACGTCCCTTCCAAATGGCGCTGGAAGCCCCACCTTAAAGTCCACAATGACGTCACTTCCACATGCATACATGCCCCCCCTTGATTAGGCGCTACTCTCGACTTCTTGCGACGCAAAATCACCAACGACTGCCAGAAAGCCTGGGAGTCCACTTTCTGGAAGAAGAAGTACCGCGGCAGCGGTTTCCTTCTTTCCAAAAAGAATCGCAAGTTCCTCATCCCCACTTATGTCAAGGGGGGCACCTGGCTTCCCTTAGCCAATGAATCGCCATCATTATGTGTGTGTATGTCCCGCGCCATCCTCAATCATGCTCCTATTGGAGCTTATCGCGAGAGGTTCTTCCCCCTCAAGCCCAAGTCCTGTCATTGTGGCTATCGCCTGGAAACACGACATCATATCCTGTGTTACTGCCCCCTCTATCCCTTCCGCACTCAATGGGTGCAATGCACTTTCCCTCAGTATGAGTTCCTTGTCGAGTTCTTAAAAAAGAACCCAGCTGCCTTTGCTTTTACTAATCATGACATGCGTCCACCACCGCCTCAAGCTCCTGTGCCCGCTGAACCAAATGAAGGTGAACTATACTCTCTTATTTCATCTCTCTTCTTTTCCTTTGAGTCTGATCTCTGTGTATGACACCTTGTTCAATAGTCTCTATCGAGTCTTTTCTATATTGCTGGACTAATCGTGCATAGTCTCTGTCTCAAGCGGTCTTCGACCGCTTCGTGTACCCCAGCTTGCTGTAGTGTACCGTTTGTGTGTAATATTTAGTTGAAAGCAGACTGCGATCAGGCACCACTATATAAATTCATTGATTTTTTTTAAAAAAAAAATGCAATCAGAAAGATATACTGCTTGAAACCCAGTCAATCAATGGATTGTTTTGGGTGAGCTAGTTGTGTCCTAGTACCACAGAGCAGGAAGAATCAAGCCAAGTGACATAGAAGTTAATAGTCATAGATTCACCAGTAGAGAATGTAACAGGCAGATTCACAAGTTCAGTAATGTAACTATTCGACAATCCGTCAAATAGGTGAAGCTTGATTGGAGGTAAGGGCAAAGTTGGAAGAGAGTGAGTGCAGAAAAAATCAGAATCTATGAAGCAATGAGTCAAGCTGGAATTGACGAGAGCACAAAATGGTATCCATTGAATATTATCAGATGAGCAAATGACAGAAGAAGTGAGGGAAGCAATAAGAGAATTTGGGTCGGAAAGAGCGGATGCATTGAGGCGGAGGAGACTCTCTGGTGCACAGATGAGCTCAACATGACCCCCAGTCTGTGCAGAGTCCTGAGGGTCACCCTCTATTTTTCCAGACTCTTTTCAGAGTCCTTGGGTGGAGCCGCTTCGACCTTGCGGATCTTGGCCCAATTTTGTTTCTTGTGGCAATTCTCAACCTTGTGGCCTTTGCCGCTGCAGAATAGACAGAGATCTTTGTCGAGGTGTCGTTTCCGCTCCTCGGGTGTCAGTTTGCCATTTTGGCCGAGTTTACTAGAGAGGTCGAATTTCGGTGTAGGACGTTGGGTACTGGATGTGGATGGAGCAGGGGTATTGGATTTGGTAGTCGGGGCCTGCGACTGATTATGGTTGCTGTTGTTGTTGCTGTTACTGTTGTTGCCTCAATTGTTGTTGTTGTTGTTGCCAGGTTGAGACTGGCCGCATAACGGATTCGGGTTGGATGGATTGGAGTTAGAGGGCTTGTTGGGCTGCTTCTGACTGAGAGAATCAGTGGCATCCTTTTCTGCAGTGCAGGCACAAACATGTTCATGGTCATGCTCCCAGTAGCATCTGTCATAAACAATAGCCAAGCAATGCATTTCCTTGAAAGTAGTGGGTTTTCCCTGCTCGTGGGTACTGAGAGGGTCTTGGATGCAGTTCAGAAGTCCCTTGTAGTAACGATGACAGAGGACCTCATCATTCCAACTGAGTTGAGAGGCATGTTTGAGGAACTCTACGTTGTAGGTGGCAATCTTGTCACCCAGTTTCATATGAAGGGTATCAAGCATCTCAGCTGCTTCTCCCTTCAGGTTGGCAATGCCAAAATGCATACGGAGCTCATGGACAAATGCACTCCAATTGTCGAACCAGTCATGGAAGACACCCTGTTCTTCCTGAGTGAGGCCAACCTCGAACCAGTCAAGCGCGACACTGGTGAGGTAGGTCATAGCAAAGTCGACTTTCTGATTGTTGTGCTGGAACTGAGTGGGATTGGCTCGGAAATATAGATGGCATTGGATTAGGAAAGTGTTGAGTTTTTTGGGGTCAGAGCTGCTAAAAGTGTCTGGGAGGTGAGCCTTATTGACGCGAGTCTGGTTGGCTTGTGCAGCCGCTTGGTGATCAAGATTGTCAGCGAGCCTACCCAAGGCATCGGCTAAACGATCATTGTTGGGATTCTGTCAGGGAGCTCAGGAATGAGGTACCTGTCGAGGAGGAAGAGGCTCATCATTGGAGGAGTGGGAAGGGTCTTCAGGATCATTATCATTGGAGTCACCAGGACCACTGGGAGAGCCATTATAGATGGGTTCATCATCTTCATCATTACTATCGTGGCCCATAGATTGATTATCGGTGTAGTCTGGACCATCAGAGTCACCTGGTTCTGAGGGATCGGATGGATCTCTGTCAGATGGCAGACCACCAGGTGGGGCAGGAGTTCTGGGAGAAGGGATATTTTGAAAATGACGAGGAGGCAGTAGAGGAGAACTAGCAGATCGAGGAGTTTCTGGGAGATTGGGATTAAGACAATGTGAACGACGAGCATGGATACTGATACGAGAATTATTGTTGGTCAGACGAGAAGAGCTTGGGACAGGAGGAGGAGTGTGAGAGCGTTTCTGCTCTGGTTGCACAACGGTGGAGGTCTTGCCCTTGATAGTACAGGTGTTGACCATGATGACAGAAGTGCGAGTGCGACAGTAGAATCTGAGTCTGATAATACTGTTAAGCGCGCAAACGCTATGGGTGGGGAGCCGATGTCTAGGACTGGATGGACAGAGGTGTGACAGAGGTAAGGCAGGAGCAGGTCATCAAATGCTGGAGCAGGTCGTGGCCTCAACTTATGTGTTGTGCCAACTACTGATGCTTGACCCAGATTTCAGACAAGATAAGAGAACAGAGGACGAACAGAGAGTAGAGGAAAGTAGTGTATCACTAAGTTGATTATCAGACTGAAGAATCCAAGTACAAAGTCGCACTACTTATATACGATGCGGAATATAGGATCGGATAAGGAAAACAAGCAAAGTAGTAAATGGAGAAATAATCAAAGTGGAGTCCGCAAATTTTACAAGGCTAGAAGATAGAAAATTTACTATTAAACAGTTGTCAGAAAATTTCAACAAGGCAGTATGAATTAATAAAATGGAAGATGTCAGAATAAGTCCAAAGGTGAAAGACCAATAAAAACCGAAGTAACCGATATGTGAGAACGGATAAGATTTCATGAAAATAATACCAAGTTTGAACCATTAGCTGTTCTTGAGGACCGGCTTGTGACATTGCAATGCAAAGCCACCAACAACTGCTAGAAATTCTGGGAGTCTACTTTTTAGAAGAAGAAATACTGTGGCAATGGTTTCCTTCTTTCTAAAAAGAATCACAAGTTCCTCATCCTCACATATGTCAAGGGAGGCACTTGGCTTCCTCTAACCAACAAGTCACCATCTCTATGCACATGCATGACTTGTGCTATCCTCAATTATGCTCCTATTGGAGCTTTTTGCGAGAGATTCTTCTCCCTCGAGCCCAAGTCTTGTTGTTGTGGCCATCACCTGGAAACATGACATCATATCCTGTGCTATTGTCCACTCTACCCCATCCACACTCAATGGGTGCAATGTGCATTTCACCAATATGAGTTCCTCATTGAGTTCTTGAAAAAGAACCCAGCTGCTTTTGCCTTTACCAATCATGACCCATATCCACTGCCGCTTCAAGCCCCTGTGCCTGCTAAACCAAATGAAGGTGAACTATATTCTTTTATTTCATCTCTTTTCTTTTCCTTTGAGTCTGATCTCTGTATATAACACCTCATCCTATAGTCTCTCTTCTGAGCCTTCTTTATTTTGCTGGACTAACTATACATACAGTGGCTCAAAAAACTGTCCCAATGTTTTCACATTTTGGACACATTTGCTAATACCAGGCCAGATATATGGTGTAGCATTCTGAAAATATTCACACAAGTACCTTGACATATTGGGAGCATAAATTCCCATGATCACATGATCTTGTACGTCGATGAACTATTAATGAATTACTGAAAATATCTACTCATTGGGACAGTTTTTTGACCACCTGTCATCTACCTACTCAATACTTTGTATGACCTCATCTTGCCCTGATAACTGCCTCAATCCTTCTGGGCATGCTTTCTATCAGCCTTTGGCAACTTTTGCCAGAATATTATTCCACTCCTCTACTAGCCTCTCCCACAATTCAAATACTCCCTTGGGGGGTCTTTCATATGCCTTCAGCTGGCTCTTCAGGTAGGTCCAGAGGTGTTCAATGGGATTCAGATCAGGGGATTGTGCAGGCTATGGTAGAACTTGAAGGTTGTTGTCCACAAACCATTGTTGTCCCAGTTCTGAGGTGTGTTTTGGGTTATCAGCCTGCTGGAATATCCTCTCCTCCTCCTCCATCTCCAACTTTTCAAAGCTTTTCACCACCCCATTGTCCAAAGTCTTGCAGTATTGCACTGCATCCATATTCCCTTGAACCTTTATCAGCTTTCATACCCTATTTCAGCCCATACACCCCCACACCATCATGTTAACACCTCCTCCATGTTTGACAGTAGGGAGAGTAGTCCTATCTGACAGTGGTTCCCCCCTCTCCTTCCAGGTATACACCTTTCCATCTGACCCAATCCTGTTGATCTTTGTTTCATCTGTCTACAACACCCTTTTCCAGTCCTCCACTGTCCAATTCCTATGTTTATGTGCAAAGTCAAGGCATTCCTCACAATGTTGCTTTTTGAGTAGAGGTCATTTAATCTTGGTTACAGAGTGAAATTCATTGTCCTGAAGGGTATTTCTGACAGTTTGGAGTGTGACAGGGTCAGACAGAGTAGAGTTAATGAAATTTGTAGCCTGGACAGCATTGTCTAGCTTTCCAGAGGTTATTTGGTGAATTATTGCTTTTTTATCATGAGGAGAAAGCTTGGAAGGATATCCTCCCTTGTTGTTTTCCTCGTCCCCATCAACTTCTTCCTTGATCTTCCCAACAGTAGACTTGCCTAGACCAGTTTTATGTTCAATCTGGTGCAAGGAGTAGCCATCTTTGAGAAAAGAAGTGACTTGAGAGTATTGGGTAGAGGAGATAGCTTTCATGATGTAGTGGCAGGAAGAAAGACAGTTGTAACCATCTCAATGTGTCAACAAAGGTCATATGATCTTATTTATTACTCCCATGCCTGCTCTGATGCTCCCCTGGCATGTTACAAGGTAGATACTGGGAGGCTGACAGGGGGTCAAAAAACTGTCCCAATGAGTAGATATTTTTGGTAATTCATTAATAATTCATCGACATACAAGATCATGTGATCATGGGAATATATGCTCCCAATATGTCAAGGTACCTGTGTGAATATTTCCAGAATGCTACACCATATATCCAGCCTGGTATTAGCAAATATGTCCAAAATGCGAAAACATTGGGACAGTTTTTTGAGCCACTGTAGTCTTTGTCTTAAGCAGTCTTCAACCACTTTATGTACCCTGGCTTGCCATAGTGTACCATCTATCTGTATTATTTAGTTGAAAGTGGACTGTGATCAAGTACCACTATTGTCAAGATTTGCAAAATACCAGTGCTTACTAAGCACACGAAAGTTGCAGAGAGGTCAGTTGTTGGCTTCAGCATATGTGCTGCGCCCTTCTGATATTGCTTCGACTGATTTGGTCTATGAGGAAGATGACAGACAGTGCAAATTGGAATTCAACACTGAAGGAATAATGGACAGAGAATTCAGAGTGGAATCTTAGTCGATATTCAGAATGGTTAATACATGAGCTAGTAATGATATATTTAAGATAACACGAAATTGGACAAATAACATGTATGTAAATATCATGAAACTCACAATGCAATGATAAATGAATAAACAGATAAATGAAAAGTAAATAGACAATGACAAACATAACATGATGGAGAATGACAAACATAAATAGAATGGTGGAAACGAAATGAGTGCAAATAAAAGGATGATAGAATGATGAGCAGAGACAGGCTGTGAAATATTTATAGAAATGATAGATAATGAAAAATTGTGGGAATCGGAAATCGAAAAAATAGTCGGAGATCAAATCGGAGAGGTTGCGATCGCAGATCATGACAACTTTACAAATTTATTGATTTTTTTTAAAAAAAAAAAAAAAAAAAATAGGCACTATGACCTTGACTTCACCCTTGGAGTAGATGTAGATGGAACTGTTGCTCTGGAGTCATTCAAAGCCCAGGGAATCAAGCAGTGTGTAGCTTCTTGTTCCACTGTCTAGCTGACTGTTTGAGGCCATGGAGTGACTTGTGCAGCTTGCAAACAATGTTTGGACCTCCCTGGTAATATCCTTCTTTTTGTTTTTTTTTGTTTTTTTAAAAAATCAGTGGACCCTGAAGGGGTCCAAATTTATAATGCGGTGCACGATAGCAGTCCGCACCTGACTATCTACTACAGGGAACCAATACCACTACCAACTACACAAGAGTAAACAACCGGGAATATATAAAAGTCCTGTCTGAGACAATACGCGAAATGACAGCAGAAGGGGGCTAGGCATGTAACAAGATACAAAGAGACAAAACATATACCAATATCACTGCATCTGGAATGGCAGGCCTTGAGGTTGGTGGGAGCCCATCTGGTGACTGGTGATGGATGGGGGATGATGCATTGGCACTAGGGAGCTCCCCCTAGGCCCGGGAGTGACCAGCAGAACCAGAATGACTTTGCAGCCAATCCCGATCAAACCAGTGGCACCAGAACACGCACTTGCAGTCAGTAACAGCATGTTCCTTGCTGCAATTGATGCACTTGATATGAGGACAGGAATCCCCGGTGGGTGTGGGCTGGATGGGGGGGTTGGCCTTCGGTGACCCCTTACAGCAGGAGGAGGTGGTGCAGTGATTCTCGGACCAATGTGGCCCACTGCATTGTGAGCACCTGAGTGTGCGATTGCAACAGGTGGTGGTAGTGTAGCCCCAACGCCAGCATCGTTGACACTGGGGGGTTCCAGGGTGAGCACGTGCAGCCTTGATCATAAACTGGACACTGTCGAAGTTGAGGTATTTGCGGACCAGGTGCTTAGCATTGGTGCCAGACTATTTTTTTTTTTATTTTAAAAAATCAATGATTTATTATGCAGTGCCCGGTCACAGTCCGCGCTCACCAACATAATACAGGGCCTAAGTACCGCTACCTAAACCAAATACTACAAAGACAAGAATAGATAAAGTCCTGTCCGAATATAGTACACTACTCGATAGCAAAGAGACGTGGTATAGTAACAAAGAGATGAAACTAAAGTCCAACTTGCAGACCTCTAACAGTAAGCTTACATATGCATGTGGCCCTAGCAATGTACCGATGGGGTTGGAAGATGTGTTGAAGCAGGTACAGGACCTACTACTGGGGCCTTCTATTGTTCTCCTTGTGACAGCTAAGCCAATCATGGTCGAACCAGTGGCACCAGAACAGGCACTTTTGATCATCAGCTACATGGTCACCCTTGCAGTTGATACATGAGATATGGGGACAGGGCTCCCTGGTGGGTGTGGGCAGGATAGGGGGGTTTGCCTTTGGACTCCCCTTACAGCACAACAATATGGAGCAATGGTTCTCACTACAGTGAGGGCCACCACACTGGGAACACCTGAGTGCATGGTTGCAGTAGGTGGGAGTAGAGTGACCAAAGCGCCAGTAGTGCTGGCACTGAGGGACACTGGGGTGGGCATGGGTAGGCTTGATGATAGCCTGCATACCATTGAAGTCAAGGTACTTGTTGAGGAGCTTCTTGGCACCAGCTCCTGACTGAGAGTCCCATAGGTCGAACCAAACGGTTGCAGTGTCAGCCTTGGGGGAGTTGCACATAATGCACATGGATGAAACATCAGCAAAAGTGTTCTTGAATGGAGACAGTCACATGTGATCAGTGATCTGAAATGGTGTAATATGGACACTGTTCACATGGAAGGGGACATCGAGGATCTTAAGATAAGACCTTGACCTGGCATCCCTCCTTGTCCTCTTACCACCACCATCGAAAGTTGGTATTTGTTTTGAGGCATTCTTACATCGTCTATCTATGCTACTATGGGTAGGCGCAAGTCTAAAGCTACTGCTAACCAGTTTGCTGCGTTCAAATCCGAGTCCGCTGTCTCCGACAACGAGCTCAACATCGCCAAGATGGCCGAAGATGACCACCTCAACCCCTACAACAACCCACTCAATGTGTGTGGGTTCTTCAGCTCCCCCCAGGCTGACGTTCCATTGCCTGGCCCCTCCCAACCGACCGCTGACATTGCATCGCTGTCGGTTGCTCCCCCAGTGGCTGATGTTCTGTTGCCACTCAAACCCTTCACAGCCAGTGGAACCACCTTCTACCCTGTTGTTGCTCCCCCTGCCGCACCCGTGTCAGTGACCTCCTCCAAGGGAAAGAAGAAGAAGGAGCTCACCTGAAAGCGCGCCCTCAACAACCTCCTATCCTTCCTTAAGTGGTTGGATACCATCGAAGATCCTGCCGAAATTGTGGAACAAGACACTCGGTCCATGGTTACCTGTTTAGCCAAGGCCTCGCATGCCGTAGCCAGCAAGCTGAAGATGAGCAGCATGCTGATCACCTCAAACTCTCTCAATGCCAAGGGCTGGGAGATGTTTGGAGATTTTCTGGGGGACTTCGGTCATAGGTTCTCGACCAAGGCCTCCCCTAAAGCGATGCGTGTTGTCCTTGAGGCGACCCATGGATCCGCTGACTCAGCGGGTCCATGTGACATTGATATGAGTTCCCCCAAGGCGCCCACTTTACCGCCCCGGCCCATCCCCCCTTACTGCCCAAGCCGGCGCCTGTGAAGGCCCACGCTAGTGGCAAAGCGCCCATTCAAGCGCCCCCTGCTCCTAAGGCTAGGTCTGATGGCCAAGCCTGGCGAGCGCCCATCCCACCCTTAGTGGCTAAGAAGTCGTTTGCTGAGGTAGCCCATACCCCAGCATCTGCGGCAGCGCTTATCAAGCTAGCCCAGTCCCACCCCACCCTCGAGCTCGATCACATCGCTGCGATGCATCAGGCTGCCCTCGCTGATGTGCCTTCTGCAAAGAAGCCCTGCATGACCACGTTGGGCCCCACCCGATGCCAACTCTTGCTCGATTTCACTGGCAGTGCCGGTGACATCACTTATCTCCACCACAAGGCCATGCGCCTCCTCAATGATTCCCTCACTTGCGTGAAGAGTTCACTTCATGTCGAGAACATTGCTTGGGCGTACAACACCATCTCATTGTACACCAACTCCGTCGCCACTGATGCGTCAGCATCAGTGGTCGAATCCTCCCTCTCTTCAGCCTTCACCACCCTGTTTGAGCTGAAGACCAAGCGCCCCAGGTCCAGGTCTTACCTTAAGATCCTGGACGTCCCTTATTACATGAGTGGCATCCACACCACTCCGCAACACGTTACCGACTGTATGCATCTGTCTTCCTTCAAGGAGACATTCACTAACGTATCCTCCATGCGCATTATGCGCAACTCCGCCAAAGCCTACACCGTGACTGTTTGGGTCGACCTTTGGGATTCTCAGTCCGGCGCTAACGCTAAGCACCTGGTTGGCAAATACCTCAACTTCGACGGTGTCCAGTCTATGATCAAGGCTGCACATGCTCACCCTGGGACCCCCCAGTGTCAATGATGCTGGTGCTGGGGCCACACTACCACCACCTGTCACAATTGCGTGCTCAGGTGCTCACAATGCAGTGGGCCACATCGGTCCAAGAATCACCATACCACCTCCTCCTGCTGTAAGGGATTGCCAAAGGCAAACCCCCCCATTCAGCCCACACCCACCAGGGAACCCTGTCCCCATATCAAGTGCATCAATTGCGGCAAGGAACATGCTGCTACTGACTGCAAGTGCACGTTCTGGCACCACCAGTTTGATTGGGATTGGCTGCAAAGTCATTCTGGTTCTGCTGGTTGGCCCTGGGCCTAGGGGGAGCTCCCTAGTGTCAATGCATTGTCCCCCATCCATCGCCGGTTGCTAGATGGGCTCCCACCAACCACAAGGCCTGCCATCAGATGCAGTGATATTGGTATATGTTTCATTCTTTGTATTTTGTCACATACCTAGCCCCCTTCTGTTGTCATTTTGCATATTGTCTCGGACAGGACTATTATGTATTCCCGGTTGTTTGCTCTTGTGTAGTCAGTAGCAGTATTGGTTCCCTGTAGTAGATAGTCGGGTGCGGACTGCTATCGCGCACCGCGTTATAAATTGGCAACCCCTCCGGGGTCGCACTTGAATTAAAAAAAAAAAAAAAAAAAAAAGACCTTGATCTGGGGTGGTGCATCTTCAGCTCGAATGGGGCAGTGAAGATGGAGGGGATAGCAGACTCGACGACAGAGATGTTGGAGTCTGAGGGCATGGCGGAGGTGTACAGTGCGATAGTGCTGTATACCTTGGTGATATTCTCAACATGCAAGGAAGACTTTGCACATGAGAGGGTGTCATTGAGAAGGCGCATGGCCTTGTGGTGGAGATAGGTGATCTCACTGGCATCCCCAGTGAAATCAAGGAACAGTTGGCAGCGGGTGGGCCTGGTGGTGGTCATGCCCAGCTTCTTGGTAGAGCCGGTGGTGGCAGTGGCAGCCTGATGCATCGCAGCAACATGATCAGGGTTGAGGGAGGGGTTTGCCTGTGCTAGCTTGATGAGTGACACAGGTGGTGCCAAAGCACCAGAACTAGCAGCTTCCGCAAACGAGTGCTGACAAGGCGCCAGAGCAGAGGTGGGGATGGGTGCCTTTGTGGGTGCTCAAGAGGGGCCACTAGTATGCGCCTTAGGGGGCGCTTGCTTGGGCAGTACAGGGGGATGGGCTGGGGCAGGCCGCGGTACCTTGGGCATTTGCTTGGGCACCTTGGGGGAGCCCATGTCGATGTCATGTGGTTCCGCTTTGTCAGTGGATCTATGGGTCACCTCGTGGACGATGCATGTGTCTTTAGGGGAGGCTTCCAGCTCATTGAACTGGGTGAAACCCTGCATGAAGGAGCGAAAGGTGGTCCAGCCATGGCTGGCCCACTGTTTGCCCATAGAAATGCGTGCACTCCTGTGCCTGCTCATCTCAAATTCATAGACGGCACTGGCAAGATAGCTAGCGCATGCCTTGGTGTAGTCCTTGTCAAGGAGGGAATCATCAGGAAGCTCTCGCATGAAGCGCGAGAACTTCTTGAGGCCATTGAAAGCCCACTTGGCCACAGCATCGTCTCCAGGCACAGTCCCGGTAGAGGACAATGGGGTGGATGGCACAATTGGGGGAGGAGTGGAGACTGGGTAGTATGTGGTACCACCAGAAACGAGAGGGGCCTTGGGACCAAAGGTCACTGGAGGCTGAGTAGTAGGTGCCAGCAATGAAACATCAGTGGGCACTGAGGGAAGGGGTGAGGGCGACTGAATATCAGCCCTCATGGAGGTGGCCAGAGCCTTGAAATCTGCGATTGTGCAGGTCGGCTGGGTGGAGGTGGAGGGCCTTGGGGCCTCTTCGATCGTATCAAGCTCGTCATCACCAGACGCAATGTTGGAGTCGAGATCCATGTTCATGATTTCACGAGCAATAGCTTTAGATTTATGTCTGCCCATGTTAGATAGGTAGACACGGTGTAGCTAGATGTCTAACTTCACACCAACAAATAGATGGTGGTGGTAAGAGGTCAAGGAGGGATGGTAGACACAGTGGTATTAAACTCTAATTGTGACACACCAACTAAGAGATGGTGGTGGTAAGAGGTCAAGGAGGGATGGGAGCATCCCTCCTTGACATGCACATCATCCATGAGGCAACCCATGGATCTGCTGACAAAGTGGATCCACATGACATTGACATGGGCTTCCCCAAGGCGCCCAAGCAAACACCCAAGGCACCACAGCCCACCCTGGCCCATCCCCTCCTACCACCCAAGCCAGTGCCTGTAAAGGTCCATGCTAGTGGCAAAGTGCCCACTCAAGTGCCCCCCGCTCCTAAGGTTAGGTCTGATGGCCAAGCCCGGCAAGTGCCTATCCCATCCTCGGCGGCTAAGAAGTCATTCGCTGAGGTCACCTGCACTCCAGCATCTGTAGCAGCACTTATCAAGCTTGCCCAGTCCCACCCCACCCTCGAGCCTGACCGTGTTGCCACAATGCATCAGGCCACCCTTGCTGATGTGCCTTCTGCAAAGAAGCCCCACATGACCACCTCAGGCCCTACCCGATGCCAACTCTTCCTCGATTTCACTGGTAATGCCAGTGACATCACCTACCTTCACCACAAGGCCATATGCCTTCTTAATGACTCCCTCACTTGTGCGAAAAGTTTGCTTCATGTCAAGAACATTGCCTGGGCATATGACACTATCTCGTTGTACACCAACACCGTTGCCACTGATGCTGATGCATTAGTGGTTGAATCCTCCCTCTCTTCAGCCTTCACAGCCCTGTTCAAGCTGAAGACCAAACACCCCAGGTCCAGGTCTTACCTCAAGATCCTGGACGTCCCTTACTACATGAGTGGTATCCACACCACCCCACAACACGTCTCTGACCATATGCATTTGTCTCCCTTTAAGGAGACATTCACCAACATCTCTTCTGTGTGCATCATGTGCAACTCCACCAAAGCTGACACTGCCACCGTTTGGGTCAACCTTTGGAATTCTCAGTCTGGCACTAACACTAAGCACCTGGTCAGCAAATATCTCAACTTCAATGGTGTGCAGTCTATGATTAGGGCTGCATGTGCTCACCCCAGGACTCCCCAGTGTCAACGATGCTGATATTGGGGCCACACTACCACCACCTGTTGCAACTGCACTCTCAGGTGTTCACAATGTGGTGGGCCTCATCAGTCTGAGAATCACTGCACTACCTTTTTTTTTTTTTTTTTTTTTTTTTTCAATCAATGTGACCCCAGAGGGGTCGCAAATTTATAACGCGGTGCACAAAAGCAGTCTGTGCCCAACTACTACAACATGCAGAAAGTACCGCTACCAACTACACATCTACATAGCTAGGTATAAATACGAGTCCAAAGTCCACCTAGTACAAACAACATCTTCACGCAGTGGTACATAGTTCGAAATGAAAGCATACTACAATACAAGTTGGGTTGTTCTGTTTTACTGGCAGATGGAAATGCACGGCATGGATCTCCAGGGTCCACCGCACCTAGCGCAGGGGTGGACAATGCGACCTGCAGGGAAGAGAACCCTACAGACATGACCGAGCAGCATCGCGGCAATGGTTTTCAAGCCAAAGCCGGTCAAACTGGTGTTGCCAGAATGGGCATTTGCGATCGTCAGCTGCATGTGACTTGGCGCAGTTGACACACTTGATATGAGGACAGGGATCCTCAGCGGCAGTGGGTGGGATAGGGGGATTTGCCTTCGGACTCCCCTTACAACAGCTCGAGTGGGAGTGGTGGTTCTCAGTATGATGAGGACTGCCGCAGGCAGCACATTGCAACACATGGGTGCGGCACAATGAGGTAGAATGCCCCCAGCGCCAGCAATGCTGACACTGTGGACTGCCTGGGTGAGTGCGTGCAGCCTGGATCATAGACTGAACACCCTTGAAGTGGAGGTACTTGCCCAGGAGCTTCTTGGCGCTCGCTCCTGATTGAGAGTCCCAGAGGTCGAACCAGATGGTGGCAGTGTCGGCCCTGGTGGAGTTGCGCATGATGCGCATGGAGGAAACATCTGCAAAAATGTCCTTGAAGGCGGACAATCGCATATGGTCGGTCACATGATTCGGTGTGATGCAGACACCATTCACGAAGTAGGGGACATCGAGGACCTTGAGGTAGGACCTCGACCTGGGGCGGCACGTCTTGATCACAAAGGGAGCGGTGAAGAGGGAGGGAATGGAGGACTCAATGACGTCGCAATCGGCATCAGAGGGAACAGAGGAGGTGTGCAACGCAATGGTGCTGTATGCCTTGGTGATGTTCTCCACACGCAAGATTGACTTGGCGCGGGAGAGGGAGTCATTGAGAAGGTGCATGGCCTTGTGATGGAGATAGGTGACCTCATCGGCACTGCCGACAAAGTCGAGGAAGAGTTGGCAGTGGGTAGGGCCCACAGTTGTCATGCGCGGCTTCCGAGTGGTGGGAGCGGTGGCTTGGGCGGCCTGATGCATAGCAGTGATGCGATCAGGATCGAGATCAAGGTGGGATTGCGCCAGCTTGATCAGTGACGCAACTCCAGCAGGGCGGGCCACCTCAGCGAAGGACTTCTTGACCAAGGTGGAAGGAGGGGGCGCTTTGGTGGGCGCTCGCTGGGCTCGGCCATCAGACCTAACCCTAGCTCGGGGGGGGCCACTAGCACACACTTTGACAGGTGCTTGCTTGGGCGGTAGAGTGGGACAGGCTGGGGCAGGCCGATGATCCGGGGGCATTTGCTTGGGCACTTCGGGTTCACCCATGCTAATGTCACGTGGACCCGCTTTGTCAGCAGATCCGCAGGAAGACTTGTGGTCATCGTGTGGTTGATTAGGGCTGGTCGAAAAGCCCCCAGAGTGAAGGAAGGAGTCGACTGTGGGCCACCCCTGCTTCTGTAGAACTGAGGAGAGTTGGGTATCATCCCAGCCTCTCCTCCTGAATTCCCATAGGCTCCCGATGAGGTAGAGAGCGAATGAGCGACGGGCTGTGTCAGTCATGACAGCAGTGGGAGCAAGATTTGAGAACCATCTCCCGAATCGGCAAAGACCTTCATAGGCAGCTATAGCCTCCTCCTGAGAAGCCGTGGACATTGTGTGGGTCATCGTATGGGTCAAGATGTTCATCCTCAGACATCTCAGCGATGTTGAGCTCGTCATCGGAGGCGTTGGCAGACTTGGTTGTTTGGCGTATAGCCTGTTTGGCTTTGGACTTTTGTTTACCCATGTAGAATAGGTAGAATACAATGTGTAACTAGACGTCTAATCAAACACCAACTTTCAATGGTGGTGGTAAGAGGTCAAGGAGGGATGAATCACTGCACTACCTCCTCCTGCTGTAAAGGGTCGCCGAAGGCTAACCCCCCCATTCAGCCCACAGCTGCTAGGGAACCCTTGTTAGAATAAATGTGGACTATGGCGTCATTCTGTCAGCGCTAGTGGATTAGACTGGGGGCCTAGAGAACCTGGGTAAGGGACAATGTATTTGAGATGGAACATGACAAGGTGATAACCTTGCTGTGTTCATAACTATATACAACAATGCATGGACCAACTATACAGTACCAAAACAAATATAAACTAATGAGGACAAACACATACAAATGGTATATACATAGAGTGGTGCTAATAATAGTCAACGAGTTTTGCTTCGTGTGCCTACGGCACTCAGTGGATGCAATGGTAAATATGAGTTTTGAATACAATCTAATTTAGAGTCGAATACCATTAAATACTTCTTTGTATACTACATTTACTGTCCTACCACTTTCCTGGGCAGCTTGAGGCAATACAACAAATGTTCTAGATACTGAAGTACATCAAGAGAGTGCTACATATAGCTGTCCATGTGAAAACACTGAAGTCTCCAGGTTAATTCCTACATTATTCACAGACTGTCCTTGAGACTTATTAATTGTCATTGCAAATGCAAGCCGGACTGGGAACTGCCGACACTTCAGAGGAATTGGAAGTGACTCAGCATTTGGAGTCAACTCAATCCTTGGAATAAATACCTCCTTTCCAGAAAATCGCTGATCTCTACTGATGATACGACACTTGAGGACCCTTTGTCGTATCCCCAATACTACCATCCTTGTTCCATTACAGAGTCCTGCTTCTGGATCCAAGTTCCTGAGAAGCATTACAGGACAACCAATCTTGAGGCGAAGTTGAGAAGGAGGAAGCCCAGCAGCACTAAGCTGTTGAAGATACTCTGGGGGATACATCTGGTGCATGTTATTCTCTGCTGCAATTGAGTCCATGCTCATTAGCAGATGAGTTTCATTGGCTTCATTGGGCTTGTACTTCCCCAGGATGAGATCATTGAGAGTGTCCACTTCATCATTCCTAGAGCAGAGAATAGTGCAATCTAAGAACCAATCATCTTGCTTGGCTATGAGGTGATTGCCAATCTGAGGATAGAGCTTGGTAATGAGATCTTCAATGGTATCCACTATCATCTGCTGAGGGATTACCACTGTCTCATTGACATCAACAGTATTACCTGCTCCAATCTCTAGCAACCACTCTGCATGGTGTCTATCCTCTGGAGAGTTCCCAAGTCGCATATTGGTTCGAAGATGGAAGATCCTGATGTTTCTCCAAAGTCGACCACTCCTGCATATTGAAGCTGCAACAATCTCCTGTCAAGTTCCATTTGGAACTACAGGAAGTGTCTGACGGAAGTCTCCTCCAAAGACCACAGTAATTCCAGCAAATGGTAATTCACTCTATTGATATATAGTAAGTAATATAGACTTAGAAGTTAAAAAACCAATCTTACTGAAAGCAAGTCTCAAATACACCTATCAACTGACTCTACAGCAAACTTGTGCTGCATAGGAACTTCATCCCAAATAATGATTTTGGTATCCTTAATGACTTTAGCCATATTGTGATTGGATGTGATTTTGGCCAAGGTAATCTCATCGGCAGGAATGGGAATTTTGAACATCCAATGTGCTGTCCTTCCTCCAACCAAAAGTAGAGCAGCAATGCCTGATGATGCAACACACAATGCAATCTGCCCCCTCCTTCTAACCTCAGCTGCAATGGTGTTGCAGACAAAGGTCTTCCCACATCCACCTGCACTGTGGATGAAAAAGATATGACCATGGTTGTGGTCAATAGAGTCCTTTACAGCATCAAAAACAGCCCTTTGCTCATCATTGAAGTTCTCCCTGTTCTCATCCACTATCCTCTGCATATCCACTTGGTTATAAGCTATTTCAGCTGTATATTGAGGATTTGCTGCAATATCTCCCCAGTTTTGTGTAGGAATGGGCATAGGAGAGAAATCAGAGAGCCGTTTTCCATGATATGTGAGCTGTTTGTCGATGAGATAAAGACCATAGTCAAATCGGTCATCATCAGGAATATTCTCCATCTCCTGGTACTGAGCAAACTCATGGTGGAGTTTGTGTTCAAGATCATCACATATGCCTTCCCTAACTGCTTGCCAAAGCTCCTCAGGCTGAGTCGGTGGTCCAAAGATAAGGATGACTGCAAACAAACTCCAACACATTTGACCTGGTTGAGCTGCAATAGCCTCTTGCAGACACCGTAACCACTCCCCATCATCTTGCAATAACCCCTGAGCCCGACATGCTTCCCTGAATGTTGGCCATACTGTTCTCTCTGGTCTCTCTCTTGGCCATGTACGTAGATCCTCCCATCCTCTAGCTCCCTCAGCTACAGTCAAGAGCAGTCGAAGATAAAATTGCTCGCCCTGAGATGGTGAAGCAAAATACATCCTCCCAATCACACGATGCCAACCCCTTCTAGGATGCCAAGACTTGGACCTCTGATCAAATGTATAATGTTCTGGGAAGTCTTGATAGAGAGTAGTGTGGCATCCAATGTCATCCTCCCAATTGGTATTGTTGTAGTCAAACCAAGCAGTAAGTGCAGTCTTGTCTATGTTTTGCCTCTGCATAACATCAGCTGCATCATCATCTTCTTGGAAGTGAACATAGTGCCAGTTAGGAAGGTGGACAGGAAGCCGTTGAATAGATGGGTTCTCTGCATGCATGCCAAATTCAAAGAGATGCCAGATTGCTTCAGGAGGTGAAACATATCGAGCATCCAGATACTCCTTGATTTCATCTCTTGGTTGCCCCCCCCCCCCAGTGACCTCCAGTGTAGTCCGATCAGGGCCCTTATAGATGTACTTGGAAGCGGACTGCAATCGAGCACCGCTATATAAATTCATTGATTTAAAAAAAAAAAAAAAAAAATATAGATGTACTTGGCAAGGTACTTGACTGGACCTTCATCAGCACAGACTTCTACATTGAGGTGGCAGTCAAACTCCAGAAGTAGCTTTGGGCAGTAAGAAACAACCCATCAATTGTCCCAAGTCTTCAAGCCCTTCACAAAAGTGCGTCCATTGTTAGGCCTGGCATATTTGGCATACCCATTCTCACTCCAATCTGTCCTTTCTCGGAAGTCCTTTGGAAATCCTTTGCTACACTTTCCACCCTTCATACACTTTGCAGTAGGATTTTCAGCCCCACATGGACCATGCAACATATACTTGGTCACTTTGTTGTAGAGGACTGGATGAGTGTCTGGGTCAGGAAGCTGAGCAGAAATCATAGAGTCGATGTAGTTGGCATCCTGGATACAGTCTTCCCATATGAGATAGATGAGGAGATGAACATGAGGAAGACCATGTTTTTGGAATTCAATTGTGTGAACCCTTGCTGCCATACCACCAAAGAACCCTTCCTCAATCACCTTTATCAACCTGTTCTTCTTCTGCTCAAAGACTCTTGACACAATATCTGGTCGGTCCACAGCTGCCTGCCCCTCTAACAGGTTATCAGCAATTTCTGGCCATATAGGATTTGCAGTCATAGTGAGAAAGAGATCTGGTTTTCCAAACTTCCTGACAATGGCCATACAATCCTGGAAGAGCTGGTTCATTTGTCATGGACTTCCAATATGAGATAATGGCAGAATTCTTCTCTGGCCAAGAACTCTAAGACCCTCTTCTCCTTCCCTGTCCTCCCTTACAATATCCTCCCTATCCTCTCTTGCAATATCCTGAAGACCTTGGTAAACCTCAGCTCTCAGGGTCTTCTGGTTATTCCTGATCCAGTTGAGCTTGTTTTGTTCACAGAGAGCCCATGCATCTACAACATATTGCTGAAAAAGCTTGCCACCATAGAAAAGTGGTGGTTGTGGGCCTCCTCTAACATGGAAACGGTAAGCATGGTAGCACCACTCAGTCACATTCCCAGATCTTGCTTTAGCAGCCTTTCGTTGACTCTCTTCCTCTCCACCCAAATCTTCTTCATCTCCAAGATCTCTCTCTCTTCTTCTCCTCAACCTTTCTCCTTCCAATGCCTCAAATATTTCTTGTTGTTCTGGAGTGAGGTGAATAGGAATTCTATGATGCCAGCCATCTTCTCCATAAGGAAAAAGGAAGACATAGTGGAGAGAAGAGTATGAGGGATTTAACTGGCTAATCCGTTGAAGTCCTCCTCCACATACTCGCAACACAATATCTCGTTCATCTCTTGCTTGATCAACCCCAGCCTCTGGCACAATAACAGCGATCTCATTGGCAGTAGGAGCATTGTATACTCTCTGATCCTGCCGATGGTCAACATGTAGCCTAACAGTGAGACCCTCCTATTCATGGTCTGGCTTGTCCCTCATGATCTCAAATGCCTGCTTATATACTCCAGTATAGGGATGTGTTCGAAGCAGCATCTCCTGTAGTTCTCCTAACACTGCATCATTGAGAGCACTCTGATTGTTATCTTGACGATTGTTATCTGGGCAGTTGTTATCTCTACGATATCGGAGTTGCTCCTCTGGCTCATAAACATAAATCTGAGCATATCTGGGATTCTCATTTTCAGGGTGGCAGAGAGTTCCCATGAGATGGTGGAGTTTGCCCTGGATTTTGAAACTGTATGGGCCAGTACCGCGAGTAACAGATCGGTCAATCTTGACCCCCACTGATGTCATAGCAAAAGTTGCATTGTAGCGGCGGATGTCATCAAAAAATTCCTGTGACTCTGGCCGTATTCTCCTCATATACTGGCTAAGTGTGTCATTGTGGTCAAGTGGATGGAATGGTTGCAATGCAATTTGCCCTTGCAAGCAACAAACACCAAATATGATGTTACGGCAAGTTGATCTTGTTAGCTTCTCACTGTCAAAGTGGAGAGCCTGACAATGTCCACAGATCACATTCATTGGACCCAAGTAATGAGGAAAGCCAGGGCCCTCATCTTGAATAATTGGTTGAGCAGCAGGGGGAAGTGGTCAGTTGCGGGGAGGAGGTAGTACTTCTTCATTCTGATATACAAATATTAGTAGATATATTAAATTCTAGACTATATTCATACCTGTCTCTGATTCTCTCCTTGGTTCTCATCATTTTCTTCCTCATCATCTTCATTCTTATATAAATATATTAGTAAATGTATTGAGTCTCTAAATCATAATCATACCTCTCTCTGATTATCCTCATTTCTATTCTCATTTCTATGATTCTCAACATTTTGCTCCTAATTATATTTGAGCATCAACAAAAAATAAGGATAAATCTAGCACTGACCTGGGGTATCTGAGCTAAATTCTGTTCCATATGACGATCTAGTTCTTCATCCTGAGGTTCATCAGGTCCATCAAAGTCTAGAGCATCTAGCTCCTCAAGTCTCTATTGCCCTATTATTTGATTGATTGCTGCTAGACATTCAGGCTCAGCTTGCTCCTCTAGCTGCTCTTGTAACTCAATTTCCTGTTGTGCAATTCTCTCTCGTCTTGCTCTTTCCTCTTCCAATAGCCTTTGGTGTGCCTCTGCCATTCTATTATTCTCTTCTCTTCTACGCTGCTCCTCTTCTTCATGTTCTCTAATTAACCTCATCTCAGCCTCTCTTAGTCTTTGTGCATGCTCTCTTTGTTCCTCCTCTCTTTCCTCAACCTCTCTTCTTAGCTGTTGCTCTAGCATAGCCAATCTATTATTCTCTGGTAATGGTGCAGGATCTCCTCTACCCCTACCTGTGCCCCTACCTCTACCTCCTCTATAGTGTAAAACAGGAGCAGGTGGTATATTCTGTGGGAGTGCATTTTCAAGTGGTCTATCCCAGCCTGCAGGTAATACAGTTGGTGGGGGAATTTGCACAGGAGGGGCAAGGGGAATAAGATGTGCTCTAGGTGCATTGATATGAGGAGGAATGTAGGGTTGGGGAATTTGAAGGGCCAGTAAAGGTCCAGGATTAGGAGGCTGCCAAGGAGCAGGAGTGGGTGAGTTAGGGCGTAAGTGTGCTGGAAGTGGTGGTGGTCTCTCATTTGCAATACATTCTCGGCATGCCTCAGGACTTGTCATTTGGCGCTGTTCACACTCTTCAGCACGTCCAACTTGACGTTGTTGCTCAGGAGTAGTAGGAGAAGGGGGAGGATTCCTATAAGTGGTATTTCTTGTTATAGGCTCCTATGATACTAAAATCTGGATATGACTTACATTGTGATAAATTTGCAGTAGCTCTGCAAGATTGCAAATAGAAGCAAAGTAACCCAATATATAGCTACCAAGCCTACTTGGGCTGAAGAAATGAGAATTCGGTGTTAGCAGCAGCAGTTGATAGTGGAGAGTGTCAAGGGCTAGCTAAATCCCCCTGGGATTTCTTGATGCGCTAACCAATCTCCCTGCACACTGCAGACAGAAAGAGGCTCCAGAGACAACCGGCAAACAACTCAATTGATTGAGAAAGCCAGGGAGTAGGAGCTTTACTGCCCTTCACCTTGATCTTCACTTTTCCCCCAAGTACACTCAGGAACCACACACTAAGCACACTCTCACTCTAGATTAATTATGTCATGAGCCGAACCTCAAGAACGGCTGACAGTTCGAACTTAGTATTATTTTCATGAACTCCTATCCGCTTTCGAATATTGGTTACTTTGGTTTGTATCGGTCTTTCGCCTTCAGACTTATTCTGACACCTTCCATTTTATTAATTCATACCGCCTTGTCGAAATTTTCTGACAACTGTTTAATAGTAAATTTTATATCTTCTAGCCTTGTAAAATTTGCGGACTCCACTTTGATTATTTCTCTGTTTACTACTTTGCTTATTTTCCTTATCCGATCCTATATTCAGCATCGTATATAAGTAGCACGACTTTGTACTTGGATTCCTTAGTCTGATAATCAACTTAGCGATACGCTACTTTCCTCTGCTCTCTGTTCGTCCTCTGCTCTCTTATCTTGTCTGAAATCCGGGTCAAGCGTCAGTAGTCGGCACAACACATAAGTTGAGGCCACAACCTGCTTCCGTGTCCGACAATCGGTTGCTGCCTTACCTCTGTCCCACCTCTGTCCATCCTGTCCTAGACGTTGGCTCTCCATCCGTAGCGTTTGCATGCTTAACAAATTATTAGCCAATACTAACATATGTCACTAATTAATTACTCACTCTAGAGTCCAGGAGGAGCCTCAGTAAAAAATTCCAGAAAAGCGAAATTGATAGTTGATAGACTAAATAGATATATATTAGACTTGGTTAATGCTTATCCTCAATAATCTCACTTTAAGGCCACTCAGAGCCTCAAATACCTCACAAAGCGAAATTTCTAGCTTAGAAACAGATGAACAGGGACAGAGAGATGAGGGAAGGAAGAATGGAGGTACACAGCCATCCAGCAGTCTCCAGCACACATTATAAGGCCAAAAGTTGATGGGACACACAGCATCTGGGTAAGAGTGCCACTTCATCAGTGACATTTTTGTGCTGAAACGCGAAAAAAGCGCCCAAGCACTCGAAAGGCGCCCACACATGTGCAAAGCGCTCACAAACACAGACATTATGGGGCATCAAAGCTTACTAATTATGACTAAGCCTGACCAACGCTGACACGCTTTTAGTCAGCATCCATTTTTCCCACATGATTTCCAGTAATTTATTAATGGCCAAGTCAGCTGACTTACCTGAGAAGACTGAGTCTAGGTGGATTACCCTCCTCTAACACAACCCCCTAATCCAGATGGACTAGGGTAATGGTGCGTCGCTGACTCTACATCTTTTTTTTTTTTTTTAAAAAAAAATCAATGAATTTATATAGCGGTGCTCGATCGCAGTCCGCTTTCAGCTAAATATTACAGGCAGACAGTATGCTACAGCAAGCTGGGGTACACAAAGCGGTCGAAGACCGCTTAAGACAGAGACTATACACGATTAGTCCAGCAACATAAGAAAGACTCAAAAGAGACTATTGAACAAGGTGTCATACACAGAGATCAGACTCAAAAGAAAAGAGAAGAGATGAAATGAAAGAGTATAGTTCACCTTCATTTGGTTTAGCGGGCACAGGAGCTTGAGGTGGCGGTGGACGTGTGTCATGATTGGTGAAGGCAAAAGCTGCTGGGTTCTTTTTCAAGAACTTGACAAGGAACTCATACTGAGGGAAAGTGCATTGTACCCATTGAGTGCAGAAGGGATATAGGGGGCAATAACACAAGATATGATGTCGTGATTCCAAGCGATGGCCACAGCAACAAGATTTGAGTTTGAGGGGGAAAAACCTCTCGTGATAAGTTCCAATAGGGGCATGATTGAGGATGGCACGGGTCATGCGTGCGCATAATGATGGAGATTTATTGGCTAAAGGAAGCCAGGTGCCCCCTTTAATGTAAGTGGGGATGAGGAACTTGTGATTCTTTTTTGAAAGAAGGAAACCACTGCCACAGTACTTCTTCTTCCAGAATGTGGACTCCCAGGATTTTTGGCAGTCGTTGGTGGCTTTGTGTCACAAAAAATCAAGAGTAGCACCTAACTGAGGAGGGGTGTGAATACGTGTAGTGGTAACGTCATTGTGGACTTTAAGGTGGGGCTTCCAGCGCCATTTGGAAGGGACGTCCCAGAAGTCGATGGAGCAAGAAGGTTTGGCAGCAAGCCAATCAGATAAAAGTCGGCAGACTTGGATGGAGTGTGATTGGCTCGAGTGAATAGAGGGATTGACTGCCAGCTTGCCTGCTGGAAGGCAGTCAGTGATGAGGATGATGTGATCGCACTGGAGGGAAATGGCCTTGGCGATGCCGATTCGAATGGAATAGAGCTCGGGATCAGTAGACGATGCCTGACTGCTAGCCTGTTTTGCATGGGACACTTGTTGTCCCCCGCGATATATATGTGCTGCCGAGACCGCCTGAAGGGAACCTACAAGTGGGACAGAAGCATCAGTAACAACTGAAATACAGTTACAATCAGATAAGGAAGAGGAGAAAACAGAATCAAGATTCGATACATATTTGTACATTTTGTGTTTGTCCGAACGATTACAAGGATGAAAGTGAATGGAATCAGGAAAGATGTCCATGAGACAGGATCCAGGCTTGGATTCAGGAGCAAAAGGAGAGAAAGAATCAGAAAGATGAGAAAGAGAATTATCTACATCAATAAGGGGGCCTTTGATTTTAGCTTTTTTGGCCGGAGTGAGAAATCGAAGTGAATGGGGATGAGGGGGAACATTAAAAGAGAAACAATCAGATAAGAGGGTATGTAACGCATGATTAGAAGGTAAAGTAGAGACTCGGTACGATGAACAAATAGCTAATTTACGAAGATGAAGGTGAATTGGGATGAGTCCAGCAATACTTTCAATGCCACCTGAAGGGGAAGTGCAGAAGGCACCTGTGATCCAAAGAGCCACGTGCCTCTGCATAGATGATAGGGACTTGAGAAGCGCTTTGTTACGAGCACCTTCAAAATACCACAGACGGAAGCCATACATTGCCACAGGGACGACACAAGACCTATAGAGAAGGCGTTTCTGGAGAGGAAGAAGGCCTCGGGTGGAATTTCCTAGCATACCCATGGCTTTCAATGTGGATAATGCTTTGGTAGAATAGTATCGAATGTGTTCTTGAAATGAGAGTCGACGATTGAAATAGAAGCCAAGGTAGCACCAAATTCATTTGGGATGCAAAAGAGGTCTGCCGATGTTGGATAAGTCAAGGGGAGGATTGAAATCATTGTGACGATGGGAGAAGTGAAAGACCTCAGATTTGTCATATTCAATGACAAGTCCGAGATCAGTGCAGATGGAGTTAATGATGGAATAGGCTGATTTGAGGGAAGAAATAGTGTCAGTGTAATTCTTCACTTGAGATATACAAAGCCCATCATCAACAAAGGATAGAAGGGAAGAGGGAATAGACTGTAGTCGAGCACATTGATCAAACATGAACATGAGAGGTGCCAAATAGAGTGCAGATAGAATGGGGGATAAGGTGGAACCTTGCCCTACGCCAACATCTGCGTCATGGGCATCAGACAGGAATGTGTTCCACATGAATTGGGTGGAACGACCTATAAGGTAATGTGAAAAGAAGTTTACGAGTTCTGGGGCGAACCCCTGATGTCATAGGATGTTAGTGAGGATTTCGTGATTTAAAGAGGGGAAGAACTGGGCAATATTGAAAGCACAGACACTAGTGATCATACCTTTGGCCCATCCGGCCCAAATAATATGGGTAAGGAATACCCCTGCATCTTTGGTGGAGCATTGAATCACTCCTCCCATTTGATTAGGGTGAAGAACTTCTAGAGATACCACTTCATATTACATGTGTTGGGCGATCATTTTCTCGATTAGTTTGCCTAAAGTGTTTAGTAGGACAATGGGTTGAAATGCTTTCGTAGGGGTCAAGGTGGTCATCTTCGGCCATCTCGGTGATGTTGAGCTCATTGTTGGACATGGCAGACTTTTTTTTTTTTTTATTTTAAAAAAAATCAATGAATTTATATAGCGGTGCTCGATCGCAGTCTGCTTTCAACTAAATATTACAAACAGACAGTACACTACAGCAAGCTGGGGTATGCAAAGCGGTCGAAGACTGCTTATGACGAAGACTATATACGATTAGTCCAGTGAAATAGGAAAAACTCGAGAGAGGTCATGGAACAAGGTGTTATACACAGAGATCGGACTCAAAGGAAAAGAAAAGAGATGAGATGAAAGAATATAGTTCACCTTCATTTGGTTCGGCAGGCACAGGAGCTTGAGGCGGTGGTGGACACATGTCATGATTGGTGAAGGCAAAAGCGGCCGGGTTTTTCTTTAAAAACTCGATGAGGAATTCATACTGAGGGAAAGTGCATTGCACCCATTGAGTGTGGGAGGGATATAGGGGGCAGTAACTCAGGATATGGTGTCGTGTTTCCAGAGGATAGCCACAGCGACAGGATTTGGGCTCGAGGGGGAAGAACCTCTCACGATAAGCTCCAATAGGAGCATGATTAAGGATAGCACAGGTCATGCATGCGCATAATGAAGGCGACTCATTGACTAAGGGAAGCCATGTACCCCCTTTGATGTATGTGGGAATGAGGAATTTGTGATTCTTTTTGGAGAGAAGGAAACCGCTGCCGCAATACTTCTTCTTCCAGAAGGTGGACTCCCAAGATTTCTGACAGTCGTTGGTGATTTTGCATCACAAGAAGTTGAGAGTGGCGCCTAGATGAGGGGGGGCATGTACAGTGGCTCAAAAAACTGTCCCAATGTTTTCGCATTTTGGACATATTTGCTAATACCAGGGCAGATATATGGCCTAGCATCCTGAAAATATTCACACAGGTACCTTGACATATTGGGAGCATATATTCCCATGATCACATGACCTTGTCCATTAATGAATTATTAATGAATTATCGAAAATATCTACTCATTGGGACAGTTTTTTGACCCTCTGTTATCTACCTACTCAATACTTTGTATGACCTCCTCTTGCCCTGACAACTGCCTCAATCCTTCTGGGCATGGTTTCTATCAGCCTTTGGCACCTTTCTGCTGGAATCTTATTCCACTCCTCTACTAGCCTCTCCCACAATTCAAATACTCCCTTAGGTGGTCTTTCATATGCCTTCAGCTGGTCCTTCAGGTAGGTCCAGAGGTGTTCAATGGGATTTAGGTCAGGGCATTGTGCAGGGCATGATAGAACTTGAATGTTGTTGTCCACAAACCATTGTTGTCCCAGTTTTGAGGTGTGTTTTGGGTCATTATCCTGCTGGAATATCCTCTCCTCCTCCTCCATCTCCAACTTTTCAAAGCTTTCCACCACCCCATTGTCCAAAATCTCGCAGTATTTCACTGCATCCATATTCCCTTGAACCTCAATCAGCTTTTTTACCCCATTCCACCCCATACACCCCCACACCATCATGTTACCACCTCCTCCATGTTTGACAGTAGGGAGAGTGGTCCTATCTGACAGTGGTTCCCCCCTCTCCTTCCAGGTATACACCTTTCCATCTGACCCAATCCTGTTGATCTTTGTTTCATCTGTCCACAACACCCTCTTCCAGTCCTCCACTGTCCAATTCCTATGTTCATGTGCAGAGTCAAGGCATTCCTCACAATGTTGCTTTTTGAGTAGAGGTCATTTGATCTTGGTTACAGAGCAAAATCCATTATCCTGAAGGGTATTTCTGACAGTTTGGGGTGTGACAGGGTCAGACAGAGTAGAGTTAATGAAATTTGTAGCCTGGACAGCATTATCTAGCTTTCCAGAGGTTATTTGGTGAATTATTGCTTTTTTATCATGAGGAGAAAGCTTGGAAGGACGTCCTCCCTTGTTGTTTTCCTTGTCCCCATCAACTTCTTTATTGATCCTCCCAATAGTAGACTTGCCTAGACCAGTTTTATGTTCAATATGGCACAAGGAATAGCCATCTTTGAGAAGAGAAGTGACTTGGGAGTATTAGGTAGAGGAGATAGCTTTCATGATGTAGTGGCAGGAAGAAAGACAGTTGTAGCCATCTCAACATGTCAACCAAGGTCACATGATCTTGTTTACTACTCCCACACCTGCCCTGATGCTCCCCTGGCATGTTACAAGATAGATACTGGGAGGCTGACAGGGGGTCAAAAAACTGTCCCAATGAGTAGATATTTTTAATAATTCATTACTAATTCATTGATGGACAAGGTCATGTGATCATGGGAATATATGCTCCCAATATGTCAAGGTACCTGTGTGAATATTTTCAGGATGCTAGGCCATATATCTGCCCTGGTATTAGCAAATATGTCCAAAATGCGAAAACATTGGGACAGTTTTTTGAGCCACTGTATGTGTGTGGTGGTGACGTTGTTGTGGACTTTAAGGTGGGGTTTCCATTGCCATTTGGAAGGGACGTCCCAGAAGTCGATAGAGCGAGAAGGTTTTGCTGCAAGCCAATCGGATAGAAGTCAGCAGACTTGGATGGAATGTGATTGACACAAGTGGATAGAAGGATTGACTGCCAGCTTGGCTGCTGGGAGACAATCGGTAATGAGGATGATGCGATCGCACTGAAGGGAAATGGCCTTGGAGATGCCAATGCGAATAGAATAAAGTTCGGCATCAGTAGATGACGCCCGACCGCTAGCCTGTTTTGCATGGGACACTTGTCATCCACCGCAATATATGTGTGCCGCCGAAACTGCCTGAAGGGAACCTACAAGTGGAACAGAAGCGTCAGTAACAACCGAAATACAATTACGATCAGCAGAAGAAGAGGAAAAGACAGATTCAAGAGTCGATACATGTTTGTACATTTCGTGTTTATCCAAGCAATTGCAAGGGTGAAAGTGAATAGAATCAGGAAAGATGTCCATGAGATGAGAGCCAGGCTTAGATTTGAGAGCGAATGGAGAAAAGGAGTCGGAAAGATGAGAAAGAGAACTATCTACATCAATAAGAGGGCCTTTGACTTTAGCTTTTTTGGCCGGAGTGAGAAGGCAAAGCGATTGGGGATGAGGGGAGGAGTTAAGAGAGAAACTGTCAGATAAAAGAGAGCGTAGCGCATGATTGGAGGGTAAAGTAGAGACTCAATACGATGAATGATTAGCTAATTTATGAAGATGAAGGTGAATTGGGATAAGTCCAGTGATACTTTCGGCGCCACCTGAAGGGGAAGTGTGGAAGGCACCTGTGATCCAAAGAGCTGCACGCCTCTGCATAGATGATAAGGACTTGAGAAGTGCTTTGTTGCGAGCGCCTTCAAAGTACCAGAGTCAGAAGCCATACATAGCCACGGGGACAACGCATGACCTATAGAGCAGACGTTTCTGTAGAGGGAGGAGACCTTGAGTGGAGTTGCCTAACATACCCATAGCTTTCACTGTGGATAATGCTTTGGTAGAGTAATATCGGATATGTTCTTGAAATGATAGTCGACAATCAAAGTAAAAACCCAGGTAATGCCAAACGCATTTAGGATGTAGTAGAGGGCCGCCAATGTTGGATAGATCAAGGGGGGGATTAGAATCATTATGGCATCGGGAAAAATGAAAGACCTCAGATTTGTCATGTTCAATGACAAGTCCAAGATCAGTGCATATGGAGTTAATGATGGAATAGGCTAGTTTGAGGGAAGAAATTGTGTCAGTGTAATTCTTCGCTTGAGATATACAAAGCCCATCATCAACAAAGGATAGAAGGGAAGAGGGAATGGATTGTAAGCAGGCACGTTGATCAAACATGAACATGAGGGGCGCTAAATAGAGCGCAGATAGAATGGGAGATAAAGTGGAACCTTGCCCTACGCCAACATCCGCGTCATGGGCATCAGATAGAAAAGTGTTCCACATGAATTGTGTGGATCGACCTATGAGGTAGTGTGAGAAGAAGTTTACGAGTTCTGGGGCAAACCCCTGGTGTTGTAGGATGTTAGTGAGGATTTTGTGGTTCAGGGAGGGGAAGAATTGGGCAATATCGAAAGCACAAACACTAGTGATCATACCTTTAGCCCACCCGGCCCGAATAATATGAGTGAGGAATACTCCTGCATCTTCAGTAGATCGTTGGATAACGCCACCCATTTGGTTGGGGTGAAGTACATCTAGGGATACCGCCTCATACTGCATGCGATGAGCGATCATCTTCTCGATTAGTTTACCTAAAGTATTTAGTAGGACAATGGGACAAAATGCTTTCGGAGTATCATAGGCCAGTTTATTCGGCTTGGGAATGATAATAGAGACCAAGTCCTTGAAGTGGCTCGGCCAGTGAGATAGACATACGCATGCACTAGCAATGAGTAGTATGTTTTTGAGGCATTCTTTGTGGGCGACGATGGACTTTAAGTGTTTCCATGAGACATGATCAGGCCCAGGTGCTGAAGAGTTAGCACATGAAGAGAGGGATTCGGTGAGTTCGAGGGCAGAGAAGTTAGCCCAGGAGCGGGGGGGAAGGGATTTCATCTCATTCAGAATGTTAGGGCTTACTGGTCGACCGGATGCTGAGTTGTATTGTTATAGTGACGCTGGCCCGGTCCTAAGCTGGCGCGATAAGTATTGAGTTGATCTTATCAAAGGGGACTCCTTCTCAGTAAGCGACAAAGTCGTTTACTAAGTCAGAGTTATAATACGGCGATTATAGAGTTAAGACTTTAGTAATTGAGATCTTAGAGCTCAAGTTCAATTTGACTTTGTATAGATAAAGGCTCGTATTGAGTCTCCACCTAACCAAGTAGAAACGATGTTTCTCCTTGGTAGATGTCGACGACTTATATACGATACAAGTCGGTATCTATTATTAACTAGGGCTAAGAGCTTCTAATGAAAGAAGAGAAGCGTACAGCTTCCTTAACGCTAATTAAACTATATAAGACGCAATCTGTCAAAGAAGCTTTAGAAGTTCTTCTAAAGAAGTTCTTCTTTGATCATTTGATCGATCACAAGGTAAGTCCAAATATAGTGCAGCTATATCTAACAATCACATGTCATCAAAATATAAACAAAACCAAACAAGTCATAACGAGTCATAACCAGACAAAGTAAACGAGTCAAAACAAACGAGAAAATACAAGAACAAATAAGAAGAAACATAATTGCGATATTGCTTAAGTAAAGCTAATATCGACTTCGTATTATAGATGGAACAAATGCTAGATATAATCAATATACATAACATGTATGATGAATGGAGTGCGTTCCATAGGTCCGGAAGATCATTGCAAGGTTGTCCTTGATAGCGGATACCCTCAATGGCAGGGAGTTTGCGTTGTTTTACCCATTCCATGAGGTCCCAGGGTCATTTGTTGGTTGATGCGATTTCATGGATGCGTGCATCAAAGAAGGATTGTTTAGCAGCTCGAGTAGCTGCTCTGAATGCCTGCCAGTCTTTTCGATCCTTTGTTCTTCTGTAAGTAAGAAGAGTCACAGAACAGTGTGGGTTCCACCATTCCTTTGACCGGTTAGTAATCTATACAGTTTTAGAGTTTGTATTCCAAGATTCATTAAAGATTCGAGAAATGGAGTCAGAAATATCGTTCAGACAAGAGGTAGAATGAATGTCCGAACAGTCAAGAGCTGCTAGATGCTCAGAGACTTGGGAAATGAAAGCCATCTCTTCATCGCTGTCTTTCAGTAATACGCGTTTTTTATAATTAATATAATCTGGGTGGATTGGAAGATCCATAATTAATGGTGCATGATCCAAGGGAAGCCTTGAATTAGCGTCGATAATATGGGAAATGGAATTGTTAGCGCAAAAAATGAGATTGATAACCGAATTGTCATGGCTTTCAATAGAAGAGAAATGGGTAGGAGATATTACGGTCAGCGTAGACCTTGTGAGATTGAAGCCATCCACCAACTCCATCAGAGTTGTTGCGGACAAAGGAATGTGAGTGGCTGAAGGGTCCCATTCTGGAGATCGACAATTAAAATCACCTCCCATATATATAATATTAGGGATGTTGATGAAGTTTGTTGAGAGGAAATTAATTGCCGATGACAATGAGTCAGAGTATATGTTGAGTAAATGAATGTAGTTACCCTGGTTGAATAAACCCAAGATTTGTATGTTGCGATGATTGACCCACTCCTGTCGAAGAATGGGTCTCATGCGAAGTAGGCGTCTGTGAACATAAGTCAGAGTACAGGGTCGGGGGTCGTTAGGCTTAGTAGGGCGAACCATATACAGCCACTCAGGGTGAATAGGGGCACCTATGACATCATCCCCTTCAGGGTTAGTCGTAGAGGGTGCTTTTCGAATATGATTCCATGGAGGTTCCTGTAGAAAAATGATATTGAAGTCCAGCTTCTTGGACTCAAGTATAGTATCAACCAGGGTGTAAGAATGTCCCACATTTTGCAAATAGATATGAATGGAAGAAATGGATTTGTTCTTACCAGACATGTTTAAACAGCAACTCTGCCACTGGAGCAATTGGAATTGGCATGGACAGCACGTGCAGTGCGTGATTCAGCGGCTTTGTTAGAATGCCAGGTTTGGTCAAACCTGTTCCTCCAGAATGGACATTTAGTGTCATTTGCGTGATGATCACCTTTGCAGTTCAGGCATTTGAAGTTTTCAAGATGAGGACATGGAATGCCCTCAGGAGTAGCATCGCGAGGGGGATTGGATTTGGGATTGGCCTTGCAACACTAGGCCATAGATCGATGGTTCTCAATGCAGTGAAGGCCACCACAAATTTGACAGTGCGTGCCAAGGGCACGACACGCATGAGTGGGGTGACCCCAATGCCAGCAGTTCCTGCACTGTGCAATGCCAGGATGCATACTAGTAGCATGGATAGTGCCGATATGACGGCCAAAATTAACAGTACGGTTGACCAACATCTTGGCCTTGGTACCGTTTTGGGAGTCCCAGATGTCGAACCATACAACAGTAGTGTCCGACTTTGGGGAGGCTTTCATGATGCGAGGGCAGGCGGCAAGGATAATATTTTCAAACAATGATGATTGTCTGAGAGCTTGTTCAACAAATGCAGGAGAGAGAGGGTTGGATGAATTGGCTACCCAATAGGGAACACTGACAATTTTAAGGAACGATTTTGATTGTGGGAGACGAGGCTCAATGGGAATGGCGTCTCCTAGTTGCCAGGCTTTTTTCAACCACGACTTGATGGTATCGAGGTCAGCAGGAGTGGCGACTCCCGAGGTAGCAATAGAAATGCCATTGTATGATTCGCGGACCGATTCGACACGAAGTTTGGATTGAGTGGCAATAAGACCGCGATTACTGAATTCAGCTGCCTTATTGAAATCTTTGATTCAGTCAGTGATGATGTTTCCCTTGAAAGGGATGAGAACTTGTCGGCAGGTGGGCCTGTGCATAGTCATTTTGGGTTTAATGCACGGAGTGCTTGTAGTTGATGGTTTGGGTGCTTGAACTTGGGTGCTTCCAAAACCTGCCTTGTACATGGCGAGAACTTTGTCGTAAGATAATTCAGGGAAGGCGAGTATCATTTCTCGCATCTTAACCCCATCAATACTGGAGGAGGAGTTGGAAGAGGAAGTCGCTGGCTGGACACCCTATCAGGTGGCATCAGCGAATGACACATTCTTCTTGTTAAAATGTTCCGTAAGGGGTTTGGTGGATGCCTTATGGTCAGGAGGGGGAATGGGGGGGGCATATCAGAGGCGCCCTTGGGGTTAGGTTTCGATGGCTGAGCCTGGCCATCAGAAGGAGGGCGCCCAACTGAGCGCTCAAAATTTCCATTCCCGTTCCTAGGAATCATGTGACTGGAAGGTGGAGGAGGGGCCTGGGAAACACGAATAGGACTGCCAGACTTAGAAGACATAACGTCATTCTTTGTCTATAGGGAGCCTGACATGGACAAAACGTCACATGCCTTACCAGAAGACGTAATGTCATTCTGGGAGAGAGGAAGGGTGCCCTCAACGGAAGGGGCTTGGTCGATGTTCATTCATTTGTCATCGATCCAAACTGTAGGGTTAGTTTGCCCAATGACAATACCGGGCGGAAATATGGGGGTAGGGATGGTAGACAGAGAAGGTTTACGTGCCTTTTTTTTCCTTCCCCTTACTCTTAGGGGGGGGGGAAGAGTCCGTCATGGGGATATCGGGAGGTGGGCCATAATAGTGCCTCAGCGCGTCGATGATGGTGAGTCCACTTTCGCCATTAATAGGCAAGCAGTCCCACCCTATTTCAAACATAGTTGTGAGTAAGCAATAGATCGGTTCCCCCATTTGGGGAACCCTTGGGTCTTTCATACCAGGCCGTAAGCCCAGCACAACACAATGCTTAAAGAAGTTAGTAGCATATTTAAGCGCCTCAAGCGCTTTATAGGTAGCTTCACTGACGATAACAGTTTCTTCAGTGGCAGTGTTTGATAAATCCTTAAGATTTGGAAGATGTGGCTGTGCAGGCCTAGGCTCCTGCAGCTGTGCAGTGATGTCACCAGTGACATCATTAGTGTTAGAAGAACCGGCAAAGAAGGTAGCCAGAGTGCTGGGTGGCACAGCATTTGCTGACTCAGCAGATCCATGGATCACATGAGGCAGCCTTGAGGTGGGTGGGGGTCCAAAGAACTGATTGGTAGGTTCCCCATTTCTGAGAATCCCATCCTCTTGGTCGCTCCACGCATCCCCGCACGAGTTCAAGTTGAGAGGATCCGGTGGCTGAAGCTCACCTATAAATCCCTCTCCAAATGAGCGGAAAGGAATAGGTGACTTGAAGCCATCATATGTGCTCATTGACGCGGTTCTTGAGATGGCCTTGGGAGTGGTGTCCAATCCTGGATGAACATCACGAGCACGAGCTCGCTTAGTACATGACAAGGGAGGAGGGGGAGTTCTGAGGGAGGAATGTGATACTGCACGGGATAGTGCAGCAGGAGCGAGTGTAGGAGAAGGAGGGGTTGAGGTATCAGATGAATCAGATTCACTCTCACCACTTTCTTCCTCGTCAGAGCCAGCCCTGGACAAGGTGGTGGACTTGGCATCGTCATGTACAGAATGTCTTGTCGATTTGATAGAGAGCATGGATGATTTAGAGCGATTGCGCTTGTAGGATGAGACACGTGTTTCAGTGTCAACGATGTTGATTGGGTCCAAAGACGGCGGAGGGGTACCCTTAAGGTCAACCCAATGCAATGGTGCAGTCATAGTGGTGTAATTCATAGTCAGTATGTATGTAGACACCGTCAAAGATATCGATGATGGTGGTAAGAGGGAAAGGAGGATGCTGTGGACATGGCAGACTCTGATTCGAATGCGGCAAACTGGTTGGCAGTAGCTTTAGACTTGCGCCTACCCATAGTAACATAAATAGATGATGTAAGAATGCCTCAGAATAAACACCAACTTTCGATGGTGGTGGTAAGAGGACAAGGAGGGATAGTCGTGTACCTGCTTCAACGCATCTTCCAACCCCATTGGTACATTGCTAGGGCCACACACGCATGTAAGCTTACTGTTAGAGGTCTGCAAGTTGGACTTGAGTTTCATCTCTTTGTTACTATGCCATGTCTCTTTGCCATTGAGTAGTGTACTATATTCGGACAGGACTTTATCTATTCTTGTCTTTGTAGTATTTGGTTTAGGTAGCAGTACTTAGGCCCTGTATTATGTTGGTGAGCACGGACTGCGACCGGGCACCATGTAATAAATCATTGATTTCTTTTTTTAAAAAAAAAAAAAAAAAGACAATAAATCAGGAATATCGTTCAAGCATGAGGTGGAATGAATGTCTGAGCAATCAAGGGCTGCTAGATGCTCTGAGACCTGAGAAGTGAAAGTAGCCTCTTCATCACTATCTTTAGGCAATACATGCTTTTTGTAACTAATATAATCTGGGCGGATTGGGAGATCAATGAGCAAAGGTACGTGATCTGAAGGCAGTCTCAAATTTGCATTGATGATGTGAGGAGTGGAATTGTTCGCACAAAAAATGAGATTGATAACTGAATTATCATGACTTTCAATGGGAGAGAAATGGGTAGAAGAAAATGCAGTCAGTATCGACCTAGTGAGATTGAAACAATCCACTAACTCCATTAGAGTTATCGTGGATTGAGGGATATGGGTAGCTGAGGGATCCCATTCTGGAGAGCGATAATTGAAGTCACCTCCCATATACACGATATTGGGAATGTCAATGAAGTTAGTTGAAAGAAAATTTATCACCGAAGATGACGAGTCAGAGTATATATTTAAAAAGTGAATATAATTACCCTGGTTGAATAGTCCTAAGACTTGGATATTGTGGTGATTAACCCATTCCTGTCTGAGAATAGGTCTCATGCAGAGTAGACGTCTGTGAACATAAGTCAAAGTACGGGGGCGGGAATCATTGGGCTTGGTAGGTCGAACTATACACAGCCACTCAGGGTGAATAGGAGCACCTATGACATCATCCCCTTCAGGGTTAGTCATAGAGGGTGCTTTATGGATATGATTCCAAGGGGGTTCTTGTAGGAAAATGATGTCAAAGTCCAATTTCTTGGACTCGAGAATAGTGTCAGCCAGGACATAAGAACGTTCCACATTTTGTGAATAGATATGAATGGAAACAATAGCTTTGTTCTTACCAGACATATTTAAGCTGCAACTCCACTACCAGAGTGATTGGAGTTGGCGTGGACAGCATGTGCAGTGCGTGACTTGGCGGCTTTGTTAGAATACCAGGTCCAGTCAAACCTGTTTCTCCAGAAAGGACATTTGGTGTCATTAGCATGATGATTGCCTCTGCAGTTGAGGCATTTAAAGTTCTCAAGATGAGGACACAGGCTGCCATCAGGAGTGGCATCATGAGGGGGGTTTGATTTGGGGTTGGCCTTACAGCACCAGGCCACGGAATGATGATTCTCGACATGGTGAGGACCACCACAAATTTGACAGTGTGCACCAAGAGCATGACACGCATGGGTGGGGTGGCCCCACTGCCAGCAGTTTCTACATTGTACAATACCAGGGTGCATGCTGGTAGCTCTGATAGTACTGACATGTTGGCCAAAATTTACAGTACAGTTAACCAATGTCTTGGCTTTAGTACCATTTTGTGAATCCCAGATGTCGAACCATATGATGGCAGTGTCCGACTTAGGGGAGGCCTTCATAATGCGAGGGCAAGTGGTGAGGATGACATTTTCGAAGAGGGGTGATTGGCTGAGGGCCTGTTCAACAAAAGTGGGGGAGAGAGGGTTGGATGAATTGACTACCCAATAAGGGATGCCAATGATTTTAAGGAAGGATTTGGATTGCGGAAGATGGGGCTCAACAGGAATAGCATCTCCAAGTTGCCAGGCTTTCTTTAACCAGGATTTGATGGTATCAAGGTCTGAAGTAGAGGCAACACCCGAGGTGGCAATGGATATGCTATTGTATGATTCACATACAGATTCAACGCGAAGTTTAGATTGAGCAGCAATGAGACCACAATTACAGAATTCAGTCGCTTTATTGAAGTCTTTGATGTGATCAGTGATGATGTTTCCCTCAAAGGGAATAAGGACTTGTCGACGGGTAGGGCCATGTGTCATCATTTTTGGTTTAGTGCATTGAGCACTAGAGGTTGAAGGTTCAGGTGCCTGAGACTGGGTGTTACCAAAACCTGCCTTGTACATGGTAAGGACTTTGTCGTAAGATAGTTCAGGGAAGGCGAGTATTATTTCTCACATCTTGAACCCATCAATAGAAGGAAAGGATGAAGAGGAAGTCGAAGGCTGAACACCCTGTCAGGCGGCTTCAGTGAATGACACGTTCTTCTTGTTAAAGTGTTCCATAAGGGGTTTGGTGGATGCCTTACGGTCAGGAGGGGGAATGGGGGGTGGCATATCAGAGGCACCTTTAGGGTTAGGTTTTGATGGCTGAGCCTGGCCATCAGAAGAAGGGCACCCAACTGAATGCTCGAAGTTTCTATTTCCATTCCTTGGGGTCACGTGATTGGAAGGTGGAGGAGGGGCCTAGGAGACACGAATAGGACCAGCAGGTTTGGAGGACGTAATGTCACTCCTTGCCTTATGGGAGCCTAGCATGGACAAAATGTCACATACATTACCAGACAAGCCCCTCCTACTGAGGGCACCCTTCCTCCCCCCCAGAATGATGTTTCATTTTCTGGTAAAGCATATGACATTCCATCTGTGCCAGGCTCCCGTAAGGTAAAGAATGATGTTTTGTCTTCTAAGCCTACCAGTCCTTATTCATGTATCTCGGGCTCCCCCTCCACCTTCCAATCACATGACTTCAAGAATTGGGAATGGAAACTTTGAGTGCTCAGTCGGGCACCTTTCCTTTGATGGCCAGGCTCAGCCATCTAAACCTAACCCTAAGGACACCTCTGAAAGGCTGCCCCCTATTCCCCCTCCTGATCATAAGGCATCCACCAAACCCCTTATGGAACACTTCAACAAGAAGAATGTGTCATTTGCTGATGTTGCCCAACAGGGTGTCCAGCCAGTAGCTTCCTCTTCCACCTCCCCCAACATTGATAGGGTTAAGATGTGAGAAATGATACTTGGCTTCCCTGAACTTTCAATACGACAAGGTCCTTGCTATGTACAAGGCAGGTTTCAGTAGCACTCAGCCTCAAGTGCCCAGACCTTTGACCTCTAGTGCTCAATGCACTAAACCAAAAATGATGACATATGGTCCTACTTGTCACCAAGTCCTTATTCCCTTTGAGGGAAACATTATTGCAGATCACATCAAGGACTTCAATAAAGTGACTGAATTTTGCAACCATGGTCTTACTGCCACTCAATCCAAACTTTGTGTCAAATCTGTCCACAAATCATACAATGGCATATCCATTGCCACCTCAGATGTCGCCACTCCTACCGACCTTGACACTATCAAATCCTGGCTGAAAAAAGCTTGGCAACTCAGAGACACTATCCCCATTGAGCCCCGTCTTCCACAATCTAAATCATTTCTAAAAATTGTCAGTGTCCCATACTGGGTAGCCAACTCTTCCAACCCCCTCTCCCCCACTTTCGTTGAGCAAGCCCTTGGCCAATCATCACTCTTTGAAAATGTCATCCTTGCCGCCCACCCTCGTGTCATGAAAGCCTCCCCCAAATTGGATACAGCCATTGTGTAGTTCAACATTTGGGACTCCCAAAACAGTACCAAGGCCAAGATGTTGGTCAACTGCACTATCAACTTCGGCCGACATATTGGCACCATCTGCGCCACTAGTATGCATCCTGGTGTTGCACAGTGCAGGAATTGCTGGTGGTGGGGTCACCCCACTCATGTGTGTTGTGCCCTTGGTGCTTGCTGTCAAATCTGTGGTGGCCCTCATTGCGTTGAGAACCATTGATCTATGGCCTGGTGTTGCAAGGCTAACCCTAAATCCAATCCTCCTCGTGATGCTACCCCTAATGGCATCCCATGTCCTCATCTTGAAAACTTCAAATGTCTCAACTGCAAAGGTGATCACGATGCTAATGACACTAAGTGCCCATTCTGGAGAAACAGGTTTGACAGGACCTGGCACTCTAACAAAGCTGCCGAGTCATGCACTGCACATGCTGTCTGCGCCAATTCCAATTGCTCTGGTGGCGGAGTTGCAATTTAAATATGTCTAGTAAGAACAATATTATTTCTTCTGTTCATATCTATTTGCAAAATGTGGGACACTCCTATGTCCTGGTTGATACCATTCTTGAGTCCAAGAAGCTGGACTTCGACATTATTTTTCTACAGGAACCCCCATGGAATCACATCCACAAAGCACCTTCTACAACTAACCCTGAAGGGAATGATGTTGTAGGTACCCCTATTCATCCCAAGTGGCTATGTATGGTTCACCCTACTAAGCCCAATGACCTCCATCTCTGTACTTTGACTTACGTTCACAGACACCTGACCCGTATGAGACCCATCCTTCGACAGGAATGGGTCAATCACCATGATATTCAAATCTTGGGATTATTCAACTGGGGTAATTATATTCATTTTCTCAACATCTATTCTGACTTGTCATTGTTGGTGATAAATTTTCTCTTGACGAACTTCATTGACATTCCCAATATTGTTTATATGGGAGGTGACTTCAATTATCATTCACCAGAATGGGATCCTTTGGTCTCTCATCTCCCTCGTTCCGCCATAACTCTAATGGAGTTAGTGGATTACTTCAATTTAACCAGGTCTCTACTGACCACTTTTTCCCCTACACATTTTTTTTTTTAATCAACGTGACCCCAGAGGGGTCGCCAATTTATAACGCAGTGTGTGATAGTAGTGTGCACCCAACTACTATGACATGCAGAAAGTACCACTACCAACTACACATCTACATAGCTAGGTATAATTACAAGTCCGAAGTCTGCTTAGTACAAACAATATCTTCACACAGTGGTACGTAGTCTGAGATGAAAGAGATACTATACAAATCAACTTGTTCTGATTTGCTGGCAGATGGAAATTGTACAACATGGATTTCCAAGGCCCACCACACACAGTGCAGGGGTGGACAATGTGACCTGTAGGGAAGAGAACCCTACAGACGTGACCAAGTGGCATCGCAATGATGGCGTTTAAGCCAAAGCCAGTCAAACCAGTGTCGCCAGAATGGGCATTTGCAATCGTCAGCTGCATGTGACTTAGTGCAGTTGATGCACTTGATGTGGGAACAGGGATCCCCAGTGGCAGTGGGCGGGATGGGGGGATTCGCCTTGGGACTCCCCTTACAACACTTGAGTGAGAGCAGTGGTTCTCGGTACAGTGAGGACCACCACAAGTGGCACATTGCAACACATGGGCACGGCATGATGGGGTAGAGTGTCCCCAGTGCCAGCAATGCTGACACTGTGGACTGCCTGGGTGAGCACGTGTGGCCTGGATGATGGACTAAACGCCCTTGAAGTGGAGGTACTTGCCCAGGAGCTTCTTGGCACTTGCTCCTGATTGAGAGTCCCAGAGGTTGAACCAGATGGTGGCAGTGTTGGCTCTGGAGGAGTTGCACATGATGTGCATGGAGGAAACATCTGCGAAAATGTCCTTGAAGGTGGACAATCGCATGTGGTCAGTCACGTGATTTGGTGTAATGCGGACACCATTCACAAAGTAAGGGACATCAAGGACCTTGAGGTAGGACCTCGACCTGGGGCAGCGTGTCTTGATCGTGAAGGGAGCAGTAAAGACGGAGGGAATGGAGGACTCAATAATGTCACAATCGGCATCAGAGGGAATGGAGGAGATGTGCAGTGTGATTGTGCTGTACACCTTAGTAATATTCTCCACATGCAAGATCAACTTGGCACGAGAGAGGGAGTTGTTGAGAAGGTGCATGGCCTTGTGATGAAGATAGGCAACCTCATTGGCACTGCCAGTGAAGTCAAGGAAGAGTTGGTGGCAGGTGGGGCCCACTGTTGTCATGTGTGGCTTCCAGACAGCGGGAGTGACAGCTTGGGTGGCCTGGTGCATTGCGGTAACATGCTCAGGTTTGAGGGTGGGGTGGGACTGTGCCAACTTGATCAGTGACACAGCCATGGTGGGAGTATGGGCTGCCTTGGCAAAGGACTTCTTGGCTGAGGAGGGAGGAGGAGGTGTCTTGGTGGGTGCTTGCTGGGTTGGGCCATTGGGCTGCGACTGGGCTTGTGGGGGGCCCCTAGCAAGCACTTTGGTGGGCACTTGCTTGGGCAGTAGGGGAGGATGGGCCGGGACAGGCCGATGATCTGGAGGGGGTATAGTGGGTGCCTTGGGAGAGCCCATGTTGATGTCACATGGACCTGCTGAGTCAGCAGATCCATGGGTCACCTTGTGGATGATGCGCATTGCTTTAGGGCTGGCCTCGGGCATCCCACACTTGAGCCCGAGGTCATACATTACATCCCCAAAATCATCCATCCCATGAGAGATGAGCATGTGTGAGGTGAGGGGGGGTTTGGTCAAGCTCCAGCTTGTCGACGATGATGATGGCTGCCTTAGCAAGGCAAGTGGCAGCAGCAGAGGCATCCTCCTCAGTGAGAGAGGAGTGAGAATCAGCAACCTTCTCCAGCCAGGAGAGGAAGTGGTGTAGTCCAGCAAGGCCTTTCTGGGCCGGGATCTCCTTCTTTCCCTTGGAGGAGGTCGACAGAGAAGGGGCAGGCGGGGTAGGGGGTTGCTCCACAGGGTAGAATGTGGTTCCACCAGCCGTGAAGGGCTTGAGGGGAGCCTCAGGGACAGAAGTCACTGAAGGTTGAGTAGTAGGTGCCTGGGATGGAACATCACCAGATGTCGATGGGAGGGGGCCAGGAGACTGAAAGTCATCCTGGGGAGGACCAAAGAACCCGTGCACATTGCAGGGATTGTCATATGGGTTGAGGTGGTCATCATCGGCCATCTCAGTGATGTTGAGCTTGTCATCGGATATGGCAGTGGACTCAGTTTCGAGTGATGTGAACTGATTCACGGTGTTTCTGGACTTGCGTCTACCCATAATACAGTAGATAGACACAGTAATTAGACCTCAAAACAACAACCAACTTTCGATGGTGGTGGTAAGAGGACAAGGAAGGGATGCCCCTACACATTTTTCTTCCATTGAAGAGTATAACAATTCCATTATTGACCTCATCTTCTGTGCTAATAACTCAACCCCTCATATTGTCAATGCAAATTCAAGATTGCCTTCAGATCATGCTCCCCTACTCATTGATCTCCCGATTCATCTGGATTATATTAATTATAGAAAATGTGTGTTGCCAAAGGATAGCGATGAAGAGACTGCTTTCATTTCTCAGGTCTCAGAGCACCTAGCAGCTATCAATTGTTCGAACATTCATTCCACTTCTTGTTTGGACATTATCTCCGACTCCATTTCCCATATACTTTCTGATTCATGGAACACAAACTCTAAAAATGTATGGATTACTAACCAGTCGAAAGAATGGTAGAACCCCCACTGCTTGGAGACTTTACTTACTTACAGGAAAACCAAAGACTGAAAAGACTAGCAAGTGTTCAGAGCGGCTACTCATGCCGCCAAATGCTCTTTCTTTGATGAACACATTCACGAAATTGCATTGACCAACAAACAACCCTGGGACCTCATGGAATGGGTCAAACAGCAAAAACTTCTGGCCATCGAGGGCATTTGATATCAAGGTCACCTGTGCAATGATCTTCCTGACTTGTGGAATGCACTTCACTCATCATACAACTCTGCATTGGGACAACTGGTAAGTCCTCATATTTTGAATGAAATGAAATCCCTCTCTTCCCATTCTTGGACAGAATTCTCCGCTCTTGAACTCACCGAATCCCTTTTGTCTTGTGCTAACTCCTCAGCACTGGGACCCAATCACATCTCTTGGAGATATCTAAAATCTATTATCACCCATAACAACTGCCTCAAGAACATTATACTCATTGCTAATGCATGTGTACATCTTTCTCATTGGCCAAGTCACTTCAAAGACTCAGTCTCTATTATCATCCCCAAGCCAAATAAACCGGCCTATGATACTCCTAAAGCATTTCACCCTATTGTTCTACTAAACACTTTAGGCAAACTTATTGAAAAGATGATCACTTGCCGTGTGCAATTTGAGGTGGTTTCTTCAGGTGCTCTCCACCTGAATCAAATGGGCAGAGTTATCCAATGCTCCACCAAAGATGCAGGTGTTTTCCTCACTCACGTTATTCAGGCCAGATGGGCCAAAGGTATGATCACAAGTGTTTGTGCCTTTGACATTGCCCAATTCTTCCCCTCCCTCAACCATGACATTCTTACTGATATCCTGCAATGCCAGGGGTTCGCCCCAGAACTCATTAAATTCTTCTCCCATTATCTCACAGGTCAATCAACTCAATTTATGTGGAATACCTTTCTATCTGATGCCCATGACGTGGATGTTGGCATAGGGCAAGGGTTAGCTCTTTCACCAATACTCTCAGTGCTCTACTTGGCACCTCTTATGTTCATGTTCAATCAATGTGCTCATCTACAATCCATTCCCTCATCCCTTTTATCTTTTGTTGATGATGGGCTTTGTATATCTCAAGTGAAGAATTATACTGACACTATTTCTTCCCTCAAATTAGCATACTCCATCATTAACTCCATATGCACTGACCTTGGACTAGTCATTGAACATGACAAATCTGAGGTCTTCCACTTCTCTTGTTGTCACAATGATTCTAATCCCCCACTCAACCTATCTGACATCGGTGGTCCTCTCCTACATCTGAAACACTTCTGGCAGTACCTGGGTTTTTACTTTGACCGTTGACTCTCATTTCAAGAGCACATTCGATACTACTCTACCAAAGCATTATCCACAGTGAAAGCTATAGGTATGCTAGGTAACTCAACCCGAGGTCTTCTCCCTCTCCAAAAACGACTCCTGTATAGGGTATGTATCATACCCATGGCAACATATGGCTATCAACTATGATTCTTTGAGGGCACTCGTAACAAGGCACTTCTCAAGTCTTTATCCTCCATGCAAAGGTGTGCGGCTCTCTGGATCACAGGCGCCTTCCGCACTTCTCCATCTGGTGGTGTTGAAAGTATCGCTGGAGTTATTCCTCTTCATCTTCATCTGCATAAACTAGCTATTCACTCTTCATATTGAGTCTCTACTTTACCTTCAAATCATGCGATATGTTCCCTTTTATCAGACCGTTTCTCTCTTAATTCCTCCCCCCATCCTCAATTGCTTCACCTTCTCACTATGGCCAAAAAAGCTAAAGTCAAAGGCCCTATTATTGATATATATAATTCTCTTTCTCATCTTTCTGACTCTTTCTCTCCCTTCACTCCTGAATCCAAGCCTGGGTCTCATCTCATGGATATTTTTTCCGATTCCATTCATTTTCATCCTTGCAATCACTCGGACAAGTATGAGATGTATAAACACATATCATCTCTTAATTCTGTTTTCTCCTCTTCTTCTTCTGATCATAATTGTATATCAGTCATTACTGATGCCTCTGTTCCACTTGTAGGTTCCCTTCAGGCGGTTTTGGCAGCACACTTATATCGTGGCAGACAACAAGTGTCCTATGCAAAACAGGCAAGTGGCTGGGTGTCTTCAACAGATGCTGAACTTTACTCCATTCACATTGGCATTGCCAAAGCCATTTCCCTTCAGTGTGACCACATCATCCTCATCACCAACTGTTTTCCAGCAGCCAAGCTGGTAGTTGACCCTTCCATTCACTCAAGTCAGTCACACTCTATCCAAGTCTGCCATCTCCTATCTGACTGGCTGGCAGCCAAGCCTTCACAGTCCATTGATTTCTGGGACATCCCATCTAAGTGGTGTTGGAAGCCCCATCTTAAAGTCCATAATGACGTCACCTCCACGCACATCCACACCCCTCCCAACACAGGTGCCACTCTTGACATCTTGCGACGTAAAGCCACCAATGACTGCCAGAAATCATGGGAGTCTACATTTTGGAAGAAGAAGTACTGTGGCAACAGTTTCCTTCTTTCTAAGAAAAATCGTAAGTTCCTCATCCCCACTTACATCAAGGGGGGCACCTGGCTCCCTCTAGCCAACAAGTTGCCATCATTATGTGCTCGCATGTCTTGGACCATTCTAAATCACGCTCCGATTGGAGCTTATTGTGAGAGGTTCTTCTCCTTCGAACCCAAATCCTGTCGCTGTGGCGACCACTTGGAAACACAACATCATATTTTGTGCTATTGCCCCCTCTATCCCATCCACACTTAATGGGTGCAATGCGCCTTCCCTCAATACGAGTTCCTTGTTGAGTTCTTGAAAAAGAACCTGGCTGCTTTTGCCTTCACCAATCATGACACGTGTCCATCGCTGCCTCAAGCTCCTGTGCCCGCTGAACCAAATGAAGGTGAACTATATTCTTTCATCTCATCTCATCTATTTTCTCTTGAGTCCAATCTCTGTGTATGACACCTCGTTCTATAGTCTCCCTTGAGTCTTTTCTATTTCGCTGGACTAATTGTATATAGTCTTTGTCTCAAGCAGTCTTCAACCCCTTCATGTACCCTGGCTTGCCATAGTGTACCATCTACTTGTAATATTTAGTCGAAAGCAGACTGTGATTGAGCACCGCTATATAAATTCTTTGATTTTTTTTTTTTTTTTTTAAAAAAAAAACACTGACAGGAGGGGGGGGCTACTCATCCCTCTTCTCCCCTGATCCTCTCTTGGGCACCCCCCAGGCTCTCCTGGACCCCCTATGTACCCCCACTGGCCAATGCAGGTCAAGGGCTGCCTCTGCTGCCCCCAGCAGTTGCCCCTCATCATGCTTGGCCTCCCCGCTCAGCCTCAGAGGCTCCCACTTGGTATCATATCAATGGATGCTCTCTCCAACCCCTACAGGCTCTTGACCACCTCCACCTGTCTCTGACATCTCCGCACTGTTGCAAGGCAGTTTGGAGAACTCTTTTGCAGCCTTCAGGCCATCTTCCCTTTGTTTGGATGACAGTTCATTGGTCGATGACAATGCTGGAGTGATCAGCACCTCTTTCGCCAATGCCACCAACTGGCTGGGCTGGAATCTCTCCTCCCCATTGACTACTCCCTCCCTTCAAGACATGGCCATGAGGTTCATTATCCTGGCTGAAGTCTTCTCTCAGCCTAAGTGGGGTAACCTACCAGCTGACCCTGAGGATCCTGATGACTAGAAAACAGTCACTGAGGCACTCTGCACTCTCTTTGTTGACCCCCAGGGTGACATAGATACTGATATGAGAGATGTGACACCTGGTCCCAGGCAGGCTCTTGTGCCTGCCCAGCCAGCACCCCCTCCCCCCTCCTCCTCTAGACCTGCTTTTTTTTTTTTTTTTTTTAAAAAAAAAATCATAAATTTATATACCAGTGCATGATAGCAGTCCAGTCGAATACAAAAGAGTACTCTAACTAGCAAACATGAGAGAAAGTGCCTCTCACATCTCGAGCAGAATATGCCTGCTCACTGCCATGGAAACCACCTGCCTCAGGCCAAAGCCCAACACAGATGTAGTAATGGCCTGCCACTGTGAGAGAGTGCAGCGATTGAGCCACCAGTATTGCCACCTGCACCATCAGGGACCTATGCCAGACCCCAGACTGCCCCCCCCACATCACAAGTCCTCCCATGCAGAACAAACCCAGCCTCCCCATGGGCAAGTTGGGGAATGGTGAGCAGCCCTTCAATGACCCCAAGGAGTCTCTTTACTTGCACATGTAAACAGAAGGTGCCCTAGGCATGGTGTGTTGCCTCTAGCTACCTCCCTGATTGTGGAGCTTCACCCAGCTGAAAGCCTACCTTGCCTTACCCAGGAGAAACTGGTCCAAACCTGCAGAACAGTTAGCAACATGGGGAGGGACTCACCGGAACCCAGCAGACCCCAAAAAGTGCATGATGGAGTATTTTTTTTTTTTTTTTTTTTTTTAAAAAAAAAAAAATCAGTGGACCCCGAAGAGGTCCAAATTTATAATGCAGTGTGCAATAGCAGTCCACGCCCAACTATCTACTACAGGGAACCAATACCACTACCAACTACGCAAGAGTAAACAACTGGGAATATATAATGGTCCTGTCTGAGACAATACATGAATCGACAACAGAAGGGGGCTAGGCATGTGACAAAATACAAAGAAATGAAACATATACTGATATCACTGCATCTGAGGTGGCAGGCCTTGGGGTTCGTGAGGGCCCACCCAGCAACTGGCAATGGATGGGGGATGATGCGTTGACACTAGGGAGCTCCCCCTAGGCCCGGGGCCAACCAGCAGGACCAGAATGACTTTGCAGCCAGTCCTGATCAAACCAGTGGCACCAGAATGTGCATTTGCAGTCAGTAGCAGCATGTTCCTTGCCGCAATTGATGCACTTGATGTGGGGACAGGGTTCCCCGGCAGGTGTGGGCTGAATGGGGGGGTTTGCCTTCGGTAACCCTTTACAGCAGGAGGAGGTAGTGCGGTGATTCTCAGACCAATGTGGCCCACCGCACTGTGAGCACCTGAGAGCACGGTTGCAACAGGTGGTGGTAGTGTGGCCCCAACACCAGCATCATTGACACTGGGGGGTCCCAGGGTGAGCACATATAGCCCTGATCATAGACTGCATGCCGTCGAAGTTGAGGTATTTGCCAACCAGGCACTTAGCATTAGCACTGGACTGAGAATCCCAAAGGTCGACCCAAATGGTGGTGGTGTCAGCTTTGGGGGAATTGTGCATGATGCACATGGAGGAGATGTTGGTGAATATCTCCTTGAAGGGAGATAAACATATACAGTTGGAGACGTGTTGCAGGGTGGTGCAGATACCACTCATATAGTAAGGGACATCCAGGATCTTGAGGTAAGACCTGGACCTGGGATGTTTAGTCTTCAGCTCAAATGGGGCTGTGAAGGCTGAAGAGAGGGAGGATTTGATCACCAATGCATCTGCATCAGTGGCAATGGTGTTGGTGTACAACGAGATGGTGTTGTACGCTCTGGCAATGTTCTCGACGCAAAGCAAGCTCTTTGCACAAGTGAGAGAGTCATTAAGAAGGCACATGGCCTTATGATGGAGGTAGGTGATGTTACCAGCATCACCAGTGAAATCAAGGAAGAGTTGGCACTGGGTGGGGCCCAACATGGTCATGCAGGGCTTCTTTGCAGAAGGCGTGTCAGCAAGGGCAGCCTGATGCATCACAGCAATGTGGTTAGGCTCAAGGGTGGGGTGGGACTGGGCAAGCTTGATAAGCACTGCCGCAGATGCTGGAGTGCATGCAACCTCGGCAAATGACTTCTTAGCTGCCGAGGGTGGGATGGGTGCTCACTGGGCTTGGCCATCAGACCTAACCTTAGGAGCAGGGGGTGCTTGGGTGGGTGCTTTGCTACTAGTGCAGACCTTTGCAGGCACCGGCTTGGGCAGTAGGGGGGGACGGGCCAGGGTGGGCTGCAGTGCCTTGGGCATTTGCTTAGGTGCCTTGGGGGAACCCATGTCAATGTCATGTGGATCCGCTTTGTCAGCAGATCCATGAGTCGCCTCATGAATGACACATGTACAATTAGAGTTGGTCTCCAGAACTCTGGTGGCACAATCCTGAATGAAATCTGTGAATGTGTCCTATTCCTGGGCATGCATATGCTCACTGGTGAGGACTGTGTTGCCTTGGCCATGGTTAAGGACTTCGGCAATAAGCCCAATGAGGGTCAGGACAAGTACGGTGATGGTGGCCTCGGATAGAGGGCCTTGGGGGACTAACCCAGCAAAGAGGGTGAAGAAGTGGAGCCCAGCAAGAGCCCAAGTCTCAACAGACTCCTCAGTTGACCTGGAGGAGACAGCGGATGGCAGTGCTGGGGGAGGTGGGTTCTTCACAGGGTAGAATGTCTGTCCACCGGCAGTGAAGGGCTTTGGGGATGGCAGTGAAGGGCTTTGGGGATAGCAAGGGAACATCAGCCACAAGAGGCACTACTGGCTGCAATGGAACATCAGCAGCAGGCAGGGAGGAGGGACCAGGCAATGAGACATCAGCCTGGGGAGGACCAAAGAACCTGCAAACATTGCAGGGGTTGTCGTAGGGGTTGAGATGTTTGTCCTCAGATATCTTGGCAATGTTGAGCTCATCAGCAGAGGCCTTGGTGGACTCAGTTGTTTGGCCGGGAAGCTTGTTAGACTTGGATTTACATCTGCCCATGTAGCTACAAGTAGACGCAGTAGTATTGAACTCAAAACATGACACACCAACTAAGAGATGGTGGTGGTAAGAGGTCAAGAAGGGATGTGACAATGATGGAGTATGTTAGCCCCCTGGGGGGGCATAGCAAAAGAAAATGCAAGTGGATTCTTATCGCAGAAATCGACGAGCTTGTTGAAGTAGGAGGGGAAATCCCCCTCCTCACTGTGGAACCTCTGATAGGAGGTTAATATGTGCTGACAAGTTTCAAAGGCAAACCCACAAGGACATGAGATGTCCTCCTGGATATGGAACTGGGCTCTGTAGGACCTGATAGGGGCATGATTGAGTATTGCCCAGTACACCCACGCACACAGCATTAAAGATGCGAGTTTTGGCAACCATGCTCCACCATGGAGATATGTGGGCTGAATGAATTTATTATCTCCCTTATGGAGACAAAGGAAGTCCTTACCAGCATAAGTAGGAAGAGCGAACAGTCTTGTCCACTCGTCTTTGCAAGCCTCTCCTCTAGGCCTGCAGTACCCTGTGTGCCCAAGGCTGCTGACCTGGCCCCTCCCCCAAGGGCTAGGACAGCTGGACAGAGGTCCTCTGCTGTGCCTCCCAAGCCAGCTGACAAGGGCAAATGCCCTGCTAAGTATGCCAACATCCCTGTGATGGAGGCTACCCTCAATCCCAAGTTGACCCCTGCCAAATGCTCTTTTGCCTAGGCAGCGGTGACCTCTTCCTCCCATACAGTGCCAAAGGCCCAGCAGGGCTCTGGGGATTTGTCCCTAGTTCTCCTCAGTCATGCCTTTCCTCACCTCTCCCCTGACAAGCTCCTTTGCTTGCATAAGCAAGGGTTGTCACCTGGTGGCAGGGCAGACAATTTCCCCAGGAAGTGTCCTTGCACCACCACCTCAGGGCCATCCTGTAAAGCGGTCCTCCTTACAACCAACAATTCTTCATTGCAGTTGAACCCTGACAAGACAATGTGCCAAGTCAACCATTATCTCTCTGAGAAGAAGAACCATCTTCACCTTGAGAGTAGTATCATCACCTATGGTGGTTGGTCTTTCCAGACCAATGTTGTTCCTAATCCTGCTCAGCTGGAACTCATTTGTGAGGGCTTTGCTCAGCATGTCTGGCCTACTATTAACTGTCAGGTTGACATGGCTGTCCCTCAGTCACAGTCCTTCCTTAAGATTGTTGACATTCCCACTTCACTTCTAGTAGTGCTACAATGGGTGCTAACATCATAGAAGAGGCAATGTGTTGGTCTGCCCACTATCACCTCTTTGCCCTGGAAAGGGTTCCATATGTTCTTCCCCCCACTCGCAGCTCTGACACTGTCATCTGCTTCTTTGAGGTCTGGGATTCCAAAGCTGGTTCCCAGGCCAAGAGCCTTATCAGTAAGGCTCTTTATATTGGCCAGCACCCTTGTCGTATTCACAAGGTGCAGGTCCACCCAGGTGTCCCTGTCTGCCAGTACTGCTGGCAATGGGGCCACAAGACCTGTCTGTGCAAGCAAATGAACACCAAGTGCCCTCAGTGTGCCCAGCCACACTACGAGGACTCGCATCATGCATTGGCTACCTGTTGTCAGGGTAACCTTAACACAAACCCCCCTAAGCAGCCCACCCCTCAGGGGCAGGCCTGCCCTCACTCAGTGGTATATCCTAATTGTAAGGGCGACCACCCAGCCTCTTCAAAGGCTTGCCTGTTCTGGAAGCACTGCTTTGATGCAGCATGGACAAAGTGAGCATATGCAGAGGTACATGACCATTGGTCTCGTTCTCCTACCTCAGCCTGAAACTCATGTATCCATGTCTAGGGAACCTAGTACAATTACAGAGTTAAGGATATTCAGTCAGAACATTAACTGTAACTATGTACACATTAACTACCTCTTGGATAATATATAGAGTGATACCAATATTCTCTTCCTTCAGGAGCTGCCTTGGCGCTCCATTAGACGAACTGTCTCAACCTCCTCTCCAGAGGAGGATGAGGTGGTGGGTGCCCCCAAGCACCCAGACTGGTTGTACATGGTGCATCCCCCTGTACCAGACAGCCCTCCTTGCATAATAGCATATGTCTACAAGTGCCTCTCAAAACTAAGGCCTGCTCTTCAGTGGGATCTCATTGACCATTGTGATGTGTTGGTTCTCTCTTTGTTCTCCAGAGGAGAGCCACTCAATCTCATGAACATCTATTCTGACGACATGCATATGGCTATCAACCTCCTCTCAAAGGATGTTGATGCCCTTCCTGCCTTTATTTACATAGGTGGCAACTTCAATTGTCTTTTATTTATTTATTTTTATTTAAAAAAATCAATGAATTTGTAATGTGGTGCACAATAGCAGTCCACACCCAACTACTATGACATGCAGAAAGTACCACTACCAACTACACATCTATATAGCTAGGTATAAATATGAGTCCAAAGTCTGCCTAGTACAAATGAGATCTTCATGCAGTGGTACATAGTCTGAAATAAAGGAGATACTATACAAATCAACTTGTTCTGATTCACCAGCAGATAGAAAATGCACAGCATGGATCTCCTGGGCCCACCATGCACAGCATGGGGGCAGATAATACAACCTGCAGGGAAGAGAACTCTACAGATATGACGATGGTGTTCAAGCCAAAGCCAGTCAAACTAGTGTCACTAGAATGGGTATTTGCAATTGTCAGCTGCATGTGACTTGGCACAGTTGACACACTTGATGTGGGGACAGGGATCCCTGGCAGTGGTGGGTAGAATGGGGGGATTTGCCTTTGGACTCCCCTTACAACAACTTAAGTGGAAGCAGTGGTTCTCAGTATGATGAGGACCACTGCAAGCAGCACATCACAATGCACAGGTACAGCATGATGGGGTAGAATGTCCCCAGCACCAGCAATGCTGACACTGTGGACTGCCTGGGTGAGTGCGTGTGGCCCAGATCACAGACTGAACACCCTCAAAGTGGAGGTACTTGCCTAGGAGCTTCTTGGTGCTTGCTCCTGATTGAGAGTCCCAGAGGTCAAACCAGACAGTGGCAGTGTTGGCTCTGGAGGAGTTGTGCATGATGCGCACAGAGGAAACATCTGCAAAAATGTCCTTGAAGGCAGACAATCACATGCGGTCAGCCACATGGTTTGGCATGATGTGGATGCTGTTCATGAAGTAAGGGACATTGAGGACCTTGAGGTAGGACCTCAACCTGGGGTGGCGTGTCTTGATTGTGAAAGGAGTGGTGAAGACAGAGGGAATGGAGGCCTCAATGACATCACAGTTGGCATCAGAGGGGACAGAGGAGGTGTGCAGTGCAATTGTGCTGTATGCCTTGGTAATATTCTCCACACACAAGATTGACTTGGCATGGGAGAGGGAGTCATTAAGAAGGCACATAGCCTTATGGTGGAGATAAGTGACCTCATCAGCACTGCCAGTGAAGTTGAGGAAGAGTTGGTGGTGGGTGGGGCCCACAGTTGTCATGTGCAGCTTCCGGACAGTGGGAGCAGTGGCTTGGGTGGCCTGGTGCATTGCAGCAATGTACTTAGGCTCAAGGGTGGGATGGGACTGCACCAGCTTGATAAGCGATGCAGCTGTGGTGGGAGAATGGGCCACCTCAGCAAAGAACTTCTTGACCAAGGTGGGAGGGGGAGGTGTCTTGGTGGGCACTCACTGGGCTGGTGTTATGGCCTAAATGGCATTAGTCATGAAATCATTAATTTTGATGATATAGTCAATATATTGGGCAACTGTATAGATATTAAGGAACTCTACTGTAAGACCCTAGTGTAATATACACACTTGTGAAAGCACAGCACATTTGTGAAACAGCCATTAATGATCAAGAGTAACAAGAGGCTACAGGATGATGTCGAGACTTAGCAAACATGGTCGGGATGTGTACCCTATGACCCTTTGTGATCTTAGCCTGTAACCTGGATATTGATCCGGTCGAAGTCTTTCTCAAAGGAACAATGATGGACTAACTAATCAGAGATCAAAGGCTTAGCCTTCTGATCTGGACAGGCACTTGTGCACATTTGTGGAAGTCCTATATTTTTAAACATTGCTACAGCAGAAGTAGACCCTTTCATGAAAGATGGAGAAATTCCACATGGGCACTGAATGACCCACTTGATTATAGAACCAGATTAGTGGAAACTAACAGGATGTGTCAGCACTTGACTACTGACTAGTAAACATTGTTACAGTCAGGAACAAGCTTTCACAGAATAAAACAACCATCAGCAGTGATAAGAATCTCATGATATCAGGGGAGCAGGAGTAAGCAAGCCTTTGCAAAAGGACATGTCAGCACTTAAACCCCAAAGAAAACCCAGAGATACTCCTATTGGACAACCTTTCAATAAATCTTCTTTTATTATCAACAATATGTCCACATCATCCATGTAATTACTCCTTTAGTACTTTTGCGAAACCAATATAAACCTTTCTCAAGTGTATAGTCTAGCAAGGAATCTCACCTGCTAAGGCTATGCTTAGAGACTGTCCCACATGACATATCTGAGTGAGTAGTAAAAAGTGTATTGAGCACCCTTCAGTCATAGACTATTAAAGAATTGGAAAACACCTTTTGAGAAAGAACATTACTGCGAGATTCATATAAGTTCAGAGTGTGAAGAAGTCTGGAAAAGACTTATAAGCTGTATATTGTATCTAGTATCCAGGAGTGGTGCTAGTCAGTGTCAGTTGTATTGTGATAGTGCCAAGTGTTAGCGAAGGTGACAATTCACAAATACTGGTCTATTATACTTCCACATTCTAAGGGACTTGTAGTTGTGCAGTGTTGCATAACAGGGATCATCGAGCATCTTTCATGAACTGGTCATTCCATTGCAAACCGGTCAACATACAACTCCCATTATCTTTCATTATCAATCTTCATGCTTTCACGAAACATCTTTCTTTATTGATTAACCTCCCATGAACTTGCATTGAGTTTAGGAGTGTTGGTTGTTATTTGTTATTAACATTACCTATCAATCACTATCTGACTACCTTCCCTTTATTACATTAACAATCACATTTCTGCCTCTTCACCAGGCTGTCAGGCCAAGACCGGGCTTGGGGAGGGCCACTAGTGTGCACTTTGGAGGGTGCTTGCTTGGGCAGTAAGGGAGGACAGGCCAGAGTAGGCTGATGATCTGGAGGGGGTATGGTGGGCACCTTAGGAGAACCTATGTCTATGTCACATGGACTTGCTGAGTCAGTGGATCTATGGGTCACCTCATGGATGATGCACATTGCTTTAGGGCTGGCCACAGGTATCCCACACTTGAGCCCAAGGTCATACATTATCTCCCCAAAATCAACTAGCCTGTGAGAGCTGAGCAAGTGCGAGGTGATGGGGGCACCATCAAGTTCTAGCTCATCAACAATGATAATGGCCACCTTAGCAAGGCATATGATGATAGCAGAAGCATCCTCCTCTGTGATGGAGGAGCAAGAATTGGTGCACTTCTCCAACCAAGTGAGGAAGCAGCATAGTCCAGTAAGGCCTTTCTGGGCCAGGGTCTCCTTCTTTGCCTTGGAGGAGGTCAACAGGGGGGTAGGGGGTTGCTCCATGGGGTAGAACATGGTTCCACCAGCCATGAAGGGCTTGAGGGGAGCCTCTGGGACAGATATTACTGGAGGTTGAGTAGTAGGCACCTGGGATGGAACATCACCAGACGCCAAGGGGAGGGGGCTGGGAGACTGAAAGTCATCCCAGAGAGGACCAGAGAACCTGCACACATTGTGGGGATTGTCGTATGGGTCGAGATGGTTGTTGTCAGCCATCTTGGTGACATTGAGCTTGTCATCAGACATGGTGTTGGACTTGGTTTCAAGCAATACAAACTGATTCATGGTGTTTCTAGACTTATGTCTACCCATGTTATAGTAGATAGACAACATATAAGTACCTCAAAGCAACAACCAACTTTCAATGGTGGTGGTAAGAGGACAAGGAAGGAATGGGTGACTTCAATTGTCATTCATCAGTGTGGGATCCATCTGTGGATCACCACTGTACTTCTGCCATCTCACTTCTCAAGACAGCATCCAATCTTGGTATTGAATGGGCCAGGCCCATCAATGCCACCAACACCCATGTTCCACACAATGTAGATCTTGAAGGCTTTTTTTTTTTTTTTAATCAATGAATTTATATAGCAGTGCTCGATCACAGTCCACTTTTAACTAAATAATACAGACAGGCAGTACACTATGGCAAGCCAGGGTACATGAAGCAGTCAAAGATCACTTGAGACAGAGACTATATATGATTAGTCCAGCAAAATAGAGAAGACTTGAGAGAGACTATAGAACAAGGTGTTATACACAGAGATCAGACTCAAGAGAAAAGAAAAGAGAGGAAATGAAAGAGTATAGTTCACCTTCATTTGGTTCGGTGGGCACAGGAGCTTGAAGTGGCAGTGGATGTGTGTTGTGATTGGTGAAGGCAAAAGCAGCTGGGTTCTTTTTCAAGAACTCGATGAGGAACTCATACTGAGGGAACACCCATTGAGTGTGGATGGGATAAAGGGGGCAATAACACAAGATATGATGGATCTTGAAGGCTCTGTGATTGATCTCATGTTTACACAGGCCCCCAATTCAGATCTGAACCTCTCCAGGTTGGATCACTCACAGAAGGGACCATCGGACCATGTTCTAATGGTGTTATCCCTTCCTATTGTGGCCTCTAGCATCAGAGTCACATGCACTGTCCTGCCAATGGAAAGCAACAAGGAAGCTGCTTTCCTGATGGATGTTGGATGCCTCTTCCTAGATCTTGATACATCAGATCTATTGACCCCTGATCAGATTGAAGCTGTGGTTTTGGCCATGGCAGACATCTTCTCTCAGATGTGGACCACCCATGCCAAGATGATCACTATCACAAATTGGTCCAAATTATAGTGGACTGATGAGTGCTCTGTGGCCAAAGCCCAATACCAGGAGACTAGTGCCAGGGCTGATTGGACTGCATTCTGCTGTGCCACTAGGCAGGCTAAACAGGACTTCTTCGATGAGTGCATCGCCAAAGTGGCCACCAAGAATCAGCAACCTTGGGACCTCATAGAATGGGTCAAGGCATGCAAACTTCTGGCATGTGAGGTGATCTCCTATCAGAGACATCCATGCCATATGCTCAATTCCTTATGGGGCACACTTCACAGGACATACAACACAGCTTTTAGCAGGCCAGTTGATGTGTCAGTACTGGAGGATCTTCCATCTCTTGATAAGAGGGATTGGGTTCCCTACTCGAGGGCTGAGGCATGGGACATGCTTAAAGCATGCTCCTTGTGCTCAGCACCTGGTCTGGACCACATCACATGGGCCCATCTAAAGGACATCCTGGTCAATTCTGACATCATGGCTGTCTTTCTATCTGTTGCCAATGCCTGCCTTATGGTTGGGTTTTGGCCAACACACTTCAAGGAGTCTGTCTCAGTTATCATTCTGAAGCTGGGCAAACCTTCCTATTCCATGCCAAAGTCATTCAGGCCCATTGTGCTCCTGAACATGCTTGGCAAGCTTGTTGAGAAGATGCTCAGCACATGGCTTCAGTTTGATAGTGTCAAATATGAAGTCTTCCATTCCAACCAGCTTGGCAGCATATGCCAAAGGTCCACTGAGGATGCTGGGCTATTTCTTACTCACCTTGTTCATGCAGGGTGGGCCAAGGCCTATTGGAGGTACTTGGGATTCTACTTTGATTGTCAGCTCTCTTTTTGAGAGCACATTCATGACTATTCTACCAAGGCCATCTCCACCGTTTGTACAATGGGGATGCTGAGGAACTCTCTCAGGGGTCTCACCCCAAAGCAGAAATGTCTGCTTTATAGAGCATGTGTTGTACCTATTGCAACATATGGCTATAGACTCTGGTATAATGAGTACACCCATTGCAAGGTGCACCTGGCCAGCCTTACCAAGATGCAGCATCATGCTGCTCTTTGGATCATCAGTGCCTTCTGCACCTCCTCTACAGTTGGGGCTGAGGCCCTTGCAGGCCTTATCCCAGTCTACCTGCACCTCAAGAAGCTTGCTTTGTAGTCATTGTTCTGCATTCCAACTCTTTCTCACACCCACCCTCTAAGATCCTTGGTGGGCAGGGGCACTCTGGCTGGTGTGTCTATGCACTGCCACCACCTTTTGAATCTTGGAAAAGTGGCAGATTGCACCCGATCTTCTATTGTGGATGCTGCTTCCAAGCTTCCCCAACTTACTGGGCACTTCAATGTGGATGCTGCCAAAGCTTGCCCAGAACATTGGCTCATGGATCGCTTTGCAGACAGAGTCAAATTTGAGGAGGTTGATAATGATCAAAATGATGCTGACAAACTCTGGATATTGGAATCTGTGTACAGATATGCCAGATCCAATCTTGACTGTGTGACAGTGGCTACTGATGCTTTGGTGTGCACCAATCACACTATTCAGGCAGTTGCTGCTGTCTGTCTCCTGCACAGGGACAAGCTGCTTTGGTGGTTCTGCTGTGCAGCAAGCAAAGCCACTGCACTAGATGCAGAACTATTTGCCCTTTGCCTCAGGGTTGAGCATGCCTGTCATGTGCCTGATGCCAAGTCGATTGTCCTATTCACTGACCACATTGCTGCGGCACAATCAGCGGTGGATCCATCTACCCACTCTGGCCAGGCTCACTCTCTGGCAGTGTGTGGCCATCTGATGGAGTGGCTTGGCACTGATGCTGAGTGCACCATTGAATTCCATGAGGTCTGCTCTTATTTGAAGTGGCCCTTCCATCAATCAGTTCATGCTTACCTGACTGATCCCTCTTTCCAGGTGAGTATGGGGGCTTGTCCCTCTACCACCCTTGGATATTTGCATAAGGCCAAGGTTGAGGCTTGCAAAGACAAGTGGACAAGACTGTTCACTCTTCCTACTTATGCTGGTAAGGACTTCCTTTGTCTCTGTAAGGGAGACAATAAATTCATTCAGCCCACATACCTCCACAGTGGAGCATGGCTGCCAAAACTTGCATCTTTAATGCTTTGTGCATGGGTGTGCTGGGCAATACTCAACTATGTATGCCCCTATCAGGTCCTACAGGGCCTGGTTCCACATCCAGGAGGACATCTCATATCCTTGCAGGTTTGCCTTTGAAACTCATCAGCACATCTTAACCTCCTGTCAGAGGTTCCACAGTGAGGAGGCGGATTTCCCCTCCTACTTTGACAAGCTTGTCAATTTCTGTGACAAGAACCCACTTGCATTTCTTTTGCCATGCCCCCCTCAGGGGGCTAACATACTCTGTCACACACTTTTCAGGGTCTGCTGGGTTCCGGTGAGTCCCTCCCTGTATTGCTAACTGTTCTGCAGGTTCAGACTGGTTTCTCCTAGGTAAGGTAAGGTAGGCTTTTGGCTGGGTGAAGCTCTGTGATCAGGGAGGCAGCTAGAGGCAATGCACCATGCCTAGGGCACCTTCTGTTTACAGGTGCAAGTAAAGAGACTCCTCGGGGTCATTGAAGGGCCACTTGCTGTTCCCCAACTCACCCGTGGGGAGGCTGGTTTCATTCTGTGTGGGGCAACTTGTGATGTGGGGGGGTGGTCTGGGGTCTGGCATAGGTCCCTGATGGTGTGGGCAGCAATACTGGTGGCTCAATTGCTATGCTTCCTCGCAGTAGCAGGCCATCACTACTATATCTGTGTTGGGCTTCAGCCTGAGGCAGGTGGTTTCCATGGCAGTGAGCAGGCATATTCTGCTCAAGATATGAGGGGTGCTTTCTCTTGTGTTTGCTATTTAGAGTACTCATGTGTATTCAACCGGACTGCTATTGTGCACTGGTATATAAATTTATGATTATAAAAAAAAAAAAAAAAAAAGGGCAACAAGGAAAGGGTTGGTGGTTGTGTAACAAGGGGTATATGTGGCAAACAGTGGGATCGATGGACTGGCAAAGTTCGGAGCAGAACGGGGCAATGGTTAGCACAGTGTAGAGGCTCATTGACATATGGATATAATGTCAAGTAGAGTACTAGCTAGGTAGCTAGAATGTAACCTCTAATGAATTTGAGGGGAAGTATGAGAAATTGATGAGGATTTATGTAACTACTGCCGAATAATGTGAAATGTGTGATAAAACTAAATGCTGTTTATTTACTTTGGGAAATTCTCGAACACTGTACTAGGATCCTGACTAAGTGAGCAGTTTGCAATGCTTAGTTGACTTCTATAGCTAAGATCTTTTATCCTGAGGCTGTCTCTGCTTCTTTCTAAGGTCAACTGGACCTTGTCTATAATCACCCACTCAGTCACACACTGGCACTGGTGCAGTCTATGTGCTTTAACTACAAGCCCTCTTAGCTTGGTAGCTACTTCGCTGTGACACTAGGTTGAACTTGAGATGTCTTAGAATATTTCTTAGACTAACTAGTAGAAGTCTTTCCTGTTAGAGCTCTCTTAGAAGGTTGATCACTTGTTCACTCGAAAATGCCTAGTTTGTGGTCTGCACACCCTCTAGCACTATGGAGGCATAGGATTCCTTGCCTATCCATGCACTGTCGGGCCCTTTTTATATTATTTGAGAGATACGAAAATAGACGAAATATTCTAGAAAGAAATAGGTATGACTTGAAGTTGACTAATAGAAAATGACTGAATAGTCCTGGATCTGGCTAGGTATACTTTTATGATGCAATGCCAACCAGTAGGCCCGTTCAATTGCTAGGTTGTCATGTGGGTAGTGGAGTAGCTACCATGCGAGTTTCTTTCATTAATCCTTTTTTTTTATCATGGGTAAGCATTTTGGCTGTGATATTTTCTTTAACTGAGGACCTCTGCCAAGTTGATGTGACCATTGGTTTGCCTGGCCAGTACAGTTGGATGACTGAGCAGTGCGGAAATAACATAGCTAAGTAGCGGGGTAGCTAGGTTCTTGTCTTGTACATGTGGAAAACGCGGATCATTGTCTGTTAACCGGTCCGTTGGTCCTTCTGATCCAGTTCTAGACCTTGGTCCTTATTTTTAGATCGTTCAGATTGCTCTTAGTGCAGAGGTTTCCCTCGAGTCCTAAAGCAGTAATTTGGTGATGCAGTGTCCTGAAGTTGAGGGTTCAAATCCCCAGAATGGTTCACAACAGTGGACAGCTGTACTAGATTACCAGTCTTGCCTGTTGTATTGGTTGACTGTATTACTTCTTAGTAAGTAGCTTTGTAGCTACACTGCTAATGCACTATAGGGCTCTTAGGCATAGCATTATTCTTTTATAATACCAAGTGTGAAATCACGAAAATATTAGTATTTCCTGTTTATTTTCAGTTTTCATGTCACAACGGGAGGAGCAGAGGAATATTAGGATTAGGATAGAGTGATTAGGAATGGAAGTAGGATAGTGGATCGAGAAATGGTTGGAACATGGCAAAACTTAGTGAAGCTGTGGAGATGCACAAGATCAACAGGTGTGTGCGGAGGCAACCAGAGTGATGCAAAAACGAAGGAAAAATGCGAAACTGGCAGATAGGAGAAGAGGAAGACAGTTGGGGAAGAAATGGAGCAAAAGTTGTTGTCTGAGGCTTCTAGAGGCCGGGGCCCATAACCTGTTATAAGGTAATGCACTGTCAAGAACTGGGTTACTAAGGATGGGGAATGGAGCCGATGTTCAAGACCAGGTGCCTAAGGCAGAGGAGCAGAGATGTCTGATCCGGTCGATGAACATAGGAGTGGGTCTTGGCCTCAACTTATGTGTTGTGCTACTACTGACGCTGACCCGGATTTCGCAAACAGATAGAGATGGGAGGGTGAAGAGAGAGCAGAGATCAGACAGAGTAGTAACACGTGACTTAGTCAATTATCAGACTGAAGAGTACGGTACAAGTTCGACTACTTATATACGATATGGCAGATAGGGTCGGGTACTAACAAAACAAAGATATTGCAGAAAAAGGATAAGAGCAGAATTATTGTCCAACATTTCGGAAAGGCTAGAAGATAAGAATATCCAGGACATCAGAAGGGAACTAAAAATGACAAGGGGAATGGAACATGACATGACATGGGAAAGTCCGAATACAATGCACAGGGCGAAGAAGAAGAGTAGAGCAAATGAAGTGGAAGCGAGCTGATGCAATGAGATGGAAACCAAAGCCTTCGTAAAAAGATTCTAAGATATTTCCAGCCAGGCCATTCAGGAGGATTGGGTCGTGACATGCACAGGGGACATGTAAGAGGTCCTAGAAACCAGATATATCACCCAGGGAGCTCACAACTCACACAGGAATCTGTGGACAACTGTAAATGACTGAGATTCAAGAAAGCATGCACAGGAGAGTTGAACATGCAGTCAGGTGATCTACAACTGACTAAGCAACCTCTGCATCAACTCTAACTTCACACATCAACAAATCAATCACAAATACTTGTAGACTGTCCAGAGCACATCTGACAGCTTCATACCTAGTCAGTAGGGAGACACACTATCTTTGGGGAGCAGACTCCTCTGGCAACTTTGCAGCTGATGTGGGTGTGGGTCAAAGCTTGGCCCTTTCCCCCATCCTATCAGCATTATATCTGGCTCCAGCCATTCGACTCTTTGAACAGCAGGCTACACACCTTGCATGTGATGTCCTTTCCTATGTGGATGATGGCACATTCATTGCCTAGGAGAAAGACTGGGCCACAAATCTCAATGTGCTGCAGGGTGCATATGGGATCATGTTCAATGTCTTTAACCAGTTTGGGCTAGTCATGGAGCATGACAAGTCCAAGCTCTTTCACTTCTCCTGCAAGAAGGGAGACTCTAATCTGCCAATTGATCTGGGGTTCACCTCTTACACTGGCAACACACCCTTTAGACCCAAGACCTATTGGAGGTACTTGGATTTCTACTTTGATTGTCAGCTCTCGTTTTGAGAGCACATTCATTATTATTCCACCAAGACCATCTCCACTGTTCATGTGATGGGGATGCTGGGGAATCCTCTCAGGGGTCTCACCCCTAAGCAGAAGCATCTGCTTTATAGAGCATATGTTGTACCTATTGCAACATATGGCTATAGACTCTGGTATAATGAGTATGCCTATTGTAAGGCGGATCTAGCCAGCCTTACCAAGATGCAGCATCATGCTGCTCTTTGGATCATTGGTGCATTCTGCACCTCCCCTATAGGTGGGGCTGAGGCCCTTGCAGGCCTCATCCCAGTCCATCTGCACCTCAAGAAGCTCACTTCTGTCAGATGTGCTCTGGACAGTCTACAAGTATTTGTGATTGATTTGTTGATGTGTGAAGTTAGAGTTGATGCAGAGGTTGCTTAGTCAGTTGTAGATCATGTGACTGGATGTTCAACTCCCCTGTGGACACTTTCTTGACTCTCAGTCATTTACAGTTGTCCACAGGTGAGTACAAGTCTCTATCTTGTTAATACAGTCATTTACAGTTGTTCACAGATTCCTGTGTGAGTTGTGAGCTCCCTGGGTGATTTCTCCGGTTTCTAGGACCTCCTACACATCCCCTGTGCATCACCTTCTAACAGCTTCACAGTCATCATTCCACATTGTGACTCTTTCTTGCACCCACCCTCTGAGATCCTTAGTGGGCAGGGGCACTCTGGCTGGTGTGTCTATGCACTGCCACCACCTCTTGAATCTCAGGAGAGCAGCTGATTGCACCTGATCTTCTATTGTGGAGGCTGCTTCCAAGCTTCCCCAACTTACTGAGTGCTTTGACATGGTGTTATAGCCCAAATGGGACTAGCCATGAAATTGTTAATTTTGATGATATAGTCAATATATTGGGCAACTATATAGACATTAAGGAACCCTACTGTAAGACCCTAGTATAACACACACACACTTGCAAAAGCACAGTACATTCATGAAACAACCATTAATAATCAAGAGTAACAAGAGGCTACAGGATGATGTCGAGACTTAGCAAACACAGTTGGGATGTGTACTCTATGACCCTTTGTGATCTTAGCCTGTAACCTGGGTATTGATCCAGTCAAAGTCTTTCTTGAAAAGAACAATGATGGACTAACTAATTAGAAATCAAAGGCTTAGCCTTCTGATCTGGACAGGCACTTGTGCACATTCATGGAAGGTCCTATCATTCCAACATTGCTACAGCAGAAGTATACCCTTTTGTGAAAGACAGAGAAATTCCACATGGGCACTGAATAACCCACTTGACTATGGAACCAGATTAGTGGACATGTCAGCACTTGACTACTGACTAGTAGACATTGTTACAGTCAGGAATGAGCTTTCACAGAATAAGACAACAATCAGCAGTGATAAGAATCTCATGATATCAGATGAGCAGGAGAAACCACACCTTCACAAAAGGACACATCAGCACTTAAACCCCCAAAAAAACCCAGAGATACTCCTATTGGACAACCTTTCAATAAATCTCCTTTTATTATCAACAATGTTTATGCATCATCCATGTAATTACTCCTTTAGTGCTTTCATGAAACCAATATAAACCTTTCTTGAGCATATAGTCTAGCAAGAAATCTCACCTGCTAAGGCTACACTTAGAGACCATCCCACACAACATATCTGAGTGAGTAGTAAAGAGTGTATTGAGTGTCCTTCGGTCATAGACCATTAAAAAATTGGAAAACACCTTTCAAGAAAGAACATCACTGCAAGATTCATATAAGTTCAGAGTGTGAAGAAGTCTAGAAAAGACTTATAAGCTGTATATTGCATCTAGTATCCAGGAGTGGTGCTAGTCAGTGTCAGTTGTATTGTGATAGTGCCAAGTGTTAGCAAAAGTGACGATTTGCAAATATCGGTCTATTATACTTCTGCATTCTAAGGGACTTGTAGTTGTGCAGCATCGCATAACAAGAATTGTTGAGTACCTTTTGTAAACTGGTCATTCCAGTACAAAACTGGTCTACCAACAATTTCCATTATCTATCATTATCAATCTTTGTGCTTTTGCAAAACACCCTTCTTTATTGATTAACCTCCTACAAACTTGTGTTGAGTTTAGGAATGTTGGTTGTTATTGTTATTAATGTTACCTATCATTCACTATCTGACTACATTCCCTTTATTACCTTAACAATTACATTTCTGCCTCTTCAGCAGATGCTGCTGGAGGTCTCCCAGGACACCAGCTCATAGACTGCTTCACAGACAGAGTCAAATTTGAAGAGGTTGACAATGATCAAGATGATGCTGACAAACTCTAGGCACTGAAATCTGTGTATGAGCATGCCAGATCCAATCTTGACTGTGTGATGGTGGCTACTGATGCTTTGGTGCACACCAATCACACAATCCAGGCAGTTGCTGCTGTCTGTCTCCTGTACAGGAATGAGCCACTTTGGTGGTTCTGCTGTGCAGCAGGCAAAGCCACTGCACCAGATGCAGAACTATTTGCCCTTTGGCTCAGTGTCAAGCATGCCTATCATATGCCTGATGCCAAGTCAATTGTCTTATTCACTGACCACATCACCACAGCATGATCAGTGGTAGACCCATCTACCCATTCTGGCCAGGCTCACTCCCTAGCAGTGTGTGGTCATCTGATGGAGTGGCTCGGTGCTGATGCCAAGTGCACCATTGAATTCCATGAGGTCTGCTCTCACCTGAAGTGGCCTTTCCATTGATCAGTTCATGCTTATGCAACTGATCCCTCTTTCTAGGTGAGCATAGGGGCTTGTCCCTCTACCACCCTTGGATATCTGCATAAGGCTGAGGTCAAGGCTTGCAAAGACAAGTGGACAAGACTGTTCACTCTTCCTACTTATGCTGGTAAGGACTTCCTTTGTCTCTATAAAGGTAACAATAAATTTATTCAGCCCACATATCTCCATGGTGGAGTGTGGCTGCCAAAACTTGCATCTTCAACACTTTGTGTGCAGGTGTGCCAGGCAATACTCAACCATGCCCCTATTGGGTCCTATAGGGCCTGGTTCCACATCCAAGAGGACATCTCATGTCTCTGCAGGTTTGCCTTCAAGACTTGGCAGCACATCTTAACCTCTTGTCAGAGGTTCCATAGTGAGGAGGTGGAATTCCCCTCCTACTTTGACAAGCTCATTGATTTCTGCAATAAGAATCCACTTGCATTTTCTTTTGCCACACCCCCTTTGGGGGGCTAACATACTCCATCATTTACTCTTCAGAGTCTGCTGGGTTCTGGTGTATCCCTCCTTGTGCTGCTAACTGTCTTGCAGGTTCAGGCTGGTTCTTTTCTGGGTAAGATAAGGTAGGCTTTTGGCTGGATGAAGCTCTGTGATCAGGAAGGCAGCTAGAGGTGATGCACCACACCTAGGGTACCTTCTGCCTACATGCATGAGTAAAGAGACTCTCTGGGGTCATTGAAGGGCCTTTTGCCATTCCCCAACTCATCCATGGGGAGGCTGGCTCCATTCTGGGTGGGGTGACTTGTGGTGTGGGGTGAGTAGTCTAGGGTCTGACATAGGTCCCTGATGGTGTGGGCGGCAATACTGGTGGCTCAATGGCTGCACTCTCTTACAACAGCAGGCCATTACTACTACATCTGTGTTGGGCTTTGGCCTGAGATAGGTGGTTTCCATGGTGGTGAGCAGGCATATTCTGCTTGAGATATGAGGGGCATTTTCTCTTGTGTTTGTTATTTAGAGTACTCTCCTGTATTTGACCGGACTGCTATCACACACCAGTATATAAATTTATGATTTTTTTTTAAAAAAAAAAAAAAGAGAGAATGGGGGATAAAGCTGAACCTTGCCCTATGCCAACATCTGTGTCATGGGCATCAAACAAAAAGGTATTCCACATGAACTGCATGGAGTGGCCTATGAGGTAGTGAGAGAAGAAATTCATGAGTTGGGAGACAAACCCCTGGCATTGTAGGATGTCAGTGAGAATATCATAATTTAATGAAGGGAAGAATTGTGTGATATCAAAAGTACAAACACTCGTAATCATACCTTTGGCCCAACTGACCTGAATGATGTGGGTGAGGAAGACTCCTGCATCTTCAGTAGAGTGCTGAATAACTCCTCCCATTTGGTTAGGGTGGAGAGCTCCTGTCAAGACCACCTCAAATTGTATGCAGTGAGCAATCATCTTCTCAATGAGTTTTCCTAAGGTATTTAGTAGGACAATGGGTTGAAATACTTTAGGGGTGTCATAGGCCAGTTATTTGGCTTGGGGATGATGATAGAGACTGAGTCTTTGAAGTGACTTGGCCAATGTCATGAGCCAATCCTCAAGACCAGCTCACAGTTCAGACTTGGTATTATTTCCATGAACTCTTATCTGCTTTTGCATATCAGATATATTGGTTTTGTTGGTCTTTCACCTTCAGACTTATTCTGACATCTTCTACTTCATTAATTCATACTGTCTTGTTAAAATTTTCTGACAACTGTTTAATAGTAAATTTTCTATCTTCTAGCCTTGTAAAATTTGCGGACTCCACTTTGATTATTTCTCCATTTACTACTTTGCTTTTTTCCTTATCCAGTCCTATATTCTGCATTGTATATAAGTAGCACAACTTTGTACTTAGATTCCTCAGTCTGATAATCTACTTAGTGATACACTACTTTCCTCTGCTCTCTGTTTGTCCTCTGCTCTCTCCTCTCATCTGAAATCTGGGTCAAGCATCAGTAGTAGGCATAACACATAAGTTGAGGCCACAACCTGCTCCTGTGTCTGACAACTGGCTCCTACCTTACCTCTATCATATCTCTGTTTACCCAGTCTCTGATGTCAGCTCCCCACCTATAGCGTTTGTGTGCTTAACAGTATTATCAGACTCAGATTCTACTGTCATATTCACACTTCTGTCATCATGGTCAACACCTACACTATCAAGGGCAAGACCTCCACCATTGTGCAACCAGAGCAGAAATGCTCTCACACTCCTCCTCCTGTTCCAAGCTCTTCTCATCTTACCGACAATAGTCCTTGTATCAGTATCTGCACTCACCATTCACACTGTCTTAATCCCAATCTCCCAGAAACTCCTAGATCTGCTAGTTCACCTCTACCACCTCCTTGTCATTTTTGAAACATCCATCCTCCTAGAACTCCTCCCCCACCAGGCAGTCTGCCATCTGACAGAGATCCATCCAAGCCTTTGGAACTGGATGACTCTGATGGTCCAGACTATGCTGATAATCAATCTATGGGTCATGATGGTGACAATGAAGATGATGAACCTATTTATAACGGCTCTCCTGGTGGTCCTGGTGACCCCAATGACAATGATCCTGAAGACCCTTCTCATTCTTCTGACAATGAGCCTCTTCCTCCTCAATGGATACCACATCCCTGAGCTCCCTAACAGAATCCCAACAATGATTGTCTAGCTGATGCCTTGGGTAGGCTTGCTGACAATCTTGATCACCAAGCGGCTACACAAGCCAACCAGACTTGCATCAACAAGGCTCACCTCCCAGATACTTTCAGTGGCTCTGACCCCAAAAAACTCAACACTTTCTTAATCTAATGCCATCTATATTTCTGAGCTAACCCCACACAATTCCAGCATGACAATCAGAAAGTTGATTTCACCATGACCTACCTCACTGGTGTCACACTTGACTGGTTTGAGGTCAGCCTCACTCAGGAAGAACAGGGTGTCTTCCATAACTGGTTTGACAATTGGAATGCATTTGTCTTCGAGCTCCGTATGCATTTTGGCATTGCCAACCTGAAGGGAGAAGCAGCTGAGATGCTTAATACCCTTCATATGAAACTGGGTGACAAGATTGCCACCTACAACATAGAGTTCCTCAAACACACCTCCCAACTTGGTTGGAATGACAAGGTTCTCTGTCACTGTTACTACAAGCAACTTCCAAACTGCATCCAAGACCCTCTCAGCACTTGCAAGCAAGGCAAACCTACTACCTTTGAAGAAATACACTGTTTGGCTATTGTTTATAATGGACACTACTGGGAGCATGACTGTGAATGTGTTCATGCCCATGCTGTAGAGAAGGATGCTGCCGATTCTCTCAGTTGGAAGCAGCCCAACAAGTCCTTGACCTCCAATCCTTCCAACCTGAATCTGTCATGCGGCCAGTCTCAACCTGGTAACAACAACAACAACAACAATTGAGGCAACAACAGTAATAGCAACAACAACAGCAACTGCAATCAGTCACAGACTCCATCAACCAAATCCAATACCCCTGCTCCATCCACATCCAGTACCCAATGCCCTACACCCAAATTTGACCTCTCTAGCAAACTCAGCCAAAATGGCAAACTGACACCTGAGGAGCAGAAATGACACCTCAACAAAGATCTCTATCTATTCTGTGGTGGCAAGGGCCACAAGGTTGAAAATTGCCATAGGAAACAAAATCAGGCCAAGATCCGCAAAGTTGAAGTGGCTCCACCCAAGGACTCTGAAAAGAGTCCAGAAAAATAGAGGGCAACTCTCAGGACTCTGCACAGACTGGGGGTTGCATTGAGCTCATCTGTGTACCAGAGAGTCTCCTCCACCTCAATACATCCGCTCTTTCCAATCCAAATTTTCTTATTGCTTCTCTCACTTCCTCTCTCATTTGCTCATCCAATAATATTCAACAGATACTGTTTTGTGCTCTCGTTGATTCCAGCTCCACTCATTGCTTCATAGATTCTGATTTTGTCCACACTCACTCTCTTCCAACTTCACCTTTACCTCCTATCGAGCTTTGCCTATTTGATGGATTATCAAATAGTTATATTACTGAACTTGTGAATCTGCCTGTTACTTTCTCTACTGGTGAATCTATGACTATTGATCTTTATGTCACTCAGCTTGATTCTTCCTGCTCTGTGGTACTAGGACACAACTGGCTCACCCGCTACAATCCATTGATTGACTGGGTTTCAAGCAGTATATCTTTCTGATCGCATTTGCAGGATAATCTTGCCCCTTCTGCCTGCATTGCATCCGCTCCCATAGCAGCTCCTACATCATCACCCACTCCTAGCCCAATGGCTGACACTCCTCCTCTGAATTCACCATCCTCTGGGACTTCTATGTCTACTCCTGGTATTGCAACAGCTCCTCATGTTTCTATCATCAACACTGCTGCATACATTTACACTTTGTGCCTTCCTGGTTCAGTAAATTTCCACCTCAACCTCAGCTCACCATCCACTTCTGCCAATTTGGCTCAGGTTTCTGATGAGTCAATTGACCTTTCTAAAGTGCCCAATGAATATCATGAATTTGCTGATGTGTTCAGCAAAGCTCACGTCGATAGCCTTACACTGCATCACCCTTATGATCTCAAAATCAATATTGAAGAGGGTGCTCAACCTCCCATTGGCACTATTTATTCATTATCTCCATCTGAGCTTGAGTCACTCCACAAATTCATCAACAAACACCTACTATTCCATGAGATATCAGACACCAGTGATTTTTTTGGCAACTCATTTGCAGTCATAGAAAGAATGGCTAATGCACCTTGCTCTAGTCTCTTTGATTCACATTGAGATAGCTTCCATGATCACTTGTGGGATTTGGATGCTTGATCATTCCCACAAACTGGTGAAGTTTGTGCCATGGTATCAGGGATTCTAGAAAAGGTGATTCCACTTGAGCAGTGCTACACATGGCTAGTAAAACCTTGCTCCAAAAACTGTGTTTACCAATTGCAGGAAATTATGATTCCTATTTTTCTTGGTGCAGATGAGACAGGATTTAACATGACAGGTATGTTTATACAGAAATGGATATGTGACCAACAAAGAAATGTTTTTGACAATGATACCTTTCTAATGGTGGACCACTCAGTCTGCTCAATCATCCACACAGATTCTGATTGCAATAATTCAGGAAGCACTATGAATCCATTGCAGCATTTCCCCATCTTGGCTTTGAGCTTCACCTGATCAAGTATCATGTTGGTCCATCACTCCACTTGCAGGTTCCCTGCTGCACTAACAAATGTTGTTATAGGATGTCTGGTATTGTGTACCATGGAAGTTTACACTTCACCTTGTGAATCGTCCTGCCAGGTGGTGGAATGTGGAAATATGACAGCCAAGTCAACAATGGCTCTGGAAATTTGAGAGAATACTAGAAGACAATGCTGAGTCTTCTGACTTGTTGAAGCTCAATGGGAGAATAGCTCACTTTTACATATACATCCATGAAACTGTGGGGGACCACAACTGATTCACAGAATCACTCTTGGTTTCTTTCTGTCATTGACAGTCATTCAAGTATTGCACTACCAGATCCTGTTCTTTGATCTTGTCCTTTGAATTTTTCTTGTCTTTTGTAGGCTATAAAAGCATCTCTCTCTTGTATCTATTTTTGTCCCCCTCTCCTCATATTTTGATTTTGTCTTATATTCTTGTTTGTGCTCACTTTTTGACTTAGAATGGTTAATGCTCATCCCAATCACCCAAGCCATTCCCAGGCCTCTCAGAACAAACTTGAAATCACAGAAGTGGCCAATGTTGCTAACTTGTCTCAAACCCCTCATCACTACCTCTGATCTCACTCAGGCAACAAATGCCTCAGTATTTGCAGCTTTGACTGACACTTCTGCTCAGTCCTTGGCTCATGGGGCTGAGCCTCAGGATGTTGTGCCTGCAGCTGGTGAGTGCCCATATATTCCATGCCTTCAATGTAGAACTCATGCAAGATTATTTACAGCTACAGCAGTTGGTCTTTCAATGTAGGCTACCTTGTGTCACTCATATGCTGTAACAAGAGACCCTGAGGAGATGTTTACTTCAAACAAGAACCCTCATTGCAACCCATCTAGTGGTGATATCACTGACTACTAGTACTCTCCCAACAGTGAGGTGGTGGTTGCTCAGATTCCTTGCAAGCTGGACCTGGAAACCACCTCCTTCAAGTTTTTGCTACACTTCAATCATTTTCCTAGCAATGGTCAAGTGAGTCAATGTTGTGTTTCATGGTATTGTCTTGATTTCAACTTTCACCAGATCGATGACCCCTCCTTTACCAGAATCAGGGCAAACTTTACCTTCTGCAGCCTGACAGATGACAATACCTTGTATCTAGAAGATGTTCTCTCTGTTGGTAAAAAAGCTCTGTATGTCATGCATCACATTCAGTCTAAGCTTGAAGAGACCAAAGCTGCCAGTGAGTATCTATATAATTTACAATGTTGTCTCATGCTGATTGACCTGGTCAATAGATCACCCTGATGGCAAAGTCAAGGGTTTCTATGAAACAAACAAGGTTATGGACCAGTTTACCTTCCAGGCCAAATCCAACACACTCCCCATACCTGCTGCCAATCCAGTTGATAACATCTCAGCAGCCAATGTTGAGATTAACAGTGAGTTCATTTGAATGTATGGCTTGATCATAGGAGGCTCATTTTCTTGATTTAGCTAGCACTATTGAAGATATGTTCTCCAGTCTGAGCAAGTGTTGAGCCCATGTAGAAGCTTCTGTGGCTGCAAGCTCTTCAAGCATTGTTGCTAAGGACCTGGTAAGCATCATGATTGGGTTATACCTATCTGTATTAACATCATTTTCCAGATGTGACCACGTTGAAAGATTTCAAGGATGCATTGGGGGTTGGGGCAAGGGAGTCTTACATGGCCTTCATTGGAACCTGCCAGTTTCTCTGGGATAGCATTGTCAATGTTCCAGAGATTTGCAGCATGGACAGAGCCTTGATCAAGCCCCACAAGTACTGGTCTAAGCTCAGGCATGGCACTCTGGTCACAATCAATGTTATCTTCAGATAGTGAGTACTAAATGTTTCAATTGATTGGCTTTCATTTCTGATAAGATTTTTACACAGCACCAGGGTTGGCAAGGGTGCTACTTGCTACTATCAAATGGTTCTTCAATGCATGCAGCTCCATCCACATGGGGGCTTATCTGAGGGTGCTGGACAGCTTGTTGGCAAAGGAAAGAGGCACACAGAGATTGAGAGTGACAATGAGCTTGAGTATAGTGACAATCACCTGTTCACCCCCTCCCCATCCCCTGTCAAGAAGGCTCATGTTGACAAGGATGGAGACATTCCCATGGGGAGTAGTATCTAATTTGGTTTTCTTGTTCTTTTTGTAAGGTGCTGCTCCTGTTCCTTGGACTGTCATGCTCCGTTTTCCGGTTAGTTTTGTGCACTTGTGTGATTTGTGTCTTGTGTATTATCGGGCCCATGTTTAGTTAGACACAATAGAAGGCTTGATATTGTCTGCATACATGTGAGGTCCTATTTGGTCTAGTTTATGGTAGGAACTGAGTAACAACAGAGTCGGGGACAGACGGTGCAGGCCTGCGCCGTTAAGCGATGTAGTAATGTTACATTAATACAAGGCTTTGAGCTCAATGGTGTGTGGTGCACAACGGTTAATGGATGTTGCTCTCACGCTGATCATGTGATGGTGGTGGGCTTTGAAGCTCTAATGTTACATAAGGAGGGCTGAAAAATATCGTTTCTCTGCACACATCAGCTTTATATCACTCAGGGATTGTCATTGTAGCTGAACATGCGTGCGTCTTCTCTCTATCGAAAACCATCGCTTCTGATTTTCGCATCTATCAGCGCCCAAAAAGGCAAAGAAAATTGCCCTCAGCGAGTTCCTTGGAGACTCTGGTAAGTTGCAGATTGGTTAATAGGTTTATTAGTTCTCATCGTGACTACTGTAGCTTTAGGGTCATGGGCCGATGAGATGGATGCTTTACCCAGTGCTCGTATGCAATGCATGATACACCGTTACTGTTTGACATTAAATCCGCCGTAATTAGCTGCACCAAAGGAAGGCCCTGACGTACATCCTTCGAGACGGGACGATTTCCTTTCCTCCAGGCGTGAGTTTCTTTGTTTCCCTCATCTCGTCACATCGGCTCACTGTGTCCTCAAGTGGATCGCGCTGGTCCTATTCGCGAAGACGTTCCATTACCAACTCAGCCTCCCTACACTGCTTTTGTTGGGAATCTTGCCTTTGACCTGGTGGAAAGCGATTTGGAGAATTTCTTCCAAAGTGTTAAGGTATGTTCCATCAACCTGAAAGTCCACCATCTCATCAATCCCGTGGACAGTCTGTGAAGATTATTAAAGATAGAGAGGACAAGCCGAAGGGCTTTGGATACGTTGAATTTGATGATTTGGATGGTCTGAAAGCAGCTCTCACAAATAGCGGACAGGTAAGACTTTATTCTCGCAACTTCCGAAGCACCCTCATGTTTTTGAAACACCAGGTCTTGGCTGGGCGAACAATCCGTGTCAGTGTTGCAGAACCTCGTACGTCTTATTCAATTATTCCATGAGCCGACGAATTCTTTAGACTGATCTCACTGTGATTTCAGCGAAAGAACGATCTTTCGGTCATGGTTCATCCGAAGATAACTCAAAGTTTGATAATCCTTGGCGACGTGAGGGCCCTCTTCCAGACCTCCCCAACGCCCGTGAACCTCCCCGTCGCAAATTTGAAGGAACCTCCGAAAGGTTACCCAGCGTATCCGATTCAGTGAATGATTGGCGCTCTCAGCGCGCCCCAAAACTTCCCGAGCCGGAGATTCCTAAAAGGCAAGGCTCTGGATTTCACAACGGAGAAAGTGCTGCCGATAAGGAGGAAGTTTGGGCAATCGGCTCCAAATTCAAGCCATCGTCAACAGAAGAGGGGCCTGGCAGTAGGTTCGGTAGCCTTCGAGTCAAAGAGTCAGCTCCATCTGTGGCAGATGAAGGCGACTGGCGGAGTCGGACAAGGCCTTCTCGTAAGTACCACAAATACCCCTAGGCACCGACGCAGACTCAAAGTAAAACTCTACTTAGCAAGCGGCTCAACTCCACCTACACCTCAAATGGGCCGCAGGAAGTTAGAACTCCTGCCTCGTTCAGGCAATGCCTCAGCTTCTCCAAGCCCCTTGTCATCTCCAAAGATGGGCGCCGCTCCCCCAGCCCCATCACGCTCGAATCCTTTCGGTGCAGCCAAGTGCGGCGTTTTCCTTTGTATGAAACCGATTGACTGATGTACTCTCTCAGACCAGTTGATGTCACCGGAAGGGAAAAAGAAATTTCCGAGCGAGTTGAGAAGGATCGTGACCGTCTGACCATATCTCGAACAAGCTCTCGTACAGCATCCGAGCGCCCTTCAGCTCGCCCGCGAACTCCACCTATTACTTCGGCTCCCAGCGCATCGTCTCCTCGAGTGTCTACAAGAACCCTAGCGCCCAACGTTAAGCCTACCTTGAGCTTCGCAAATGTAGCCGCCAACAAAGAAAAGGCCTCTGGGACCGAATCTGAGACTCAAAACTCAGACGGTGCAAAGAATGAAGGCAGTGTATTGTAGGGTATTCAATCTACTTGGTTTGTAGCTCCGTATGGGCATTGCATCTAAGACTGGTGGTGCTCAGGATCGACATACTTCATCCGACCTCTGCCTGGTGACATTGCATTAGCAATCCATAACCACGGGAATATAATTTAACCCACCTTTATAACGCACGCCCCCTTGAGTTGAATCTTGATAAGTTTCTCGGATTTGAGTGAGAGCACGCCTTCTTTCTTCCTCAAGGCGCTGGGCCTCTTCTCTCTCTAATCGAGCGTCGTACTCCTCCTCAGTCTCTTTCCGCTCTGCACCTTTCAAGTCAGGGTCTTCTGTCTTCACCTTTTCATCATTATCGCGCTTTTTCCTTTTAGGGCGGTTACCTTCCGTGCTGTGTTCCCGACGGCTACGACTTTTTTTGGATTTTCTACTGTTGGTTGAATGTTCGGGATCTAGAAGGGGTGTGAGTCCAGCTCCATACACCAACGGGAAGAGCTTACCGGTTTCTTTGCGCTTTCGAAGCTCCAGCTCCCCGCAGTTCACGATAACAATTGGTTTCGTTGGCCTATCCTTCTGATCCACTGGCACTTCAGCGAGCCTCTGGATAACGTCTTCGAGACCCTTAACGATCTTGCCAAACACAACATGTTTGCCTAGTGAAAGACTTTTCTGGAAAGTGCTCCAAGCTTGTCAGGGATGTACTCACCATTTAGATGAGGACACTCCCGGAGTGTGATGAAAAACTGGGAACCATTAGTATCTGGTCCCTTGTTTGCCATACAAAGCAAGGCAGGTGAATCCAGAGGTCTGTGCAAGTCTTCGTCTGAGAAAGTTCCCCCGTAAATTGATTCGCCACCAGTACCGTTACGTTTGGAAAAATCTGTTGCTTGTGTCAGCACTAGTCACTCATTCATTCATCCAGTCAGCCGGCAACGAAGACCTACCTCCTCCCTGAATCATGAAATCCTTAATGGAGCGATGAATAATACTGTCCTTATAGTATAAGGCATATCCGCTGGCAGACGTGCCCATTTCACCGGTGCAGAGGGAACGGAAACTTTTTTTCGGATTAATGGCCTTCATTCAATCCAAAGATTCATAGAAGGAAATCACTTTTCACAGGTTTTTGGGGCGGTATCACTGAAAAGTTCGAAAATAACCCTGAAGGAAGGGAGGTTAGATGGTATTTTCTACCACATGCAGACTCTCACCTTCCATGCGGCTCGTCGCCGACCGTGAAATCCATGAAAACTCGTGGACGAACCATAGTGTTGAGAAGTAATTGATGGTGAGAGAGCAAGCCTTTCTGGGAGTCCCACGGTTAGCGTTAATCGGAATCCAGGGACTCAAGGCGTCTTTCTGCATGCGAACACGGCCCTTCTCCCACTCCGTCGCCTCTTTCTCTCCTGACAGCAAACTCGATTATCATGCAACAATTCAATGTTGTTGTCCTCGGAGGTGAGCCTTGTCACTTATTCTCATCGAGTCGCTCATCACTAATGGCGTTAAAGCTGGAGGGGTAGGCAAATCCGCCCTCACAGGCAAGTCATCCGCTGGCCCTTTTTATTCGAAATGCATACCAACTTATCTCTTCAGTTCGCTTCATCCGTGACGAGTTTCTTGAAAACTATGACCCAACAATAGAAGGTATTAAACCTGGTACCTGGGTGCGGATTTTTGGCTGAGTCCTGAGTAGAAGAATACCGACGTCCCCTCATGGTCGATGGCGAACTGACCTCGGTGCGCTATACCGTTACATTCAGCCCCCGCCTTGGCGCTAATTGGCATAATATTCAGCTCGAGGTTCTCGATACTTCTGGTGCTGAACAGTTTACATCCCTGCACGAGGTTTACATCAAGGTATGAAGCAAGCATCTTTCTTCCCCACCTGACGTCAATCATGGGCTAGTCTGGACGTGGGTTCATACTCGTATTCAGGTATGGCTAGAGTGAAAAGTGTATGATCTAACCAGACCAACCCACCTTCGCAGCCTTACTCAAGAAACGAGCCTGAAGGAAGTTGATTACTTGCGCAAGCAGATTTTCCGCATCAAAGGCAATGATGCGGTGAGTGTGAACGTGATGCTTCAATTTACAGCATCAACTCACCTGCACTGTAGACGGTCCCAATAGTTGTCGCTGGAACCAAGCTGGACCTTGTGAATGAACGTGAAGTACAGACGAACACCATCCAATCTCTGGCAAGCCGCTGGGGCCTTCCATTCTACGAAACCTCTGCGAAACGGAACTGGCATGTGAATGACGTTTTTGAAGATTTAGTGCGGCAGATGAGGAGACGATACCCACCGACAAGGAGGAGGACCGAGAGACGCTGCATCATCATGTAGCCTTCTGGGCTCGGAACATCACAACCGTTGAGACTCGATATTGACTCATTTCGTGGATATATTCAGACACTGCTACATGTCCATATCCAGTGCTATCCAGATACCCTCGCTATTTACCTGTTTATCTACCCCGTATTTCCTGTATGATACCCTTGGAGGAGTATAAATAGAGAGCTCTGAGTGTGACTTTGAAATGCGTAAATTATTCCCCGTTAGGTGATCTGTGTTTGTCCTTGTTGACTGCACTGCACTGGTTTGCTACTTATTTTTCTGACTCCGCTGCCCACGCACCTTCCTCACCTTTCCTCACCTTTCCTCACTTTTCATCACTTTGTCCAGGTCTCTTCTTTCCTTACACTCTTCTTAATCCCGCGAAAAAAATGGTATGTCTCTCGAATTGCCCATATTTTCTATTTGCTCACCTCGTCCAGAGCTTCGGCGGCGGATATCAAAGCAACGGCTATGGTGGTGGTGGCGGATACGGGGGCGGAGGGTATGGCGGAGGGTACGGCGGAGGTTGGGGAGGACACGAAGACAAGATGTCAAACCTCGGAGGTGGCCTACGTGCTGTAGATTGGGCCAACACACGCCTGGAAAAATTCGAAAAGAACTTCTATGTTGAAGACAAGAAAGTCTCTGCTCGCTCAGACCGCGAAATTGAAGAGTTCCGGCGAATCAAAGAAATCAAAGTCCAAGGGCGCAATGTACCACGACCTATTACCACCTTTGAGGAAGCTGGCTTCCCTCAATATCTTATGGCATCTATTCGTGCCCAAGGCTTCGACAGTCCTACCCCAATTCAGTGCCAAGCTTGGCCCATGGCCCTCAGTGGTCGTGATGTTGTTGCCATTGCTCAGACCGGAAGTGGGAAGACGATCGCATTTGCCCTGCCCGCTATGCTACATATCAACGCGTATGCTCTTCATTGTCTCCGTTCTAAAAAAAATCTCACGCTCTACCAGGCAACCCTTACTTGCTCCCGGCGATGGTCCGATCGCACTCATCCTAGCTCCAACCCGTGAGCTTGCTGTACAGATTCAACAGGAGTGTACTAAGTTTGGGTAAGCCTCTCTGATATTTCCTGATTGTATGCTGCGTCTCACCCCTTTTTTCAAGGTCCAACTCGAAAATCCGCAACACTGCTATCTATGGAGGTGCTCCCAAAGGCCCGCAAATTCGTGACCTGCAACGTGGTGTCGAAATTGTGATTGCCACACCTGGAAGACTGATTGACATGATTGAGAGTGGCAAGACCAATCTCAAGCGTATTACTTACCTTGTTCTCGATGAAGCCGACCGAATGCTTGACATGGGTTTCGAGCCCCAAATACGCAAGATTGTTGGGCAAATCCGGCCAGATCGCCAGACTCTCATGTTTAGCGCCACGTGGCCAAAGGATGTCCAAAAACTGGCGAACGTATGTCTGATTACCAGTATACACGTTGACTATCATCTCACGGCAGAGAACAGGACTTTTTGAAAGACACTATTCAAGTCAACATTGGTTCCATGGACTTGACTGCCAACCATAACATTCAACAGATTGTTGAAGTGTGCAGCGATTTCGAAAAGCGAACTAAATTAATTAAGCACCTTGACCAAATAAGCGCTGAGAATGCCAAAGTTCTCATCTTCGTTGGAACGAAACGGATCGCGGACGACATTACCAAATACTTGCGCACAGACGGTTGGCCTGCCTTGGCCATTCACGGTGACAAGGAACAGTATGTCCGACTAGTGCTCCTTTTTACCCGATACTCAATTCTCCACCTTTAGGCGTGAACGTGATTGGGTACTGGGCGAATTCAAAGCTGGTCGCTCTCCTATTCTGATCGCTACAGACGTCGCGTCTCGCGGTCTCGGTACGTATATTCAGTTTCTAACAAGCGCTGCGACTAGGTGATCCTTTCATCTGAGTGATAAGACCATTACCAGCGGGCATGCTGTTTTTCGCGTATCCAGGTCGCGATTCAAGTCCGGTCTCTGGGGTATCATGGACAACTTGTCACGCCATAAACAAGGGCGAAACAGGTTTCATATTCGTACTCACAGATCATCCGGAGCTCTCCAGATTGGCAACAACAGAAATCGCACTCGAAGAGTCTAATAGAATCCGATCCAATGCTGACCTTTCGGGCCCACTTGTTTTTCGTTCTGGCTATGTATCAGGAACGTTACGAGTCAAGTGTGCTTGGTCATGTTACGGTACGGTAATGGCTCGAGTATCCCGATTTCTATCTGGACTTCGTGAAGACACGGCGATCTTGTAAATGTGTAAACATCTGTTGTTTCCACGTTCGAACATCATGCCCCTACTTTTACTGGCAACTCTTTGGATGTGCTCATCGGAGACTCAAAGCGCTTGTTTCAATCCTACGGGACGTTTATTGATTTGTTCTCTTTTTCTATCTCTGGCCGGTGACGACTACAGACGTCAAGGACGTAGGCTATGTTATCGTAAGTTTCAAGTTACTTTATCACCGGCATTTGGGACTAATCTACGCGCAGAATTATGATTTTCCTAATAATTGTGAAGACTACATTCATCGGATTGGCCGAACTGGGGTAAGGATCCTTTGCTTGTCACATTTCCTATGCCAACGCTGACTCGGGCGTGATCAGCGTGCTGGAATGAAAGGAACTTCATTCACATATTTCACCACCGAGAATGCCAAATCTGCTCGGGAACTCATCAACATCCTCCGCGAAGCAAAAGCTGTTGTTCCTCCGCAACTCGAGGAAATGGCAGCCTTCAGTGGAGGAGGCAATGGCCGAAGTACGCTCATGTTTCACCCCCTTTGAAATGATCCTGACTCAACCCTCAGACCGCTATGGTGGAGGAGGCCGCGGCCGAGGTGGCGGTGGTGGTGGTGGTGGCCGTTATGGTGGTGGAGGCGGATACGGAGGATACCATTCAGGAGGGCACGATCAAGGCAATCGTGGTGGCAGTCGCTGGTAGTTGATTCGCGTTCATCGCGTGGACTTGGTTTCCCTATGTTAGACTCATGCATAGTACCCATAGATTCATCATATCATATTTTTGGCCGAGTGCCGGATTTGCTTTTCTCTTGTATTTTGCGATTGGCTTGCTTGAACCTTTACACACAACATGGTCCACTCTGAACAGTTCGTGGTGGCAGGTTTACTCGTCAATGTCTTCAGTCTGGATCCTCTCACACAATCTTCTCGTCCGGCTGTAGTGTTGTTTTTCTTGCATGGTCGCGGCGAATCGGCGGTGAATATCCAGGAGTATGTAGGGGTGATCTTGGAGAAATCTCGACCTCTGCGGGATTCGACTGATAAGCATGATCTCATTGTCATCACCTTCGTACGTGCCCTTGAGCGGCGTCTCCGGTGCCTCATGCTGACATGCAGCTGCCCTAGGATCATCGAAATCATGGCACACGTCTGCGAGATGCCAAAGCAAATGGTGGTTGGAGCAAAAACCCAGAAACCAACAATGACCGGCATGCGTGAGCTGAACACTTTAGTTGATCCTGTGAATGCCGATCATGCTCAATATTCTTAGGCTGGACATGTACGCTATCCAGAGTGCGCGTTCCATTTCCTCTCGCCGTAGTGGATTCTCATGGCAGTGCTCGTAGATGGGACGGCAGACGACGTCTCATTCTTGATTGATTTCCTGCCAGGATATCTCTTTCCAACAGACAGCCGCAGTATACATGCCTGGGGAGTTGCGGGCAAGAGTCTCGGTGGACACTCCACCTGGCTGGCTCTCGCACACGGTACGAGCTCATGAGCTCAAGTCTTCAGGAGGCTGACGGCTTGTCAAGATGATCGCTTGAGCTTCGGTGCTCCCATCATTGGATGCCCGGATTATCTCAAACTGATGCAGGCGAGAGCCATCAAACGTTCAGTGCCTACAGAGCCACCTTACTTTCCAACCAGGCTCATCGAGATGGTTAAACGCAAGGATCCTGTGGCGAAACCGTATGACCAGCTGGACGCAACAAACCCTTTTTTGGGTAAAAAGATATTCATTATGTCCGGTGCGGCTGATAAACTCGTGCCATGGGTGGCAAGTGAAGACTTTGTAGAAAAACTGGAAGTGGGGCCGAGCGGTGTAAAGAAAATCATGTTACAGGAAGGCATCGGGCACGAGTGCACGCGGGAAATGCTGGAGGCGCTGGGAGTGTTTGTGGGAGAGGGATATTTGTGGAAATAATTACATAATAAATGGATTACCTCAGCGAGTGTTGTTGAGTGAGTTGAGTGCAAAGCGCTGTTTTGTAAACATAGACCAGGCTTGCAGAGTGGGCATTCTCCGTATATCTGCCTATTCACTTCCCTCTCGCCCGCCTCCTCCCTCACCTCTGAGCTATTTGGCTACACAACACGCACCAGAAAGTACTGACCGCGTGGGCAGCTGCGACGAACGCAGATCCAATCAACGGGACACGGATTGCCAGTAGTTTTCCTTTACAGTCCAGGAAACTCTGTCGCCGATGCCTCGCCGCTCCGGTCGTACATCACTTGCAAACTCTGTTCACCTCCAGACCCCAGAACTCTCTGCCCCTGCCCCCGAGCACAACCTCTTCAGCGCCGACCTCCTTCTACTCCGTACCCACTGGAAATGGGCCGCTTTCTGCCAATTCATCACCACCTTTTCTCCAATGCTTAATATCCCGGATGTCACGGTCAATGTACGGTACTTTTTCTAACTAACAGATTCCATACTCATTTATTTCAGGACGTCGAGTCTGATCTCGTTTCTGGCACAAGAAATGTTATTCCTCGTGTCATGCAAAGGTTGTTGTATACACTTACTTATGACAGGAAAATATCGTATGTGGGCGTCATTCCATCCAATCTAACTTTACTGAAAATGACCTGCTTCAGCACCGACAATTGGCAGTCTCCACTTCGTAGACAATATCTGAAACGTGATCCCCTTTCCAATCCTCTTGGGCCCGAGCCGCCAAAGGTTCGGAAAACAGAGTCTCGAGAACAGTCTCCCGAAAATACTGGTGGTGAGGATGCTCAGGGTCATTCAGACGAGGCAAGTCGCTCCTTTTCTCGTGTCATTCCACCATCTCATTGTTCCTTCTAGCTTCCCTCAGAATTACCGGATAACCAACCATCCCTAGAAGCTCAATCGCAGGCAGAACCATCTAGGACCGTGTCTGAAATCTCGCGTGCCACCACCCAAGAGGTTGATGGCGACGAAAAGAAGGATAGTGAAACCCATCCCACTGTGGACTGGTTTGACCTTCCTGTGCTCGCAAAACTCGAGTCGATGCATCTTGTCACCGAATGGCAATTCCAGAACCCGACACGTCTCAGGATGTTGATGAAAAGTGATGACGACCTTGCTACCTGGGTACGTTTAAATCTTTCGCTTCCCTATTCCCATACTCATCATCCAATCTAGCGTCACGAACCGGTTGGTTATGATAGCAAGCGGAATGCTTACTGGTTAATTGGTGGTATGTCAATTTATTTATATTCACGAACACGACTTAAAATCAGAACAGAAGATCGACTCTGGATCCAGCGGGCACCTCCGAAACCTGCAAAAACATTGAAACGCAAGAGACCCACCGAAACTCGCAAAGCTGCGCGACCCGAAAAATCTAAACCAAAACCACCCAAACGACGGCGTACTAATAAGAGTACAGCTCAAGAAAACACACCGCAGAGGACAGGACGGGGTCGGGCAGCTAAGCTGCAGGCTAAAATCAAACTCGACGCTCAGGCTAAAGAACTCGCGGCTTTGAACAAACAGGCTCAGGCGCGTGGAACCAGACAATCGACAAGATCGACAAGAGGCTCAAATAATCCACCAGCCCGGCCACAGGGGACACGTCTCAGTGCACGTCTGCGAGGAGCACAGAACAACGAATGGCAGTCTATTCCGGATGAATGGTTAAATGAATCATCCGACGCTGGTCACGAGAGCGGTACTGAGGATGAAAGGGTGGATCCACAGGTTTCGAAGATGAATGGAGAGCGGGAAGACAGTGTCAGCGATTTAACTGAGCTCTCCGATGATTCCGATGCCGATGACCTAGATGAAAAACCGGAGGAACAGGACACCCCAGATGAGCAGGAAGAGGAAGAGGAGGATTCCCCAAAACAGGAAGAAGAAGAGAATCCAGCTGAAAACTTTGTTGAGTGGGAGACGGTGAGTGTACTAGATTTCACTAGACACAGATCTCTCAATTTTCACAAACTAGATTTGTGTTACGCTGGAGGAATGGGAACACGTCGCGGGGCGATTTGAAAAGGCTACACACTACCTAGAAAAGGCTTTATACAAGTATCTCACAAACGAAATAGTCCCCAACATCGTTGAGGCACTTAGGGTAAGTGTTAATTCTTCAACTCTCCGACCAAGGTTGACGCAGTCATTACAGGAGGTAGAAAGGAAGAAACGGCTGGAGGAAGCACTTAATCATCGCAAGAGGTCGTCACGACTTGCCATCAAGGAGAGCGAACGCGAAGAAGCTCGCCTTGCAAGGATACGCAAGGCAGAGGAGGAAGAAAAAATGGGCCGTGCGAGAAGATTAGAGGCTCGTCGTCAGCGGGAGGAAGAAGAGCGGCTCAAACGTGAGCAGGCGCGAGAACAGCGGAGAAAGGAACGAGAGGCCCGCGAATTGCGCAGACATGCAGAACAAGAGTGAGTGGTCACCTCGACCAGTCAATTTGTGTTATTGAATTTTTCTCAGGGAAGAGGAAGAGTCAAATCACGAAGAGGAACCGGCTCCATCATCCAAGCAGCCTCCTGCTCCTCCTTCATCCGCTAAACCTTCGCCTCAGTCGCAGAGAGCTCCAAGGCAACGAACCAAACCTTCCCCAAATGGTACTACACCAAAAGCTCGCGTCAAGACAGGTGACTGGGAGCTTGATTGTGAAGTATGCTGTAAACGGGGGTTTAATTTGGTATGCTTCGTGTTCTTATAGGAAGGGATTTATCGATCTAACACATGAGTTAGGATGATCGCACGCCGATGATGTCCTGTGGAAAATGCTTCAAGTGGCAGCATATTGCCTGTCATGACCTTGCTGATGAAAGGGCTGGCAGGGCGAAACGAAATTGGGATTCTGTCGAGTTCATTTGCCAACAATGTCGATCCAGAATGTTTGCTGGTGGCGACGGGACAAATCCTGCTTTGGGGGATCCCCGTTATAATCATCAATCGGCGCAAGGCATTAGTCTATCTTCACCCTACTATAACCACACACCATATCAGTCTTACGCAGCTCAGGGATATGCAGCCACGCACGCACCTCAAGCCTCTACTATCTCTTCACTTTATCACGCCGCCAATGGCAACTATTCGCATTACGCCCAATCTTATGGAGATCCTCGGGCTCCCAACATGCCCGATCGATACCCAGCACCTAGTCAACCCTATCTTCCGACCCATCACTACCCTCAACCTCCATCGACAATATCGTTCAGTCATTATCAGCCCCGGGATGGAGGATTCAGCTCGAGTGCCAAGTCTCAATCATCCTACCAAGGCCGGCTGGTTGACGCCTATGATCAGCACCCCCGTGCGCAGCAGCACGCACCGTACAGTGACCTCCGCTCGAGCACAAGCCAGAGACCCACGGTGAATATCATTTTTCTTCCATTTCTCAATGTCGCAATATTCTCAACGAAATTTGCTTTGCAGGCTCCCCAGCCTACGCAGTCTGTTTGGAGCCTTGGGGCACCAACTTCTGCTGGCACTTATGCTCCACCTTACCACAGTACTCTGCCTGCGACTAATGGGACACCCAGGCGAGAGCTTCAGCTGCAGTCTAGCATGAAGCCAGGACCATCATCATCCCCGAACGATTTCAACCAGCCATCTTATCCTAACTCGCAATTTAGATACCACTCTACCACTTAATCATTGTAGACTTCTTTCATAGTTAATATTTTTCTCGCTAGTCTTGTGTATTCATATTTATGGTTCTTGTGTGCAACATGTCCTATTTGGTGTATGTACACGGGCTTGTCGTGGGTCCCTGCGAAGCGAACGTTTTATCGAATGGTTTCGTATAATTTGTACGAGGGAGATTCAAAAACAAAGGGGTCGTCGTCATAGGCCTGGTCTCTGTCCGACGAAATGTGAGGACTAGTGGCAAAGAGAAAGTATGAGGCATACGAACTCGAGAGGGCCGAGGATACGCAGGCCCCGGACATGGGTGTCTTTGCCACTCATATGATTGGCCAGAATAATCACCTGCAGGACAAAGGCGTATACTGGGACCCTGTGACAGAGCCAGAGTCAGAGTGCGCAAAAGAAACAGAGAAAGTGCAACGAACAGGCCGTCGTTGTCTTCGTTCGGTTCGGCAGATACGTCAAAGGTTATCCATCCATCCGGTTTTTCAAGACTAATAACTCTGACATCTTGGAGGTCGCTTAATCCAGTTCCTGCACGCACAGCCAATGTTGCTGGGGTATAAGAGTCATCCTGGGGATAGCTCAATAGAATGCTGATTTTCTGTGTAGCATTTTTCTCAAAATTAGACCCAGTGGCTCAGGTACCAGAGCTATTAACTCGCCTGGATTGCAACTTTACGAGGAAACTCGACTGTGATGAAATGAGGCTGTGGACCATCTGAGCTAAAGTATTATATATGATGAGGTGCGCCATTAACAAGGACGTATAGAGCGTACTGCCAAAATGTTTCCGGGTCTCCATCACGAAGACATTCTGCTCCAAAGCCAAACTTATAGGAGGAGACAGACCACCTTCCACGATTAGATATGTCCGGCCAGGGCAGGACAGGTGGTCTCTTGTGGCCTAGATTAACAACACGCATGAGAAATATATTGAGCTTGGCTAGGAGAAGACTACCTGTGTGGACTATTGAACCGCCCTCCTCTCTCGCGTGTTGGTTAGCAGACATGGGGGTGATCGAAGGAGGACAACATTATGCTATTAATTAGCTAAGATCAAACTTGTCCATCTACTTCCATCTGATCAATGGCCTCACTTCCACTTCCACTCTTAGATTATCAGCGCTATGGGCGCCAGATGATACTCGACGGCTTTGGACTAGCTGGTCAGTTATTCTGCCTAATTGCAGCCGTGTATATGCTTACTCCCATAAGTCTGAACAGGACAAGTTAAACTTAAGCAAAGTTCTGTTGTCGTCGTTGGAGCTGGCGGACTCGGCTGCCCAGTTCTTCAGTACCTCGCAGCAGCTGGTGTCGGTTAGAATGGCTATGAATATGAATACAGAAACTCTGGCTAAAGTCAGGTTTGCTACAGGTACTATTGGCATAATTGACGATGACATAGTCGAACTTTCAAACTTACAACGGCAAATTCTTCACGCCGAGTCCTCCCTTGGCGTGCACAAGGCTGAGTCCGCGGCTGAGAGCATCAGCAGGTGAGCAGAAGCGGACCGGTTTTTCCTCAAGACCTATCTAACAGGCACTAGGATCAACTCGTCAATACATGTAGATGTTATTAAGAGTCGCCTAACACCGCAGAACGCCCTGGAAATCCTGAGCCGCTATAATATTATACTAGATTGCACAGATAACGCCCCGACTCGCTATCTACTATCCGATGTGGCTGTTGTCCTGAAAAAGCCCCTGGTTAGCGGGGCTGCTCAAAAGTACGAAGGCCAACTGGTCATCTATAGTCTGGGACCCGATGGACCGTGCTATCGGTGTCTATTTCCCAAACCTCCAGCTCCAGAAGCTGCAGGAACCTGCGAGGAAACCGGTATTCTCGGCGCAGTGACTGGTATTGTTGGGAACCTCCAAGCGCTAGAAACGATCAAACTCATAACTGGCCTTCACGGTAAGGTTGTGCATGTATTCCAGTCTACCAATGACCACTCATTCAAACAATAGAGATGAAGCCATCCATGCTTCTCTTTTCTGCTTTAGGCTCCCCGCCTTTTCGATCTATCAAACTCCGTTCACGCAAAGCCGACTGCGCTGCTTGCGGCAATCAAGACTTTAATTTGAACATGATCACGGAAACGGATTATGTTCAAGCATGTGGCGGACCTCGACCCGACTGGGTTCAGCGAGGTCTGGCAAGTGGCAATACCGGGTATCGGGTAAACGTGAAGGTATGTAATGAGGTTCCACTTTTTAGACTTGTTTGATCTTGAGAATTTATTCTAGGAGCTAAAGAAGATTTTGGATGAGGGCAGGAGCGTGAACCTCATCGACGTACGCCCATCAACCGAATTCGGGATATGCCAACTGGGATCAGCTCAAGGTAGGCCTGTTGCCCATGACAGTAACACCCTGCTCATTTTGATGTCCAGGTGTCCCTCTTCACGAATTAGTCGCCAAGCCAGAGGCATACCTGCCTGCTGATCATACCATCCCAACGTATATCCTTTGTCGTCTGGGAAACGATTCTCAAATTGCTGCAGACGCGCTGCGGAGTTCTCGTCCTAATAGCGAGGTCTGGGATGTGATCGGTGGATTGCAAGCATGGTCAAGGGAGATAGACCCCAACTTTCCAATCTACTAATTTAATACCAATTACAAGATAAACAAGAGCACCGTAGTCCAACTACTTGCTGAATAATGTTGTTATTTCTCTGGAGGAGGCATAGGAGTCAGAAAACTCGACGACCTAACAATCATAGACACTCACTACCCAACTTGAGCCACTTAGGTAACTTCTTTTCACCATCCGACAACAACCTGGAAATACCGGAGGGTTGTTCTGCAGGAGGACTCCGAGTAAGAGGGCGCTCAGAGACCGACGGTAATGGTAGATCTATGGCCTGTGCGAGAACCTCGGGCAAAAGGGGAGCTGTGACATGAATATCTGGAGATACCGCGAGTCAGCCATATAACCTAGACTAGAAACTAGGAACGTACGATTGAGGTTATCATCCTCGAATCGTACTAGAAGAATCGATGCTGGAGCAAGCTGGAGCCCTGAGAGGGAAAGTCCTTTCACTTTGGGGTCAGAGACCTTGAGGTCGCGCTTCGGGGGCGACTGGTCTGCATGGTACATGAGTCACAATCAAAATAGGCGGCTGGAGAAGAACTCGCATAGAATAAACTTGATAGGCTTCACATCATCCCTCAAAAGTTCCCGAACGAATGTGTAGACGGATTTAATATTATTTGTCGAGGGAAAGATATTCTCCAGCTGAGTACGATCCGGAAATCTGATGCGTATCCTGGTCTGGATGCCGGATGAGGGCAGCTACGCTCACAGCAAGTCAATACATACGTAAGGCCAGCGATCCTGCTTTGCCTTTTCGGCAGCGTCTCGAGTTGCCCTCAGCTGTAGTGGGGCGTTAGTCAGCGCATGCGTGCGTGCGCTCAAGGTAGCTTGAGCGTTTTTGAGATCTGCAGCAGTTGGTTCGAAGTATTCATCAGGCAGTGGTGCTGCGCAGTGGGAGGTTGGCTAATCGTTCATCTCAAGCTCACAACAACTCACGAAGTACTCTGGTCACGGTATCTGAAGGCTTGTAGACTTTGAAAGAGGCAAGTTGTGGTGGCTGAGGTTGCGGTGAAGACTCGGACTGAGGTTCAGGCTGCAGTGTGGGCTCAGGCTTGGGCTCGGACTGTAACTTCTGGTCGGTAGGTTCAGACATGGAGGTGGTTGAAGTAGAAGGACTATTTGATGTTAGGTAATACATAAAAGTACATCACAATCCCCATGCCATCCACCAAAAACACAGCCTACGGGATATGATCATCAGCATTGGCAATGATACGCGAGGAGGTGAATACATCACAAAAAAATCAGAAAAGAACAGTTGTCTCATTCCACCAGTCCCAGGACGCACTGGCGGGTGGCCCCTTTGCAGGACGGCGTTAATCGAACGCAAATTACGAAAAACATCCCAAATAGAAAGAGTGACAGATTTCGGAATGTAGACTCACCCCGGGATCTTTGCAAGTTTTTGACCTGTGATAGCCAGAGCACAAGGATTGAACAACAGAAGCTAATTCAAATGCTTCGAAGAAAACTGGAACGCTGATGTGAACCGGCAGCAGCCGAGAAATTTACCACGCTATGGCGTCACTGGTCTCCTCAAGTACCGACTGCTTCTTGTACAATACCAATGCCGCACGAACACGATTCTCACTGTCACGACGAGAGTCATGATCATGATCATGACCATGATACCAACGATCTTGGTCCTCAAGACAGTCTCTATAGCCATGTTGATCGTTCTAATGTTGTCGCCTTGAATGCAAATCAGCCAGGCGAGGTAGTCATTAAACCTTGGGACAAACGCCTTGACGAATCTCAGGTGAAGACTGCTCATTCTATATGAAATTAGACCAGCACCGCTAATTGAATTCTAGTTCCTAGAATCGGACGCAGACGATCAGATGTATGGCAAGCCCATTTCCCTAAGATCTACACTTAAAGCTAAAATCTAATCATAGGATCATAAGAGTGCCTTTCACCGGCTCCGTGAGGTTGCGCTCTGTGCTACTGAAAACCGGTCCAGGAAACCAAACACCTAAGAAAGTCCAACTTGTGCGTTCAGACCCTCCTTGCACATGTGCATAGATATAAACCGCGCAAGCCAGTTTGCCAACCAAGAAAATATGGATTTTGACGACATCGAGCAAAATACACCCACCCAAGAATTCGAAATAGCCGCGGGAAGAGAAGTTGGTGAATACGCAGTAAAGTGAGTAGTTAGCAGTACTCATTGCAGCCTGTTTGACGAGACATTATCGACTGAATACCTCAAAGAACTGCAAAATTCCCCAACGTTTCCTCTCTTACTTTATTTTTCCCTGAGAGCCAAGGAGCAGACACTATACAGATATATTATCTAGGTTTCCTCGGACATTGGACAGAAGTATGCCGAGCTCTCTCACCAATTCAACCCGATTCCATACTGACCCCCAACCCTTAAGCGGAAAAACAATCCTGTTATCACGGTGTATGAAACGCAAGCCAACATTGCCGACCATCCCAAGGTCCAAGGAACTGAAGGCAATTTCAGCACTTCCCAAAGCTGAGCGTTGAGCGTTGTTCGACGACAAAATAATCTCCAGACTATGACCGGACATTACTTGTAAGATACAGACATACAAAAGTTAACACTTGTACATCTATGCAGCAGGTTGATTTCGTCAAATAAAACGTATGCCCATCCCTACTTTTCCGTTGGCGCCAGATGCATCGGCCTTACTCACGATGTCCATCATACATTGTTCGCAACTTGAAGTGCTGTACGTATTAACCCTGTTGGAAATTGAGATTCCGTTCTGGTCAATCCGCGAAATGTCACTCTTTAAGCCATGCTTTGACACACCCTACGGTTATTGTGATACTATATTATTGTTCTTCTCAATATAAATAAAGTAGCTACACTCGTTTGTATTCGACTAATTTGACGGGAGTGACGAGACTCAGATTGTGCGTGACAATCATGTCAAAGATTACTGAGTCTGGACTCTGCTTGTTTCTCAAACATTCAAGCTCCAAGTACGATGCACCCTTGCCTCGCCTTAGCAGAAATACGGCTCGAGATTTGCGAAAGGATGCAACACAGGCCTTCATTAATATCCCTGGCTTGTACTTGCTCTTTATTCAAGGACCCCTGCCTGGATATCATTTGGCGTCGGCTGCGAGACATCACACCCCTCATCAAGTGCCTTTCTCCGGACTTATGGAGGGAAGGGAAGGATAGACCTCTTGTGCGTCTGTGTTACGACTTTCCTGCCGCTCGGTGGTTATTGAGATACTAGACTTTGAACAGGGCGTTGAAAGATCAAGATATTACAACGCTCGACAAGTATCGGCGGCGTGTTCAGACGTTTGAGTTTCGCTATCCTTCACTAACGATTGACGCCTTCGTGCTTCATACTCTCAAAGACTGTTATAATGACGTCCTCTTTCCCAACCTTCGAGAGCTGAATTTGAAATATGTTCACGATGTTGCCTTACCCTTTATCCAAGTTCTCCTGAGCAGAAATTTAACCTCCTTCACCTTTATTTGTTGGCAGCTAGACCCCAAACTTATCGACTTCATCTGTAGCCTTCCCACCCAACTCAGCTCTGACACCATTCGCCGAGTGCATATCATGTTCGAAAGCGACCAAGACTTGCCTCAACTGCGGTCGTTTAGTGCCGATATAGGCATATGGCATTCCTTATGCCACTTGAGCCTCTCAGGCACCACCCCCGAGGATCTTGTGCAGATCGCTAAGCTACCACGCTTAACAAAACTAGGGCTAACGGTGCAAGCACATTCGAGCTGGATCACTCCCGATCCCTTGGGTAGCATCCCAGACCCGTTCCCTTGCCTAAGTTCACTCACCATCTCCGACTCCCTTCCGAGTCGGGCGTCCAAAGTGTTCTCCTATGTTCTCCTTTCTCATCTGGAGGAATTTCATATGCATAACGAGCAGCCCGGATCAGCTGCTCAGCAGGATTGGATAGGGCGTATGCTGCCTTTGGCACAACACCTCAGTGTCGGAGTGCTGAAGAAATTTCACGTCAACTGTCCCGAGCTCGAACCTCCTGAGGATTGGCTAAACGTCATCCTCGCGCCATTGTTACAATTCCCGCTTTTGGAAGACGTTAAGATAGTCTTGTCTGAAAAGATTGGACTTTACATGAAAAAAGTGCGGCCAAAATTGCTAAAGCGTGGCCAAAGATCACGAAGCTGAACCTAAGAGCCATTGACCATGGCAAACTTGCGAAACTATCGACACTTGTCACCCTGGCGAACGGATGTCCCAAACTCCGTTGGTTTGGTACTGCCATACTGGTATTGATGCCGCTAACGAGGCGGCTCAGAATAATCTACTGGATACTCTCGCAAAATCGGGGCTTGGACCTCCGAGCTTCGATCTTGAATATCTCAGGGTCGATTGTTCGCCAATAGCCCACCCATGTTTTATAGCATCTTTTCTTTCCACTATTTTTCCAAATCTCGCCTACATCAAATATTCAAACCATCAACTAAGGATTTATTGTGAACGATGGCATACGGTTAGGCGAGTGCTTATCCCAATGATGCGGATTGAAAAAGGGTGGGGGATCGAGAATCAGGGACTTCGTAGTCGAGAGACCGGTCACCTTGCTCGGGCTGCGGATAAAGAACTATTATCAAGGTGGTATCAGGGTCACTGTTCGGGAGGTGTGTTGGACGAGAGTTGGACAGAGGGCGAGTCGAGTGAAGATGAAAGTGATCGCTGGCAGTGATTCCTAGGAGAGATAGAGATTTCTCGTCACTCAGTTTTGAATTAATGGTAAAGTCAACATACGCTGTACATCCACTATGTACGTATACAGAGGCTCATTTTTTAATACTATGGTCTAGCTTCTGTTATTCAAACGTTCATGTATATGTTACTTACTGGCTGGTTGAACACAAGTATCATTTCTCAGACGAGCTCCTAGGAATACTGGCAAACAGGGGGTGGCGCTTAGGGAATGACGTTTTGTATTAGTCAGCAGAATATTCAGACTTGCCAATGTCAGCATTTCAGTGCTATGTAAGTGCTTGATGGATTCTCCTCCAGTTGCTGCGGCCCAGGACCAGTTTCGTGCCACCAAGGTGAGAATACAGTTCATTCACGGTGAACGGTGCACTAATTTTTTTGTCCTTTGCAGAGAAAACTCGATGATGCATTCTTTGAGCTCGACAGCTCGGTGATTCCTCCAGAACTAGTAGACCATCCTCCCCCGTTGAAGAGGAGCAATACTGCGCGCTCCATTTACTCGAGTCTAACGAAATACGGAATACCGACAAAATCTACCAGACCAACACGGTATGTATAGCCTTTATGCCTTCTAACCTGTCAGCTAATATATCCATCGTCAAGTTCAACTGATACCATACCTGCTGGCTTAACAAAACCCACCCCCAACTTGTCTGCCATTCTGGCTCGTGCGACTACTCGAACCAAAAGCCTATTATCCTTTAGATCGGATAAAAACTCGCTCTCCTCTGAATCAACATCCTCTTCAAATGCAGAATATCGCCCGTCATCGGTCGCGTCGTTTCTGTCACGACTCTCTACATTTAAGCTCGCTACTTACGCTAACAAACCTCCACAAATCGATGCTGTAGCTGCTTCAAAGTGTGGATGGACGAATGATGGCAAGGACCGTCTAGTTTGCGGCATATGTGGGGCTTCCTGGGTTGTAGCGGGACGGGATGGCATGTCTCGAGATGCCGGTAAGTAGGCCGCGTGATTTTTGTCATACTGTGCTAATCCCATTTCTCAAAGCAAACGCTCTTGTTGAGAAACAGCGCATTTCGCTAGTTGAGGCTCATAAACAAGGGTGTCCATGGAAGTCAAGACAGTGCGATCGTGAGTATCGTATTGAACACACTCATTTCATACTCAACGCTCACACTACGACGTAGCGTCAATTTATCGTATTCCCTTGCAGTCACCAGTTGTCACGTTAAAGAGCATAAAACCAATTGCTATTTCCCTAACCGAGCCATTAAAGGATGTGACAACTAAGCATCCCCTTGTGTGTAAACTACTTCTATATGTGTCTTAAGCACACTCACAAGTATTTAGACCCAAAACCAGGTTAGGTCGATCAAATCGACCGTACTGGCGTATGCCATACCTCCAACTTCAGAGGAAACCGTCGGTCAACCTAATGATACAGAACCACCCTCCGAGTCGGCCATTCTTGCAGCCCTTTTCGGTTGGTCCATCGTTCCTCCGACAGTGAGCCAGGAATCGCGAAGGTCTTCGTTTTCAAGAACTGGCACTCCTATTCCCGGTACTCCTACCCGCTCACCCTCGGTATCCCGTGCTTCTACCCCGGTACGGGGAACGCCACTCAAATTTAACCTCCCTTCCGGTATCCCTAACAAACGGGATGTACTCCTCCATTGTGCCCTCTGTCAGCGTCGCATTGGGTTGTGGACATTCCTTGCGCAAACTTCCACCGTCAAACCATCTACTAACGGCACCAGCACTGACTCCCCAGCTTCCACTCCTAAAAAAACCGTTCAGCAGCGCCAGTTCGACCTGTTGCGGGAACACCGTTCGTATTGCCCCTATGTTGTTCGCTCAACCTCCATTCCAGCCCTTCCCATTCCACCATCTACATCCGGCTCGTCAAGCAGTAGCAGCAATGTCCAACCGACAGCGTCCAATCAAGATGGTACCATGGAGGGATGGCGAGCGGTTATGATCATGATTCTCCGCTACGGTTTAGTGCACAAGTATACGTCTGACCACGATATCTTCGCTCCTGAAGGTGAATCAAGTAGAGAAGCAGAGGATGCGATGGAGGTTGACGGGATGAAAGCGATGATCGCTGGTGTTAAATCAAGAGGGGTGAGCGTGCTGTACCATGGTCAAGAATTTTTCAACTCATAATTTTCAGGGGAAGGACTTGTTGAAATATGTTAGGGGTCTGCTAAATTAACTACAGGATCGTGGTTCCCCTTTCTATGACCGAGTATACACATCCTTCAAATGCCGGAGTGCAGCCTTTAAAGAGCGTTCAGTCATAGGCTGTCTTTGAAGTTGAATGAAGAGATCCTACCTCATATGCAGGCGTGAGAGCCGTGAGGTCTTTTTCGCTAACACGTAGTCGTTTTATCTGCTGGAAGTGGTCAGCTTCTTTAAGCATATTTTTGAAGTAGCGAGCCTAGTTTATCGTATGAGCACAACCCAGATTGAGCTTTGAACATGGACTCGCCTCTTGTTCTTCCACCAGCGTCCAGGCACAGCCCGCCCTCCCCGCCCTCGCCGTTCGCCCAACGCGGTGGACGTATTTGCGCATATCGACAGGGGCATCATAGCTGACTACATGAGAGACATGGCTGATGTCGATACCTCGAGAAATGAGGTCGGAGCAAACGAGACTATTATTATGTCAAGAATGGGTGAAAGCACCGGTGAAAGTTTGTTAGCTCACATATGTATTTGTTGGGCCCTGAATTGCTCCAAAATCGCCTTCCGTTCTCCGATGGGCAAGTCGCTTGAGTATGCACGAACGGAAAGAGTCGGTTTATCACCATGTGTTGTTTGCTCTGCCTGGAAAAAGTCGAACAGTCGAACTAAACGTGTCGTAGATTCGGCGGATTTGGTGAATACGAGAGCGTCGGTGACGTTCTGAGCAAAGACGAGGTGAAGGAATGTGAGAGGCTTCTGCGATGATTCGCAGACAATCATATTTTCCTGTGTGGGACGTGGTTTTGATCAGCACAAAATGTAAACATCGGAGATCGTAAGTCATACCTGCAAAGTAGAAGGCATGGAGAACTTCTCCATGACAACATCTAACACATGATCTTCGTCTGCGGTTTCCTTTCTCTTCTGTACAACAAAGTATTTTGGGTCCCTAAGCTGCAGTGCCGCGATCTTGCCCGGATCGCGGGTCAACGTCGCCGAGAATAGTAATTTTTGGCATGAACTTTCGGGTACTTCAGTCAGGAAAGTTGGTAGATGAGGATAAGGAATTCGAGGAAGCATATTGGGAGCAACAGCATCAGGACGCGGATAGAGAGGTCGCAGTGGCCGAGGATCAGCATTTATAGCGGGCATACGCGTTGCAGATAAGACTTGGGCAAGCCAGTCCTGGAACGATTGCGCCAGTAATCGATCTGCTTCATCGATCACCTAGAGAACAAAATATCAGACTCTCATTGGACGATCTTCCGTGAAGCATCCGTACCAAAAAGCGTAGATGCTGTAATGTAAAGTTGGGAGTGCCATTCAAATGGTCAATCAATCGACCAGGAGTGCATATAAGCACATCAACCTTGCTGGAACCGCCAAGGAGGCTGGCACGGGGGTGAATGATGTAAACGGCAAAATTCTATCGGTGTCCTCACCTTGACGACAACTCGTTCATCAGCTGCGCCTGTTCATGGGCAAAGGAGTGTTGTCCAGTCGCAGTCCCGACCTTGTGAGTTTTTGAGTAAACATAAGAGACAGAAAGCGAGAGAACATACCTTCAAACCACGTCCTTTCCCCAGTACTTCAAATGTTTCCCGAACCTGAGTAACTAAATCCCTGGTGGGTAACACAATCAAGGCCCGCAAATGGGTGACTACTCTGGATGAAAGCATCTGATTTGTTATTCTAAGGCCTGCCACAAAATATGACCGAAGGGTAATCACCTCTATGATTGGGAGGACATATGCCATGGTCTTCCCACTACCAGTCGGTGCGGAGACACAGACATCACGAATGGGTTGGTACGAAAGGTATAGTCGATGTTGGGGATTTGAAGGAATGAGGAAAGGTAACAAAGACGTCTGCACTTGAGGATGGTCAAGAAACGCAGCTGGTTGGAAGATGTATTGAACACACCTGCAAAGAGCTCTGTTATTCCAGACTCATGCAATCTCTTCCTCATCTTTTCACTCAGCCAACTTCCTCCATCATCTGGGCCCTCAGCAGGTATGGGTATGACAACATCAGGATCAACAATCTCTGCATCTATCAACGCCTTGTCAAGACCTTGAATCGCGAGAGCCGATTTTGATGGAGCATTTGGCAAAGCGGGAAGGGGAAAGATGGGGAGCGAGGGGGTAGGAGTTCGATGTACCACAACACGGGCTGTTTCTTCAGTTTCATCCATTGTGACATCTTCGTTCAAAGGTTCCACCTCGTTCTTTGTGCCGGCCAAACTAACCTCTGTGGTTTTCCGACGTTTGGGCGGTCGTGATTCCGTGCCGACGTCTTCTTGGGTGATTGATTGGACGGGTACATCCTCCTTACGGTAGTCCTGATCATCTCCATCGTCCGATTCGTCCGACTCCTCTAATTCGTCGACTTTGCTGGTGCCTGTAGCACTGGGTTTCTGTTTCTCCCGGACTTTTCGTCTCTCTTTCTTACGCCGGAGATATCTTTTCTTCGCTTTTGTTTTTGCCTATCTAGAGGGGTGAGTACGAGTGTTGAAGCGGCTGCAATTAGCACTTACCTTTGTACTCGCTGCGATACTGGTAGAGGACTCTGCCGCCATCGTATTAAGTGGACATCCACCAATGTGAATTCGAAAAAATATCTTTAGACTGAGTCACGTGTGACATGACATCACATAGACATGAAATCTATAGGGCACAGGACAGTCAGAACGTACCCACTTAGTCGGGAAAGCTCGAAGGAAACAAAGATATCGGAAGGCTCTTGAGACAGAAGAGCTAAAGTCGAAAACATTGACATTTCTATCGTTATTGAACATCATGGCAAGTGTACTTTGAACACTTCTACTAGTAATTAACGATCCCCACGACACTAGTAAAAATCCAAGTAATCCGAGTCCTTATGCGCTCTGAATCTCCCTCAAAGTGACGTTGCTTCGCTCACACAAGTTGCGGAAAATACCATCCTCCTTCTTGAACAAAGCCTCCGGTGTATCAAATTCCTGCAGAGAATTTCAGTACCGCCCGTCATGCATTAGCAAGCTACTTACTGCGACGCGGCCGGCATCCAAAACAAGAATACGATCATAATTGAGAATAGTACGGAGGCGGTCTACCATGTACGATCAACACTGGTATCCCCGGTTAGTTCACTTGGAAACATTGCAACTTACGCGCAATACACAAAAGAGTACGGTCGTGGAATTCAGTAGTAATACTATGTTGAATCTTCTTGTCCGTTTCCAAATCAACAGAAGCACTATTTTACCTCAAGTCAGCATTTTAATTAGAGAAAAATCAATTATCACTGACGTGGCTTCATCGAGAATCACGACCTTTGAGTTCTTTACTAAAGCACGAGCAAGGCTCAGAAGAGACCTTTCGCCGACGCTCAGATTGGCCCCTTCCTGTTCAATCACGGTATCAAGGCCGATAGACGCTTGGTTGCCAGAGGTATCTGTATCCGGGGGTCCAACGAGAGAGGATCTTCGAAGTGCATCCCATAACCGAGCATCGTCATATAACCCAAATGGGTCCAGAGCAGTCCTGACAGTACCGCTGAATACCAGAGGCTGTCCTCGAGTTTGTCAATAGGTATGTCTAACATGTGGTCGAAGACTCACGTCTTGAGGAATGATGGAAACTTTCATCCGAAGATCGTGGAGTCCAAGTTTGCCTATGTCAACACTAAACTATGCTCAGTATATGCTACAAACCCAGAGAATTGGACTTTACCCATCGATGGTAATCTGTCCTTGATATTCGACGATTCGCAACAGCGTCAAGGCCAATGATGATTTACCAGCTCCAGTCCGTCCTACCACGCCAATCTTCTCACCACCCCTAACTGAGAACGAAATTCCATGAAGAACGTTTGGAAGGCCTGGTCTATAACTCATCCCGAGATCCTTGAATTCAATTGACCCATGCTGAGGCCAGTCCTCAGCAGGTTTGTTTTCTGGAATCTCATGAGGGGCCTCCTGTTCAATAAGATCTTTTCGACTGTAGTGAACCACTAGAGATTTTCAATAAGCTCCTCTCCGACCAATAATCCAGTGAAGCATACCTCTTTCGACAGAATTCATATAGTTCTATTCCGAGAACGTTAGTTGAGAGTTCATTTTATATTTGGAGATTGACTTGCCTCAACGTCGGCAGTTTGCCTTGTCAAAAGGCCACACAACTGGGTGAGTGATGCTGACATCATGTCAATCACTACTCAAAGAATCCGAAGTCAAGAGTCCATACTGGTATATGTTAAGACGAGACCTATTTGAGCCGCACTGCCTCCGGACACGCCAACAACAGCGAAGATGGCAACCTGTACCTACGCTCAGTGAAAGGCGGATACCACTGCATTACGATACCTACCGCGAAGACCATTATCGCTCCGCAAAAATCTAGGCGGACGGCTAACCAACTAAAACAATCAACGTCCCATAAGTACACAACACGGGTAGCCGTGGTCATCCATGCTCACCGTTGATTTGCAACTGTCAAGAACAACGCGCGATTCTCAAGGTCGATATAATACTTGTTCTCTCTCAAAAACCTTGGAGTTTCTCCGTAGCTCCGGATGGTTGGTAGACCTACACGACCCTTGATCAGATATATACTCACAGGCAGACGCAGGTCTCTCACCAGTAAGAGATTCCGAGAAGTGAGCATAGAGAATGGAGCGGAGCATGGCATCTATGAAGCTGGAATTAGATTAGCAATTTGAGAAACTAGGGGGACACCGACCAAGTCGCTTGACTTCTCGTGCACTAGCACGATAAAATGACTGGAAATGCTGATATCCGAAAAATACAACGACGACGACAATGACTGCAAAATCGTAATCAGCCCCAAAACCCTCATGAGCTGACGAAAATGATCTCACTGAAGTAACGTTCTACAACAGTAATGATCACCACGGAACCAATGACGCTGGACAAGGTTAACATTACTACCTAGAGGGTCAGCGGAAATTCTCAGTCAGGTTAGATCCGGCACTAACAAAGCCTCATAGAAACTTATGATTGAATCGCATGAGATATACTGTTCACTAGCCAGCAGAATAAGGAGCGCTTACTTGGTAATTGATTGTCAATAGCTTGGGTAGAAAATCAGCACATGGTAGATATATTGGTCCCAGAGGCATGATAGCTCACAGTCGATATCCTTCCCAAAGATACCCATAATACGACCAACGGGCTATCACATAAGCAGTTAATGTCACAGATCTCTAAAAAAACACCAAGAGCGGAAAGAGACTGACTGTTGTATCGAAGAATGACATTGGAGCAAAAAAGATGTTGCGAACCGCTTCATGATGGAGATTCCCGGAAACAAACCAAGATATCGTGTCCATCGTGATCCCACTAAATCAAGAAATTCATTGGTTGATCCGGGGAACGAAGAGCAGTGGATCGTACAGAGTAAAGGTAAAAACTGCTTGAGATATGCCCAAGCCAGCATATAGACCCTGATAGAAAGAGAATGGACGGTCAAGCGTGCTGAAAAGGATACTATGAGAAAAATAGGTGAGAATGCGAGGATGGACTGACTTTGCTTTCCACCATACAAGTGTGTAAGTATTCATAATCTGACTGCCTTGCATGAAGAAGATGGATAGCATGAGCAACGGCATGGTGATGAAACCACGTCCAGCGGTCAAATACTTCCAATAAACTAAGTCCTGATAAGCCATGAACTTCGATAAACCCAAGATACGTACCTTTGCCAGGTACTGAACCTGTTGTGCGCCTCTCCTTCACAATTAGCCGACCTTCTAGCCTTCCCGTCCCAGCTGCACCTTGACTCCGTTCCTTGGATCGTTGTTTCTCTGCATCTATAGAATCATCTTGGAAAGTTTCTGAGCTCCCATCTGACTCGGAGTCAGAATCAGCGAGACCCCCAAATTCCGCCGCAAGGCGTGCGACGTCACCCTCCTTAGATGTCAACTCTGCATAGGTCCCATGCTCCTTGATGCGACCATTGTCCATCATATAGATCTCATCACAATAAGAGACGAAGTGCAGAGCATGAGTGACCAATAGAACGGTCTTTCCCCGAGCCCGAGTAGAAGCGAGGATCGCATTATGGAATAAGGATTTGCCAACATGGGCGTCAACTATGGTCGAGCATCAACAATGAGACTCGAAATCAAAAAGTTGGAGTTCCCTACCAGCTGAGAGTGGATCATCAAAAATCAACACGTCCGCATCGGAATAGAGCGCTCTTGCGATATTAACCTATTTTGAAGTGTTAGAAAGTTGGAGAGGGGCTAGAGGCGTGAGACGCACACGTTGTTTCTGACCGCCACTCAGGTTAATGCCCTTTTCTCCGATCTAAAACGGGTGTCAATCAATTTCAACACGGAGATAAAGTATGTAGTAGACAAACCTCCGTCAAATCGCCATCCGCCAGAAGTTGGAGGTCAGGTAATAGACAAGCGTCATCAATGACCTTCCAGTAGCGCTCCTCTTCAAATGAACGGCCGAAGAGTATATTTTCTCTCTATGGGACTATTAACATCACTCAAACTCGATGAGAACTGTCCTCTCACCAAAGTCGCATTCTGAATCCAGGCTACCTGAGGGCAATAGGCGAGCTCTCCGCCAAAAGTCACTTTACCAGAGACCTTCCGCATCTCGCCAATCAGGCCCTGCAGAAGACTGGACTTTCCAGATCCAACTCGTCCAACGATGGCTGTTAGAGTCCCTCGCTTGACCTGCATAGTAACATCCTGAACTTGGAATGGTTTTGTACTAGTCTCTCCCTCTGTTTCCTCCCACTCGAAAGTGGCATCTTGAACATCCAACGCGTACTCTTGGGTGCTGTCGATAACGACCGTATCGTCTGGCATAAACTCCGCCTCGAAGACGTGCGTGAGCCTTTGAAAGGCATTTGTAGAGTCGGTTATAGCCGTTAATGCTCGAGGAAGAAGCATCATAGGCTGACGGAGTAGTTGGAATAAGCTGAGCGACGCAAATACTGTAGCAACGTCAAACTCGGGATGGAGTTTAGTATAGACCAATAATGAAAGTGTCGCAGCGAGTACAGGCGTGGAGTACGCGAAGGCAACACTGCAAATGATCAGCTCAAAGAAACGTATGGAATTGAGCAGACAAACCTGCCAGATTGAGAATGTGAAATCTTTCTTACGCCCTCAAGTTCTTTGTCTCTCGCCTCGTTAATTCCTAGGTTTCTTCAGTTTCTGTAGCTCCTGTGATTTAGTATGACTGACTTTTTAGAAAGGGGAGCTCGTAGGAGAAATATTTCACAACTCGCATTCCGCCTTGACAACCTGTAAGCATTCCATCGTCATCAGGGTATAAACTTAGCATACCAAGGACTTCCAGAAGTGTTTTCGATCGCTGATCCGTATATTTCACCGATTGTCGGCGAACCTTAAACTGATGCGACGCAATCACAGAAGATATGGGTGCCATTGAAACGAATAAAGCAAACCCTGCCAAAGCAGCTGGGCCAAGCTAAAAAATAAATAAGATACGGGCGAAGGTGATGATAATCAAGTGCTTGCCTGTACGAGAAGAATGATTAAACAAACAATGACTTGTATAGGAGCTGTCCAGGCTAGAAAAAAAATATGAACAGAGTTACGTGGAACTATTAGTGATGCATACCGGCATGCTGTAAGGGAAGGGGTGTCAGTGAACAGAGAAATCTTAGGAGTTTGAGATATTTCACTCACAAACCATTGCGCAGCGGCATCGATTCTACTAACCTATGGATTGGGTCAGAGTCTGTCTTAGAAGTATTCCAGTTGAACGCACATCACTGGATATATGGCTAACGAGTTTACTATTGGGTAAAATGACACGCGACTTTCCCGTCAATCGTACACCTCGCTTATATATGGAGGCAATAAGTGTTGTTCTTGCAAGGATCCCAGTCATCATAGAACGCCAGAAGAACTGAGAAAGAGTTAGTAGAAGCCTTGCAACAGAGCTTTAGAATAAACCTGGTGTTGCATGAGACTGGCCAGGATTATGATGAAGAAGAGCCCGACTGCCATTCCAATGCCCCGCCCTACACTTGGTGGTTCCTCTCCACGAGCCCGGCGACTCCCTCTGTCTTGAGTAAAGTTGATGAGGGCCTGATTGCTCATAAGCGGCCGACAGACTCCGAGCGTTTACAAAAAAAAAACAAAGTACCTTAACCAGCAGCGGACCCATTAGCTGAGATATGTCTCCGATGACCTTGGAGAAATCAGTTAACTAGCTTGTAATATAAGATTATACCGCACCTTGATAGCGCCACCGCTCCAGAAAAAGCGACCGAGGGTATCATTCATTGCGAATGTCAAACTTGGCCTTTTGAGGCCAGTTTTTTCCCTCCACTCCCTTTCACAGGAAACAAGGGTCTCTTTGACCCCCGCGTCACCTCTGAGGCAGCGTAGGCACCAGATTGCTCTTCGAAAAAGGCCAGGCTTGATCTCCCCTCTTCGGAGTGCTTGATTCCATTCTTCGGCCGCTTGTTTCCTCTTTAGCCAAGACTCATCGAGCTTGGCAGAGAGTGTTGCGGCTGAACGAGAATCGTCCACTTTCCATAGATCAGAGGCTTGCAAGGTACGTTGGTATCCAAGGCTCTAAGCACTGAAATGAGCACCAGAAAGAGCGGCCAATATAATCACCATACCATCAGGGGAGTGACCCATGCGTACGTGAAAACTGAAAGGAGACTTGCATATGCGAGAGGAATGACCTGCCATCACAATACTAAGCAAAGGCCTCCGACCCGACCAGTGTCTACTCACCGGTGCGCTGTCAAGAGAGGCAGGAGGAGGGGGCGGTGGATCTTTCGGGATCCTGATTTTCTTTCGTCAATAACAGTTACACCCAAGCAGGAGGAATAAATTGACCATAATTGCCACCAGTGTTTACGGTACCGGATAAGTTCTTCGCCCTTGTCCAATTCGACTGCATGGTTGCGAGGCTTCTGTAGCTCATCAGCTGGGGAGGGGTCGTTGTCGCTCCTTTGTTCTTTCGACATTGGCAGAGCACAGACACAAAGAACTAGCAGTGGGGACCCTCATATGCACGAACAAAAATTCCATGGGTTAGTATATCGAATCAGATCTCAGCTCGCAGCAGCGAATAGGACTTCAGGGAACGGTTTCCGGGAGTAAGATATGATCGATATTCTCATGTTTCACAAGATAGGCTCCGATGAACCACGATAGCAGTGTGTAAATGGAGAGCGAGCCAGACGGCAGTTCAGGAGCTGACTGCCACGGTCAAAACATATCGAATTAGTCGCGACCGACGTCACAAGACTAATCACCCCTTGTGGCCTGATCTCCGAACGTCCCTGATCTTGGTTTAGTATCCTCTTTCTCACTCCCTACCGACTAATTTCTTCGTGAGTTTCGTGTTCTCATGGGTATCTCAGTTGCCTATCTTGATATGAATCCTGGGAGAAATCTCAAGTCTCCTACCATTTGCTCCATTCTCTCACCGTGTTTGCCTTGGCGAATTCGAACCGAGCATTCTCAAAAGAACTCAACATCTTGATTTTACTACCATTATCTAGCATGTAAGCTGACCAATTATTATATGAGCTTCAGTGCTCTGTTTCCAGCGCATCCTCTCTCCAGCTACTGCTCCAACTATGTCGTTGTCCGAGTTTACTATCGGTGCTCGTGCTCTGCCTCCTGCTGAGCGAGCTGCCCTCGCAAGTACCGTTCGTTTGATATCTTGCCTGGTCACGGAATCTGTAGTCCGCGCACTGTATTTTCCTCTTGTTGGATTTGAGGCTACCGGTTTTAGCATCATCCTCAAACCCGATACCCCTCTTGCTCGTTCCTACAATGCAACGGACATCTTGGCTGTTCTCCCGCTTCGTCATATTCCCATCTTCAAACATGATGGACAGGACAACAGGGCAAGGGAAATCGGCCTCTTAGACCCCTACGACATGATGCCGTTAGTCCTTGAAGTGTCTCCTACTCACATTGATGCACCAGACATGAAACCAGTGAGTTTTAAAGGACTCCATCTAGTGTCAATCACAACACTCAATCCCTCGATATTCCAGCATCCAGACCTCACTGCTGCAATTCTGAAGATTCTGCAAGGTCCAGGATGGAATATAGAATCCTCTACAGTCCTTGTGCCGAACAAGGGCCCTCTGAGTATCTGGAACACTTTCGCCGAGGCGATGAAATTGGACTCCGCTATAGCCGCTGATATTGCGGAAGAGTTTGCGAGTGCAGTCAAATGGCAGAGTAAGTCCTTCTCTGGCCCGTCTTGTCGCGTCTTGACAACAATCCAACCGATTTCAGCTCATTCGTTTGAAAATCCTCCCCCTGCTCCCACGTTCGATTCACCGAGTATTGACTGGGAAGAGTCCATTGTAGAAGGCCACCCTACTCACCCGGTATGACTATAACGAACAGATCAAAGATCGTCAACTGATACCGGAACAGATGCATAAGACACGTCGTTTCTTACCTCCTCTTCCGGACTTTGTCCCAGGGTCCTATGATCTCTACAACCCAAAACTTCGGTTTGTCGCGGTTCCGAGGGAAGACTTAAAGATAACCTACGATTTTGAGGGGTTGACGCGCCCTTTACTGGACGCAGCTGCGAAGAATGCTGGGAGACCGTTGGTCGTTCCTGAAGGCTTCGTCGTTGTTCCGATCCATGAACTTCAAGTTGCTCATGTACAAGACAAATTTTCGGGGATCCGAATCTTCCCCGAAGAATTCAACCTCGATCTTCGCGCCCAACAGAGTGTTCGGTAAAAGCATAAGATCCACGCATTTAACTCAAACAGCTAACCAATAGTTCAGGTCAGTCATTGTGCCAGGCGTTTTACGCGACACCTCTCTTAAGCTTGGCGTTGGGATCAAACTCACGTCCGCTGTTCGTACCATCTCCCCTGAATCTGCGTACCTCGGCCCCCGCTTTTCTTCCAAGGTGGTACCTGTTCTGGAACTCGACCCCGAAGTTGTAACTGTAGCAAAGGAACTCACGAGTGTCGTCCACGCGTATCCCGACGGCGATATCGCCAAACACTGTGCGGCCATCATACGTGAATGTTACGAAAACACCAGTGAGGAGCGCGGAGAAAGGCTTATAGTGTGCACCTCCCTCGTCGAAAGTGGACACGCGGGAGAAGGAGGGGATGTTCCACCTGTCATTCGTGTATTTGGTCTCGATACTGAGGAAAAGCGAGCCGAATGGCTGGACAAGTATGTTCATATTCAAGCTCATAAGCAAGTGATTTGCTCACATTGGACAGGTTTGTCGCTATATTCTTTAAGGCTTTCCTACCTTCGGTATTGAAGAACGGCGTCGCCTTCGAATGCCACCCTCAAAATTGCGTTGCGCGATTCGACTTGAAGACCAAGGAACTCAAAGGGTTCATCATTAGGGACTTCGGCGGTCTCAAAATTCATCCTCCTACCCTCCTTGAAACGACCGGCGTTGAATTGGACGCCATCACTGGCCATTCTATTATCTCAGAAGATCTCGATGCCGTTTACGCTCGGATGTATCACACAGTCTTTCATAACCACCTTCAGCAGCTTGTTCGCGTCCTGGGATTACACTACAACGGTAGAGGGTGGGATATTATCCGGAGAAATCTGGAGATTGCCATTCCGAAATCGCATCCACTTTGGGAATCGTGGATGTCACCAGAAAGAAAGACGTTCCCGGGAAAATGCTTCCTGCGAATGAGGATGTCGGGCATGTATAGATTCGTGGGTCTCCTTTATTTGAGTGGATGGCTCCTCTCTGAAAATTTATCCTTACTAGCACCTTCATGGTCCATTTCCGAATCTCATCCATTACATAGGTGTGAACGAAGACTCTCTTTCTTCATGACCGCTCTTCGGGGATAAAGGTTTATATACCGAGAGAATTGGCTGTATCTTAAATTACTTCACTGCATATGTACTGAAACGTGTGCAATGCCCTTGATCAGCCGACTATACGGCCATAACCAATTTATCTCGTGCTGAGCGGACCTCACGCCCGGATTTATGTATTTTCCAGACGCATAAGTTACTAGAACGATCTCAGGATAGACGTCAATACAGAGCCGCCTCCCACGGAGAAGCCGTGTCACTCATTAACGAGTGCTAATTTGCTTTCAGTGTAAATTATATATACAACGTTCCGGGCCCGAATTCAATTCAGCAATGGAACCAGGGCATGCTATACTCCCTTGGTTCTTGACTACTTCGTGATTCATACGGTTCAACCAATAGAGCTGTGCAGCAGCTTATTCTTGAAAAAGAAATAATCTCACACCGCTGTGAGATATTATCTCCTGTTCTGAGAAACATTCACTGAGTTTATCCTCAGCTAGACCCGGGCCAGTCCTTCCTATTGGTGTGATACCTCACAGGGTCAACTTCTGCTCCTGCAAACAGATGTCAACCGTTCAGGCTTATTGGCCACGGTGATACACCTAAGGAGAACGTAGTTATGCCGAACATCCTGGGAGAAAATAACCAGATGCACGGTGAACATCCCTCCCACGCCCTCTCCAACCACGCAAGATTGGTCTTCTTGATGTCCATGATCAAGGGCTGGGCGTGGCTGCTTCGACTTACGACATATCCCCAGCGAATTAACTGTAGCTTTGCGAATAGGCACTTCACACCACGATCAGTTCCTGTGCTCGCGGTAATGTTTGATTACATGCTGAACCATGCAAGATGTCTCTCAAGACTGTCTTCTGGTGACCACGGGGTTCCGTAAGTCAAATATGAATGAGAGTACACTCCTCGATTTGTCTCCACGAAACTCGCATTGGTCGAGCGTCTAAGAATAAGTCCCCTAAAAATTTTAGAGCCCCAGTCATCTCGATACTTGTCGTGTTAGATCCATGCAGGATGGCGGCTCGCAGGCCTGAGATTTGATTCCGTTCAGCTCGCAGCGCTTACATGGGGGCGGTACCGTACTGAATGTTTTACTCCATTCGGATATCCGTTGAATGCTGACCAGCCTGGATCAAAACGGGATCAGGGCCAGAAGGCAAGATAGATGCCGAGGTTTATCAGATAAGCCACTCCCATTCAATTTCTCCACTCTTGGTCAGTCACTTCCTTCTAGAATCTACCGCAGCACTGCGCCTTCATCTTGACTATTGTGTGTTCTGGGGTCTTCTGATTCCTTGTGGGCAAAAGGGTGGCGCAACGCCTAGTGGAGGTCCGTCGGTTTTTGTCAGATTTACTCACTGAATCGAAAATACGCAGGTTGCCGTATTTAGAGGGCGACCACGATCTCACTTTCACGCGAATCGTCATACGATAGATCTATCTGAGGGATCAATTCGCATCTCGGGGGTTGGTCATGGTTTCAGTCTCGCCGGTCGACTCTGAATTATCCAAGCACGCCAGGTAAACCACTTTTTCAGGTTATAGTTTGTCCGCCGAGAATATTCGTTGTCTCCAACGCTGCAATCGCCCCTTGCGATCGCACGTTTATAAACCCCCCATATATCTATTTCCTACATCCAGGCTTGCCATCTCTTCACAATGTCTTCAGGCTACCATCTTCTCCCGCCTCAGCATGCAACCTTCGCAGTCATCTCTCGCCTTCTCTCTTGCATGGTCACCGAATCGCTACTAAGGGCCTACTACATACCTCTCTCAGGAGTAGCTGATGCTAGTGGCTTTGCGGTGATTCTTTCTACTCACCTAATATCTGAGCACCCGATCATCAATCGATCTCTTCGACCTCATGATATTTTCGCCATTGTTCCACTACAAAGCCCTCCCGCATTCGGTGAAGCTACTTTGTCCCGGCATGGGCGCGCCATTGGGCTCCTCGATCCTCTAGACATGATTCCTGTTTTCTATGAGTTGACCGAGGCTTCAACCAGCACCGAGCACGTTCGTTAACTTTGTCATATGATGTAATGACACATCGGATGCTGATAATCTTCTTCCAACATTAGACTCACCTCAAAGAGGCCATTATCAGTTGCCTACTTCCACCGCCTTGGGAGCTTGGCAACCTGCGCGGCCTTGTTGAAGTTGATGACCCTGTCCATCTCTGGCGCAAGTTTGTAGATAGCGTAATCATTCAAGAATCCCTCAGTGACATCATCGAAAAGGAGTTGTTGAGCTCGTACGAATGGCAAAGTACTTCACCCATTCAAAACCCTATAGATTGTTTCTCACCGACTGTAATTTCCCAGAACTATCCTTCGAGAACCCCCCTCTCCTACCGAATCTGACCTCGGCGCCTATCGAATTTGAACAAAGCCTTGTCGCGGGGCATCCGACCCATCCAGTAATTCTTTTCCCAAATAAAGATATCCGCTGATTGACTCTAACTGTCTGAATCAGATGCACCGTGCTAGAATGTTTGGCTCCGTACCGTTTGAATACGACTGGTATCACCCAAGGATCCGGTTTGTACGAGCGCCAAGATTTAGCTTCAGCATACTTGGCGATTTCGAGAAGACATTTCGTCAGTTGGCGGAACTGGCGGCATCCCGAGCCGGCAAATCACTTCCCTTCGACGAAAGTTCCGTATTTATCCCGGCCCACGAGCTACAACTTGACAATATCCGCCAACGTTTTAAGGACATTGATATCCTGCCATCCGATATTTATTTACCAGCTTTGGCGCAATCTAGCATTAGGTATGGTGATGTCCGTACCCATTTGAGCTTGGCAATTTATGAGTTTTCTTAGGACGGTTTCGCTCCCTGATCTTCCTGGGAAGGCTCTAAAACTTGCTGTTGGAGTCAAGATTTCCTCGTCTCTCCGCACTATATCCCATTTCACAGCCGATTTCGGGCCCCGTTTCTCAGCCGAGGTGGTTCCGAAGCTCGCTGTTGACCCAGATATTCTCCACGTTGAGACTGAGCGACAAAGTGCTGTGTACCGTGCCGACGACCCGGATGTGGCGAAACATTTCACAGCAGTAGTCCGGGATGAATACGAGCGTAAAGAGGGAGAGACAGTTGTCGTTGTCGCAGCGCTATTAGAGATGGGCCATAAAAACGTTCCAGCTGATATCTCTGCGGTAGAGCACCTCTTCAAGCTTGACACCGAAGAGAAACGAGTCACCTTCCTGGACAGGTATGGCTACCCATAATTTGTTTTATAAAATCAGCTGATCGCTGATACATTAATTTCTAAAAGATACATCGAAATTTCCTGTAGGGCGTTGCTGCCAGCGCTCATCAAGAACGGCGTCGCATTTGAAGCCCATGCACAGAACGTAGTGGCTCGGTTCGAAACTGCCACCGGAAAAATCTTGGGATTCATCTATCGTGATCTTGGTGGCCTTCGTATCGATCCAAAGACGCTGAAAGAGTCTACCGGCGTGGACTTCCAATTCCTTCCAGGGCATTGTGTTGTAACTCAATCCTTAGAGGAAGCATCTCCCAAGTTCTATCACACCTTTGTTCACAACCACATCCAACGTCTGATCCGCCTTCTGAGGCTTCACGCTAACGGCATTGGCTGGCAGTTGCTCAGGAAGCACATGGCTTCGGTGATCCCACGCGACCATAAACTGTGGGACCTTTGGATGAATCCTGAGCGTAAGCGTGTCGATTCGAAATGTTTGATGCGGATGAGAATGAAGGACTCGTATCGAGACGTAAGTCCAGTCATCCAGGCTTCATACCTCTTGTCTGAAACGTTGTCACTGTAGATGGTCTACAGCCCTTACGTTAATATGGTGCAGTACCGCCCCATGAGCAACCCAGACGAAAAAATTCCCATCCACTAGTTCCAGGAGTCGCCAGTGCAGATTGATCTAGTGTATGAGAATTGCCGTTTTATCCTCATATCCATAAACTCCTATATCCAGGTATCTATGCAGTCACCATCTATGTATGTAGCTATTTTGATACATTTCAATGTTACAACCGAATTTTCGGCCATCATGGGCTAGTGTTGGCAACAAATGATATCATAGCCATCTGATCTTCTGACCATTATGGGCCAGGCACTGTTGGTGTTGGAGACGCATCGCCCACCGTCACCGGCGCTCCTCAAAGTCCACAGCGGGTAGTGCCTCTTCCTCTCAATATACCACACTATGTCTCAAGAATCGGAACTGGGCACTCTCATTGTCGTCGTCCTCAAGGCGAGAAACCTAATTGACAAACACTCTTTTTATAAGCAGGATGTTTTTGCTCAGGCATCACTCAATGGTAAGGACCTAATGAATATTTCTCAACGCACCATGCTGATACTTGGTTGATAGGGACTATCAGGAAGACCTCCGTCGACATCAAAGGAGGCCAGCATCCAGTGTGGGATACAGAACTTAGGTTTCCCGTCCTAAAGGCTGTTTCTGACAAGACGAGGAAAATAGAGGTATCGTGCTTTTCGAAGGAACCGCGAGGCGACGACCTATTAGGCAAGGGCAGCGTGGATATCACAGAAACTCTGAGAACTGGAGAGTTCGATGGTAAGCCTTATTTTTTTTTGGCTATCGTTAGCCAATATTAAGCATTCGAATTGCAATGTCTGACCTCTATCCCCTATTGTAGACTGGGTGAACCTAAACATCGATGGAGTTGTTCGTGGGGACGTCTATCTGGAGATGACTTACTATTCATCTGCTCCAGTTCCTGTTGCGCAAAAACCCTCAACGGCCTCTCTTACCGTTTCTCGTGGGCAAGACTTGACCAGACGACCTTCCAAGCTATCTCCATCGGAACGCCTATACCGACCCCTTCAAACAACTCCTTCTCACCTCATTCCGGATGCTAGCAACCATCTGCCCAACTCTGTTCCTGCTGCGGGGAAGCGTCCTCTTCCAGCTTCGCACTCTCCCTCAAAGAGTCGAGATTCTGCTTTACCACCACTTCCAGAGAAGGTTCAGCCGGGCCAAACTGTGCTTCCCAGTGCCCATAAACCTGCTTGTTTTTCCAGGCCCCCTCAGGCTCAGGGTAATCCATCCAGTTCTGGACTACCCTCGGCTCTCAGGCCAGGGAATGGGAAATCATCTTCACCAACACCTCGGCCTCCAGATCAAGTCCGCCTTCCATCTGTGTCCCCTCCCTCTTCCTCTCCCAGGCCCTCTAGACAACCATCCCCGTACGATGGATCTTCTACTCTAAATCCTTACCTCTCGGCAGCTCCTCCGACTTCCTCAATCACTCCATTAATAACCCCAAGTGGCCCTGCCGCGGTTCCATTGGCAAATCACTCCCCTTATACCAGTTCAATTATACCATCATCGGTACCTCCTGGCTGGGACCAACCAGGTCCACCAACGTCCGACTTTTCCTTTCCCATACCCATGGTATCAAGTGTTCCCCAGCCCGATCCTCGTCAGGCCGAGCCATACCCAAGCTATAGCTATCAACATCGGGCGGCAGCTCCATTATTGTCTTCTCCCCCTCCCATAGATTCATATCCTACGGCCCGCTACCAAACTCCTCTCCCCCTACCTCCGGACGCAAATGCCAATCCGAATCCTCGTGGCCGGAAAATAGAGCCTAAGCCCGATTTAGATCGACTGGAGGCTCTCAGAAAGGCCGAGGAAGAAGCTATTCGGCGACGGGAGCAGGAACAACGAGACCTTGAGCTCGCATTGCAGCTGGACAAGCAGCTGAATACATGAGTTATTATCACCGCACGATAATCGCAGGAAATTGTCGGCATGAAATCATAAGAGGAAGTGACCCATCAGACGGATATTCCTACGTCCCACGAGTGTCTTAGTATAATACCAGTAGATTATGATACGCTATTGTACACCCAAGTAAATTCAATTTATAACATATTCCTGATGTCCGAAACACCGTGGGCTTCATACTCGGCCGTGAACCAATGAAGGATGTTCACGTATTTTTTCTCTCGTGAGTTCACCATCTGCAATCCCTTTGGAGAGCCGCAAGTCGTAGAAGAAGGTAAGGAGGTAGAAAGTGAAGCCAAAAGCAATAACCCATTCAAGAACCGCTGTTCGGGCTCATTAGAACCATTGATATCCAATCAAGGTAAATCTGCGCCTACCTCCGGCTTCGGTACTGCTGTAAAGTGTTATTCCAAATGCGATAGCCAAGCAAATCAAAGTAAGGGCAATGACTGCTTTGGCAACGTAGGCATGCCGCAGCTTCCGTGCCTCGGCAAAATCCTTGCTTAACCAACGATACTGGAAGAGATCGAATAAGTGTTTAAGTGTTAAATGGCATCCGCTCACCTCTACGATTGTAAAAATGGCACTCAATGCAACACCGACTATGAACACGAGCAGGAATGCCCGGTGTGCGCTAGTATGTCGCTTGGTGTCGAATATCGACAAGAGGAGGAGCCCGAGGCCACCGATGAAGGAACCCAACATCGCCAAAGTTCCAAGCACCGTTTCTCGTCGGTGCATATGGCCCACCAGACTGTTTGGGTAGAAAATAGACGTCAGCGGGCCGCTTGTGGATTGCTATGAGGTCACTTTACCGTCCCGTGTGCCTGAAAAATCTTTCTACCACAAGCGACAAGAAGAAACACAGTGCAGTAATCGCACATCCGACAATGAACAGAGGCTTGAGGCCACTTGCACCAACATCAGAGATGTACGCGATAGATCCTTCTTGTGTCACATATCGTGGTCGACCCTTTGCCAACCAGACAATCAACATTGCCCAGAGCATACCTTGGGGTTGAATAGAGTTTGAGCATAGGTCATGGGGATGTATTGGAGAAAACGAACCAAACCAGACTGCAGCGCCAAGCAAGGGTAGCCAGACATATTGCCAATGTCGATGAGGGTGTACTGGGCCAACGCCCGTGTTCAAGTTGCCTGTCATGCCACACTGTCTGAAACTCTATATGTTCCACAACGTTGGTGTGTGTCTACTAGCTTGTTACCGTGGTTTTTATCCCTGGGCAATCTCGGTGGTCTTCTGCCTGAACCAACCTGGGAGGTAAAAAGTGAGGAGGTGTGGTGGATATTTCGATGACGTCATCGAGTTTCTCCACAGAGTCTCTGTTGACAAAAACTGGAGTCAACGAGGAGCATCACAAATGACTATTGCACGTCAGAATTGACGCTTTCCAGAGTAGTGGATGCTTTATTTCCAAACGCTTGGGTGCGTACTTAGCCCACTATCCTGGTCGTCTGTCCCACGGGCCCTCATAAGTGTAGTCGCGTACTTACTGGTAACGCCAAGAGCCAAGACATCGTCGTTTGCAACATCTATCAAAGAAACAAGAATCCAACCGTATGCTTGAGCACCATCTCAGAAGGCGGTGTGTGACATTCTTCTCGCAGTATCCAGACGGCCCCCAAAGCTGAAGGTGTCTTATTGAATATACAGCAGAGGCCTTGCCCAGTTAAAGACTACACTGTCTACCCACTGGGCTTTGTTGCGCCTTTTCCGGAGCTTCCACAGATCGTCGTCTTGCACCAAGAATTAGGTCCTACGAGTCTAACTCACTAATCGCCTATCAGCTTCCACAAAAAATACATTCACGGCTTCTGAGAAGAGCGGCACTGCAGCCCCTGGCAGTCGGCTTATTCAAAAAGGAAAATTCTCTCCCAGTTCATCTTCACAGAAAACCGGTTACTGGTAGTGAAGGGTGGTTTAGCACGGAAGGGCCACCCCATCTCGTTACCGATCTTTGAGGGCTCATTTGGCGGACCCAAGTTCTTCTCACCCCGTCAAGAAAGCTCCGACTTCCGAAATACTTACACCGACGAATCCCCATCAACTCTGAGCGGCTGGTCATTCTTAAAAAACCCCAGCAGCTTATTTGTGTCTTCTTTTCTCAACCATTATGCTTTCCCATACCACAGTCTGCATCCACTCCATCCGACGGCGTGTCCCGTGGAAATTGGAATACCCTAGGGTTGGTGGCTCGTAACTGTCCGGGTGCCGCTGATATTATTGAGCCTCTTGACTTCGGCTTTGCAAACGCAAACGAGTGATATTACCCGCGAGCTCAGCGAGACTTGCGAACTTGGCGTTCAACTAGATGTTACCTATTCTCTCATACGACTGGCTGGCCTAGATCGGAAGCTCTCGTCAAGCACCTCAGTACTGGCGCATGACTGCTCACAGCGCTTGTAAATGCCAGTCCCACTTCGGGGCCAGAGAGCACACTCTGGCGGTAAATTTAGGCATGGGGTCAGCAATGGTGAGTACTTGTGCCTCTTAAATAGTATTTGCCTGACACGCACGGTGGTGCAGGAACTCTAGACTGACGTTTTTAAGCAATGGATTCCCGCCCATGTGCCCTTCTAAACCATTTAACGGCAAATACTCTCAGACTGCCTGTATTCTCTTGGTTCAAATAGGTCTTAAAACGCCTTGCGGTCTGGGTAACATTGACTCCTGTGGTACCAATGGCCAAATTATTGATGTACTCATTAAGGTCCGGAGGCAAACCCGACATGTCCTCAAGGCCCCAGGCACCCCGTCTAACCGCGATCGATATGTTTATTTCTGGTCCATTCTACACCAAGTTTGATTGTCTGTTTTCCAATCCGTCAAACCCAATCGCAATGGGACTTGAAAGTTTCAAGATGGCAGGTTTCCCTTCTCAGCTGATTGAGGCTGATAACGGTGACTTTAACCCGATGGCGTCAGCGGAGCCAAGTGGGTCTTGCAGACGTTGAACCTTACCCAGCAGGCGTGGTATTAACTTACAAATATCACAAATAATCATTACTCAGCTTAGCTGAGTAATTGGAGTTAGAGAGCAAAAAGGTTCCATAAAGCTCAACTACGTATGTTAGTACACACAACAATAAGAGATGAAAAAGTAAAAACCATGAGGTAAGAGAGGGAATAAAAGTAAAACTACCTGGAAAATGCGCCGATGGTAGACGCGGACATGGTATAGGTCGTGTCGGTCGGAGCATGATTCAATCAATGAGACAAAACGGATCCTTCAAGAAGATTGGGCCCGAGAACGAGATAATGATTCGATGGCTCAAGCACAGATTTGCGTCGGGACTGCTGGGCCAGGTAGATGGGAGGGAGAGGAGCCAACACCACTGGCAGCGAGTTTCTTGAAAATCTGAAGATACAAACGAATCAGCAAATGGCCGATGAAATGCTGTGGGCTTACACACCTGAACAAAAACATCCGATGATTGCCCGCCACTGACAGCCCACTTGCCGTCAATGACAGTGACAGGTACACCTGTGATTCCCTTCGCACGAGCGGCATCCGCAACTTTGTTTACTTCAGCTTCCAGTTCATCAGTGTTGAAGAATGCTAGGGCCTGCATAAAATTGTAACACAGTTTTCTCCGATCTTTAATAGGTCGTCACAAGACACGTTTAACGCACGAACCTCATCTTTGGTCATGAGCTCAACGGACTCCGCGACCTCGGCAAGAACATTAATGTCCGATATGTCCTTGGCATCCACCATACTTGCGTAAAAGATAGCCGTGATGATGTCGAGTTGAGATTCCTGGCCACCAATTTGCGCCGCCTTGTAGCAGAGACGATGGGCATTGGTTGTGTGTCCGACAACACCGTCCCAAGTTCTACCCACGGATCGGTCAGTATGCCACATCAAGATAAAGGCAAGAGCCTAGGAACGACGAAAACACACATCGGGATTGATTTCTCTTCACCCCATTTCGTGACACATTGGCGAAGACTAGCTGAGCGCTCTTCACCCAAGTGGCAGTTATAAAGCTTGATTCTCTCGATTTTGGTTCCGGGCTCAAGGCACTTTGAACCAATTAGGCGAAAAGGCATATGCTGAAACTCGAAATCAAGTGGAAGTTCTAGGGTGTCTTTGCAGTAGTCCATGGCTGCGGTGAGCTCATGCTGCACAACGAAGCAGCTAGGGCAGGTCTAAAGAGCGGAGATGCGTAAATGACGAGACGCAGGGCAGGCAAAAGGGAGATGGTTACTCACAAAATCGGATATTACCGCTAGCTTGACCACGCGGGTGGACATAACAATATTGAGTACCCTGAGTGGGAGGAAAGATAGGTGCAACGACTGGAGGACAGGACCGGTGGACTGGAAGAAATACGAAGAGGGGGCGGAGGGCTGTAATAAAACGTCGGAGGATGAGAAGGGTTAAAGGCTGCAGGCAAGAGTATTCATAGAGCTGACTGAGCTTACCTGAGCTGACCAGAGATCTGTGCTGTAATGCCCGCTTACTTAAGCCCCCTCAGCAACAAATTATTCAGCATCCACTCATCCACCGACCTTGATTCCTTTCCCCGGTCGCCCGTACCGCTCGCTTTCGTCTGTCCCGGGCTCTTCAGCGCCACTATGGACATTGAATTGCATCCTGTCCACAGTCGGTTCTCAGTTCTTCCGCCACCAAGCGCTCCCCCGGAAGTGTTTACAAAGCATTACAAAGCTAATAACTATACTAGATGTCCGCCAGTATTAAGCTTTCAACCACCTTCCGCCGCTTAACAGTATCAGTAGCCCACAAGGGTCCCATCTGTACATATGTGATTACTGAATAGAAGACACCTGTCCATAATTGTGACATATCTCTCCGATGCTCCCCCTAAGTAGTAAGCAATCACGCTGTACCGCAAAGAAATAGCGTGCTATAAGTCCCCCATCCGGGGATCAGCCGTATGTGGCCAAATCAACAGGATCGTCATACCCAAGGCCCACCGGCCATGTGTCCGGCTGATCGCAATTTTCAAGGGTCATCTGCTCTTTAAACCAGTCAAAGCACAGTTTCTTCCGCAGTGTGGTCCTAGTCCGTCGATCAAGTCGTAGTTTGCGAATGCTACAGTCAGATATAACGCGGGTTGCGGCCATAATCGAGAGGCGCGCCACGTCACTAGAGCCCATCTCACGGACAGTGAGGGTATGTAGAGAGGGCCAAGGTATCCTACTCGCGACCATATCGGCAGGGATTGTTATCATTGAGCAGATTGCTGGACTCAACGGGTCCATGGTAAGATCTGTGATAGAAGGGAATGCGAGGAGGATATTTGTGGCCGCGACTTCATCAAATGAGCACGCTTCAAGTGCCAGCTCTTTGACAGAAAGAAAGATAGGAGAGTGGAAGCTCTCTAGCTCACATAGAGTGAGCGATTCTAGCTGTGGGAGCACCAAAATTGATAGGGCGAGGTGAGGAGATGTGCAGGGGCCACAAATACGGAGAGACCGGAGTAGCGGCAGCTCGATCTGTTTGGTAACCTGAAAAGGGTTGCGCGGATGGTGGATGTGAAGCTGGCCAAGGGAGAGGTTGACAAGGGAAGGGAGTGTCTCGAGAAAGGAGGCAAATTGCAAAGGTTCCATGTAATACCTCTCAAACCCATCCAAGTCCAAGGTTGAGATTGCTCCGACTGGCGGAGCCAGTCTACCTAGAGCAAGACCTCCAAGGCGGACGAATTGTAGAGATGGTGCGCCCATTGAGAATATCGAAGGGCATTCTCTGGGGTACCTTGACCTTGGTGAATTATGTTCATGAGTTATTCCAACCTGAAGGGAAAGGTGCTCTAATAGGGGTACTGAGGAATTGTGAAGACCCGCTTGAATTGTAGTAAGGTGGTCATAGTCCGTCACCAGCGAAAGTCGACGCCAGCGTTTAGAATGTCTTGAAATCAAGGTCATGATAGGTTGGATATCTTGAAGGAGGGTATAGATATAAATATCGAGGAAACAGTCGCCTGAGCGACTGAGGTGGGCCTCTAGTCTATCGAGGGGGGACAAAGCTCGCTTTGAGAGATTTATGTCGTTCCAGAGAAGAGGCGTCGAAAGAGAAACCGTGCGCCAGTGGCGGGACACATGGGATGCAGCCATAGCAAAGGAATAATATGATCTCGGAGAGCCTGCGGCCTGACAGAGGAGAAAGATGCTACTCAGGAGCTCAATGGGCAGCTTAGAGATCGAGGCCTGGTGGTTGAGAAGTGTATTATATCTCGCTCTTTCGTTACGTAGATGAAGATCGAGTTCGGAGACTTCGCGAAGAAGTTCTTTTCGTCTATGTTCGAGTTCTGAAATCCGGTCCGCGACATTGTCTATTTCCGAAGACGGGTATTGGTTTGGAGCGGGCGGTATGGTCCTGGTGGGGGGAGGAAATTTGTTCACGAGCTCAAAAGGTTGTTCTTCACGGAGCGGTACCCACTCACATGGATAAATATTGTCAACTGCAAACTCGTGCGAGGCTTAGTTGTGATGTCAGAATGCCAAGTACGCTACATAGCGCTCACCGGGGTCCGGGAAGCGTGATCCAACATATTTGTTCTTAGTCCGCTTGCCAAATACTGCACCTATTTTGTTGCCTGGAGCAACCAGCGCATTTGATTGCTGAGAGTGGCCCTTGCGGTCTCGGACAGGCATAGAAAAATATCACCTACAAATTGCAAGACAGAAAGACTTCGTAGTTCGAAAATGAGGTGGCCTAATAACTGGCACCTCTCGAAACTGCACGGTATCCTCTCATGCCACGGCTCCACATAGAATCCTTATAGCTATCCTATAAATGGACATTAAGCACTATGTATCCTGTTCTTGTGCAGCCATCAGATGGACACTGGTTACCGTCACCTTTATCTTACACTGACATGTACATCTTTACAATGTTGTCTGGTCATGTTATATCACTCTAAGGTTGTCCCTTGAATACAGGAATACATATGTAAGGCCTGATACTAGCAGACGTAATTCATTATCCTCTCATAATGCTTGCGAGGCCGGATGAGGTTGTAGGCATCTACTGATGCTAGCTAGTCTTGAAAGCTTGAATGGTGGCGGTTACAGGAGGAAACTGCCAGGCCACAGAACTAGATTATTTTTGGAATGCCCACCATTTCGTTGTGGCGACTTTGAGTGGGGGAATAATCCTTTTATTCAAATAAAACAAAGCTCGCAGTTTGCGGGCCTGAGTTAAATAAAGTAAACTGATCAGCGATTAAGGTCATTCTTTAAGCTCCAGATGAACCCTGTCATCAATGTAATACGAAAGATCACTGCGTAGTATTATGTAGTTGGCGACGGCTGTTCTGTATCCCGAAACCCGATGGTCAATCCTCCCTATATCATCTCGTCGAAATCGAGTGTCGAGAGTAGCTGAAACGATTTTTATAGAAGGATAGATACAGGATGGAGCGCAAGATTTACGCCGCTGTAGTTTAGGGGGGAATCCAGAATGTATAAGTGAATATTCTCTGGGAGGAATATTCTCTGGGAGGAATCACCGAGTTCAGGCCGGAAACGGTGCTATCTTCCGAGCAAAACGCCACGAGATATTCATCTAGAACATTAATGACTGCGTGATTTGTATAAGAGACTGGCCAGTGTTTCATTCACAAACCGAACGTCAAACCATAGGCCTACCCTGTACGGCACCTTCAAGTCCTGCGGTATCCAGGGCAAAGCAGTTGGATGGCGGTTAAGGACTGCTCTACGGCTGTAATCAAGGGCGGTTGTGACCTAAAATGTTGCCTACGGCGGCACATACTGTTTCAATGAAACATAATTAGTTTGATCGAGAAAGCCACCCCAATCTGAAGCGTCTTCCTGACGTCAGAGGCTGAGGGAGTGGGTGTAATTAAACACAACAAGTATAGAGCGGGTGGAGGTTGACGTTCAAAGTCGTTTCTCAGCGCTAGCTCCTATCTGAATCAGAGCCTGACGTACAGATCGTCGAAGAGAGTGTGCCGAGAAAGACGGGACAGCCATGCACAGGTTTCCCAAAACCTCATATACAGCAGAAATGTCGCCTGACTTCGGCATGTACCAAAGGCAGGTTTCAGAAAAGAAACTCAGCCAGGCTTCTATACAGACACAGGAACTCGAGGAAGACAGGACTGAGATGCAATGACCCGTGCCTCGTGTAAGAGTTTTGGCGCCTGAATGAACCTGAGTCAACAGAGAGTAAACAGTTGAGCCGCTCCCAGAAAAAATACGGGCGACCGAGAACAAGAATAGGAACACTGGTCGGTTGTTATTGTTGATCCTTGGGCAGAGGGAGGTGATAAGGTGGATGAAGTGGAAGGCGGGGAAGGGGGCTGAGTATGTTTGATGGAGAAGGGGAGCCACGTGCCTGATGAAAATGAAAGTCCGCTGTGCAAGGCAAGAGCCGGCGATTCTATTTCTTTTCCCTCCAGCTGAGAGTGCACTGCTCACTCTCCTCCTGTCCTTCCAGTCCCTCCAATCTCTTTCAAGACTGGCTAGTAGCCTTCCTTGTCCTTCCCCACCACCATGACCACTCCCCACGTCATAGCTTCCTCGTCATCACATCCCTCGCAGTCCTCTACTTCCCATGGCATCGTCGGAAACCACTATCGAGTAGGGAAAAAGATTGGCGAAGGCTCTTTCGGTGTCGTTTTCGAAGGTGTGACCTCCCTCTTTCTCTGCCCACCTCTCAGGCCTTCCTTGCGACTACGTCTACTATAAACGCCCGTCAAGAGAACCCTCTATTGTTCCCATTGTGGTACTGCTTCGCGCTGTAGCTCGGTTCGCCATCTCGCGCCCATTTTTGGGAGCAAGCCATCCACTCCTTGGCTATCCTTCCAAGTTCTTTTCCCATCTCACCGTTGCCTTTTCCATTTTTAGGGTCGAAGATATCGTCTGGAACGCCAGTCGCCATCAAATTTGTACGCTCGTCCTCTGAATTCATCCAAGAATATGACTAACACCTTGACCAGGAACCCCGAAAATCAGATGCACCCCAGCTTAGAGATGAGTTTCGATCGTATCGAACACTGAATGGCACTCGTATGTTGCTTCACTGGCTGCCTTTCAACGCCGTATACTTACCCTCTGCTAGTTGGTGTACCTCAGGTCCATTACTTTGGTCAAGAAGGACTTCACAATGTCCTTGTCATCGACCTTCTAGGGCCCAACCTTGAGGACCTGTTCGATATGTGCGGTCGCAAATTTTCTATAAAGACCGTGTGCATGGCCGCAAGACAAATGGTTAGCTCTCCACACTTTCTCCTCCTCGGACCTACCAATCCACCGTCCTGATCGGTCCTCTGGATGATCGGCGGTGGTGGCGTCTGCCTATGCTCCCCTCCATCCCCTGCCAAATTCACTCATTCTGGCCATAGGTTACCCGAGTACAAGCCGTTCATGAGAAATCCCTCATATACCGCGATATTAAACCCGACAACTTTCTGATTGGTGTACCAGGAAGCAAGAACGCCAATACCATCCACCTTATCGGTGAGTGCGGGGGTACCTCCAGACTCCAGCAATTCCCGCTTCGGTTAACTCCGGGAGCAACCAAGCTCGATGGCTGGTGGGCCCTGAGCTGCCGAAAGCAATCCATCAGAGCTGTCATTCATCTCCCATCAGTCACGCTCGATGTCTTGTTTTCTCTATGGAAAATGGCGTCTAATTTGTGGCTTTCTAGATTTTGGCATGGCAAAATTCTACCGTGACCCCAAGACAAAGGTCCATATTCCCTACCGAGAGAGAAAGTCGCTTTCGGGTACTGCTCGATACATGTCAATTAATACCCACCTTGGCCGGGAACAATCAAGACGAGATGACTTAGAATCTCTTGGTCATGTTTTCATGTACTTCTTGCGAGGAGGTCTACCATGGCAAGGTCTTCGTGCCGCTACCAACAAGCAAAAGTACGAAAAGATTGGTGAGAAGAAACAGTCAACCCCTATATCCGAGTTGTGCGAGGGCTTCCCTGGTATGTGCTATCCAGTTTTCGTCGGAACAGCTGCTAATCAGGTCTATAGAGGAGTTTTCTATCTACATGAACTATGTTCGTAAACTGGGTTTCGAAGAAAGCCCGGATTACGATTTCCTTCGGGAGCTGTTCACCAAAGTCCTGAAAACACTCGGTGAACAAGAAGACGGCATCTATGACTGGATGTTGTTGAATAACGGCAAGGGTTGGGAGGCTAGTACCGTAAGTGGGAACCCTTATCCTTACGGGTATTGACACTGACTGTTTCGATAACAGAACAGCACTTCTACCGGCCATCATCGTGAGCGCCGTGAGCGCGACCATGGTCACCGACGACCCTCTCGCCAAGTAGCTGATACAACTGCCAATGGCGTTGTGCTTAGTCCCGTTCCCGCTGTGCACGCCGCTGAAAAGAGACGAAGGCCAGAGACTCGTGATACCAGCCGCGACTTGACTGTTCAGCCCATTATATCACCAAGCCGCCGACAGAGCCAACAGCACCGAGACCCCAACCTGAGCAACACTGCCATTGTGTCGCAGCACCCGTATGCTTCGGCACCAACAGGCACGAATTACCGAACAAGTGTCGGCCCAGGAACAGGATACGGACGTCAGTCTCCTAATACGCAAGCTTTGCAGAACGGAAACGGGCTTCACATGAACCCGTCGGAGCCTTATTATACCCCTCCAGCAGCGCAAAAACATACTGGCAACTCAAGAGAGAACATGATGAACCCCGGAATCAACACGCAGAACATCAGTGGCACAAGAATGGGTATGTATGACCGAGACCAGAGGCGGCATGGCGATGATGGTGGCCGCACCCATAAGAAGGGCCTGTGGAGCATCTTGTGTTGCCGACCATAACGTGTACCGCGTGTGTCCTGTGCGTACTGGATGCGCCTACGGAAATTTAACGATTCTCTCTGTAAGCCACCGACTTCTTAACTTTAAAACTGTTTTATCTTACGATACAATTAGCTTTCACACGTAGACCCAATAAAACTGAATTTTCGGCAACCCTATTCTAGGCTCGGAACACGCATAATACCTGCCACGACTACTCATGCCCATGTTTATGTTCTTTTTTTTTTTTTGGTGTTCATATATATCCTCACGCTGTCAGTTGTTCACTCTCAACCCCGCATTTGCAATGTAGGACGACTAGTGTCTAACTTGATTCCCCATTCCTTTACTGAGTTCCTATGCGGTTGTCAATACCTTGCGATGTACTATGTAGTGTCTCCATTTAATTGCTATGGTTCAGAAACAGGCATTATGCATGAACGAACGTTTATTCTTGTCTCGTGACGACATAAATTCATATGCAACAGCATTGAGCGCCGCCAGCCTCCTAGTTTCCATACACGTTCAAGCTCAAGCGCCCGTCTTATCTTCTATCTTTCCCGCAAAACACATTCCTCATAAATACCCCAGTATGGCCGAATCCGAAGGGAGCCCCGTAATCCCTGCCCTTAAAATCACCGAGGATCTGACGCGCGTCGCTGGTGTACTTCAAGACATGAAAGACGCAGGAGAGCTTCAGCCAATGTCTCCCGGTATTCCCCCGGCTGCATTCGTCGCTGGCGGACCCATGTGCGTGGACTGTATCTTTTTCTCGTCGACTCCTATGACTGACTGAGACGTTTACCAATTCGATTCCCCGATCGCCCCCCTGAACTGACTTGGACACTTGTATTGGATTTGCGGTATAAATGAACATATACAGGCTTAAGCGTTTCGATGAATCGACTATCACGAGCAGGAGAGGATCTCAGGCTGCTACTCCTCCGAAATCAGTGAAAGGGATCGGAGGAAAAGGTGCGTTTAGCGCCGCTTTGTTGGTGGTGTTCAGGCTAGTACTAAACACTGTCGTGTGCGTGGATCGTACACATAGTTGCGAAACCAGATTACTCGGACAACAAGATCGTGTTGGCCATGGTATGTTTCCAGTTTCACTGGCCTACCCGATGGATGTATCGCTTGAATGACCATGCGGTGGTCTGGTCTCAACGGCGCCCGGGTTATCGCTCGCGCTCCGGTCCGATGGTGCTCGGATGGTCATTTGTCGAGTTTCGGCAAGCGGCACACAGAGCTCACTTCTGATTGATGCCGTACACAGGTTGGGCTGCCTGCAAGAGGCAAATCTTATCTCAGTAACAAACTACAAATCTATCTCAGTGTGGGTCTTTCCTCCTTCAGCATCATGCATCATGAGCAAATGTGGACTCGTTTGTGCTGACCCTGGGTAATTCACAGTGGCTTGAATATGATGTGAAGGTGGATTTTGCGTTCCAGTGCTATCTCGTCCTTTCGGATTGCTCGTTCTCATGCATCCCCCATGTTCCTCTATGAAAGGTGTTTAATGTGGGCCAACTGAGGCGCACGAGGGCGAAGCAGAAGGCTGCACTGTGAGTATTTCCTTGATGCCTTTGATTCGAAACACGATGATTGAGGCGGTGATGCAGAGGTGGCGTCAAGGAGGAACATACAGCTTCTTGGTTTAGCCACGATAATCCGCAGGGCAATGAATCTCGGGAAAAACTGGCCCAGGACAGTCTGGAGATGTTGATTCAGTGGCTAAAGGAAGGCGGGAATGTGGGCATCCACGGTGCGCCACTTAAAATTTTCAAACCGATTATCGGACTCACTCGGATGATTGTGATGATGTAGACGCCACGAACAGCACTCATTCCCGGAGGTGAGACTTCTCCTTGACCCACATATACGTTGACCCATCAAATACGCATGCAGAGCTTGGATTGAGCAACGAGTGAAGCAAGAGAAAGGGCTTGATCTGATCTTCTTGGAGTCCGTTTGCGACGATCCTGCTGTCATCGCAGCCAATGTCGCACTGAAAGTATCATCCGGAGATCCTGATTATAAGGATACGTCCCCCGAAGATGCAAAACGTGATTTCCTGCGTCGGATTCAGGAATACGAGAAAGTCTACGAAACCGTCACGGAAGACCACCTCTCATACCTTCGCATCGTCAACGTCGGGAGCAACGTTACTGTCTCCAATATCCACGGATATCTAGCCAGTCGAATTGCATTTTACCTGATGAATCTTCACTTGAAGCCTCGGAGTATATACCTCTCTCGCGTAAGTGGGGCGATCGTCACTGCCCTCCCCGTTGCTTAATCTTGAGAACTTATGTTAGCACGGCGAGAGTCAATTCAACGTCGAAGGAAAGATTGGGGGTGATTCGCTTCTCTCGAAGCGGGGAATGGAATATGCGGATGCTCTCCCTGCTTTAATAACAGACAACATAGGAGATGCCCAGCTAACGGTGATTCAAGGCCTCACAGCGTCTTCCACAAAGCTCATCTCGCAACGAAATAGGTCTGGACTTCAACTCTCAGGCGCACTATTCAGACTGCCTCGAAGCTCCCTTATACAAAGTTAACGTGGAAATCTTTGGACGAACTCGATGCAGGTACGGTTTTGCTATCTCCTAGGATTTCAGCCACTGAATTCTGTCTTCAAGGTGTTTGCGATGGTATGACGTACGAGGTGAGTATTACATGCACGTATGCTTTTTAGGAAATACTGATTTAATGCTTTGCTGTAGGAAATTGAGGTATGATGGGCTTCCAGCTGTTCAACAGACACGCTACTAATGAGCAAATGAAGCAAGCATATCCAGACGACTTTGCAAACCGCGACGAAGACAAGTTCAATTATAGGTACCGAGGAGGAGAATCCTACCGTGATGTAGTCGTACGATTAGAACCGGTGATAATGGAGCTAGAACGCCAGGAAAATATCTTCATCATCGGACATCAGGTGAGTTGTTCCACTGTAGACTCATGGCGCTCTGTTGGCTGACTGTTTTGATAGGCGATTATTCGCTGCCTGTAAGCGTACTATGTGCGGCATCATGCTTCCTCGATACTCACACATCCAACCAACAGATACGCATATCTCCATAATTTACCCCAGGCGGACTTACCATATATCAAGATACCGTTGCATACCGTGCTCAAACTGACGCCAAAGGCATATGGTTGTGACGAGGAGCGGTAAGCTCGCCTGCGTCTAGTTGTTTTCGTCCTTTAATTCTTTGCTTCTATAGATTTACGTTGCCGATCGGGGCTGTCGACACGCACCGCCCGAAACCAAAAGGACCGACAGTGACAGTGCAACCGAAGACGGCTCGCCAATACTTCACCGAAGAGAATGCAACCAAAACCACCGACCAGAAAGAATAGACCTTCCCAAGTTGCATATAGAGTCCGTAACAGGATAATCTAAGCTTTGATTGAGGATTCACAGAAGCATGTTGTATTTGTGTACTTGTGTTGTAAGAAATATTTGATCATGTGTGGATAGCAATTCGAGGAGGCTGCGCGGGGATTGTGGGTTGGTTGATCTGAACGTAGTCGAGCTTGAGCAAGCACACCCCTCATCAAGTTTTGATCAGGTCGTGATCGGCAAGGATGTGGATAGAGTTTATACCACCACTTTGCTACTCGGGCCTTTTGACCATGGGACGCCCACTTGACAAATTGGGCAAGTGGGCCCTGGTTTCACAGCAAGTCTAAGGGTTGGACGTCTGGACACAAGTCGGTTGTCTATTCTATATATGGTAAGTTCAGGACCCTTTATGGTAGGGGTCACTTGGATCGGCTGACTTTCTCATACCATAATCGTACGAGTCGTCGCGGCGACGGAAATGATTTGGGGAAGTGTTCAAAGACGCTCAATGATATGGAGATGGTATCCAAGCGTGAGATGAGATACTAAGCTGATTGAGAGGCCATCATATACGTGGAAGACGGAGTTCTAGGTTGTACGTTGGGCTGAAAGAGGAAAGCGGATTGAGTGGATCAATCAAGGTATGGTGGTCACGTGTGTGACCACGGTGACGTCTAACCCCAAGATTCGCAGGAGACGAAAGTGAATTGGACACCTGGGTATAAAACCCAGGTCCACTTCCATTAAGTACCTCCCAAGACTTTTCGTTCACATCATCACAGTAACTATGTCGTCTTTCCTCCGTACCCTTGCCAAATCATCTATCACCACCGCACGTACGGTCACTCGCCAATATACCCCTATCCGTTCATTCCACTCCCCCTTTGTCGTTCTCGGCCAGGCCCGCGCTACCAACAAAGTGTCGCAGGGTGAAGCTCAACAACAACAACAAAATAGCCCAATGACATACGAAAAGCAATACGACTTTTCTTACGAACCTCTTACAACTTCATTTGGTAACCGCACCTACGTTGTCTCACAGCCTGACGCGTCTGCAAGTCATTATGAGGTGCCTTCTGGGGCGTACCCAACATCATCGCCTTATGTCAACTATGCCCCTGCTTCAGAAGGACCTAATTACAAAGGCGCGCAGGTTAGTTCAACGTCTACGAATCTTCTCGCACATGAGTTTACAACGGGAGCAGTCCCGCGCCACTTCGGCGGTGTAGGTGCGAGTTCGGCTATTCGACATGCAAAGGCTCCAGGTGAGATGGATGAGAAGGGGGGAAGCTTTGGAGGGATGGGGTTGATGGATTGGAAAGGGTATGTTGCCCCGAAAGAGGAGCTTGGAGAGAGGAATCCCCCGCCAGATGGGAAGGGTGTAGCGGAGAAGTATTCCAAGGCTGGATTGGATGAAGCGTGGAAGTTGAGGAAATGAGCTGACCGCCTGATCCCCCATTCTCATTGGAGAGGAGTTTTGCAGCGAGGCCTGAACTTTTTTTCTTTCTCTTTCTTCTTCATGAACTTGACTTGTGGTTTCGCTCGTTCTGTTCTCTAATGTGTCCAAGTGTATTTGTAGAGTGGTTCACTGGGGGTATTATGTTTCTATTTTAATCATATGTTGTCGTCTTCAGACTAGGACGAATCCACGTTTCCAAACAACCCCCGCATTGCGGGGTAATTTTCAGCCGAGTGATAAGCGACGCCTGGACTTCGACCCTTCGAGGATTTAATAACACTTGTTTGATTATTTAAAGGACCCGGGAGGTGGATGTTTGATGGATAGTTGGGAGTCATGGAGGCCTCAGGCATTACTCACAGCTCAGACATTGAGGGTGATTGGGGCTGGAGTGCAACGTGTTCTTTGATGGTGATTAGTTTAGACCAAGAAGGACGTGCGTGTTGGTAGTACACTATTGAGGGACGTCAATTTCCGAGGGTTTGTTCTGGCTTGGCAAGTCGTCGATTTCACGAACGCCTGAACCTGTGCAAAGGTTATGGTGCCTGCCTACAAGGTTCCCGGCTTCCCGGTTACGGACGGCGGGGGGAACGGAGTTGGAGGGGAGTGGGTTTCCGAGATCCTTTCGCACTTCCCAATACTTTGGAATCAATCTAATCAATTAGCGCAGGATGAAAGCATCATTAACGGTGATTATGGGCGTATAGTATCCACAGTGAGCTCTCTTAAAATAGCTGATCCGAGCTTAACGAAGAATGTGGCATCAACGCGCCGGAGACATTCGCTTGAGGCAGTTGTTGGTTTGAAATGCAGTGTGCAATGGACCAGCGGTATGTAGGAAGATGACTTTTTGGGATATGATGCGCTGAGGTGCGCTTCTGTGCGATCGAGCGCGGGCGAGCCGTTACCCGATCCCCATGACGGTGAATCGGGAATCATCCTGGTTGCCTTTTATGGATATGTCGTAACTGATGCGAAGAGATGGTGAGATTGACGCCCACCAATTTACTCGCCCTCGGAGTGTGTTGTTTAAATTGCTTTATGCGAATTATATTCCGAGTGGTTCACAGAGACTAGTTGCACAAAACGACCCAAGGACGAGACCGAATTTTAAGGAGAGCACAAAGGAAGCGATTTTAGTCACGTCGGATGGACATATGACCATCACGACTCCTCGCTGTCATTTCAAAACCCTCGCAGAGTCCAGACAGCCTCTTCGCCTGCATGCAAGCCATCACATACATCACATACAAGACTTCCATGTACTATGTAATATGAATAGAGAGAAGCACCTTTTTTAATGGACTTCGTTCAGGGCCTAACCACAAATCGCAGTTCATGGAAGAATTGAGTGAGAACGAGGTCTTCGGATGCCGCAATATTTTTCCAGGACGAAATTCTCTAGTTCTGTTTATATATACGTGTGTCCGTCTGACGGAAGAATCGATGTCATGGGGGTGTGCGTGCGTGGCAGGACTCTGATCAATGTCCCCTTGCCTGTTACTGGTCGGTATGGCCAGGTACTCGTGCACGGACTAGATAGATAGAAAAAAAATAAAAGAAAAAGCTCTGGGCAAGCTCGAGCAGCAGCTGATAATGTGAGAAGAAAATAGAAGGTGGCAGTCGACTGCAAAGTGAAAAAAGGGCGAAACGCTAAATGGGAGAGGGAGAATTATTCCCGCGCCACGGAGGATGGTTGTCTCGGCTGCCGACTCTCTTCCCTTCTCCCCGTCATCTCCGCCTACCCATGACTCTCTTCCTCCCCCTCGACCCATCCGCACCCCTCCCCCAGACTCCCTCATTTCTCGCTCAATCCTCCAATCCACAAACACATCTCCAGAAAGTCATCCAGACAATCCTCAAGGCAAAACGCATCGTAGTCGTATGCGGTTCGTGCGCTTCCCGCGTGTGCTGAGCTGGCATTTCCAGCGCTAACGCTTCTTGATCCTCATACCAGGTGCCGGAATTTCAGTCCAGGCGGGCATCCCTGACTTTCGCTCGCCTGAAGGTCTCTTTCGAACTCTCAAGCGCGATAACCCAAGAGAAAACCTCGCATCTGGCAAGGATCTATTTGATGCGTCAGTCTTCAATGTAAAGAATTTGCTGTTTCTGCCGATCCGGGGTTGAACAATATGCTCATAATAATATTTCAGGCCGAACACACGACCTCACTTTTCTGCCAAATGATCGCCCAGTTGTCGAGACTATCTCAAGACGCAGAACCAACCGCTTTTCACCGCGTTTTACGTGCCCTAGACGATCATGGGAAACTCTTACGAGTATACACGCAAAACATTGATGCCATTGAGCAAAAGACCGGTCTCTCTTTTGGCGTGCCCGAATTCGAAGACAGGCGAGGGAAGAACCGGTCCAAGGGTAAAGTTCCTGCCAACCAACCACCAGCCGACAAGCAGCAGACAGCACAATCTGATATCAACAATACCAATTCCGCGACGATTCTATCAGACCCAACCGCACGGACCGCCATCCCATCATCTTCATCATCATCACTACTATCATCATCAACGCCCACTCGACTCCCTTCACCACCTGCAGAAACACCTCGTTGTATCCCTCTACACGGCACCCTTCAATCCGTACACTGTCAAATTTGCACACACTCATTTCCTTTGCACGAACACCTTGCCTCTCTCACTCTCGGCCAACCTCCACAATGTCCTGAATGTAGATCCCTAGAAAGAACTCGCCAATTGATCGGAAAGAGACCACGTGGTGTAGGAAGACTGCGACCAAGTGTCGTATTATATAATGAGGATCACAAGGATGGTGAGGGTGTAGGTGAAGTCGTCAGAAAAGATTTGATGGGTTCCAAAGGTCGGAGTGGGGCAGATTTATTGCTGGTCGTTGGAACAAGTTTGAGAGTGCCTGGGACGAAGAGAATGGTTAGAGAGTTTTCCAAAGCCGTGAGACCCCGGGCGACCAAGGAGAAGGAGGATGGTACATCGTCAGGTAATACATCCGGATCATCGTCAACACCTAGTTGTTCGACGCGTCCATCTCATTCTACGAATGGTAGTGGAGAAGAAGAACAGTCATCGTCCATGAAAGCCGTTTATCTCAACCTCGATTTTCCCGTGCCGACACGAGAATGGGAAGGCGTCTTTGACGTGTGGTTACAAGGAGACGCTCAAAGTTTCGCACAAATTTTACAAGATGAGCTTGAAAGGCAGGCCAAAGCCAAAGAACTAGCAATCGAAAAGAAGAGAAAGAAAGATGAAGAAGCTGCTCTTGCCGCTGAATCATCGACTCCGACACAAGCTCCGATCACACCAAAACCAACAAAACGTAAAACGAGCTCTGATTCGGTGACTTCGAAACGTCGCAAAGTCGTCGTGCCCACTGTTGTCCTCCCGCCCTCGCCACCGAAATCGCCGCCGACATTACACTCTTCACCCTCAGATTCTATGGATGTCGATGTCGATGTAGACGTTGATATCGACAATGACATGGATGTCTTGCCTACGCTACCCTTACCTTCTACCAGAGCTGGTTCTTCCTCATCGTCATCTTCGGTTGAAAATATCTCCCCTCTCATGATCCGTATCCCCCCTCGCAGTCGATGTTATATCGACGTACCTCCTATGTCCATGCTGCAAACTCCTTACCGACCCCCTGCCGTACGTGCTCGGAACACGATCCAGTTCCCTCCAACACCTGAAGATACACCTCCATCTCGATTCAAACTCCCTCGGGCCAATAGCTCCCCCGCTTCACCTAGTACTGCCCCTCCCACTGCTACCATTCGCCGCATTGTTGTACGACCACCTCCGAACATTAGTGAATTGACTTCGTCTATCATCGAGATCGGGTTATCTGAAGATGAACTTGACGACTATGATGCATTGCCGATATCGTGTATGCGTTCGACGCAGATTGGACTGGCTGCTTCTGCTTTGTGTCCTGATCATGGATAGTAGTAGCATGGTCATTTCTCTCGTATTGATTGTATTTGGTGAGCGTTGCTGCATAGAACCTTGCTTGCTGGACTTGTTCATGTTCTCGCATGGCTGTTGTACCGTCAAATTTATTGAGCATATCTATTCTGGTTATTATACTGTAACATCCCTAGTCCATCTGACTATTCTTGCATGCATTATTTATCATTCGTGTCAAGTTTTTCTGGCTGGAACGGGAAGCAGAAGAGCAGAAACATTTCATTCAAAGGTAGGTGTGGCAAATGTATCCTCGGGGTCTGAAGAGATGTGAGCAAGGGTTGTGCAATGAAAAGGCAATGGGACCTCACCTGTTCCATGTTCATATATGTACGACTGTACTTTTCTAGCCTCATGCCTCAATGCACTAATCTTCAAATGCGCATCGACTGCTACCCTGGGGTTGACCTGTGCTCCACCTCGAATAGCAGCGACTGCAACATGATACCTTGACGTATTGTTGCACAACATCATCTACAACCACCAGTCTCAGTAAACCACATCCCACCCAGCAAAAGAGAGAACAACTCACATCCAAAGGCGAAGTCGTCGTCCCCTCCTCTTTATAACCCTCAATCGTGCACCTCTCCATCAGCCCAGGACGACCAAACAACAAACCCTGAAGTTCAATGGAATAACCGTGGTAGTTGAAATGCACGGGTCTGTCCTTGGTAAACAGCATATTGAACTGTTCTTCGTCAAGCGCGTGCGGGTGTGTGCCAGAGTGGCTGAGGATCATGAGATCGGTGACGTTAACCACGCGAACCCGGAGATCGGGGCAGCATTTGCGAAGGAGAGAGGCTGCGGTTATGACTTCAAAGGTCATCTCTGTGCCTATGCCCACCAGGATGCTAGCATTTGGTTTCGAGGTAAGCTTGAGACTGAAAGAGTCTGTGATCGTTGGACTTACACGTCCGGATTAATGCCTTCGTCGACACTGGCAAATTTCCATACAGATGCACCGGCGATACAATGCTAACCCACAATGAATATATGCTTTTAGATTATCAATTCAAGACTTGCTCACCTTATCAGCCTCCTCCGCACTCAACCAAACCGCAGTAGGCTGTTTACTCCCCACAATCAAATTCACATAATTCTTCGCCCTCAAACAATGCTTCACGGTGCTCAGCATACAATTCGCATCAGGCGGCAAATATACCCTAGCAGCATTCGGTTTCAAATTCAACACTGCGCCAATAAAACTCGGGTTCTGATGCGAAAAGCCATTATGCTCTTGCCTTGTCCAAGTCGAGGTCTCGATGTAATTCAATGACCCGCATGGTTGCCGCCATATTGTCTCTTGCGCCATTTTCATGAATTTCGAATATTGGACCATCATGGTATGGATGATGCCTAGGAAAGCTTCATACGAAGGGAAGAGACCCGTTCGGCCGGTGAGGGTGTAGCCTTGGAGCATGCCTTGACAGGTGTGCTCAGAGAGTATCTCAATGACACGTCCGCCCTGAGAACGCGAGAGTGTGTCCCACTGGAAGTTTCGACCGGTATTTTCAAGGACGGCATCGAGTTTGTTCGAGACAAGCTCATCAGGAGAGAAGATGCGGAAGCTCTTTGGGTTACTGATTAAAAAGATAAGCATTGAAGTAACCTATGAATATATAGATACGACTTACGCCGCTATGACTTCTCGCAAGTACTGCCCTACTCGCTTCATACAGCTCTCCTGGGTCCCCTTTTCCACAGCAAAAGGTTTCCACTTTGGAGCATCCAACGGAACATAAGCTTTATACGCTTCCTTTTTCTGACCTAATTTCTTCTCATCAGACGGGGGAATAAGCCGTCGAATGGCCTCGACTGGAGCGCCATTCTCGTGGAAGAGTTCTTCAGGCTTATAGCTCTTCAACCACGTCTGAAGTGATTTGAGGTGCTTTTCGTCCGTCTTGGCTTTTGGTAAGGGTACTTGATGAGAATGGAAAGAGCCGACAAGTATTTCTCCCTCGGGGTCGTGTGAAGGTGCGGACATGCCTTTCGGAGTGCGGAGGAGAATAACTGGCCAGCGAGGTTTGACGATAGGCTTGCCTGTACGCGCAGCGTGTTGGATTTTATGGATCTCATCGATAGCCCAAGCGAGGGAAGCGGCGAGGTCGTTGTCGAGGTCTTGTTCATTTTCAACGATACGAGGTTGGTAGCCATACCCACTAAGAGGTAGATACATAATGTCAGTCAAAGATGAGGGAGAAAAGGCGAATAACACATACACGAAGAGCGATACGAGCTCTTTATCATCCATAGTGCCATAGATAGTCCTCTCGGAGATCTTGAATCCATTGATATGCACAATAGGAAGCACAGCTCCAGACTCTGCAGGATCGATGTATTTGAACCCGTGCCACGCAGTCGCAGTAGGTCCAGTCTCGGCTTCACCGTCACCTACAACGCAGGTCACGATGAGGTCCGGGTTGTCCATGACCGCTCCAAAAGCAACACCTAGAGCGTAACCGAGCTCTCCGCCTTCGTGAATCGCGCCTGGGGTTTGTGCATTAATATGACTATTTAACGCGTCAGCAGCTGGATACAGATACAGCACAGGGCAACGCACCTTGGAAATCCGCCAGGAACACTAAAAGTGGAGATGAGGTTGCGAAGACCTTCGTAATTCCTTGGGTACTTTGGCCAAAAAGTGCTAAGAGAATCTTCGAGCCATAGGGAGGACAATATACCGGGTGCACCATGCCCTGGGCCGACAACATAGAGCATTTCAACACCAGTGTCGCGTATTATCTTGTTCAAGTGTGCATAGATGAGGGTGAGTCCAGGACAAGTACCCCAATGGCCGAGGAGACGGGATTTGATATCGTCAAAAGTGAGGGCCCGCTCCAAGAGAACGTTGTCCTTGAGGAAAATCATAGCTGCAATAACTTATAAGCTGTTCAGAAGCCAGGAGAATGATAAAGACATACCTGCAGCGATATAGTTTGCAGCGCGTCTGAAATCCTGGATAGAGGACAAATCATCCTGGTTGAGAAATCCCGCATAATCCAGCTGAACAGCATACTCCAAGACGGAGTCTGGGATACAGGAAGGGTCAGGAGGGGGATTTGGCTGAGTGAGGAGTTGGCCTGGCATGTTTCGAGTTGGAATCCATGGTTCAGATTGTGGTCCAGGGATTAAAAGGCAAGTCGTCGTGTGTTTGGGTGAGGTCAGAAGTGACGTCATCGGGGGCCTGATGTGGTCCTCTCTCCTCAGCACTCCCCTGCCCAGGTCAAAACTCTAAACAGAAATAACACTGGGAATCATCCACCATGGCGTACATCCTCACTGTAAACACAGGCTCCTCTTCTCTCAAGCTCTCCCTCTTTGTGCCGACAGAGAATGACGCTCAACCGCTGGTACATCACTTGACTGCATCTATCACGTCCATTTCATCTCCTCCCGCGACTTTTACTGTAAAGCCTGCAGAACAGGCTGTGAGCACCACCCCAGAGAAGCATGACGATATTCACGATCATTCTGCTGCTTTTTCTCGCTTCTTGGAATTTTTGGAACGTGACTGTAGCATCGACAAATCAAAGATAGGTCATGTATGTCACCGTGTTGTGCATGGCGGTAAATACGATGAACCTGTTGTCGTCAACGAGAAAAGCTTCTCGAAAATATCAAGACTCTCAGATCTAGCGCCTTTGTAAGAAGCCGAGTGTCATCTCATGTTCCTCAGCTAACAGTATGGCACAAGGCACAACGGAGCAGCGCTTTCTGTCATCAAAGTCTGCTCAGATGCACTCCCGGACGCTGTATCAGTGGCGTACTTTGATACCATCTTCCACAAATCATTACCTCCCCATATATACACATATCCTATCAACCCAAAAATCGCTCAAGAACGTGGCCTCAGAAAATACGGTTTTCACGGTATAAGCTGTACGTTTCCTGCACCTCCCCCCGACTCAACGCCCACTTATTGTCCTGTATTCACAGACGCATACATCCTGAACGCAGTCTCAACCCACCTCTCCAAGCCCCCTTCCTCTCTCAACCTCATCCTCCTCCATCTCGGTTCTGGAGCCTCAGCATGCTGCATCCGCTCTGGCAAATCCTACGACACTTCCATGGGTCTCACCCCCGTCTCAGGCTTACCAGGCGCAACACGTTCAGGCGCAATAGACCCCAACCTGATTTTTCATTACACGAATAAAGCAAACAAAATCACTCATGATCCCTCATTGGTCGTAGACGTGCCAGTCACGTTGGTGAGTTCTCAAATGGACATTCAGGGTCGCTCTTTTAGACCTTCGGGTCGTTCTGATGCCATTTTCCTTTCCAGGCCGAAGATGTGTTAAATCGCAAGTCAGGCTGGAAAGCGTTGTGTGGGACGACAGATTTTGCAGAAATCATCGACAAGGCAGAACTACACAAAGGCGATACAGAAGAACAGAAGAATACATATCGACTGGCATTTGACATTTTTGTAGACAGGATCCTAAATTACGTCGGTGCCTATTTCGTCAAATTGGGCGGAGAGGTAGACGCGCTGGTATTTTCTGGAGGGATTGGGGAAAAGAGCTGGCAGTTGAGGAAGGCTGTTAGTGAACGAGCCAAGTGCCTCGGGTTTCAGAGCATCGACGATGCGGCGAATAAGAAAAGTGGGAATGGAGCATGGGATATCGGGACTGGAACAGGCAAGCGCGTCTTGGTTTGCGAAACGGATGAACAAGTATGTCTCTTTCGATTGCTTCACATACATATTTCTGACCCCTCTTTCAGTATGAGATGGCTAGGCAGCTATGTGAAGCCGTTTTAAAGAAATAATGTGTGCTGAACGATAAAGGCACCGGCCAAAACATCCAAGTAGGCTCAGTCCGTTCTTCACAACCGATGTTTGGATCTGGTGGCTTGGTATAGCGCATCAAGCAAAACGGACTACTAGTCAGCAAATAAATCATAATCTGCATAAAATACTACCATACGGATACAATTACAATAAAAAAGACTCGACATACTCTCTATACTCCAGCGGTACATACCGCACCCACTCCAACTCGTATGCATACTTGAACAAAAGCCCAATCAAAACCCAGAGCATCAAACTATACAATAACACAAGACCCAACGAAGTACTCCGATCCAACTCTTTATGCAGCCTCGCCGCTTCAACATTCGTCTGATCAACAAGCAAGACGAGGTGCGATCGTAGATCATTGAATTTTGCTAGTCGCTGGTTGATTGTGCTATTTGAGTCGTTCATGGATGTCAAGTCTGCTAGTGACTTGGTTTGTTGGTCGAGTGTTTCTTTGAGTGCAAGAAGCTCGGGTGCTATTGGTTCGTCGAGCTCGAGTTCTTCATCGTCGGGTTCGGGTACAGGCTCTGCTTCGTGCTCCATGTTTGTTCCTACGTCTACCATGACTTTGGTAGGTAGAGGAACAAGAGCAGGACCAAAGCTAGACACAGTAGCATACGATCCCGATAATTCAACTTCCTGAGTAGCATCCTTCTGAGCAACCTCAGCTTCATGAGTCAGCTTCTCATCCTCGTCCACCACCTCCTCAAGACCTCCACTCCCATCTGGCACCACACCAGCAACAGCATCAGGAGCAGGAGCAAGAGCCTCATCACTCTGCCCACCTGTCCCCATAACAGCCATAACCTTCACCTTCTCCCTCTCTATCTCCACATCCTGTTTCAACTCCAACACCACCGTCTCCCTCTCCTCCAACTCTTTATGTTTCTTGAACACTTCTTTTTTGTATCCGTCGTTTTCTTCGCTGAGAAGACGGACGCGGTCTTGGAGGCGGTGGAGTTCGAGTTGGACTGCGGTGAGAGATTGTTCGAGTTCGTGTTCGCGAGGGGAGATTGCTGGTGTGGTGCCGGGTGGTTGGGAGTCTGTCGGGTTTGCGGGATCTGTGGTGGTTGGGGCTGGAGCTGGGGCTGGGGTTGCGCCAGTATCTCCATCGTTCTGCTCAGAACTACTGGCAATCGGCCCAGCACGAGCATCAGAAGATGCACGTCCCGACTTGACACTATCAAGGCATAATCAATGATATACTCTTACATATTAGCAAAAGAAAACCAACCTCGTGCGATCATCACCTTGACCACTACTGCTAAGCGCCGACTCATCAAAAGACGCTCTCGACGAACTCCCAAAAAGCTTCCTCAAACTCCCCACTGTATGTCTCCTCGACTTTTTCTCCGGAGAACTAGTAGGAGTAGGTATCGAAGAGGACACTGCAGATCCTTGAGAACGAACGGAACCATTGTGTTTATGTGAGACACTATTCGATTTCGAAGGTGTAGTACTCGGAGTGGAGGAAGTAGTCATAGTGCTAGTGGTGGTAGTGGCGTTATCCTGAGCAGCTCTTCGCTTCTTGATCCCATTAGCAGATGGGACGAGGGAAGAAGGCATAGTAGTAGTAGTAGTAGCGGGGTTGTTCAGTTGAAGGAGAAGGAAGAGAACCGACTTTTTGCGGCGCTTATGTCGCGTTTCTCTGTTCGGTTTACTGCGATTTAATGCGTGTTTGCAGCGTGCAGTATGTCTGAGGTCATGCCTGCCGTTATTAAAGCCTGGGCAAGCAACATGAGGCACCAACACAAAGAGGTATAGAGTAGGTGCTAAAAATAGCTTGACGCCTAGAATTCTATATTGATCATGTGTCATGATTAAGTAGCAAAAAGTACAGCAGTTTACAGAGCAAAAAAAATGTTTCCAGTAGAATAAAACAAGAGTGAGAAGAAGAAAAAAGTGTCCCAACAGATCATTACAGCTAGGTATACGCTAAATAGTCATAAGAATAGAGAAAATGTCCCCAGTACATAGGTATCAACGACGCATCACTCGCTCATGCAACTCTGCAGCTCGAAGCTTAGCCTTGAGAAACTCGAGTCTACTTGCAAATCTCGTATTGAGCTCCTCCCTCCGTCGTCTAATATCATTCAACTCTTTCATCGCAGACTCATAATCCGCCGCTTCAGGATCTTCATCTGCATCATCTAGCATCGTGTTATCGTCCACCGTGATACGAGTCGAATCAGCAACAGTATCAGCATTCGATGAAGATGATGATGATGTCCGTTCCGCTAAACTCGCAAGATGATACAAGTTTCCTGTACTTCTTTGACCAAGTGCATGAAGACGACTGCTGGCGCCTGTACTCTGGGTCGACGCAGAGGAGACGGAATCGTGGCGCTGGAGGTTCTGTGTATGTGAGGAAGCACGAAAGTAAGGAGAGAGTGGGGAATGTGGTTGAGAATTGGGTCGTTGAGCAGCATTGCTGTTCCGTGGGATAGAAGAAAGTGAGCGTGAAAGGGATATTTTGGAAGACGAGCCAGAAGCAGCAGAATTAATAGATACTTGGTCCATACTGCTAGTGTGTGTACCAGTGGAAGAGGAGGTGGAGAGCTTTAGGGGGTGGTGGGAGTGATGGGAATGGCCACTGCGGTGATTGATAGGATGTGTAGTAGATGATGGTGGTGGAAGAACGATAGATGGACGGGCTTCGTGTGCTTGCGCCATTCGCGGCCTTCAATAAGCACATTCACACTCGTAGGTGTGGGTGTATACAGCCTCCTGGCAGTCTTGTATTGGATCCGTTTGAGCGCAGACAGTTCGAGAGAAGTAAAAGCATCAAGGAGCCGAGAGTGTTCCTCTTCAGTCGAAGTGATCAAACCCCTTATAACAGCTGGATTATCGTCCGGCTCAGCCTGTGGAGACTGTGGTTGTTGTTGTTGCTGTTGTTGTTGTTGATCTGTGCGTCTCATAGACAAAAGACTAGGTTTACGGTGGTACGACGGGGTGGTGGTGCAAGATGGGACGAGTCCGGCGAGTTAGCAGGGGCTTGTGCGCCGGGTAGTACAGCAACGGTCTCCTGGACTCCTGGCAGGTGTTTCTTCGAGGAGCGGCCTGTTGCACGGCGAAATAAATTGGCAACACCCAAGGCCACAGAGCCCTTACGGCGTAGTGGAGGACCTGGGGCTAGTTGTGGCTGGGAGGGTGGGGGTGGGGTGTGCTTAGGGGCCTGAGAAGAGCGTGGTGCAGGTTCAGCTGCATGCTTTTCAAAGAGGTCCCTGCGAAGGAGCCTATAGTCGTCGTCGCTGGGCGCAGTGAGCAGTAGGAGAGACTGGTAGTGAATAAAACATACCTGATGAGGTGCTGGGCATGTGCAGCGCCGAGCTGGTTAAGACGATGAGCGAGGGATGGCATGAAGGGGCAAAGTCTGAAAAAGGAAATGGCTGTTTCTTGAATCTTGACATGAATCCACCAACATCCCACTACGAATTCTTTGGCCCTCCTGGCGCTCTCGCAGTCACCCTCACCGTCCCCACCTTTGCTTATGCCCTCTCCTTCTCATGCAATGAGGGCAATGCTTGTCTGCCTCAGTTTGACTCCCAGGCCGTCGTAGCTGCCGTCTCCAACCCAGACTGGTGGTTCAGCCTCTGGGACACAGAGGCATCGCTCATGTACCTCGCATGGTACGCGTTCTGCGTCCTTTCATGGGTTATCCTTCCAGGTGACTGGGTAGAGGGCACCACCCTCCGCGACGGCACCAAGAAAAAATACAAAATAAATGGTGCGACATTCCATCTAATATTATTATTTCCACATACGCTCACACTCGCGTCCCTCAGCATTCTCAACGTTCCTCCTCGCACTTGGTATCGTCAGCGGCATTATCTTCAACTTTGGTCCCCAGGCGTTCACCATTCTCTACGAGAAATGGGTTGGTTTCCTCACCGCGTCTATTCTTATGTCCACGGTACAAGCAATCTACTGCTACGCGTCTTCCTTCCGTTCTGGTGCCCTCCTTGCTCTCGGTGGCAACTCTGGTAACATCATCTACGATGTGCGTATCTACCCCTCTCCGATCCTTTTGTTCCTCATGTTCTCTCTAGTTCTTCATCGGTCGCGAACTCAACCCTTCCATCGGTTCCTTCGATATCAAATCCTTCAACGAGTTGCGCCCAGGTCTCATCCTCTGGGTTCTCATCAACATCAGCATGGCATGTGAACAAGCCGTTCGTCGCGGCGGTATCTCCCAAGTCACAGACTCCATGTGGCTCGTCCTCGCCTTCCAATTCTGGTATGTCGCAGATGGCCTCTACAACGAACCGGCCCTCTTCACAACCATGGACATCACCACCGACGGATTTGGTTTCATGCTCTCTATCGGAGATTTGACTTGGGTTCCATTCACCTATTCTCTCCAGGCGAGGTATCTCGCTTTCCATCCTGTTGAGCTCGGTCCCATTAGGACTGCGGCAATTATTGGTGTTAATTTGTTGGGTTATTGGATTTTCCGCTCTGCCAATAATGAGAAGAACGAGTTTAGGAACGGAAAGAACCCGAAGAGTATGTTCTAATGTGCTATTTGCTCAACAGTAATTTGCTCATGCAGTCGGACGATTTAGACCTCAAGTTTATGGAGACTAAACGTGGAACCAAACTCCTTGTTTCCGGCTGGTGGGGCATTTCACAACACCCCAACTACCTGTACGTTTCCCCACCGCTTTCTTGGCAGATTCTTATATGCTGTTATTCTTCCTAGCGGTGACCTCGTCATGGCGCTCGCCTGGTCCCTCCCGACCCTATTCGACACTCCCATCACCTACTTCTATGTCTCCTATTTCCTAGTTCTCCTCATGCACCGCCAATGCCGGGATGATGAAGCCTGTCAAAAGAAGTACGTCTTTCACTCACTTTATGTGGATTGACTCGGGGAATGAAAACTCATGATTTATATCAGGTACGGCGACGATTGGATCAAGTACAAGAAACTCGTTCCCTCTCGTATCTTCCCATATATCTACTAAGTGGGTGAAATACCCTGCGCCCTTCCCCTTGTGTCTGTCGCTTTCTCTCATCCTAATCTAAATGCTGTGATTTTCTATAATTTCTCGTATTATGATACGATTATACTTGAGCTCGTACCTCGTTTCTGTACCAAATCATACGATCGAATTCTCAGTTTTTGACATTCGATGTGATCTCGGCATTCTCAATTTTAGTTTTCTTTTGTTGCTTACGCGGGAAGGTGAGGTCATTCTAAGCCGTACGCCGGCGAACATGTCGACGTCATAGTACGTCAAGTGAGTGTCAAGGAATAAAGGTAACGTCCAATGCATAACAAAAGCACACAATGTCTAGGGAACAAAAGTAGTCTTGAGAACAAGAACACAGATCAATTTGTTATAAAATACTACGTGTCCGCTAAGCTAGAATGCCTGTTTCTAGCGAGTAGCTTGTCATCAAGACACAAAACGAGCTCAAAGAAACAAAACGATCGTCAAGAAAAACAAAGGAATGCCAAAAGTAAAGATCATCGTCGACTCTAGCGGCCGCGCTTAATGGTATTTGCTAATCGCAGCCAAATAGGCTTTACCGGATTCACTATCCATTCTATCAGTTTTGACCTTTCCAGATCAGGGAAAGTATGTACACTAACCTGAAAACGCCCTTCCGCATCATCGGCCAAACGGTACCTAGTCCTTCACCATTACTAAATGCATAAGCATACACTCGACTGTCGTGCTCAAAGTAGTCTACGACTTGATGAATGAATGAGTTGATCTGTCCTTGATTCGTGCATGGTGTGAATGCGTTGTGGTCTATTCAAAATCGTTGTTTAGAGGGAAAGGAACGAGAGGACAAGGGGTAACACAGACCGTTTACGCAGGCAAATTCGGTAACCCAGATCGGTTTACCATAGGTTTTCCAGTAGTGGTCCTAGACGGGCGGGAGTTACTAGAGGTGAAACGAAGCGAGAAGAGGTGCTCACAATATCCTTCTTTACACCATCAAGGTTGTTTTTATTGACATGAATCGCAGTAAAATCCCAAGGCGTCGAAATCTTGCTCGCAAATTCCTTCAGCCACGTCTCATCTGCCTGTTCTACACCAAAATCAGCCAAATAATTCAATCACTACAGCCATCTCAGGCCCCACTCACTGCACATCGACGGACTCCCAATCATCGTTCCCCTCCTCTTCAACGGGGCAATCAACGCCTCCCACTCTCCCACTCCCTGCTCAACACTCATCCCACTCGACCCACCACCACTCTTACAATCCGGCTCTTCGTACCCAAGCGCATATCTCGGGTGGCTGGAACTGGAACTCGAGCTTGACAATCGCTGAAACTCCTTCAACCTCTGCGCATCTGTCGCATCTGCATGTCCCGATCCCCAAAGCATAGGTACAGCAATAGGTTTCCCAGGTTTAGATGGATTGGCTGACCAGTCATACCACCACCCGATGTGATCTCGGAGGATACTATAGGCATCGCCACCTGCTACGCCTGCTTTGATGCCGTTTGGTATCAATGAGAGGGAGGTCGAGGCGGTAGTGCTTGTCGTGAGAGTTCTAAGCGAAGTTAAAGATGAAGAAAACGAGGATGATGCGAGGTCGCCCGTGTCAGGTGAAAATGCTATTGAAGCAGATGATTCGGCATCGCTATTGCTGTTTGAAGAAGGCGAGGAGAGAAGGGATGAGTGATTCGGTGTGGGTTCGACATGGGTCGTGGTAGCGTTTATTGCCACAGTTTCAGAAAGGTCTGGTTCTTGGGAGGAATCTGAGAGACGAGGGCGACACAGGTTTCGCCGGTTATGAGCAATGTGGGCGTGAGTCGGGTAGTGCTGTACATCGGCGTGAATTGCAAGTGTTGGACCAGCCGAAGACACTAGCGTGATGAATGCGAGGAAACACCGTTTGAACGCAACCATCGTAGAGAAAAAAGAGAATAAAAGAAATAAAAACAAAAGAGAGCTGATGGGGACTCAGCACCTTGCAGCAGACTTTCACTTTATACCTCCCCCCGAATGGTCGAACTTCATTTATAACATCAAAGAAGCACAATGTCGAAATTTTGATCCTCGTCCTACCAGGACCGGAGCATAAAATTATTCGATATCCAGGATCCACATTTCTCCATATCTAGTCATATTCCACTATCTCGTCGCCTGATTCGATAGCGCCAATGATTCGGCTGATCCAAGAGCGAAAAAGGGTCGTAAAGCGCTAGTGCCGCATAGCGACCCACAAAGCTCCTGGTCAACACGTGCCTACGGGAGAAATACCCCAGTCCTTCATTCGACCATTCGAGTAGTCAAATATGAGTCGCCACAACAGCTACCTCCTCGGACGTCATGTGTCACCAAGTCAGATCCTAGGAAAGTGTAACGCCCACGCCAGTTCTCCCTCGCGATTGACGTGGGGGACAGTGGTTATCCTTGTTGGCAGGACTATGGCTGTTCCATCTTCACTGCGACAGGCTTCTTGGGAACGTTGTCGCCTTCTTTCTGGCGAGGTTCAAAGGTGGTCCCAATGCTGGACAAGCACAGTAACACTGCTTCATCTGTGCGGTCTCCACTCCTGCTATGCTTCCTTATTCCGGTTAAGATATGCGCCGGTGTCAGAAGGCTGATGTTGGATATCTGGTCTTGAAGTTCCTTTTTGCTCGCTTTCCGAGGGATGGCCTGAGCGATGGCAATGCCTTTTTGCCGCTTTGCGACGTCTAGGCCGGAGAGAACAACGTTGCGAATGAATGGTCGTAGACATAGAGCAAGGAATGAATATGGAGCCAACGTCGACTCGACCTCGGCATGGGTCTGACCCAATTCATCTAAAGGAAACTCTGATTCACGACTGGAGGGTATCGCGAAACATGGCAAACGGAGGGGGTAGATCACTCGTCGGACCTCAAGTGCGAGGTGAGGATCAGCTATACGGACGACGTATTGAGTCAAGGGTGGATCTAAGCTTGTAGAAAGCTTTCCAGCTGAGTACTGAGTCGAAGCAAGAGCTGAAGATGGCTGTGCACGCTTGACATCAATCGGTCGCAGCTTCACAATGCCTCCATGCTGCGCCGCGATCAAGCAGCTAATATCCATGATCGCAGTATGTTCTTCTTGTCGAAGCGTTCCCTCATCCTGGATCCGTTTGTCCAGAATAGACGAATGCAAAGAACGCTCTAACCCACATAGAGAGCACCACCGAGGACCTAGTTCCCCATCAGCAATTTCATTGGGGGCGCTCAAATTTGCTGTTGCTAGGACTTTGGTATGCGGGCGCAAATGCCCTTCGTCCCGCATCCAAGAATAGACGTCCGCTGCGGTGAGTGGGGAAAGTTTTGCCGCTTGGTCCTGTTTGACAACTTCGTTAAAGACGTCCCGGAGTGCACGAGCTCGACCCCACTTGAGTTTGATTAGCCATGATCATCAATCAAAGAAGAAAGATCCTTACCTCAATCGCTTTCCGTCGACCTTCCACCAAGTTCAAAAGCTGTGATTCAGAGGCCACTAATCTGTAAGGGACAGGTTTCATGCCTCGCCTCCTCTTCACATCTAGACATCATCAGCAGTAATTCTACGATTGTAACCGAAGAGCATACCTTGAAGGGTCAGTGGAAAGCGAGGCAGCAAGTCTTTCAGGATATCTACGTACGCCGTTCCCGAGTCAATCAGGAGACTATCGACTAATCAATGAACAAGCAAACATACTGAGGGTTCGGGAGGTGCCACCACCCCAATCAGCTGTTGGATTCCCGGCTGGCAGGGAGTCCTCAGCAAGTTTCCAGAAGGCCTTGAGATTTATGGGCGAGGGCGCCGAAGGAGCTCCAATAACCGTTCTTTTGTCGAGCTCAACATCACAAATCTGCTCTTCTCCTATGACAGCAGTGGAACATCGGAGTGGATCAAGCTAAGATTTGACGGTCAGGCGTAGATTTTCTAGAACGAAAGCGATTACATACATCAACCCAATGCTCCAGGGAGAAAGGCTGTCCTTCCGAGCGATTGGAGGTCTCAGCTCCATTGAAGACTAGGTCGATTCGAGCCAGAAATGGCTCCGAAGCTAGACCGGCGATTACAAATGGCGGTGTATTGGTTTCTGGTCTTGAGCACCTAACAACGTCGACCGACGACAATGGGGTGACACTCATACTTCGAAGGATGGTCGTGATGTTTTGGGCCTGAATTGCATAAGGGAATGGAGATGGGGGATCCAGAGCGTATGACTCACATAAGAGGGTGCATCAACTGTCAACATCCATTTGTGAGAGAAAGGGATCCCTTTATCTGACAAGTCTTTAGTCCACATCTCACCGGGAAGCACACTATCCTCCCACATACCAGAATCAATCGATAGGCTACGATCTGTGACGACAATCCTTGTCGTGAAATGAAACCTTGTCATCGCAGCACTAGGTTTTGATCCACTGTCCGGGTTTCTAGTGTCCTCGCAGGATTTCTCTCTGGCCTCCAGACTTAACTCTCTTGTCTCGACAGTTACTTCCGTATTTTCCTCGATCCCCCGAACCTCACCTCTCTGAGAATACCTCTCCCTTGCGCGGATTGTGCGTTTAGAAGAGCTCTGGATGAGAGTGTAGACATCAATCGACTCGTCTTGTTCATATACCTTGATACCCCGTCGAATAGGCTCTTTACCCAAGAAAGCTGCAAGGGCGGGGCTGTCCTCGTGTAGTCCAAGCGTCTTAGTGAGATGAGTAGAGGCAGGGCAATCAGGCGTGGTTTCGTCGTGGGATGGAGTATGATCATCTACTCCGCTTTCGCGATAAGAGGGACCCACTGCCATTTCAAATATTGTCCGAAGACCGGGAAGCATTCCACCTGCGCCGACCCCGACCTCTAAGCCATCCTGAACGTTAAGGTCTGGGTCAGCAATCGCGCATGCCCTCACGCATTCCTCGTGAGTACCCCATTCCAATGCATGTGATATCCGAGCATGGTTCAATAAACCTTGGAGAGAGGTAAAGGTTGTTCTTGAACAAACGGGGCACTTCAGAATCAGGAGGTCTGGCTCTTGGGCGGGCTTATGACCCGTCGTGATACTTGTAGAACGAATATATAGGAAAGTTGTTTTGGGATTACGAGGATTTGGGGCCTTGCTCTTTGGCGCTGGGCGCGCATGCAACAACGCTTGTTGCAGCCTGGTATTAGGAGGTGCAGGTTCTTCTTTGTCAAGGAAGAACTCGACCGACTTGTCGGATGTTTTTAGGGCATCCAGAGCAGCATATCTAAATGAAACTGGCGCGATTGAAGGTGGTTGGGTGCCTGGAAGAAATCATCGGAATGACAGTGACAATGCAGATGAATCTTAACAGACCTGCCTGTAAAGACTCCTTTAATAACATCGCCCAAGCAATTCGAGAATTGATGGCCTCTGTCATCCTCTGGCGTATTCCTATCTCGACGTTGAACTCAGATGCTGCAAAATGGGAGAAGTTTGCGTCGTCAACTGCAGATCCTTGTCCTTCATTTTCAGACAGATCCATTGCATTTGATATAGGAGAGCACTGCCGAGCAGCAGCGAGTCACAAGAGAAGCTGGGAGAAAAAAGCTGAAGCATGCCGTGACCAAGCAGATTGTGATGTCGAACAAACAAATTAAGTAAGTGACAGAAACCCTCAGGTCCAGATGCGAGTACTGTAACGATTCGATCGTTGATCGTGGACTCGGACTTGCCCAATTGTGAAATAGTCTATTTGCCCGGTTACGAGTGAGAGATGGAAAGCCAAACCGACGTGTGCAGTATAGATTAGGATATTAGGGATACAAATCAGAACATCATAGCTATACAAAGTACCAATACACAGATCTAAGAGGACATAAACGAGGTGATCCAAAACAAAAGGGAAAAGAGAGAGTGAACAAATAAATCGTAAATTGTGCTACTTATCCTGATGAACAGTTTTCACATGACGCCGGAAAGTAGACTTCGCGGTGTACTCTTTTCGGCAATATGGGCAACGAAAAGGCTTAATGCCGAAATGTGCATTCATGTGGCCTGGAATAAAGCAAGTTAATGATTGCTCTTAGTGGTGAATTCAAGGGACAAGACTCACTAGTCAGGTTGTGCTTGGCAGTCAACTTGGAACCGCACATTTCGCAGATATATTTAGCCACCCGTTTTCTCCTCGCCGTCGCTGCGCGTTGGTTGGCAGGCGATGTAAGCTGTGGCGCTGCGTATGAGCATTCGGGAGAACATTCCGCGTTAGACTCGGGAGAGTCATTGCGTTCCATCCTCATGAACGTCCCCTCGAGTGCAATATCCGCATACATTCGGGTTTCTGGTGATCTAGATGGATCCCGCTCCGGGGTGTAGGCGAACCCGGTAGAGCCATGAGCACCAGTGCCAGAGGGCGGAGGGCCACCATTCTCGAATGGCTGAGAAAACTGTTGAAAATTGGTGTATCCATGCGTGGGTATGCATGATCCGGGCTCATACGTGGAATATGCGGATGTAAGAAGATTGCCCTGAGTCATAGGTCCAAATTCTTGATTGGGAGGCGCTGGCACATAGTGCAAGTTATTGCCAGTAAAGCCACCCAACGCAGGCGAGTCAACACCACTGTTTCGCGTGTCCTTTCTCTCCTGTACTGATATATAATTGCTGGGGGCGGGCTGAGGTGGGAGAGACATAATAGAGGTCGAATTTGATGGCTGCTGAGGCTGATGAAGATGAATGGACCTCGAAGAAAAGTTGGAGGGGATATGTGAAAAATCCATTGGTGTCGAGGGGAAGAAGAGCTCCAGAGGCTTTGAAATACAAGTATAATCCTGAGTGCTGTGGAGGGTGTATGAGCAAACAGATCGGAGAGAGAGTACGTTCACGGCTTGCCTGAGATTAAGATATTGCATAAACAGGAGAGATCGAACTGAGAGTCCGGGTTGGAGATTCAGCCCTTTATGGAGTATCCGTTATAAAGAAGAGAATAACCCATAGCTGTGAAAGTCGTTTTTCAAGAGATTGCAAGGCAGTGAATATCCCGGGCGCTTTAGAGACACGTTGAAGCCAGGTGAAGATACGGAGGGTGAACGAACGGATTCCGTCATTGGCGTGCAAAATCAGCCAGACAATCCATTGGGCAGTGTATCCAGGAGATGTAACAATCTTCGTCAACCAAAAAAGGCGCTTCGGTACAAGCCTCGCGTGAAATACACGTGTTGAGAGAGAATTTCGACTATGGAACCCAAAGCCTCAAACAGTCATATCCATTTAGCGCTTTCATATAGAGAACAGTCACATAGGCAGGCCGATACACAGAGATTTTGGTTATGCGATGGTAGCAATGTGAGTGTTACGGAAAGAACTGGGAGGACGGTTCAGGGGTTTGTTTGGCCTGCCAGTGCAAAGTGTGAGTCAGTGACCCATATGTCTATTTTTAGAAATAACCCTATTGATTTTAGAGAAAACACGAAGGTTTTGTCGGATTAGGAACAGCCTGACATCCGGCTTCCATGGACTTTACAGGCGCTGGACCCGATTGATTTGTTGAAATCTCTCTGGCCTGACCACTTCGGCCAACCCCCAGATGGCAAAACCTATGTGCACACGTGCTTACAGCGAGGATACTTGGATTTCGAGTTGGACGTCCGTCATGAAACTTTCATCAACACTGCATTGCCTCAAAACACTTTGACCTCTTGATGGCAGCAGTAATGACATATACACGCAAGAACTCTGTGCACGAGTTAATTGCTGGACGCAATGAATAATCCTACGGCGGCTTTATTAAAGTGGCTCGGCTGAGGGCCAGTGCTTCAATGCGACGTCATTAAAGCGCTAAACCCGCCAGTCGTGCCGTATAGTTTGTCGATATCGGAAGAAAGGAGATGAATAACCAATCAAACGGTTTCAATAGATAGTCAAGTGTCTATTTAAACAAACGCTACAGCTAACGAAGGGTATATTCAGAACAAAGCTACAGGTTAAGGTTGCCACAAATGAATAACAAACAAGCAAGTCATCTCCCTCAGAGGGGCGGATAGAAGAAGCGGAAATGTCTACCCACAAGGCCCGCTTGAGGTACTGAAGCTGTTTCGACAGCGAGATTTATGACGAGTGCGTGTGTGCGGCGTCGTGAAGGATTTACCACACCTGTCACAGGAATAATCGCGTCTTCCCATATGCGCAGCGATGTGGACTATCCAATACACTCAAAATTAGACTAAAGTCAGAATCCCGATTAGGCACGCACATTGCAAGTTCTGCTTGGTAGTTAACTGCTGGGAGCAGATATGGCACTCGAATACCTTAGCCCCATCACGATTCCTTCGTTTCTTCTCTGCAGCCTTAACAACAGCCTCGGAAGCAACATGTGCTCGGAAGCCATGGCTCACATGGGCGGTGAGTGACGAGGGGCCTTGCCCTGCGCCTGCATCTCCAGTAGGAGAGTGGAGGGACGTTGGAGGCAGGTTCTTCTGCCAGTGCGAGCGCTCAAGTACATCAAGATTACCTTGATGGTAGACAAAAGTGGGGCTTCGACCTTGATCATCTGTCAGCGACACAGCATCAGCGGGACGGCCTGCATTCACGAAATCCAAAGATAAATTCAGCTGAGATTTTTGCTGAAGATCCCATGTGTATGCAGGCTCATAAGTGCCCTGTTTAGGAACGCTAAGGAAGCAATTTGAAGTATTTGAGCCTGTGAGGTCGGGCGTAGCAGAGGGATTGATACGGTCGGCCGGAAGTAAACGAGTGTCACTGACTGCCCGCTTTCGGGACGGGTGCCCCACAGTATCAGAGTGTGAAAGACTCGAAGATCGAGATTTGCGTTGATGCGATGAGGCATAGGGGCCTTGTTGACGGTGAGTATTAGTAGATGCCCATATCCTATCCTTCTCCAGACTGGAAGGGCCTTGAATGGGTGTGCTATTTATAGTGCTATGATCGGAGAACCCCGAAAGTAACTCAGGGTCGATCACAGAACCAGGGGAAAAACATTCGGTGTCGATGGCAAGGCCTTGTTCAGGTCGATAAGTTCTTTGCATTGCGAGGGTGTGCTCTGGGTGACTGATGAACTCGATCCGTAACAGTTGGAGAACGTCCCTTACCTGATTTATCGCCAGTAAAAGAGGTATATTTTGCTCCCCCGCCTCGGAGCCAGACAGGGCCGACACCGTCCAACGAGTCCCATTGTCCACTGAATTCAGGCGGTTCAACCTTACATGTCATATTGGTCCGGTATCCTGGCCCAGAGCGTACTACTGGAACTGGATAACCAGATCCCCCACTGCTGTGATTGGCCAAATTAATTTCCCCTAGCCCTTGTATCAAAGCTGTGGAGGTGCCCAAATCATCCACCGCTGGCGTAACTGGACTCTCTGCAGAGTGGAAGGAGCCTGTCTCGACATCGGACGGGAAATCTTCAGAGTGAAACCGTTTCAGAGGAGGAAAAAAAAGGTGCTGTACTACGTACCGTGACCGTCTGGAATAAAATCTGAAAGAGGGCTGTTACTTGCACTCGGATTTGGGCTCCGGACGGGACCCCAGCCGAATGCAGCCCTTTCGCCTTCCTCGGGGTTGATTAGGTAGAACGAGTACTGAGAGTTACTTTCCATTGTCCTACAACAATGGGAGCGGGATGTTATGTTTGTGAAGAGAATGAACGCCGCAGCCGCTATATACTAGTGACTATGGATGTTAATCCAGCAGCAGAGTACGAGAACTGGTCCCAAGGTTCAGGGCTGTGCTCGGAAAGCTGTTGGATAGTTAACAAGTCATAGCTGTAACAAGCGCTCGTTGCTCATAAGGGATATATCGTAGTAAAAATATCGAGAATATTCCATCTTATTCAATACCCTCTAGAATGAAGCCGAAAATAGGAGAACACTAGTAACAGCGAGCGACCCGTGCCCAAAGGATACCAGGCAAAATCACATTCCCCAGTCTTGGAGGTTTTCCCGTTAACGTCTGCATGAGCTTGAGTCTCATTGCTGTTTGTTTTTCATTTGCTGTTGTTGAACCCACAAAGACCCGACCGCAGTGACAGAATTCTGTCAACAAAAAAAGACCCACGATAACCTCAGAAACTAAAATGGGTGTCCTTGTACTCAGGAACTCTGCATCGGGGAAAGGGGCAGTGCCGTGAGAATGCCTGGAAAACAAAAGGAACCGAGAAGGGGCGCGGGAACTCATTTACATATCTAATCAGGCTTGGCCATGAGGCTCGCAACATGGGGCGCTACATACCCAATACTCAGTGACATCGTAAATGTGTCTATGTGCCGAGAATAGGGTATTACAGCAAGAAGTTGCTTCCATCTTTTAATAATAACGTCTTTTGTCCCCCGTGATTATGAATTTAACATCTGGACATGAGCCAGGGAAGTGGCGGATGTTGAGTTAATTAAATCGTACAACCACCTGAACAGATTCACAAAAGTGCTAGGGAAATGTCAGAGTAGCTTATGTCTAGAATTAATATGCAATAATATCCAAGGCTGTTCATCCAACCCCGCCTTCAGCCCGAGCCAACGCTCCGCTGTTAATCTCACCTTGTGCTGCTCAAACATTTTGTCCTGGCTTCCGGGTTCCCAAAGACCGTCGTTCCTTCCCACAGAAAATAGAGAGCCATACGAGTTCTTTGGATGATAATCAAGTTAGTAGTGATAGCGCAACATTCCGTGTCAGTCCCGAGGAATAGAGAAGTAAGAAAGCTGTGTCTATGTCAGATTACATTCGGCAACAAAAATTGATATTCTGGGGGCCGATTTGACAGGGCAACGACAAAATCTTAGTCAGGCTTTTAGGAGAGTTATCTATTCATCTCTGGCTGATTCGTGTAATGAAGGTATATGACTGCCCGCGAATCCGACGAACGGATTCTCGGAGACTAGGTACTGTATCACAGCGGGGCGTCGTTATATCCATAAGCCGACACAAATCGATATATCTAGTAGAGTCATAAGCAATGGTTTTCCAAGGACTCGGTTCGAGGTACGGCGTATTGAACATCATAGTAGGTCCGAGAGAAAGCCCGTTTGTTTCCTGTTGCGACTAGATAATCTAGCAGAAAGAATTTAGCTCAATGAAGCATCGCGGTAAAGTCTTGACCCACTCTCCGCATACAACCTGTCCGTCCCATTCCTCCGCTTTGGGATCAGTTCCCGTGTCATGAGGATGTACGACCACCGCCGATCTGAATACCAAATGGACATGAAGCCACGGGAGAATTGATACGCACGACGGCGGACTCGGCGAATCTAACAATTCGTGTGTCACAAGTCGAAAAGTTGGCAGATCTGTCCTGATTGGTAAAGGTAATGTAATAATAAAGTGCTGTGAGTTAGGAGACCGCAGAAAGTATCGGATGTTGCATGTGCTATGCACACCCGAGCGTATCCGAGCTATCCATATCGTTTGAGGAAGAGGGAATACCGACATTATCGCCGAGAACGGTAAGCTGCTGTCAGGGCAATTCCGAAAGATTGGCAATGAATAGTGAAATTGAATGCCTAAGACACGGAAAATTTGTATACCGTTGTAGCTAGTGCGAATGCATCGTTTGGTGCAACTGCAAAGGATAGTACAATCTGGAGCCGGTTGCCTGGACTGGTGAAGGCAGTAGTGGGGCAAACACCATTTGACCCTGGTATACTGGCGATGAGTCCTATAACTGCACTAGGAGCTCTATTCGCCGCTTGGATGTGATGTTAGAGAAGCAACAGATCAAGATAAGCGGACCCCAAAGAGCAGAAATGTATTACTCTGGTGTTCGAGAGGGTACAGCCTGGCGACTCGGCGAGCGAGAGCTGGAGCTTCCCATCAACGACAAAAATGTTTTTGTTGCGGATTTGGAAACCGAATGGCAACCGCTTGGTATTGGTTAATGAGCGTGTTATCTCCTGCGAGATGGCCGCTTTCTTCTGGAAAGTTGTCCCTCGATGGTGGGTAGTAGAGGTGATGTATGATGGCCAGCAGCGGTGACAGAGAACGTGGTTGCCACCATAAAGGCAGTGAGAACAAGAGTTTGATGAACATATCAGAAACGAGCGGCAAGTAAAAGGAAGCTTTGTGGCAATCTGGGGGCTGTAAACGGGCGCTGAATGGTAGAGCGCTGAGGTCATTAGTGCAGCACGGCTTTTATGCCATGAATGTTTGAGGGGTGAACCGTGAACGTCTATTAGGGAGGCTAGTCGCGGGGGCGGATGCGCGCGACTGGCATGCGGCTAGAACAGGACGGCGTGGGCCTCTTTGCAAGGAGATAGGGCGCAGAGAGAATGATATAAATCCTGTGCAGGTGATGGTTGGCAGGTTGCACTGCCACTTTGCGTGACCTTGGAGATGTGACAAAATGGTTTTCTGACTTTCTGACCTTGCTCTCTCTTCACCGTCGTGGACAACCAGCTCAGCTGTTGCCGACTAACTTGAATATTCTACGCCCTCTATGAAGGTGCAGCATTCTCTCCTTTGGCCATGTATCTTCGCTCTTGTTTTTTCAAATACCGCATTGGCCGCCCATGATCGTCGTCAAATACTTCCTACAAACACCCCTCCCCCAAACCCTTCCGGCACCCCAGGGGCCTCTAATACCGACACTGCAGTTCCTACTCAGACCTCAGCTACTCAGAATACACCTCCACCAGTTACTACAGGTGGTACAACGTCAACAACCCAGACTACCACCTCCACCACGGCCGTTACTACCAGTGGTACAACTCAGGTTGACACCACGAGCGCCCCTCCTGCTACCGACACCAGCGTATCTACTCCTCCAGTTACTCCAATTGTATCGGAATCAATAGGCACCGATGGGTCGACCGTCACCATCACGAGCACTCCATCTCCTTCTGCTACTGAGCCCGCCCCATCAAACTCGGCGGCGCCAAGTGATAGTGACGATGGAGGCGGGCTTTCAACAGGCTCAATCATAGGCATGTCTGTCGCAGCTGGTGTTGCGGTTATTGGTATTGTCGGCTTCTTTGTGTGGAAGTTCACCAGAAAGAGGTTTTCCGATTTTGATGACAGTGAGGAAATCGCTCTGCTGCGCAGAAGACTTTTGCTTACTTCGGTATCCAGATGAAGCCATTAAGTGGCCTGAACTCAATGCCCAGTCTGGAGATGTTCCTGGCACTCACGCCCTGCCTGCAAGAGATACAGGTCGCTCTGGTTTTGACACTGGCTCAGAAGCAGATTTGTCACGAGTCAATTCCGCATCCAACTACTCCACACCAGACTTTGGCACTACTGGTTCGGACCCTTATGCTGTGCCGCCCTTGCCCCACCTTAATCCTAACCAACCATACCGGGACGATCCCTCTGGTGCTTCAGGATTCTATGACCCATACAGAGGTCCAGTGCCCGGCACACTTGAACATGGTACAGGTGACTGGCAAACTGGCGAGGCATATCCTATGACGCAGTTCGGCCACCCGCAAGCCCGCGCCAGCCCTGCGCCGGACTACATATCGTATGACACAGGACGTCAGAGTCCAGCTTTGTACGGAAGAGGTTCACCCGCTCCTCAGGTGGCGTACGGTGGTAGAGTTTCACCTGGACCACAAGTCGCGTATGGGGGGCAGGCTCCCCCCGCTCTACATGCAGCTTACTCGGCAGGACGAGCATCGCCAGGACCTAACCCTGCCTATGATGCGTACGGTGCACGGTGATGATGCGACGGATTTTAGAGGGGGGAATTGCAACATGGACCTCGAAAATGGACGCAGCATTGCATTTGACGTTTTTTTCCCCTCCCTAATACTAGTCACTTGAGATTTCGTTTAGTATATGGCCAATGGCCTCTTCCTCTGTAGATCTGATGTCCAGAATGCTGTCACGTTTTTCTTGCATTTCACTCGTTTACGCTATACCAGATTGCATACGCTAATGTAGCAGGATGGAATCCATTATTGATTTTCTGACATTACCTGTCTTGGCGAGCGTGGCTGTGCTGTTGATATCATTGTTGGACTCTGCTGCAGTGCTGGGCTAAGCTTGCCTCTGACCTTGTCCGCAGTTCGCAGCTCTTACCCCGACTTGCACGACTTTGCCATCACGACTCCTCACGCTTTATATTCTGTGGTTTACCTTGATTTTACGCCCTCGCCATGTCCCTCCTAGATCGCATATCCGATGCCTTTGCGAAACTTGTTCCATCCCAAACTTCCAAGCCACCAACGTCCATGTCGGGTGGTATCAGCAACACTCATGGTATGGGTGCTTTTCAGGATGATGTGAGTGTTTTTTTCATGTCACTACACTCCCGGCGTCATTGTGCATTGGTCTCCTTGAGCTGTTTTGTCTCCATGGGAGACACGCTGTATAAGCTTCTAGGCGTCTTGGTTCCCATCTCCCTCATTTACGTAATCCTGCTATGTTGTCTTTGTGCACGAGCATTGTATGGGGAATACTTCCAGCCAGCTCGCCTTCCTGCTTTTCATCCCAGTCTTGACGACGCTCTGGATATGGGTCCGCAAAAACGTCCTCGATCTGATCGTGCTTCACTCTTACTGACCCGCCTTCAACTAGATGATCGTTTCCAAACCAACCATCGTCTTCCATGTCTCGCAAATATTCTTCAACTTCCTCGCAATGGCGTGTTTCGCTAGCGTCGCATCCTTTCAAGCCAAATTCCATGTTGGTCCATGTACGTGTGATACACCTTCCGCAGGCGCATCGTCATGCTGACTGCAAGTTCAACAATCCCGCAGCTGGCCTCACGGGATTCACGTTGTTTGTCACAATTGCGGGCATGTTCCTATCAGCATTTATGCTCTTTGTCCCCGTCATCTATGAAAAGTACGACAAGTTTGCTCGGTTAGCTCGTGCCCTCAAGGAGGTGCGCGTCGGGTTTATTCTCACGAGTACTGGAACAGTGTTCAGTTTGTTGATCGCGTGAGTCTGCCTATCTTGGCTTGTTCCCAAATTCTCGCTGAGACTTTGTCACGCAGTTTCATCGTGACTATCTCAGCGTGGACTCAGCCAGGCTGCAAAAACCCTGACAATGATCCTCATGCAGAACCTCTTGGTGATGATTTTAAGAATGGCCTGTCCGGATGGTGTAGCACCAAGAAAGCCGGAGGTATTTTCCTTTGGTTAGCTTTTGGTAGGTTCTTGACCTTCATGCGACCTAAATCATCCCCTTATCTATTTCAGGTTTCTGGGCAGCCTCCTTTGTTTACCTCGTCATGCAGTGGAGGTCAGGTAAACTTTCGGGGCCACGTGATCCACCTTTTGTGCCTCCCGTGGAACATCATGATCTCGAGGAGGGGGAAGAAGAAGAGGGCTACACCTCAATACCTCCCATACGAGAAAACACTGCCAATGGATCATCGCCCAGTACTCGCTACGATGCCCCCACTGAGCCCAATCCATTCTCCGACCACAACCAATACTCCGCCCCCTCACCCTCTGGCTATGCCCCACCATCAACTCAACCTATGGCTGGTCGCCCAAGCATGGACGCTTACGGCGCATTCTCGGATCCTGCACCTTCCGGCTTTGGTACAGCCTCTCCAGGCTATAGCTCAGCTTATGGCACTGCTTCTCCTGCGCGCACAGCAATTAGTGGAGCGCCAGTCATCCCTGAACAAGACCTTGGCCCCCGCGTCAGCAGAACGATGCAATACGCTGACCCCTACGCTGCTGTACATGCGTCTGTATCTGGCCAGCAACCACCCATGTCACCTCCAAGCTATGAAAACTATACTGGATACCGGTGAGGATGTGTGTATAGATAGATTTGTTAGCTGTTCACCTGGACTTTTACTTTTCGTTCTTTAACTCACTTTTTTCACTATACCACCTGTAATACATACATCTGACCGTTGTAATATTGCTGGTCATTTTACTCGAATGGCTTGGAATGCATAATATATTGTCATAGAGTAAATGGGGTAAAAGCGATCCAAGACCACTGGTGTGATATATACACGATAGATAGACGACACACAAGATGGAGAAAAGAATAAAAACAAGATGACATTGAGTCCTTCACTTCTCCACAAACAGGCAGTATACAAGATGTCCTTCAATCGTCGTCCGGGGTAATCTGGCGGTTTACAGGTGTTCTCTGTCTCTCCTCAGCTCCTTGAACATAACCAACTCCCATAAAAACGGGAGGCCCACCAGCTCCTCCGCGAGCTAGAAATCCTTCCTTTTTGCTCCTCGTCCCCGTTCCAACATACAACTCATCATCCAAATCATCGTCTCCATTTATTTCATCTGACTGCTGTGCAATCCAAAGCTCCTCACTCAATGACATCCGTCTGCTCGAATTACTCGCCTGCGACTGAGCCTTGAACTCAGTACTCGACTTGTGGTGGAGTCGAGAGGAAGGCACAGGAATACGCGAAGGCAGGGGCAGTCGACTCCGAGGTTGTTTAGGCTTCGGAGGTCCATTGAAAATATCAGGTGTATCCACAACCGCTTTCTGCTTCGCATTTTGTGTAGTATTGGGTCCCGGGGTAGATATTGCAGCGGGGGGAGTGAAGAAGTTGAGTACAGGCGGCCGATCCTCTTCGTCTCCACCATCATCGCCATGATCGAGCGGAGGAAGTGAGAGTTTCTTTGGATGAGGTGTTGAACGACGACGGTTTGGAGGATGGGGTCTTCGCGGTGATTTGTTTGGGAGAGGTGACACGGGTAGTCGCTTTTTGAAAATAATAGGTTGTGATTCGTAGTCGGCTGGGTCCTCAGGTGTAACAGGATGTATGGGCACGAAACTATCCTCGTAGTCAACGGGGTGGTCATCAGCAGGTTGGGTCTCTTGCATTTCTTCCTGCTCTTGTCTTTGCTCTTGTTCCTGTTCCCACTCTTGTTCCCGTTCTCGTGCTTGTTCCTGTTCATGGTCTCGTTCCTGCTCCTGTTCTTGATCAATGGCTTGGGGTTTGAGGAGAAGAGAACGGTTGAAAATCCTGCTCCTTGAATTTTCTGAAGGGGTGACGGGGATGCCTGTGCCACGGAAACGGTACATGCTACGGGAAGGCACGATCAAAGGGGGCGTCGAGGGTGGTTGATCTTGCTCGTCGTCCTTCTCTGGATCGTTATCAGAACAAAGCGAAGGTGTGGGGGCTGGCTCTGTTGTTTGTGTTGGTTGTGAAGCTCCTTGATCACTGGTTGCTGGTTCAGTTGACGAGGTGGACCTTTCTGAGAACAGTCCAACGGGAGACGTCGACGAGCCCGAGTGGGAGGATTGTGTCTGTGATCGCGGTTGACTTATCAGTTGTGGAGCTGGCATTAGAGGACGCTTGTTCATCGTTGCATCTGGTAAAAAAGCTTTAGAGTGAGAGAAAAAGAGAGATACGAAGACTAACCACGAGGATCCTGCAGTATCGCATCAAGCGTATCACGCCTCTTGCGCTTGTCGCCGACACGAGGTTGGACAGGAGCTGTAGCCACCGGATTTCGAGGTCGGGGAGCAACCAAGCTTTTAGATAGAAAGCTAACATCGCCATCCACGTGTGACGCGTCTTCAACCCTCGACGAGGAAGCGCCGAAGGACGAGCTCCCCCCAGCAGACAACATTCTCGAGGAACCAGAAGAGAAGGATCTCGACGATTCAAGGTCAACCCCTGTTTTTCTCAACCTCACTGATTTCATCTCGTTCAAAAAGGCGGCCATTTTATCGGGTGTAATTCCGATTGTTGGTTGACCTTGACGACGGGAAACATGAGGAGGATTGATTGGTTTCTCTTTGGGTGTTCCTGGGTGTTTTAATGACGCTCTAGCAGCGGTGAAGAGAATGCTCGCATCATCCATTATACCTGGTAACCTCAGGATAGCTTGGTTGGGAGGAGGTGGTGGCGGTGGCGGTGGAGGGGGTGGAGGCGGAATAAACATTGAAGAGTCGTTTTGGGAGGGTCGACTGGCAAGCTGGCCAGCAGGTCAGACAGACTTTCGAATACAGATATTTGGAGACGAACCTCTTGCTTTAGTGCACGAATCTCCTCTTCCAATTGTCGGATGCGCGCCTTGTCCCACTCTTTTTCTGTTTCCGCCTCTTGTGAATCAAAATCTGCAGGCTCTTCCGTTGCCTGCCGTTCTCGCCTAGTCTCGTTCTCCAACTGTTGTTGTATGGCCTTTTTAAGCTCTCGCTCTTTACCCTTGACTCGAAACTCTCCAGAAGTCTCAGGCTCCGAGAAATCGTCTCTCTCCTCCACCAAATCCACAGCGCGTTGTTTACCTTTAGCCCTGGGAGAAAGGACCGGTGTTGGTGATTTATCCAAGGAAGATCGTGCAGTATTTGCCCTATTGCCAGAGGAGGGAGAACGAGGGCTGATAGGAAGTAACATAGAGGGATCAGCGCCTTTATCGCCGTGGAACCGTTGGATGGCAGCTTTGACAGGGGAGTGTGACGGTGGTGAGCTGGCAGATGTACTAGAGGTAGGTTTAGAAGGTCCAGGTTCAGGCTGTGGCTCTCCAAGCTGAGGATGTAACGGGGAAGGGGCGAAACGAACTCGAGCAACGCTATCCAAAGACCTGAACACAGGCTCTGGGTCCATTGAGGGAGAACGCGGGAATAGGGAGCCGGGCATTGTGAATGATTTGGTTCGTTTGCGTGTAGAAACAGGTAGCGGTGGTGGGCCCATTACCTCACGTACAGGTTGGGGCTCTGGGTCCGGTGTACGTCTGCCTGTATCTCAGGTCAGCCGGATGGAAAAATAAACAAGAACCGACCACCTCACCTTCATCCGGGGAGGGGGAAGGCGTACGAGCTACGCGTCGCCGGCTCTTGGGTACATGCGGCTCTGGTTCGCGTCGACGCTTGCGATGTCTCTTGGACGCAGCACGCTCTTCATCTTCCCTCTCGCGAGAACTTCCAGATTGGCTATCCTCAGAATCATAAGAGCTTGAAGACGGTGACGGTGTGCGCTCGCGCCGCCTTGAGCGTTTTCTGCGCTTGCGAGATCTAGAAGAGGAAGACCTAGAGGACCGAGAGTAATCACGACGTCCACGAGAGCGCTGATAAGAACGCGTCGAGTATGAATATAACTTGCTGGTGCATATGACAAGAAATCATACCTCTGGAACATGGCCGCCAGTAGCTGTGGTAACAAAGGACTCTAATTCCCTTGTAATAAAGTCAAATACGCCAGATAAGAGACCAGAGGAGTTTGGGTCCTGGTTGGACATCCTTGTTGGTGCGATACAACACTCAGCTCAACATTTCGGGACCGTCGTGAACAAACATCAACAAACACCTCTTCCCACACCAACATCATGTTCGAGCCCGTTAGAGGAGGCACCCGCGGTGGCCAGGCAGAGTTTAAGTGGTCAGACGTCTCAGCAGACAAGGACAGAGAGGTATGTATAGCCTGGCTATCACATGTCACCCCCCTGCTTATCCATGTACTAGCACTACCTCGGCCACAGTGTCAATGCACCAACTGGCCGGTGGCAAAAGAACAAAGACGTTCATTGGTATAATCGAGAAAATGATAACGGAGAGGAGGCAAAGGCGGCTGAAATCAAACGTATTAAACAACTAGAGGCCGATGCACTGGCTGTAGCGTTGTATGTGGCTACATATTCTCGTATAATTCTATTCTCACCGTCATCTTGCAGAGGCTTCGAGCCGGCACCAAAAGACCAAGAGCTCTCTGTCCCCGCGGTTCAAGAAGACAACTCTGCGGAGGTTCTTGAGCGAGCAAAAGAGAAAGAAGAAAAACGTCGGAGAAAAGCTGAACGAAGGGGAGAAAAGGCAGCAAGGAAGCAAGCCAAACTGGAACGTAAAGCCCGCGAGCGTGAAGACCCCGACACTTATCGTCGACGCACACAAGATAGGTCACGATCGCGATCTCCCCGACGACATAGATCTTCACGTTCACCTCATGGCCGACCTGGTCGTGACTACTCCCGCAAGTCCCTAAGCCCAGAACCACGATCGAGTCACCTCTCAGAACGCAGAATGGGGCATGATTATGACGCCGAAGAGAGGGAGAGACAAAGAGAAAGAGATCGACGGCGCTGGGACATGAATTCACGACGTGAACTACCTTCCCACCGTCGGTGACTTGTGAATTCAGAGTTGGGATGAACCTTTAGAGTATTGATCCTGTAATATATTCGTATACCGCTCTGTATCTACATAACTGTAACTGGGCTCTTTATGCACCGGCTTTCCAGTAAGCAATGTCACCATCAACCACTGTGAAGACTCTTAGCCTGAGTACTTCAGATAGTATATCGAAATCACTCACTCTCGTAAGGTTTGCCCTGCTGCCTGAGCTTTCCTGCTGCCTTGACAGCAGCTTCACTCCCATATTCCTTAAGGTCTTCAAAGGACATGATTTCACCGCAGACAAATTTGTTCTCAAAGTCACTATGGATAACACCAGCGGCTTGAGGTGCTTTGGTGCCCTTTCGTATTGTCCAGGCACGAACCTCATCTGGTCCACAGGTAAAGTAACGGATGAGCTATCAGGAGGTTAGGGATAAATGAAATGGGGTCATTTGTGTGCAACTGACATCGAGACTAGTGTAACCGGCTTGAGTGATCTTGGGGAGAGCATTTGCCGAGCCAATCTTCTTTTCCTCTTCCTTCCTCTCCTCTGGTGACATGAACGCAAGACGCTCCTCCAACGCGACTGAGAAAGGAATGAGGGGATCGCCTGGGTTGTTCTCGTCAATCCAGGCCTTGATCTTAGGGAGCCTATAAGAGGGTATAAGACTTGTTGAATGTCTCTAAAGTAATGGAGTATACCATTTATTCTTCTTCCTCAGGTAGTCCTTTTCACTCAAGTTAACCAAGTACGTAACTGGCTTAGCAGTCAAGAGCTGCAATGAGTTTACAACGTCGATCTGCAAAACGTTTGGTTAGCACGAGGTTCAACAAATGAAGAGACAAGTATAAGATCAGCAAGAACATAGATTTCATGAGAATTTCGGGGCGTTACTCCCTCTTCAACGAGCTGGGTTTCGAGCTTGATGCTCTTTTTCATCCGAAGGGCAAATAAAATGGAAACTCTAGTCACCTGTGAAAAGGAGCGTCAGAAAAGCAGTTTCAGAGTTAAAATGGGACAAGTAGAATAGAATCAGCAGAGTATAAATATTTCACTGAGTATTGGGGCGTTACTCCCTTCTCAAAGAGCTGGGTTATCGAGCAATGCTCTTTTTCATCACTTTCAAATAAAAGCACTTGCACTCACCTCTTTATTAGTCCACTCTGCTTTTCGTACGTCCTTTTCGTCGACTGTGAGGACTTTGTAAATTTTCTCCATCGTGGCCTGGGGCAAATCAATCAAACCTTGTCAGAAACTTGGCAGTTAAAATTGCACGTACAAGTTCCTCCTTCTTCGCCTTGTCAGCCAGGCTTGTTGAATTCAAAGATCGCGTCGTTTTCTTCATGTTGTCGATCGCCTTCTCCACCCACTCAATGTCCTTAAGCCTGAGTTCTGTCTGGATAATTTCCATATCACGAACAGGGTTCACATCACCCTCGACGTGGGTGACTTCCGCATCATCGAAAGCGCGAACGACCTGGAAGATACCATCGACAGCACGAACATGGGACAAGAAAGCATTTCCGAGACCAGCTCCCGTGGACGCTCCCTTGAAGCGTAACAAGTTAGCAAAGGGGAGAAAAAGTAGCGTCAATTTCACTGACAGCAGTCAAACCAGCAATGTCAATGCAGGTAAGGTGAGCAGGAACTTTTGAAACTGGCTTGTAGACCTCGCACAACCAGTCGAAACGAACGTCTGGAACGGGTATACGGGCTTCTTCTGGGTTTATCGTCGCGTAAGGGAAGTTGGCGGCCTTGCCCAGATCTGAACGACCCATGTAAGCATGAATTCAATAAAACATACACGTAGAGTATCATACCGGTTTCTGACAAGGCATTGAAAAAGGAAGACTTTCCGACATTGGGAACACCTGATGTAGATATTAGGTGGTGAAAGCCATGGAAAACTTCATAAACAAACCTACGATTCCAATCTTGAGGTTATTACCTGGCCTGCCAAGGAGAGTTCGCTTTTCCTGCACGGACGCTTTCTTGGGAGGCATTCTCTTCTTTGCAAAGTGGGGAGATGAAGTTGAGAAACGAGCTGGGCGTAGTTGGAAGAGGGAAAAAGAGAGAGAACGCAGCCCAGTACGATCTACCAAGAATCGATCAATCATCGCCAAAAATGGACGTAGAAGAAATGATATTTTTCCGAAAAATCACGTCGCCCAAGAGGGGAGATTTTTCCAATCACGTGAAGCCAGTGTACTTAAGCGCTTGGAGGATAGGGGGAGTTTCACCTCCTTTTCGTATGGATCCCTCACAGAAAGAAAGCATCTACCACACTGCAGCTTACAACGTCGCTGGGTCCACAGTGATGTCGTTTGAACCCATCAATAAGATTCATCAACATCTATGCGCATTCCATACATACTCGCAAGTCAAGTCTGGTTTGCTTGACCATTGGACTCATCATCTATCCCCAGGCAAGACCATAATCGTCACGTAGAGGCGCATCATTACTGCACTCACCTCTCCCCAGACTTGCATCAATGCGTCATATATGACTCGGAAGGCGCAAACGCTAAGCTCATTGGTATAGAATACATTGTCTCAGAGAAGGTATGACCATTTCAGCCCACGTCGAGATTTAACGACTCACTATCATATAACAAGGTTTTCGAGACTTTACCTCAGGTGGAGAAAAAGTACTGGCATTCGCATAGCTATGAGGTCAGTCCCCACTAGCCAATAAACTCCATAAAAGTTCTGAGACTTAAATAGGTTGGGAGTGGAATTCTACAATTGCAAGTGAGGCTATTTATAGCGCAACTCTATTCTGGGGCTCATCACTTTGTAGGCTAAGAGTATCGTCCCTGGTAAGCACAGTTGTCGATGTTTATCCCATATACCAACTGGGGCTAGGCGCCGTCGTCGACATCGCTGAGCAACCGGCGATGCTGGAGCTTCAGAAAACATATGGCAAGACCATTCATACATGGGCCGTTGATGTTTCGCCCGATCTGCCATTGGGGCCACCCAGCCTGATGGCATCATACACTTCGGATGAACAGGTACCAGTAGCAATGGTTAAGGCGAGGGACGACCGGCTTGGAGTTTCGACGGAAGCTCAGAGGAAACACCGTCAGAGCTACCTTCCCAAATACGACAAACATAGAGAGGCCGACCAGTGGGAGAAGAGTGGGAAAGGTATCCAATTTATAGCAGATGAGGTGGAGCTGACATGAGACCGGACAAAGAGCCACTCGGCCAGGGTCTAGCAAGACAAGGGCGCAGCAACACGTGACATTCTGTAAATGTACATGCCTCAGTGGGGCACCGTTTTGTCATGTCCTCTGAACACTTACTTTCATCTCCATGAATATACTCCTCCTCGTTCCCTGTCTCTGTCTTGCTCTATTTTCCGTTGCTCAGACGTTGACGACTATAAATGCGTATGGCATCCTAGTTTCAATAATATATTCAAGCTGAGTATGATCTTGTAGGGCAGGGAGCTCGGTGGTAGTCGTCGTATCCACAGATCCCGCAGGTATAAATCCTCCTGTAACACAGACAATGTAAGTGCTATTCCTTACTGAATTTTCCGCTTTCTACACCTCTTGTCCAATTTTTCAGACAGACATTGGCGCCAGGCGCACCTGCACCAGGCAATCCCACACCAACGCCAAATACTGCAACAACCCAGGCAACGACGACTACACCCCCCGCTGCTCCCCCTGCTGTACAAGGACCGGTTGCAGAGCCCGCGCCCACACCACAGGGTGCTGGAGGGGTTACACCGTACACCTATATCACGGTGATCAATGGCGTCACCACAACAGTCGCAGATAATTTCACCCCTACTAACCCAGCAAGCACACCTGTTACACCTACGGGGACAGGTACCATTTGGGACTATAGCCAGTATATGAGTGTTTTCGGTGCTCCACAGGCCACAAGTGGCGCGGTATCCCAGAGCAAGGCCTTTGGCAGCCTGATGATGATGACATGCCTAGTTACGATTTTGATCCTCTGATGCTGTAGACACTATTCACGAACTATGCAGACACAGTACAATGGACATTGTAATTTAATTGCTCTGTAATATACATAGAGACAGGGATGATCAGGAATCAGGATCAATACCACGGTTGTGTGACCTTGTTTGAATATACCTGCTCTCTTCCTTTGCTATGTCTGCAGATGGACCACAACCTTCCGACTGGCTTGCAATCGCGTTCCTCGTCGAGGCTTCGCTCGCGCTATCCTACGAATGGAAGCGCCTCTTCCAAGACTATATTGTGCAGCTCCTCCAGCGTTGCAATATTGCGCCTAGCCCTACCAAGCTCGTGAGCTCTTCGACTTCGCTACTCGACTTTCCTAGTAATCGAAACTTGTCAGATGCGCGTCGCCTTCGTGACCTATGGCACAGCAGACACGCAACCTACCCCTATCGTGAAGACTATATACTTCACAGAACTACGGCATATCATTCAAGATATTAAGGACGACAGCCGAAGATTGGGGATTGGCCAGACCGACTCGGGCAGTGGCAAGGGAATGGCTGCACTTGAAGGCTTTGCTACTATCCTTGACGTACGTGTGTCCTTTTCCTCCTTCCTGCCCGTTATCCTAATATTGAGGCAGATGTTTGACCAACTCCGGAACATGGGGCCGAAGGATTCGGATTGTCGTGTGGTGCACATCGCAGCTTCCCCTCCCGACAGTTCAGAACACCCACATTGGAACCAGTCACCAAATCTGGATTCGCTGACTTGGGAAAATTTGCCTTTTGAATTCAAGAAGGTGAGAATCGCGAATCTCTCTCCTCGGGTGTATTAATGATTTGCATAGCGTAACATTCAATTGAGCGGCATTAACACATCTCCAGGCCTTCCTCGTTTTCCCGAGCTATATACACAGGTCCGTCTTGCCATCACTTGCTTTATTATCATTTTCAACTTTACAAGGCGGCAGCAGGAAACCCGACTACGCCCTGGTTCAATGTCAGGACAGCACATCACTTGTTTATTAACGGGTTTGCACCAAAAGGTAGTGACTCCTCCGATTCGTTCAATTAATCCTTCTGATTTTCTACAGCCAAACGCGCGGCCGAAACAGTTGCTCCCGACCGAACACCTGAAACCAAACGGGCAAGAATTACTCCCGCACAACCCTCCACGGACACTTTACCTCCTAATTCCACTTCCCAAACTTCACCCTCTGCTCCTCCGATGCAGGCTACTAATTCCACTTCACTAGCGACTACATCATCCACCGCGTCGAATGTGCCGAATGCACCTCAATCGACATCTCAACCGAATCCGAATCTATCTCTCTCACCAGCGGTTCAAGCTCAACTTCGTCCACTTATGGCTCAGATGCATATAATCTTGACGAAACGGAAGCAGGTCGAGGAAGACGTCAAGAAGCTCCTTGCTCGTAGACAGGCTGCAGCGACACAGGGAAACACTGAACAGTTGAGCCTATGTGACGCAGAAATCGCCAAACATAGAGAAAACTATCAAAGGATGACTCAAGCTTTGACGCTTTTTCAACAACAGGCTCGCCGTTTGCAACCGCAATCTCAAGGTGCTACAAATCCTCAGGGGCAAGAAGCTTCCCAACCTCCGCAACCCGGTTCTGGTGCACCACAAATAACGAGAGCAGTCACATCGCCGAGCGCTCCAGCTGCTAAGGATCCTCAGACACCTTTCAACCCCGCAACTACTCCACGACAACCTTCTGTAGTGCAGAGTCCAAACATGAACCCACAGATGACTCCTGGTCGGTCTATTAGTACCACCGGTGTACCTGCCTCAACGCCCAATTCTAATCCATCGAATCCTGTTCCTCCGATGATGTCGACCTCACTGTCGAGCACAAGTGGACTAAATGCTCAGATGCAAAAGCTTCTCCAATTGGACCGAAATCGTCAACCACAGGGTATGGCGCCTAGTACAAGTGCCCCCGCTGTGCCCACTAGTGAAGGGGGTATGAACAACAACCCTACCCCAATGGTGACAAACGCTACTCCCCAGCCACCTCAGCGGCAAGCCCAGCCCTTCAATGCGAGCCAGATACAGTCTGTCTTGGTCTGGGAAGGCGTTCTTAGTTTCAACGGTACAGGATCGGATGGGAACAAAAAGGAAGTGCACACCCGTGTATCTGCGAGTTCTTCCAATGCCAGCAACAGGTGAGTCAAATACCTCTGTTCCCCGGCTTATCTTAGACTTGACCCGGAATTAGCCACTCGGACACTTGGCCACAATCCATGATATTATTACCAGCACAAACATCGGCGGTTAATATTCCCGATTTTCAAGACTGGATACGGAGAACGAAACCTGTTCTGTGTACCTTCAAGGCGAGAACACAAGAAGACGAGACCAATTATTCAATGCTAGTTTCTGTTATGTCGACCAAGCGTATGGTATGTACGTCCTCTGTATACAAATATATGCTGTCTCACAGCCATTATCATAGTACGCCACCGCTTCATGGCAATTACCCAATGGCACCATCAAGGAGAATGTCTTGATTTTTCCTATCAACAATATGGGCCTGTGTGGTGCATTCTTCCCTCTATCAGGAATTCCAGAAATGCCCAAATCCACGCCAACCATTACAGGACCCCATATCCCCGCTGCAATACTAGACCTCGTCGCACAGTTACCTCCCGGACAGCGACCGACCGCCATCGCTCAGATTCGCCAAAAGGTTGCTGCCGGTCCTGAAGTTGCTGCATCCTTCTTCCGTGCGCTCCTAGCGCAGCAGCAACAACAACAACAAAATGCCCAAAATCGTGCTGCAATGGCTAATCAGTTCGGGTTGAATCCTACCCTCGCACAGCCGGGAACAATGGCTGCTGGTAGCGGCGGCGGTGGTGGTCAAAATTCTATGGGTATGATGGGTATGAATATGAACGCGGTGAATGCGATGACTGCTATGGGCTCAAATCCTTTTGCAGCAATGGGGAATGCATCGAATATGCTTTCTAATATGCCTCGTGCCGGCGCGGGAGGTGGCCCAGTGTCGGGTATGAACTTGAACTACGATGTGCTTCAGTCGTTTATGCAGCGGAATAACCCAGATGGTAATAATGGACCGGGAATGGGGCCTAGTTAGTGGCTGGAGCACGTTGGTAGTTTGTTGTAGTGATATTGATAGTACTTTATTCGACTTTTGTAGACCTTCAAAGTTGTATAGCTAATGTCCTCTATTCCTTGAATGCGCCGTCATAAGACTATCCCTCAGTACTAGTATCTAACAGTTCCACCATTGCTGTCACCGAAAGGAAAAGGTAAAACATACTACCTCAAGTATCGCCCCAACCTACATATACACGCTGTCGCTATCTCCCCATCAACAGTCCAATTCATTGCCTGAAGATCCATACGCTCCTGACCACCTTGATCTCAGCCGTATGTCAGTGTGCTGGGCGAGCCCACCGACCCCCGCCTGCACCTGTACCTTCCATTTTGCCATCCGTAACATCGGAATCAGCACCTGCCCAACCTTTCCCCAGCGCTTGTGCTAAACCCTGTCTTTGGTTTCCTCATCTTCTCCAGAGGCTTCGATATAGGCGAGGTTGGGAAACAGCTCAAAGAGCAATAACGCCACAAATTCTTTATGAACTATTGGGGAATACCCGACCCTAAGGCATTCAAGGCTCAAGTGCGGCGAGCCCAATTTCGATGTCATAAGGAGGTCAAGCAACGTCGCTTGAACCTCTTCATTGGCGGCGTCAAAGGCGACTCCAAGACGACGGAGCTTTGGGCAGCCACTTGCAAGTGCAACTAGAGCCGACAGAGCCGTGAGTGGACTATCCGCCACAATGAAGGAGGGCAGGATATCCAAAACCGTAATCTCTGGCCAAGCCTGAGCAATTCTGGTTGCATATGCATCGGATAGCCCAAGATCTCCGCATAAGTCTATCTCAACGTTCTCTAATGCAGATAATTGCAGAAGTGGGGAAAGGATAATGTCCAGCCATTGTTGAGGGACATCAATGTTGTCGTAGTTAATGTAGAGCTTCTTGAATATCTTGCGGTTGAGACGTTGGGCTAAAATATGTATGCAGCTTATCCACTCTTGTTGAGTGACTGATGCAGACGAGGAGCTCTCTAAAGCCAACTCTTCGAGTTGGGAGAGCGGAATACACGGAAGCAGTTTGACTACACGGAAGGGAAAGTCATGGCTGGTAAAGGAGCGCAAACGAGGAAATGGGTGCGAGATGTGTTTGAGACAATTAGGATCTAATGCATGGAGCCGATCTTCAGTATCCAGTGTTAGCTTTTCGAGGTGCGGCATTTTGGCGACTTGCAGGAAGCCTTCAACAGTAAGTCCTGAAAGGTGTAAATAGTGCAGAGAATGCCAGATCCCGAGATTGGTACCACATAGCTGCAGCTGAGAGTCTCTACTGTCGAGACGGAATTGGATATGTAAATGGCGGAGAATATTGGGGCAGATGTGAGTGGGTAATCTCAGCATGAAGCTGATGGCAGTAGGAGCCCAGGCTCCGGCCGAGATAGTGAGGGACGTCAGTTTTGAGGAGAGACATGATCGGATGAAGGGGAAGAAACTGTCATCAGAACACCACCACTCGAGCACTTGGAGATTAGGAAAGACCGGTCCAGGATAGCAGAGACTTAGTGCTTGGAGAACGTCAATGCCGAAGTTGGGATCTGGTGGATATTCGAGCTCTTGAACTCGCCCCCGATATTTGTCGAGTGTCGCTATGTCTGTGCCATTCAATGCCTGTTCAGGCTCTAACGAGATGAACAGAAGGTGGGCGGTCGGTACTTGGAGACTCACAACAGTGCGGGGTTTGGTTGGAGATGCCCACAATTCTCGAGGAAGGCACTTGATGAGTGAATCAATACCCTTCAGCTTTCGCCAAATGAGGTTCAAAGCAGGCTCCTTGAATGTGGAACACGAGCCGGCAAGGGCTACTAACGAGATTTTGTCCTTCTGCAACAGCTCGCAGATGGCCAGTCGGATCTCTGCTACGGAAAGAAAAGAGTGCATCTCTTCGCGCTCTTGCTTATCTGACTCGAGTTAAAACCAGTGGAGAGAGAAGGACAGTAAGTATTCGGCGTTCGCAGCTCTCGCTAGACACGACTTGTCAACATGTCACCCGTTGTCATATCACCATCGCCCACTCAAAATCTACATAATTTACATAAAAGAAGCCTGAAATTCTGAACGAAATCGCGCCCCTTGATTGATTCGAAGGAATAAAACACCCAGTAATTAGCAAACATTCATGCATCAGCATCCAATCGATCAACGGCTCGCATTCTACAACGTTCAAGTCGAGATACATGGGACCAAAGACTATTGGTCATTGCTCGCGCTACCACCACTACCACTCCGTTTCTTTGCTAAAGTACGTTCCCGCTGCTGCTTCTTAATTATCCCCAAACGACGCGCACGTTCCCTGTGCTCCTTGGCCCGAACAGCTCGTGCCTCCTCTTCCTTCAGAATCCCAACGATCCTATGCGCTGCGCGTGGATTCTTCCTTAAAAACAATTCCCGGATGAACATCTTATAAAGAGGCCGCACATGACGCTTGAACGACAAGCCCTGCTGAATGCCTGATAGATCTAAAGCCATCTCCCCGGGTAATGTACCAAATGGGACATCATTCGCAGTATGCCATCGTTCTGAAGCTGGGTACCCTTTCCGCACAAGATGGTCGAACAGAGACATGATGTTCCGCGAGTCTAGGTAAACCCTCCAACGAAGCATGGCTTTGATGACAATATTGACCGTGACACGATCGGGTACAAAGCCGTACTTTTGTGCAAGAAAATTCTTGGAACGCACTACATGTCGTAAGAGACGACCATTGCGCTTGTTCCAGTAGAGAAGATGCCCATGGAGGTATGCGTTACCGATCGCAGTCAAGTCTTGCGGCTTGAGTTGGCTATATGATTGTCCAATCAACTGCCTAGCAAGAGCAAATCGTCGGTTTTGTAGTAAGACATGAACAGCGATTAATTTGACTGGACCCCTCGTCAGCGGCGCCGTCAAAGCAGGAATTAATCGATATATGCTTTGGCCGACCGTGTACGCCGGTCTGCGGAGGGAGAGGCAGACGATCCGGTCACGTAGTGTTCGGTGAATGGGTGAAGTCATGCGAGGATGAGAGGCGAGTTTGAAGGCCCCGGCACGGACCAAAGCAAGTTTGGTTTTTCTCGCCAAATCACTGACTATGACAGGCCGACTCTTGAACGCTTCAGCTGCAAGGCAGAAGACTTTGAACCCCAAAGCCAGTTGTCGTCGACGAAAGAGTGTATGAATGACTCGGATAAAGTATCGGGAAGAAAATATGGTTGGGTTTCTATGTAGTAGAACCTCCAACACTTCAACAGTTTTCCGGGGATGCTGTGAAGCAATCATGATAGGAAGAAAGAACCGAATGGGATACTTGAGCCGGCTGGGAACACTAGTGTTCGAGAAATGCGACAGTAGTGCTTCACCAACGGCTGCGGCAAGTGCGGGAGTCGTGGCTTCTTGTCTGCTGGTCCGAAAGCTGGACAAAACAATCTCCAATATCAATTCCAGCGATGTACCGCTTATCTGAACCTCTTGGAGAATCGTGGCCACTTTGTCCCAACTTTGTTCTAAAGCTAGGTTCTGGACGACAAGAATTGAAGCAGCAGGTGATACTGGTATTTCACGAGAGAGGCACTCGCGAAAGAACTGATAAGCGAGTTCCGCATTCTGGGCTCCAAGTTCTTGAAAGATACGCCAAAGGTATAGACTGAGATGGATTGGGCTATGCGATGTATCTTTCAGCAAGGAAAGAGTTTGTGTCCATACTCGGCCCTTGGAAACCAATATACATTGGGAAAGCATACCGAAGAGCTGTTCCACTTGTCTGGGTTCAGGCTCTTCGGCAGACGAAACAGTCATTAGCTTGTCCGTCGAGATGTATTTGAGACACGGATCCAACAGTAGCCCATCTCCAAGCCGAGTGGCTATATGAAGGAAGGTAGCCGCAACCACCCGGCCGACCTCCCTGGGTTTATCGAACGCGGGAATATCTGCCCATAAGCGCCAGAGTGAACGTGCGATATCCTTCAAGCCCTCTTTCTCAGAGGATCCCACCGGTTGGCTGCGGATCCGCCGGTCTAAGATTGCCAGGCCAATGACTGCCCCCCACTCGTGGCTATTAGGAAGGTGCCAGAGTTCTGGCAAGTCGGAGGACTCCAGTGATAGTATCCACGCGGCGATGAGAGCGAGATTTTTGAAGCGGTCATCAATAGGAATTCCCTCGTTAACGCTTGAACGGACAACTTTTTGTACCCATGGGAGGAGACCGTCAGGCAAATTATGCTCCTGATAACACGGAAATAAAGAAGCTGCAAAACCTGTGACAAGGTCCCTGATAGCGAAAGATGAAATACTTCGTTCCCTGAGAGCGAAAAACTGGGAGCTGAAGAGGCGGCGGTATATCATATAAAGGATCGTCGTCTTGTGATCTGGAGACAGGGTGCCGTTATGCACTAGTATCACTCTCCAAAAAATTTCAACGACGCGTCGATGGGGGTTACGCTGCCCCAGAATACGACAAAGGGTATCAAGGGCTTCTCCGAATCCGGGCTTTGAGGGGCAGACAAGGAATATGTTAAGGTAAGGGACAATAATAGAAGGATCGGAGCGCGTGCTGGCTGCAAGACGCAGGTAATAGGCCTTGGCCACCTGTCGTGCTGCTGATTCGAGTGTCAAAAACGAAACCGGAAGAGCACACAAACGAACATACCTGGAATGTCGTAAGATTTAGCCTGCTCCAGGTAGGCCCTCATTGACCAATAATTTTCCTTCTTTCCAAATACGTGCCCGAGGGCTTCCTTTGCCTCTGCAATCATAATGACTTCCTCCCAATACTTCCCTCGGCCTTGACCCCATTCTTGTGAAGAGCTACGAGGCTTGGGGATATCCTCGCCATCTGACATTTTTCCAAAGAGGCAGAGCAATTCTGCACTGGTCCTTGCGTCCAGTCTAGGCAGTAATTGTGGGCCGAAACATTGTAGCGCTGAAACTACCGGTTCGAGGTGGATTTGGATTTGCATGGGGGTGCCAGAAGTAGTAATCCCAACCAGCTTTACCATCGACTCGAGCGCGTCTGCCAAACTAGAGAAAGTGACAGTTTCCGTTGAAGCATCGGTATCGATAGAGGGGTCTTTGGGCAAGGCGGACCACTTCGTGCTTGGTGCATGAACTGAGGCGAACGTCGTACTGGCTTTGGGCAGCTGTGCTTGCGACTCGACGCAAGCTTGGGCGGATGAATGGCCTGAGTTTCTCCTTGCCGCCAAAGCTCCATCTAGTCTAATCGGGGCTGGGTTGCAGGGAGTGGTATAATCCGGCTCGAATGGAACCATTGATCCCATATAAACAGACTCGTCGTCATTGGATCCAGATGTCATTGAATCACCGGCCGGTGTGGAGCCTTCCTCGCATATAAGTTCTGCAGTTTCCTGAGGCTGTTCCCAGAGGGTAGGCTTGGTAGCATAGGATGCATGCCGAAGCTTCACGCCTGACAAAGACCTGGGAAATCGGTCAGTTGACTGTTGTCTGCATTATAAGGAGTCAACGTACCATGAAGTAGGAGCAATTCTAGAGACATTATTGTTATACGAACGAAGAATTAGTTGGCAACATCGCAACATTCCATTGCGTGGAGAGTGAATTAAACAACTGCGACCGAACACGACGTGTCACAGTTGAAGGAGCAAAGCTGCAAGTTATCCCGGCTCACCCTGCGCTAATAACGCGCAGCGCGAGAACGTCGTGGCCGGGACGAATGAATCACGCGGTTATGGGACGCGAGAACGAAAATGTTGGCCAACTCAAGGCCTCCGTTCAGGCCGACTTAGAGGGTGTAGCCAACCAAGACCAAGCACCGGTTTCTACCGTTGCGGAGTTTCAACCTTAATGTATTTTCCCAGGACCTCTACACACAAAAGTTGGTCTGATCATCGTTTGACACACGTCCTCGACACAAGTTGCCTTGAAAAATCCATTGGCACTACCTGGTACGTCGTTTATGACTTAATCTAGAATGTATATTGTGATAACGAAAAATCAGGAGCAGAGGTCAATAGGGAGGTTAACTTGACTTACGATCTATCACAATCAATCCGTGCGTACTCTGGAGTGAAGACAGAATGAAATACCAACACCTTGACAGATAATCAAAACAAATGGGTGCCTCTCGTGCTGACAAGGCCTTGTACTTTGAGAAGCTGAAGGAGCTTCTCAACACTTATTGTAAGCATAACTGTACTCATTTTCCAGCACCTGCATTGACCGAAAGACAAGCTTCCATCTTCATTGTGAATGTGGACAATGTTGGTTCCAACCAAATGCATCAGATTCGTGTCGCCCTCCGTGGCAAAGGTATCGTCTTGATGGGAAAGAACACCATGGTTCGCCGCGCTCTGCGCTCAATCCTCGCAGAATCCCCTCAGTTCGAGCGACTCCTCCCTCATGTTAGGGGTAATATCGGCTTTGTCTTCGCTAGCGGCGATCTCAAGGAGGTTCGCGACATCATCGTTGCCAACAAGGTTGCTGCACCCGCCCGTGCTGGTGCCTTCGCTCCCAAGGATGTCTTCGTCCCCGCTGGTAACACCGGTATGGAACCTGGAAAGACATCTTTCTTCCAAGCCCTCGGTATCCCCACCAAGATCGCCCGTGGCACCATTGAAATTGTTACTGACGTTAAGGTCGTCACTGCCGGTACTCGCGTTGGCCCATCCGAAGCCACCCTTCTTAATATGTTGAACATCTCACCTTTCACATACGGAATGACTGTTATTCAAATTTACGATTCGGGCAACTCTTTCTCCCCTCGGTCCTTGATGTTAGCGAGGACGAGCTCGTTGAACGTTTCCTCACGGGTATCAAGACCATTGCATCAATCTCTCTTGCCCTTAACTATCCTACTATTGTCTCTGTTGTCCACTCCCTCGTTAACTCTTACAAAAATGTCCTTGCCATTTCTTTGGGTACTGAATACACTTTCGAGGCCGCAGAGAAGGTGACATTTTTCTTTTGGATACCAATTCTCATACTTATAGTATACATAGATCAAAGAGTACCTTGCCAACCCTGAGGCTTTCGCTGCCGCAGCGCCTGCCCGCCGCTCCCACTGGGGCTGCTGACGCTCCTGCAGCTGAGGAAAAGAAGGAGGAAGAGGCTGAGGAATCTGACGATGACATGGTACGTTGATTATGATGACATCTCTCTTTTTGAGTATCAATCAATACTGACATATTTTCGTGTATAGGGCTTCGGTCTCTTTGATTAAAAAATGCATGAGGACAGTGGTCCGGGGTTGTTCCATAGTGTTGTTTCACATATCGCATGCTCGTGAATTATATATACGATTGCTACGCATGCAAGAGACTTGAGATTTATTTCATGATCGGGATTTTATCGGTACAAGGGCAACCCGGACCGGAACAAACAGGAAAGTGTCTTCGAGAAGACCAGGAGCTTGAGAGGATGTTACCAATGTGACGAAGCTGTGCTACAGTCATGAGAGAGGTGAAAATACATGGACGACTGATGGTTAGTTTGACAGATGCTAGCAATATGTAGATCTTGCACATACCCAGCTGGTGGTAAGGACAGAATTAGACCTCGACATTCGAGCCTGGAGCTTGAGGAGTCTTGAGGGAACACTTGAGCTATCGTAATTCTCCGCAGTGATCAAACGTTTCTCGTCACTCTTTGTACGATCCGATTATCTTTCCCAATCCGGAAGCGCGCCTTTGGTTTTAGCCTCCTTTCGCTCGATACTCTCCATACTCGAACGTTCATTCGTTCCCACTTAATTTCTATATAACCCTCACTACCTCCTCTCAGCCCCCCCCCTAACCTCTACCACTCCTATCATCAACTACTATTCGCCATGGACAAACCCGGCGGTCACCTCATAGTCGTGGCTAACCGACTACCTATCACCATTACGAAGGACTCCAAGGGCGAATATCATTTCAAGATGTCGTCCGGTGGCCTGGTTTCTGCCCTTTCTGGGTTCAAGAAATCGCTTAATTTCATTTGGATCGGTTGGCCTGGCTTCTTCATCCCTCCCAAAGATCGACCTCTTGTTGACAAGCGGCTGATGGAGGAGTACTCCTGCCAGGCTGTCTATCTTGATGACGACGTTGCAGACCGTCACTACAACGGTTTTTCCAACTCAATATTATGGCCCCTTTTCCATTACC